>OX359289.1:107329218-108786718 GCA_947179395.2 Pulicaria dysenterica
TATATATATATATATATATATATATATATATATATATATATATATATATATATATATATATATATATATATATATATATATATATATATATATATATATATATATATATATATATATATATAGGGGAGGGTTCATGCGAGAACCGTTGTTAGTGCGAGAACCGCGAGAACCAATCTCGGCCGTTCCATGGATATGGGAAGTTTCATGGATGGTGAGCGTGGAGACATAGAGTGTGGCAGGGTGCATGTGAGGAATTCATGGGGCTGCAATGACATTGAAAGAGGGGGAATTGGACGGCTCAGATTGGTTCTCGCACTAAAAATGGTTCTCGCATGAACTTTTTCCTATATATATATATATATATATATATATATATATATAGGCTGCGGTTCAAACGAGAACCGTCCTTCGTACGAGAACTGCGAGAACTAATATAGACCAATCATTTAACTTGTAGAGATTAAGGTTTTACATTAATTACAATTAATTACCAAGGGTAAAATGGTCTCTTAATTTTAGACCATTAAAACAAACAGGTCACGTCATCTGCATAAGACACACTACACACACACAAATTTTCTCTGCCATCTCCATGTCTCTCTCTTCTCACCTACTACCATCATCAGCGATGACCGCCGAAGAAGCTACCATCAATTACCGGCGATCACCGCGACAATGGCTACGCTCGCTCGATTGCGGGGCTCGGATTTCTGATTTCCTGCCTTTGCCCAACATTTCTCTACAAGCTCGCCAGAGGATATTTGCACAGACCAACGGCAGTCCCGAAGATCAAAACCAGATCTGTTATGCCTTATGCAAATCGAGTGATGGTGGAGAGTTTATTGGTACTATTTTGTAATTTTAAGCGGAGATCTGAGAAAAAGAAGGAGAAACAGCACATCCGCCGGTGGGTTTCGAAGTGACTGCGGTGGTCGCTTCCTTTTCAGGCTATAGATCCGATAGTGGGTTGTTATATTTCCGTCAACCCCAACGGTTCTATGTTTTGGTCAACCCACAAATTTCTCACGTCCTTGCTCTCACTATTTTAATCGGAAGTTTTTGCCGTCAATCGCCATGGTTTATCTGTAAGTGATGGAGCTCGTAAAAGTTGCCAAGATTTTTATTGATACTATTAAAGATACTGCCACAATTTTTTATATTATCTAGTCATCATGATTACAATGTCAGTGATATTTTTAATTCATAATTAATGTAAGTTAGTTTTCACTTTTGTAATTTTTTTTATTCAAAATATTATGTAGTAGTTTATTAAAATAGCAAATTAGTCAAATAAGTCATAATGCCTTTTAATTTATGTAAACAGATTCTATTATGAGTTCGTAATTTTAATCGTTTGAAGATATTTTTATGTATATTTGATTACTATAGGTTTTTATTTAGGTCTTTGTTTGAGCAATGTAAATCTATTTGGATTTTCATTCAGTTTAGATTTCAAGTTTAATTTGAGTCTAACTGCACGTGTGTATATGCGTAGGATATACATATGTGTAGATATATGTACTTGTGCAAAAATTAGTAATTTGCACTGTTAGGATAAACATAGAAATTTGCACATGTGCAAAAATTAGTAATTTGCAATGTTAGGATAAACATAGTAATTTGCATGTGAAAAAACTTAGTAATTTGCACTGTTATGATAAACATAGTAATTTACACATGTACAAAAACTTAGTAATTTGCACTGTTAGGATAAACATAGTAATTTGCATATGTGCAAAAACTTAGTAATTTACATTGTTTTGATAAACATAGTAATTTGCACATGTGCAAAAACTTAGTAATTTGCACTGTTAGGATAAACATAGTAATTTGCACATGTGCAAAAACTTAGTAATTTGCACTATTAGGATAAACATAGTAATTTACACATGTGCAAAAACTTAGTAATTTGCACTGTTAGGATAAACATAGAAATTTGCACATGTGCAAAAACTTAGTAATTTCCACATGTGCAAAAACTAGTAATTTGCACTGTTAAGATAAACATAGTAATTTGCACATGTGCAAAAACTTAGTAATTTACACATGTGCAAAAACTAGTAATTCGCACCGTTAGGATAAACTTAGTAATTTGCACATGTGCAAAAACTTAGTAATTTGCACATGTGCAAATTTCGAGACCTGTGCTAGAAAAAAACCCAGCAAATATGAATTTTTTTTTTCAAAAAAATATAGCAAGATCGGTCTCAAATTAAAGAGCATAATTTTCTCGTTAATATGGTATAATTTTTATAATTTAACATTTTTCCGTTTGATAGATATATTTGTTTAAAAAAAGTGGGGGTAGTGTAAAAATGTCCATATTGCCCTTAATTAATTAAAGATAAGTTTGATTAGTTTAAGGTTATCCATTAACAACTCTTTAATCTCAACCCTCCATCTCTTTGATCAACGGTTATAATTGGTTCTCGCAGTTCTCGTACGAAAAAAACGGTTCTCGTTTGAACCGTCCCATATATATATATATATATATATATATATATATATATATATATATATAGGGGACGGTTCAAACGAGAACTATTTTTCGTACGAGAACCAATCTCAGCCGTTCCTTTGATATGGGAAGTTCATGGATGGAGAGCGTGGAGGGGATCAAGTGTGGTAGGGTGCATGTGAGGAATTCATGGGTGGGCAATGACATTAAAAGAGGGAGAATTGGACGGCTTAGATTGATTCTCGCAGTTCTCGTACGAAAAACAGTTCTCGTTTGAACTTTTGCATATATATATATATATATATATATATATATATATATATATATGAAAAAGTTCATGCGAGAATCATTCTTAGTGCGAAAACCAATCTGAGCCGTCCAATTCCCCCTCCTATAATGTCATTGTCCACTCATGAATTCCTCACATCCACTCTGCCACACTCTATCCCTCCATCTTCTCCATCCGTTTAACTTCCCATATCCAAGGAGCGACTGAGATTGGTTCTCGCGGTTCTCGAGCTAACAACGGTTCTCGATTGATATATATATATATATATATATATATATATATATATATATATATATATATATATATATATATATATATATATATATATATAATCAGGATCAAATAAAAAGAGAATTAGGGTAAAAAGAGTAAGGAGAAACGTGGGCCTGACACGTAGCATATCTGTTAAAAATTTAAAAAGGGTATAATAGGTAACATGCATTTGTTTATCTCTCCTTCCTTAATAATAGGTCCCACCACGTTCTCTCTCTGGCTTCATTTTCGTCTCCCTCCCCCCATTTCTCTCGTACGCAGCCATTGATTAGGCCTTGCCTGCCATCGCCTTGCCTTCCCCGTCGCCCTACTTTCCCCGTAGCCGCCCTATCATCGCTGCTCCCGTCGCCGCCCTACCGTCACCCTGCTTTCTCCATCCCTCACGAACCCTAATCTTCCGCCACCATCCACCATTCATGCGATTGCAGCAATCAAAACCGAGATGCCCGTCGCCGTTTTTCCTGTGCGAGTGTGAATACACCTCCGACCACAACATATGCTATCGCAAATTACGAATTTTGAAGGTTTGTGGTTCGATTGTTGGCCCTTATTTGTGCATCTGTTGAACCCAAATCAAGGGTTTGGTGCGACCTCCGACCGTCTATGCCGGCCGTTCGATGCTCATCGCTGCCAGATGCACACCGTTCGTTCGATGATCGCTGCTCATCGCTGCCAGATGCACACCGTTCGTTCGATGATCGCTTGCAGATGCACAAATCGCCGTTCGATTTCTAGGGTTTGCGCCTTTGACAATTTTTGTAAGAAACATGTTTTGATTTTGTTTGTATAATTTTGATCTGTATAATTTTTGTAAAGTTATTTAAATAATTGATTGATTGATTCTTGTTCATTCATTTTCAAGTTCTTATGCATCAGAATATCAGATTATGTTCGTTGCATCAGATTCTATTTGGTGGTTTTTATGCATCTCTGTTTAAATTGTTGATTTTTGTAGATTTGTGCATCAAATGGTTTTTTTATGGCTCATTAATCATCAGATTTGGTTGTTGGCGTGTGTTGTGTGTTTCTCTGAAAAAATGGGTTCCTAAATATCAGGGAACTGCATTTTTAAAAAGGTCAATTATGCCATTTAGTGAATTTTTTAATAATTAATAAAAAAATAAAAAAGCCAATTTTTTAGGGACAGATGGAGGGCTGAGATTTCTCCTTACTTTTTGTACCTTAATTCTCTTTTTACAATATCCCTATATATATATATATATATATATATATATATATATATATATATATATATATATATATATATATATATATATATATATATATATATATATTATCCTAGCACTATAATTAGAATGAATTATACTCTACATTTTTCATGTCTTGAACATTATAATATAATTTCGTTTGAGTTAGAATATTTGTTTTAATTCTATTGTATATAGAATGATGATAATTTTGTAGATATTATGTATTACATAGATAATAATTTCTAGAGTAAAAGGATACAATATAAAGCTCAATATTATGAAAGAGAAAGAAGATACATAAGAAAAAAGAAAAATATATATAAAAGAAAACAACGTGGTAGCAAGATGGTGAATTAGTGACAGATTAGTGACCGAAGGGCGGCAAGAAGAGCGATTGCGTGGATTGGAGCTAGGAGGATCGCGATAGGAGCTACATATACGGTTGAGATATAGCAGAAGGGATAGAAAAAAAAGTATATGATTAGAACTTCAAGACGCCAATACCGTATATTTAGAGTAATGAAAACCTTGTAGTATTTAGTATTTAAATGACAACTATCTATATAGAAACTTTAATGTACTCTAATTTATCTATTCAATTAGACATGACTATCTTATATCATACCTTAATCTTGTTCTATTTGATATTATTAAGATAGTTATGCAACCAACTCATTTCAGTATGGTAGGGAGAGGGACACCGGCACTGTCGATGGCCATGGGTTTTGGAGAACGGTGGAATGTCATGGCGAGGTAGAACATGGTATTTTAAAATCAAATAATTTAACATTAGTATTATAATATTAAGGTTAAGTAATATCATATATATATATATATATATATATATATATATATATATATATATATATATTCAGTTCTCTTATATATACTAAATTATAATACATTTAACACTATAGCTCGCATTTAAATTAATCACTTAAAATTTGACTGATCAGAAATGACTAATATACATCTCAAATAACCTAACGCACCGACGAACACACCTTCCCATACATCACATTTCCCACTTATCGTGTAGAAGCTATTCGTCACCGTATCATTACGCGGGTACAATACAATAAAATTTCATATATGATGTTTGGTGTAAAATTAAATATATTTTTATGACCATTCTTATTTTTATTCATGTTCCGATATAAATTATGTCGTAATACAATGTTTATAATCATAAGACGCATCTTTTTAGTCGAAGGAAAAACAATAATCTTGTTTCTAGTTAGATTTTTATACAATCAATAAAGAATTACACATGTTTTTTCAATTTATTTTCTAAAATTTTAATTTACTTTTTAAACATTTTTACATCATTAGGTATTTCTTTTTTATCTAACCATTGAACAGAGAAGATGATTCCGGGTCTACTTTTTAAACATTGTTGTAGATTTATAGGTAGTACAAATTTGTAAAGTAGACAATAATTATATGTGTTGAAACTTATTAGTTTGATTATTTATCTGCCCCGATATAAATAGTTTGTTTTTCACAGTTTAAATCAATTCAAGAAAGGAATTTATTATTTTTTGATGTGCTACTGATGGGTTTTAGGTATGGATATGCCCCTAAACAAGGGTTTATGTAACCTGCGCTTCGCATAGGAGTTAATTATTTTTATTTGAACTTTAATGTTATTCTTGTTAACTAATACCAAATACAAATTCGGATACACACCATTTGTACTAAAATTTGTTAATGAAAAATTAAGAAAATAAAGTTCATAAAATCAATTACCCTATGTAAATTCTAGATTAAATAAATGATGTGAACTAAAAATATCTTGAGATTTCAAATTCTCATGCCTATCAGTTTCTCATAATATTTTAATACAATTACAAAAATACCCTTAAATATATCATGAGATTTTGCTAAATAACTTTGTGAATTGATATATAGTAGAATATGTGACGCATCATTCTTAGAGTGACTTTGAATGGACAATTTTCAGTTTTCTGATTGATCCGGCGACCCCCTTTTGTGATAGAGTCTTTCAAATTCTTTTAATGAACCCGAATAAAGCTAAAGATTTCAAATCTTGTGTGATATTATAGAAAAAGAATTGTTGATGTTATTGTTGAAAAGGATGAAAATCATACTAAATTTTGTTTACTAAGTGATTATGAACTTGATGTTTCTAACACTCAAATTTATCAATAACAGTGATTTGGATTGACCAGTGATGTATTTGAATTGATACTATATAAATGTCAATTTCTAAATGGTTGTTATTTGACATTTGAACTATTTATTGGTATTGTATGAATCAGAATATTGTAAGTTTGTAACTATATATTAACCGTGATTTGGAATGATAATGGCATTTGAATAATTTTTGTTTAAATTTCTTTATTTTATATATTTAATATATAATTTTTTCATGTTTGATATATATTTGTTTTATTATAGATTTATATTTATATTATATATGTAGAAAAACCTAAAATCTAAATTGACCATCGGTCTAACCAATTAGACCGGTGAGTATTATCCTACTCAACACATTATATCAATTTATAAACCGAGATTTAGAACATTGAGATATTACTTGAAACCACATCTCTTTAATCCTAAAAATTATTATTTAATTAAAAGGTGGAGGTACAAAAGGTTCTAACAGTTTTTGCAAAATCACTGGCCCAATATAAAGAAGATAATTAAACTAGGAAAAAGGGCACAAGGGTTAAAAAATTAAAACGAAGAGGCATGCATGACTGCATGTTTTGTGAAGGCGCTGTCCCCAAGAGGAAGAGTGGAAAAAGCCCAAAAGAAGCATCAAAAGAAAGAACATCCTTTAACGGTTATAATTATAATCTTGTTATGCAACATTTCATAATAATAAATTAATAATAATAAGAAATACAAGGGCATCATACATATGTTATAAATATTACTTCATGCTATGTCTTGGTCATTTTGGTGGTTAAAATATGATAATTTAAACATAGCCATCTTAAGATGGCTTTAATGTTTTTTTTATATAATTCATAATTGGTTATCGATAGTTAAAATAAAATAATTTAAGCATAATTACTATTGGAAGTTAATTTATTAAGCAAGAGTCCAACACTCTTAGACCATTAGTCCATTAGCATCCAACCTCCACTTATCCTATCAAATTCACTGTTACATCATCATCCATATCATCCTCCACCTCTAACTCTCTCTAACTCACAAACCCCACATCCAACCATATTCAAGTCTCTATCTTTTCTATTTTTATTTTTTATTTTTTGTTTTAATTTAAACCTTAAATCAAAAGAGAAATGGGCAAAAGAACAAAAAGAAAAAAAATCAAGAAAAACCGCAGGCTTCTCAAACCTGCCAACCACCCACCCCTAACCAACCTTAAGAGGCATGATGGTGTTCCAGCCAAGGTTAGCCCCCAAACCCCTCAGGTTAGACGTCCGATGCGGAAGAGAGTTGACAGACGCTGTCTTGTAGTGAAGGGCATTTTTGACAAAAAGACGACAAAAGAGAAATCGTCACAATTTATATATGACATTTTTTGTAATTTTATATCAAAACAAACTTTTAATTAGTTTATAAAATCTAATATAAGAAGCTTTTTATTTAAAGAAAAGTTTCTACTTCTTTTATCAAAATAAGAATTATAAGTTTATAACTTTGTCTTTATAGAGAAAGTAAATAATGAAAAAACAAAGGGGGTAAAAGTAGAAACTTTTAGAATCGTAAAGGGGCAGTTTGGTAAGTGGGAGTATGAAAAGGGTCTGAACCTGTGACTTTGTTTTTTGTTTGACTGGCTGTATATATAGGGGTAAGGAGGCATCACCTATGACCTATCAGTCAGAAGCTGAAACCCTACCATTGTCCGTTGGAATAGTTGTGTGATGCTTTTTCTGTATTTCTGTTTTTTTTAATGGGTGTTATTTTTATAGGAGTTGATTTGTCACAACAAGTTTTTGTCATACACAACAATTGTGACTTTTATGTCCCTAAAATTCCACTATCTTTTAACCTGGTTCACATATTCAACAGTAAGATGGTCCAAACAACAACTAATTGTTGTGTATGACAAAAATCTGTTGTGTACAGATCATCTGCCTATTTCTAAGGCTCGTATTAACACAGGTTATATATTCTCATATTACTTATACCGAATCATATTAGTCAATTAAGATTACCAAGATAATCAAAATAGAATCACCCTTTTGAACCTGCATAAACGCATGCACCTTTTACCTTTTGTTTTCCTTCATAGCATATATAGTGATAACTTGTAAACCCTAATCGTTATTTTAGCATTACTAACTTAACATCGAGGACTCATAGTGATAAGTGATAACATCTAACTCTATGCCAATATTACTATTGCTTTTTATTACTTTCTAAAGGTTTAAGCTACATTTATTTTCAGAATTATCTTCTATTTTTTTGGATTTTTTTTTCCACTAAAAATTAAAATTAGAAAAATTATACGTACACATTTTTTCAAGAAAATAAAAAACTCTCACTTTTTTGCCTTTTTCATTTTTATCAAACTTCTTATTTTTTATTTTTAAAACAACTTTTATTAGAAAACACCTAAACCAAATATAGAGAAAAATAAAAACTCCAGCATTTCATGTAAACATGTTATCTGTTTTTCTTAAAAACATAAAACTTAATTATTTTTCACAGAAAAAAATTCTTCTAGTAAACCCAACCACATGTTAAGGGTTTATTATTCGAATGTTTTCTATAAAAATGTTTCTTGCTTTTATTTAATTTCTAGTATCACATGTCATTTATTTATGAAATTTACAAAATGATAAGAACCTAAAGCATATATAGATAACAAATGATAGAAATATTTGTAGAATTGAAAGATGTGTAATTTCTATAAAGGACATACACATACGGTTATGCATGACTATCTCCACATAATCACTTTTTTTTTATTATAAAACTATTGTTTAAAAGAAAATATTTACTGCTGCTGCTCACTCTCATTTCCTCAACTTAGAAGAAGATTTTTATTTAGAAAATAGTTATTTGGTTATTCGAGTTTTTTTATTTAGCTTTATGTTTAAGAAAGTTAAAGATTTGGGTAATTATCTATTGATTAACTAACTTCTTGATTAGCTATTCATGTACATCCTTAGAGTGTCAGTAGTGGTGGAGTGGTGATGATGTCTTTGTGGAAGCTAGCTCTATGATATGCGCATGAACCACACTTAGACGGTGTGGTGAGGGAGAATAGAGAAGAAGATGATGGATAAAAAGCGTGATGTAACGCCCCAATTTTTTTTTAATATAAGAGTAAAAAGGTCCAGATGTTTAATTAAAAACATAATATGGTAATTTGATCTTCACGAAATTCATAAATCGTTTTACAACCATACAAATTAATTGTTCATAGTATTTTAAAATCACAACATCTATTTATTTAGCCAACGGGGCCTTTAATGCGGAAATATCTTTAATTTATGAGCTGTCTTTACTGTGCAGAAGCCTTGCCTCGGCCGCGTCCTGAAAAATAGTTCAACAACAACTGTAAGCATAAAGCTTAGTGAGCATACTAACTTACACACCATACTAGGCGTGCATACGTCATATATATCCATGTTCACATATCATAACCATATACTTCATACAATAATTTTCATCAAATAACTTTACCCATCATATCTCAACTAATGGTACGTACACCCATTAGTATATATACGCGATAACGTAACATGGTGCTATTGTACCTTTAAACAATAGTCCTGTCATGGTGCTATTGTACCTTTAAACAATAGTCTTATCATAGTGCTATTATACCTTTAAACAATAGTCTTACTTCATTACATAAATAGTTATAGCATCACATATAAGTATAACTATTATCATTTAACACATAACCCCATATTCATATTTCAACATAATTAACATATCTCATGTTTCCATAACTTTTCCACATATTATTCACATATAGTTATTATTACTATCTTTACTTCTCGTACCTCCACTAACATGGCTCACTACAAATAGTACATAATAACATATCCCATATTTTCATAACTTTTTCACAATACTATTCGCATATGGTTATTTAATATTTGATAATAACTTTAATTCTCGTATCTCAACTATCGTACTCACTCCGAATAGTCTATACACTATCATCATTTCTGTCATATCAATAGTTATATAATCTCACAATATAACACAACTTTTCACATAATCACATTTCAACATATATAATATATACGTAACACTAATATGTTGTGTAAGTGAGTGGACTCACCTTGGTCCTTAGTCGTTCCCGTATCTTCAAAACGCTTTCTACCGTATCCTAATAATTTATATGAAATTATGATGATACGCCATATAAATATATATATTTCGCTTAAATCGTGTAAATGCGTCGCCTTTATAATTATATCATCGTAGATAATAAATATATAATTATATTTATATATTTATATCTACACATCCGTTAAATCACTATATAATCGCCCATTTCATAACTAATAAAAAATTGTTTGTGTGACATTAGTTACGATCATATATCCTCATGTGTATATATATTTTTATTAAAACTGCGTATTACTAAAATCCGAAGGTTGAAGGTCTTTTAAAATAATATACAAACTAAAAGGATTAAAGTGTAATAATCATTAAACTTTAGGGGGCGTAAGTGAAAATATCAATTCACAATTGTGAATTGTGAATTGCATCTGACACACGTTTATTATTATATATATTCTAACTATTCATCTCCTTCTTTTCGCTCGATCCATTCCACTGTTATTTGTCATTTTTTTTTGTATATTTTCCAAATTGAATTCTACACATCCCAAACTCTTTGTAATCAAATTTAATGAAGCTTTGCATAAATATCTTACTTAAAAACACTTGTTTTCCTTATATAATCTGAAGATTAAGTTTTAAGTTATTAACTTCAACTTACTCATTTCTTGTCAGTTTTACCTCTAGTTTTCACCAAAATGCTCTACATGATTATTAGAACTCATTACAACTTCGTTTTGACTGTTTTAACGTAGTCATACTTAACCCATCAAAACTTTGATCATAAATATCTAACACAATAATGGATGATTTTACTCCATTTTTGTCCCAACGTGCTCTACGTGAGATGATGAACACATTGGTACCAAGCTCGGAGAAAAACAACAAGTTTAATAACAAACCCATTTGCATGCATATACCAAGAACATGAGTTTCCTTACCTTACTTGGTTTTAGAATCTGTTGCAGACTCTTAAAAACTCCCGGCAAATCTTCTTTACTCAAGTTTCTATCCACAAATCACTCTTTCTCCGTGTGGTATGTGTTTACAGAGGATGTCTTATAAAGTGGTGATTGAATAGAAAGGTATCCGTTGAAAGTTTTGCAAGTCTACAAAGAATACCTAGTGTAGTTTTGCAGAGCAATTACTACTTCTCCATTCTTTTTCAACTTGTCAGCATGAATTATGGTGGAAAAATGAAGACATGTGTGCTGAAGGTTAGGTGGCAACGTGTATGAGAAGAGAGTCCAACTCTCTTATTTGTTTACTCACTCACATAAGTGTGTATTGTGATCCTCTATCCGACTTACAATTTATCTCCAGACTAAAAAGTGGGTATTTTCTATAATCATTATTTTATTCCTTTCGATCAAATATAATTTATATTCATAACCGTAAATATAACTCATGTCTCCATCCCATGAGACCCACTAAAATATAATATAATTCATCCGGCTATAATTTCCTTTTATTTATTTCTAGCGATAACGAATAATCACATATTCATTTATTAAGTCGAAACACGGGTGTTACACGTGATATCAAACACTCGTACACTGTGCAGGAAGCATGGATTTTTCGGCATGGTTGGCATGGCAACATAGACTGTACTTATTGGGCATGGGCAAATTTTCCGGTAGCATGGGAACATCATTTCATGAGAGATGATCTTGAACGCCCGACGATAATTTTAAAGGTAGTAGCCTCCCATGATCTACGGATTCGGCACACATACTTTTGGTGTTGACGATTTAAACAATGACATCAATGTTCTCAGCATTATGTGCAATTATGTCTATGATAAAAAGCACCCAAATGTCCATTTGAGGTTAATAAGGTCAACTACAAGCATACATACACACACACACATATAAATCGGAATGGGCTAATTTCATCATATCTTTTACGCACCCACAAGACAAAAAACAAAAAAGAGTTAAAATATACGCAAGAACAAGGAAGCAAAGATGTTAAGCGGGTTCTTGGTATGCTTAAACAATGTTAACACATACGTCACTACCCGACATGATTATGGTCTCTGCAAAGATTAAGAAAAATTATATACGCTCACATCATATTGAACAATATGATACTCGAAGGCGAAGGCAATATGATTTGTAGTTTCAGTTAAAAGTACCTTCTAACGGATGATATGAAACACACATTGGTGGGAAATATTGGACGCTAAATGTTCGAAAAGTCAAATATCGAGACACTTATAATAACCTTTGGTCAGATTTAGTCGACTTTATCCAAATTCTTAACAACGAATAAGACTAGTTCTACATGTTTTTATTCTTTATCATTATTTTTTTATGTGTACTTTGTAATGTTAGATTTTATTAATGTTATAGAACTTTTACTTTTAATATATGTCTCGTTTTTATTTTAAATAATTTATAAATATTTCATTTTATTAAATAATTACATGTATAAATAAAAAAAACAAGTTAAGGAAAAATTAGAGAATAAATGGCTATATTATACTAAGGGGCTATTTCTTTGTTGCTTAATAGAACTATTCAGCGCTGAATGCTGAATCATTCAGCATTTAGCGTGTTTTATTGTTGTCTCTGAATGAAAACTGTGTTAAAATGATTCATCATAACGCTGTTGAATCATTCTATCTTCAAGTGCATTTTAAGTTATTAAGCATAAAGTATTTTACCTTAATACTAATTCTTTTATATGTTGTTTTGTTAAACAATCATCTTCTAATATATATAAAAGACTAATTTGAAAAAAATTATTAAATGATCTAGACCTTTTATTTATTAAAAGATTTAATCTTAGTCATTAATTCCTTTAATTCTAAAAATTTGATTCTAACTTTTTAGAGTCAAACTAATATAAATTAGATAAAAATAACCATTAATTAAATCAATAATAAATCAATTTTAACTTTTTAGATTCAAACTAATATTTTACTAATATATATAATATAATGTACGTACATTAGATAATCATATAAACCACACATTATTATTAACTAACTTATCTATATAATTGGATAAGCATCAAACTAATATTTATATATAATTATGTACGTACATTACTACATTAGATACACCATGCATATCACACCTCATTATTAGCTAAATAGATCTATTTAATTAATTAATTGATTTATTGCCGTTAATTAACTAAATCCTATTTATATAATCTAAATATTTTAAAATATCATATTTAACCAAATTATTAGTTTTATCATTTAAAATATATTATAATAAGTTTAAAGTATTTGTAAATTATAATCAATAAATGTTTGACTATATTGTTTCTACTTGTAACAATAATGACCGATATTTGTATAAATAAATACAATCACGTTTCGTATCATAATACCACGTTTTCCCTCCATTACGTCGATGCGTCAACCGCTGGTTTGGGCTTTGACGTTGTTTGTCACCTTTTTGTAAAAGTCTTATTTCTTTCACGTTTTATAATTATTTAGTATTTTTTACTAATAATTAGTTTTTATCAATTTTTAACTCAACCCGTTATATATTAAAAGAGTAGGCTTATGTGATCATTAAATTATATTCAAAATATTTTTTACCAATTAAAATCCCCTATTTCTAAATGATTTTAAATTATTCTTGGAATTTTTACCCACTAATCAACTATGTTTATTTCCTAAAAGCTAACAACTATCGGTGCAAGTCTGTATCAATCATGATCATCTTGTGATTTTCATAAATGTTTCTTGATTTATTATCAATATTTGGATTTATTATACATTTAAGATTTCACACCATAAATGTTTAAAATTCACATTAACAATCTCGTGTTTATACACGGAGTATTAAACTAGTATATTATAATGTACTATATCACTATTAAATTAAAATGATAATGTGCATTATTCAGAATTTTATTCAGAACTTTTATCAAATATCATGTTTATTTAAAGATAGATTTATTTAAAACTTTTAAATTATTCAGTCACAAAATTATTTAATAATTAATTATTTTATTTTAACAAACCCCGAGTTAGAAAGAAAACAAGAATACAATATAACCATTAGCGTAATATACGGAAAATAAGTAAAAATCATGTCATCCGGTCACTCGGTCAGAAAAAGAGTCAAACAAAAGTCAAAAATCATATCCGTCTTTTGTCAAACTGTCTAAATGGATTCTCTAAGATTCTCGTTCGTTATCCGGAAGGACCGGAACCCACGCGCAACCAAACTATATTATTATCTTACTAGGTTAGAGACCCGTGTATAACACGGGTTGTTTTTAAATAATTTATAAACAGTAAAATACTTTTTAAAAAATATATAAAATGTCTACAATAAGTAAATGAACTAAAAGAATATTAAATAGTAACATATATCAGTTGAATTAAGAAATTAATAATGTAACAACATATAATAAAATCTAGTATAACGTTCTACAAAAGCTTTCCGTATTTATATAATATCTATGTTCCGTATTTCATATATAATGCTTTTATATAATTATTAATCTTTAGTATACTCAATGAAGTTGTCTTCTATCTATCTAATATAAAAAATATTATATATAATAAATCTTTGAATTTATTTTTTTTAATTATAAAAATAATAATCAATAATTTGTACAAAAAGTAAAATCATATCTCTCCGAACATTATATAAATATATTATGTCGAAAGGTGAGTTCGGTATCACAATTGGTCTGATCCGATACCAAAACCAAAATTGTTAGCTTTTAAAGTTGTCGTGAATTTAATAAAACCCAAGTTAAATATTGTTTACGACACATATTAACGAATAGATGAATTTCTTCTGTTAACACACATATGTATGCATCTTGAGCATTTGTACCTAGCTTTTGATCTAGAAAAGAAATAAGCGTTACGAAGATAATATGCATGTTTTTATTGGATTTAGAGTATAAGGTATGATACATCTCCCTTAATTAGATACCAAATAATCTTGATGATGACTTTATTCTTAAAAAGTAGTGAGCATGCAAATATATTATATTTTGATACAAAGGGAAGGTAGGCTAGGTAGCATTGTTTACAAGGATTCAAAACATCATTGAATCCATGATTTCTGAATAGCCCGGTTGTGTTAAAAGAATGATATAACAAAGGGTATTTTGTGTAACGTTATCAAAATGTGTAAGGTGTTACTATTTTTTTAAAGTTAAGAGTTCATATTTCACATAAAACAAAAGATGTAGATTTATTATGCGTTTGGGTTTGATATAAACCTACTTGGAGAAAATATATACCCTAATACCCTAGAAGTTATCTTCAATATGGCAGGTGCTTTATTTTCTATCCACTTGCTTTATGATACATCATCGTCATATTAATTAACTTCAATCTAACACTTGTTACCAGAGCATTTAGAGGTGAATCATAATGGCTAATAGTATTGCAACAATTAGTTAACACAACCAACAATTCCATTTTTTAATTACGACCACTACGAATATTAGAGCATCAAAATGGAAACACTCTCCAAGTCGAAAATCGAATGTTTCCTTCAAGTATATCTTGTTTATATGAATGGGATTCGTGGAGGGTAGAGAAGATATTTCTCAGCTTATTCAATATGGCGATGATGCTCTTTGATGCTCTTTTTCTCAAATGCCTTAAATTTGATTTGGTTAATAACTTTTTTCCAAGATGTTTCAGGTCAATTAATTTATCAAAAAGTCTGATTGTTCGAAATCGGGATTAACTCGTTGGAGGTTCAAAGTGTTGTTATGAAGATCTCTTGCACTCTTGATCGACTTCTTTAATTTTACTTATCTGGGTCTTCTTTTGGTTTGATTAATTTATGTTACATATTGTATTATTAACATAAGAGTTAATAACAAAAATGTTCTCTGTTGACACTGATTTTCACTTTCAGTCATTTTACTTCAAAAATTAAGAAAATAGTCATGGGTTGTCATTTTATTTTATTTTTGGTCTTTTAGACTAACTCCAGTTAATTTTGACCGTTAGTCAAAAGAAAATTTAGGGTTTTTTTTTAACTTGTAGATGTTTTGTTTTGGATGAACACCATGAAGATTTATATCATTGAATCAACACTAAAGAATAATATGTATAAGAGTATTACTTATTTATTAATTATTAGTTAATTTTGATAAAAGGTTAAGTAATCATTAATTTTAATAAAAAGGGTAGAAGGAATTTAGAGGCTGTTTGTAATTAACTCTTCATAAATAATTAGTAAATCAAGATAATCGTTAAAATCATAATAAGACAAGTAACGAATTAATTAGTAAACTTTACATGATAAAGTATATTTTCTCCAACTAAAATTTCCTAACAATTCTTTTTTCTTATCTTCTGTCTTTGATTTTTACACTTGTCTTGATTTTGTGAGTCGAAAGATTAAGTTATATAACCTCTCCTGCTGGATTACAAATGAAAGTTGGTTATTGACTTATTGGGGTGTAAGCAAGCAGCATGCCAGCAAAGTAGAGGGCTTTTTATGCCAACTGCTGCTACTGTTATCAGCTGTCCTGTTCGATTCGATTATTATGGCTATGATCTTAGCGAATCACTATCTTACTTGACTAACACTTTCATCTTTCTGACCTGACATCGTCATCCTGCAGCACCTTCTCACCATCTCACATCTTATTGACCAACCTACACGATAAGTGCTCACTCCATATCCCATTGTATCATTAAAGGAAATTTCGAGATTACAAATCACTTGCCTTATCTCAGTTCTGATTAGGTTTCTTGAATTGGGAAATTAATTTCATTCAGTACGTAAGTTTCTCTGAATTTAATATGCTACAAGGTTCATTAACGATTTATACGCTTTCAATTTAAAACATGACTGTGATGTCTTCCAACAGTTTGATGAATTGCCTCAGAGAAAAACACCCATGAGATTGAAATGTTCTCTTATTCAACTAACTATCAAGGCATCTATTATAACCCTACAAACAAATTGGTTGTGGGTTCAAACTTATCATCACACAATGAGATTGCATATAACAATTGTATAAAGTACAAACAAACTAAGCATGGTTGTTACTGGAAGTGGATTGACTACTTTGACTCTGACCACTCTGCCATGATCCTCTTGGAATCCAGTGGTGATTATTGGGCTCAAGCTCTTGATCAGTTTCCATGGAGTTTAGCTTTCCATCATCATCAACATCATGATTATCATCAACCATCATCATCATGCTCCTCTTCTTCATAGCAAATCCCATATCTTTTGTTAGAAGCAACACCATCAATATCATCGTCATCATCACTTTCATTCTCATCACCTTCATCATTACACCTCTCTCTCTTTCTACAAGCTATCTTTGTTAAAGGGTGTTGTTTTCTTAGTGATTGGAGATATATATTCCTTTATATATACACAAAGATGATCTATACTGAGAGAGGGAGAGAGACTGTGAAAGATAGCTTAGAAGGTGGAGGGAAAAGGAAGTTCATTCGAAAAAATCTAACTTTTGGGCTTTCCACCAAAGTGGGAGGCGATGGTTAATGTAGGCAGAAACCTTTTTTATAGCCCAAGTTTCCAGTAGCAGATAGGTATTGCAATAGCGGGTTGTACTTGATGCATTGAAAGTTATAAGGTAGTTTGGGTTTTCTGAATTTAGGTCTGGAAGGAGGTGTACACGTGGTATATGTAACGGTCATCAAGTAAGATATTTATGCTTTGTCAACTTGAGATGTGCCATGTGGTCACAAAGAATCCAACTTTATATGAAAAGCGACTTTTTTGCTGTTAAATAAAGGGGGGAGATGGTGGGTTTGTTTGATTAAGTTTTTGGTCTTCTATCTATCGGTCTTACGGCTAATATGAAGAAGGTAAATCATGTAATATATATTACAGAGTTAAAAGAGATGTGTCAGAGTTCGAAAGAGTTTGAAAAACAGTGAAGTTTTTATTATTAGAAAGGACTATGAAAAGGAGTCAATAAAACAACCAACACAGAACAATATCAAACAGACAACTATGCTTCAAAAGACGGATTTTATTCCAATCAAACCAAATTTCCACTGGTTATGATTAAGATACATGATTCAAAAGATGGCTTATATACTACTAGCATTGTGCCCGCGCAATGCAGCAGAGACGAATAATTTGTGTTTTATAACATGCCCGATTTCAAAAATGTAAAGGTATGGTACTCGCGGAATGTGGTGTCAGTTATTATTTTCTCATACCAAAGGGATTTGGCCTAGCGGTATTAGAGTTTGGAGACGGTGTTCCCCAACCTAGAGGTTGTGGATTCAAGTCCTAGTGTGGACACAAGGTGTATAATTACGTGGATGTGTGTGTTTAGCTTTTAAAAAAACCACTATTTTCTCATTAACATATCCGTTTTCATTCACCTCTTTTTACTATCTTTATTTATCTTTTTTCATCAACTATTATATTGAGTTTTAAAATATTTTTTTGAAAAACAAAAACTAAGAAACAACTATGTAATTGTTAATTAATTAGAGAGAGACATAATCTAGTTTAGGAAATTTTGTTTATGTGAGGGATTTAATTAGATTAATTAAACTATTGGTGTCATGTTTAATGAGTTGTTAAAGACAATTATCATTAGTTGAGATAATTAAGGAGATAATTGATTGAGCTATTGTTTCAAGAGTTAGTATTATTTGTATAAAAACATGTACTACTTAAAATTAAGTAATCTTAAAAATTTTAAGAGAGAAAATGTTAAATGTTTTATAAGATAGTATAGATAAGTTATTATTATTCTTTATTCATAATAATACATATACATTAAACTACATAACATTTACCAAATGTTTGTGTCACTATTCATAAGCACTGTTCATCTACAGTGTTTTTTTTTTACTCTTAGGATATTATTTATCTACAAAGGACTTTTTCATCTATGGTAAATATAGTTTTCTTATAAGGATTAATTTTTTGTAAAAAAGTTCTATCTCAAAGACTAAATTATTAAACTCAATATTTGAAAAACTAACTAACAAAGTGTACCTCAAAATCTAATATAGTTAAAGTTAACATCAGAAAATATTTTACAATAACTAAATAAAGATTTTGTCAACTTTTGTATAAAATTGTAAAAAAGTTCTATCTCAAAGACTAAATTATTAATCTCAATATTTGAAAAATTAACTAACAAAGTCTACCTCAAAGTCTAATATAGTTAAAGTTAACATCAGAAAATATTTTACAATAACTAAATAAAGATTTTGTCAACTTTTGTATAAAATGAAATTAACTAGGGTAATAACGTAACTTTGACATAAAAGGAAACTTTCTTGAGAGGGTTTGTAGTAAAGGGAACTTTTTAATGAGTTTGTAATATAAAGATTAAATATAAGAAAGTTTTATGATTAAAATGAAATTCATGGTGTAACTGTGTTATAAGAATTTTAAGTTATTGTAAACATATATGTAAACTCTAAGTCTTTATATTCATTGACGAATCTAGAATAGGAAACCACGTGGTATTCTATATTATACATATTCCGTTTATAAAAAAAAAATTTGCCTTGTTATACATATCGAACAACTTAGAATAAAGAATAGTGTAACCACAAAGGCTAAAACAAGCCACTTTATTATGTTCGTGTAGGTAAATTTTGAAACTGTCATAATACATACCGTTTTCATGAGCTAGACAACAAGCTTTGAAGGTAGAACTCGACATTATCGAGGCCACAAAGTGTTTTCACCACAGGCATGGTAGCAGGAACATCTAACTGGAACATTGAATCTAAACCGTCCGTCCCCTTCCATATATTGAGTTGGTTTCTTGCTTCTTTAATGGCGGCTCTAGTTGCACAATGAACAGAAGCAGCAAGAAGTAACGGTGGCTCACCAGATGCTGCATGTCACAAGAACAATAACGTTTTTAGAAGGAAGTTGATTGACCTCTTTAAAATATGAAACTTCAGGACTATGATCATGTTGGGTAGAGGGTGGGAGGTTTGGTCCAATGGAAAAAAAGGGCCAACTGGGATAAAAGTAGAATATGCTAAGGCTTTGTTTAATGTAATCAAGCATATGATCAAGAAATTCATATAATGATGTCTATAAACTATAAAGATATATGAATACACTTATACACATCATACGCACGGGCGGACCTACACTTGGTCTGGCGGTGGCACGGGCCATTAGTCAATTTTGCAGATGAAGTGGAAAGTTTAAACTTTTTCGAGCGTACTAGTCAATTTTTTGGTGCCACTAGTGTTTTTTCGATGCCACCAAAATCTAATGATAAATGAATGTTTTGAAGAAAATGATAAAAATATAGCTCAATCTTTGATTTATATCTTTAAAATACTTTAGTTTACCCTAAAAATTAACAATTTAATTAACAGACTTCAAATAGATTGTGTTTTGTTTTAGATTTTGGCCATAACATAAATGAACAATAAATGAAACTTTGTCAACCCGAGCCGATTAATTGGAAAGCAACACACTCAATCTCAATTAAATTTATTTTTGCCATTAAATGGTGCCCTCTGTCACCAAAATCCTGGGTCCGCCCCTGATATACGGGTTGTAAAGATGGAGAAACAAACCTTTTGAAGAGAGAACACGTTCTTTATGATGTCCACTGTTTACTATTTCTACATTTAGTTTTTTGGGTATTGTGTCAATTGTAGGTATCTTGTATGTCCACGTGCTATCCGCAACCACCAAGCCATCAGAGTTTGTAAGATATTCTTCGAGCATGAAAAACCCGATTCCTTGCACAAAAGCCCCTTCAACCTGTTGATGGAAAGTATTAAGTCATCATTAAGCTCCTACTATGTAAATCATCCGAAACAGATGCACGTTTGACTATGCAAATACTTCACCAAAATGCATGATTATGAGTTAAATGACTTAAATATCCCCAAGTATGAGGATACAAACCTGTCCCAAATCCACAGCAGGGTTTAAGCTCTGTCCACAATCATACATGATGTCTGCTTGTAAGATTTTAGTTTCTCCAGTCAGAAGATTTACCTCCACCTGTTCATCCCACATAATTAGCATTTTACTGTAAAAGATTATTCATAAAACAGTTACTGCAGCACACTCTATGGGCATGCACTTATATGGACAGTGCCAAAAGGTAGCTTTTACTTAAATTGGTCATAAAACATACCTCGCTGACTGCAGCACCATAATTAATGTATCTCATGGATGTAAATTTGGGTACAAAATAAGAACTTGCTGATAAATTTACAGATTGGAGATTCGCCTGCATAATAAGGAACTCCCATTTAATCGAACCCGTTTCATTTTGCAGCTTTTCTTTCAAAGACACGAGTCTTTCAACCAGAACATTGCAGCAAAGTCTAACCGCTTCACAGCTTGCTTCAGATGTAGTGCTCCCAGAAGTAAACCCGCCTTGAACCATACTCAAAGTATCGGCCTGTATGACCCGAACCTTCTCCAAGAGCCCATCAGCTCCATCACACTGAACCGCACTTAGACAATATGCAGTCATTTGTTTAACCTTGGTCCATAGTCCTTGACCCAACTCAATACCACCAACCTCAACCACAACTGAACCATCTCGCAAAATACTCACCTTCCCAGGTGTCGCCCTCACCATCACCTCATGCAAAATGGGAACACGAGAAAGACCTCTTTTCTGCCATCTATTACACTTATTAAAGCCGTTGACCATCTCAACTCGATAGTCAAAGTTTGAAGATTTCATCAACTTATCCCATATTGTTGGTAGAGTGTACTCTAAAGACTCCCCGGCACTTACACCATAGAATAACCGAAGGCTATCAAAATTATGAAAATTTGTCTCCCTAACAAAACCGACATCTATAGAAAGAACAGAAGCAACATGTTCTATAACCGCTTCAGCTATAAAAGACGCCTGCACCTCTCCTGGGCCCCGCATTGCAGATTTACTAGAATGGTTCGTTTTACAGACTTTAAAGTTAAATGTAAAAGCACCAAAATTGTATTTCTTGAGTGCACCAACCATATTCCATGGCAGTATAGGGCTTATATCAGGTGACATGCCGGCGTTAATTAAAATATCCAGGTGTAGGGCTGTGATTTTCCCACTTGATTTGAAGCCAACCGTGTAATTTATCTTCATAGGATGTCTTCCTCCTGCCATAATCATGTCGGTTTTCCGGTTGACATATGTTCTGACTGGGCGGCGTAATTTGTATGCTGCAAGCGCACATGCTGTTGCAACCTATATTATATCAATATTAGTAGCAAAATTAAAAAAATAATAACAAAAAGTTAACAATCGATACTCACAGGCATTGCTTTAAGAGCCTTGCCACCAAAGCCACCACCAACCCTTCTTGTAATCACACGAACATTATGTTCAGGAATGTTAAGACACCGTGCAATCACACTTTGTGCATACTCGGGGACTTGAATGGAACTGTACACCACCATGCAGTTGTCTTCATCTGGGATAGCTAATGCTGTTTGTGTCTCCATATAGAAATAGTACTGTGATGGAAGTGTAATCTGGATGGCAAGTAGACATTCATGAGTGAACATTTTTTTGATAAACGGGTTAAAATCGCCACCTAATGAATGATAAGTTTTAGTTAGGTACCTCAGCAGAGTGGATTTGGTGATCAGCTTCAGCCATCCCCTTTAAGAAATCACCAACTTGGGATGGATATATAAATGAAGGGACTTCAATAAAGCTTGATTTCTCAACTGCCTGTTCAACTGTTAATATAGGTGGTTCTAGGCCTTCAATATCATAATCAACAATGGCCATATCAGCTGCCATGTCAGCATTCTTCTGAGTATCTGCAACCTAAAAACTTCATATCTTTTAACATTTATGCATGCAACAGGACTTTCATCCAGAGAATACAACATGAAATCTTTAAAAGATTTAACATACCGCAAATGCGATACGTTCGCCAGCACATTGAGTAACTTCATCAGCAAATAAAGGCTCTGGACCAAAAATGGTCTTAGCTCCTATATTATCACCTCCTTCTGGAATATCTTGAAATGTAACAACAGAATTTACATCCTTCTCAGATCTTAATTTGATACCCTTTACCCATGCCAATGGTTTGGTGCTGTAGATGAATGCTCCATGAAGACAGTTCAATGGGGAAGGAATGTCATCTACAAATACCGCTTCACCTGAATGATTA
This sequence comes from Pulicaria dysenterica, assembly GCA_947179395.2. NCBI lineage: Eukaryota > Viridiplantae > Streptophyta > Magnoliopsida > Asterales > Asteraceae > Pulicaria > Pulicaria dysenterica. Next base: position 107,352,780 of record OX359289.1, read on the forward strand.
AAGCCATTTCAGCTATGAATGGATATAAAAACCCAAACCCATTATGACCATTTTACCATTAGACCTTGTCATAAAGTAAAAACAGATTATTGAATAAGACAAGTAATACAAACCAGAAGCTTGGATCGCAGCACCAGACTTTACAATTGGTTCGCCAACAGGGTAATGTTCATGGCTCGATTCTATCACCTGTTTTGCAGTTGACAACAATGTAGTTTTTTCACTACGGTCAAATCTCATTATTGAATTAGTTTCAGGAGAATTACAGGTGGATTTTTGAATGCAACCATCAGCATCAACTAGTGGCATCAGAAAGTCAAACAGAAAACTAACAGCTAAGCTTGAACGATAAGCAGGATGGGAAGTTCCATTTTCCGGTGAGACAGCAGCCCTTATTAATTTAAGAGCTTCGTATATCAAACCAACATCTAACAGTTTTCCCACAAGATATTTTTCAACTGTGATCGCCCTCATTGCATGTTTAACCCCAAAAGAACCAAAAGCAAGCTGAATACTGTTAATTACAACCCCATTATCCCATATACATATATCAGCCAAGAAAGCAGCATTTAGATAAGCTAACGCATTCCCAAGAGGGCGTGGAGAAGCACGATAAGTTTCAAATAAAATTTTATTGTTAGATTTTTCTGAGTACCCGTTTTTGGTTGGTTTTAAGTATGGAATCAATACACTCAAAAGCACACTTCTTGAATCTAAAGCAGGATTTTCAAGAAACTCCTCCAGTGTAAAATACTCCTTTTTTACCCCTGTCAAGATAGTAACTTTTGAGTTTACTGCAAGAAGAACTGTGGCAATATCAGAAGGAAATTTCCGCCTTTGTGCCATAACCAAATTTCCACCTATACTCGCTATATTTCGGACAGATTCAGAAGCAATTTTCTCCAAATGGGAAGCAATTTTCTTGAACACAATATCTCCTTCTGAGAATAAATCATTGTTTCTTTCTTCCATTAAAGCCATGATTAATTTAGAAATCGAGACAGTTGCTCCAATTTGGATATGTGAACCATCCCTATTAATTGTGTATAGCTCAGGGATAAACCTAAGATCAATGTACTTATCATAATGACCGGTTTCCTTATAATAACCGACTCCCGTGTTACCAGCAAGCAACTTTATCATCCCACTGTTTTCACCTTCCAACAAGCTCCCAAGTTCCTCTATAGAAACTGGACTATACCAGGATCTATTCTGATAATTCAAAACCATTGTGGACTTGTATTCATTTTTCAGAAACTCAGGATAAGTACATATCTGTTTTGAATCATAAAAGGGTAGTTTATGAAGTTGGGCTTCCTTTTTCCAGAACGAATTAAGCCCCAAATCTTCCATATCAACATCAGCTGCAAAACTTTTGCATACATCAGCAATAGGTCGGTAACCAGTGCATCTACATAGATTACCAGAAATAGACTTTTCGGCTTCAGAGGCGGTTATTTTGGAGAACCCACTTGCAGGCTCGGGTCGATGGGATTTTTCTGCATTGACAAGTGCTGAGAAGAGAGAAACACACATCCCTGGTGTACAGAAACCACACTGAGATGCATGAAAACCAGCAAAACGTTGATGGATGGAATGAAACCCGTCTTTGCTGTTCCCAAGGCCTTCGGTTGTAGTGATTGAACACCCATTTACACTGCAAAGAGGTGTAAGACATGAATTCACTGTATAATCTTCAACTTGTTTGAGCTTTGAGTCAAATTTTGACAGTAGAACATTACAAGCACCACAACCACCTACAATCATGAAAATCATAATATGCAAAAGATTGGAATTGATTTCAAATAATGAGTCATAATCAAATCCCAACAAAAACCCATTAGATGTTGCTTTGAACTAATAAGATAGAGGTCGTAAATATCTCTATCACATGTAGCTAGTGGCTTTAAATCTGGCATGTAGCTAGTTGAGCCTCGGTCGGTCATTTCATCAAACGGGTTGTGATCAAATCAAGAAACACTCGTATTACTACTTAGGATCAACAGTTAAAATTCAATTTCAAGAGAAATGATTATGTTCCAAGCTAAAACGAGTCATTCTTATTCGTCAACTTCATCTATATTAAATACTAGTGAAAGATTATAATTACCTTCTTAATAACAAAGGAAAAGTGACAAGATTGTCATCAACGACATAAACTAACAAATTTTTTATAAAAAAGAATCAACAGAATCATTAGCACGCAACCGCCAAGAAATTCACATACAAAAACATAAAAAGGAGCAAAATTTATCAGGCAAACAATCAAATTCTACTAAAAGAGGAGAGTGAAATGAAACAAAACCTTCACCGCAACCGAGCTTAACACTCTTGAAACGAGTATGAGAGCGTAAGAACTGAAGCAGAGTAGTAGAAGGGTCGACGGTAGAGAGCTCAAAACGCTCTCCATTAACAGCAAACACTAGACTCTGAGATAGTTTGAGGGAAGTAAGTTGGGTATGAATATCATCTTCCATTGTTGTCGGGAAAAGGGTCGGTGCAGGAGAAGCAAATCAAGATGCGAAAAGAAAGGAAGGGAAGCAAACCATGTGTGCCGCCTCATGAGCTATAAAAGATTAAAAGTAATAAGCATTTTGCCTTTTGCGAATCTTGTACACACAAAAGTTAATTTTATAATAATGCCATCACAAAAATGTGCCAACTAATACACTACTACTACTTTAATGCTGTGTTCCCGAATTATGTTGATTACCAAAATACCCTCACCTCTGTACACATATCTCATCGTTGAAGCCCTTTCATTGCATTCTTTTTATTCTGTTAATGAATTCTAGCTCGACTTCTTCATATATTTCTTAAAACCTTTCATTACTTGGATAATATTTAGTTTAATTTATATTATAGATTTTTGTATATATGGTGCGATTCTTGTTTTTACTATTACCTATCAATAAAATTGTAATGGGATATGAAGAAAGTTTTCATAAAGATGATATCTACTTAAGGCTATGCGCATCCGTCACGAGAGAGCAAATGTGAGGGCCGGTCACACGATGGAACACCATCACCCCCATGTGTGAGGGGTTGCTCACGCTCACTTGTGTGAGCCGGGTCGCGCATGTGAGGGAGTTTCGTGAGAGAGAGGTGTTTTTTTTTTTGTTTTTTTGTTTTTTTGTGATGTGAATCATGTGATGAATGCAAGGGTTTGTGTGATGTGATGAGAAAATGGTAGGATGCTGATGTGGCTGTGTGAAAGGTGTGATGGATGCTGGTAGTCTAACAGCTACTATACTGATTTTGCCAAATGTAAAATTGTATGTTTTATTGTTCTTTCTAACTAAGAAACACAACATTAAACTCGGGAACAACAACCGTGTTGAAGACCATGGGCTCGTCAACAACGACTTTACCATAAAAATTGCACACCACGAGCTTGTCATGGCTCCTTTGGAGCTCATAACAATGACCTTACCACAAAATTTGTACAACACGATATTGTCATGGCTTTGGAGCTCATAACAATAAACAATTCATATATAACTCTTTGTCTTTATGATAATTTGATTTTACAAGTTTTTCTATTTTTGAACTCGCAATTATTTAGTTGTAATTATTATAGATGTACGGATCTTGTTGATTCATTTTTCTTATTTATTCAAATATTATGTAATTGTATAAGTTTTATAGTTGAAATAATTACCTTGAATTTATTATTTCAAATTTACAGAATAATGGTTTATTACTCATTAATAGGTAATTATTTATTACTGATTATATTCTATCTATCCAAGCAATTTTAAGTATTATCATTCTTATTACTTATCCTCTAAAACCCCTACACTCATTAATAGGTAATTATGTGTGCTTGAATGAGCAAGAAATGGTTAGGAGCTAATGCATGGTGTATTTCTAACCCCCAATATGCCCTCTTAGTGTTCCAAGGCCGGCCGAAGACTCATGAGTAGGTTAGACATACATTGGGAAAAAAGGGAGGCAAAAGCAAAAAGTTGTCATGCCTGTCAAAACTAATTAACGCCAAAAACTATATATAGTTTACGCCGCGAATCTTTCCTGGTCCACCTCGAATGGAACTCATGCACAAATGATTCATTTAGCCCCTCTACTTTGGTTGCTGTCGAGATCTACCCCTGGTGTGTGACCCAATAGACCTAAGATTCACCAGCAGTGATCAATTGGCCACCATCTTTCTAAATCTGCAGATGTTTGGAAGGGGGGGGGGGGGATTTTGGTATGAGACATCTTCGAAATAATTCGACTCATTGGCGAGTTAGGCTACTCAATATATAAGTAAGAAGTAACGTTTTAACCACCCTTTTTAGGTAAACGCCTTGATTCTAACATTAAAGATTTTACGTATAAATATATTAGAGAGAGATTTCTAACTTGTAAAAAGTTTTAAAAAAATAGGTATATGAAGATATTTGAGAGACTAAAAGTTTTATAAGAATATTTATGTAATTACTAATACATACATTTACAAGGAGAAAATTTTGTCTTTAGTGCTAGGTAAATATATTTTTGTCTTTTAGTTATTATTATTATAATAATTATTATTACTATTTTTTTTTTGAAAGGCAAGATAATTTTATTAAATTTAAACTAGCAAGATGCTAGATGTTACAACCGACAAAAAGATACACATCTTTAACAATGAACAAACATCGGAAAATCACGAACACAACCTAAAACGAACCTTGAACTCTTACCAACCTCAAACTCGGAACCTTGGACCCACGAACCGAAGCAACGAATCTGACCAACTGGATCAACAACCACGGACCTCTTACTCGAACTGGAGCACACATGAACCACACACGAAACCTTTGACCCACGAGCTCAAGCAACGAACCAGACCATCTAGAGCAACAAACACGAACCAAACACGAATTGGGGTAGCAAACACGAACTGGGGCAACGAACCAAACACGAATTTCAAACAACCTCTTGAACTCTAACCAAACACTAACTGGGGCAACAAAACTCTGAGCCACGAACTGAAGCAACAAACAATCGCACGATGAACGACATCTGGATCCACAAACCGAACCTGTTGAAACTTTTGAACTGACCATTAACTCGAAATGCGAACTGAAACTCCCGAACAGTTGGAAACAACGAACCTAAGAACAGACCACGAACCATAAACCGAACCAAGATCTGAAGCAACGAAATGCGAACTAAACCGACCACGAAACAGAAAGCCGGTGGCAGCCACAAACATAAACCGAACCAATATCTGAAGCAACGAAATGCAAACTAAACCGACCACGAAATGGCCGCCGGCGGCAACCACAAACAGCCACGAAACAGAAAGCAACTTGAACCAAGATCTGAAACTTTTGAACAGTACCAGAAAACTCGTTATCTTTGAACACCCTTCGAACTCCTCGACCGGCGGCACGATGTGAGATCCTTCGAACTCCTCGAACCTCCCACGATGTGAGACCCTTCGAACTCCTCGAACCAAGATCTGAAGCAACAAAATGCCGACTAAACTGACCACGAAATGGCCGCCGGATGCAGCCACAAACAACCACGAAACAGAAAGCAACTTGAACCAAGATCTGAAACTTTTGAACAGTAACGTACCAGAAAACTCGTTTTCTTTGAACACCCTTCGAACTCCTCGACCTGCGGCACGATGTGAGACCCTTTAAACACCCTTCGAACTCCTCAAACCACTGACTTGCAAGAAAATCTCGAAACTGTGAACCCTTTGAAACGACCTGCAACCTTGAAACCAAGAGACACCGGCAGCTGTGAACCCTTTGAACAATGGAGATTCCTTGGACCCTCGAACGAACAATGAACAAAACCATAGATCACAAAACGCCATATGAACTTGACGAACAACAACGGGGACGATATTGAAAAAACTCGAACCAAATCTCTGAAAACTCGAACAGTAATGGATCTATAAAACCTGAGAAGAAGAAGAGGGAAAGAATGTAGAGTAAAGGGAATCCGGACCGCCGGCTAACGCCGACGGCCGGAGAAGATGGCGGCGAAGGTTTGAAAATTTAGGGTTTTTTCGAGAGAGAAAGGGGGGAAAAGTTTTGTAGGACCATTTTCGCACCAGTTAAAATTACATTACTAATTTTATTATTATTATTATTATTTCTAATATTATATTTATAATAATAATAATAATAATTGTTATTATTAATATTATTATTATTATTTCTATTATAATAATAATAATTAAATATATTTTTGTCTTTTAGTTATTATTATTATAATTATTATTATTACTAATTTTATTATTATTAATATTATTATTATTATTATTTCTAATATTATATTTATAATAATAATAATAATTGTTATTATTAATATTATTATTATTATTTCTATTATAATAATAATAATAATATTAATAATAACAATTATTATTATTATAAATATAATTATTTATTTATTTATTTATATTATTATTAGCAAATAATACTTACAAGTTATGTAGTAAATAAACATATATTTTATCCTTCATCTTTTATTATCAAAACCTATCAAATTAGATAAAAAACATCAGCTGCATTGCGCGAGTAGGGAATTATTATTATTATTATTATTATTATTATTATTATTATTATTATTAATTATTTTATTAATTTTATTATTATTATTATTACTAATAATATTATTATTATTATCATTACTAATATTATTATTATTACTATTACTATTATTATTAGTAGTATTATTAGTATTATTTTTACTATTATTATTATTATTGATATTATTATTATTATTATAACTATTATTAATATATAGACATATATTTTATAGGATTAAAGTCACTGAAGACAAACATGTTTTCTACCATGTACTTCATTTCTTATTATTGAAACCTATCAAATTAGGGCTTATAATCTATTGTTTAAAAAAAATTACAAAAAAGAAAAAAAAAACATACAAGAAATTACAAAATAGCCTTAACTGCAAAAGACCAAAAAGCCACCCATAAGAAATTTGGATGGGATTTCTTATCCTATCATCTTTCTTGGATAACACCTCTACCATCCCAAGCAATATCCGCAGCACCTCCTTCTCCGTCATTCCGCCTCCGTCAAATGGACGCTCTCTCCGTTAACCAATCTCTCTCCGGCCTCAAGCTCCCACCTAAACTCCACCTCACAACTCCCCCAACTCTTTCCCTCTCTTTCTACCCCCATTTCCGAACATCACATCGTTCTCCCAATCTCTCCGTTTCCGCCGCTGCCTCTGCCGTTGAAAACCAACCTCAATCCGAATCAGACCCGCCTCAGTTCTCCAGCTACGACGAAGATGAAACCTACGGAGAAGTTAAAACAATAATCGGAAGCAGAGCACTCGAAGGCGGTGCCGGAATGGAGTATTTAATCGAATGGGAAGACGATCACGCACCGACGTGGGTTCCCGGGAACTTAATCGCGGCTGACGTCATCGCAGAGTACGAAAACCCATGGTGGGTCGCCGCAAAAAAAGCCGACGATCGCGCGTTGAAGGAAATTATCGAATCTGCAGACGGCAGAGACGTGGATGCCGTCGACGGCGACGGCCGGACGGCTCTGTTGTTCGTCGCCGGACTCGGGTCCGAATCATGTGTGAGGACATTAGCGGAGGCAGGCGCGGACGTGAACCACCGTGATAACGTCGGAGGTCTGACGGCGTTACACATGGCGGCAGGTTACGTCCGGCCGGGGGTGGCGAAGTTGTTAGTGGAGTTTGGGGCGGATCCGGAGGCAGGGGATGTCAAAGGACGGGCGCCGTTAGATTTAGCACGTGAGGTTTTAAACTCAACACCTAAGGGGAACCCAGTGCAATTTGCTAGAAGATTAGGGTTGGAAAGTGTAATTAAAATACTAGAGGGGGCAATATTCGAGTACGCCGAGGTGCAGGAGCTTATCGAAAGGAGAGGCAAGGGTAAGAATTTGGAGTACTTGGTGAAATGGAAAGACGGTGAAGATAACGAGTGGATCAAAGCCGCATTGATCGCGGAGGACTTGATAAAAGATTTCGAGGCAGGATTGGAATATGCTGTGGCAGAGTGCGTGGTAGGAAGAAGGGAAGGCGAGGAAGGGAAAAACGAGTATTTAGTGAAATGGACAGATATAGAAGAAGCAACATGGGAACCCGAAGAAAATGTTGATCCCGAGTTAATAAAAGAGTTTGAGAGTGCTGATCGAGAACAAAATGGAGTTGATTTTGCCGCGACGCCTTTATCGGGCAATGGAACCAATTGATACAATGATTTGCATTTTTAGGTGCAAAGTATTTTTGAAAACTAGAATTGAAAGATCATGGCATGCTAGTTTTAGTTGCACTTTAATGAAATTTTGGTGTTTTTTGGTTACCAGTGTATATGTGTACCATAAAGAAATTGATTTGGAAGGTGATTAGGAACTTATAAGCTCTTCTTTTGTCTTTTTTGTTTTTCTAGTTCATTTTTCCTCACCTTTGCTAGGTACTTAATTTTACGCTATATAGAAGAATGAAAAATATAATGCACTAAACATTAATAATTATTTATGATTTAAAAGAAACTCTAATAGAAAACCGTAATTGATCATTACTCATCTACACAACTTAGCTAAGCCATCTATATTATATTCTAATGTCTATTTCTATACTCAGGTGCAGTAAAAACGTACGACAGGACATTTGCTGCTCATGAAGGAACAAGATATAAAATTTAATTAAAAAATATTAAGAAACAAGAGAAGTGTGTATATAATACACACTCCATATATGGTGGGCAAAGTTGGAAGCAACGTATTAGGAGTCCCGTAACGGAGACGGGTTAGGCCTCGGGTTGGCTTTGGGTTGGAGGAACACCGCTATTTGCCATTCGGGTTTATTTGGGCTGGTCAAACCGAAGACTTGTGCAACTTTTTCATTTTTTTTTTGTTTTGTTTTGTGAGAGGGCAAGGAGAGAAAATAATTTCGGTTGATTTGTGTTACAGGTTGAGTGCCACTTGAATTTTATGTTGAATTTGGGTTGAAAAGGAAAAAGTAAAAAAAACTAATGTGACAGCGGATGTAACATTTGGGTTGGTTTGAATTCAAAAAAATGCTACTCATTTGGCCTTAGGATGAGAGCATTGGTATATACACTTTGATATTCTTGGAAGTATGGAAACACAACCTAACTCATAAATGATGAATCCCTATGATAATATACACAAAGATGAGAATTATGGTCTACTTGAAAAAAAAACTAAATATTATCGAAGAGGTAAATGTGGATGCATGAATCAAGGTTAAATATATAGCTCATAAAAATTAGGAATGGCAACGGGGCGGGTTTTGGTATCCCCGACCCCGACTTCAAAAATCATCCCCTTCCCCGCCCCGAACCCGAAAAAATCCCCGGAAAAAACCCCGAAACCCGACCCCGGACCCGAAATACGCATCCCCGACCCCGACCCGAAACATTCTGTGGCTTTTGAAGAAAAAATGTGTTTTTTGGTAGAGGGATGGGAGAGAAACTAATCTGTAGCTTTTGAAAAAAAAATGTGTTTTTTGGCTTTTATATTATAACTTCAATCCATGTGATTGTATTTGATTGGTTAAAAATGAGAGGTCAGGATTATTTTATTAGAAATAGAGGGTGGTGATCTGCTTCTATTCATATGTGAGATGTGAGATATATATATATCGGGGCGGGGCGGGGCGGGGGTAGCATGCCCCGTCCCCGAACCCGAACCCGAAAAAATCCCTGAAAAAAACCCCGAACCCGACCCCGGACCCGAAATACGCATCCCCGACCCCGACCCGAAACAATCAGGTTTCGGTTTTCCCTGTCGGGTTCGGTTCGTTTGCCATCCCTAATAAAAATGGTTACAAAAAAATCAAAACTTTAGGGGAAATAAGATCTAATTGGTTGGTTTAGCTTGTGTTGACTCATTATTCAATTAATAGACATTAAGGAGAGAGCTTCGATATTATCAACATCTTTCCTTAACAATCCAAAAATATATTATTAATATACCGATGTAGCAAGATGCTAGAGATACAAAGATTAAAACAAAAAAAAAAGCCCCATAATTAAATACAAAAGTACACCTAAACCCACTGGAAATAAAAAGGAATTACATAAAAATATACTCAAACGGGTTAGAAAGCCAATCCTCCCATTTTATCTTCTTCTTCACAACCTTCCTCAGTTCCTTGTATTTATCCAAACTAAGGATGTACCTTGCACATAGCCTATATAATGCTTATCTCCTCTTTGTTTTGCTGCATATAGCTTCTCATTCCTCAAGTTCCACAAAGCCCAATTTAAAGTGAATAAAGCTATTAAGAACACCATACGCATTACGTTGTTTCCCTTTAAGCCCAATATCACTTCCCCATTTCAACAGTCCATCTATCGAATTTAGAGAGGAAATCGCTACCCCCCACCACCTGCAAAATTTATCAAAAACAGAAAATATGAACCTCACTTTCAGGAGTTAATTTATAGAAACCACATAAATCATCCACAACATACACACCACCTTTGGAGAGATCAACCAAAGAAGGTAATCTTTCATGTTGCAATATCCAAAAAAGTATTAACTTTACTTGGAACTGATTTCAACCATAATGTTTTTGGATTTCCGATATTAAAATTTGACATATCGTCCACGACTGTCCTTAACGAAGAAACCGTAAACACCTACGAATCCGAGAGGACCCATTTCCATCTTTCTGTTTCAGAAAGGTTTTCTTCGTCGGAGTATTATATTAGAGCTGCTGTAATGTCCAGGTTGTACTCAGTCTCACTAACAGATTTTTGATCGAAACTATGGTTGACCAAACACCTCCGACCTCTCCTTTTCGACTGAAGTGGATCTGTTTGCCGTGATCTGTTAAAACCATGTACAACCACAATTACCTTATGCCATAATGCAGATGTGTCCACTTTTATGCACCACCACCATTTTTGTCAAAAGACCAAGATTCAAGGCTTTGAGACTGTTTATACCCAAACTTCCATTTTCTTTTGAAGCTAACACCTCACTCCATTTGATCCACCAAATCTTCTTTTTATCTTTGAAATCACCCCAAAGAAATGACATCTAAAACTTTCCAGTTGCTTCAAGACTTTTTCTGGAACTTTATATATCGTGAAGTAATAGATCTCAAGAGAACCCAAAACAGACTTACATAAAGTAAGTCTACCTCCTGCAGATAGCAAAGGTGCCTTCCAGGCAGATAATTTAGCCTTAAATTTATCAATTATAGGCTGCCAATAACAGTAACGAGACATAGGTACCCTAACCCGAAGCCCCAAATATGTAAATGGTAACGAATCAATGGAACTGTTTAAAAGAGAAGCCATGTTTGAAACCTCTGAGTTTAAAACTCCCACACCCATTAAACTTGTTTTAGAAAGGTTTACTTGCAAACCTGAGGTGAGATAAAAACATCTAAGAATTCTTATTAAATTCTTAATGTTTTGTTAAAATGATAATGTTCTCCAAGACCAACTTTGGGTACATAATTTATTTTGTGGTTAGTGTTTTATTTAGTTTGTTTGTGTGTAGGTATTTTGGAGTTAAACAGTTGCTGTTTTGGGCTGCTTAAATGGAAGAGGAGTTGGATTCATGAAGGGAGCTGTTTGGGCTTGAAAGGGGCAGGCTTGAGACCGGGTTGAGACCCGGGTCGGGTGCGCACCTAGTGCGGATGCGGGTCGGGTTCTCCCCTTAGCTGCCTTTTGGTGTTTAGTTCACGTCTCGTGTACAGTAATAAACGGTGTGAACGAGTGGTCTTATGCGATATATATTTCGTTCGTTTTCTTCTTGTTTTGACTCCTTGCGATCTGTTGATGCAATTGATCTAGGGTTTAGGTCTTTAGTTCTATATGTCTTGGTCTTGAGTTCTGTTTGCTCGATCTGATGTTGACTGTTGACTAAGGGTTTGTTTTTCGTCTGTATTTCTCAGTTTTGTTCATCATATAGAGTGTGAGATTGTTGATGTACTTCAGTTGTTTTGTTCTTCGTATAGCAACAGTTGGTTTGTTTACGTTCAGTATTGTTTATTTGAGGATCACGCACTGTTACTCCATTGTTGCTCTGTTAATTTCTTTGAGATTGAGATTTTTAACATGGTATCAGAGCTACGGCTCGTGTATTGATTGCTTCTTTCTTCGATTGGTTCTTGATCATAGTTCGAGATTGATTTCTGTCTATCAATTGTCTCCTGTTCATCGATTGTTTCTGAAGATCGACTGACTTCATCACCTAGGGTTCGATATAAAAGAGAGGCAATGTTTGAAACCTCTGAGTTTAAAACTCCCACACCCATTAAACTTGTTTTAGAAAGGTTTACTTGCAAACCTGAGGTGAGATAAAAACATCTAAGAATTCTTATTAAATTCTTAATGTTTTCTTTCGACCAATTACCAACAAAAGTGCCATCATCTGCGTACAACAAGTGTGAGATTTTCGGCCTGTTATTTGGAAGGCTTAAAGCTTGAAAGAGAACTGATAGCCTCTTTCATTGCCATGTTAAGCCCTTCAATCGCAATAATAAATAACAAGGGTGCAAGCGGATCTCATTGACGGAATTCCCTAAAAAGCTTAAACTCCTTTGTAGGGGACCCGTTTACTAAAACCGAGACTCTAGATGTATTTAAACAAGAGCGTATCCATGATCTCTATTTTTCTCCAAAATTTATTTGACACAAAATTGATTCTAGATAATTCCAATTCACCCAATAAAATCTTCTCTTTTTGACTTACATAATTCCAATTTCCCCTTGTTAATGTTATAAACTTAAAAGCTAAACATGATACAAGTTGCAACTTGAGTAGTAATGGCAATTGACAATAAAGAAATAGGTATAGGGTTTCACTTTTCTTTGATTCAACTTTCTTTTTAGGTTTTCTTTTTTGTTGATACACACAATAATTGAATAATTAATAAACTAATTGTCTACTATTATTATATTATACCAACTAATTATATATATTTTTTCTTTTATAACTTTTAACATATAACGTTTAGTGTAAATCTGGATATTAATTCATGATTATTTCATTTTTTTCTATATCTTTATAAAATGTTCATTGATGTGTGATACTGTATATATTTAAAAAAAATGTATTTTTTAAAATCTGTATAACAAAATGATTTTACAAAATATACATCTAATTTATATCATAAAAAGTATGTTCAATATATATATATATATATATATATATATATATATATATATATATATATATATATATATATATATATATGTGGGTCTATACTAACATTGCAATCGTAAAGTTTAATTTTAGTTTACACAACATTTCGGTGAGTTTGAATCTTATATTTTTTTCCTATATGTGTTTTTTAAACAATTTTATTTGTTTTGTTACATTGAAGTTTACTCCGTTTTTTTTTAAAGTTTTGATAAGTAACTTTACAAATATCTTTATTTCTATTTTCCATGTTAAAACATTTTTAAATTTAATTTTTACGTTTTTAGTTGAAATATAAACTAGTTTCATTACGGTTTCCTCCTTTTCTTATTTATGATAATCTAGGATTTTTGAGAAAGATATTGTTGAGTCTTTAAGTTCAAACTCAATTAAAGACAATTTTAGATAGGTAGTAGAGCATCTTATGCACTAAAACATGCTTTATGGAGTTACGGTGACCTCATTACATATCATTCAACATAGCGTACAAACTCATACACCTTCCAGAACTAGAGCTTTTCGAGCCTGCTGCATAAGATTAGCCAGTTATATATTATTATTATCTTCGAAGCGTTTTTTGGCTCTTGTTTGTGTTCCTAAATTATGTCCCTCCCCCTAGAAGTGAATTCCTACCTAAGCCACTGATAATTGATGCGAGCTGCCACTAATGTGGTGGCAGGAAAAAGAAATGCGATGGCGGCGACAACAAATAAATATACTAATTTGTTTTTGTATCTATAACTGCGTTCTTAAGGCAACTGTGTGTAAAAAAGGAACAGAAGTCAATACCCTCACCAGGAGTAGAGCCAGAAATATGGTTAAGCTAGGACACATTTTAATTAGTGTATTTCAATCGGGTTTTCAATCCGTCAAGTTTTACAAGTCACGCCAAAATGAATAGCATATATTTTCCAATCAACCAAATATTGGAACCTCAAATATTTGAATTCAGTTCCAACTTGAAAATTAAACTCAAATCGTTAAGAAACTATGTATATACTCATAAATTAGCATGAAGTTTAATAAATCTTCCTATATTAATTTTTTTGAAGAAACATTTTCATATGTATTAATTCTTTATGTAATTAAAATATAGAAAAATGGAATTAAATTTAATAGTCAAATAACTATAATGTCAACACAACGTATATAAAAATCTTGAATTAATCGGATTGAAATCAAGATGTCAAACTCAAATAATCGATCAATTGAGAGTCTAAAACAAGAACATATCGAATTCAAGAACACATAAAGAACCATGATTTCAACACAATAAGTAGTAAGGACACCAAATAAGGGTGTAAGATTTCAAGAACAAAAACAATTTAAACACATTCACACGTGCACAAATTAAAATATCAAAATCAAAGCATAATTAGGGCATTTTGTATAAACATATTTGATTGTTTTACATATTTTGAGGGGACAATTACCTAAATACTGTTAATTATAAAAAAAAGTATATCACAATTTAAAACTGTAGAGAGGCAACGGCCTACCCTACCCTTACCGGCTCCACAATTACCTAAGATAGAAGTAGAAGCAACATGAGAACCCGAAGAAAATGTTGATCTTGAGTTGAAAAAGAGTTTGATAGTTGTGATCGATGAAGAGATAGAGTTGATATTCCAATACGCGTTTATCAAGGCAATGTAACTAATTGAATCTATAATTTGATTTTTATCGATGCATTGTATTTTTTTTTTTGAAAAGCAAATGCATATATATTAAATAATAAAAGACCCCATAAGAAATGAAGTCCAGGTTACAATAAGCTGTTACAATTCCAAATGCCACCTATACCTTAGCATTTGAAAGGATAACAACCCAACAAATAAAAATTTTTTAATACATATACTAGAATTAGTTTCAGTCTCCCTTTATGACTACGGCACCCGGACCCGATAACCAATCCAGCCATGTTAACACAGTGCCCGTCTTCGCTCTTGCCTTTAGCCATTGAAACAGAATGATTTTATCGATGTATATTTGAAACTATAAGTGAAAGACTTGTCCGGGAAGGTGTTTACTTAGTCATAAAAGACCTGAAATGTTAATTATTTGTTTTTTTTGTAGTTTACAGCTTGTTAGTATTAGTGGATGAAGTCCTACAGTAACATCTAATTAGACAATATGCAAAATTCACATTCCTTCAAAGGGGATAAACCCCATCGCCACAAAAGGAAAACCCTCACGAAAAAACTTGAACCTGAAACCTCCCTATGTGGTAACAACATTCTGATCATCAAGACAAAACTCTATAATACAATGGTGCATCTATTATATATAATTCACTTAGTCACTTATATGCTTGTTTTATGGTGCATCTATTAATTTTATCTATACAAATTAGATTTATATATTAGATTTATTATTTTTTACATTTTTTTAATATAATTTAAAAGTTTATTGTTTTATTGTGAATTAAAAATAAAGATAATTTTATAAGTTTTCTTGATTTTTGTAACTCGTGTACTTCCGAGATGGATGTTTTCCCTATAACTTTACTCTTATACCAAAATATAATTAAACTCTGAATAAGTTATTATTGTATCTGACAAATATCATTTTTAACAGCCAATACAATCAACTTGTATAATTATGTCGTTGTATGCAAGTTGTTATATATATTGATAATTCATGTTAAGTTCATTGTATCCAATGATAACTTAAACAAGACACATGAAAAAGTTATCTACATACAGTGATAGGATTATGAAAGTTGATTATATTTATTGACTAAAACAAAATTCAGTGCAAAAGATTCGGGTTCGGGTTAAGTGACCAAATCAAGAGGTATCCCATCTTCACCCATTCCCACTTTCTAATTAATTTGTGTAATCCTTAGCCCTATCCCCGTCTTAGGTTAATTTAGAGTTTTCTCTGATCAAACCAAGTTTAGGCACTAGGGATCCATCAGGTATGGTTTTCTACGGTCCCTAACACATTATTTTCTCAAACGCAAGATGAGTGGTGTTTCTTTCTCGCCATGGCACACTAGCCACGGAACAAACAACAACTCCTCTCAGTTTAACAATATATATATATATATTCTTGTTACCGTCACTAAACGCAAGTCTATATATTTTTTTAACAGCTAAACACACATACACATCCATCAAATTCTACTTTAAAAGTGCATTTATCAGAACTTGAACTCACAATCTTTAGGTTAGAGAACACCTTTTCTAAAACTCAATACTACTAAACGAACGCTAATTTAATAATAGCTAGTATACAGGAGTTGTAGACTTAAATTATTAGGATTATAATGATTGATCAATAACTAATGGAGATTGAAAAGTTGGTTGGGGAGATGGTAGGTGACGTAGGTAGTATGAGAATGTTGGTTAGTGTGGCAACCAGGCTTGCACTCTAAACCTGGAAAAGGAATATATAATCCTCCAACTTCTTACTTAGGTACGTAGGTTGGATTTGCTTCAAAGCCAACCTCATCGATTCCCTTCTTCCTCCACTTCTTACTTGCATCCATGCACATGGAATATATATCTCAAGTATGAACCCCTTCATACTTAATTTTATATAAATAATATTAAGTAATTAAAAATGATAGAGTTCATATATTTGCAACTATATACTTCTTTTTTAATTAAATATAGTGTTATAAGCTTATAACTGATCATCTATTCATGCTTGTCAATTATCATGCATCGTCGATCGTATTATTTATATAACACCTTCACATACCTACACTATGAATAATTAACACTTAATTAAGCATAAATCTTTTATTACAAAGTTCGAAAAAGTACGTGCACACATTAAATAATATGCATTTGACATTAATTTTCACTATTTATAATATATAGCAATATGCTTATATATGTTATCAAAAATAGCAACGTACTTTAATTTACATATATATATATACACTATAATAAAATGATATGCTAAATACATACATGTATGTACATATATTTGATATGTATATGTATACGTAACTGCTTTTTATAATAAGTATATAAATAGTAACTTTCAAGGTTGGAAAGGCAAAACTAGTTCGGTGGACATACTCACGGGGGCGGCTTCTATATCTTACTCAATCTTTAACACATTCATTCACATATATACACTTAGCTATTCATGATATAACTGTAACCCGCCCATTACATATATACTCTGGCATACTTTAACACCCCTCCCACCCCAACCCCAACACACACAAATATATATGGAAGCTCATGATGATGGTGATAGTACTACGATCATAGAGGATATGAAGTACCTCATAAAGGGAAAACGCTCAAAACGCCGGAGACATGCATCATCAGCACTTACCTTAACCTTAGCCTCCACCACCACCTCCTCCTCCTCTTCCACCACCACAACCACCACCAGCGAAATCGGTGTTCCGGCAAACCCTAGCAGTGGCCATGGTTTCTTCCAAACGCCCTCCACAACCGCCATTGACTTCACTAACATCCTTCAAAACAACCACACCAACAACGACCAAGACATAGCCAGTTGCCTTATGCTTTTGGCTCACGGCCACCGTCTACCACCACCTCAACCGCCACCTAACACGACTCAGCCATATGTTTACGAATGTAAAACATGTGATCGTGGGTTCACCTCGTTTCAAGCACTTGGTGGCCATAGAGCCAGCCACAACAAAACCCACAAGCACGAGCTTTCCAAAGATAGAACACATGTTTTCAATATGGGTCCAAATAAGCCCTTTTCATGTAACCCTAGTGGCTCCACCAAATGGCCCAAGGTTCATGAATGTTCGATATGCGGTTCAGGTTTTACATCTGGTCAAGCACTAGGTGGTCACATGAGGCGACATCGGTCCATGACTATGATTACTACGACTACTACCACGACAACAACAGAAACTACTACTCGTATTAAGAAACACAAAACCTTACTACCATTGGAATTGGATCTAAATCTTCCGGCTCCTATCGAGGATCATGATAGCAAGGAAACTAATATTTCTTTCGGATCAAACAGCAACCAAATAGTTGTATTTCCGACACCTTCTTTGGTTGATTGCCATTTCTAATCTATGACATGATTAATTGGGGAACATGCTAACTTCATTATTTGTAACCAATTGGATTCCTTCATATAAATTCTTTTAATTTGTTTATATGATTCATGATAAATTGTAACATTAGATTAGATTCATTACTTGCAAATGAGATCAAGCTCATTATATGTTCCTTTGAATTACTGCATTATATTCTAAAAAGAGTCAATTATTATAATTAATAGATAGATGTGCTTATTTCGTAATTTTTAAACAGCAATGCATACATACCAACAATAGTAGTTTCGTTGTTGTACCAGCATATATATAGAATGATTTGATCAGTGCATAGAAGTATAGAACACAATACATGAGTGCATAATGGTTAGCTGGTTTATTTCTCCTATCTCGGTGGTTGACCCCACGTCCATAGTTGACCCCACCTAGCTACTTAGGCCTAACCAAAGCTAGCCAAATCCAAAGTTATATATGAGCCTCGTTGATATGTAATATGTCACGAAAAGTTATGGACTTTAACAAGCTAAGCCTAAACGCCATGCTATAAAAGGTAGAACGCTATGGTCACGGAGGACCAATTAAACACAAGAGAAGGGCTTCAAAGAAGGAGGTCTAAGGTAGTATGACACTAGGACAGGAGGGCTTTTGGTAAGGAGGTGTAACGTCCCAATTTATAAAACTAAACTTTGTACGTATAAAATATTATTAAAGTCTTCACATATATGTAAGAAGCAGAAGCATAAGTTTGTTACACAAAGAGGAGTAAAAGTTTACATAAGATTTATAAAAACTGATGGTTAAGCATGAGCTTTGTCCTTGCCTTTATTGCGAGCTGTAAAAACATGAAAATAGTATTGATAAGGTATGAGAGTTTAGTGAGTAGGCCAAACTGTAAATCATATAAACACATGTATATAATCGCATAGAGATATCACACGTTATCAGGTAAGTCTATGCTGGCCTCTGGTACTACTCCCATGGCAGTAATTCATAAGCCACAATACTATGCTATATTTGAGTCCTACTACACAAAGCAGTATGCTAAGCAAAACACATATTTGATACATATATCACAGGGCCTACACGGGCCGTGTAAGGGACCTACATGAGTCATGTACCTCTCACACTACACGGGCATATTAGGCTACATGGCCTGTGTTTGACACTTTGACCTAGGTTACTACACGAGCTGTGTTGGCCTACACGGCCAGGCTAAACGGCCTACCCAATTCTACACGGGCCGTGTTCTGTGCAAAGACAACTGACTGTCATCCGAACATAAGTTGTTCTAGCCACAAAACCAATAACAAATTCGATCTAAAACACTTAAGGATGTTTTCCTACATCCTATTAATTCAACATAAACAAATGATTTTTACTAATTGAATTCAATTAAACACATTTTTAGCTATAGTTCATCCATATGAACCATTTGACCCATTAGAACATAATTTAATCAAACTAATCATACCTTAATTGCTTATCATGTGATTGAAAGGAGGATGTTTTGATGCTAAACATTAGTCAACATTTGATACAAACTCAAATTTCTTCTTCGAGCTAAGCTTAAAACAGATCTTCAGGTATTCATGTCTAATACATAAATGCAAATTTATGCTCGGATTAAGAAGTCCCCGATTTAATTAAAATATACACACTAAACTCTACTCTAACTACTTAACTTGAAATAGACTCTCCAACACAGTTCTCATACTATGTTTTGTTAAGAAACTCCACGTCTTGAGTTTATCTATTAAACTATTTATCAAATATTTTTAGCTTTACATCCTTCGTCTTTCATTCCCTTTCACGTTTCTAGAAGATGTAAGTAGTAATATGAACTAATCAAATCAATTCAAACTCTAGATCTAGCAAATATTCTTTTCGATTCTTCCTTAACATCTTTTCTAATTCAATGTTTGGAGTCCATAGCACTTACCAACACTGTGATGGACTTCTATTCTTAAAACCAAGTTTATGAGTTAATTTGAGATTCAGGGCTATATTCAGAATCCTTTCCAACACTGTGATGGACTTCTATTCTTAAAACCAAGTTTATGAGTTAATTTGAGATTCAGGGCTATATTCAGAATCCTTTCCAACACTGTGATGGACTTCTATTCTTAAAACCAAGTTTATGAGTTAATTTGAGATTCAGGGCTATATTCAGAATCCTTTCCAACACTGTGATGGACTCCCTAGGTGTTAATACATTTTCTTCATCCTCAGAATCCTTTTCAATTTACTCAGATATTAACCAATCCCCTACATCCATTCTTGACATCACCAAGAGTTTTTTTCGCTATATTCTCCCTTGAAAGGCATGATATCTCATGTATAATCTTCTCTTAACAAGGTGGTGCTCATGTTTCTTCTTTTTTTAATATGGGTAGACATCACCCTACAATATCACCTTTATTTTACAATAGGAAAGAGATCAACCTCTCAACTCTCAAGTGTACAATCTAATATAAATGAATCGCTTGCACAAGTGTGGCATGCCAACAAGCTCTAACCGAATAAACTATAAACGCGAAAATGTTGGTTGAACTCTTCCTTGTTAATCATGTCACCTCTAGATATGTAACACTGTATCATCATTGAAGAAGCAATGATTGATAGATCTTCCATGATCAAATCCATTTCAAGATTGTTTAGTGATAAGCTCCTGGTAGAGGGAGACTTTTGCTTTCGTTCTCCAACATATACAACAACAAGCCACTATGATTAAGATAATGACCATCACTAAAAAATCACTACGAAGTTGTTTGATTTGATAGGAGAAGACATACAATCGAGTTCTTTCAAAGAACACGAGTCTAGTGTGTGGCTACGTGACATTTGATTGAATATCATGACTACGTGGGTGACTTAGGTATCTCAAATGATAAAGGCGATGGTGGAACTGTAATTGAGTTAGAAGGCAATTAAATTATGGGGGTGTTAAAAGAATTTCCATGGGAAACACGTTATGATTGAATTGGAGGGCCTTTTTCAAATATTATATAAACATGGAGGGTCTTTTAAACTTTACACAAACATAGAGGTCTTTTTTGCAATTTTACAAAGAATATTATATATTCCCGTGTTCCCATTCATCTTTCTAAATTTCCATTCTATTATAGCTTTGCGTGTTTTTGGGGTTTTAGTAATTACCGGCGGAAGATGGCGGTTCCCGGGAGGCGCAACGGCATTATGGACGGCGAAGACGATGAAGAAGGAATCCTTTTCGTTGAAGAAGGAGCGTTCCCTGAATCTGATCTTGAGGATACCCCTCCCCACCTTCGCGACTTTGCCGCCGCCGCCATGCACGGCGACGTTGACGCACTTCGTCAAGCCATTGGTACCGTATTTATACATTTAATTTACCTCTCGATGATTGATTCAGGTCCTTGTTGCTAATGAATAATCAATTGTTTTGGAAGGGTAGGGATTATACTGTTCGATTATCTACCTTAGGGTATCTTCTGGAACTCAAAGTTCAGAAACAGAAATTAGCATCTCTGATATAATTCAATTGATTTGCAGGATATTATTGTCTGTTGTATACAGTAAGCACTCATCACATCTTAGAATATTAAAGAAATATATTAAACTTTGATTAAAGCAAACAGAATACTAGTAATGGCTTAATGGGTTGATTGTATATCTCTAAAAGATGTTGGAGCTATGTTAGTACCTCATCTGGTAGTTAAGTGACAGAATTGTAGCTTCCTGAATCTAGAATTTTATATTTTCCATTGGTGGAGGGATGATTGAGGATGTGCACTTTTGAGTTGATACTGATTGATAATGTTATGCTCTGTATAAAGTAGAAGCATTAAGGAAATGCATTAGTATTTTCTTTTAGATTGTTTTAGGGACTTAGATTTATTTTGATGCAGAAGGGTTCAATGTAGCCTATACGTCTCTAATAAAAAGGTTATCTAATAAGAAGGGTTCAACATAGCCTATATGTCTCTGATAAAAAGGCTATCTAATAAGAAGGGTTCAATGTAGCCTATACGTCTCTAATAAAATGGTTATCGAATAAAGGTTGGTACAGCTGATGACCAGTTGCCGCCCTTTGTTGGTTTCTAATTCAAAACTTGTGATTTCATTTGTTTATACAAATATACAATTATTAGGAAGAAATAGAAGTGAACGTGTATATTCTTTCAAAGCGATTCGCCTATTCATGTTTAAACAAAAAAGACCTTCTGTTTTCTTATTGCATACTGGTGACTCTCTTGTGACGATTTGTTTTTTTATTCAACAATAGATAATTTGGATGGCAGCATCGATGAACCAGTTGAGGATGGGGATACTGCACTTCATCTGACCTGTCTCTATGGTCATCTGTCTTGCGTCCAGGTTAGTTAGTTACCAACTTTTGCTTTCCATAACTTGATAAAATTAATTTTGACTGCTGCCTGTGCTATTGCAGTTTCCAGTATATTTGATTGTTGGGGAAAGTTCATGGAAAAAATATATACTTTGTCCCAAATGCTTTTTTATTAGCGTTCTTACATTTTATTGATCATTACAGATCCACAAGATTACTCTTTTTTGTGACTGTTATTTGATGCATAATAGGAAGAAGATTTGACTAATAATTAAGACACCTCAATGATTTAGTGTAAGAGGAAAAAAGGTTTAATCATGGTCTTCTTTTAATGTAGCTATTGTTGGAAAGGGGAGCTTCGGTGGAGGCTAAGGATGAAGATGGTGGGATTCCTCTTCATGATGCTTGTGCTGGAGGTTAGCATATACTCTTTACCTTTTGCCTTTCAAAAAAAATACTCTTTACCTTTTACCTATAAAATTAATGCATAATTTTGTTTGCCTAAAATTAATGATTACTTGCCAACTGCAGGATATCTGGAGATAGTCCAAGTCTTGATTGGAAAAGCCAATTCTCCGGAGTGCTTAAAGAGAATGCTCGAATCTGTTGATATAGAAGGCGACACTGTAAGTGTCTAACTATACACATCGCTGTTTTTTTTACCCACACGTACGTTAACACACATGTAGTTAGTGCTAAACATTATGCTTGTTCTGGGGTGGTTTTTATGAAGCGGAGAATTATCTTCTTAATTTTGTATTTATATTTTTTTTATATACCATTCATTATTATATATGTGTATACACAAATAAAGAAATTAAAGCTTGAAAATGGTGTACTCACTCTTAGGCGACGTAATTTCAGGGACTAGTTTTGACAACTTTGTATTCTAGTTTGTTTACACTTATCTTTAATTTTAGATTTTATCTTTTCCTATTTTAGTGGTAGGGTTACGTTGTTTCCTTCTCTATTTAAGGTGTCTCCAGTAGTTTGTATGAGGCATTGAGAAAGATAATAATACGAAAGCTTTTACTCACAAGATGAACATCCATCTAGCCTCCAAAAAAACAAAACTGCTAGCCATTCCTACTTTTTTATGCCAATGTTGGTGACTGGAGATAACTCTCTTCAATTATTCCTGGGATGGGAAAATGTCTTGTGTTAATTTCGTGATCTTTGGACAGCCTCTTCATCATGCGGCTAGAGGGGAACATGAACAAATTGTTCAACTTTTACTTTCAATCGGGGCATCACCTACCAAGACAAATGTTTATGGAAAGGTTGGTATTTGGTTGATTGACGTTCACGTTTGTTTGTCGTTGCTGGTCATGTGTCCCTAATTAATGTGTTGAAACTTGACAGACCCCAGGTGAGCTAGCCGAACCCAATACAGAAACCTGGACAATTTTAGAAGCTGCAACTAGATCATGTGCAATTGCATCTCAGGTGTAACTTTAAAATCTTCAAGTTTTGTTTTGGTTGTTTGAGACTTAAAACAGGGTTTATCTTCATGCACAATGGATATGATAAAATATTATTTTTGGTAGTTTATGACATGCTGATAGTGTTGCAGTGTCGCCATAGTGAGCCTTTTACTATGAAAAAACAAGGAAATCTCTATTGATCTGGTATTTAGTTTTGAAATTAATCGCAAGTTCAAGTATACCCAGTAATGTCATTTTACGTGCCATATACCAAGATTGTGTGTTTAATCGCTATATGTAAGATATTCTTGTCCTGGAATATGAAGGCAGACCGAATGGATTAGACATGGTAGACTAATAAGTACTTGCCAAATTAATATACCATACATTTTCAAGGAATAAAAAAGAGGCTCTAAATAAATAAGAAAGTTGGCGGTGCTAAACATAAGGGTGTGTAGATCAGATGGCTAAGGCTTGCTTATTTGTTTCAACCCGAGGTCTTGGGTTCGATTCCGAACTACACCATATTTTTATTATATTTGTTTCCATCAAAATTTTCAATACTAAGCCTCTATCCTTTCTCATGTTCCAATAATAACCTCAAATTATTTATAAATTATAATAAAAACACCTAACTTTACTATAATTTATAAGAAAATCTTTACATACTATATTTTTTAAAGATAAATGTTTTAGTACTGTTTATAAAGTAACTTTACACGATTTTATTTTTACGGTACATATATATTATATATTACAATAACTTTTTTGTTTCTTTTTCATGCATATTCAATGAATAAGATTAATTCTAAAACCGTGTATACATTTAATACGCCCATATACACTTACATAATATACCTTATGTACTCGACCTAATTATTATTCTCTTAATAACGAAAATAAACCAAATCCTAAAAAGATAACCCTTTAAAATACAATCAAACATGAAAATTGAAATTCAAAACTTCGTATATGTATATAACACAATATGTATTAGAATAATATAAAACATTCTATAAAAGTGTAAAACTAGATTTCATAACTATATATGATAAATGAATAAATAACTTTATATTTAAAAACTTTCATTATCTTACCACAAAATCCATATATATGAAATAATTTTTATTGACAGCTTTTAGATCATAAGCCAAAGATAGGCCATCATCTACGTCTACTACTTATCTTTGTCAACTTCCATTTTCAATAATT
Organism: Pulicaria dysenterica; assembly: GCA_947179395.2. Classification (NCBI taxonomy): domain Eukaryota; kingdom Viridiplantae; phylum Streptophyta; class Magnoliopsida; order Asterales; family Asteraceae; genus Pulicaria; species Pulicaria dysenterica. The sequence goes on from OX359289.1 coordinate 107,377,896, forward strand.
CAAATAAGTTTTTCAATTCTTTTCATATAGGTTTCCTGATAAAATGAGTGCTTTAGATGTTAGATATACTAAGGCCTTAAGATGTGGAGTTTATAATTGATATTGAATTTGTGTAGTTCTTTTAGTATACAAGTACTTGCTATTAGATCGAATCTAAATCATATCTGTTAGTAGTGAAATAAGCTCTCATTGTTTAGTTATTTTACGTAGTTTCAAGATACATGTAAGCTAAATTACTTTTAAAAATTTCAAGCGATTCAACTTTTTTAAGTTTCATATCTAAATCCAATTTACCATTTTTATGCAAGTGGTTTAAAAATATTATCTTCTTTACTTTTTAGTAGGAAATAGTAGATGAATAATCTAATCAAACTCGATTAAAAAGTAATTACTCCCCGACACGAAGCGTGGGTAAGCTAACCACTAGTTTATAAACATATAAAGGAATTAATAACACAACAAATTCGATATGATTGATAAATTACATGATAATCAAGGCATGAAAGCAAGCCTACTTGAAATCACTTGTTATTGCTAGACACATTCAAAACACATGACCTTTTACCAATGAGAGTGCCAAGTTATTTACAAATCATAACTACATGACTCCACCAACTCGGGTTTTCAGACAACAGCATACTCGAGTGTGGATTCAAAGGCAATCAACTTTACACCGAGGAAGTAGTTTTTTTTTTTTTTGCATGTTTTGTTTCATTATTGATCCATCCCAGCATATTACTTGGAAGACATTTTATAGATTTACATGTATGTTGGGAGTTGTCAAGAAGCTCAAAACATAGGTTCTATGGGTTGAACCATAAGGCATATTTGGGTGCACCTTTCTATGAGCAACACCCACGATTAGGTGTTGCAGCCTGGTGCTCTGGTTTCTGCTTCATTATGCTTCTTTTCACAACTGTAGAGCCTTCTTCCAGGAGCCTGGGTACCTCCATTATCTGTTCACAAGGAATGGAATAGTGAATATCATGAATGTGAAAGTCAGGCTTCACTAATTTTGCCAAAATATACACGTTAGGCGTGGTGGATAATGCCTTAAGACAGATGCTTTCTAGAACTGGCCATAACAGGTCAAAAAAGTTGGGCTGGACTGAAACTAACACTTTTATCTTACTTTTTGAACTTCAATTATGTGTAATTAGTGTGGTAAATATGCTTACAAAAGTATTATATTACATGAATAAGTTAAATTGTGTTGATAGAAGTGATTTAGGGGTTTTCATGCTTTTGAATACCCTTACATTGACTTGGAGCTTGTTTGACCTTTTTTTGTTTTCTACTTTTTTGTTAATTCTTATAGCTTACAGCGAATACACTTTTTTGCTTTTGGCTGTTCCTAGATTCATCATTCAACCTGTGCAGGAGTCGCAGACCGTCTTAAGATAGATGCTTTAAAAGATAAAAAAAATCTTCTAGCTCAACCCAAATATGCCTAAATTGGTTTGAATTGCCATATATTATCGTAGAAAATCAAGATTTGAAACTCAGCTGCATTTTTGACACATATATAGTAGACTAGAGAGCATCATATGTTGATGGAATCTGCTCCTGTCAAACATCTTTTTTCAATCAAGAAAATGAAGAGAGTATTTTGCATGCATAGAAGGTTAGCATCATTTCGAATGTTAAGGAATCCACATTCTGAGTTCATGAAAATTCTAATTCCGGAGATTGATCTCAAGAAATTATGAGTTCTAAATTTACCTTTAATGCAAGCTCTTCAAAACATTGCTTTACATTTTCCTGAGTTCTTGCACTACATTCAAGAAACAAACAACCAAGCTCTTTAGCAAGAGCAGCACCTTCTTCCCTGCTTACATATCTTTCGGAATCCTGAAATACCACTTCTTAAAGACTTAACATGCTAGAAAGACGCACATGACACATGGTATATACGTCTTGTTTATGATCTTATATTGGAAATACGTAACTCAGAACTCAGAAGCATGGTCACAAGCAGATCAAACATTAAAGGAGAATGTGGAGCTTACTTTGTCAACTTTATTTCCAACAAGCATCTTGACACAGTCTTGATTAGTGGAGTAAAGATCCACTTCTTTTGCCCATACTTCGGACAAGTTTGTGAACGTTTCTCTCTTTGTAACATCATATACTGCAACACATGTTGAATTTGGTGTCACTAATTAAGCGAGGTAGAAATGCTATATAAGGATATATATATCATTGTTGATGTTAAATTAAGTGGCTCTTGAGTGTCTTGGCTACACAATCATTCTGAAGGTAGTGTTTTCTTCCAAGTAGCATACTAGATATTAGTTGCAGGGCAAAAGCAAACACCAGTGGCGGACCTACCCTTTGTGGGGTGGGGGGGGGGGGGGGTCAAGCGCCACCAGTCCTTTGGCGGTTTGCAGTGTTAATTTTCGACTTTTTGATACGTTGCCACCAGTAAATTTTCAGGGTGCACCCGTGATGCCACCAAAATCAAAGGAAAAATGAAAGTTTTCTAAAAAAAATGATAAAAAATAGTTTAATCTTTCAATTTATACCTTTAAAATCAAGTTTTAGTTAACATTACTTCATATAAATTGTGTTTTGTTTTAAATTTTGGCTCTAAAATACCATAATAACAGTCGAAGTCTCGTTAATCCGACCCGATTAACCGGAAACCCGAGAAAAAACCCGAACCACACCCTCACTTTTATTTAATTTTATTTTCGCATTATATGTTGCTACCGGTCCCGAGAAATCCTGGGTCCGCCACTGGCAAACACCATGTAATATCATTGGTATAAGTAAATAAAACTTAACTTGAGGTTCAAAGATATGCACTTATATTACTCCTACAAAGAAACTATGTGTCGGCATATTTCGCAACTTGGGATGTAAATATGTAATTATGCAAGTTTATTGATCGTTTACCAAGAACAATCCCTTGGGCACCTCTGTAATAAGAGCTCGTCAGTGTCCTGAATCTCTCCTGTCCAGCTGCAACAGAAGTCATCGGATCACAGATCAGAAACACTTAGTCGTGAACGCTTAGATATCACATTCACTTTTTTTCAACTATTGTCACACATAATTTGTATATTTGTAATTGATTATTGTTGGGGAAAGGAGAAAGGGGATAATATAATTTAAAAAAAATGAAGGCAACCAAGATTGACAGAACGGCATGCAAACATAAAGCAACCACTAGTTTATAACCGCAACTATCTAGAATAAACTATTTTAAGTAGTGCTGAAAAATAGTTTATTTTTAAGGCATACCTGTGTCCCAAATTGTAAGTTTTAATCTTTTCCCGCCGACTGTAAACTGTTTGATTTTGAAGTCAACACCTGCTCACAATTAAGGATGAAATAAGTAGAAACTACAACAGCTCATGAGTAAGAGACATACTTGCTTATTCCTCTCTTCTGACAAATATAAACAATAAAGTAACAAATATTTATCTATTATTTGTTTTCATCAACATATTGTGGCGGTGAAGCGAGTAAATTGGGTGGTTACTCAGCTTGTTAGATCCTTAAATTGTGTTCAATATATTATAGTGAAGTTTAGTATTACAATGCTAAACTGTGAATCATGTACTTTTACAAGGCTTAGGTTTGAAGACTATTGTGCTAGTCCGCTGCTTTGAGGATGGAGCTTACATTATTTCACAAGCATTGCAATTTGCAAGAGCATATGCATGTCCATGGCGTGAGAGAGAATGAAAACATACCCAGAAATTTTGTTTTCAGCTTTTAGTAATGTAAAGAAAAGGGATGACAATGAGTACTTCTTAAAAAGGTTGCAATGGTAGTGTAGACCAAGGTAAAACACTAAAACCCGGTGTGTGACCGCAAAAGAATAAGGAAATAAGGAGTCCATTTGTGGAATATGAGTTGTGTTCATAAAGTTCATATAAAAAACATAGTCCTGAAATTTTAATATTAAATCACATGTGATTCAGTATACAATCACATGTTAATTACGAAAATATCACTCTGCGCAAATTTTTAAAATTCAAATTAGACCGGACTATGCATGAAGTATGAACTATATTAAACATTTTTCTATGAAATATCTATAGATGACTAAATTAGATGTTGTTGCACTCGATCACCTGATGGGTACTTAAGTCATTTCAGTCTTCAGTACAACAAGATCAACTGTGAATTTCATATATCCCCTCAAAACTTGCAAAATCTGTATCTGTTTTGCTCAAGGAAATACTAGGTCGGACATCACAAATTTTCTTTTATTTTTCAATTTGGAAGGGTATATGAAACTACATTGCTGGTAGACACATAAATCGTACAATTACACTTGTATTATAACTGATTAACAAGAATTAAACATATCAAAGTGCTAAAATCAGATAGGCAAGGATCGATATGCACGAGAAACAAGTGTTGTAATATATATCACAAAAACAAACATCAGGAGATTCAATTAAGCAATTAAGTAGAATTGAAGTAAAATCACCAATAGTAGGAGCTAGATCGTCGACGGTGTTGGAAATAAAACTGACGAGAAGACTACTTTTGCCGACACCAGAATCTCCGATCAATAAGATCTTAAATGACAGATCGTAATGACCGGAAGACGTACCCATTTTCCTCACTCCAAAATTAGCTTTCTGTATCTATAATTTTCGAACAAGCAGCAAATCTCACGAGTCACGACAGTGTCTGTGATCAATTTCTGCACAACGTGTGATTATTACACACAAATTGTATCAAATTCGAGGAAGAAACAGAAAGCAAAAGTGCATTTGTCTGTAAAATATGGTATCTAGAGAGAGAATCTAGAGAGAGAAAAGAGCGATACCTGGGGGATGAGCTGTTCCTTTCTGAAAGACTGGAAGTGAGATGCGAATCCGGTCCCGGAGCGCACGTATCAGGTTTGATCATTCTACAGGTTGTTTTTTTATTTTACTTTAAAAAATAATAATTTACAAAGTTTAAACTACAATTAATATGTTGGTAGGTCATCAAATTTTATAATTATGTTTTTTTATTTATTATAATTTGGTTGCCACGATGTATGTAAAATATAATAATTTTTGCTTTATATTTTTCACTTCAGTTTAGATTTCTTTGAAATCCGTAAATTTGTAGCCTATAATTCCGTGGATGGCCTCCTATCATCTTCAGTTCTTCACCTGGATTAGCCTGTCGAGGATAGATTTTGTTATATAATAATCTTTTGTGCCCGAGTTATACTCAATCATTTTTCTTTTATTTACCCAATATCATATCAGCGTTATATTATTTTTCTTCTCCCTACTCAAATTAATTGTTATACCTCTTCTTTAAACTCTTTTAAATTTTTTATTTTTATATTAATAAATAAAACATGTATGAGTGTGTGATTGATTGAGGAGGGGTGGAGGGTTGTGAGCTTCTTGATCAAGTATAGAGACCCGATGAGGCTACCTAAAACTCATGTGATGGTGTTCCCAAACTTACCCAAGGATACCTGATGCAATCAGGTAACCGATAACGTGTGGTCAGTTTTATAGAGATTTTAATCAGGAATGCTTCGGAAAGAACAATGGGATATCAGTTAGTTCATGTACATCATGGATAACCTGAACATAGTACACCATCCGGTTACTTATCTTGGTATTTGACAATGTGGTTTAAAGACAGGCCCATTGTGTTGCACAATGTAAGCAGCGCAAGTTATCTCTTAACCTTTACTTGTAGTGTTAACTTTGAACTTTTTTGTGTATACATGTGCAAAGTTAATCAAAATCCATATTTTTCTAAATCTTCTACTATTATGTTTTTCTACACATGTACAATGTAACGGAATTGCAAAAAATATTAGTACCTTAGTCTACTTTGGAGTATGTGAAATAACTCTTGAATGAAAATCAATCAATTTTATGATAAACGTTTTAAATGGGTTCCTTTTGTGCATGGAGTAAGTGATTCACATAACTCTTGATCATAGGTGAATTTAGGATTATTATATAGTGAGGTCCTACTTATCATGATACAAAACCAAAAGTAAAAAAATAGAGCAATTGCTTGAAAGTACTTAATAAAAAAAGGAAACATAGAATCAACAAGCAACTAGCCAAGAACAAAATTGAAAAACTGAAATCACCAAAACTTAATCTCGAACAGTTTACTAATTTGACGAATTTGAAGGCTTGATTAGTAGAAATCGATTATAGTTCATAAGCATAAAATAAAGAAACTGCAAAATTATGTCTCGCAAATTGCACAACACAGTCGATTTTAGGTCTCATATATCGCATGTTGTGTAACACATCTTTAACCTTCATCATTCATTATACAGGATGTGTACTTTGATTGGAGATTTGGGATCGCTTGATTACAAATTAGTTGACTTAAGCTGATAATATGCATAAAAATTGAGCAAATTGAAGGGAGTCAAACAACCTTTAACCCCGCTTATGTCCACTCTACTCTTGAATGTGACTTAATCCTAGTACCTAGGCTCATGTTATTTCCCATTCATTAAGATGTAAACATTGCATATGTTTCTATATGTATAGTCAAAGTTATATCTTTATCAGAGTAAAAGAAACATAAAACAGAACAGTGTTATTAAAAAAAAGACAAAACTTTAATATTAATATGGATCTAACCATGACACGTGTTATTAAATTCAGAGTTACCATACTTATTTTTTCATGTTAATTTGAGATCGATCAATAGACACGTTGTCATAAACTTTGTTTATACAACTATATATAACCTTACATCCAACCTAACAAGTGTAATATTGCAGTATTTGTCAAAAAAAAGTTCATTTTAGGTGTTGTAGGCAGCTAATTATGTATATGTATAATTAATTTTAACTAATAAAGACGAAACCATATAAAAGAATTAAAGAAAGAAAAGAAATATGAAGGAAGGGAGGGAGCATGGATAGGGTAGTGATAAGAGGGAAACCCCACAGGTTCAGCAGAAAGGAGAGTTATGATGTGATGTTATCATGGCATGTAGGGCTTACCGGTTTAAATACCGTTTACCAAAAGTGGGGCTCCATTTCCGACTTTAATTCTCGGTGGGTCAACCCTTCGGGTTGGCTTTAATTAATTTTCATACCTTTTCATTCAAATATTCAATTGATCCACTCTTATTAATATCTTACGTACAAATAGTTGAAGATGAAATTTTTTATTACAAACTCGATTCATTTAAATATAATATTATTTAAACAATGTAACGGGTCGATGAAACATATATATTTTTTTGTTTAAATAAATTAATTTTTCAAGTGAAGATACTATCTCTATTATGGGTGACCATGGTTCAGTTTGGTTCGGTTTTAGCATAAAACCGAAACCAAACCGAAATTTTTGGTTTTTGGGAAACCGAAACCAAAACCATTTGGTTTTGCAGTGGTTCGGTATTAGGTTTTGAAGTCGGTTTTCGGTTTTCGGTTTGGTTTTCCTATTTAACCATCATTGTGAAGCTATGAAATAAAACAATACTGAAGCTATAATAAAAACATCAAGATGTGTGCCGCCTCATTCGAACTATATATATTGCAATTGATACAAGCAAAATGACTGTCAAAAGTTTGAACATTAAGGCCAAAGTTGAAACAAATCAAAACTCAAAGCAAATCAATAAATAACAGATTAACAAAACTGAAAATCGAGATGAACAATTAACTCTAAAAACTAGATGAACTGCATACAACTCAAAAAACTAGAACCTGAAAATCGAAATAAACAACTAGAAATGGATTTCTATATTAAGTTAAAAATGGATAAAATCGAGAAGAAGTGCACTCGTCGACTCGAAATGAAGTGATGTAGGTGAACTCAATCGAGTAGTCCTACGACCAAACAAAGCTACAACTGCGAATAAGATCTGAATCAGTGTGAGGCCTCCTTGTTGGAACCTTAATGTAAATGACGGCGGCTGTGTAAATAAGGTATTTGATTTTTTGAACATGTATACTTAGTTGCTTACAATATTAACCCTTGGAATGGTTCGGTTCGGTTTTTTCAGTTTTTGAAATTTTAAAAGCCGAAACCAAACCGAAAAAGTCGGTTTTTGTAATTTTAAAACAAAAACCATCGGTTGCTTTGTTGGTTCGGTTTTTCGGTTTTCAGTGTGGTTTCGTATTTTCAGCTCACCCCTAATCTCTATCTCTAAAAGAATAATAAAAGATAAATTAAGCTAAAAATTACTACATATACTATACTTCAACCAACACTTATGAATCTTATAAATTTTAAAACCTATTAAGTTTTTATTAACATAATTATGTAGCAAATTTACAATATAGCACAAAACAAAAAAGTGTACTTATATTAGAACTTCATAACAATTTTTTTATCATACACGACAAAAAAATAGTTATTTATATTATTATATTATTAAATTTGTATATATAAAAATAGATAATAGATTAGTAGAGCATAAAAGTCCAGATTATTATATATAGCAAGAATATGTTATCCACAAATCATAACATATTTGCTATTTTGAAATAAAAGAATATCAAATATACATTGATATCCTTTAAATAAGATCTCTAATTTAAAATTGGATTTAATCATATATTTCGGGTTAAAGCAACACTACAAAGGTGAAAGGCTACAATCACAACTTTACAATTAATTGTCATAAATATGACATTCTAACTTAAAACCTGTGATGAACCCAAACAAGCTGCAGAAACTTAAGTAATAATTTTCTCAAAGATGTAAACTTTAATAAACATGGTTGAATTTAGGAGAGTTAAAACAAGTAAATAGCAGAACGACAAATAAGAATACGAGAATTACATTGTTCACTTTATCAGTTTGATCAAGCTACGTCCACGATCGAAACTAGAGAAATTAGATGCTTAAAAGTTACAACTACATAACATAAATATTTATTGGAGGCAATGAGGGTTAATTACTAAAACCCTAATACTAATTACTAAACATCCGCTCAATGTCAAAAGTCGGTCCATAAGAGCCCATGACGGTCGCCCTATTATCCACGATGTGCAACCTATAAGAACCAAAAACCCAAAACACGTAGCCGATGGTTGCTCAGCGTGCAGCCATCAACAAAACAATCCAAAATCCTAGCACGAAGGCTCCACGCCAAGCACCAATGCTCCACTGCTTGGAGAAGTGAACCAACAAAAGTTTATTGTTTTCTTTCATAAGTTTGCACTCCCAACAATCTCCCACTTGGAGGCTTATCAGCTCAACTACCATCCAACAACTCATAATCTTTGTAAGCCTTTTCTCCAATCTCTAGCTCGGCATCTGAATTTATAATTGAATCTAAAGATCAGCTGAAGTCATGCAAAACTTCAGTCCATCTGTTATCACCACCTTAGTAAACATATCTGCAATATTCTTCGTAAGGATCTTTTTCAAAGACAAAATACCATCATTTATCAACTCCTAATAAAGTGATACATCATTTGAATGGTTTTTATTCTACCGTGAAACACTAGTAGCTTAGCAAAGTGGACCACACTTTGATTATAATAGTAAAGAACATTGTTGTCTTGTTTCATATCCAAACTCAGACGAAAATTTCTTCAAACATATAAGCTCATTGCTTACTTCTGCAATCGTCATATATTCTGCTTCTATGGTTGAAAGAGTGATATTTTTTTGTAACTTGAACACCCAACTGACTATTGTTCCACTAACTATGAACATAAAACCCGTAGTGGTGTTGCCTAAATCTGAACAACCTCCAACCTCCCAGATCTGCAACAACGAAGCCTTTTAAAATAACACTTTTCTTCTTGAAACACAGTTAATTTTTAGAAATCCCCTTTAAGTAGCGTAATAGCCACTAAACTGCCTCTCAATGCGCTTTACCATAATTTTACATAAATTTGCTAACAACTCTCACTGTATGAGCAATATCTAATCCGGTGCAAACCATTGCATACATTAAACTGCCAACTGCTTACACATAAGGAACTTTAGCAATCTCATCTTTGTCTTCATCCGTCTGAAGTGATTGTTTATTAGACAGTCTCAAATGAGTATTCATAAGTGTTCTCCTGACTCTAACGTCATTCACAGTGAAATTATCTAAAACTTTCAAAATATATTTCTCTTGCGAAAGTCTTAAAGTATCTTCTCTTCTATATCTGATAATACTCATACCAAGTATCTCTCTTACGACACACAAATCTTTCATCTCAAAGTCTTGAGATAAGTGTTTCTTTAATTTGTTGACCTCCACTAAATGACATATTGTGTAACCATCCCTCTACATAAAGCTGTCATATTTCAAGTACCACTTCCTCGGTGCTTACTTCAATCCATACATAGTTTTCTATAGATTGCACACCAGATTTTCCTTACCAGCAATCTAAAAACTCTCTAGTTGTACCATATATATGTCTTCATCAAGGTCACCATGTAAGAATGTTGTCTTAACATCTAACTACTCTAGATGTAAGTTTTCTGCTACAACGATACTCAAGACTATCTATCCATCAAGTCCCAATCTTCCTGCTTCATATCTACTGGTTTTATCTCAGACAATGGTAGATGTAGCTTTTTTTTATACAAATAATCATCGATATGCATCCTCCAGAAACCAATCGTGGCCGTCAAACTTGTCGATCTTGGCCTTCCCATCTTTTGTTATTGCTTCAACTAAGCCAAACAAACAGTCTAGTTCTGAGACAAGTTGTAACAAAACGTAATGCACCCAAACAATAACACCACAAACAAGAACACAAGAATTACATGATTCACTTGATCGGGGTGATCAAGTTACGTCCACGGACAAAACTAGAGATTACTTTCTTATTAGGTGCTCAAAGGTTTCCATTACAAGAGAGAAATATAATAGGAGAAATTAAGGTTAATTACTAAAACCCTAATACTAAATAGCCGCACAATGTCAAAAGTCGGCACATAAGAGCCCACAACGTGCACCCTATTATCCACGACGTGCAACCTACGAGAACCAAAAACCCAAACCCGTAGTTGATTGGATGCTCGGCATGCAGCCACCGAGAATACAATCACAAACCCTGACATGAAGACTCCATGCCGAGCACCAATGCTCCATAGCGTGAAGCAATGAACCAACAAAAGATTATTGTTCTCTTTCGTATGACTCCACTCCCTTACAAGCTTGTCCTTTACATATACAACATTTAAGTTTACACATTAAATTTAACAAATTACTCAAGGAATCTATAGTAGTGATCCAGGAATCACACCTTGATTACACTAGTTGTGGGACCGGTTGGTAGGGGACCTCCTAGGGTGAGTTACTCATAAAAAAATTACCGGATAAGAAAGGGGAAAAACAGTTACCTCATAATGCGAAAGAAGATTAATTCTTACAAATAAGTTTTCATGGAGAATTAGACAGAGAACAGCATTAAAGAAGAAAAACAATCTTGTATGCAATAGAAGGGTTTAAGAACAGAAATGTCAAACAGCCATGTTACAATATTCATAGTATTCACTTTCTGTACCTTGCAATGCATTTAGCTCTCTAATTACCTTTTTGCAATGTAGAACAGTTTTAGTTTGTGGAGCCATTTTGAGGGAATACTTTCTGGATAAATTCCAGAAACCTTTGCGAGTAAAATGTGGGGTCCACAGCCGATATAGATAGAGAATCAAATTGAAATGATTTATATTTATGTTCAATCTTCTTTGTTATATTGTACTCTTGTAATATGTCGATGATACCCAGGTATAATACGACATCGTATACCTCATGAAACATTTCTTTTTCTTCTTTGCCTGGAAGTAGCTCTGCTCTTGCTGGCATGTTCACTCCTAGCTGTATTTGTAACCTTCCAAAAGAAAATTTAAAGAACATGAATAAAACAGAACCAACACGGCTTGCTGAACAACAGAACAAGGGATCATTATACAAGTCAAGTAACGGGTCAAAATGGGCCAGGCCACGCTGGCAAGACGGAGTCAGGCATAGTGGGTAACGGGTCAGGCAGGGCTGGGTCCCAGTTACTTTCTTGTGTATTCTTTCATATAAAATTTACATGTGTTAATTATGATTACATTGTTAATTTAAAATTTTAAATAAAGAGACTTAGAAAGTTGTATGCACTGGACTGGTGTCCCATTTGATCCATGTCTGGTTCCCTTTTTAGCTAAAATTCTTGACTGGACCCGTTTGAGATTAAACACAGCTTAAATCGACCCGTTCATAAGTAAATCGGTCGGATACTAGTTTGGCCAATTAAAAGCTCCAGTATCGTAAGTCATACATGGCAGTGCGAAAATGCTTACTTTTGACGCCACATCACTTTTATAGCAATATTCTTTTTAATCACTGTTGACTTGTAAATAATGCAAGTTCATATAATTTCTCAAAAGAATTTCCACACTGAACTTTCATAGCATAGATGGATCGCAACAAAATGTGTCATACAACTAAATAAATCAACTAATTAATTGGAGAACCAAAGATCTAACTAAGCTTCTGAACCTTTTAGTAATTGATACTAATTTTCTTGACCATAGGGAACTCTAACTTTATAATAACTCCTCCATTGATGCACTTATAAACAATAAAACTGATGGGCAAATATGGAACATGGGCATCGCTATGGTTAATTTTCATTAATTAATGGTTCTGCATATCAAAAAAGATATCTAAGGCACTCTCTGTGTAATGTATAATTACCATGGTTACTCTAAAAAAGCTACAAATATGGAGTAACAGATTAAAGGCATTATATCATAACATAAAAAGGGTAGGTCAGGTGGGTTTGAACTTTGAATAACAGGTCAAAGCAAGTTTAGTCTATACTAGGGATGGCAAAAAACCCCGTACCCGATGGGGAACCCGTTCTCCGACCCCGATTTGACCGGGGAATCCCCGAGTTGACCGGGGATGGGGACGGGGACGGGGATTCCCCGAACTTAGAAACGGGGATGGGGATGGGGACGGGGACGGGGATTCCCCGAACTTAGAAACGGGGATGGGGGCGGGGATGGGGATACCTTAGTTCCCCGACCCTGACCCCGAACCCGATCATATTATTTATATATATATATAGGAAAAAGTTCATGTGATAACCATTCCTATATATATATATATATATATATATATAGAGAGAGAGAGAGAGAGAGAGAGAGAGAGTAAACTTTCTCATATAAATATGCATTTGTGTCGTATCTAACATTTTTTTACATTAATATGCATACTAATAAGATTGTTTTTTGTTTGAATACGATTTATAAAACATAGAGAACGAAAAAAACTAATATGATGAAATTACTAATATAGTTTTTGTAGAATCGTCAATGGAAGTATTATAAGCATCTTTCATAAACATATATGTTAGAGAAATTATCTATTTCATCTATATTGTTATGTGTATTATAGAACGAATAAGTAAATATATGATGTCTTTTATCAAGAAAATTATATCTAATGAAACTATTAAAATATTTGATTGATTACATTTTGATAACCGGTTGGGAGGGTTAAGTTAGATTTCTAATTCTAGTTTTGTATGAAAATTTTGATGTATATTTATTTAGAAAAATCTATTTTGTAGACGGAGAAGATCCCCGACTCCCCGCGGGGATCCCCGAAACCCGACGGGGATGGGGATGGGTGTGCAAGTCAATTCCCCGGCGGGGATGGGGGCGGGGATGGGGACTGGGGGTGGGGAACAGGGATGGGGATGGGAAGAGCGATCCCCGACACCCCCGACCCCGTTGCCATCCCTAGTCTATACTGGTTATTCTCTATGACAGGTTGAAACAGGCCAGATCAGGTTGGACTAATAGGTAAATAGGTTCAGATTGTCACTTGTAACAATTTATGATACCTTGCGGTACCAGGGAGAAGTAGGTCCACTTCCACATCACCAGTAGCTGATGATCGCAAACGACTTCCTCGTATATGTGGGCCAACAACAACACTACCATCTTCAGATCCACGTGGGACCAAAACAAGTCCTTGGGGTGATATCTCATCCTCCATAGATTCTGTGATTAATACAGCAGAGCCTGTTAGTATTGACATGCTTTTGTTTTTTTCCTACTATTTTAAGGTGAAGAGATCTGATATGTCTAATTGAAAAACACCATCCTTACCTTCTTCTGCAACGATTCCCAGCCCATCTGCTGTTGCACTTTGATTGTAAGACATTAAAGACTTCAGATGTTGAGGGGCTCGATAGTGAACACCAAGCAAAAGGCTGTAATCCATAATATTTTGATCTTCCAGAAAGTTACTATCAATTTCAATCTGGCTGCATACAGAAAGACAGTGGAAACAATTTAACCTAAAAAGGAACCTTGGTGTATGATAAGAGTTGTAGCAAATAAAATATAAGTTTACACATAAATAGGAATAGTTAGAAATGCCATTAAGAAGTTCCGAACAGAAATTGATTAGAGAAGAGTTTGGACTACTCACTTAAGCAGAGAGCCACGCCAAGAAGGTTCTAGATAAAAGCAATAGTTTAGATCAAGATCTTTAAGTATAGTGTTCTCATCTATTTCAACCTTATCAGCAGAACGACCAAGGGAGGAACCTTTTAAATCATATCTTCTATGGATCCTCAATTCTGTGCAGAACATATTTCCCATCACTACAAACCGGAACTGAAATAATTATATCAATATACATATATCAGGAAGGTTAGGACAAAATTTTGGATACAAAAGGTTACATTTAAATGTAAAACAAAATGTTACCTTCTGACCACTTGATGGTTTTATCCTGTGGAGACCAAAAAATTTTGTTATCAGTGTGTTCTCGTATGTCCTCACATGACGGTGATAGTCTGGAAGCATCCGCAAAAGGACCTACACACTAACACGAATCAGTAGAGCCATAGATACAACTGACTAAAAAACAGCATTAGTTATCAGAAATATTAGTTGTGTAAAATATGTATAATATGATGCCAAGATACCATCAACCTTTTTCCAATTATACAAACTTTGTTTTATTTTTATCAATTTCGCCAACATACTATCAACCTTTTTCTAGTTTTACCAACTTTCTTTTATTTTTACCAATTATATAAATACATGTTCAAAAAATTTACAATAAATGCATCCTAAAATTATTATCACAGTCTTTCTTTTATTCTTCTCTGGAAAAACATAAATTCAAATTATTTACCTTTATTTTTATTTCAATACTACAAACAAAACTATTTTTCTTTATATTCCAAATTCTTTTCTTTATTTTCTATTCTTTTAAAGTTCTGAAAAACTCAAATACAATATAACCTTGTTGTAAGAAATAACATATAAACATTGTAAGAGTGCTTAGAGTGGATGGTGGAATGACGTGATTGTTGGGTTGGAAGTGAGTTTTAAAATTTGGTGATTGGAGAGTGAATAGCTTAGAGAAGTCTTTTATCATCAGTGTCATGTATCTTTTGAAGTTTTGAAATTTTGTGTTCAATTAGTCATCAAAATCTACATAACAAGACTTCAAATCGGGAACTATTTAATTATTTATAGAAATTTTATGATATTTATTCATATCATAACACATAACTACTTATAGTTGACTTTTAAAATAGTAAACCTTGACTTATGATCATACTTAACAATATATTTACATAAATAAGTATACATTCTTTATCATAGTACTAAGCAACGATTATCAATTTAACTAATGGAGTGTTTTGACTAGCTTCTTTAGATGACATAAGTTATTGTGTGATAAAAGCACAATAAATCTATAAAGTTTTATATCAATAAAAAGATAGTTTTATTTAAGTTTGGATAAATTCATTATAAGAAAAGTTATATATAAGTTTGAATAAAAATAGTAAAGTTTATTGGCTTATTTAAATTCTAACAAATTACATCAATACCTTAGTTGATATGAACTATTTTACAATAAAAATACATAGGTTTAGGATGCGTTCATTGTGAAACATTTTGAATATGTATTTTTATAATTGGTAAAAATAAAATAAAGTTGATAAAATTAGAAAGGTTGATAGTATGTTGGCAAAATTGGTAAAAACAAAAGAAAGTTGGTAAAATTGAAAAGAGGTTGATAGTATCTTGGCAAAAATGACAATTTTCCCCTTTCTAGTCCTTAACCCATTTGACCCGTTTTACTTTTAGCTAAATTATATTGTTTTACCCCTTTGACCTGATAGAGGTAAAAGATAACCTGAATCAACCAGGTCATAAACAATGTTTTAAGACCCGGGTCTACCCGGTCACGAGACCCGGTCAACTAAAAACTCGGTTTTTAAAGCATTGGTCATAAGTAATCAAGTCAAAATTCCCATCTCTGTTATTCATATATTTTGGATACCTGTACTTCAGATTTCCTCAATGTCTTAATCATGAAACGATCATCTTGAGACAGAAAAAAGACGCTGCCACTTTTCCCAGGAGAAGAAAGTTCTCTAAGAGCGTCATTGCCACAAATAGACATCATGTAGTCAGCAGCATCAATCTTAAACATCTCTCTCAAGTTCCTAGTACAATGACAAAACAAAACAAGAAAAAGAAAAAAGAAAATTCGTATCAAGCTAAGAAACTTTCAAAAATATATATTTTTCTGGAATTGGCAAATGCTTTGAGCATAATGATAAAATGATGCAGCAACGTGTTTTATTAAAACTTATATTATCACGATACTAATAACGAACAACCAACCTGAAAACCATTGGACAGTAATCCTTCCACTTAAAATCATCTGATTGATGTGTAGGTGTCAATTGAGACCCTTCTTTAGGGAATTGCATCCAGAAGCTAGCTCGAGGCCCAAAATCTGATGTCCGTACTTCTCGCTTTTGAACAGGTGTTATTTTCCCAACAGTATACCTAATCAAATTTTTTAACTTTAATAAGGTAGCTCTAAGCATTATATTAATTAAGCTATAGCATGATGCACTTGATATAAATCAGTTATGTACCTGATTCCAAGCTGTAAACTGAGCATCAAGTCATAACTTCTGTGACCCTTAATAATGGCTTCCCCTGGCCGCTTAACCTCCTTTACCAGTTTCTTCTGTCTCCTCATTTCTCTTTTAGTACCCGATGAAAAACGACTGTCAACCACAAGCTCACTGATTAAAATCCCTTGCATATATTCTCTTTCAAGGATTGGAGCCTGGATATCATTCTCCCCACCAGAATCAGACATGAATGTTGCCAAATCATTTCCCATGGACTTTTCAATAGCAACCTCTAGACTCCATCGCCTTTCTAAAGAAACATTATTGTTACGAGATTCACCCAAATTCAAAAAGTTTTCTTTTGAAAACTTATCAGATGAATTACCATGAGATGATTGACTACCACCGATTTTAAAGTTACCCATATCTATTGAAGAAGCATGTTGGATACGAGAAACTTGATTAACTTTTTGAAGATCCGACAACAACCCTCTTTTTCTCAAAGCCTTAAGGTATAGTTCTTGTCTTGCTGGGAGTCTGCATCCGGTTGGATAAAAGGCACCTTTTCCATCTTTTAACCCTAATGTCCATGTGCCAACATAACGACCACCATCACTCCATGTATAAGCTCCATAACCATGCATTACTCCATTAGTCCAGCTACCGTCATAAGAGTCACCATTAGTCCAAGTAAAAACCCCTTTACCCGACATTTTTCCCCCTTTCATATTCCCCACATACTCGTTTCCATTAGCCCATGTGTACTTCCCTGGTCCATCCGGCGAACCTTGAATCCACGAGCTGTCAAACACATCTCCATTAGGAAAAGTTTGATAACCGAACCCATGTTTGCGATTCAACCGCCAACGACCTTTATAAACTAGTTGATCAGCTCGAATGTATGTTCCTGTTCCTTGCATATATCCACCTGAAAACTCCCCCTCATAAAAAGCCCCCCATGGCCAATGAAGTTTTCCATAACCATGCCAGATTCCCCGTCTCCATTCACCTTCATAATTGCACCCACTTGCCCAAATGTACTTTCCTGAACCCTCGGGTACATTTCCAAGCAGGGAACCGGAGTAATAATCCCCGTTTTGGAGTTTGAGCTCACCAATTCTAAAGGCGACGGTTTCAGTTGAAGATCGAGAGGTTTCTCCATTGGTTAGAGAATTACTGTTGTCATGGTTGTGAAATGCTACTGAATCAAGAGATCGTGTTCTGCTTGAAATAGATAGTGTTCGTTCTACGACATCGTCGACTATGGCCACAGGGCCAGTCATGCATAATGTCTAAAGGTATTCCAGTACCTTCAAAACTGTTATGTGCCCTAGACCTTCTGAGTTATAAGCAGAGGTCACAAAACACCAAAAGGTTACAGTTGTGACCTGTATCAGAGAGAGAGAGATCACAAAATGTAGTTTAATAACTTATTATATGTAAACTAATAACAGTTAAATCATGGCAATGATCTTAAACAGCAAAAATACATAAGAACGACAAATGATTCTGATGAAATCTGCAAAAGGAACATGAAGAAAGACAGAGAGGGTTAAATCTTCAAATCTTCAAATCTTCCATTTATGCGATTGAAAAGCTAGTGATGAAAATGACGAAGCAATTCGAAATACCTAACCCAAATACTTCAATCACAACAAATAATCAAACACATACATACGTCTATGCACTCTCATAGCCATGAAAATTAGCCTGGAGCAAAATTCAAATTAATCATCAAACAAAAACAGCTCCAATTCCAATTCGAGCCTTGAAATAGTCGCCATGAAACATTGCCTTGATTTTCCTGTAAACTTTCATCGAAAGTCAACTAATCAACAGGATATTGTTGACTGCAACGCCATTCAAACTCTCTTGACAGATAATATCAAAAAAATATCAACGAAGAATTAATTCAAAAATCATGAGCACAACATTAGAGCTTCATACAACAACATATGGCCGATAAAATCAATGATAAAGATGAAAAATCCAAAAACGGAAAATCATAAATTTTATACATAGAAACGGTATATACGTATAGTTTCTAGAGAGAGAGAAAGCGCACCGGAAAAAAAGGAGAGAGAAGAGAGAGAGAGATTTATAAAAAGGTATGATAGATTGTTTACTCTAGCAAGAAGTGTAGCGTACTGCAGTTGACTTATATATATGGATTGAATTCAAAGCCGTTTGCCCAGAAATATACCTTGCAAATGTTAGTTTCTATTACCTTTTCCTGTGCGAACCTTTTTCTGGCACTTATTCATCACCACTTTAAATAATCAATTTTTTTTTTCTCTTTATCTTTTTTCTTTCCACAATAATTTTACATAACAAAATTCATAATACAGTAAACAAGTTTAAAAATTATTATATTAATATCACTTATCCCTATATTTAATATTATAAAATAATTAATAAGTGGTTTTGATAAAACAATTTTAAACTTGTTTACAATTCTATGAAATAAACCATAACTCTAAGTATTGAGTTTGACAACCATAAAGCATTTAGTTTAACAATATTCGATGTTTAAAATGTTGCCCTGTAACATGTAAACTTTTCCATTTTACTAATCATCTCTAAAGTAATCCACAAACATATAAAGATTTACATTATCATACACAATTGTGTATTTGAGTTATTTTCTGAAAGAAAATCAAAGAGTAAAAAGAAAATAATTAAATTATGTTTTTGAGTTTTTTTAATATTGGGGACGGAATGTAAGAGTGGACGTAGTGGGTGTGGTTATCCACGTGGTGGACTGACCACATGCATCTCTTTTGAAATTTACCACTCCACTGCAGCGTGGGTGTAGGCTAGATGTGGTGTTCTCCACACAAGTTAATCATGCGTGGTGTTGAATAATAGTATTAGGTGGGTTTCAAATTTGGTGTGGTACGAAGTGATCACTACGGGGTTAAGTGATGGATTAAGTGGTAAAAGAAAAAAGCTGACGTAGCGGTGTGGTGGGTGTGGTAAGGAGTAACCACTCCCCCCACCCTAAAGTGAGAAGAAAGGAGATATATTATTTTATTTGAAAAATATATTCTCCCAAAAATGAGGTAATAAAAAGGATAGATTTTCTTCTCAACTTTCTTTTTTTCCTTTCAATTTAAAAACAAAGGAGTTAATTACTGATTTGGTCCTTGTGATTTGCACATTTCTACTGGTTTGGTCTCTAACTATGAAAAACTACATGAATGGTCCCTACTGGTCGCAAAGTTGTTGCATGGTTGATCCCTCTTCAACTTGAAATGACCAATTTACCCTTACCCATTTAATTTTTCACTTTCTTTAATTCTTTATCAAAATTTATATATTATTTAATATTTATTTCTTT
Source organism: Pulicaria dysenterica (assembly GCA_947179395.2). Classification (NCBI taxonomy): domain Eukaryota; kingdom Viridiplantae; phylum Streptophyta; class Magnoliopsida; order Asterales; family Asteraceae; genus Pulicaria; species Pulicaria dysenterica. The sequence goes on from OX359289.1 coordinate 107,398,052, forward strand.
TTTTAAAAATAATTAAATAGCAGGTCTCTCTCTCCCAAATACACACAATAACTCTCAACCCTCTCTCAACCCCCTCTCACTCATCTGTTCAATGCAGCTCCACCGCCACCACCACCACCACCGTTGAGCACAATCGCCGTCGCCAACTGCCACCGGAATAGCTACCGCCACCGTCTAACTCTCTCCCTCCCTCTCGGATCACATAACATATCACCACCACCACCACAACCTTCTCTCTCTCTCTCTATTCTTTTCAATAGCGGCTAGGGCCTCCCTGTCACCGATGTGCTCCTCCTTCCCTTTTAAAAACCTCACTGCCGGTCAGCTTCTCCATGGCAGCCAAAGAAGATGTGTTTTACGGCAAACCACCGTCACTACCGGTCACCACTACCACCGCCCCTATCTCTTCTCTCTTACTTTCTCTCTATCTACCTTTTCTTTATTTCTTTTTACTTTTACATCTGAAACCACTACAACAAACTAAATAATTAGGGTTTTCTTTGGATGGTGGCAGTGATGGGTGGTGGGTTTTCATAGATCTGGATGGGACTAGAGATGAGAGGCGGAGGAGGAGCGACGAGCAGCGGCAGAAACCGGTGGTGGAGGTGGTTGTTTTGCAGATTTTGGGTTGGGACTAGGGTTTTCTAGGTGGTTGTGGTTGTGGTTGTGGCGGCATGATGGCGGCAGAGGAGGTGGTGCCCGAAGAAAACCCTAAGACGGTGGTGGTCCATGAGGTGGTTGAAGTGAGATGGTGGCAGACGGTGGCTATGTGGTGGTGATAGAAAAGGTTGTGGTGGTGGTGGTGGAATGAAAAGGTTGTGGTGGTGATGGTGGTCTGTTATGTAACCCGAGAGAGAGAGAGAGAGAGACGGTGGCTATGTGGTGGTGATAGAAAAGGTTGTGGTGGTGGTGGTGGTCTGTTATGTAACCCGAGAGAGAGAGAGAGAGAGGTTATAGAGAGATATAATTCTGATATATTAATTATTTTTAAAAAAAGAAATAAATATTAAATAATATATAAATTTTGATAAAGAATTAAAGAAAATAAAAAATTAAATGGGTAAGGGCAAATTGGTTATTTCAAGTTGAACAGGTACCAACCATGCAACAACTTTACTACAGTATGGACCATCCATGTAGTTTTTCATGGTTAGGGACCAAACCAGTAGAAATGTGCAAACCACAGGAACCAAATCAGTAATTAACTCAAAACAAAGGTCAAATTTTAATATTTTTTATATTTCTTTCACTTTCCTTCCATTACTTTCCGGTCTATAAAAAATGGAGAATAGAGTGCTTATGTTCCTGTACCAAATTGCATTAAAATAGTAACAAGAAAAATAATTAAGATGTAGTATGTGTTTAGTTGTGAGGAAATTTCTCTTTTTCATTTCTTTTATTTTCTAAAAATAAAATTATTTTTGATTTTTAGAAAATATTAAAAGTTTGAACCACGTACTGGGTAAAGAAAAGGAAAAATATGGATTATATGTCATGATTTAGGGTGGCGAAGATGGTAATATTGTTGGTAGGTGGTTACAGAGGTGGTTTCAACAAGGGGCATGCGGCGGAGATTGCAATAAAGGTGGTGATGGATCGACCATGAGTGGCAGCAGTGACCAACAATAGTGAGTGGCCATAATTGACGAGGGTGGTTTAGCGGCGACATGTTTCAATCAGATGGTTGTGGGCCCAATTTTTGTCGTTTAGCGGGGTTTTAGCGGCGACATATGTCGCCGCAAAAAGCTTAAGTCGCAAAAAACGTTTTTTCTTGTAGTGTAGTGGTAGCTGATGATAAGTGAAAGTATAGCAAATAAGGTAGGAAAAGAGGGGGAGAAATTATCATGATGAGATAAGTACAAATATAAAAGTTAGAATCAAAGCAAGAATTTGATCAAATATATGTTGCGAGTGACTAATTGAAATTATTCTGACAAGTGTTAATGTCACACTGATTTTCAATTAGTTTATGGGCATGAAATAATAGGCATAATTGACAAAAAGAACCCGTTAGATTAATAGTGTAAGAGTTGGGAAAATATATCTTATTCTAACTATTTAATATTAGTTAGCACACCAATTAAAAAACTTTGAAGCTAAATGCAAACCGACATTTATTATATTAACTAATTAACTAATAATGCAGCTTGTCGTTTAGAACGACATCAAAAGGAATTGCGACACTTTGATTACGACTCAACGAAAATAGAGCTAAACATCTTACCCATCCTAAACATCTAACTTGCATCATTCAAATAAGATGACTTCTTTTGATAATATCTAGCCGATCAAATAAAAGTTAATCGTTTTGGGGTCTTCACCGATTAGTCCTATACTCCTATACTATAGATATTTTCTTTTCTTTAAAAAGATTTTACCTTTTCAAGTTTTCTAAGTAGGTGTGAGCATTTGACTTTAATTTACGTGCCAGTATTATCTGTAGCAGTTTCCGATTTAACCATCTAGTCAACCCTTAATTGAACCCCCAACATTTATCCATTGAATTCCTCTATCGGGAAAGTGGATTGTCTAGTGAACCACCCACCTAGGTGATGGTTAGTCCTGCGATAAATTTAGAGAAAGAAAATCGTGTAACTCAGTCTTAGTGTTACTTAAAGAATTAAAATACATGTGTCATGGTTTGATTTTTAAACCTTTACAGTAGTTTTATATCCTTAACAGCTAGACTATTATTACAAGACTAAACAACCAAAGAATATATTTAACCAGATATTATGATATTTTAGTTTTTTAATTTTTATTTGTGTTTTTTGATTTCACCAATACATTTAAAAATCTTACATGTGTGTTACTGTGTGTACGCGTGTATCAGTCAGAAAGTTCAAAAAAATTATGTGCGCAACCGAGGAAGTCAAGTTGTAGTAGGTTCGATGCACATATATAAAATGAAGTCATTTTCAAAAGGACATATTTTATTGGTTAATTTTCATAATATTATTAAAATCTCATATCATTATTACATTAATTTGAATATGAAGTTAGCTACCGTTTCATATATTATATACTTTTGAAAATTAATAATCAAATAATTAACCAATGATTATGCAAGATTGCGTCATTTCTTTCATTAACTTGAGACAAAAATGATCTTTCACCAACTTTTAAGGGTTCTTGACGTTCAATTAATTTGATGCGATTTAAAAATAGAGTTGTTATTTGACCGTTAGTAATTGTTTTGGACTAACACTAGGTTGAAATCGTCTATAGCCACTGGATTTTCTCCATTAATATGTCATTAATCAACATAAATTACTTTTAGAACATCTTGCATTAGCAAAATTTGATAATCAATGACTGTATTTGTTTTAATCTCTAAAACCAGCTTGCATTCTTGGCACAACAACAATAACTATATATGCATAATCTCATATAATGTACACAATAAATATGTTGAAAATTTTGAATTTTGTTAATTAAAAACTTCTTATAGCAACAGAAGGAAAGCGAAAGACTAGAAACGATAAAATAATGTCAAATGGCGCCTCTTAAAAATATGATTCGCTTAAAACAGATTCGGTGTTTGTTTTTTTAGCTTTCAACGGCCGGAGCATTGTTTACTGCAGGAGTTAACCTACTTGTCTAAAAGTTTACCGTAACTTGATCGTGTGAGACCTTCAAATTCTCAAAAGTAATGTAGTGGACAGTTCTTTGATCCGTGTGTTTCGTAGAATGCCTAGCACTTAAAAATCGAACGAGGAACTTTGTTTATACAGTGACAACATGGATTGGTTAATAACCGAAACCATACATGTATTTGATGTAAAATCAAATCTTAGAGATATACACAGAAGTTGATTTGCAAATTTGAATAATACATCTTATAAAAATTCGAATTTTTTAGAAGAAAACAGTAACTAATCCGTTGCTCGTGATTTCAAAGCCATGATTTAGTAGTTTAACACTCCTCTACAATCTAATAGTGAAACATATCTGACAATTTAAGTCCTTACATATTTTATTGTACGTGTTGCGAACTTCACAATGATTTTGTAGTGAAAATTTGAGTTGTATTGTCTAATGAGCTACATTTTTTCAGATTTTTTTAAAACTCTCAAACCTATCTTCTCTCTTACAAGGTAAAGATCAATTTTGAAGTTTTTAATTTTCTCTTGAAAGATAGGATTAGCTTCAATATGAATAGTTGGGCATGGCAAAACACTTGTACATGATATACTATCTTGAGATCTTTCAAAAGTTTAAGAATCCATAAAGTTTAACATGAAACAACAGCTAAAAGGTTTTATACTCGGGCCTAATAGGAAATCTATAAATTGTCGAGTGTTTTTTACTTTTTCATGAAATGAAAGAACACTCGTTATCCATGCACTACCTTTTTTGAAATACCCTAGTCTGAATCAACGTAATCAGTCAAAAAGATGTACACAATCGCAATCGATTGTTTTTACAATCAATCTTTGTTTTTCTTTTTTCATTTTTTTTTTTTTAGATTTTCAATTGAGAAGGAGGCTTCGTCGTCCGGCTCCTCATAAATGATACGATAACTCATTTAGCTAATCGTCGGATGCTTCCAATCAAACACACACACACACACACACACACATATATATATATATAGGGGAGGGTTCATGCGAGAACCGTTGTTAGTGCGAGAACCGCGTGAACCAATCTTAACCGTTCCTTGGATATGGGATGTACAATGGATGGAGAGCGCGGAGGGATAGGGTGTGGCATGGTGCATGTGAGGAATTCATGGGTGGGCAATGACATTGAAGGAGGGAGAATTAGACGGCTTAGATTGGTTCTCGCGGTTCTCGCGCTAACAACGGTTCTCGCATGAACTTTTGTCTATATATATATATATATAGGAAAAAGTTCATGCGAGAACGGTTCTTAGTGCGAGAACCGCGAAAACCAATCTGAGCCGTCCAATTCCCCCTCTTTCAATGTCATTGCCCACCCATGAATTCCCCACACTCTATCCCTCCACGCTCACCATCCATGAAACTTCCCATATCCAAGGAACGACCGAGATTGGTTCTCGCGGTTCTCGCACTAACAACGGTTTCGCATGAACCATCCCATATATAGGGGAGGGTTCATGCGAAAACCGTTGTTAGTGCGAGAACCGCGAGAACCAATCTCAGTCGTTCCTTGGATATGGGAAGTATCATGGATGGAGAGCGTGGAGGGATAAGGTGTGGCAGGGTGCATGTGAGGAATTCATGGGTGGGCAATGACATTGAAGGAGGGAGAATTGGACGACTTAGATTGGTTCTCGCGGTTCTCGCGCTAACAACGATTCTCGCATAAACTTTTGTATATATATATATATATATATATATATATATATATATATATATATATATATATATATATATATATATATATATATATATATAAGATCGGGCATTGGTTTGTGAGGTTTTGAAGATTTCAGTTAACCAGGCTCGCACAAAAGGATAACTCGTATAATCGACCGTTAGATGTTTTGTATCGCACATGTACTAATTTTACACTCACAGCTAGGAGACTTAGGTGTTGTTTGTTTTTTGAAGAATTAAACTTTTAAGGTCTTAAGTCATATCTGCGAATGTCTTATTTGATAATCTAAATTTTAAAAAGTCTTATATCTGCGAAGTTAAAAAATATTGTTTGTTTTTTTAATTTTAAGAAATGTCTTATTTACTATATTTACCAACCACCACCGTCACCACTACCAACCGCCGCCACCGACCACCGCCGCCGCCGCCGCCGCCGACAACCACCAACGGCCACCGACACCCCCGCACCCGACCACCACGCCACCGACCACCACACCGTCACCACCGCCGTCGCCAACCACCACCAACCGCTGTCGCCGACCACCACCACCGCCGGTGACCACCACCAACCGTTGTCGCCGACCACTGCCGACCGCCGGTGACCACCACCAACCGTTGTCCCCGACCGCTACCACCACCGCGACCGCTACCACCACCGCCGTCCGCCACCAACACCAACGCCACCGTCCACCGCCGACCACCACCGCCGCCGCCGCCGCCGCCGCCGTCCACCGCCAACCGCCGCCGTCCACCGCCAACCGCCACCACCACCGCCGCCGCCGACAACCGCCGACCGCTACGACCACCACCAACCGCCACCACCACCGCCGCCCCGCCGAACGCCACCAACACCGCCGCCGCCGACCGCCACCAGTAACGGCCACGGCCACCACGACCACCGACCACCACCAACCGCCACCTCTACCACCGCCAACGTCCACCTCCACCACCGCCGACGACCACCACCAACCACCGTCGCCGACCACCACCAACCGCCACCGCACCGACGGTGACCACCACCAACCGCCGCCACCGACCACCACCAACGGCCAAGCCACCATCGCCACCGACCACCACCACCCGTCGTCGCCGACCACCACCAACCGCCTCCGCAAACCGCCACCGCCACGGCGGCGGTGGTGGCGGTCGGCGGCGGCGGCGGTGGTGGCGGTCGACGGTGGTCGGCGGCGGCGGCGGTGGTGGCGGTCAGCGGTGGGCGGCGGCGGCGATGGGCGGCGGCGGTGGTGGTCGGCGGCGGCGGTAGTGGTGGCGGTCGGCGGTTGTCGGCGGCGGCGGTGGACGGTGGCGGCGGCGGTGGACGGTGGCGGCGGCGGTGGTGGCGGCGGTCGGCGATTGTCGTCGGCGGCGGTGGTGGTGGCGGTCGGCGGTGGACGGCGGCGGCGGCGGTGGTGGTGGAGGTCAGCGGTGGACGGCGGCGGCGGCGGTGGTGGGCGGCGGCGGTGGACGGTGGCGGCGGCGGTGGTGGCGGCGGTCGGCGATTGTCGTCGGCGGCGGTGGTGGTGGCGGTCGGCGGTGGACGGTGGCGGCGGCGGTGGTGGTGGAGGTCAGCGGTGGACGGCGGCTGCGGCGATGGTGGCGGCGGTCGGCGATTGTCGTCGGCGGCGGTGGTGGTGGCGGTCTGCGGTGGTGGTGGAGGTCAGCGGTGAACGGCGGCGGCGGCGATGGTGATGGCGGTCGACGGTGGTCGGCGGCGGTGGGCGGTCGGCGATTGTCGGCGGCGGCGGCGGTGGTGGTGGAGGTCTGCGGTGGACGGCGGCGGCGGCTGTGGTGGTGGCGGTCGGCGGTGGTCGGTGGTGGTGGCGGTCGGCGGCGGCGGTGGTGGTGGTGGCGGTCGGCGATTGACGCCGGCGGCAGTGGTGGTGGTGGAGGTCGGCGACGGCGGTGGTGGTGGCGGTCGGCGGTGGTCGGCGGCGGCGGGGGTGGTGGTGGTGGCGGTCGGCGGTTGTCGGCGGCGGCGGTGGTGGCGGTCGGCGGCGGTGATGGTGGCGGTCGGTGGAGGGCAGGGTGGGGTTGGGTTGGGTGGGGTGGGTGGGTAGGGGTGGGGGGTGGGGGTAGGGTGGGGTGTGGTAGGGTGCGTAGGAAGTGTGTTACGGTTATCGATGTATGTGTGTAGATGGGGAAAAATAAGATTTAAGAAACACTTTTTTTAGCTTATTAGGATTAGCTGAAATAAGATGTTCGGAGACCTTATGTCTGCGGAAAAACAAATGATCTTATTGAAAACGTTTTTTCGTCCGCAGACCTTTTCTTAAAATAAGGTTTTATTTGAAAAACAAACATGACCTTATTCTTGGAAGTTTTATCAAGGTTGTTGTGCATGTTTCACGTGTATCAGTGATGAAGGTTAAGTGGTAAAAATATAAGGTTGTAACAGTTTAGAGGTTAAAACATTAAATGAAAACGTTAATGGACTAAAGTGTTTTAAAATTACAAAACTTATGGATTAAATCATATTATAAGCTTAATTTATTTTAAAAAACTTATGGATTAAATTATATTATAAGCTTAATTAAATGAAAATTAGGAATATAGTTTAACAATTTAAACCTGTTATATATGATAATTAAATAGACAAGTATTAATTTAATGCGAGATTGTTAAAAGTAGTTATCTACTTTCGAGTTTCGATCTAAGTTGATATATAAAAAAATGTAAAAAGACACATAATTATTTTAAAAATATATAACACAAGGATCCAAATAACAGTTTATAATGTGTTATTAAGATCTTGTTACAAACACAATTGAACAGTCCCAAATTTAATTATATTTTCACAATCATTGAAGTGTGAAAGGTAGGCAATATTTAACAATTTTGGTTAAAGCAAAATTTTAAACAAATATATTATGAAATATAAAATAATTTCAAAAAAGTTGAAGCCACCAGTTCAATGCTTCTTGTCATGCCATTCCATGACAAGCTGACAACTTGGAACTAATAAAATTACCCTCCTGCATGCCCAATGTCCCATGTGTAGGTGTGTACCACCATAAATTTTCTAGTTCAAAATTTTTTTGGATAAAACCAGCTTAGCTCTTAAACTTATAATTTCATTAAAAAAATATTAAGAAATATATAAAAAGTAATATCTAAATACAACAACTGAAATATAATGATAAGTTTGAATTTTCTTTTCACTTAAAGAAACTTTTATAAGTTTACAGTCAAATCTAAATACAACAACTGAAATATAATGATTATATTTTTTAGGGTTTAGGGTTTCGTACGAAAAACGGTTCTCGTTTGAACCGTCCCCATTGTATGTATTAACTCAAATATTTCTTACCAAAAGGGCATTGACGTAGCCGTATTGGAGTTTGGAAATGGAGTTCCCCAATCTTAAGGTTGTGGTTTCAAGTCTTAGTATGAACATATGGTGTAAAATTAAGTGGATGTGTGTGTTTAGCTATTTAAGAAAAAAAAACTCAAATATTTCTTCATTTTTTATGTAAACAAAATAATATAATTGTAATAAATTAAAATTTTGATACACACAACTGAAAGATTTAAAGTTCGATACAATTAATTACAAAACGTAACAAGTTAAGATATATTTTGGTGAACTAAACCCTTAGTTATTATGGGGTATTAGTGGTTTTAATCAAAATGCAACGGAAGCTTTAAAGGTAGGAAAAACGATTTTCTTTTACCACCAATGTCCATCAAATGAACCATTACTCTAGACAATGGCAATGCAACAAAAATAGGTACAAAGAGATAGAAATTATACCCTTAAAGCCAGGTTCCCTTCTTGTTATTGATGTGTGCCTTGGAAGAATTAGTGTCCAAAATATATAATTTATTTGAAACCATCTGACTAATAGCTATAATGCTAATAACCCATTAATAAACCCTCATTAATAACTTATTAATTACTTATTAAAAATACTTGCTCACTTATAATTAAAAATGACTCACTCACTTAAATATATAAACAACTGAAATATGTTTATTAATGACCTTTAATGATAATTATAAATTTAGTAATTGTGCTTTAAAAAAATAAGAAGTAAGAAAATCTTAAAGCCAATGGGGTTTAGTCCATCTGGTAAAGCGTCCCCTATCCTCACAAGAGGTTGTATGGGGGATCAAATCTTGTTGCATGCAGTGGGTTGGGGGTTTTTCACTTAGAGGTTTCCTCCATGGAGTGAATGCGTGGTGCTCATACTGGACAGGCGGAGAAGTGTCCCCATTAATTTGCAGATAAAAAAAAATCTTAAACGTGGTAATCCTTGGGATGGTCTAGAAGCTCGCTAGATTATGTTGGGGAGAGTGGGGAGGGGACATGTCATATATCTATCTATTAGGGACCATGTCTTTGGAGCGTAGTCATTAATTAAATTAGTTTTTGTTTTCATTCCGTATTAATTATCAAGAAACAAATAATATATATACTAGCACGATATCCGTGCAATGCGGCGGTGGCAAATAATTCCTACTTGACAACATTTTCGTTTTCGATAACATATTATATGCTATTCATGCATTATGGTGAATGGTGACAATGATTATTTTTTGGATTCAGATCCTCTCAAGTTGAGGATAAAATGACTTTCATTTTCCTCGCAACAGACAGGTAAGTACTACAAAGCGTCCCAATTCAATTCAAACAAGGCCTCCTAGTTTGGTTTGAGGGAACATGACCGGTTATTTTAACTTTGAAAGGATCTCAACCCATAATTCCGTGCGTCAACATGTTTATTTCCTCTACATTTTCCATTTCCTCTATTTCTATTTTCTCCGTCAATTTTTAGTAATTTTTAAAATATAAAAAAGTACTCTATTTACAACTGTATCATGGTTTTGACTTTTGAGATTGTATTAATATGGGTGAAGAATTGTCTTGATATGAGAGAGTTTGATGATATATTGGTGTGTTTTAAATTAATATGGGGAACTGGGGATATTTAGGTTTATGAGTTATAGTTAAATTTATTTTCTAATACTTGATTTAATACATTTATTTAGGTTTATGAGTTCTAATTACATTTATTTCCCATTACTTCATATTTTAAAGCTTAGATAAAGTAGTAGAGAAGATATTAAATATATTATAAATAAAATATTTTATTTTGGTTATATGAGTCATTTAAAATTTAGAAATATTTATAAATTTTACAGTTACATATCATTTAGGTTTATGAGTTCTACTTACATTTATTTTCTAATACTTAATTTAAAATATATGTTATATGATTGAATATTTAAAATATTTTAGGAGATTCTTTTTATTTAATTTTTAATTTGTATTTAAGATTGTATATAACAAAATTTAATTTGCATTTACTTGACTTTTAAAATATTTTATATTATAAAAGGTTTTAGCTATTAATTATATTATAATTATAATTATATACATTTACCAAGATCTTAACATGCGCCGTATTTACTGTTTATTAATGGGTTATTAGAACGTGCGCCACAATGTATATAGGACAAGTGTGAAGGAATTACCTGGAATGCCTTCTAGCCCAACTGGTAATGGTGGTTTTGAGTTCAATGCAACCCCCAGTTCTATTCCTTCTCTCTCCATCACTTGCTTTTTTTAAGTTTTCTAATATATGGCCACGTGTAAATATTACATTAAATGATTCTTTATAATTATACATATCTTGATAATTGCTTTTTCATTTTCGATGCCTTATGTGATATTATTATGTATGTTATGATTTGTTTCACTGAATACTTTTATAATAATTACTTTATATTGTTTTATATCGTTACTTTATTGTAATTTAGTTCATTAATTATTTTTTTATCTCCAATTTTACTACTTGTGTTTATCTTGTAAGTAAGAGGATGTATTATTTATCTTTTTAGAAATTTATTTTGTAAAATAGCCACATATATTTATGTTATACATCTTTTGAATATATTTTTTAAAAAGTGAACCATTTTTATGTCATTCATTATTCCAAACGTTCAATTTTATTTAATCTTATTTTTTAAAATATTCGTCCATCTCATTAATTATTCTCAAAAGTGGCATAATCTATTTTGTTCAATTTTATATATAGCTTTTAACTATTTCTAATATTTATATTTGTTTAAAGGAAATAAAATAATTTAAACAAAATCTAAAAAGATGGTTATTATATAACTTCTTTATTCTTATTGATAGGTAGTTTACTTATTATGTGCTTAGTGTTTGATTTCAATTTTCTATGTAATTTTTAAAAGATGGTAGCTAAATGTGGGCGACTAAATATGAAGTTTTTTTAGAGAGTATACACGTTAGTAGAATCAAACAAATATACTATAAGTAAATATGAAAGTTGATTTTAATCAAACCGAATACGCAGTGAAGCATGAGTAATAACACTCGTGAAACACTATTTTGTAGCTTACAAGGTAGATCATCCTAAATATAAAGCGGGATTCACGTTGATAGTGAAGATGGTAGAAAAACTATTTGTACTACAATTGTTGACTTGAAAAACTTATGCCTAGGTGAAAGATCACACGGGTAATCAAATAGGCTAATAAAAATGGTTTCTGTTTTCTTTATGTCTTTTAGAGGTGGTATGCGTGATCTTAAAATATTTATTTATGTTTAAGTCACTATATTTAGTTTTTTGTTGCATTTTTGTAGTCTTTATTATAGTTTCTGGATCTGCATGATATTTTATAATTTATATTTTTATCTTATTATTTGGTAAACGATATATAAATGAAAAAGAATAAAGTCCCTAATTTGAGTCATGAAAAGCAATTATAGATGGGATACACTATTAATGATATGTAAGTCTCAAGATTTTTTCTTGGTAATAAAATTTCAACATCAAACTTTCAAAGTTTAATATGAAGTAAAATTAACTTGATTGTTGAAAAATATTGCATTTGTGGTTGAATAATACAAAGCTCTTGCTTTCAAGCTTATTTAGAAAAATAGTTGGTGATTAAGCTTTCACATTTTATGGGTTGAGGACATGCATGCTTAAGTCGTAAGAAACAAATACCGAGAACGTGAAATTATATTTATGTTTCGTACCAAGCTACCGTATCATTTCATATAAGATGAAAAATAAATAGTTACCGGTAGCTTACGTAATTCTAAATTACCTTAGCTCCCGGTTCAATTGAAAGTGAGTTGATATTTAGTATACCATATGCGTAGATGCCTACACAAAATTATTAAATATGGACTTTATTATAACATAGAAACAACATAAAACAACAAACATAAAGTTTAATAGTAATATATGAAAACAACAATTAATGTATATGTTACGGAGAAAACAATTCAATATTATCTTAGAATTGAATAAAAAGGAAGCAACATAAAATTCATAAGACAAAAGGTACATACACTACAAAACAATGCCCCTTTTGGGTCGGAAGAATCCGTGGGAAATCTGTGAGAAAAGGTTGTTTCCCTCGGATTTCCCACCAATTTTGACCGTGGATAAAACCTTCGTGGGAAACCCGTTTTCCTCGGATTTTCCACAGATTTCCCTCGAATTTTGTCCGTGGGAAATCGGCTGAAAATTTTCCCACGAATTTGCAACGACTTTTTTACCCACGGATTTGCAACGGCCATCTTTACCCACGGATTTGCAACGGTTTTTTTACCCACGGATTTGCAACGGCCATCTTTACCCACGGATTTGCAACGGTTTTTTTACCCACGGATTTGCAACGGCCATCTTTACCCATGGATTTGCAACGGCCATATTTAACCCACGAACATCTTTACCCACGGATTTTCCACGGACATCTTCCCACAGATTTGCAACAGCCAATTTTCTCACGGATTTGCAACTACTTTTCTCACGGATTTGCAATGGATATCATAGAGATTTTTGTATCGAATTTTCCACTGATTTCTAATAAACATTAAGACGGTATTTCCCACTTATTTGTAACATATTTCCTATAAATAAATACAAAACTATGTTAACTATTTCTAAAACTAATAGTATCCGATAGTACATTCCCTTGACAATGAGTCCCATAGTAAAGTTCCAAAACATCGGATACTAACTTTCCAAAATAGCAACTAATACTACCCGATGGTAAATTTTCACAGCCACGCTTTGAGGGCCGGATAACAATTCCAAAATATATAATATTCGTTTATAATATATTAACTATATAATATATAAAACATATAATAAATATTAGTGATCACTTGAAGGGTCGGAATTTGAATAGCATCGAAGAAAGAGGCAAGCTTCTCATCCATTTTTGTTTTGTACTCATCCATTTCTTTCCGAGCAAGCTCCTCCCTCTCCTTTTCACGTTCTTCCCTCTCCTTTTCGCGTTCTTCTCTATCCTTTTTTTCTTGTTCCTCTCGTTCTTGCATATCCTCCACCAATTGTGTCAATCTTTGCACGTACAAAAACAAAATGTTTTAACCCAATTACATAAAACATCAATCTCTAATAAGATTAAAAGAACAAACTAATTGTCAACGGGTCAACCAACCCAATCTAAACACGAGTCTATTTTAACCCATAATTCATCCAAGTCCATGACCCATTTCAAATAAATAAATTAAACTGTAGACCCGTGACCTATTTACAACAAGTTTATGACCCATTTAAAGTATGGGTGTTTATTTTCGGATATAGATATCGGATAATCCAAAATATCCAAAATTTCAGCATGTAAATTTCAATTTAAAACAGCAAATCAGGAATATATTTAAAACAGAGTACCAAATGCACATTCATTTTGCTCTTCTCTACAACCCATTATACAAAACAAACACCATTATCTTGTGAGCAAATAACTACTACTCCTAATAACCTAATTGAAGTTCTCTTCTGTTACACAAATAAGCAGTAGTAACTGAACATTGGTTTTAAATATAAAAGTGCTCTAGCAAACTCAAAAAATGAGACAATTCATGCTTAATAAATTACCGGGCTAAGTTGCTAACTCTTTAAGAATGAAAAATAAGATAAAATAAAAGAATAGGAATATATCCACACTTCAACATACAACAACAAACTTAAATCACAAATGCTAACCGACAGACAGCAGCAAACTTCAACAGACAGCAGCTAACTAAAACCATTTTGACATAATTAAAAGAAAAACATTTAAGGATGAAAAACAAACCTCTTCAGCTGCTGCACCCTCAACAAATGATCTACTGCTAGACGGCCCTGATTTTCCAGTGAAGAAGAATGTTGGATCTGCATGCTTATCTGACCCATACAGTCTCCCTTTCTTACGCCCTCCCGCACATTCCTCTCATATGCTTTCATCGTATGAATGTTCATGAGTATCCTCCCCATACTTCTCAATCACACGTCTCTTATATGCTTCCTATGTACATTAACAAAAATCAAATTTTACTAATTTTAAATGAAACACAACATTGTGTATTAACAGAGTGTTTAGTTGATGACCTAATGTACATCTTGGTTTGAAAAAGCGTAAAGCGCCCTGAAGCGCTAAGGGTCCCGAAAGCCGAAGCGCTAAGCGCTAAGCGAAAGCGCTCGCTTTAAGCACACGAAGCGCCCAAAAGTTACAAAAAATACACAATACTTATATACTACATAACTTCTACATATACATATGCATATATTCAAAACCACAAGTACTTAAACACCAAAATATATTTCTAATTTACTTATAATTATAAATACTTAAACTTAAATACTTATATGTCATTACTTGGACCGTGATACCAATTACCAAAAATTGTCTAAAATCCTCATTAAGCACGTTATCTAATTGTACAAGCAGCCTGCTGTTTTTCTATTGATCTATTCTTATTAATCTCTAATAAACATTAAACATTAAACATTAAACACTAAGCATTAAGCATTAAGCATTAAGCACTAAACATGCCTACTGTTTTTCTATTTTTATTACTTCTCTAATAACACTAATTGTACATTCATAGAATGCAATATCTAAAGCCAATTTATCTTTTCTGCAAGAATTTGGAACTTTACACAGAATGAAAGAATATAAAAACAGTGAAACATCTAAGTATAAGCAATAAACTACTTCTGTTGTAAAGTTCCAAATTCTGTGAACAATAAACTACAATTTATTTCTTTAATTACAAGCAGAAGAGACCAGACCAGAAGTTTCACTCGTCGTGAGCAGCAGTTAGCCAAAAACGAACTCGAATTATTTAACGAGTCGAGCTCGAGCTTCTAAGAGCTCGGCTCGAGTCCTTATCGAGCTTTTCGAGCCTTATATAGTATATGTATATTTATATATTTAATATGTATAAAAGGCTAATATAAAAACATATAAAAAGAAGTATTTATTGAAACAAATTTACTTTAAATACATACTATTTATAATAAGTAATTACTAAAAAATCACTAATTTCACAATTTATCTATATCTTGAATAATTTTGCTTTTTTATTTTTATTTTTTATACTATTTCGAGCTTTTCGAGCTGAGCTCGAGCTAATAATGTACCCTGTCGAGTCGAGCTCGAGCATCAAGTATGAAAGCTCGTCGAGCTATCGAGCCGAGCTCGAGCTTGATTCGACTTGTTTACACCCCTAATTAGTGGCATAAGATATAAAATGCCATTAAACTCATTTCTTCTTTTACTGGCATATAGAAAGTGTCACTAAGAACGTACGTTTATGGTATAAATTCTAAATGCCACTTAAATTTTGTGCCACTATATGGCATTTTTTTGTAGTGTGAACAATATGACATTGTTTGACTAATAAGTTATATAACATCAAATTAGGTTATATTAGTTTCATATATAAGTTTAGTTTGAAGCTTAGTACGTTTTTGTGGTCATTAACGGTTAACTTTGGGTTTGTACATAATTCGGTTAGAAATGAATAAGAATTTCTATTTAATGGTTATTTTTTACCCAACTATGTGGGAAACTAGTGGGAAAATTATATATATATTGAACAACTTTTCCACGGAATTCTACATGTTCAGAAACCGTGGGAAATATGTAGGTAATCGCTCTTTAATTGTTACATTAGGTTATCATACTCAATTCGGTGGGAAATTTGTTTGACATTTATATGACTTTTCCAACAACTTTCATACGGATTATTCCTGTTTCAAATCTATTGAAAATCCGTGGGAAATCTCTTTGTAATCATTACATATGATTTCAAACTCAAGTTTGTTGAAAATCCGTGGGAAATTTATATAAATTTGCAACAACTTTCCCTCGGAATATTTTCGTTTCAAAACCGTGGGAAAATTATGGGAAATATGTGGGAAATGAGTAACTGTGCCTGTAGACTCAAATCCGTGGGAAATCCGTTAAAACTTTTTCCCGCTGAATTTAGTTATGGGAAATCCCTTTCTGATACCTGTTTTTCTAGTAGTGATAGTTCTAACACATTACCTCTTTTCTAACGTTTGTCAACAAGCAACCTCCATTGATTTTATTTAGTCATTTACACTGTTTGCATCATCAATAAACATTGAAGAATTCTTAGTCTTATATTGAGAATTCATCTTGAAGAAGATATGTGGTTTCAATGAGGTTTATATTATTGTGAAAACTACATCACGTATATGGTGATTTAAATGTTGAAAACTGTTTCATTTCTATAAATAAGGAAAGATTCGCAAAGTTCATGCAATCATGCCGTATTAGTGTTAAATTGACACAATTTAAAAATTTTATGAACAATAAAAAAATTTGTTTCCTTATTTAATTTACAACTTTAATTAGTAGGAAAAAAAATACAATAAATCATTCCCAAAGAATACTATGTTGATTGTTTTCTATTTAATTTAATTACAACTTTAAATTATTTTTAAATTTTCAATTTGCCAACTCAATGTACGCTTTTCCATATATTTAAAACTCTATTAACCTTCCATTCGTTTGACTTCAATGATATGAAAATCAAATAGTATAAATGGATTTAATAGCTTACACTTTCCAAATTAACTTTGCCAGCTTTACTATCCACCGTAATTTGTGAATAGTGAGGGTAGTAATGTCATTTCAAGTGACTAAATTTTTAAAAGACTAAGCATTTGATCTAAATACATTATAATATAGTAAAGATAAAGATATATATATATATATATATATATATATATATATATATATATATATATATATATATATATATATAGAGAGAGAGAGAGAGAGAGAGGGAAGTTCCATCGAGAACCAAAAAAAATGCAAGAACTGCGAGAACCGATTTAAACCGTAAAATATCTACCAAACGCCAAGATATTAAATTATGAAAATTATACCAAATATGCTCTTTAACATGACATTCATATTGCTATATTTTTTTCAACAAAAAAATTTCGTTTTTGCCGGGTTTTTTTTCTATCACTATAAGGTATGTTACATATATGTAATCAGTACTTAACATATTTGTAATCAGTACTATAAGGTATGTTACATATATGTAACGAATTTTTTTTGTTGAAAAAAATGTAGCAATATGGATGTCATATTAAAGAGCATATTTTTGTCGTTAATTTGGTATAATTTTCATAATTTAATATCTTTCCGTTTGGTAGATATTTTAGTTTTAAAAAGATGGGGATCAGTTCTCGCAGTTCTCGCATTTTTTTTTGGTTCTCGATGGAACCCTCCCCTATATATATATATATATATATAGGGGATGGTTCAAACGAGAACCGTTTTTCGTACGAAAATTATATTACCCCTATATTCGTACGAAGATTATCCTAAATTAATTAAGGGTAATTTGGACATTTTTACATTACCCCTATATTTTTTAAACTAATATATACATCAAATGGAAAGGTGTTAAATTACGAAAATTATACCAATTTAATAAGAAAATTATGCTCTTTAATTTGAGATCGGTCTTGATATATTTTTTCAAAATTTTTATTTTGTATTTGCTGGGTTTTTTTTTCACTGCAGCTCGACATTTGTAAATGTGCAAATATTCAAAATTTGCACAAGTGCAAATATTTTTGTACAAGTGCAAATCTTTTTGCACAAGTGCAAATATGCAAATATTTGCACATATGCAAATATTTTTGCACATGTGCAAAAATATCTTTGATTTTTAGTTTGTAACAATAGATTCACTTTGTGTGCTTGTTTGTCTACAATTAGTTTCTTCTTTCAATTAGCTGAAACATATGTGAGTTATATGATCTAATTTTATTCAACTTGAAACCAGACATCTAAATCCCAGAAATAGAATTTAAGAAATCATAATAAGAAGAGAATCACTTATGAAAAAAGAGAAACCATATTTAAATATCTACTTAGGTGATAGTGTGAGACAAAGCTAACTTTGTAAAAAAAAAAAACCACATTTCATGCTAAGTATCTAGCAACATTTGCTTACAAAAGGTTGTCTTCTCTATTTCTTTTTCTTTTTATAAAATTTATTGTTTTTCTTTATTTAGAGTGACGCACGATACTTAATAATAATAATATCATTATTATTATTATTGTTATTATTAGTAGTAGTAGTAGTAAATAAACATATATAATATATTTCATCTCTTATTATCAAAACCTATTAAATTAAGTAAATAATACCCCAACGCGAGGACGCATAACTCCTTGTTATATATAAGCTATTGTGGAGTATTGAATAATATTAATATTAATGACCAACGTTGCTGGCGGATGCAGGCTTTAGGAAGGGGAGCGTATACGGGGTTGAAAAGCTAGGCCCCCCTATATATTTATTTTTAGCTTCCAATAAACTAAAGTAGGAAAAAAATATAGGAGGAAGAATTGATCAAGTGAGAAATTGTTATTCTAGGTTAATAAGAGAAAAAACATATAAAAAAGATACTAATCAATTGATGAGGTGTTAGTGTTACAAGGTATTTGAGATAATTATGTGAAATAGGTTGAAGTTTCAATGAAGGACTTTTTGCTTTTAAAAACTTTTAGTATATATACTTGAGAGAACTAGACTGTTAAAATTTTGATAGAATGTTAAGTTTATATTTTTTTTATTTTAATACGACTAATTACATGTCTATAGACTAAGGACTTGTTTTTGTTAGAACTTTGATTGATTTTTTTGTGATTTTATAGCAATTAATATCAAATTTGTTGGAACAATCTGTCTACCGTATAAATGTGACCCCATCCGTTTTTACACGATTATGTTTTGATTTATTACATAAGTTTTGTTACGATCTTTGAGAATGATATCCCCGATAACAAGTATTTCTGGATCCACCACTGACCGAGGATCTTTTTAAGTTTGTTTTTGTGCAAGTGCAGCCCTTATGTATCCGTTTACTGCAAGTCGGACCGCGTAATTTATATATATATATATATATATATAATTTTTAGTTTCAAAATTAAGATATTTATAACCACTCAATCACTCATCATTTGTTAATTACAAATTTTTAACCTATCAAGATAATTTAATATATGTTTGCTTATATTTAGTTATATAGTGGGAGGTTTAAATGAGAACTTAAATATTTTTTAGAATGAGAGACTCAATCTTAGCCGTTCAATTCTCTCTCCTTCAATATCATTGTCTACCCATGAATTCCTCACATGCACCCTGCCACACTTGATTCCCCACGCTTTCCATCCATGAATTCTACTTACAAAATGAACGGCTGAGATTTAGTCTTCCATTCTCAATTAATTTCTCATTTTCATTTGAACTTTCCCCTAGTTATTTATACCTTAATATTTATCATATATAGATCGATGATTAAAGCATTTTAACACTTGCAATGTTTAATTGTTGCACTTTCAAAAGATATATTTGGACATACTCAAACTCCTAAAAGTTATTAAGTATCTTTGATTCTAGTTTGAGTAGTGCATGTATAGATATGGCTAACTACCTAGTTTAATAAGATTGTTTGCAACCATAATATCTCACCGTTCTCACCACATTATTCGTTAAATGTTCAAGTTAGAATCAAAATTTTAACATTATTAGTTAAATAGATCGGGTCATGCTTGCGATGTTTATAACTCTTCAACCCTTACATGACATGAATTACCACCCTGAACCCTTAAACCTATTTAAGAAGGCAATTTAACATATTCTAAAACATATAAATTAACGTTTTCTGATTTAATGTAATATTCAACAGTCAACTAATTGTTATATAGAACATGTTTATTCAATTATAATGTCGTTTTCTTGAATTATAAAACAATTTATCACTTCTTTAAACGTAGTTTTAGAAAGATAGTTGTCGACTACACACAATAATTACCATTAATTTTGAACCAAGTTTTTCTTAATTTTGTCGGCAATATGTTCATATATCTTTAATTATATATATATATATATATATATATATATATATATATATATATATATATATATATATATATATATATATATATATATAAGGTAGCCGCAGACAGTTGGATATGCTCATGCTTGACATGACAACTTGAGCGTCGACTACCGTGAACGTTCCTGTTGTCTATACTAATACACATGCGATGCTAGAGATTTTCATATAATAGCCGGCCATAAAAATAACATTTATAATAAATAAAATTATAGTCACATGTTTAGAATTGATCAGAGACCGGTTCTAAGTAAAAAAAATAGAGATGGACATGAAAACTCTCTAAACAACGACACCGAATTGCTCAAGCTGAGATTAATTAGCCGGTTTGAGAAGTTGAATATCAAACTGGTGGTTTACATAATGCAAAACCAAGTTAATTGATTTGGTTCATGTATGGTCTATGCCTGATATTAATCCGTATATTTTATATAAACAATTTTTAATTTGATCTCGCATGATATAAGAGTCTATTTTTTTTTAACTTTTATAAGTGCTAGTTGACGTTATATGTTGCTAACATCAAATTTTCACTCAATTATGAGTGTGTATGGCAAAACTGACTGCAACTGAGGTTAAGGCTTCGGTTGAGTGTTGTTTTGTTTCAATGCTACTATGGGTTTGTGTTTAGGGGTTGGGTATGCTTTGGGGTTTGGGGGTTGGGTTGTAGATAGGGGGGCAGGTTAGGTAGTGGCCTGGTGTTGAGGGGAGGTCATCATAGGATGTGAAGATAAAAGGGGTGTGTATTGAGGTGTATGTGGTGCGAGGAGGTTTGGAGGGGGCGGGGATGACTGGCATATTTCCTTCCCTTGTTATACCCTTTGAGCCTCAGAATTCTTTCTTAGCTTTGTGTGGTTGTGGATTGGTTTGAGTTATGGGCTTCGGTTGAGTGGAGGGTGGTATGCTATCTTCTCCTCTGTTATAGGATCCCTGTTGTGCCTCAGAGTTTTTTCTGGTCTGACTGTTACTTATCCCCGAATGTGCTGTGAGTTATATAAGTAACTTTAGACCTATGGCTGTGTTTTGGGGGGTGGGGTATTATATGCCCTGCTGTTGAGCTACGCTTATGTGCTGGAGTCATGCTGGGCTAGTTTGGGTGATATCTATGATGGGCAATTTTCTTCTTTAGAGGCTGGTTCTGCTTGAGGATCTATGTGCTATTCGTGATGATCTGGATTATGCTGAGGATACGGGGAGGTAGGTCTGGGGCCAGTCGGGTCCCACAGCAATATGTAGGGTGCTACGTTTCTGATGTAGGGTGGATCATTGAAGATAGTCGCCATGGGTGCCATTATGATACTGGTACTATTTCTGTTTTGATGTTGTTACGGCTGCGATATTGAAGTGTTGCGGTTGTGTCTGCTCTGTGTTTCTGTGTCGCGGATATGTAGTCGCTATTGTTATATTGTCCAGATAGTGTGGCTAACTGTGGTTGCAGGAGTAGAGGCGTGTGTCTCGTGATAGTGTATAGTCATCATATTTTTGTGTGTTGTGTCCATGATTGTGATGATATTAGGGTGTATTGAACCTTGTGCGTTGAATGAATTTTGGTGGTTGTTCAAAAAAAAAACTGAGGTTAAGGCTGGGGCTAAGGCTGGTTAAATGATAATCTCAAGTCTAAGTTATAAGCTACTTGCAAATGCTTTTATTTTGAGGGTATATGAGGAATTATGTTGTTAATAATCCCATCAAGATTTTAACACTTGAACGAGACTTAAATGCTAAGAATTATAAAAACTAAAATCTCAAACCCTTATAATCCCTCATAATCCCGTTACCAAACACACCCTATATATCAATTAAATAGCCCATAAAATCCACCATTTGACTTCTATCACATACAACGACGATGATCGATCAATTCGTGAAAAACCATCATATGTAGGAGCTGAGGTAACTTCCCTGAAAGAACATAAATTTAATGAAAACTCACACTTTTTAATTTTTTTTTATAATTATATTATTATTATTATTATTATACGACACCAATGACTAAATCCTAAAGAGAAAACTGTTTGTAGGTCAGCCCACGATTAATCTTGGTAATATGACCAAAAAAACACTTTGACTTGTTAATTGTTATTTAAATTAAGTAGTAACTATCAAGTCACTTTGATATATAGTCGATGTAATAATTACAATTTCGCTCATGTAACATTTTTGTGACAATATATATATATATATATATATATATATATATATATATATATATATATATATATATATATATATATATATATATATATATATATAAACATTCGATCATATATTTCAGAGCATGTTTATTCAATCATAAATTAAGCTTAATTAAAACTTTTATATCATAGATAATAAATTTTGTGTGTGTACGTAAGTATGTGTGTAAAAGATGAAGATATAACGTGAAACACATGTTCTAGTGGGTGGATCATCGTACCTAATAATCCTTGCCCAGGTTTTGAATCTTTGTCGGTACGTGAGGAGGACAGGTGACACACCAATGGCGGTGTCCCCCGCTTTCAAAATAAGTCAACTTTAATCTCTATGAATAATGAGAAGTTTTCTCTTTTTAAATCATTTTCCTTTTCCTTTTTTTCAACATATTATATATATACACTATACATTCACGGGGAAATTTTTTTTATTGTCGTGACCTACATACGATAACCATTCCGTAATATATCTTTAGATGCGCAAAATTGAATAAATGATATTTTCTCCTTTCTGTTTTTTTCTTACATTTATTTGAATGAATTATTTTTGCCATTACCTACATACGATAAACCATTCCGTAATATATCTTTAGATGCGCATAATTGAATAAATCATATTTTCTTCTTTCTGTTTTTTTCTTACATTTATTTGAATTTTATTTTATAACACCCACACTAACTTTTCATAATAACCCTTAACTTTAATATATTCTATTAAAAAAATTAATTAGTGTAAGAACTAAGATAGTTATAAAGATATAAACTTTTTATTAAAAACATTTTCTATTGTAACTTTTTGTTTTTCTAAAAACATAGTTCATACAAGGTAATAACAGATGTTTACTCTCTTCTGAACTCAAAATATTCCATTGAGAAAATTATCCATGTATTTTGAGTTATGTAAGATTTTATACCTATTTGAGTATAACTAAATAACTATAATATTAAGTAACATGAATCCTTCTAAACGCAAAAAATTTATATTTGAACTTCAATCAATATTTCTTTAAATATAAATTTATAAATCCCTGTTACAACGTACGGGTAAAAAATCCTAGTACAAGAACAAATGTTTTCTTGATATTAATGAAACGTGTGTATTTGTATTCCACGCACTATTCCTTAACTGATATATATTGTTATATGATTAAGTAGGATTTGAACTTAGATTTTGTAGTCAAACTCTTACCATTTAAATAAATAAATCGACCAGACATATGTTCCTTGCCAACTTGTGGATCGGATGAAAGACTTGGTGTGCTACATATTATGTATTTTACATATATAGGGGATGGTTCATTCGAGAACCGTTGTTAGTGCGAGAACCACGAGAACAATCTCAGTCGTTCCTTAGATATGGGAAGTTCATGGGATGGAGAGCGTGAATAGATATAGTGTGGCAGAGTACAAGTAAAAATTCATGTGTGGGCAATGAAATTGAAGGAGGGGGAATTGGACGACTCAGATTGGTTCTCGCACTAAAAATGGTTCTCAAATAAACTTATATATATATATATATATATATATATATATATATATATAGGGGAGGGATCATTTGAGAACCGTTGTTAGTGCGATAACCGCGAAAACCAATCTCAGCTGTTCCTTGAATATGGGAGGTGCAATGGATGGAGAGCGTGGAGTGATATAGTGTTGCAGGGTGCATGTGAGAAATTCATGGGTAGGCAATGACATTGAAATAGGGGAAATTGAACGTCTCAGATTGGTTCTCACGGTTCTCGCCCTAAAAATGGTTCTCGCATGAACTTCTCTCTCTCTCTCTCTCTCTCTCTCTCTATATATATATATATATATATATATAGAGAGAGAGAGAGAGAGAGAAATTGCATCAATGTAGAACCCCCTCTTAAACAAAGAACCCAAAGAACCTATTTAGGATCGTTGATTTCATCTGATCACCTAAGGGCATGATCGTCCTTTTCCATTTGGATGCTCACGGTATTAACGGAAACAGTTTGTTTCCCTTTTAATCGTCATACATATTCACACGATTTGGTCATCATCTTCCGTTATAAAATTCTGGTTTAAGTCGAGATTTGCAGAAAATATTTGACTCAATTCGATTTCCATTTCTGCTACATAATTCAGATCATTTGTAACATTTTGTGTATTTTTTTGCATGTTCGTATGTCTGATGCTACTGGATCAATGGGCGATTGTCATGATGATTACGACGGTAATGTATTTCGTTTCATGTTTGTTTTTGGAATTCTCAATTGTTCGATGTTTTCGTTGGTTACTTCAGTTTCTGTTTCTGCAATGTATGTATGATTTTATGAGTGTTGATTGTCAAGTAGTTGTTGTCGATTTTGCGTATTGGATTGTGTAGTTATCTGATTTAGTTCATTCATCGAATACTTGCTGAATATCAAATATGTACGTTCACAGAGTTGTGTATGATGTATTAGGTATGTTTAAGCATAATGTTTTTGCATTTTGTTACTTTGTGTTGGCATTTTTTGCATATACAGATGATGTGTTTTTAGTTCTGTGAGTAATTTTTTGCATGTATATGTGTTGTGTTATCATTATTTTTTGCATATATGTTTGTTGTTTTTTTGCATGGTGTACCTTTTTTGATATCCTCTGTTTGTTTTAGGTATGATTTTCAGTTTTTTTTTTTTTGCATTTTACATGTTGTACCTTCTTTCAATACATGATGTGGTTTTTGCATTTTGCATTTTGCATTTTGCTTTTTTTTAGATCTTAGCAATGTTCCGGCGTCATTGCAAATTGGAATAGAGAAATCAAATGCTATTGGGGATAGGCATTGTATACCAAATGTTGACGATGTTAAAACTCCTTCTGTTAATCAGACTTTTGACACACTATCTGAAGCATGAGCATTCTATAAGGAATATGCAAAGCTTGGTGGTTTTGAGCCGATCAAATCTACTCAGAAGCCACCTTCTGGGAGGTCTTCAAATGTTGGTGGGCTTGTCAAAATTAAGATGTTTTCATGCGCTAAAGCAGGCAAAAAGCCTAAAAGAAAATCACCTAGCGTTGTTTTGAATTCTTTGCATTCTGATATGACAACTAGGTCTTCTGATGCTGTTAATATTGACTCAACTGAATTATTGCAAAGGCTATGAACCTCATAATATTCGAACGTGTCCTGAAAGACTTAGATTACTCCAAAAAGAGAAGGAAAAATCAAAAGGGGGTGGTGTTCCTAGTGACTCGGGCGTCGGTCCTTCTGAGTAACAAAGTTTTGTAGTTTTTTTATATTTAGTTGTTTCCTATAATTACATTATCTGTTTTTAGATTACCCATTCGTGAATATTTAGTGGTTTTTGTTCATGATCTATGAGTATTCTTCAGTTGTTTTTTCATATTATGGTTGTGCATAGATTTTTTGCATTTTTTTTGTTACTTAAAAGTTTGCATTTTGTGTATATTCTGCATATAAATTTACTTTGTACTGGTATATATCCACCCAGAAATGTAATGGCATACATTATTTTTTGCATTTTTTTAACCAAATAGGTTGTATTTTGAACATTTCTCCTGGATTCATTTTAAACATTTCTCCTGGATTCTCATCAGATACGATTCTGTCTATTACTTGCTTGATATATATATTTTGTGGTCCTTTGTCTGGTGTCGGATACTGCTGTCTCCAAGTTGTTACGTTATCGGTATCTCCAAAACCTGCCTTATTGACAACTTTTACTTTAGTACTTCCTAATGGGAACCCCATTATTTCCCACACTGCTTCCCTGGTTAGATTACACAAAACACCTCCAATCATCATTTGCATCTTCTACGTATTGAAATTATCCACAACCCAGTATGCAAGCTTTCCTGGTATAAACCCTATTTTGCATTTGATTATATCTCCAAATCCCATTTCTCTTATCATCCTCTTCTTTTCCTTTTTCAAACTTCTACACATGTGCACAAATGAGTTCGGTGACTGCCTTGATTTTATGTAATATATCTCTTGTTTTGCCGACACTTTCTTCTTGGCAACAGACTTGACCCTTCCTTCTTTTTTCCCACCCTTTACGACTTCAGAACTAACTTCTGCTTTCTTCCTTTTCCTTGTTCTTGTGCCTTCACTGACAACCTTCTTATTCTTCGGTGGTGGTTTAACAAAATCATCATCTGATTCAGGTGTATCTGTCATGAATAGCAAAATGGAAAATATGAACTAATATGCAAAATGCAAAACTGACAAATCTCAGATGCAAATACAATCTGTTAATTAGGTATTCAAATACATTCTTTTTCATTTTCCAATTGCAAATTGTATCATAAGAAAATGCATATTGCTATTTAGCATTGAAAATGTAACAAGTAAACATGTGATACCTTCTTTATCACCAGCTTCATCAGGCTTTGCAATCTCAGCAACCTCTTTTCTATGAATCGATTTTTTACTTGTTCCAACTGTACTCTTTTTTGTTGTAGGCTTTGATTTGATAACCTTGATTTGCTTTTGTTTTTTCTTCAAAATTTCATCATCTGATTTACCAGAATCTAAAAAGAATAGAAAAATGCAAAATATAATCTAATATGTAAATGCAAAATATGATCTAATATAGCAAAATGCAAATGCAATATTTAAAAGAAGCAGAGTCATAAGAAATGCTAAATATGAACTAATATGCAAAATGCAAACTGATTTTTGTCAAATGCAAACATGTGATACCTTCATTTTCACCAGCTTTAACAGGCTTTGCACTTTCATCAGCCTTTTCTCTCTCAATTTTTTCCTTACTTGCTCCAATTCCACTCTTTCTTATTGTAAGCTTCAATTTGCTAACCTTGATTTCTTTTTGTTTTTGATTCATAATTTCATCTGGTTTAGCAGAACCTAAAATGATTAAATTTATATTTTTAGCCATTTTGCAACAGAATGCAAAATACATCACCATATATAAATGCCAGGAAAATATCATTTTTTTTGGAATTCTTACCTGTTGGTTTGCTAATACTGATTTCCTTTTGTTGTGGCTTCCCAACTTCATCATCTGCTTCAGTATCATCTGCATATTATGGAAATATTTTTTTATATCAAATTCATGTTTTTTGAAATACAGAATTCAAAATGCAAAATCTTGCATTATCAATACCTTTATCTTAACTTTCATTATGGGGTTTATTTGCTGTAGGGTTTCTCTTTTTAATTTTTCAAATGCCATGTTGGTGATCGAACAATTGTATCATCTGATTCAGTAGCCTCTGTAAAGCATACAATAATTGAATCATGTGATTCAGTTTACCATGTTTTTGGAATAGTGGGTTTTGTTTTAAATGCAAAATGCAAACTATTTAACAGATTCATCTTGACTTAATAACAATCCAAAATGCAAACTGTTTATCAGTTTATCACCAGACTTGCACGTTCATATCAGATACAAAATGCAAAACAACATACAAGTTGCTAAATGCAAAACAGAATGCAAAATGACCTACAATGCAAAATGCAAAATTACCTACAATGCAGAATGCAAAACAGAATACTGTTAATCCCCAAATTCAATTTACAAAGCGATAATCAATTTGTTCAAATGCAAACTGGTACAATCGACATCTTTCAAAATAATTCACACACTTTTTACCATTCCCAAATGCAAAATCACAACCCATAACATCCCAAAATGCAAATTACAGTGTTATGAAATTCATTGTTGTCTGATTACCAAATGAAAATTGAAAAAAACATGATTCTAAATACGATCTGGAATAGCAAAATGCAAAATGCAAAAAGCAAAATGACAACTGGTGTGCTGAATAACAACGTCTATCATATACATCACAGATCTAAATACAAAATGCAAATTCTAGTGTTTTTTATCTAAAATCCAAATTAGGTTTCGTTTGTTTTAACTAGTTGTTTGCACATTAGGATTTTGGAAATTACCTTCATCATCGTCATCAGGATCACCATCCTCTTCAACTGATTTTCGTTGTTCATCTGATCCCTTATGCGATTTTGCTTCTGATTTTTCTTCATTGGCATCATTGTTTGCACTTTGTTGATCGACATCGTCTGCATCATCCTCAACATTGATCACCTTTCCATCATACTTTATTTTTTTTGCATACGATGCCATCAATCGGCCACTTCGTCTCTTAGGATTATCCACTGCAAATAAGTTAATAAGAAGTTCGTTCAATAAATACTTTTGCATATCCGATCACGTAACAGCAATAAAACGAAGTTACACTTACTTGTTTGCAGGTTGGACTTGATTTATGCTTTCAATTTCGTTGTTTTTGCTCTCCGTAAAAACCCTAGTTTGGTACTTCTTCGCGTTGCAATGGAATGATTTTGAGTATGTGTTTACGGTTATGCGTTTTGGGTTTGCATTTGCGAATTTGATTTTGTTCCGTAGAAAGAGCGTCAAAGACGGGAGTTGATTGTAGGTTGTGAGGGTTAATTTACAATCTTGTCCTTTTGGCTAAATAAATTGGCGCTGAAACATAATTAATTATGTTGTTTTTCTAAATTAATCACAGCCATCAATTTCTAGATCCAATGGTTTAGAGATGGTTCTTTAGGTTCCTTAGTTAAGAGTGGTTCTTTGTTTAACCACACCCTATATATATATATATATATATATATATATATATATATATATATATATATATATATATATATATATATATATTATATATATATATTATATGTATTGATGTATCTATTCAATATATAGGCCCATGCTAATTTTAATTTACACGTTGGTGCATAATTTCATATATGTTTTTTTAATAAGAATGTTTTAATTATGAGAATATAATTGTTGCATTGTATTAAGCTAATTTCGTTCTTTTCTCTCTAAGTTAATATATTTAGTATATTAAGAATATTTAAAATAAAAGGTTTGTTAATAAAAATAATTTTTATTAATCAAGTTAATTTGTATTGATTTTTTTTTTAAATATGGAAGGTTTAGTTTTTAAAATAGAATCTAAGAATATTATTAACTCTATTTAATAATTATTCCAATTAATAGTTTCTATTTAGTTTATATAAAGATAATTTAGTAATTTTAAAATACTTAAACTTTAAGCGTTTAAGAAAATGTTTAAATACTTCATAATATAGTGAGTTGTGTTCAATAAAGTTCATGTAAAAAACATAGTCTTAAAATTATAAAATGCAATCACATGTAACCAGTTTACAATCACATGTGAATTATGAAAATACCTCTCCACCCAAAACTTTATAATGAAATCTGGACCATTAATGTCATAGATATAAAGGTTAAAATTAGTCTATTAGAACTATATATGGCTTAAACATGGACTACATTGAAATTCTTCATAATATAATATAGATATAAACCACAGTCCACCCTTATGGTCTATTGTCGGGTTATTTTTAGGAGAGTGAGGAAATGATTGCTAAGGAAAAGGGGGACATTGTGTTCTTGAGTTTTTTTTTTTTTTTAAAAAAATTGGTTAAGAGGAATTAGAAGGAAGAAATTGTTAAAAATTGTTTAAAAAAAATTGTTGCGTGCAAGCCTGATACCACTATGACGCCATTATTTGATACTGGGTCACTATCTGATACTGGGTCATTATCTGATGCTGCCCTAGTGTTTTTGCTTGGACTATCTGATACTGGGTCATTATTTGATGTTGATTATGTGATGCGTGTACATACCTTGTCCTTGTCTTTGGACTACAGTCTGAAGATGTTGCTCGATGGTCTATGTGTTACTGTGCTGCCGACGAGCCTTCTTGGGATGGTGATGTTTTGTCACTATTTGAGTGGGTCTTTTGTGGTGATTTAGTTTGTTGCTTGTGTTGTTGTATATCATTATCTGATACTGGGTCAGATGCTAGGTCATGTGTGTAGTACGAGATATATAGAGTGTGATGAGGGTGTTGAATTGGATTGGGTGGTTTGTGCATCGTGTGGATGATATGAGTGTGTATCTAAACCTTTTCGTGACGAATGAATTGAATATTTATCTTAACTGTTAAAAAAAAAGAAGGAAATTACACTTATTTTATATGTAAAAACTATTCTTCCATTTCTAAAATTAAAAGAGGGAGCTTTTTAGTACTTCTCTTTTCTTTCTCTCCTTTCCACTTTTTTTATTCCCTTAATTTAACGAGAATAGACCTTTAGATATTCATTCAATCTTTTTTGATTAATTATTATTGTTAATTCATTCATTGCTCCGGCGAACCTATAATTGTAAAGTATCAAATATAATAAGCTAGCTCAAAAAGATTGATATTATAAATACAAACATTTTAAAGGAGAAAATTTTGTCATTTAGTGAGTTTAGAGTTTATAGAATTATCTTTAAACGATAGGTGGTAACCTAGACTTCTATCGCTTAAGAAGTTAAAAGTCACCTTTTTATTTTTTTAAGAAAGGAGATGATTTATGTATAACAAAAATCAACCATATATAGTAAAAATATGGTAGAATAGAAAAAAATTAGGTTTGTAAGAATAAAAATGACATTTCTAATTCTAGTTGTGTATAAACGGTGAAATTAAAAAAATTCACCCCATCGATATTCTTCTAAGTTGTTGGCTTCTTCAGGTGTGACAGTTATTTCATGTATTATATTGAACTTAAATTTTTTTTATTAGATTTATCAAAATTTTAATTTGTTAATAATTTTTTATGATGTACGATATATATAGTAACAAAATTTAATTGAACTATACCATATAATTAAATGTAAAAACCATATAATTAAATGTAAAAATGAATGTAAGGAAGGTATATGGTAAATAGGAAAGTAGTAGTAGTAGCTAAGTATTACTTGAAGATGGCTGGACACAATGAAACCGCCTTTCTTCCCGCCGGACATATCAAACCCGAGTTTCTCCTCCGTCGGCATCTGGAAAAAGCGTCGTCTCCGACAACAGTTCTTTGTCGACGCCGTGATCCACCACTTGAAAAATCCCCCAGTCTTCACACGCCTTTACTATCTTAAAATAACACCCACCGCAACGCGCGGGTTTGTAAACCCTTGTTATAATCAAATTCAGGACTTAAGATACATTAACAAAAGGTCGTACTTTGAAATACGTCATTATCGAATATATATTGTAAGGTTCAAATGAGAACTTTAAATTAACTGAGAATGGAAGACTCAATTATAGCAGTCCAATTTCCCATCTTTCAATGTCATTGTCCACCCATGAATTCATCACATGCACCATGACACACTCTATCCCCCACGTTCTAAATCCATGAATTCCACTTACAAAATAAACGGCCGAGTTCGAGTCTCTCATTCTCATTTGTACCTTCCTATATATATATATATATATATAAACATTTTATATATGTTTAAAAATTCTGGGTATTACATATTATTTTTTAAACCTTAAAATATCATTTTTTTCATCATCTACAAATATCATATCTATGTTTATAATAACCAAATTCTTAGTTTTATCATTTTAGAATATTTTATAATCTTTAAATCCTTTTTAAGTATAACTATTAAATACTTAAGTGCCACTAAGTGTAACAAGGGTATAATAGACTTTTCAAGTAAAAAAGTAAGGATATTTTAGTCTTTTCAGTTCTATCAGGGACTAATAGTGTAACAAAATGCAAACATTATGATCTTCAACGTAAGTAAATAAAATTTAAGGATCAAGAGTGAAATAAGTGAGTAGTGACAAAGCATACAAACCAAATATATAATTACTCAAATTGTAATTATAAGAACAATGATAACCACACTTAGTTATTTTACATAATCAACTTTTCATGTTTGTAAAAAAAATCCATATAAATACACTTCAAATAAGATTCAAACTTTCCATTTATAACACAGTGGCTATTTTTAAAATTAAAATCTTATTTATTTATTTTTATCTATAATTCTAAAGATTGTAGTTTTCATTTTCCTAATTATAAAGTTTGTATTTTTGAAATCTAATTACATGAAATACTATTTAATTTACATATATATATATATACTTACGAAATAAAATAAAATCTAAAATATAGACCCACATTCATACTAACAACTAATAACGACAACAAATAAAAAGGTTACTTGCATTTGCACGATGCATTTGTCTAAATTATTTACTGTAGAGCATATTCTGATCCAAAACTTATAAATCTTCTAACACTTTTTTTTAAATAGTTAAACTTGTTTGTTACAAGCTTAGCCTATTTGTTTCTTTTATTTCCCCAAGTATAAAGATACGATTTTACATACTATTAACAACAAAAGAATGTATATCTATATAAAATGTAGGTAGTAAATTAGGTTAAAGAATAATCTTTGATTATTTTAATTACGTTTAAAATAATATAAAATTATATATTTTATCCCATCAACACTTTCTTTTATAGATACTAGTTTATTGACCCGTGTACGCACGGCTATTTCAAAATTGTATTTCAGAAGTGTATTTGAGATATTAAAAAATCAAGAAAGATTTCTTGTTTTGTGTATAAAAAATTAACACTTCTATTTTTGTGTTACATTTGGCTAACTACTTACATTAATAATACAGTTTCAGGACCATTAAGAATATATATCTTTATATCTTTGAATTTATATTTTTCAATATATAATATATCATCTTTTAATGATACATTTTATTTTAAACCATATTTTATAAAAGGTTTCAGACATCTTTCTAATAAGATTGAAAATGTTTTAAAATCAATAACTACACACTTTGAATAACATATTCTAGTTGACCACTCAGCTTATCAACATAATCCCACAAAATATTCACTAAGCTAAACAAAAAATTACTTACTCACTACTATTAATGGATAACAAAAAATTAAGAATATATTAATTTTAAAAAAGTGTCATATTACAATAAAATTTATACCAAAACGTAGATAAAAACGAGGCGGTCGTAAATATATAATTATTTTTTCTCTAAACAAAACATATCACAAGTTACTAAACATGATTTATAAACAGCGTATAATTAATTACATTAATATATAATTTTAATAAAACTCTCTCACATTTTCTTAAAAGCCCTCACTCACATGTTTTATAAAAGTCCGTCACAATTTTCATATAACTCCCTCCTAATTGATTTAATCTTGAATTCGTTTAGGAATTAATCTTTCTAAAATTAATTTTGAAATTGAATTATTTTGAAATTGGAGATTGTGATTGGTTAATTAAGACTCAATTTATGATTATTTTTAGAAAATATGCATGCCTTATATATAGATATATAGATATAGATATAGATATATAGAATTATAGATAGATACTATTAAATTCAACCATTTTTAATTACAAATTTAATTTACATGTCTTAACTAAACTTGCTAGTTTTTTAGTATATTATCATCGATCCTTAGTTCCAACTATAATTAATTTGATGTTCCCATAAATATTTTTATGATTCTCGAACAATGAGAGGCAAGAAGTTTTATCAAATATTACATGTTACGCTAAAATGGTTAATTAACACAGTATATGTTCTAACTTTCAATGTAAAATAATAACCTTAATATTAATTTTGACTGTACGTACGCTATATATATTATTTCAAGAAACAAGAAAACAAAGCTTAATTTAATTAAATAACAATAATATAGATTGATCCTTCTACTTTTTCATCCTAGTTCATCTTCCTATTCACCATAAGATTACAAGTCGTACACTAATTCTTTTTACTTATATCTTGTATTGATTTTGACATGTATATATGTTGATCTTGTGATTAGAATGAAAAAATAGATGAAAAAAACATAAGGATATATCACATCTGTTAATTAAATTGTATGATTTATGAACACCATTTGGTTAGTAAAAATTCAGCTTCAGAATGAGTATGCATTTGCTTTTGGTAGTGCATTCCATGTGCCCATTTTCTGTTACCTTAATGCAACTTTGATATATATGCACATATGGTAGCTACCCACCCACCTGGACCAGGCCACCGGCCACCACCACCACCACCATATATATATATGGATAACGTCAAAAAATCACTTCCAATTAAAACCTTTTAATAACAGTTCAGCTAGCTAGATAGCTTTAATTTATGTATGGGGCCTAACATGCATGATATGTTTGGAGTCGTTTGATTAATTCATCTTTTTGTAATATCTTTTAATTAATCATTCATACTCGATCGGCTTTTAAAAAGAAAAGAATATATATGTTTGTCATGCATGTTTAAATTGAGAGATAATTTTAAGGTAAGAAAAACATTATCTTTACCTACAAATAAAAATACGACTATTTGTATTATATTTTATTTATTTGTAATAGCCTACAGTGTACTTTATTTATCCTTTTTTTTTAATGAGATTAGACGTGCTGTTGTTATCTATTAATCAACGTTTATAATAAAGAATTGTTTATTAAGAAGACCGATGTATTTGATTCCATAATCATAGACAAGAGATATTAATTTGTTTTGCGTACAATATTTTTTTATTTTATTTTATTTTATTTTATTTTGAAAAGCATTTTTTTTATTATAAATAATGTATTTTCATACACACACATAAATATATATATATGCAAAAGTACAAACGAAAACTGATTTTCGTACGAGTACCGCGCGAACCAATCTTAGCCGTCAAATTCCCTCTTCTTCAATGTCATTGCCCACCCATGAATTCCTCACATACACCCTGCCACATTTGATCCCCACGCTCCACATCTATGAATTTTACTTTATCAAATCAACGGCTAAGATTGGTTCTCGCAGTTCTAGTACAAAAAACAGTTCTCGTTTATATATATATATATATATATATATATATATATATATATATATATATATATATATTGTTGGTCCCAAATGGATACTACAACAACAAATGTTTGTAGAAGGAGAGGTTGAATACAAACTTTAGCAAATAAAAATTTAAAAGACACGGTTTACTTTTATATAATTCATATTGATGTGAATCAAGAATTATATGAACTAAATGCGGAAAATCTAAGTTCAATAAAAGGTGACAACTAAATTTGTCTAACACATAGACTAAGCTAATCTTAAACAACTTATGTCTAAGATGTTCAACACATGAACAAGTTTGTTATACTGAAAGTAAAATGCTAACTCTTCTAATTCTCAACAAATGAGATTTCAGTATTCAACTGTCTATTCGCATACTTAGCATGTTTCCATGCATGAGTATATATAAGCAAGGGTGTCCGGGTTGATGAAGAGGAGAAGGAGACAAAAGTGTTTGGTTTAATAATATTATAATAGATAAAGTTAGTGGGTGAAAAGTAAGTTAACTTTATACGCAAAGTGTGTAAAGTAAACATACTTTTCAACAAGATGGTAAGGTGTTTACCCACTATCTATTATTATATTATTAAATTACTACATTTATGTCTTGGGAGAGTAAACTTCTCTTTCCATGCTTGTACTTTAATCAACACCATGCTTTTTAAAGACTTGACTTAACCATGCTTTTTGGGAGAGTAAATATATAATTATTTTTTCTCTAAACAAAACATATCACAAGTTACTTTAATCAACACCATGCTTTTTTGAAGACTTGACTTTACAACGAGAGATCTAAGGCATAATAGAACAACACATGTTCTGCCTTTGACTTAAGAAAATATTACACAGAAGAACTATTAGCTGATTAAAGACTCAGCTAACAGACACTGAACAGCTAACATAATTTTGCTCAGCTAAGGACAATTATAGAAGACTCGGCTAATTAGATCTGCTCAGCTGTTCAAACTGATCAGCTAATCAATATAATTAGGGTACTGCTAATAAACTAATCAAAACGAACTCTCAGCTGATCCTAAGGGCTCAGCTAATCATTTGAGTATGATCAGCTTATTGATACAAGAATGAATAAGTGTAGAATATCTTATCTGACATGTGGGAGGCATCAGCTGACCAATAAGATACTGTCAGCTGATCCTTTACTGCTCAGCTGATCTTTGAGGAACCCTCAACTGATGGTGCTGATGCTTTGTAGATACATAGCTGATGCTTCTTGACTTGTCTTTTCTTCTTAGCTGATCTTCCTGAAGCTGGTCCTTTGGCTGAAACTCAGTGTTCAGTTGACACTATGATTCGTCAGCTGACATTTCTTACTTAGAAATTCTTTAAGTCTAATATGAAAAACAACACATATTTTTCATTTATCTAAGTCCAAAACTGAATATGTGGTTTTGTTAACATCAAATCCTATATTAATTAATAGATAGGTTTGATTTAGGTTTGATTTCGTTAACATCAAATCCTATATACATATATATATATATATATATATATATATGGGAGTGTTCATTCGAAAACCGTTGTTAGTGCGAGAACCGCGAGAACCAATCTCAGCCGTTTCTCTGGATATGAGAAGTTCATGGATGGAGAGCATGGAGGGATAGAGTGTGGCAGGATGCATTTAAAGAATTCATGGGTGGGCAATGACATTGAAGGAGAGGGAATTGGACGGCTCAGAGTGGTTCTCGCGGTTCTCGCACTAAGAATGGTTCTCAAATGAGCTTCTTATATATATATATATATATATATATATAGAATCAGGATTAAGAAAAAAAGTTTTAGGGTAAAAAAAGTAAGAAGAAATGTAAGCTTGACACGTGGCATAACCAGTAAAAGGGTAAAAGTGGAACAACAATGTTTTTCTCTCTCCCCTATTATCTCTCCCCTCCCACGTTTCCACGTTAAACCCTTGGTCTCTGTTTTTTTTCCGCCTACACTCATTCCTCAGACGATTTGCCATACCATGCCGCCTGTTACCATCGCAAAATTGCTCCGCCGCTGTCCCTTCGCAAAACCCCTCCACCGTCGTCTATTCGCCAAACAAAAACTGCCGCCGTCGACCAAACTTGAAGGCACTACCGTTGACCTCCCTTACCCTAGCAACGGCTTTGTACGGTAATCATTCTTGCGTGTGGTGGTGGAAATGCAAGATGCATGTAGTGGTGGAACACTGCAGATGGTTTTATGTTGAGAGGACAGCGGTATGCGGCGGTCGTCCTTCATTGTTGCCAACTAAATCGAGAGGTTGTGAGGCGGAGGGTGGCGGGCGACCTTTATTGGCTTCCTTTCTATGGTAAGACGGCGACAAACCCCCACAAGTCATTTACGTAAAGGATTCATCGATCAACAGTTTAAGTTCGTCGGGTCGGCAGGGCAAACAGATCTGGGGCAGATGCGGAGAGCAAACAACCGTTGACGAGCGACAATGTAAGAGACGAAGTGGACACTGGAAACAGAGACGGCGATTACGAACACCTTACCTAGGAGAGGCTGAGAGCAAACGACCGGCGACTAGGTTCACCGACACCCGATCTAGTTGATCAAAGGAGCCGTGACGGCCACCGAGAAGAGCTCGAAGGTTTCGCCATTGATAGATGAGTCCAGCGATTAAAGTAGATGCGTGGGGGGTAGCTTTCAGGTTTAAAAAAAATCAGATCTTAAACGGCAGGGTTGGAGGCGATATTCAAGGAAGAGAAGAAAGAGATATGAAAATCTCTAAAATGCCCTTCAAGTAGCAATTACACGTGTATTTCTTATGTTCCCTCTTATCCATCTTACCTTTATTCACATCTTATTTGATCTTAATCCTATATATATATATATATATATATATATATATGTGTGTGTGTGTGTGTGTGTGTGTGTGTGTGTGTGTGTGTGTAAGGTAGGGATATAGTAAAAAAATTATGGTAAAAAGAGTTAGGAGAAATCATAGCCACATAATTTACATTCAAAGTCAACAAAAAAGGTTTAAAACTAACGACCCACAACTGCCTAATAACGGCAGTTAAGGGCAAATAAGGAAATGCAAAAAAAAATAAACGGGTTTTTTTGTTTCCTTGATTCACGTCGTGTTTTCCCAGATTTAAACAACCAACAGATGCACAAATTAATAAAAAAAACTCATACATAAACTTGATGTATACCAAGAATCAAGAAATGCACAAAATAAATAAATACATTTAATGATAGATACCAAGAATCAACAACAAATTTGATTCACAACACTTCTATAAACTGATGTACAATCCTTTTCCCTGTATCCTTATCATCAAGTCTTTTAATTGCTTCAAGAAAACTCACTTTAAATTGGTTTAAAATAAACAAATAAATTCAAGACTTTTAATTCCTTTTCCCTGTATCCTCGTCATCAAGTCCTTTAATTGCTTCAAGAAAACTTGATTTTTTTTAACAGCAAGACGGGAAAGAACGACTAGAGCTTCGACATTGCCATCACCCTAGACGAGCCAACCCAAAAAATATATTAATAAAAACGCTATCAAGACGCTAGACAAAGTTACAGCCGCTAAAAAAGAAATAATGGATTACAAATCCACATCTCCCAAATAAGATTGCTACAATTACCCCTATATTTAAGCCATGTAAAAAAAGAAGTTTGAAAATCTTCGATCACCCCAATAGCAGCAAATCTTTTCCGTTTGAAGACCACATCATTACGCGCTTTCCAAATACTCCACAACAAACCTCCAGTTGCAGCTTCTAAAAATCGTTTCCTGTTATCATCCTTTCCATTATCTATGATATTAAATAGTAATTGCTCGATCGAATCGTGATATGCTATGTCGATATCACACCATTTTTTAAACCATTCCCAGATTTCACTCACCATAGAACACGAGTAGAATATATGCTCAGTTGCCTCCTCATGCTCATTACAAAGAGGACAACTCTCGGATAGCATTATCACACCCTTTGAACACAGGTTTGGTTTAGTGGGGATACGATTTATCAAGAGCCTCCACATAAAACAGTTAACGCGAGGAGGAAGCCATTTGTTCCAAAAACAAAATCCTGCAAAAGGGGAATTTATCACATTATCAAAAATAGATCTGAACGATTTGACCGTGAAGGTACCTGTGGTGTCTCCTTCTCACCTCCATTCGTCATCATTTAGCGATAATCTCACCTGGTCCAGGACCTCAAACAATTCCCTCACCCGATTAGATAATCCTTCCTCTTGGATGTCCCTTGACCATGACCAATTAACATCGGAAACCTGATTTATTGAATGAGAAAGCCTGTCAGCAACACGAAAATCCTTATTATGCTCCAAGGCATATAAATCTGGGAACCTGTGAAGAAGGGGAATAGATCCGATCTATCTATCCTTCCAAAACAATGTTTGATTACCTCTGTCAACCTTTCTAGTAAGAAAGTCATCCAAATGAATATTAAATTTAGACAACTCATCACCAACCTTTGATATATTACACCAAACACCAGACATTCTTTTATTAGCAAAAACCATTGAATTACTTACTGCATTACCATGAATGGCTTTTATGACCTTACCCCATAAGGCATTATGTTCGACTTTCATCCTCCAAAGCCATTTAGTAAGCAGGGCGATATTAGCACTTTTGATGGAACCAATTCCCAAACCACCTAAGTTTTTTGGAGCTATCGTTTTACGCCAGTTAACCCAACAGATTTTATTTCTACCTGAATCTGCCGTTCCCCAAATAAATTTCCTTCTGATATAAGTTTTCTAATAAATGGGAAACTGAGCATTTAACGGATGAAAGAGAGAGTAATATCACTAAATACCTAATTTACCCTTTTGTTAGTTTTGTCACGTGTCAGGCCTAGATTTCTCCTTACACTTTTTACCATAAAACTCTTTTTATTTGATCCTGATTCTATATATATTTAGGGGAGGGTTCAAACGAGAACTGTTTTTCGTAAGAGAACTGCGAGAACCAATCATAGCCGTTGAATTGATAAAGTGAAGTTCATGGATGTGGCGCGTGGGGGGATCAAGTGTGACAGGGTGCATGTGATGAATTCATTGGTGGGCAATGACATTGAATGAGGGGGAATTGGACGGCTCCGTTTGGTTCTCGCGGTTCTCGTACGATAAATAGTTCTCGTTTGAACTTTTTCATATATATATATATATATTACCAGATCAAATAAAAAGAGAATTAAAGTAAAAAAGTAAGGAGAATTTTGGACCTGACAAGTTGCATAACTACCAAAAGGTTAAAATAGGTATTGTATAATTTTTATTTCTCTCTCGTTAATCACGTTTCCTTTAAAATAGGTATTTTTTATTTAGACCCAAATCATTTTATTCATCCCCACCCCATATATATCGTTTCTCTCGACCATCGGCCGCCTACTTCTTGTCGTTGTTCGCCGAGCCAGTCCTTCAAGTTGCTTCCGTCAACGTTCGCTGCCGCTCGCCGCCTATATTCGTCGCCGCTTCCTTCTTGTCACCTTCATCGATCTTCCCTGTGTACTCGTCGTCGCTGATTCCTTCCCGTCGTCTTCGTCGCTCCTATCGATTTTAGGGTTTCTGTGGTTGTGCATCAACGTCGGTGACCACCACTATCGATTTAGGGATTATGTGTTTGTGTATCACCGTCGGTGACCACCGCCATCGACTTAGGGTTACTGTGGTTGTGCATCAACGCCGGTGACCACCGTTGTTGACTTAGTGTTTCTGTGGTTGTGCATCAACGACGGTGACCACCGCCATCGATTTAGGGTTTCTGTGGTTATGCATCAACGCCGGTGACCACTGCCATCGATTTTAGGGTTTTTGCGGTTATGTGCATCTGTTGTATGAGGTACTCCATCGTGTAGTTGTTCATAAGTATTTTTTTTAATGGATTGTGTAACAAAATTCTAATGATTGGATATTGGTTGTGAATCATATCCTTGTTTATGATTATTTTGTTTGTGCACCATTAATGGCTGGAAGTGAATTGTTCATCGGTTGTTTAAAATGGTTACTGTGTAAATCCCGTGAAAGTAGCAACGTCCCTAATTACATTTTCCAATTTTGTCGTGCAATTGTTTCGCAACTGCATTTTCTTTGCTTTTTCTGTTGACTATTTTTTTTTACTTTTGATTAAATCCTATGTTTAAGATCTCTCCTTACTTTTTGTAGCTTAATTTTCTTTTTAGAATATCCCTCCCCTATATATCTATACTACTATATAAACCATTTAACAATATCTCTCTTTATTAATTTTAAGAGTTCTTATAATTCAATCAATACAAAATCTCAACCTTTTATTCTATCTAAATTAATCTCATCAGTCAATCTTTACTCATTTCACTCTCTCTCCTAAGTTACTTTAATTTTTTATTTACTTAAAATTTACGCTTTCACACTAAAACACTCTCTCCCATAAACACATATTCATCTACATCAACATAATTCCAAAATCTTATTTACTTCTCTCTTTTTATTTCATAAATATAAATTATTTTTTATTATTTTAATTTCGTTTAGAATTTATTTTTAGAATAAATAAAAAGTTGATGCAGATAAAAGAAAAAGAAAATTTGAAAAAAATGGAATGTTCCATTTGCTGTAGATTTTTTTTTCGTAATATTGAATTGCACGAATAACATATCATTATATTTTTTTAAGCAATATGTTATAAAACGGAAACTATTGCGGGTACGCTGCTAGTGTGTGTGTGTATATATATATATATATATATATATATGGGAGGGTTCATTCGAGAACCGTTCTTAGTACGAGAACCGTGAGAACTAATCTGAGCCTTCCAATTCCCTCTACTTCAATGTCATTGCTTACTAATGAATTCCTCGCATGCACCCTGCCACACTCTATCACTTCACGCTCTCCGTTCATGAACTTTCCATATCCAAGATACGGTTGAAATGGTTCTCGCGGTTCTCGCCTTAACAACAATTCTCGAATGAACTCTCCCCTATATATATTCCATTATATAAAATTAGATATAAAGACGTACGTACATTAAACCTAGCTAGCTTATTTAAAATATAAAACTTTAATCGATTAATTAAATAATTACCTAAACTTATCTTTGTATTATTTTAATGATATAAACAATTCAATTAATATAGATGATCAGTTTGTTAGTGATAACAACAGCTTTAATTGGTGGAAACCGGTACGATTAATGTTGATTTATATAATAATGTATAAATAAAAGGGAAACGGTTGTTTAGCTTTGTTTCTATGTACGTTCATGGCTACGACACAACTTTCTTGTTTCTTTTTTTATTTATTTTACTGTTGGACGTAACATGAATATAAACCAAAAAAAAATAAAAATAAAAAAAATCATAGTGAAACATATGATCTATGTTTTTACAAATGCACGCGGCCTGCTTATATGTTATATGTCTCTCCTTTATGTTTTAAGTGATTGAGAGTTATAATTATAAATAAAATAATTTTAGAGCTAGTAGATATGGTTTGGGGTTGTTTGTTTGCTGCTTAATTGAACCATTTAGTGTCGAATGTTGAATTATTCAGCATTCACCGTGTTTGATTGCTTTCTTTGAATAAAGACTGTGCTGAATGATTCTGCATAATGTTGCTGAATCATTCTACCTTCAAGTGCATTATGAATTATTAAGCACAAAGTATCACTATTAAATTTAAAATGATAATTTGTATCATTCAGAACCTTTCTCAAACAGCATGTCCATTCATAGGCAAATTCATTCAGAGTTTGAATTATTCAGACCACAAAATCAATCAGTTCTTAATCATTTTGTTTTAACAAACAACCCCTTATTCTAATTATATAGATATGTCAAGTTTTATTTTTTATTATTGTGGTTAGTTTTGTTCATATTATATAAATAGTTATAATTATTAATAAAATGTCTAGTGAAGTTTTCATTATTATAAATAGATAAATAGTATTATAGTCTTAAGGTTCCGAATCTATTC
Organism: Pulicaria dysenterica; assembly: GCA_947179395.2. Taxonomy (NCBI): domain Eukaryota; kingdom Viridiplantae; phylum Streptophyta; class Magnoliopsida; order Asterales; family Asteraceae; genus Pulicaria; species Pulicaria dysenterica. Next base: position 107,441,424 of record OX359289.1, read on the forward strand.
TTCTTCAGTTCTTCTATTGTCGACGCTCGCTTCAAACATTTTAGTTTTTAAGAACCAAGTTCATGTTTGTCCACCACTTCTTAGCTTGAGAAGGGAGTATTAAGGATAAGATTTTATACTATTTTGTAAACCACATAAATTATGATAATTTGTTATTCTATATAATTTCCTTTATTTGTATTGTATTATACAAAATATTATCTCAATCAAAGATTTTTAAGGTGATTCAGTAACTCGTAATATTGTATCATTTGGGGAAAAAATCAACTTGTAAGCCATAAATGGCTGTTTTATCTAATAACTTCAAATATGATGAACACAATTTGAGTAAGATCACAACATAACAACAATATTTAAGTTTATTATTAAGATTCTTAAGCTGCAAATTGCGATATTGGTTGGGTTTTCTTTAATTAAGAAATCTTTATAAAAAATATCTTTTTTTATGTAGCTATGCTATGTGACCGAAGGAAATATGCTATAATGTAATTAAAGAATTGATGCTGAATTTGGGCCTGTATTCAAACGCTTGAAACTCTTCCCTTATAGGCGCTATAGGGCGATTGGGTCAACAACTGAAATATCAACCATTATTAAATTAAATTGAACATATATAATATAATATAATAATAATATTAGGTAAAATTATTGGTTAACTAAAATCTTATAACTAAACACTCATTGGAAGGAACTGAAAAAGACAATTGTTGGTTAAGATTGAAATTTAGGAACTAAATGTCATCTACTGGTCTAGATAGTTTCTATATATGTACATTTTTGTTTTTTGTTTTTTGGTAACCCATCATTGAGGGTTTCACATCGACCGGTCATACGATACCTGACATGTAAAGATGGCAAATCGCATAACTTACAACTAATAAACACGCGTCATTCTTGATCCATGGATCTCCAGCATAAATTATGTATCCTCAATCGTTTGATCCCCTTTGTGAGTATTTGTGTTGCAGTAGTATACATGTCTTAAATTATATTATTCTTTGAGGTCATTACTTTTTAACTGTCAAACACGTACACAAAAACATACACATATGCGCGCTGATTCTACTTGTAAATCAAAAAATTATATTTACTATAAGATTTTAATCTAGAAGTCTAGAACCATAAGAATCATCTAACATATCTCATATCACCGAGCTATTAGCCTTTGGGTAATTCTTTGTGTTAATAATTTGTATTTGTGAAATAGTGTTTTAAGATTCACTTTTATAGTTTGCAAGCACTTCAAGGTGTAATATTAAGGATTTTATTGATCTTGAGAATAAATTTAAAATAGAATAATACCTCAAGGAATGTAATATTGATTCTACATAACGTTTTTGTTTTGTTTTCTTAATCCTTGTTTCTCATGGTCAATTAGTCTGCGAGTATTTAATACATAGTGGGAGTTTCAAATGAAAATACGTGATCACTTAATCCTAATTTTTTATTTGATTTTATTGAATGATATACATTTCGATTTTTATTTTATTCATTATTCAACTATGAATTGCAACAACAATAAATTGCAACAGATAAATTGCGACCATTAGATGTAGTAGATCAACATTTGATAGATGTCTAAGATTAGTTTTACATTCTCACATAAATATCTATTCTAGCAATAACACTCTCCTTATATATATATATATATATATATATATATATATATATATATATATATATATATATATATATATATAAAGATATATTTGACATGGTGTTCTTATGCTTAAATTCGCAAGTGAGTTGTAAAAGGTTTTGATTAAAAGAAAGAGAGACGTGATTAACAAAATCAATGTAAAAAAATATAGTCCTAAAATTTTAAAAATGCAATCACAGATTATTAGTATAAATCATATGTGATTTTGTAAAACATCACATGTGAATTACCAAAATATCATCTTTCTTAAATTTTAAAATGCAATATGAACAATTAATGCTTTATCCAAAGATTAAAATTAATCAAACTATAAATTAAATATGGAGTAAATTGAAAATTCTTCTTAAAGAAAGATGGTTAAATTTTCAATTTGAATATGTTGAGGGTAGACAGGCACATATATCGGATAATACTATATCCGGTTCGGATATTTTTGGGCCAAAAAGCCGGTTAAGAAAAAAACCAGTTAGTAGTATAGGAAAGTATATCCGGTCTAACAGGGTCGGTTATAGTATTAACCGGTTTTTTTATCCGGTTTCTAATGTGTAGAAAATATCCGGTCCGTTTGAATACAAGCAGCCCACTGTTTTTTTTTTTTTGAGTTTTTTTTAAATACATTTCCTATAATATATACTATAAAAAACATACATATGATAGAAAATTCAAATTTTGATTAATTTAAATACTTAAAAAGTACAACATTCAAATTACAATATTCAAATTACAAACTTCCTTATTAAAAATATCTAAATTACAAACGTCCAAACTGAAGGGTTTTGATCTGACCAAACCACCATAAGACACAAACTGGTCAAACCCTGGATTTGATTCTACTGGTTCAATCCTAAAGCGGAACTGAATTGAACACAACCCTCTAAACCCCAAAAAGGGTTAGGATCTTTAAACTAATGATCTATGTAGTTTCTTAACAACCAATCAAATCACAGAAAAGGGGTTACAAGAAATATACCTCTTTGTGATCTTGGGATTGCTAAAGTTAGTCCACCACTACTGCACCTCCAATGAACTGGCTGCTAGACCGCTCCTGGATTCACCTTAGCTTTAACACTCAAAAACCGAGAGTGTGTGTGTGTGTGTGTGCCTTGCGTCGACCACCAAGTCAAAAAAAAACACCCTTGGTGTTTTTCTTCCAAGTCGACGAGAGAGAGATGAGCCGAGAGAGAGAACGAGATCGAGAGAGAGGGAGAGTGTGGTGGCTAGGGTTGTATATCCTTAATCTCATATATCCCTTAAGGCTTAAAGGTTATTTATAAGCCTCATTAAAGGACCCAAGCCCGTTTAATTAAAAGCCCACTTGTTTTAATTAAACTTTCAATCTTCTCATTTTGACCCCTTGGACTTTACTAGTTAATTAATTAACTGGTTCGTTAAATATTAAACTTAATATTTAATTTCTCCTTAAATAATAAATAACTATTTATTATTTATTTCCTTTCTAATAATTAATCTAACTGGTTAATTATTTATTTCTCTTTTCAATAATTAATTCTACTGATTAATTATTTACTTTTCTCTCTAATAATTAATCCAACTGATTAATTATTTCCACACAGATTTATGGTAAAATCCAACTGTTCTAATTTGGGTGTGTAGCAGTGTGACCCTTTAGTCTCTTATAACATTGGATACAATGTGCCTATTAATTATCTCTGCACATAATCTAACAGACTCCCACTTGTGCAATATAAGTAATAGTTATTGCACATTGTTGGCCTAAGGAGGTCCCTAGCCAGACACTTTGGATAACCAGGTTATAAGAACTCTTATACCCCAAAGAAAGAAGTGATAACATAAACTCTCATAAATCACCTGTTTATGAGTAATTTATTATGAACTAACTATTCTTAAATCAACTATCATAAGCTACCTGTTTATGAATGGGTATGGTTATTATAGGTTTGTCCCTTGCAGCGCGATATTTCAATCTTGAGCATGAGCATGGAGAGTGTCAACTCAAAATCTCAAGAATTATGTTCATGACATACTTGATTTCAAAACTGCGTGATAAACGACAAAGAACATATCAGTTCGTTTGGGCACGGCCGTGCACTTACCAGTTTCTCTAATCAGTCAAGGGGCCCGGAAATATCTCTCCTAAAAAGGAGGTGCAATTACCATCTTGCATATTTGCATCTGACAATACGGCTCCCACTGAATCTAGATACGCCCCTTATGACCACCATGTTACGGCGTGGCGTTAGAACGCACTAAGGAGACAATAGTTACCGCATCCCAAACCAAATACCTCAGGTTTGAGGATAACCTATGTGATAAATACTTTTGACACGAATCCACAAAGTATTTTTCACGATGGGTCAATCCAATATTCGTAACCCTAACGAATATTCGTCAATTTTGGTCCGCAAAAACCTTTTTACAGCTATATTCGACATACTTTCAAATCTACCCCAAAATTACGATGACTTTATATCCCTATCATGGTTCCCACCAAGATAAGTAGTCACGGATAATGTTTCGAATAAACCTAGTTTATTCCTGGATGAACCAAAACATACAAAAAGATGAAGAACAATGAAACTAATTTCTACACCCTCCATATTCCACCCTGGAATAAAGATGCATAATTTCTACCATCTCATAGACTCAATTCATGGTGTTTATCCGAATCACTTTATTATTTTACATTGTAACTTATCACGGATTACAGAGAAAAATAATACGCGTATAAACCTAAAAACTCAAGACTAGTACTTTAAAGTACTCCTTTCTTGGTTTTGCTAGAAGTCGGTTTTGCAACCCAAAAACCAATTCTAGACTCGCTTATTTTATAAATTCCTTAAACTTGGAGAACTGGAAATAACTCCTTAGTTTCTGATTTTATAAAATAACCTCCCTGTAATTAAAACTTTAATTACATTTGTAAATGCATTAAATCTTACTAGATTTTATATCCATTTGAAATGATAAACCTTCTTACACCTACTTGTAAGAAACTTGAAATTAGATTCCCAGTGTATGCCAACACTTATCTAATTTCACTAAGAATGTTAAAGAACATTCTATTTCATCATTTTAACGTTGACCAACCAACAACATTAAATTAAGCTGACTTACTGAACCTTTTAAAACGTGTATAATCTTATTTAAGTCATAACCTGACTCAAAAACTTGCAATGACATCTTTATTGAGCACCTCTCAATAAGTCATGCGTTCCTCGGATTAGTCCTTTCTCAAGAACTCACTATTTTAGATAACTTCTAAAATCATCCGATAATTATATACTCTAAAAGTTCAATCTTGTATTTATCATACTAGTTAAAGACAATCTTTTATAACTTTGATGAATACATTAGTCATGTGCTCCCACTATCTTTTATGAAAAGGTGCATTACTTTAAAACATCCTTTTAGGCTCAGTCATTCCTTGACCAAATCACCTAAAACACTTGTTTTAAAATCTTAGTTTTTGTAGGAAATTTAACTGTTCTATGAAACCAAAACTTAGATTTCCTATATATCCATCCTTTTCGATCACGGAATGTGGTTTCATTAAACTTAACACGATTACAAGTATAAGACACTCGCAATGGTATTTCCTTTCTTTAAAACATTTTGTATAAAATACCCTTGATCATAATAACCATTATAATCACTGTTGGGAAAATAGGAATATAATTTATATCCTCTTTTGTTAATTCAAAAATATACAATATGTTTATATAATTGTATCCATTAACATTAACATATGTGCATATATACATCTATATATATATATATATATATATATATATATATATATATATATATATATATATATATATATATATATATATATATATATATAGTCAAGCAAATAAATAGTTATATTTATTTGTTACAAAGTTTGTTTATATAAATCGTCAAAATCCAAATCGTCCACGATAAAGCGCCATCAACATTCAAGATGAAGTCTTCGCCGAAGATACCTACAAGAATATATTCAATTGATATGAGCATAAAAATAAAATAATAAGTTTAAGTTTTTATAAAATTATTTTTATAAAACTTTTATAAAAAGTGACAAATTTTAATAAACTTATTTGTGTGGGTTGATTTACTCTAAGACTTCCCATTTTAAGCAAATACCAAACACAATCTCACTTTGAAACAATACACAACCATATCTAGCAAAGGAATCTCCCAAAGGGGTAAAATTCCAACATACTTTATGTATTGGTTTCTAAACTTCCATTTTTGTGTTTAAATTCAAACATTAGAAGTATGGGATCAACCAACCTTTTAAACATCTACTTTTCAGTTGATTTTTATGGTAAAAATGAGTTGAGTGTGGTTTTAAATAAAGCCCAACGTCTATATTGCAAAAACCAAAAAGTGCCAGACGACTCACGGTCGATCCACGGTCGACCGTGTATCGACCGTCGCACGTCTGGACAGTTTTGAGACTTGGACCTTTTTCTCTATTTAAACCAACTCAAACCTCATTTATTACACACCTCTTGCAAATACAAAACATTCAGAATACTCTCTAATACTTGAGCTCATATCTTTGAATATTATTTCATCTTTCAAGTTCAAGATTCAAGCAAGAGTCAAATCCATTAAAGCTTAAACACTACTCCATACTTTCATATTATTTGTAATAGTGTAAGGATCAACTCTATCCTACCAAATTAGAGTGAAGTGAGGATCAACTCTATCCTTGAGAATTAGAGTGAAGAAAGGTTATCTTTACCTTATTTGCAAGTTTGAAGATTAATTCTTGCAAGTATAAAAAGAGAAGTGTAAAAGGTTTATCTCTACCTTCAAAGAGAGAAGCTAGTGGATCAAATTCTTGGTGGGTGAGGACAAGGAGTGGATGTAGTGCAAGTTTGTTAACACTTGCATGAACCACTATAAATCATTGTGTTCAACTTGTGATTGGTGATATCTCTCTAACTCTATATCTTTTATTTTCTTGCAAGAACTTGTAAAAACTTCAAAAATTAGACATATAACCTATTCACCCCCCCCCCCCCTTCTAGTTTCTAACAATTGGTATCAGAGCAAGTTGCTCTTGATAATTTTTGAAAACTTGCCTTGAAGTGTTCTAAAACATTTTTCAAAAATTCTTTGAGTTGAAAATGGGACAAAACTTTGTAGAGGGGAATTCTATGGTTAGACCTCCACTTCTTGAAGAAGAAGGTTTTTGCTTTTGGAAACAAAGGTTTATGACATATGTTAAAGCCAAAGATGTTGATCTTTGGGAAATCATAGAGGATGGTGATCATGTGCCAAAAACCTTTGATTCTAAAATTGATGCATATGTACAAACTCCTAAGGACAAATGGGATCAAGATGACAAGAAGATGATTTCAAAAAATTTTGAAGCAAAACTCTTTTTATACAATGCACTACCTAGAAAAGAGTATGAAAGAGTTTTTATGCTAGATAGTGCAAATGAAATTTGGAAATCTCTTGTCACCACCCATCAAGGAAATGCTCAAGTCCTAGACAACAAGGTTGAGTTGCTTGTACAACAATATGAGCAATTTAATATTCTTGATGAAATGAGCATTGATGAAGCTTTCTCTAAGTTTAATACTATTGTCACTAGTCTCAAGTCACTTGGGATAGTTATTCTAACAAGAAAATTGTGAGAAAGTTTCTTAGGGCTCTTTCACCAAAATGGAGAGCTAAGGTGACGGCTATTGAGGAGTCAAAGGACTTAAATCTACTCCAAATGGATGAGCTTATTGGAAACCTCAAGGTGTATGAGGTTATCATGCAAAAAGATGATGAAATAGCCAAATTAAATAAGGAGAAGTCAAAATCTATTGCTCTCAAAGCCAAACATGTTAAAGAATCCTCAAGTGATGAGGAAGATGATGGCAATAGTGATGATGATGAAGAATATGCTATGATGGTGAGAAATTTCAAAAAATTCTTCAAGAGAAAGGGTAAGCATGTAAAGGCTCCCTTTGACCCAAAGAAGTACAAGCAAAGCTTTGATGCAAAGAAAGACAAAAAATCATCAAGAGAATGCTATGGGTGTGGTGACTCTTCACATCTCATTGGTGATTGTCCAAAAGTTGCTTCAAAGAAGAGAGAAAACCACAAAGCATTTCTAGGAGGAGCATGGAGTGATAGTGGTGATGAAAATCAAGATGACATCAAGGAGGAAACATGTCTCATGGCATTTGAGACAAGTGAGGTACAATCCGATTCAAGTTATTATAGTGATAATGACCAATATGATCAATCGTGTGACTTTAGCTCAAAAATTCTTGCAAAAAATGAGGAACTAAAGATTGAAAACAAAAGTTTAAAAAGGGAGATTGAATAGTTAAACTTGACTATTAGAAATTTACAAAGTCAAGTTGTTCCTCATCTATCTCCATGCTTGACAAGTTTGGATACCAAGCTAAAGACAAACTTTGACAACTCCACCTTGTCAAAATTTGAAGAAAGCACATATAAGTTGGATGAAATGTTAAAAGTTCAAAAATCATCAAATGATAAGGGTGGGCTTGGTTTCTCAAGTTTTTCAAACAATATGCCTAAGAGCCATGTGACACAAATCCAATTTGTAAAAGAAAAAGGGAAAGAAAAAATCCAGGAACCTCACGGTCGAACCATGGTCGATGCCGTGGGTCGACCGTCGACCCACTGGAAATTTTCAAATTTTCAAAACTTGTCCCTTGGCTCTAGTTCTTCCACTTGTATACCAAAAGTTGCAAGTGATGAACAAGTAAAAAGATTTTACACTCCAACCACAAGGCATGGACTTGGATTCAAGAAACCTAAGTCAAAGGTGGTTCAAAGACCAAAGCATTTCATCAAACCTACTAACTCTTTGAACACATGGTATCATAAAGGTTTCAAGATTACTCAAAGGTGGATTAGAGTAGGAGTTTTTGATGCTAACCATCCCGGACCCATGAAACATTGGGTACCAAAAGTTTGAATGATCATTCCATGTGTGTAGGCTTGCAACAAAAATGAGATTATGTCTCATGAATGGATACTTGATAGTGGTTGCTCAAAACACATGACCGGAAATAGAGAACTCTTCACATCATACAAAGAGTATGATGGAGGACATGTGGTGTTTGGAAGCAACCTAAGAGGAAAGGTGGTTGGTAGAGGTAACATCCTTCATGACAATATTAAATTTACAAATGTTGAGCATGTTAATGGTCTAGCTTATAACTTGATAAGTGTTGGTCAATTGTGTGATAAAGATTTGAATGTTAGATTTTCCAAGCATGAAAGTGTTATATGCAAAGATGATCATGTGCTAGTAAAAGGTGTTAGGAGGAATGGACTCTATACATGTAGACTTGGTGACAATCCTAACACTCAAGTATGTCTTGCATCTATTGTTGATAACTCAACTTTGTGGCATAGGAGACTAGGACATGCTAACATGAGATTATTGCATAAATTGTCTAGTAGTGATCTTGTTAGAGACATGCCTATTGTAAAACTTGATAATCATTTTTGTGATGCATGTAAGATAGGTAAGCAAGTGCATTCATCTCATAAGTCTAAAAATGTCATATCCTCTAAGAGATGTCTTGAGCTTTTGCATATGGATCTTTTTGGACCTTCATCAATTCAAAGCTATGGAGGAAACTTCTACACACTAGTTGTTGTAGATGATTTTTCAAGATATACATGGACATCCTTTTTGAAAACAAAAAATGAAGCTTTTGACAAGTTTAAAATTCTTGGAAAGAAAATTCAAAACCAATTTGGTTGTACGATTATTTCAATTCGTACCGACCATGGTAGAGAATTTGACAATGAAGCGCAATTTGGAGCATTTTGTGATAAACATGGAGTTTCTCATAACTTTTCGGCTCCTCGCACTCCTCAATCAAATGGGGTTGTTGAGAGGAAAAATAGGACTTTACAAGAAATGAGTAGGACTATGCTTAACGAACAATCCATACCCCAAAAGTTTTGGTGTGATGCGGTCTCAACGGCCACATACATACTCAATAGAGTTTTGATTAGACCTATGCTAGGTAAAACGCCCTATGAGATTATCAAAGGTAGGAAACCATCCTTAGGTCACCTTAGAGTATTTGGAAGTAAGTGTTTTATCCTTAACACCAAATACTATTTGACCAAGTTTGACCCAAAAGCCTATGAGGGTATCTTCTTAGGATACTCTCTAAATAGCAAAGCCTATAGGGTACTAAACAAATCCACTATGGTTGTGGAGGAATCCCTTAATGTTACATTTGATGAATCTCCACCACCTAAGTCTCAACCCTTAGTAGATGATGACAAACTAGAAGAAGAAGCCATAGAAACACAACTCTCTAGGCTTGGCTTAGATAAACCTAGTGACCAAAATCCTATAGTAGATGATAAGATCACAAGTGAACAAAATGAGGTTAGGGAAAATAGGAACCATCCAATAACCCAAGTAATAGGAGACCTAAACCAAAGACTTACTAGATCACAAGCCCAAAACCTTAACAACTCTTTTGCCTTTGTATCACACATAGAACCCAAGAACATTAAGGAAGCAATCAAAGATGAAAATTGGGTAATGGCAATGCAAGAAGAGTTAAACCAATTCACTAGAAGTCAAGTATGGGACTTAGTTCTTTTACCTAGTGGTCATACCATAATTGGGACTAAATGGGTGTTTAGAAACAAGGTTGATGAAAATGGGAATATCACTAGAAATAAAGCTAGACTAGTTGCCCAAGGGTATAATCAACAAGAAGGGATAGATTATGATGAAACATTTGCTCCGGTTGCTAGATTGGAATCCATTAGGATTCTACTTGCTTATGCATGTGCCGATGATTTTAAACTATATCAAATGGATGTCAAAAGTGCTTTTCTAAATGGTTTTATAAAAGAGGAAGTCTATGTATGTCAACCTCCCGGATGTGAAGATCCAATTAATCCATCTCATGTATACAAACTTAGAAAAGCATTGTATGGACTTAAGCAAGCACCTAGAGCATGGTATGATAGATTAAGATCATTCTTGTTGCAAAATGATTATGTCATGGGTAAAGTTGATAATACTTTGTTTACCAAGAAGAGAAAGCATGATATATTACTTGTGCAAATTTATGTGGATGATATTATCTTTGGATCAACATGCAAAGACCTATGTGATGAATTCTCAACTCTTATGCATAATGAATTTGAAATGAGCATGATGGGGGAATTGAATTACTTTCTTGGCCTTCAAATAAAGCAATATGAAGATGGTACATTCATTAGCCAATCTAAGTACATCAAGGATATACTTAAGAAGTTTGATTTTGAAAATGTGAAACCTATGGGTACTCCTATGGCCACAAACACACACTTGACACTTGATGAAGAAGGTGAAATATTTGATAGTACAAAATATCATGGTTTAATAGGGAGCTTGCTTTATCTAACGGCAAGTCGTCCCGATATTATGTATAGTGTTTGTGTTTGTGCTCGTTTTCAGGAGAATCCCAAGAAATCACACTATGAGGCCGTTAAACGAATATTTCGGTATATAAAGGGAACAATCAACTTATGATTGTGGTATCCAAAGATGTGTGGACTTGACATCATGTGCTATGCGGATTCGGATCTTGGAGGATGTTACTTGGATAGAAAGAGCACAAGTGGAGTATGTGCATTCATTGGAAATTCACTTACTTCATGGTTTTCAAAAAAGCAAACATCCGTAGCTCTATCAACAACCGAGGCCGAATACATTGCAGCCGGAAAAGCATGTGCACAAGCACTATGGATGCAACAATCCTTATTGGATTATGAGGTACATTTAAGTGATATCCCTATTATGTGTGATAATAAAAGTGCCATAGACTTAAGTAAAAATCCTGTTTTGCATTCTAGAACTAAGCATATTGACATTAGACATCATTTCTTACGTGATAATGTGCAAAAGGGGAATATTAGCTTAGAAAAGGTTGACTCATGTGAAAATATTGCGGACATATTCACTAAACCACTTAAGAAAGAAACATTTGATCTATTGAGACTTGGTTTAGGAATGATGGAGCATGTGTCTTAGAAAATTATGCATGATTGTATGAAAAATGGCAAAAATATTTTTCCAGAATGCTCACGGTCGAACCACGGTCGATACCGTGCTAAAACCGTTGAGCTACTGTCCAGATTACGAAAACTCCTTAAAGGTACATACGGTCGAACCACGGTCGACCGTGTATCGCCCGTCACAGCCCTATTTAAACACATTTTCTCTCTTTCCTCCTCACTTTACCTCTTCCACTCTCTCTCTCTCTCTCGAAAACCCTAGCCGCCATAGCCATTTTTGAGCTCAAAAAGCTTCATTTTTTCTTCAAAAATTCACAAAAATCAAGGATTACCTCAAGATTGAAGATCCGGTTACATCCAAGAAGCTATTTTCGGAAGATCTCCAGTGAAAAATCTCGTGTTCTTCATCTTCTTCTCGGTTTTCTCTCGGATTTTTTCTCTCACTTCACGAAAACTTCATCTTCAAAAGGTATATTTCTTGACAAATCTTGCTCTCTTGCTCAATAGGATCTTATTTTTGCACCAAACTATCATGTGATTTTAAGGTTTGTGTAGTTTTCTTGGGTTTTTGGTGAAAAACTTGAAATAAGTGGGTATTGTTGTGGGTTTGGTTTAAAATTAAGGATTATGAGAAAGTGTTTTGTTTAAATAAGATACTGAAGTTAATTTACTAGTATTGTTTATGCTTATTATTTAAAAAAAAAAACAAAAAACAAAAACGAACAGTAAGTTCACGGTCGAACCACGGTCGATACCGTGCTAAAACCGTGAGCTTGCTGGAATTTTTTTAAACTTTTTATTTTTTCACATTTAATTATCAAATTAATTTTATTTGGTCTTATTATAGTAGAACTAAGATTAATATTCACATGATTCACCATTTTTATAAAATTTTCTCACGTTTAGGACACACACACAATGTATAAACATATTACTATAGAGTTTGTTTTATTCATTGACTATACTCTCTAAATATGTTTATATATATTGAACTATCATCCTCTTGTCATAATTTTGCAAAACAAAGTGTCTTTTATAATTTTAGTGTCTTGACAAGCTTGGATGAACATTTGTTACACCATAGACACACACTAGGTTCCCTATCATTCATTACGATTATTTGTAACTAATATACGATTTGTTGCATCAATAGATTAACATGTCACGCCTAAAGACATCTTCCTCTCGCTCCGCCGCTCCCTCTTCAAGGGATATCATGGCTAACCTCAACAAGCGCCCCATTAATGAAGGGCGCTTGGTAGTACCCTCTCATCTCCAACAATTCAACCTACAATCTTCTTTTGATAGGATGAATTGGTCCATTTTTTTAAGACTTCCTCACAACATCTTTCCTAGGCGGATTAAGGAATTCTACTCCACCTATGCCTATGATGAGGATAATGACTCCATTACCTTTACCATTGCCAACCAAGAGTTTGCTTTCACTCTTGCTCAATTCGGCGATATTCTGCAGGTTCCATACGCCGGGTTGAAGTTCTACCATGACTCCCATAGCCTTAGTCACCTCCCATCGGCCTTCACTATGGAGGAAATTATTGGGTCTATTTGCCATTCTCATGTCCCTCGTAATAAAACTAACATTTTAGGAAAGGATCTTGTAACCGAGTGTAATGTATGGAATAAGGTAATTGACTCCAACATATTTCCTAAATCCGGCCATCACTCCGAAATTAGTGTAACCCAGGCCGTTCTCCTTCATGCCCTTAAAACCCAATCCGAGATAAACATCGCCTTCATCCTTGCAAAACGGATGGATGGACTTCCTTCAAGCCGTCGGGATCTACCATATGGAAGACTCCTTACCCTCTTGTTTCAACAGCTTCCTAACCTACCTCATCTCAACCCCACCCCGGGTACTTCCGTTCCAATCGATCTTGCTACTCTACGCAAGATGGATTCTCATTCCCGCAAAGGGAAGAAGAGGACACATTCCTCTTCCCATGAAACGGAGGAAGATATTGAGAGATTTTTTGAAGATGAAGAAGGAGATGCGGAGGTGGAGAGTTCACTTGCTCCGGATTATGGGATGGTTGAAGGCACCACCGATGAGAGGATTACGGCCCTTAATCGCAACATCAATGCATTGCGTAATGAGCACCGATCCTTAAGAAAGGAGGTACAGGGCATTAAGGGAATGTTACGGGCAATTATGAATGCCCTTAAATGCAATGCCGGGACCGACGCCGGTGAACCATCTCGTCGGGGATGATTGATTTTATTATTATGGTATGTTTACAAACATTATAACTTTGGTTTGTATGTTTCTTTTTAAACAATTTATTTTTGGTTGGTGATGTATGGACACTTTATTATATTTACCTATGTATGGATTTTCATATGCATGCTTATGACTTAGTGTGTGATATATGGACAAATTGATATATTAGGCATGTATGGCTTTTAATGTGTATGCTTTTGATTTGGTGTTATGGTGACATTGTATTAGTATGCCATGGTTGAATATATCACATGCTCCATGGTTGATTATCTACTCTGTATTCACCCTCCTTGGCAAGTCCTTGGTTGTTTCTCCTTACATTTTTATATATTCAAGAAGTGGAGTTCTACAATCAAGGGGAGTTTTCTACAAGGGGGAGCAAAAATCAAGGGGGAGTCATTTTTGTTAAAACAAAAAAGGGGGAGAAGGTATATATATACATGTATATATGCATATGTTAACATGTTAAAGTTATCTATACAATTTGTTTACAAATTGTAAATTTTTGTCTTTAACAAAAAGGGAGAGATTGTTGGGAAAATAGGAATATAATTTATATCCTCTTTTGTTAATTCAAAAATATACATTATGTTTATATAATTGTATCCATTAACATTAACATATGTGCATATATACATCTATATATATATATCACTAAAAGAAATTTTCTAGTTACTGACGACAAAAATCGTCGGAAAATAGTCGCTAATAGCTGTTTCTGACGATTTACCGACCAAAACATTTGGTTTGAAAAAACACCGTCGCTAATTTTTCTGACCGTTTTTACCGACGGTTTTTGGAATTTTCCGACGAAATTATCGTCGTTATATCGTCACAACTGGATATTAGATTTTTTATTAAAGATAAATATTTATTATTATTAATGATAATAAAAAATACATAAATTATTATTGCCGACGCTATTGTGACAGAAATTACCGACGATATATCGACCGAACGTATTTTTATAATTAATTATAAATTAATTATACCGACAATTTACCGACGATATTTATTATTATATTTTTAATACAAATTGATTTATACCGACAAAATACCTACGCAACTTTACCGACATATTTCCGACACAATATTACCGACGTATTTCTGACGCATTTTTACCGACGAATTACCACCGATAAATTACCAACGAATTACAGACAATTTTCATTTTCATATTTCAAATGACTTAATTACCTACAATTTACCGACAGTCGCATTATTATTATTTATTTAGATTTATTTTTACCATGTTACCATCGATTTTGCTACAAAATGTAATTAATATTTCTATTTTAGTTTAAATCTCCTGATGATTTACCAACTGTTTGGCATTTTAATACAATTTTATTTTGCTAGTTTTAGTTAATAATAAATTTAGATATAGAATATCAATATAGTAATGTATAAAAAAACATTCAATCTAATATAATGTAGCTACATGTCTAATATAGTAATAGTTTCAATGCCTCAAAGAAATATAAGTAATCATGTAATACATGTATTAATGTATAAAGTAACATTCGATCCAATATAAAGTAACTACATGTCCTATCTTTTTTTCTGCCTTTTGCTCTTATGCAACGCTTCTTGAGTCGTTCATAACTCCTTTTCATGAGATTCATCCGTTTTACTTCATTTTCAGACGTTTCTTCCATTCTTACATCTGTTCTTTGAACTTATTCGCCTGCGTATATTATAAACACTACTACATTAGTGTCAAATATGATATTTACTGGATCTTTATATCAGTCGATGCAAAAAACAGCCCAATATATACTATAATGTTTTATCTCAGTTTTCTATATAACACCATTTATTACTAGCTTTTGATAAAATAACATTATATACATAGAAAACTGAAATTTAGTCTTGATTTTTACAATTAATCTTTGCTTTTTTTGTTTAATTTTATTCGTCGTCGGATAGATTAACTTCCGACCTAACATCCGGCTATCATACCTCGATCAATCTTTGGCGAACTCCGACTGAAACAGAAACTCCAACCTCCGACAAAAACATAACGATCTCCGGCAACCCGTCCGACAAAAAAAAAGGCAAAACAGAATACTCAACCCGGCCTCAGACCTAAAATCGACCAACCTAAATCCACCCTAAACACGAAACTTTTACCAAAACAATAAACAGAAAACCTAGATCTACGCACACTCCTGAATGACTGATGACACACACAAACACATACCCGAAACAAGCTTACCTCAGATGGAGAATAGCGTGATATGCGCAGAAAGATAGAGGTTGTGGCCAGCGACGGAGCGTAGACTGGAAGGTTGCAGATGTCGAGATGAAGAGACGGTGAATCTGGAACAAGGGGAGAATGTTTCTTCTTCAAAGAAAATGTGGAGTAGAGAGAGAAAGGGAGAGTGATCCTCTAGTGATTTTTTTCTTCTTCCTCGAACAAAATGTGGAGTAGAGAGGGAGTGCCGATGGGAATAATGTGTGGGTGTCCCGTAAAGTATTTAACATGAATTTTAATTTGGGGGTGATTAAAGTTTTGGGGGGAAATGAAATTTTGGGGGGAAACGAATTTTTGTCGTTCAGGGAATGAAATTTTGAGAGGGACGTTTGAAATTTTAATTTAGTTTAAACATGTTATCGATATGAATCTTATTAAGTTTTAATATTATAATTAAAATAATTTATATTTATTCTCCCTTCTAGTAGATTGTTTTTGCAATTTTGATTATGTGTACTGGATTCACGTTTTAATCTTGATGATTTATGATAAATATGGGTGGTTTGGTGTTCGTTGTTTATGTGTTTTTCAAAAATAGATCTTGCATGTACAACATAATTTTGAAGGTTGTAGCATTTTTTTTGTAAGAAAGTTGTTTATGAAATGATTTCTGTTTGACTTTGGTTTTTTAATTGTTAAAACTTAAAAGAGTATGGTTCATAGTTTTGGAATGACTTTTAGAGATCATGGTAACTATCAAGCAGTGATTGACACAAACAATAATAATCTTTATATATGGAAATAGTAAATACATTAATCAACCATAATTAAACAAATGTTTAACTCTTAAATATTATATTGAATAATTAGAAGAAATTATTAAACATATCAGGAAAGGGTAATTTGGTCTTTTTAAGTAGACAAGACCGAAAGCGTAAGAAACAATGACCAAATTTGAATAGTGACTTATTTAAAAAAACTATGACCTATATCTTTGATTGATCTATGTGAACCAAATATCTCTATAGTTACAGTTGTTGATAATAAGTCACATATTTTAAAGTATGACATTGAGTAACTATTTTGTACCATGATTAGTCATTTTAAACAAATCATGACTTTAATTTACCGATGTAGACCAGTATTCACTTGTTTGATCATGTTGTAGTTGACTATAAAAGGCTCATAGTCGTTTGACAACGAGTTGAGTATCGTATCCTTTGCTAGCTGCAACGGTACTGGGTGTCAAGCCTCTCCAGGTGGTCCATGTAACCTTTAGCCATCTTGCACGAGTTAAATGCTCTAGTGGCATCATAACGTTCTGTGCGGGCTTGCTCCTGGAACATATCCCTCAGCTGGCGGATTATGTCATAAGCAGGAGTCTCCATCAAGCTCGACTGCAACTCTGGACTCATTGTTGCAAGCATGAGGCAGCTAACATCTAGGGCATCATTGGAGCGCTTCTGAAAAGCCTCCCTGACTTCTGCCCTAGCATTGTTGGCAGAGGGATTTCCTAGAGGTTGTTCTAGGACATGCCACTTTCTCTCGTGCCTTAGCACGACGCGGAGATTTCTCTCCCACGTGAAAAAGTTTGGCCCGGTGAGCTTATCCTTCTCTAGGATAGAGCGAAGAGAGAGGTTGTTAGTGCTGGTAACGTTGGTTGCCATCTACAAATTAAAACCCGGTTTAATTAGTAATTGCAAATAAACTTTTCTAACATATATCATCAAACCCATAAATAATATATATTAGACCTAGGACCCATATTTCACATACTTGACGCAAGGTTTGGGCACTTCCCGCCAAGTCATGCTATTTTTGGTAGGTAACACCATGTACCAATCGTACCTAACTGATACGACTCCTAGAACCTCGTAGAGCACTTAGACCCAGTCTAGTATGTTTAACTCTACTCTAGTGCTTTTTGGGTCGGGATTCCCGATTATCACTAAAATAGATCGCACCACCTAAGACAACATTAATTCTGGCCGGGACTCCCGATTATCGCAGAATCTTTCATGCCCCTTCCCGCAATGGTTTGAACCCGGATGCCCAAGGTTTGGGCACTTCCGACATCCGAGTATCGTTTAACAGCAAAGGTGTACCATTAGGTGGGTAGGACACTGATCTAAGATTTTCTTGGGTTTTACTATTAAGTTTAAAAACTTAATTCTCTAGTTTTTGAAAAAGAAAAACATTTTTAAAACTATCTGTTTTAAAAAATATGATTTACATGTGTACCTATACTAGGTGCACAAAACGGCTTTATAAGTTCCAAACTTATAATCTTGACAAAACTTTAAATTTATAAAAAATTAACTAACACGACTAGCAACCTGTATTCGTATTCTAGTTTGTCATAAAACGTGGTTTTTCTCTGTTTAATAATTAGCTATTATTAAACCCCTTTTTTTATTTAGCATCATATAAATGTCACATATATATGAATAAGCAGTAAAAAAACACAACCACGCAGATAATAATAAGCAGATAAAAACCTATAGTTTTGCCAACTAATCCTAAGGTCAATCCTAAGGATAAGAGGACTCGGATTCGCCTTCATGATGCGTCGCTCCCACTTGCCTTGACACCTCCTCCGAAGTATCCGAGCACCACGCAAGCTATCACCTTCAAAGACTTCTTCTTGAAATTTGTTTTAATTAAGGGATAAATCTACATCTATGCTATTACAAATACAATATCGAATAGGGTTGTAAGTGGCACGCAGGCCTCCCCAAACTGGTACAAAATTACAATTAAGAAAGGGATTGTAATTGGCACGCAGGCCTTCCCAAAACCAAAAATAAAAGAAGAGAATAAAAATGAATCCTAAGTCGGCAAAACTATAGCTATATATCACAACCACACAATATATATAATCAACACACACACACACACATATATATATATATATATATATATATATGTATATATATATATATATCAACCACGCAGTTAAAAGAATATATAAACAATAAACTGTGCAATAAAGCACAAAACCTGATTTGTTTAACCATTCTCATTCACCCTTTGATTAATGACTATCAACCAAAAAAGAGAGTTATGATCCTCTTAAAGTATTTAAAATTACTTGACCAAAATTAGTTTTCCAACAAACTTTGAAAAACTTGTCTTGATTCAAAAACTTGAATGAAATCTATGTCGAGTATTTTACCAGTTTTCCAAAAACTTAAAATTTCGACAACATTTGATCATTTAAATATCATCTTGTTTTGCTTCTCCATTCCCTTATATAAACTTCCCTTTTAGAATTTATTTAAAACGACTAAACTAGTCATAATAAATAAATATCTAAAATATATATTTTAACTAAAACTAATTAATTAAAATATATAATACTAGTTTATATAAAATCTTATTGATTTTACGCTCAAAAATAATAATTATGCACTTAACCGGAAAGCTAATTCGGACCGAGAACACATTTTGGGTTGTAACCCACCTGGGCCGAAAAACCCTTTGGGCCATAACCCACTTGGGTCGTGACCCTTCCTGGGCTGAATGCCCTCCTGAGCCGAAACCCCTCATTGGGCCGTAGCCTACCTGGTCCGAAAAAAAACTTTTGGGCCGAAACCTACTTGGGCCATGATCCTTAGGCCGAAGCCTACTTGGACTGTGGTGCCTGGGCCGAAACCACGCCACCGCCCCAAGCCCACTTCGCAGACTAACCATCGGCCGACGACCGCCGCTGACCACCTGGTCCGCCGCCGCCGCTGCCTTGCACCGCCGCCGACCTTGAACGCCACCGGCTACAGTGGTGGTTCCGGTCTCCTTTTTCCGATTAAACAAAAATAAAATATTTTTTTAAATCCTTTTTAACCTATTAAAACTAACCTGTTTTAATATTCTGATTAAAATCTGGATTTAATCAAAAACCAAATCTATTAATTATTAATCTTAACAAAACTTGTTTTATTAATAATTAATTATCCTAAAACTAGATTTTCCCTTTTAAACAAAAACAGTTCAAAAATCTGGTCAAGATCAAGTTTTAGATAAAAGGTTTATCCTTTTAACCGTTTAAACATAAACCTTGTTTAAACCAATCTGATTAAAATTAAACCTTTTATTATCTGGATAAAAAACAAAAACTTATTTTTATCACCTTTATGGTTTTCGAAATTTATGAGAAGAATAACAAGATGAAGTAGAAGATCATGTAATCCTAAACAAATCAACTAACTAGATTATCCAGGTTTAACAAATTAAACAAACTGTTCAATTTTTTTGATCAAACCTATCCTTATCCAAAAATCATAATCCTTTTAACCATTCAAACTAATTGTTTGAACTTTCTGATTAATAGAATAAACATAATAACAAAAACAAACTGTTTTTGCTACCTACTTGATTTTCGAAAAAAACAAGAACAAGAATGAGATCAAGAACAAAACCTTTATCCTAAAAACAGATAAAACTAGAAACTATAGATCATAGAGCCGAGGCTCTGATACCACTGAAGGGTTTTGATCTGACCAAACCACCATAAGACACAAACTGGTCAAACCCTGGATTTGATTCTACTTGTTCAATCCTAAAGCGGAACTGAATTGAACACAACCCTCTAAACCCCAAAAAGGGTTAGGATCTTTAAACTAATGATCTATGTAGTTTCTTAACAACCAATCAAATCACAGAAAAGGGGTTACAAGAAATATACCTCTTTGTGATCTTGGGATTGCTAAAGTTAGTCCACCACTACTACACCTCCAATGAACTGGCTGCTAGACCGCTCCTGGATTCACCTTAGCTTTAACACTCAAAAACCGAGAGTGTGTGTGTGTGTGCCTTGCGTCGACCACCAAGTCAAAAAAAAAACCTTGGTGTTTTTCTTCCAAGTCGACGAGAGAGAGAGAGAGGAGCCGAGAGAGAGAGAGATCGAGATCGAGAGAGAGGGAGAGTGTGGTGGCTAGGGTTGTATCCTTAATCTCATATATCCCTTAAGGCTTAAAGGTTATTTATAAGCCTCATTAAAGGACCCAAGCCCGTTTAATTAAAAGCCCACTTGTTTTAATCAAACTTTCAATCTTCTCATTTTGACCCCTTGGACTTTACTAGTTAATTAATTAACTGGTCCGTTAAATATTAAACTTAATATTTAATTTCTCCTTAAATAATAAATAACTATTTATTATTTATTTCCTTTCTAATAATTAATCTAACTGATTAATTATTTATTTCTCTTTTCAATAATTAATTCTACTGATTAATTATTTACTTTTCTCTCTAATAATTAATCCAACTGATTAATTATTTCCACACAGATTTATGGTAAAATCCAACTGTTCTAATTTGGGTGTGTAGCAGTGTGACCTTTTAGTCTCTTATAACATTGGATACAATGTGCCCATTAATTATCTCAGCACATAATCTAACACAAACCTCCTAATTAAAATACTTAAAAACATTCAAACTTCAAATTAAAAAAGGGAAGTTAGGGAGGAGCTTCGGCATCGCCATCACCCCTACAAAGCAACTCGTTCAATAGTTCACCGCCTCCTCTTCATCGTCTTCTTCGTCGGGAGATGATATTCCAAGTTCCACTTCTTCATTATGTATATTTGTTTCCATCTCGACGTCAATTGGGTCTTCTAGGGTAGTCATGTGTTGTTTTCTAGCCGCGCCATCCAAGTAATCTTTTAAACAAATGCACATTTCCACCGATTCGGGGCTTAACTTTGATCTTCTTGCGGATATGACCATGCCACTCACAGAAAAAGCATATTACGAAGCTACCGTAGAAGCTTGGACGATTAGTAGATCACGGGTCATGGCGGATAGAACCGGAAATTGATGTTCCATATCTTTCCACCAAGCCAAAATATCAAGAGAAATAAATTCTTCATATATCACACTTGCAAGAAAAGTACTAGACATGTAAATCCCCAACTCGCTACTTGGGGTGCTAGTACGTGCTCGTTTGGAATGAGAGTTCAAAAGTGTGTTAATAAGTGATAAACCCGCATTACTTGAACGTCTACTAGATGATTCCGATTGAGCTCTCATTTGCTCATGAATGACACTAGTTGTCATGTATCTACCCAAATAGATATCAAATATATCTCGAAAACATTTGTTAAAATACGCGGTTTGGTTGGTAATAAAATTGGGGTCGTCTTCGGTTAGATTAAAAGCGAATGCAATTTGTTCGATTAAAGTTTCAACTCCACCAACGTTTACACATGGGTGCAAAGTGGCGGCACAAGTAAAAACTAGGGGAATTTACTTAAAATATTTTAAAAGCTTTTCTTTCATTTTCCCCCCAACTTGTTTCAAATCTTCACCTTCAAACTCAAAGTCGCTTATTTTGTTAGCCAACATAAATATTTGCATAAGAACCAACGGGCTAGTAGGATAGTAAACGCCGGATAAACAAGTTGTTGCCTCTTTAAAAACCCCAAACAAATCGGTAAGTTTGGATATAATTTCCCAACTCTCATTCGGATACTCGTTTGCTACAAGTCCCTTATCTTTTAAATTTTTGTGAAAAGCTTGCAATGTGTCTCTTTGCCGTAAGGCGGTGTGAAACATCATCGAACTAGAGTTCCAACGAGTTGAACAATCTAAATTAGGACCCAAAGTTTTCAAGTTCACCGACTTACAATATCGTTTATAATTATTTAATCGTTTGTTGTTGGAGCAAAGAACCGATTTTATCATTTCTTTAAAATCTCTTCTCTTGGAATCAATAACATCCAAACCGGCTTGCACGGAAAGATTAATTATGTGTGCAACGCAACGAGTATGAAAAAACGCACCATCAAAAATCGGTGAAAGTAGTAACTTTAACCTTGGAACTGCGTTTGTGTTATTCGACGCATTATCAAACGAAATAGAAAAAACTTTGTTTCCTATTTTATAAACACAAATCACCCTTTTTAAAAGCGCAAATAAATTTGCACTGGTATGTGGTTCACCAAATAACTCAAACGCGATTGTTCGTTTTATCATTTGCCAACTTTGTTGGTCTATCCAATGTGGCATGACGGCTAAAAAAGAATTTCCGGTGTTATGTGGAGAACTCCAAACGTCACATGTAAGTGACACACCATAACGGTGTTCTTGGAATCCTAAAATCATTTTTTCTCTAGCCGCACCCCACATTTTTATTGCATCACACCTAAGGGTAGTACGACTTACAGCGGTGTAACGCGGTTGCATGAGTGTTTGGGTGGTTTCGGTGAAATCTTGATCATCGAAGTGGTCAAACGGCAAAGCTTTCGTAATGACAAACTTTGTAAAAGCTTCTCGTAATTTGTCGTTGTCGTAAATGAAAATACCATCTTGATTCGTCATGTCGGCTTGAGTTGCATCGGATCTTGATCTTAGCGCCTTGCATGACTTGATAATATGACTCCTCAAAGTAGAGTTTCCTTCGGGTGCGAAAAACTTATGGCAAAGTTTGCACCGAGCCCTTTTTGAACCATTAGACATCTCGCACACGTCGAAATGTTCTCAAATTTCTTTATTTCGGTTGTGCTAGATAATCCTCACCACATCGGGGTTTCCTCCTACGGAAGATTCGGTAGTGTAAGGCATGCTACTACTACCCGCCATGAAAAAAATATAAAAATAGTGATTTTTGGTGAAAAAAGTAGGAAATTTAGGAGAATATGGAAGAGATGAGTTGTGATTCATCCCAATACATACCCACACTATATATAAGTTCTTTGGGTGGCAAAAATGTAAAAAAATTGAAAAAAACGGCTATAAAAGGTCCCCAACGGTAGTAAAAACGGCTCTATTTTATGCAGGTGCCCGGATCGGTTTAAACCGGTTTTTTATCCGGTTTTTTTGAAACCGGTTTTTATCCGGTAAAAAAACCGGTCAGCCCAGAATATGAAAAACCCGTTATAATATCCGGTTAAAAAAAACTGGTCCGTATAAAATAAATCCGGTTTGGCCTATAACCGGTTTCGGATAGTTTTTCGTATAAATCGGATATTCGAATTTTTTGTGCACCTCTAGTTGAGGATGAAGACTAAAGAATAACATTACTCTTGTTGCATTATGATATGTGGCTTAGGCAGGTGGGCCCAAAAAGCCCATAAGACAATTTATAGAATCCACTAAGGCACTAACTATTAGTAACATATCCACTATCCACATCAGTTTGAGATTGAGACATGAATAGAAGTCTTATATAAACCACGTAAAGCCTGTGGTATCGATTGCTCTTGTTCATAAATACTGAAATTATTCATTTGTAACGGTATATAAGCATCTATTTTCTAAAAAAAATTTTAATCAATTTTAATTAACATAATAATTATTGACATGTTTTATTGTTTAGCTATGTTATTATCATTTGTTCAAAATTACTTTGTCTGGTTTTTTATTTATTTAATTATGTATGTTTTGATTTATATATTAGAATTTATTTATTTAGTTTAAACCTATGACTTTGCAAATGATATTAGTGCAATACACATCTAGTTGAGTGAGTTGGAGTCGTATATCTCCTACAAATGATGAAGTTTGAATTTGCGTGTAAGAATGTTAGAAACCTAAGTATGAATGTTGTAACACGAGAACAATTATTATTACTTATAGAGAAATGTTCAATATAGTTAATAATTTATCCATAGTTTCGAGGGATTAATTTTTGCCTTTGGATCAGTCCCATCAATGGTCCAGATTGAATTTTAAAATTTTGGATGAAGTGACATTTCCGTAATTCACATGTGATGTTTCTACAATCACATATGATTGTATACTGAATCACATGTGATTGAATAATAAAATTTCAGGACTATGTTTTTTATATGGACTATATTGAAAACAGTTAATTACTTATAATAATATTACTAATATTAAAATTTATTATTTATATTAATAATATAATTTATCGGCACAAATTCAACACGATAGACAGGATTGGGGCGTCTTATTTACTACGGTATATAATACAAGGTACTCCTATATATGGGTATTCTAAATAGAAATTTTAACATAAATATATAAAATACTTAAATTATCACCGCTCCTTCAAATGGTAACCACTACTGCCGCTTCAAACCACCACCACTACCGCCACCGCCTTCAACCCATCACTACTGTTGCTGCCGCCGCTTCTTCAAACCACCACCGTCGCCTTCATGTTTGGCTGATTTAGGGTTCGTGGTGCTTCAAACCACCACCACCGCCGCCGTTGCTCTAAACCATTATCACCGTTGCCTCATGGTGCTTCATCATCTTGATTTTACATATTTGGGTTTGTTTATACAGATTGTTCAAACCACCATCTCGATGTGTTCGTTTTTTAGATCTCAATTTATGGTTTGATTTGTGTTCATTATTTAGGGCATTCATTCTCGGAAATAGATTTAAGGTTCGATTTTTTGATCTCGTTTTTAGGGCTTTCATTTTTCTTCATCCGATTCATTATTTAGGCCTTTCTTTCTCAGATCTGCAAGTCCATGATGTAGGGTTTTTTTTACTGTTCTTCATCTTCATCTAGGTTTAAGTTTGATTTATAGTTTAAGTTGGTTTTAATTTCATGAGTTGTTACTTCATCTAGTTTAACAATATATATTTTTTATAAATATCAAGTTGATTTTCTGGAGTTAAAGACATCAATAAGATAGAACTCATAATCATCAAGAACATCATGAACGATCAATTAAAAAAATTATGACGACCTTCAACCTGTAATCCAGGTTGCATTTTGTACACAATGGAAGAAATAAGTAGGTTGGTTGTATTTAAAAAAAAAAATTAAAAATTGATTGTATATGATGGAAGCTTAACAAAACTTCAATGTATTTTAAACTATTTTGTCCTTTTTCTATAAAATTTTTATTTTTAAAATGAACAAATGATAACCAGACACTTCATAATAACCACTGAACAAATGTTAACTTAGAGTGATTGTACACTTCATAATAATCTACCTAAGCACTTTAATATATCCATTTCACCCGGGTGAAGACTGGAGAGTATTTTTGTTTAATCTTTTAAAACCTCGGTTGACGTTGACCCAACTAGATATCACTTCGGAGAATGGGTTAATAAAGGAAACTAGGAAAGGAAGTTGTATGAGTTGATCTTAGAAATTAGAATTGTTGAATTGGGCTTAAACCGTCCGAGTCTAATAAGTCAAAACATTAGAAGAAACCTAAAACCAAAACCGTTAAACCCTAGCACCCAAAAACCTCTGACCAAACAACTCAACACAGCGCCAGAAGTGGAAACAAGCCAAACCAATCGTAATGGTGAAGTCGTATCTCCGGTATGAACCGGCGGTAGCGTTTGGTGTAATTGCTTCGCTGGAGTCTAACATCACCTACGACACCTCCGGTAAACACCTCCTAGCTCCGGCACTCGACAAGGTCGGCGTTTGGCATGTCCGTCAAGGTGTTTGCGCCAAAACGCTTGCCCCTTCAACTCAATCTCGCGGCTCTTCTCTGGCTGTTACCTCCATTGCAGCTGTTCCTTCTTCTTCGTCTCTGGTGATTACTTACTTCTGTTGTTATTGATTACTATATTGAAATTTGTTATGCTTAGTTCGCTTGAAAACAGAGATTGCTGGAACGTTTCAGTTATCGAGAATAACTTGTTTATCGTAACAAGAATTTGAAATGTTAGTGGTTAGAGGATCCAACTTTGATTACTTACGCTTATGAAACTATCTAAGTACTAATAGGGAGTAGATTTATGGTGCTAAAAACAGACCTCCGTCTTGTGTCTCAAACTATGTTTGATATCGTAAACCAAAATGAAGATCCTTATCTTGGTCACGGGACCTAGGCGCCTAGCAGCTTTGTTTCTTTAGGGGATGTAGTGGTTGAAGCCCAGCTAATCTTTCCCATTTTTTTGGTCTTAATCTTTCCTGACTTTGACTTATTTTCTTATCTTAAGTCATAATACACTTACAAGTCTGGAAATAAGCTAGAAAAAAACGAACTTATTGAAAATAAGCTGGGCTTATAAGCTTTTAATAAGCCAAAAAAACACCCTCTTAATTAAAAGACACCTTTGAATTGGTTTTATGGGTAAGTAGTGATCTTTGTTACTGGCTTTGCTTCAAGTTGTTGATTACTGAAGATATCAGGCTGTATTATTTCTCGTTGATTGCATAAAGAAGACATCAAATAGAATTTGGGCTCTGTAGAATTTTATTGGTTGGAATGCATGTTTCATGTTGATGTTTTGCTGAGCAATTCCTCTCATCTGTACTCCAAACAAACTTAATGCAATGAGATACGGTTTGGATATATGTATCAGTGTTCTTAAGATCAGTTGGTTAGACTTTTTTAGTGGAAAGATATTTACAAAATATGTAAGACTAGCATCCATCACATGGTTTCACATACTTTTTGCCTACCACATCAGTGCCGCATCATTCCCCATTTCATCACACAAACCCCTGCATCCATCACATCTCATTACATGGTTTAAAAAGCAAAAAAAAAAAAAAAAGGCAAAAAAGAAAGAAAATAACCTCTCACTCTCGTGACCAGTATCCCATTCGTGACCGTGAGGCATCCCATCACAAGATGGGGCGATGGTGTTCGCGGCGTGAAGAGCCCTCACGAAGCTCCCTCACGAATGGATGCGGGTGGTCTAATGCATATCTTTATTTTGTGAAAGCAAAGTGATTGAACATAAATCATATTAGGATTGCAAGAGGTGAGGTGCTTTTTTGTCAGTTTTGGCCATGCAACTATCTTTTTTTTATGAAACAACGATCAATTGATAAGTTTTGTTTGCATGTGTTTTTATCCTGTTACAGATAGCTAGTGGGCATGCTGATGGAAGCATAAGAATTTGGGATTGTGAAAGAGGAACTTGTGAGACCACACTGAATGGGCACAAAGGGGCTACAACAATCTTGCGGTTCAATAAGACAGGATCATTTCTTGCATCCGGAAGTAAGGATAATGACATTGTTTTATGGGATGTTATTGGTGAGGTTGGACTTTTTCGTCTCCGTGGCCACCGTGATCAGGTTTATATTTCTATCTTTCTTAGGGCAGGACATATAAAATGGCAGCTTAGTCTTTCAATTCCCATTTTAGGTAAATGCAATGTACTTCCATACTATTCCAATAGCAACGTAGATTTCTTGACAAAATTTAAGTAAGTTATAATGCTAAAAATAGAAGAAATCAAAAGTGTATTGCTAGTTAAATGTCTTGTACCAGAATTGAACAAAAGTAGGGTAGTATGCAATGTGCTTATTATTGAAGACTTCTAAAAGTATTTTTCTGGATGATCATTATGCTGTTCATCCCATCTGTAATCTGAAGTGTCACATTTTGCTTGGATTTGCTTTTGGAATGTAGATTACTGATCTCGCCTTCTTGGATTCTGGTAAAAAACTTGTTAGTGCTTCCAAGGACAAGTTTTTAAGGGTTTGGGATCTTGACACCCAACACTGTACACAAATCATTGGTGGCCATCACAGTGAAATTTGGTCTATAGACGTCGATCCTGAGCAGAGGTATTTGGTCACCGGATCAGCAGATTCAGAGCTCCGGTTCTACACTATAAAGCAGGATATTGCAGATGGTGAATCTGTACCGACAACTAGTACAACTGACACCGACGCTAAAGATTCTTCTGTTGAGAACAAATGGGAAGTTTTGAAACTGTTTGGTGAAATTCAACGACAGAGCAAAGATCGTGTTGCAACACTGAGATTCAACAGGTCTGGTAACCTTCTGGCTTGTCAAGTTGCCGGGAAGACAGTGGAGATATATCGTGTATTAGATGAGGCTGAATCAAAACGTAAAGCAAAAAGAAGAACAAATAGAAAAAAGGAAAAGAAATCGTCCAAAACGGTCGATGCCAGTGAAAACGGAAACACAGATCATGAACTTAAAGATGATGGAAACCTAATTGTGGTTACTGTTCCTGATGTATTTAAGCTTTTGCAAATCATACGAGCGAACAAGAAAATATGTTCTATCTCATTCTCTCCGGTCACCTCCAAGAATTCATTAGCTACTTTAGCATTGTCTTTAAATAACAATTTACTCGAGGTTTATTCAATCGATGGCAGTTCAACTACAAAAACGAGTAGTATTGAGCTACAAGGTCATCGTTCGGATGTAAGAAGTGTTACACTTAGCTCAGACAGCACTCTTTTGATGTCAACCAGTCACAACTCTGTGAAGATATGGAACCCGAGTACTGGTTCTTGTCTTCGCACTATTGATTCAGGATACGGGCTATGTAGTTTGTTTGTTCCTGGTAATAGGTATGGTGTCATTGGTACAAAAAGTGGTAATCTTGAAATTATTGATGTGAGAAGTGGTACTTCTGTTGAAGTTGTGAAAGCTCATACTGCTGCCGTTCAATCAATTGCTCCGACACCAGATGGTGGTGGTTTTGTCACCGGAAGTACAGATCACGATGTTAAGTTTTGGGAGTATGAAACCACCAAAAGTCCTGGTCAGGTGTGCTTCTAAGTTCTATTCACTTGTCACTGATATATTCTAAAAACTTCTAAGTTTTCTCCATTTAGAAACTTTTTTGTGCTGTCAGGATCCGGTGCATTTAACGGTGTCCAACGTGAGGACCTTACCAATGAATGATGATGTTATTGTGGTGGCTGTAAGCCCTGATGGGAAGCATATTGCAGTTGCCCTATTGGATTGCACTGTCAAGGTTAGATTCGTTACTTCTATGCACATATGGACATATGGTGGTTTACTTATTTATTGTTTTTTTTCTTCTTTTTGTTCAAAGCAGAGTATAGTGAGATACTGTCTTTTTTTTAATTTTAACGTAATCACTTTCAATTTGTAGATTATGGCGTGTATTATATTTGTCATTGCTATGAACATGGATAAGATTGTGAACAAATATCCTGACAATATCTATTTCTATGAACATGAATACATGTTGAAGAGACATATAAATAGATTATATCCTGAAAATATTTTTGAATTTAATATTACTTTTGAAGTTTTATCGATAAAGACATCTGAGTTTCAGGTTAAGGTTTCATAGATGAATTTAAGGGTGCTGTTACATGTTCTATCTGATACTTTTTCATATATTTTTGTATTCGTTACTAATTATCCATTAAAAACCTTCAGGTCTTCTATATGGACACACTGAAATTTTTTCTTACACTATATGGTCACAAGCTGCCAGTATTGTGTATGGATATCTCATCTGACGGGGATCTAATTGTTACTGGTTCTGCTGACAAAAACTTGAAAATTTGGGGTTTGGACTTTGGTGACTGTCACAAGTCCATATTTGCTCATGCTGATAGGTACATTCCTGTTGTTGAAATGTTGAATATTTCATTATTGCAGAAGTCAATTTATATTGCAATTTTCATTTATTTATTTTTCTTTGCAGTGTAACAGCAGTGAAATTTGTTCGCAACACCCATTACATGTTCAGTGTTGGGAAAGATCGCCTTGTAAAATACTGGGATGCTGATAAATTTGAATTACTCCTAACTCTAGAAGGCCATCATGCAGAAATTTGGTGCGTCTCTATCAGCCATCGTGGTGATTTTCTCGTCACTGGGTCTCATGATAGATCAATACGACGTTGGGATCGTACTGAAGAGCCATTTTTCCTTGAGGTATTATATTTTTTTACCGTTTTCTTATTTTCTACATTTTAACTTTGACATGTTGACTCTTGAATGGGTCGATTTGAGTTGTGCTTAATCTCAAACGGGTCAAAAGGACCAATAATAATGGTAATATGAATATTTATTGCAGGAAGAGAAAGAGAAAAGATTGGAAGAGATGTTTGAGTCTGAAATTGATAACTCGTTAGAAAACAGATATTTGCCTCAACAAGAACTTCCAGACGAAGGAGCTGTAGCTGTAGCTGGAAAGAAAACACAAGAAACTTTAACAGCGACCGATTCCATTATTGAAGCGCTAGACATTGCCGCTGAAGAACTGAAACGAATGGCTGAATTTGAGGTCTGTATTTTGCTATACGCACCTTTCTGTATTTAAAATTTCACTCGTAATAATTGAATGTGTTGCAATTTCAGGAAGAAAAGAGAAGGGGAAAAGGTGCAGAGTTCCGGGCCAATATTATTATGCTGGGACTCCCTCCGTCCGATTATATCCTTCGTGCAGTCTCTAAAGTTCATACCAATGACCTCGAACAAACATTACTGGTAGGTGTAGAATATGATAAATATGTATTACCTCCACGAGAATTTGCATCCGAGTCTCATTAATAATCATATCTCGTCTTGCAGGCTCTACCGTTTGCAGATGCTCTGAAGCTATTATCATGCTTAAAAGATTGGTCCTCAAATCCTGATAAGGTGTGATGGTAGTATTTTCTTATTCTGTTACGTTTGTTTGTATTCATTATTGCAAATACAGCTTATTCCAGGGGCCTCTTTTTTTATGGTCATTTTTCCTGTTTTTTAGTAAATAAATTGTTTCATTGACAATTATTAAGGTTGTTAACATAAGTTATGGTCAATATTTTTTTACATACATGCTTCATTAAACCCTTTTGACCATTTTTGTAAATCTGCCTGCAGGTTGAGTTGGTTTGCAGGATTGCCACCGTGTTATTGCAGTTGCATCATAATCAGCTAGTTGCTACCATAAGCACAAGGCCTCTTTTGTCTATTCTCAGAGACATACTCCATACTCGAGTCAAGGTACTGTTAAACATAAATTAAAGGAAACATATGAATTTGGTTGTTTTTTCTCCTTAATTGTAAGTACAAACTGTCTTTTTTTTTGGCTTTCAATTGAATTAATATTGATATTGCTTCAGAGTATCCATACATATGAATGAGATTTTAATTTTTTTAGGAATGCAAGGATACTCTTGGATTTAATCTGGCAGCCATGGATCACCTTAAGGTCTGCTTGTTTTCTTACCCTGAAAAATGTGGTCGTTAATCATTATGTTCTTATAAAGCATTCAAAATCATGAAAAAAAACCTTACCGTGTCTCACTTATTACAGCAAATGATGGCTTTGAAATCTGATGCACCTTTCCGAGATGCAAAGACCAAATTGCTAGAAATACGCTCACAACAATCAAAACGTTCTGAAGCGAGGGCAGACACGAAAGGTGAGAAAAGGAAGAAGAAGAAACAAAAGAAGGATGATGGACATGTTTGGTCTTGATTTACAAATACTCCTGATTATGACTAGCATAATTGATTGTGGCACATGAATGTAACAAAATGTATAAAATTTTGATTCAGTTATATTTAATTACACATTGTGTTGCTCCAAATTTTGTCATTAGATATTGGATTCTTGAGGATATTGTTTTATAAGGGTTTCTGTTATAGCAAGTTTCCCGAGGCAGTCGAGCCATGCTTTGATATAAGTAGAGTTTTTTAAACACCTTTTAAGGGGTTCATTAGGAATATTGAATTTTGTGAGAGACAATGTATAGTTCTGATGGCGATTTAGTAGTTTTAGCATATACGAATTTCAGCACCAAATTTTACGAAATGATGTTACGAATTTCAGCACCAAATTTTACGAAATGATGTTACGAATTTCATTAAAGAAAAGGGCTAAAAGTTGAATAACAATCTTTATCCAATCTTTAACAAGGTATGTATCTTGTCTCTTTAGTTCTCATTGTGTAGGCTTAATGTGCAGGCAATACATCGATACATTTACAAATATTTGTTAGCATTAAAGTGAGTGAATCAATGTGTTAATCAAACAAATATGTTGCACAATAACCCTTTGTTATACTTGCATCGAAATATTGTTATTTCAATCTCTTAAGTCCAGTTTGTTTTACCGTAATGTGAAGGAATGTAATTGAATTGAAATCAAATTCCGTTGTATATTGCGTTTGGTAGCATTATTTGGAAAGGAATTAAATTCTTTGAAGTATTAATATTCCTTTAGGTAAAGGAATGTCATTCTATAACTAACATTGATGGAATTAAATTCATTTTCATTCATTTGCATTACGGTGAAACAAACGGGACCTTAATGTTAACATCCGCACGGCCCAAACTATTGGTTCATAGTTTCATACACATCATTTACGATTTACAAAAATCACATTGGGCTTAACCAGTGAATCACAAATTACTAATGATTTACAAGTCATTCTTTTAAGTTTTAATGAGAACATCAGTCTTGCAATAATAATATAGGTCTTGTCTCCTAGTAATCCATGATAGCTTTAAATAACATCACATGAAGCACCTTGTCACCATCTCCCATTGACTAATAGTAAATTAAGATGATGACTTATTAATCTGTCTATCCACTCTCCCTATAATCCGGTTTTAAGGGGTGGCTTCTAGACTTATGACGTGATACGTGCCTAATACGAGATGAGTTTTTGTCAATTGATAGCAGAACTTGTAATGCACTTCCTCTATCTCGTGTTGCACCAAGCTTAAATCCACAACCATTTATGTCATCCACCAGCCTTTGGTGATCTAGACGCTCAATTATGGCCCTTAATCAAAGATCAAAAGAAACCCAACATGTCAAAGTAATCATGTATATATAAAATAATGTCCAAGCACATGTTTTTCTAAAAGGAGTTATTCCTTGTAAGGGGTCCTTCAGGAACGTTGCACCTTTGGCTTAGATGTAGACGGTCTAACTAGTTGTACTATGACCTTTTCCAAAGTATCCCCTTATTGAAACCCACATTAGACTCGAACCATTAACTTCCCTTATGAGGGTAATGGCATCTACCTGGCAGACCATCAGAAAATGGTTAATATCCGGCTAGACACATGTAGTTAACAATAATGCATCAGCATCATGTTTATGTGTATTGATACCAATATTATCTTTAGATGCTCAATAATCCAATCAACTCCACCAACATTCTCTGTATATGTAGTGGAAGTGTGGAACCCTATTTTACATGGGTGGTGATGTAGCCCATGGTCAATCATCCAATATACTCCACCGTGCCGTTTTTTATTTTCTATGTGGAGTTTTCCCATTTGATTCTCATGCGTGGTGTGCAAAATTTATGGGCCCATTGTCAATTTCAACATTCAAGCCTAGTTTTTAAATTTTACTTTAGTTTTTTTTTCATAATTTTTAATTGTTTAGTAAATAATATGTGAGTTTTATAATTTGGCGTGGTAGAAAAAATAGGAAATAATCACTGTAAATGGTGGATAAAAAAACTGATGTAAATATATGGTAAAGTGTGATCACTCCTAACGATCTAATCATATTTGAGTATTAACTTCAACTAATCATACATATCATTTCACATCTATATATGTATGATCTTTGAAATAAACTAGTTCCTCGGTTTTTAATTGTATCGTATCATTATTCTTAAAAAACTTACATTTATAATGCACACTCGTTTATCAAACAAAGAAATAACTTATACTCTTATGACATAAAGTCAAATCTTTCACATTAAAAACAAAATCAATAAATATATACATGCAGTGGCGGATCCAGGAATTCCGAGTGTTGGGGGCCTACTTTTTAAGTACTAAAAGAACTTAAATGTACTAAAGAAAACGATAAAATATAGCAAACTAACTTTCATTGAGTACTTACAAGCAACCAAGTTACATTCTAGATTTGTCCTTTACGTTTATTCATCTTTTGAAATCGTTCTATTACATCTTGATTTGAAACTTTAGCAAGGATCTCCTTTTCTACGGCGCACATCAAACAAGAGCTCAGAAAACCATCACCTATTCGATTACGCAAATCCGTCTTCACAAGCTTCATTGCAGAAAAACATCTCTCAACTGTTGCAGTTGCAACGGGCAAAACTAGAGTTAACTTTAATAAGCGATAAACCAAAGGATAAGATAAATGTTTCCTTGTTTCAACCATGAGTCTAGAAAGTTCGGCAATACCATTCAAGTTGGCAAAATCTTTATCATTCCGCACATTATGATGGTACATGTCAAGTTGATGTTCAAGAGTAATTCTTTCCACGTCATCAAAATCACAAGGATAAAACTCGCTCAATCTCATTAACTTTGATGCCTCAAACTTTGAAAATGAATCACATGGATTCAAAGCCGCCATATTTCGTAGTAATTCGGTGTTTACCTCATTGAAGCGATCACCAAATTCTTGAATTTGCATATCTAGTACCGTGTTGAAACAATCGAACTCGTAATAATGTTGATTAGTGATATTGGTCCTTTGTCTCCTACTTCTTAGATTAACATAATTTTCCCCCATCTCCAATATTGGAATATTATGCTTTTCACAAAAAGAAAGGACTTTCTTCAAAAGTGCATTAAACCCTCCTCTTCTAAATTCTTGCAAATTTTCTTTTGTTGAATCCACCAATTTCATTGCTTCTAAGATATCTTGATCTTTCCTTTGAAGAGCCCGTGACAATGTATCCGTTACACCTAGAATATGCAACATCAAATGCAAATAAAATACAAAGTCAAATGATTCAAGATAATTTAAAAGACCACTTGCTTGATTTTGGTTAGAACCGCTAGTGCCTTCCGCTTCAACATACTCAAGCACCTTAATGACGGATGGAAATAAAGTAACCAAACGCAAGATAGTATTGTAGTGAGAATTCCACCGTGTGTCTCCGGCTCGTTTAAGAGAAAGCTCTTGGTTTAACCCACTTCCAGTTTTAAGTTCATCAGAACCAATTTCTTTTTCCACTCTCTCTTTCTCAAGTTCTCGGAGAATATCTTTTCGTTTGCAAGAAGCACACACCACATTCATCAAGGTAGATAACATATCAAAAAAATTCACAACTCCTAAATGTTTTTTTGCAACCGCCACAACTACTAGTTGTAGTTGATGAGCAAAACAATGTATATAGTATGCCGAACTACTTTCTTCCAATATTTTTGCTTTTAAACCATTAAACTCGCCACGCATATTGCTTGCTCCATCATAACCTTGACCTCTCACTCGATTCCAACTCAATTTATGTTTAGCAAAAAAAGAGTCGATGGAAGTTTTAAGAGACGAAGAAGATGTATCCATCACATGAACAACACCAACAAATCTCTCTTTAACAAGTCCACATGCATCTACATACCGAAAAACAATAGCCAATTGTTCCTTTTTTGATACATCACTAGACTCATCCACTAACAATGCAAACACATCATTATCCATTTCTTTAAAAAAGGATCTAAGTATTTCCTCTTCGAAACAATTACCAACATCTTTTTGAATACATGGAGCCACCATTTGATGATTGGCCGGTGCATTTCGTAAAGTAACCTTGCGGACATCCTCATTTTGACTAATAATCAAGTCCAATGTTTCCAAGAAATTACCTTTGAAAATGGAATCAACATTTTCACTATGTCCACGAAATGGTAATGCACATTTCAACAAGAATCTACAAGCATCAATTGTAGCATTTAAACGAATCCGGTACTCTTTTTTGACAATATCACTTTGTTTATCAAGAGCAACGTTAATCGATTGTTTTTGTTTCATCAGATCTTCACACCTTTTTAAAGCTCTATTATGAAAACTATTCACATCACCCACATGACTAGCAAGTCTCTCCGTTTTATTCCAACCATTAAAACCTTCCGTCACAAACGCGTCATTTCCACATTGATTTGCAATATGATCTCTAAATAGGTAACAACATAAGCAAAAGGCTCTATCCTTCTTTACACTATACTCCAACCAATTATCGTATTGAACAAACCAAGCTTCTATAAAACGTCTTGGCTTATTCCCTATGATTGTTTTTGGGAAGTCATGACGCGTTTGCCAAATCTTGTTTGCCACAAAACAAACTTCAAAACTCACACAACTCAACATAGTTAAACTACTCTACAAAATCTAATATAAAGTTTACGACACTTAAAGTTTAAACTATGAATCTAATCTATTATAATAATTAAAACTTGACTTTGTGGCAAAATCACATAATTGGGAGGGACAACGAATTCCGATGGTGTAGCAGTGTAGCTATAAATAATCGAGCAAAACTTCATGTATAAAGTAAGTTTCTTATATGGAAGTCGAACAGCAACCAATTTATCAGAATTCTTGAATTTCAATGTTACAAACTTCCAAAAATAAAAAAAACAATAAAAATGCTGAATGATTTGGGCTCCATGATGAACATTGTCAACTTGGTAGTTGATTACTGAAGTTTGCACCCGAACAAACTTGTGGGATGACGGGTATGAGTGATCCAATGTGACCCATTCAAGAATCAAGATTCCTCAATCCAATTTTTGCCTTGTCGATTCGAGTATATATATGCATACATGTTCTTGCCCAAATAAAGCTTATAGGGTCTCATTCCATCTCCCTTCGTTATCGCAAGTTTCAACTGCTAATGACAATGGAGGTGAAGGTCTATTTCAGAAAGAAAACTAGAGGAAAAACCAAACAGATTGATCATATACCCAAGTGTTTTCAGCTTCCCAGAAGCGCTTCTGCCTCCAAACCTCGTACCCAATTCTATCTTCCGATTTGTTCCTTCAAAGGTATTGTTTTAACTCTTTCTTCTTTGTAATTCGAGCTTCTTTTATCGATTTTTGTGACTTGTGATCTGAAATATGAAGCATTTGTGTTGATTTACGTATGTACTGGCTTGATTGATCAGTCCAAACTTTGTAAACAGTTTGGGCTCTTTTACATGGTTGTTAGGGTTAGGGCTTGTTTGCAATTTCTGTAGATATCTCTGTTAATGATGTTATATAATTAAACAGCTTGCAATTTGCTTTTTTCCCCATTTAATTACCATCTTTTCCTTCAGGGCAGAAGTTGTAAACTTTGGGTAGTTTTGTTTAGAGCAGAATTGATGAATAAACCACCTTAAGGTTTCTTAAATCAGGAGGGAATTCTTGGTACAAAATTTTCCCCTTGTGCAATATAAAGCTAATTTTATCTAATCACCTTTTGGTCACTAAGGAGTAACATTACTAGTTGCTCGAATGCACACCTGTTGGAGAAGAATTGATCCTTGTGATACAAACAAATATTTTGATACATGGGATAAATGTTGAATCGGTAATAGTTTTCTAGTTTCTGGCTGATGTGATGATAAATAGAGATAACATTACAAGATGAGGTCTCGAAAAAAGATGTTAACTTATAAAGGATATTGGTACTTTTATGCCTTATCAAGGATGTAGGATGAGAACATAGATAATTGTTGCTTCTTTGCGGGCATTAAAAGGGTAACTTCTGAAATAATTTTGTTGAGAAAGAAGGGAACAATTTGTAAGAAATGCCACATACTATAAGGTTTCAGATAAAAGTGAATAGTACCATTTGGGAATTTAACCTAAATTCCGCCTCTATAAATGTATCTTCTTTCTAATTGTAAACCCTAACATATCACAAATCAACAAAAGAGGTATGCTAGTGCAGTTGTTGATGTAAGTCATTACCCTTTCTGAGCAAACCACATGTATTTTGTATGTTTTTTGCTTTCTAAATATTTTCTACCTTTGTGTTGCCATAATTACTTTGCATTTGTGTCATCACGTATCCGTACATGATTTTTTGATTCAGTGTTGTTCCATAACAGAATCTTCCAAAACTCTTGTATCATCTTTATTGTTCTCTTTTCTCTCCTTTATGTATCTTCTGGTCTTTTATGTAGCAGAGATAGAACTGGACCCACACAGCAGCAAAGAGATCCAATCAGTTGTCACTTTTGGGTGTTTAGAAATGTCACCTGACTCTGTAAGGGGTACCCTTGACCCGTCTTCTTCTAGATCCACCGAGCCTCAACATAGAAGACGAAAAACACCTAAAAACAGCAAATCACTTCCAGTCACAGATGTTGAATTATTTAGGCAAAAAGCACATATTCAACCTTGCAGTAGCAGGTTTAAAACATAAACCAATTATATGCCTCTTTTGTTAATCTTGTATTTTATATGCCTCAAAGGCTGCATTTTTATGTGTGAAAATAGATACGATGAAGAGAGAGATGATACCGTGGAGGTCACTCCTAATAGATTACAACTCACTGATAGTAGTGAAATATGCACAACTCGTGGAAGTGTTGTGTGGGCTAAGGCAGATGGAAGATTTTGGTGGCCTGCTGAAGTAAGAAATGAGATATGGTTATATTTTCTTTCATTATGTGAAAACTTATAGCGGTCAAAATACTTCCCCTATGCAAGTTCTCTAGCACTACTTTAAATCACAAATGTGTGTCAAGTTTAATGCTTGGTACAGATTCATAATATTCACATAGGGTGAATATTGCTTAAACATCTTTTAGATCTAATTACTTCACCATCTCCATTCTTCTATGCAAACTTATATCTGTAGATATTACATATACACATAAAAAGACAGATATTAAGTTTTAAATATGCATTTAAAGCAAAATCGCACTATATTTTTTAATGTACCCCATTGATCTTTTTCAAGTTCTCGATAAATAAAGCAACTTTCTTAGACATAATAACACAGGTACACACATACATACACACAGTTTGTGTGTGTGGAGAATTACTTTAGGACGTGTCTTCAGTGATATCTGATTTGCTTCCTGTCTCCAGGTTTTGGGAGAGAGATCGGATCAAGCCCCGTCTGTTTTAGTGCGGTACTTTGGTAAGCATGACAGGTAATGGATACTCCTAACATTTGTTAAGTTCGGTTATTTAAATATTCTTCAAGATTAATTTACAATTTAGTTATATGACCTGAAGTTTCATTTTCTCATTTCTCAGTGTTTGGGTTGATGCTGCTATAGACGTTTCACCATTTGAGGAAGTGAGTATAAATAACATTCCCTTGAGGTCCCACTCACACTGATTATGCTTGTATAAATTTGTAATGAAGGTTCTGTTTCTGTATGTGTAGTGTTTTGAAGAAAGGAGGTGTAATCAGGCTAAAGAGTTTCAAGACGCTTTGAAACAAGTAAAGATCTTTACCTTGCATGATATACTAAATTTGTTCTTTCACAATGCTCCATTTTTTTTATTGCTGCTCTGTTCAAATATGTTGTAAATGCAGGCATTACATTATAACAAACATCATAGATTATATAAGGACTCTTCTGGTTCCCCTGAAGTAGCTGATGGTGTAAATCATCTTGACCAATTACACGGTATGTTCTCATCTTTCTACAAAAACGAAGAGATAAGATATCTCAAAGTTGGAGCTAATCATTAAAGTAAAACTTATGTGTCATGCTTGTAAGAGAAAGGACGCAACTCACGTAAGTAACATGATGGAAAAAAATTTAGCTTTCCTCAAAAAAGATGTATGGTCAATTGGTCAAACGTTTTTATTTGTATGCCATGTTAGTAAATTATATACATTTTTCTAGTAATACACACACACACACACTACCTTTGTCTTATGATTAGGGCACTTTTATAAATATTTAATTCATGAACTGTGAACTATGAGAAACTTATTTCCTTTATTTGTTTTGTAAAGACCGTCAATGATCAAATTCTTGGATCAGTTTTCTTTACATATAAAGAGGTTGTTAAAGGTAGTGATTAGTGGTCTGGGCTCTGATAATTGCCATTCGTGCTGGCAATACAAGTAATAAAACATTGTTTCACCATGCTATAGAAGAGGAATTAGATTAAATTCGGCACTTAATGGCCATTCCTTAATTTGCTTTCCTATCTACTTGATGTATTCGTTAATGTTGTTCTCTACTTGTTTCTGAGTACCCCCATCTGTCCCTTTAAACTTGTATAATTTCATTGGGCACATACTTTTATGAATTTGTTCACCAATGATGATACAATTTAAGAATCTTGTTCGCTGAAATGATTACCCCTAAATAAGTAGTCATCCGGACAATGGACAAATTAGTAATGCTAACCTTAAATTTTGCTAAAAGAGGAAATATTGTAACTTCTATGGATTTGATCAAGTCATTATATTGTTTTGGAACATGTTAATAATTTGTGTTCATTCAGAACGGGGTAACTCATCAAGTTCAAGCAGAGCAGGAACGGACTGCACAGGGAGAGCAAGGAGTACACGCGAAAGAAAACGGAAAGTTCATTTTGATGTGAGTTCATGGAATGACCATAGTCCCATATACATTTTTATTATAAGTTCTTTGATATAACAAGGTGCAAATAGTTTTGACCTATTCACTTTAATAGTTTTATACGACTCGATTCTGGTTATCTTTTTTTTTTTTTTAAATCCCTATGGTCAAACCGGTAAAAGAGAACAAAATTAGTTTAAGGAAACAGGTCAAATGAGAGGGGTGAAAGTCACCCGAACTGTATTAGGTGGTGTATGGATTTGCTGTTCAAAATTTTTTATAATAATATAATCTTTTATTCATATCATGCTTGTTTTTTATATTTTTTTTCGGACAAACGTGTTTCTGGTAGAGATCCTCACCAAAGATTTACTCTTTTTTATCCATTACTCAGTTCACCCATATTCGGGCTCTAGTTTTTCTTCTATATTATTTGATATAAATTTAAACTTACCATTTTTATACACATGTAGGAGGTAAGTTACCCGTTGTATACATCAAGGAAAGTTCGTAGATTCAAAATAATGCGTTCTCTTGGGCTTGCTGCACCTGTTGGATCTCCTTTCAACTCCTCATAAGTGAGTCACGAGAACCCCCTCCAACGATTACAAATCGATCATTTTTGGATTATTTCTTGTGTTTGGTTTCTGTTTTATTGTTAAGTTGAGAATACGAATAAGCTACTTATTTGACTTATCATCAACAAAAGTATAGAGGGAGTATGTATAGTTCTGCATATTTTATGCAAGTCTGATCTTAAAACTTATTAATCAATATTGAATATTTGCAAGATGAACGCGTTACAGTAAGTGGTCTTGTTTACACTCTTTTGAGGATTTGTTTCCCTAAATTGTTTGCAGAACAAGAAACAATGAAGAAGTATGGTTATGACGTATGAATAATAAATAATTTTCTTAAGATGCATACTTTTTGCATATGTCAACTTCGATCTATTTACTTATGAATATGTTTTAAGATAAAAGCAGAAAGGGTCAAATGGGTTGGAAGTCGGCCGTATTGTCAAATTTTAAGATGTTCCAGTCTTCTAAATTGTTCTTTTAATTATTTATGTTAAAAATTTACTATAAAGTCCTTAGTCACACCACTCCTGTTTCTTTGACCTCCTTTGTGGTAACCCTGTCTGCTCTAGTCGACTTTAAGGTTCCCACCGCCCTATCTTCTGATCCATGTCTCATTGTCTCCTTATCTGTTCTTCCCATTGTTGGCTAAAGTTGCTTTCAATTAGAGCACCAGGTTTGTTTTTTTGTTTTGATTCGACCTTCTTCCGATGACTCATGCTATGGCTGTTGCAACTGAACTGCATTTTCAAGTTTGAAGATTGGATTTTGGGTCAGTTACAGCACTCACTGCTGAAGCTTTGAAGTTTGTGATTGATTGCATCTAAGTATCTAACCGTTTTTAAGGTGAACTAGCCCACAATTGGTTTATTGCATCTGTTGTTTAGTGAAGTTACATTTGTATTTAAGCTATTGAATCTAAAATGGTCAATTCATGTGAGATTTTAGACATCGTGTTCTTTTATGTGCTGGTTTGATTATTTGATTGCATCTAAGTTTGTTTCAGCTTATTTAACAAAAGAGAAAGGTCAATATGAGATTGATAACCAATTACTACTTTGCACCATTGACCATACATGTAAAGATAATTATAATTATAGCAGTCAATTAAATAAGTGGAATTTCGAGGGTGTTACACAACAAGATTTATTGAAATCGTTTAATAATTAGATAAACAGTAAATTACATATTTCTTTCCAGTGGTTTATACAAAGTTTTCACTTTTCGTTTTTTATTTTTAAACATTACGTCATTGGTCACTGTCGTTTACATTTTGTTTTAAGTTTAGTCCTTTAGACCAACAACAGTTAACTTCTTCCGTGAAAACTCCTCATGTGTTTTGCATATGAGAGTATTTTGGTCTTTTTACTTATTATCTTTGTTTCCAAACATCATTTACTCATGTATCTCTCTCCACTCTCCAGTCCAAGATAATTTCTCCTCTCTTTTTATCTCACTCTAACATGCTTTATCTCTCACCTCACCACTATTGCAAATCCTGCAACATGTTTCTCTCTCTAACTCTCCCCCTCTCTCTGTTCTCATCTCTCTTCATCACGTTGCCACTGCCCCCTGTTTCCAACCACCACTGCCGCCTTTTTAATCTTCCATGTGTAGGGCTTTAGGTGAGCAAGATAACAGACTAATTAGGGGTTTGCATATGGGTTTTTGGTGATGACGATAGTGAATAACAAATCTTGGGATCGAGATGGTGGTGATCATTTTTTTCAATATGGAATCTTTAGATTTTTTTGTTTGTAATCTATGTTTGTAGTTAGATTTATTGTTTACTTCGTAATCTGGCAGCCTAAACCACCATCGCAACATGCAACAACGTACCGCCGCCATAACCACCACCGGCCCACATGACGAAGCTCCTACCATCGATTTGCTTATGAGTTTAGATGACGTTTTTTCGAATAGATTCCTTAAGGGTTTTATTATTTGGTTTTTTTTCAAATCCATAGTGGTTGTAATGAAAATAGGGCAAAATTTTGACTTGTGGTGTGACTTTTGATGAT
Source organism: Pulicaria dysenterica (assembly GCA_947179395.2). Taxonomy (NCBI): domain Eukaryota; kingdom Viridiplantae; phylum Streptophyta; class Magnoliopsida; order Asterales; family Asteraceae; genus Pulicaria; species Pulicaria dysenterica. The sequence goes on from OX359289.1 coordinate 107,485,006, forward strand.
GAGGGTGGTGGTGTGTCTTTCAGTGGCGGTGTGACTTTCGGTGGTGGTAGTGAGACTTTGATGGTGGCGGTGGTGTGATTCCCCAATTGAAGATGGTGGCGGTAGTAGCTGTTGTGGTGGTGGTCATGGCGGTGGAGCCTCTTCATCAGTGGTGGGGTGGACAAATTAATGGTGACCATGGAGTTATTGATGGTTTTCCGGTGGTAGTGGTAGAGAGAGTGAGAGATAGAGGAGTTATATATTTTTTTCTTTTTATTCACTGAAAACTTAAAAATTAGAAAGTTGTATAGGAGTCGAGTATCTTATCTTATATCCTTATTAAAAGAAAATGATGCTTACATCATCATTTCACTTTCTTAAAAATTCTCCACCAATCACCACCCTTCATTTTAAATAAAGAAATTAAAAAAATGGATAATAAAAACATTATGACATCACATGGGGCTTCAAATGTTAAGTCTTCATCGATTACTTTTGCATAATTACATTAATTGGAATGAGTAGAATGTAAATTGTTAAGGAGGTAGTATGAAATATGTGAGGGGGTTTTAAGAAAATTGTATATTAATGTAATTAATTATAAGTTGTTTGAAAATTATGTTTAATAACTTCAAATATATATTGTTTTGAGAAAAAATAATTATATATTTGTAATCGTCTCATTTTTATCTACGTTTTGATATAAATTTTATCGGAATATGAGGTTTTTTAAAAATTAGTATAATTTGCATACTTTTAATTATAAGTAGTTATTGGACATTTTATTCGTCTTTTATAGTTATTCCCTCTACATAATGTAGTCGATATAATCACTGATTTCTTGGTATTTCGATAAAAAATTAAAAGTATACTATAACTAATAGTTAGCGGCATAAAGTTGTTTACAAAACTACCACTACCGTTAGAGCTTTTTTAAAATTAATTGTTAGTTGTAAATAACCCTTCAGAAACTAGAACTCTAGATAATTACTAGGTAATGAAACAACTGTCATGATAGTGAGTTTTGTAACTACACATACAACTTGAAATTTTATATAAAAATAGTAATTGTCTAAGTTTTCTTATTTTTTAACTAATACATTGATACATAAAATAAAAGTTATTATTACATGGATATTTGAATTCAGTGAGATCTCGTGTTTTCAATTATATTTAATTGAACAATAAATTACACTTAAGTGATTTACGTATGTATAGACATAATATATTCTATGTTAGAATCTTATTTTTATGCGATCTAATTTGCGTATACTTAAATGAATGTCATCATTATTTAACTTTTAATAAAGTTAGTTTACAATTTTAAATATTCAAATATATAATTGGCTAATAAAAATGTATTTAAAGCACTTGATATTATAACATCGACAATAATATTATAGTTATGTCTTTACAATGTCGGAATAAAGCTCAATCACGAGAAACACATTAATATTATACTAAAAACTTTTACACGTGTAATGTAACTTTATATTTCTTATAAAGAGTATTTATAAAAAGTATTAAAAATACACGTTTTTACTCATTGATAGTTATATGTGACGGTTTCTCGAGTGAAGAGTAAGGATTGGTTAAAAGTTTTAATTTGCGATGATGAAGGAAACCATACTAATAAAACCATGAATGTTGTTTATAAAGAGGTTTTACAGAAAATTTAATGACAATCTTATGTATAGATATCAAAATTCTGTAATGGTTATTCATTTCTTATTTTCTTACGAGATTTTATTTTTCTATCTATGTTTTGTAATTATTTTTACTATACGTGTTATGACTCTTTAAAACTATATAAATTTTAAATTGACTTATATAATCTCGTGTTGATACACGGGTCGCTTAGCTAGTAAGCATAATAAGTATAAAGACTAGAATACCGTCATGTGCAAGGCACCTGAGGGGTTTTAACGGAAAAAAATTTAACTAATGTTAGTCTAAAGGACTAAACTTGAAACGAAAGGCAAACCATAATGACTACCGATATAACTTTTAAAAATAAAGGACGAAAAGTGAAGCTTTGTGCAAACCACAAGAACTAAATTTGTAATTTACTCTTAACTAAATTAAATGTTAGTATGATACATTGGTTGGTTTTACAAAATTATAAATGTTAAATATTGATGAAAAACATTACATGAGGGTTAATATTCTCTTATGTTGTGGTCAAACATGACCAATCATGTTTTCTTACAAACATGATATTGAATCCTCTATTTTAAGTCAATAATGAGTCTTTTTGTAGGTCTCACTTCATGTTTGTAAGAGAACATGATTTAATCTATTAAAAGAATTATAAAACGCAAAAAAATGAGAATATTAAAAAATGGCGACAATGACGTCAAAATCCAAACAAGTAGTGGAAGTATCGACACGAGAAAGGACAAACATGACGACTAAATATGATATCATGATACGAAAAAATCTGATTATATTTTTTATACAAGTCTTCGATAATTATCTTCATTTTTAAACACTATCTTAAATTGCCTTTAAAATATATTATTGATGTACAATAGAAAATTTCTAATTATTTTGACATGTATAAAAAGCAAAGAAGTTGACTTGTCCATCCAATTCAATCTCTAATACTTTTGCTCAAGTTTATTGCACCTTTCATTTTCATCTATGCCCAAAATCTTTCTTTCTTCTTATCTTTATCACAAATAAGTTTATTATATTAATAAAAGAATAATATACCAAACAGAACAAAAAAGCATCAAGTAAACAAAGGACATTCCATGTTAATGTTACTAGAATGGTGCTGAGTTTTAGGTTTAAATGTATGCAATTACCCGATATATCTATATTTTTTTTTCTAAACATTTCCTAATAACCTGATATACCCAATTAAAATTCCTATTAGAATAGAACTATTGACCTTATCCAAAAAAAAAAAAAACATCTAATCTTACAAAGATAATTCATAAAAGCTAGCAAGAGAAAATAGGAGAAATGAAGAAAAGAACAAAAGATTTAGTTTGTAGAATAAAAAGTTTTGTTTTAAGACTATACTCTTCAAAATTAGAATTATTAAACGTCACTTAACTTATTATGACGAAAAAAAGATGAAGTATATTTATTCAAAATTAGGTTTCATTCAAAATTAAGTTGAAATGTTTTTATTCATACAAAAATTATATATAAATATATAAAATAGTTTAATAAGTATTATAAAATAGGAAGAATTTCATCTATATTCTTAGAAACTTTGATTATCACATATATGTCCTTATAAATTTTAAAAATTACATCAATATTTTTATAAAAGTTTAAAACTCTAAAATATATCCAATCACACGTTTTAGTTATAATTAATCCATTTTAATATTTATAAATTATTTCCAAATTGATTTATCTTTATCTAAAACCTAATAACATGTAGTATTACAAAAATATCCTATCCTAAACTAAAAATTTACTCAACAAACTAATTCATTTTTCTTTTCTTAATCTCTCTTTCAGTCAACCTCACAGTTAAATCCTTCAAGACCCCTCCATGCATCCATGTGAATTCTTCTAATCACTGCTTTATATTTTAGCTTCAATTTTTTCAATAATTATTGACTTTTCCCAAATCTTCCTCCTAGTTGTTTTCTTCCATCAAAATCTTCACAAAGCCATTTGTTTACTTCCTATACCACAATACCATAAACAAAACCCAAGACAATGAAACAGAATAAGTCCCTAAACAAAACTACTAACATTTACGAGGATGAAATGCTCACAACCAACTGAACCAAGCAAATTAAAATAGTTGGATATAACAAAAACTTTCATTAACCCGACAAAACAATAAAATAAAAACATCACACATAACCTGAAGTCAAAAGCGATCAAAATCAACCACAACAATAATCCCAAAGTTTGTCAAGAATCCCTAACAAACCGATACAAAAAACATACTCACAAAAAGCAATTTCATTATCCATTTTGCCACAACAAAAAGCAAATTCATGATCTATTTTGACACCAACATAGAGACCTGAAGTTAAAAGAGACCAAACTCGTGGGTTTTAAGGCTAATTTCGACACCAACACAGAGGTCAATTTTAACTAATAGGTGTCTGATTACGATCAATTTCACACCGACAACATTAGACTTACATTTTTTGGTCTTCAATCGATCACTTTCAACATCAACAGTAGGGCTTTAACTGATCTAAAGGAATTGAGACAATCAATAGTAGGTTTCATGTTATCGGATGCACATTTAAAAACTCTTTTCAAGCTTAATTGATCCGTGAAGATGCATCCTTCAATCCACATGAATGACTAGGGTTTCATTCGTGGCTTTCTTTCTACCATCATGATAAGTGTTTCAATTGTGAGTTTTTACTTTAATTTGAAATAAAGGTATTTAGTGATACTATATGTAATTAGTTTTTAAATAAAAATAAACCAATATATAGATAAAATTTAAATTATATAATGATTTAATTATAATTAAAATAGTTGATTAGATATACACGAGAATTTCTAAGTTTTATAAAAATATATATGTAATTATAAACATATACGTAAGTCCCTGAGTAAGCGGTTAACCTGAAGGCTTCGGGTAGCTACTCAGGCTACTTGGGTATGTTTAGGTTGAGCACTACCACCATCTTCGAGTTTCCTCCTTTCATCCTTCGGCTTCTAAAACCTGACTCACCCGTATGTTTTTTAAGAGAGAGTAAAAAGAAAACATATTCGAGCTAGATTATACTTGAGTTTTGGATAAAAGAGAGAAAAGAATAATATAAAAGCTGATGTCACATTTAAGTTTTAAAAAATTTGAAATGATCATACCCATGATTTAATAATCATAATTTTTAAAAATATAGTTGAAATTCATCCTAAAAATATTTCATAAATTCCGATCCGATATTATTTATTAATAGATATAAATATTTTATGACAACTAAATGTATAGCGCCACCTGGCAGGTACACACCACGGCATCACGCGCTGTCATCTGAATCGTGTACTTTTTCACCTTGCCCCTTCTCACTGCAATTTTGCGATCCATTTCTGTTCTCTTTTTTCTTCTCCGGTTTTTCTTTTCCGACTTGTTGATTGAATGCAGTAATAATGGCAGCAAGTTCTGGAAACTCAATTCCTGCTCCTGGTACTTCCCTAATTATTCGATCTTTTCGATTCTCTCAATCTGAATTTTCATCTGATGTTTTATCTGCGATTTTCAGAGGCGATTCAGGTTCTGGTTTCATCACTCGCTGATGAATCCCCAATGGTTAGGCAAGCATCCATGGCGTCCCTTAAATCCCTCGCTCCACTGTAAGCATATGTTTACACGCATGTTTATGTTCCACTTGTTAATTGAATTGCTGAATTGAATTTGAGATTGAAACTGTTACGGATATTGCAGGAATCCACTTCTAGTTCTTGATTGTTGCTTAACGGTATCTCGTGGTGGCCGTCGGGTAGTTATATTGTTACTATATATCACATAATCACACTCTCCATTCCACAATTTGAGTTTAGCTTTAAAGTTGTTCACTAGTAATAGTTTAATATCAAATTCTGGAAAATTTCGCAGCAAACACTAGGGTTATCGGTTACTGTAGCATAAATTTTGCCATTTTGTGAAGTGGATTCTAAGGCCTCATTTGGTTTGAGTAAGAAGAAATTGGAATTTTACCTAGGAATTGGAGCTAGAATAGAAAGGAATTGGAATATATGAAAAACCTTATTTGTTTGCTGGGATGTGAAGTGGTTTATAATAAGAAAAACATGAAATAAACCAGAAATTAACAGCCACATATGTTGAAGAGAAATCGAGATAACAAATCTGTTATAACTTGTAACTAAAGCAACAAGAAATAAACTAAAGACTATATACATCAATGGAAACCAAAGTGAAGCAATTGAAGCAGATGAACAAGAAATCTTCTTAAATTCAATTACTAGAACTGAAGCAGATGAATGAAAACTTCTTAAACTCTAACAAGAAATCTTCTTAAGATCATCAAACTGCAATTAAAGCATATGAACAGTTCAAGAAGCTGATGAATATCAGTAGATCAGCAATGGAAGTAGATGAGCAGATGTGATGAATGCACAACAAGGAGATTAGCAGATGCGATGCACAAAATCGATGAAGAAGGCTGAAGAAATCTTTGAAGTGTCGAAGTATAAGGAAATGGAAAGAATGTTTGAGCAAAGGAACTGTGAAATCCATCACTTAAGCAAAGAAATTATAAAATCCTATGATAAAAGAAATTGAGAGGAATGGTCAAATTCCATATCCTTCATTCCTCTAACCAACATGACTGCAAAGGAATCATAAATTCCAATTCCTTTCAATTCTCCCAACCTAACAGGGCCTAATTGTGGAAAGGAAAGAGTATTCAGTACGTTAGACACTAATCACAGAAAATACTAATTGAAATTCTGTTCTTGCACTGTCAGAGATTCGGGAATATTGCTGGTGTATTTCAAGTAATGTCGATTGCAATTGGTGCTCTAGAAGAAGCAGAAGTAGACACTTCTTATATGGCAAAACTTGCCAAACTTGCCACTGCAGAGATCATATCATCAAAGGTAATTTTGGGTTTTGTCTTTTTGGTCTTACTTCTCTGCTGGTTAACATTAGCATATTTAGTACTTGTAAGTAATATAATGTGTTTTTTTTTTGTGGGTTCAGTTTGGCAAATCTTTATAAATTACCTATAGCTTTGTATTTTACGGAGTTTGTATATACTTTTTTTTTGAAAGCCATACCTATGTTTCTCCAGTTCAAACACTTTGTTTTTAATGGGTCCTGTGGTTTTGAGTATCCATCACGGGTCTTCTGAATAAAGAAGTTTTGTCTTTACAAGGTGGAGTCAAGCTATGATATTTTCTGCGATCAACTAGTTTTTGATCTTAGACATCAAGACATCGATTTATTTATTAATATAACTTGTAGGAAATAAAAGCTGATTGGCAAAGGGCTGCTTCTTCTCTACTTGTTGCAATTGGTTCTCATTTACCAGACCTGGTAAGTTCATATGTTCTTGCAATCCTTTGAGAAAAGTGAAGTTTATTAAGTGGTGTGTAACTTTTGGTGTTTCGGTTGTTAAGCAGAGAATTTAACATACCCCAACGAATACCAAATAATCACACTTTATTTTCAGAGCAAATAATCTACTAGGTCAATAGTTGCCTAATAGTAAACTGGGGGATAGCTAAAATCTGAACTAAATCCCAAGCTTAGTTATTGTTCCAGTGAGATCTCCCTTGGTTTTCTAAAGGTTAAGAAATGCTATGATTGTGCTGATGCCTTTTTACTACCCTAATGTATATAATCATCAAATGGATGAATAGTGGATGACAATTATGGATGAAATATAACAATGCAACCCTAATCAGTGAACTCCAGATGTGTAAATCATACAAATATAAACTGTATTTCAGAATCAAATGCCTGAGAGTAGATAACAATATACATTCTGAATAGGAATATGCTAGCTCCAACATCAAGGACATTGTTTAATGGGTTGACCTCTTGGTATGACATAATATACTACAGAACAAATTAATCCTGAACTGTAACCCTCTTTCCCTGAACAGAATAGAAAAATCAAGAATCAATATTATTATGCTTTTATATACTTCTTTCTTCCACAATGTATGATCAACTTTTCCTGCTTTTCTGACTTGCTCACATTGCAGATGATGGAAGAATTATTTCTTCATTTGTCCGCACAGAATTCAGCTCTGCCAGCAATGGTCCAAATACTTGCAGACTTTGCTACTTCTGATGGTTAGTCCTCTGTCTAACTCTTTGGCATTGTAGCGACTCTTTTTTTGGGTGATTATTCATTGAGTTCTGAAACTGAATAACTTCGGGGAAATGAAACATTTACTTGAAGCCATGCAGTTTACCCCGAGACTTAAAGGTGTGCTTTCCCGAGTTCTTCCCATTCTGGGCAACGTTAGAGATCAGCATCGACCAATCTTTGCAAATGGTAGAGTGAATGAACCTTGTTCTAATATTTTTTTAGCAATCTTTTCAGATGGATATATCTTCCTTCTAATTTATTCCATGGTTCCGTTTTTCTCATAATTTTTCAGCATTTAAGTGTTGGTGTCAAGCCTGTTGGCAGTACAGTGTGGAGTTTCCTCTTTCTTCAATTCTTGATAGTGATGTCACGTGAGAAATCAATTTGCTTGTCAGCGGCTTTTGATTCTTTGATATGTTCACATTGTTTTCCTTTCCTTCCTGAAACTAGTATGCTTAACTGCAGGTCATTTCTAAATTCTGCCTTTGAGCTTTTATTGCAAAATTGGGCAACTTCACGAGATCTCAAGGTTTGCTGTCATGAATTATTATCTGTTCTCATTGATGTTAGTCTTGTTTTTGACTTCATCAGAAGTATTCAACTTGGACCTGTCTACAGGAACATTGATGGATTATTTATAGGAGATGCTAGGGCCATCTATAGGGGGGGGGGGGAGAGAGGAAATTGGTATTAGAAATAGGTTATAGGAGCTCTTCTACCTTTCGAAAGTAGGTTAAGGAGAGACAGGTGCCTCTCGAAAGCACGCTGACTATTGTATTTGACCCGATTAATCAATATTTCAATTTGGTTTATATCAAACATGTGATTATTATCGTGTAGTATGGACGTTTTATTAGAAGATGAACTTGTTATCTTAAAGCTCATGCAGAACATCGAATAATTTCTTTACTCATGGACATGAGAGTTATCAACCGATTATTATCATTTAGTGTGGGTGCTTCAATGGGCATTGTTTAGCTTCCCAATTAGTTAAGAAAAAACAATTGTTTGGAAGTGGCATGAGATGAGCAATTATGTTTACAAATGTAAGCTGATGTTTATGTCCATTAGTTATGCATCAATATCCAACATTGATAACCCGGATCGGCGGCTTTTATTATATTTATTAGCCATGATTTCGAATTATTTTTTCAGGCTCTGGTATTTTTTAATTTTTACATTTTAACCTAATATGACTTGTGCATCAGGTTCGGACATCTGCTGTTGAAGCATTGGGTCAATTGGTTGGCCTTGTCACAAGAACATTGTTAAAGACGGCTTTACCAAAGTTTGTTCCAACTATATTGGAATTGTAAGATTATTGATCATTTGTTTTGCTTGTTGTCTAGTATGTGACTCGACCATTTAAATGTTTTGGGATAGCGGACCATTTATATGTTTTTTGCATGGTTGAAGACAGAGATATTGAAGATGAATTCAAATTTTCTTCTCTTTTATGCAGGTATAAAAGAGACCAAGATATTGCCTTTTTGGCTACATGTAGCCTTCACAATCTATTAAACGCCTGTTTGCTCGTTGAAAACGGATCTCTTTTGCTTGATTTTGAGGTTTGAAATGCTACAATTCTGATGGTTTTTTGGTTAAGCAGTAATTCTGTATTTTTGTGATTGTAGAGATGTTTCTGAATGGCTAGTTGTTCAATTGATTGTTAATTCGCTATATGGTGACCTTTCAGGATCTCACAGTTGTTTTGTCGACACTTCTTCCAGTTATTTGTAGTTATACTGACAACAAAGATCGTAAAGATTTCTCAGTTGGACTCAAGGTACCCTTTTCGCAATCAGTGCACAAGTTCAATATCAAAGGATGTTTATTTTTATTTTTTAGATCATGATTGATTGGCATCTTTTCTTATAATGCTTTGTAACCCTCTTAACTGCCTTTATTGTAGACATATAATGTAGTTCAACATTGCTTTCTTACTGTTGGGTCGGTGTATCCAGAGGAATTATTTGTTTTTCTTCTAAACGTAAGTCCCATAATTCTTCTTGATAAAGTTTATTGTAATTCTGAGTTCTTAAATTGGTTAGTCTCTTTTTTTTTTACAGAAATCCAAGTTGAAAGAAGATCAAATGACTTTTGGTGCCCTCTGTGTCCTTAAGCACCTGTTGCCCAGGTTCTCTCTTTCTCTCTCATAAATTATGTCCTCAATGGTGCTAGATGATAGGCAAGGCTGTTACATGTTTAAACAACGCAGTAAATCTATGAATCCAGAAAGTAATTTGCAACATTTAAACCTCCGTTTTCACACCAATAATTCGGATATTTCTTACTAGGTTATCTGAAGCTTGGCATAATAAAAGACCGACGCTCATAGAATCCATCACATTATTATTAGAGGAGCGAAATTTGGGGGTCTGTAAAGCACTTGCAGAGGTATGTTTTATCATATTCACAAGACTTGCAGTATATTTGGTTTAAACCATAACTTCAGTTGTTCCACTTTCCAGCTAATAGTTGTTATGGCTTCTCACTGTTACTTGGTTGGCCCTTCTGGGGAGCTGTTTGTCGAATATCTTGTACGACATTGTGCCATGTCAGATCAAGAAATAGATGACCTTGTGACCTCAATGGAATCATTTAGACCTACCAATCTTTATTATTCCTTTCAGCAAAAGAGATCTGAGGTTTGTATCTCATCTATTGACGTACCATATAAGTGTAATGGTTAATTCTTTTGAAGTCCATAATGTGCGTGGTACGTTGTTTCTTGCAGGTAAAAATTGGGGCTGTTCGTCCAACGGAGTTAAGGGCAATATGTGAAAAAGGTCTCCTTTTAGTAACCATAACTATTCCTGAAATGGAGGTAAATTAAGTTGAACCCTGATCAATTGTCCTGATTCTCCCTCTTCATTCTGATGTCCTAGTTTTGCTACAACTGTATAATAATAATATCTTATGGAATGATTGAGAGCATTTAAGAGTTCACCTTTCTAGGTTGCATATATGATGTCCTCTATGCTAAAGGGTTAAAAGGCTGCTAAATTACCTTTTACATCCAGCATGAACTTGACCTGTTAATAAAGAAAATTTCTGAGCTTAAAGCTGACAACTGCTTCTATTTGAATTTGCAGCATGTTCTTTGGCCATTCATGTTAAAGATGATCATACCTCGTTTATACACTGGTGCAGTTGCCACGGTAATGTCCAATGTATCTTATATCTGATTATATGATACGGTGTGAAGTGTATATAAAGGGTTTGCTTTATGGGAATTGTGCATGCATTTTTTTTGAGTTCCAGATGAATTATCATGACATTCTGGAATAATCAATCGATTTTACAGGTTTGCAGATGTATATCAGATTTGTGCAGGAATAGATCTCTTCATAATGATAGGATGATACGTGAATGTAGAACTCGTGTTGATATTCCACGTCCTGAGGTGCCTCTTGATTATAGAGATACATTCAGGCTTATAAGCTTTATATGCATAAAATTAACTGAAAATGATTTATTCCAATACACATATAGGAGCTTTTTGCACGTCTCGTGGTGCTCCTTCACAATCCTCTTGCGAGGGAGGAACTGGCTACTCAAATTTTGACAGTAAGTCTATATGTGTTATCATGTAAACAAGCACAACACAATTTTGAGTTTTGACAATTGCAGTTAACCTTTCTCGCTTGGTACTTATAGGTGCTGTGTTACTTGGCTTCTCTATTTCCGAAAAACATAAACTTGTTTTGGCAAGACGAGGTATCAAGGCTATATATTCAATAATCTGTCAATGTAGTTTTCCATTTTGAACCTTCAATAGTCACGCCTTGTTAGAGTTGAAGAATGTAGTAGCAAAGTGTTTTATGGAGTTGACTTAGGAAATTCTCTAGTATCATTTGCTTGTCATGTTCTACGTGTGATTGCATTTCTATTTTGTTATATGATTAATTTAATTATGTTTTGGCCTAACTCTAACTAATATATTGTTTTGGTAAGCTCTAGATTCCAAAAATGAAAGCATATGTCAGCGACACAGAAGACCTTAAACAAGACCTTTGTTATCAAGAGACATGGGATGATATGATCATTAATGTACGTATTATGAGATCCCTACTAATACATATGGATGCATGCTCATGTAGATCTTTTTCTGTATTTTCATGACAGTATAACATCCTTAGGTTCTAGTGCTGACGCGCCGTCAACATTATTTGATATCTTATAAGCTTGACATTTTAAATATTTCTATCATGATAGGGTTTAGGATATCAAATCACTTTAATTGGATAAAGTACAAAAGGGAAGTTATTTTCACGATTAGAGTTCCTTAATTGTGAGTGGCACACTAGTTTTAAGTTAATAAACTAGTATTGTGTGTTTAGCAAGTTATATAAGAAGTTAATGGATCAAGGATCCACCTTTTACACATGTTACTAAAAATGGCATATTCCTACTACAGTTTTTGGCTGAAACATTGGATGTTGTTCAAGACACCGATTGGGTAATTTCTCTAGGAAATGCATTCGCAAAACAGTATGAACTTTATACGTCTGATGACGAGCATTCTGCACTACTTCACCGGTATGCACTTATTTGTACATATGCTTTGCAAATTCTTATCTTATTGGGTATCTACCTAAATATCTATCATAGTTTGTCTTCAATAGCATATTGAGATTTTTAATTTCCCTATAGATGTCTTGGCATACTTCTTCAGAAAGTCGATAACAGGACTTATGTTCGTGATAAGATTGACTGGATGTACATGCAAGCAAATATTACCATCCCTGAAAATCGGCTTGGTTTGGCCAAAGCAATGGGATTGGTACGTTTACTGCGTATATAACCAGTGAAGTTTTTATAACACATATAATACAAGGAAATAGAGACTAAGAATCTGCATCATATAATCGATGTTTGTAAGTTGCTGATACCAGTTCCTTGCAGGTTGCAGCATCACACTTGGATACTGTTTTGGAGAAACTAAAAGAGATTCTTGACAACATGGGGGAAAGTATTTTCCAGAGGTATATGCTAAGTAGATGTCTGTTTTCATGAGACTGAGAAGTGCTAGAGTAATCTATACTTGTATGTATCTCTGTAACATACCAACTTTCTTTCCTTTCTCCTCCCCTTCTCTTCTCTTCCTAATCTTTACTCCTATCTCTCCAAAGGAAACTCGAGCACACAATGTTTTAGATATGCACTTGGTGTAAAGGTTGTATACATGACAAACACGCCAAGTGCTACATTTAGCCTTGTCATCTGATTATTCTTGTAAAAGAATACCCTAAAATCAGAAGTTTTTTTGCTGGATGCTCTGATTCCTTTTGTGCTGTCATTATTCTCCATAGTTATATGCCTTTAGTTTTTGATTTCTTATTGTTGCTGGTCCTAACATTACCAATTGTTTGAATTGCAGATTTCTTTCCTTCTTCTCAGATAAAAGCAAGATAAAAGATTCTGATGATATTCATGCTGCATTGGCTCTGATGTATGGATATGCTGCAAGATATGCTCCATCCACTGTAATTGAAGCCAGGATAGATGCGCTTGTGGTAAGATGTCATTATTTATTGGGTTCAGTTTCCTGTCTTGTTTGTGCTTTTTTTCTTCTTTCGTGTATGGAACACAGGTTTGTGTTTGTGCTCATCTTGAATAATATCTTTGGACAGTAACTAATATGTAAATGCCTAAAGCTTGGCGGTTGAGATTTCACAATGCACAATTAGGCTCTGGTTTGCTAATATGGAGTTTCCTGTGTAGTTTTATATGCATTGACTTGTAGCTATGTTTTTCAGGGCACAAATATGCTCTCTCATCTTCTAATTGTACGCCACCCTAGTGCGAAGCAAGCTGTTATCACTGCCATTGACTTGTTAGGTTGGTACAAAATCTTACAAAATTTCCCAACCTACTTCTTTGCGTGAAGGTTTCATAATGTAACTTGTATGTTGTTCTGTTATCATACGTATGATGTTAGAATAAGTGTCTCATTTTTTCATGTGTATATAATCGTCATAAGCTGCTTTATTCATAAGCTGCTTTGTACATTCTTTTCTTGCAATGCAGATTATAAACACTAGTGACTAGACAGTATTTTACATGAGTTTATAGCTTTAGCTATGGTTCTAATTTAAATTTTTTTAAAACTTCTCTTCTCTTATGAGTAATTCACATTTTATATCTGTCATTTCTTTTCGGTCCTTCAGAACATCTCTGTTAATACTCTTATCCGGCAAAACCAAGTTGTTTTGGGTATTCAGCTGTAATGGAAGTACTAATATCATGGGTATGTAGGACGTGCTGTCATTAATGCTGCTGAAAGTGGTATATCATTCCCGTTGAAAAAAAGAGACCAATTGCTTGACTACATATTAACTCTTATGCGTCGACATGATGAAGAGGGTTTTTCTGATTTAAGTGTTGAGCACTTACGCACTCAGGTTTTTATCGCCCTGTATAGATGTACTTGTAATTATGTTGAAGAGAAGAGGTTACATGTTTTTTCTTATATCTTTGTTTCATGTATTTTAGGCCCTTGCATTAAGTGCTTGCACTACTTTGGTATCCGTGGATCCAAAGTTGACAAATGAGATGCGAAACATTGTCATGAAGGTGTCAAATTCAATCGTGTTTTGGATTTGAATCGTTCTTTCATTCAGTTTGTATTAGTTGTTCCCTCGTCTTTTTTAAATCTTTATTTTATTCTATAGGCTACTTTAGGGTTTTTTGCTTTGCCAAATGATCCTGCTGATGCTGTTGATCCACTTGTTGACAACCTTATCACTCTTCTGTGTGCAATTCTTCTCACAAGGTACTTCGTTGTTCTCAATATCAACATTTTTTTCTTTTTTCTTCTTCAAAGAGCAGCACATTATGAACTTAGTTTATATGCATACCATATCAATATTTTATATATGAATATGTATAATGGTTAGTGGAGAGGATGGAAGAAGCCGTGCAGAGCAGCTGTTGCATATCCTGAAACAAATTGATCAATATGTATCCTCACCCCTCGATTATCAGAGGAAAAGAGGATGTCTTGCAGTTTATGAGATGCTGCTGAAATTTCGGACACTTTGTGTCACCGGTTACTGTCCTCTTGGTTGTCAGGGAAATTGCAAGCACATAAAACAAGTTGATCGCACCTCACGGTTTAATGTTGCAAATTTGCCACGTAAGTTCCATTTTAATCAGTCTTTTTCCTTCAATTTTTCTAGAGGTTGCAAGTTGGAGGGGTCGGGCAGGTTGGCTATCGGGTTAACACGGGTTCAATTGAATGGTTTTTTGAGTTTGGATTGAAATAGGCCATGTTGTGTTGGGTTGACCTGAATAACTTTTTCTTTTAAAGTCATTGAATTAATTAACAAGTAATTAGTATGTCAAATATCATTACAAAAGTTATATTATTTCAGTAATAATCTAATATTTGTATATTAAAAAGATTTAGAAGTCTTTATTAAAAAAATACAACCCGAATCGACCCATTTATAAGTACATGGCCTAAATCACACTCAAATATATTTGAGTATTCTGTAAATCATTAAAAGCAATTCTTCTATGGCCAGCTGCATTTCTTTTGCCAAGTCGAGATGCCTTATGCCTGGGAGATAGAGTTATAGCGTACCTTCCACGTTGTGCAGATACAAATTCTGAAGTTAGAAAAGTTTCTGCACAGGTCAGTTTTTGATATAAAGTTTGATAGTTAAGCTACTAAAATTTATGTTGTATGTTCAAAAGCATGCAAGGATAATTATGCTGAGTCCATGTTATTTTACTTTTTCTCACTCCTTGCAGATCTTAGACCAGTTTTTTGATATATCTCTGTCTCTTCCGAGGACTGTAGCTTCTAATAATAGCCCACCTCTTGAATTGTCCTATGCTGCTTTGTCATCCCTTGAGGACGTTATCGCCATTTTGAGAAGAGTAAGTTTATATAATTCTTTATAAAAAATTAAAAGGAAAAATGGGTTCCAATATGTACTTTCTTTTGCTTTCTGACTTACTTTATACGATTATTGGTTAGGATACATCTATTGATCCTTCTGAAGTATTCAACCGCATCATTTCATCCGTTTGTATTTTGTTGACAAAAGACGAGGTAAGACTACACACATTCATCAGTGCATACACATATATCAATGCGTGTGAATTCTGGTTTTAGTTGTAATATGAAAGTAATTTGGTCATCTAGAATTGATTTCTTATGGTAATTTGATGCAGCTTGTGGCTACACTATGTGGTTGCTCTGTAGCTATATGCGATAAGGTTAAGGCGTCAGCAGAAGGTGTCATACAAGCAGTCACTGAGTTTGTCACAAAAAGGGGAAACGAGCTGGATGAGACTGATATATCGAGGTCCTTTATGTTATTTATGTGGAGTTATTAATTAAATTTTTTTGTGTGTGTAGTTTAACTTACAA
Organism: Pulicaria dysenterica; assembly: GCA_947179395.2. NCBI lineage: Eukaryota > Viridiplantae > Streptophyta > Magnoliopsida > Asterales > Asteraceae > Pulicaria > Pulicaria dysenterica. Next base: position 107,501,152 of record OX359289.1, read on the forward strand.
GGGTAAGTTTGTGCTTTTCAACAGAACGGCCCAGTCTTTGCTTTCTGCTGCAGTTCACGTGACAGAAAAATACTTACGGCATGAAGCACTAGTTTCTGTATCCTTTCTCATGCAAAATTTGTACACTTTTTTGAAATTTGCTACTTTTAGGGAGGGGGGGGGGGGTGATTGGGTAAGTGTTTTGAAAGTGATTATGTGATAATGAAAAAAACAGAATTAAATAGCTAACTTCAAAAAATGGGAAGTGAACATGAGTGTTCGGAATGCTTCTGCTGTGGTAATTAAATAGTTAGAGCTTAATATGTTCCGTAAATAATAATTATCTAAGAAATCCATTGCAAAATGACTAGAAATGACTTTTTTTCTAAAGGAGGTAGAGACGGTTGGTGTTATGGAAATTAAAGTTCCTAAATTAAAGTTTAAAGAAGGGTTAGAAAGTCAGTTCTCTATATCCTTGGATAATCAGTTTTGTTGCAGCTGGTATGAAAAATGGTTTTGAAAATTGATTTATTTTACCGTTCAATTATAGATAATTGGAGGTAGAATCTGTCTATTTTTTTAAAGGAGTATTCCCGGTTAGGGCTCCTCCCGGGGCGCCGAGCCTTTGGCTCAGATGTACGTGGTCTAACCGGTTTTACCCGTTGCCTTCCGAAGCATCCCCGTGGCCATTCCTAATTGAAACCTTGGTGGGACTTGAACCCTTGACCTCCCCTATGGGGGCAAGTGGAGATGGTTAAGTAGAATCTGTCTATCACTCTATCCAAAACTAAAAAACTGCTCATTGCAACTCAACTTGCAACAATCAGATAATCAGTTTCAAACTCAAATCCAAACACCCGCTTGAATATATTGTTTCTAGTGTGTCAGTTATTTTGTATTATTTTCTTTAAATGTTTTAAGATCTCTTCCCTAGCTGAACATACCAGTTCGAGAGTTGTTTTCAATGAAGTATTGACTGCAGCATCAAGGGATATAGTCACCAAGGATATACTTAGAATGCCAGGTGGTTGGCCAATGCAGGATGCATTTTATGTGAGTGTCCATCAATGTTAAATAGGAAAGACCTGAACGTTCATTCATTTTCTAATTAATCTTAATCATTCACTAAGGATATACTTGTTCTAAAATTTTAATGGTACAAACCTAAAATCCTTCTCACTTTTTCTATATATAGGCTTTTTCTCAGCACAGTGAACTTTCATCATTGTTTCTGGAGCATTTGATATCTGCTCTGAGCCACACTTCTCTACACAAAGGTGAAATAGGAAAGGGAGATCTTTCAGGGGATTCTGTTGTAGCCCGCAATGAAAATGAGATCCTGCAAGCTGCTATTGTTGCTTTGACTGCATTCTTCAGGTCTATTTCTTGATGCATTAGTTGAATTTCTAATATTATGTTATATGACTTTTTGCATGTACTGCAGAGGAGGTGGTAAAATTGGGAAGAGAGCGGTTGAACAAGATTACGCATCTGTTACTGCAATACTTACTCTTCATTTAGGAAGCTGTCACAGTCAATCTATTTCTGGGCAGCATGAGCAACTACGGTAACTTAAATCTGTTGGTTCCATGTTAAGTTTTCAGTAGATAAAAGATAAAAGATAAGGGCAAACTGTAAGAAATCAATTTACTGTTCTCTCTCTTTATGTATCAAGTGGTTAAAGCAAGTACACTTCTAAAGCTTTTCACAAATTTGGTTAATGTATGTTATTTATGTTGATAAAGAGCGAATGATAACATTGCAGTTTCTTTTCAGTTGAATTTTCATCACTATTGCATTACATGGTTATGAAAAATTATGTTGCTTGTGTCGACATAAAGTGAGTAGTACATTGCAGTTTTTTGGTAGTTTGCCCCAAAATAAACTCTTTTCTTTTTCATGTGGAGAATGATTTTCACTCAAGTATGTCTTCATCTTAAACTGCAGTACACTTCTAATAGCATTTCAGGCATTTTGTGAATGTGTCGGGGACCTTGAAATGGGAAAGGTATATACTTCCACATACGTGTGGCCTAATTACAGCAGTGATAGAAGTACTATCTGTATGAGGGGCTCCCCTTCCCCACCAGATCTTTCTTGATTCATTCATTCTTTTTCTTGCTGTCCAGATTTTGGCTAGAGATGGAGAGCACAATGTTGATGAAAAGTGGATCAATCTTATTGGTGACTTGGCTGGATGTATTTCCATAAAAAGACCTAAAGAGGTACAACTTTATATGTTTTCTCCCATTCAAAAGATAAAATGGAATCGGTTGCTAATATTTGTAGCTTTTTCTATGTATGCATATGGTTACAAGCATATTTGGCGGTCTGTATGTATATATGTACATTTCAGCATCTTTCCTTGGATAGCTATGTAGTTTCAGATAAGTTAAAGCCCCATAATAAACTTAGAAACCATAATCTCTGCTTATCTGCTGTTTGTTGCAACTTAGATTGTTTGCAGGGTGATCATCATCCAATCCCATCTTGAAACTCCTATTTATATAACCAATAATGTATTGTATGTATGTGTATGCATGCTAGCCATTTGGTTGATGTAAATTTTGGTTCGAATGTTTATCTAAAGGGTACAATGAGCATGAAGTAGATTCTAGAGTATGAAGTTGATAGCTGGTTTTTGGGCCAACAAGGCTCATACAGACTAGTTTCTTTATTTATATCATATGTTTTTATATTCTTGAATTTCATGTAGCTATTCTAGCTGCCTGAATAATCAATTGCATGTAATTGTACAGTTAGTTTTTAGCTTTGAATCAACATGTGTTGGGCTTTAGAAGCCAGCAAAGGGTCATTGTTTTCATAATTGGCTGTGATTTAGGCAAAGTTTGGAGATAGTCTGGCTTCATTCATTTTTATTTGATATTATCTTGTTACTTATTCTGTCATGATGTGCTACATAAAACGGAGTTCTCCATCATGATGCATGTGTGTAATGTTCATTTTTCTGAACATGGATGTGATTAATATATTTCCACCTACTTTTTTCAGGTTTCAGCAATATCAGTTATTTTAAGTAAATACTTGAATCAACCTGTGAGATTCCAGAGGGAAGCTGCTGCAGCAGCATTGTCAGAGTTTGTACGTCACAGGTAGGTCTGGAGTAATTTCCCACCAAATCATTTGACTTCATTTTTCTAATGATGATTTTCGATGCAGCAATGAGGGATCTGGTTCGGTATTGGAGGACATAGTTGAAGCATTGTGTCGACATGTGTCAGATGAGTCTCCTATGGTCAGGCGTCTCTGTCTACGAGGACTCGTGCAGGTTTTACAAGTTGCATTTGTACATGATATATGAATATGACTAATACATGCAATTTTGGATTTACCGAAGAAAATTCCTTGCATAAATATTGATTTTTGAGATCTTTTTTTCATAATTTGATCTTTATCTTCTACCCATGCCATGATTTAATTTAACAATTAGGCTCTTAATGACCTTAATATCTGTATGGAATAATAGCCGTGGATGAATTTTTGAGGACTTACATTTTAATATGTACTTACAGATACCACTTGTCCATATTAATACATACACAAAAGAAATTCTTGGTGTAATATTGGCCTTGCTCGATGATTCAGATGATTCAGTTCAGTTGACTGCAGTGTTATGTTTGCTTTCGGTATATTTGATTTACTTTATCTTTTTCTATACTTGAAACAACTTTGTATTGAAATTGTTTAGTGAGTTCATACTTTAACTGTGACAGATTCTCGAGTTATCACCAAATGGTGTGGAGCATGTCCTACTTAATTTGTCTGTCAGGCTTCGCAATCTTCAGGTGAGTTCTTAACAGTAATGTGATTAGGAAATGCTTGTTTTCTGGTTTCAAACTTTCAATACATAAAACACGATGTATGTGAATAATGTTTGAGATCAATTTTTTTTGTTTATTTCTTCATGAAATGGTTGTTTGGTTTGTAAACAGGTTTCAATGGACACAAAGATGAGAGCCAATGCGTTTGCAGCATTTGGGGCACTAAGTCACTACGGTTCTGGACCACAACGTGACTCTTTTCTTGAGCAGGTTTCTTAGCGACTTTTAATGGGCTATGTGAAACTACCTTAGCTTACAGGATTATATGAACTTTTCTACCATTGTAATCTTTTGAAGCCAATTTTTGATACTAATGATCTAATAATAGGTTTCTATATTCTATAGCACAACAGTCTACATTGAGTGTGGCAATATCGACCCATTACTTAATGAATGAGTCAATTCGGGTTGTGTCTCTAGGGGGAAAAATCTGAAAAGGATATGAGCCAAAAACTGTCCAGAGTATACTTTAAATACATAAAACCTTCTAAATCATTTTATTTTAATAATATGATTGTTATTAACCAACTATTTAGAAAAAAAATTAGAATATTGTTTAAAGGTGTTTCCGTACCTGTTTCAACCCATCCAAAAGTTTTACGTGTTTTGGACCAAATCTGTTGCGTCTTTACCCAACCAGTTTATTTCACCCCTTACTTGGAAAGTACCCATGTCAGGTACATGCTGTCTTGCCACGCTTGGCTCTTCATCTTCTTGACGAGGAATATAGTGTCCGACAGGCTTGCCGGGTAAATAACCCCAGGCATCTCATTTTTTGGTTGAGTTAAGATATTTTCTCTTATTGATATTTATCTTTTGTCTACCATACAGAATACTATCAAACAGGTTGCTCCTCTCATGGAAATTGAGGATTTGATCCCCCTGTTTAACACACATCGTTTTATATCTGATCACAGGTATGGTATATGTTGCTAAATCTAGTAGCAATTAACTAATTATGTACTTATCATACATTTCATTCAAAATCATGCAGTTAATCATTTTTACCTTTATCAGGAGTGACTATCAAGATTTTCTTAGAGATCTTGCGAGACAATTCATTCAGCATCTGGCTTCCAGGGTTGATACTTACATGGCATCAATAGTACAGGTGTTAATTTAAAATAGAAGTCGATAGCACATAAAGTTATTGAAAATAGACGTGTATTATCTGGCTATTAGAGCTGACTCATTTTTGTGTCATCATACAAATCAATCTACTTCCTATTTTTGTAGGCTTTTGATGCTCCTTGGCCTGCCATCCAGGCAAATGCCATTTACTTATCCAGCAGCATGCTTGCTTTGACAGATGATCAGCACATATCAGCCTCTTATTATTACCAGGTGAATTCACCTTTCTTTCTTCTTTTCAAAGAACGAACATCACTTGCAATAACACACAGAAACACACTAAGAGATCGATATCCGGGCAGCACATGTATGTGTATACCGACATTTTTTTTTGGTATGTGTATCCAAATTTTTGTTTCTCCTTTTTCAATATAATTTGATTTAGCTTTGTCTAATACAAATTAAGTTTTAAAAAGTAGTACTATTCTCTGATACTTTCATACAATAGTACAAAATTGATTTTCTTTATATGAGTATCTAATTTCATGATATTTGACTTTATGTATGTTCTTTGTCAATTGTCAAAGACATTTTACTTAAAAATATTTAGCTAAATAATGATAATGACCTGTAAAATAATTACATATATTGATGAAAAAATAAGGGCTTGTACAACATGACATTAGGGGCAGGGCTAGCAAAATTTTAGCACGACTCAATCCCGACCCAAAAAAGTGACACGAACCCGAAAAATAAAGTAAGTGGGTCGGCACGAACCCATCACGAAAAAAAGTGACACGAACACAACATTTGCATTGAAAACTTAAAACTCAAAACCTTACTAGCCTTTTGACTTCTTTCCCTTTCATTTTCATTTTTTAAAGAGAATAACATAGTCGTTGCTAGTACTATCTCTCTCTTGTCACTCTATCTCTCGGTCTTGAGTGTTGTCGCCGCAGTTACGTTCTTATTGTCCCCGTCTCCCATACTATTTCATGTGGATTGCTCGACCACGTGAACAATTTCATAGTGTTTATTGGGGTTTTATGATTTCAAAACTATAAGCAGAACTTATATTTTTCATTCGTAATTTCTAGGCTGTTTTTGATTAACTACATATATAAAAACCGAAAAAAACTCGTCCGACGCATTTGACCGAAAAATGGGTCAACACGAAACACGACACAAGAAAAGATGATACGACTCGAACCCAACAAGAAAATAAATGGGTCAAAAATGAGTCGACACGGAACACGAGCGACACGAAAACAATAACCTGAAATTGACACGAAATTGCCACCCCTAGATTTAGGGGTGGGAGGTCAGTCAAAAATTGGACGTTGTAAAAAGCAAACTGATATTTTGCTACCAGGAGTACAGATTTCTTTCAAAATCAATGTGGAAGTTCCTTACTATTATGGAATGATGTTCTAAAAGAAAGAAAATGTGCTTCACAACTTTTAGGTTTTTGGATTGTTGGTGAGCAAAGGAAGTCGTTCCACAGATGCAGTTGTGAGAGCAACATGTTCTTCAGCCTTGGGCATGTTGTTGAAGTCTACAAATTTGCTTTCATGGAGAGCTGATCGGCTTGATCATACAGACTCTGGCAGGAGCAGTATTGATTCAGAATCCAGTAGCAGGAGGTAACATAATTCTGTAAGTTGATCAGTTTCAAAGGTTTCTAACCCCCCAATGAAACATGTTATGGCCAGATTGGTCCTCGATCTTTGTATTTGTTGTTTGTTTTAGCATGTAAAGTTGCCATTGAAATTTGTAAAGTTTAGTGGAACTGTGCATAGATAGAAAGATTGCATAGGTTTTGGGATTCTAGCTCTGTATAGTTCTGTGTTTGATTTTTTGTTGTAATTTTGTAAATTTAAAGTTGCATCATACAATCGAGTTTTTCATTGATATACTTGAACCTTGGTTAGAGGTGGTATGGTGAGAGGATTGGATAACTGGTCAAAAACTACTTTTCTAATTGTTGGATGCTGTGCATTCATCTTGTTTTTACTACTAACATGTTAGCAGGGACTGAATCAGATTCACATCAGTTTGTGCTGCCTGGCCTGACCTGGCCGACAGGAATTGAAGTTACTAAACTTCAAATTACAGGCACCACGAGATTAGAGACAACAGATTGATCAGTATTGCGCTAAAAAAATCCTAGAAGCTGGGAAAACCACATACAGGGTAGTGGTTAACAGCTTCAATGAGCGAGAACCCGAGTATGCTCACGAATTAGCCGAGGGAAAAAATAAAGTATGGTGTGTACTGTATACTGTATAGGCCCTGTTTCACTATGCAACTAAGATGACCAGGATGTAGCTTAAAGGAGAAATACATGATCCTATATCAAGTATCAATAGTAGGTGTAGCAATTCATATAATATTAATGAACTTAGTGCAATATAGTATGAGAAAATACTATCAAGGACACACATTTTGAGAGTGACTGAAATGCTTAAAGGAATTAGGGTAAATTACAATGTTTATATACATAAAAAGTATTTACTAAATCTATTATATATTTGTAGAAAATACAAGCTAGAAGCAAACTTTAACTAAAACGTATAAGGGACAATTTATATTCTAACATTCTCTCTCCTTGTGTCCATTTTACAAATAAAGCATAATAAACGAAAAATATCTTCTTCGCTAGCGCAGTTGATCTTGAGAATAAACACAGAATGATTGTTGAGGGCATCTTCAGTTTTAGTATCCTTGTAATTATGCATCAAAGGATATGCTGTTTTCGAATGTAGCTCTTGATCTTAATAATGACTTGAAACTATTTCATTACTATGCTCCCCCTCAATTTTTTGAGCATATATCTTCTTATGGGAGAAATACGATGAAAAGTGATGTGTTTTTATACTAGTCTTCTCTTTAGAAAGTCTTAATAGATGTTAATCACAAATGGATATTTTAGCTTAGGTAGCTGGGAAGACATACATTCGTGTTAGTATCCGAGAACGGTCTTGTTTGACTAACACACAAATGGACCCAGTTTGCAAAGTTATGAAATAGAGAAAAAGAGAGCCGATGATTTGGAACAAAAAAAATGTCAAACTTACTCTGAAACTTTTTGAATTGACCGAAAAACTCCATATATCAGAAAAACAGTACCATGAGTTTAAGATTTAAGAATGTGCATTAACACGATAAGAAGTAGCACGAGAAACATAACCACAATTGTTTTGAAAAAAGAGTTTGTTGTTTCATTCCTTCATAATAATCTTTACGTTTATTTAAAAGCTTTCTCCGAAGCTTGTCCCTCTCTATAAGTTTCTCTGTGTAATACTTGAGTGTAGCATAATTATCCTTAGAATATGTGGTTTTCGGATGTTCAACACTTTTTGAGGACAAGATAAAGATTCTTGAGCAATGAGTGTTGGATATTCAAAGCAAGTCATATTCAGAAATGATGAACTTTGAAACGGAAATGAATCAATTTGTGCTTAGAATTCAGAAATTGGAACGAGACTTACAAAATTGTGTAAAAAAAGTCACGGCTTCTTTTGATTCTAAAAAAGTATAAAAGTGTAATTCTTCTGAAGGTAAAGAAATCAAGGTGGTTCGTGTAGTCGTCCATGCACGTGAATCATCTTTCTCTATTTCAAGTTCCAAAGTTTTAATTTATTCTCTATCAACATTTGGAGTATCATGAAGAACACTTTTCTTTATCAGATCTAAATTATTTTTAATAGTAAAAAAATTGTTTTAGCAAAGTTGTTACTCGGTCTATAGAATGAAACTCATCACCATCTCTAGAAACATGCGGTTACACACTGATCTTCTTATCAACTATGATATTGTATAACTCAATAGCACCATGTCGACAATTTCAACCATTGTAACACCCCGATTTTGAAAACCAGATTTTTCATTTTAATAATAATAAATCAAGAATCCATACTACATGGATACGTCTGCAAACTTTAATTATATCAAACCTGTTTTTCAAAACATAATAATTACAGCGAAAGCTATAAAAGTGGCGATAATACAATCAAAAGAAGCCACGGTATACAAAAGATTTGTTGGTGTTACGCAAATTGTTCACCGACCACATATACATGTTTATACAACATAAACAGTAACTAAAAGTAATCTAGATAAGTGTTCCTCCAAAAGATTAGTAACCACAAGCAGGTATCCAAGCTCACATATCTAAGTGCCACCTGCAGTCATGGGGAGAGTATCTGTTAGCTAATTAAAGCTAGTGAGCATAAGATAGCATAATCATTAACATAAACATATCACATATCATATATCAATCATCAGATAATGCTATCCTAGCATCTCGCGATGAGCTGGCACAGCCAGAAGGAAGCATAATCTTGCAGGGTAGCTAGCCCGGCTCAACACTCCTAACTGGGGAAACCAGACACATCAACCGCGCGGGTGGGTGAGCGGTTAGCGGTCCACCGTTGCGTTTCAGGCCAAAGCCTTCATGGGTACAACAATAAGTCGATCCCCATTGCTCTCGAGGAACGCTGGGTTTGCAACCCCAGGTAGTTGACGCTATCATCGACCCGCAGGTCTCAAACGCCCCAGACCTCGTGCTGGCCTCGTTCAAGGACTATAACCAGCCCCCATATCTCGGATCCGATCACAAATACAAATCTGACCCATTCGGGCCTCATAGCGCGCATATCACAACCACATAAAATCCATAGTTCAATTCATACATGCTTCTTGCATATTTATAATCATATCATAAATCATGGTTTAATTGTTACATGTGTTATGCATAAACATAGCATACATCAAGTTTAATTACATTTTATGGAATTACTAGCACATATAAATAACATGTAACACGGTTATATTAATTCTTATGTCATCCTATACTCACCTGTGAGGCTAGAGACTAAAGCAAACAATAATCGTGATCGTCGCGTTCTTCTTCCGGGTCGTACAGCTTACCTAAAAGATAATACTCGTGTTTAGTCACTTCACACAAGTACATTAACTAATAAAACTAATATGATACCCCTAATGATGCCATTAGACTAAATAGAATCCTAAACGAGCATCCCGTACGACAAAACGTTGAAAAACAGCACAACAGTGCACTATTCATAACAGACAGTCCCTACGGCCGTAGTAAAAATGTCCTACGGCCGTAGGACCATTTTTATAAAACATCCCCCTACGGCCGTAGGGAAAACTTACTACGGCCGTAGTAACCAATTTACAGTCAGTGTGCGAGAAACAGCCCCCTGTTCAGTCCATTTGCAATCCAAACCCAATTCCAGCAATCCCAATCCAAATTCCAGTGTTTCCATATGATTTTAGGTAACATAACAAGTCTAGAAACATACATTTAACAAACTCTAATCAAGGATTCATGATTTAGGATCAAAATCTTCATTTTTTGACCTAAAGCTTAAAACTCAAGAACAATGGAGAAGATGAACTTACAATAGAAGATTGATGAAGGAGATGATGAATAAAGGTCAGATTATAACTCGAAATTGTTGTTGGAACAAAAACTTGGTGATCTCTCCTCTTGCTTTCTCCTTCACGGTTCCAAGAATGAAAAAGGAAAAGAGAAGTGTGGGTGTATGTATGTGTTTACGTGTTTGAGAAGAGAAGAGAAGAGACTTTAAGTCTCAATAATATCCACAAGAGGTATTTTGTTCCCCTTCTCAACTTACAACTTAATACCCGTTTACCCGTTTCAACTAACGGAGATATTTCCGGAATCCTTATTCAAAACCGTTTAATATTTTATTTAATTTATCTATTTTCTTTATTATATTTATTATCATGATTTCTTAATTATTTTAATAATAACTCTAATATTTAATATAATTCTAATATTCATTAATAAATCTGAGATTCTAAGGCACCAAGAGTATATACGACTAGACCCTTTTTGAGGATGTTACAACCATCAATAGAAATATTCCAACAACGTGAAGCCCAAAGTTGAAAACTAGGATTAGTAACCTTCGCATCTTTGATAAAACTCCAATTTGTTGACACTAATAGAATTTATTTTCTTTCTTTTTTTCTATACTAACCTTGACTAATACTTTACAATGATCTTTGAGTGGAAAGAAAAAAAGATGATTTTCAACAAGAACTGATATCAAACTTGGCTATGTATTGATTTCAACAATGATTTTTTTATTCATAAGATTCTTAAAAGCAAAAAAGTCCTGCCAAGTATATAATACCCAGAGGCGGGACACTGTTTAGGAGTGGTTTACGACTTGAATGAGGTTGGAAACTGTTTTCGATTTAGATGAGGAGATGCTTTTCGATTGTGAGTTCATCAATGGTTTTCGATTGTGAGCTTTTCGATTGTGAGCTTTTCAATTGTGAAGATTTCGATTGAAAATTTTCAATTGTGAAGACGATTTCGACTGGGACCCAATCAACAAAAAGTTGAGAGTCGACGAAGCTTTCAATCCTATTCTTTTCGATTGGAACTTATAGATGGTTTTCGATTTGCACTCAAAGATGATTTTCCACTTGCAGGATTATACTTTAAAGAACTTTCACGATTCGGAACCTCTCGAATCCAAAATCAATCTAAATCCCAACAATAATTTCTGTTTCTTCAATATACTCGAAAATGATATTAAACCATGAATCATTCCTCAATTTCAATCAAACAACCCTATATGATGATGAATTCACAAAGAACGGGTCACAAACTAAAGCCCAAAAATGATCGGATCTTAAGCCTCAAATTCATTAATTATCTATATAATCAATTCTCCACCAAAAAGTACTATTCATTATAATTTTTAATTTTAGCCCTCAAGTTTATTTATTTTCATTATACACCCTTAACCAATTTTTAATTTTAACTCTTAAATTTATTCTTTTTATTATACATCCTTAACCCAAGTAAATCACTATTCATATTAATTTTTAATTTTAACCCTCAATTTTATTTTATTATACACCTTTAAGTTTATATAAATTACATTTGATCTAACACAACTATTAAAATACATTAGATTCAGCTTTTCTCTCCCACTTTAAGTTTAAGGGTTCAATTACTGTTATACATCATTTCCATTTTTCAATTCAACACTTCATAAATTTTCACTTTTTACCCTTCAGTTTGTATATGTTACTTTTGATCTTATAACATTACCAGCTAATGTAGCCACATGTACGTAATGTAATCCGCAAATACAGTAGAAGCATGTTAACCTAAGTTTTTTTCTACGCATTCTAACTTTGAACAACCATATTATATATTATATTTTGTATAAATTAAATTACTAAGAATATGATTGTTTGAATATCACCCAACACAACGCTTGGGCTTGATATATCTTGTTGTATTCAATTTTGATGTATAATAGTTCACTTGAACTCGAAATTAGTAATAGACTACAATTTGCTCTTCAATTTTGTACCAAGAAATTCAAAAATAGTGGTTGAACTAAAGAACAATTTCCAAAATCAAAAACCACATATTGAGAAACTAAATTAGATGAATATATGTACCTTTTTATCCAGTTTCTACTTTGATTTCCATTCTAAGGATCTCAATTACATCAAGTATCAATACTAATTGAAGCAAATCACACAACAATAATGAACTTAGTGTAATAGAGTATGAAAGAATACACCAAGAACACATACACTTTAAGAGTAATTGAAATATTTTTTTATTTAGAGTAAATTACATTGTTTATATACTCAAAGGGTATTTACTAAATCTACCATATACTTCTAGAAAATACAAACTTGAAGCAAAATTTAACTAAATGTAAAAAGAAACAACTTATGTTCTAACACGAAACAAGGCGGCAATCAACGAGCATGAGTTCTTAAAAGGCTCGATGCAAAGGAACTAGGATAATAAAAATACATTAGCTTGGGACTTGACTCGGTGTGGATGTTCTGTCATGACACCTAGATTTCTTAAGGGGGCGTTTGGTTCAAGTATTGATTTTGAGGGGAATGATATTTATACATAGGATTGGGAATTGGACCTTCTTTGTCGGGCCCCTTGACTGATTAGAGAACCTGGTAAGTGCACGGCCGTGCCCAAACGAACTGATCTGTTCTTTGTCGTTTATCACGCAGTTTTGAAATCAAGTATGTCATGAACAAATTTTTGAGTCTCTGAGTTGACTTTTTCCATGCTCATACTCAAAATTGAAATATCGCGCTGCAAGGGACAAACCTATATATATATATATATATATAAGAACGTACCCATTCATGAACAGGGAGTTTATGATAGTTTAGTTTATAAACAGTTAGTTTATAACAGGTTACTTCTAAGCAGATTGCTTATGAATTTTTTATCACAAGTTACTTTGGGGTATAAGAGTTCTTATAACCTGGTTATCCTATGTGTCTGGCTAGGGACCTCCTTAGGCTAACAATATGCAGTAACTATTACTTATCTTGCACAAGTGGGAGTCTGTTGGATTATGTGCAGAAATAACTAATAGGCATATTGTATCCAATGTTATAAGAGACTAAAGGGTCACACTGCTACACACCCAATTCAGAACAGTTGAATTTCACCATAAATCTGTGTGGAAATAATTAATAAGTTGGATTAATTATTAAAGAGAAAAATGAAATAATTAAGCAGTCAGATTAATTAAAGAAATAAACGAATAATTAATCAGTAGTATTAATTATTGAGAGATATAAATAATTATCCAGTCTGGATTAATTATTCGAAAGGAATAAATAATAAATAGTTATTTATTAAAGGGAATTAAATATTAAGTTTTAATATTTAACGGACCAGTTAATTAATAGTTAATTAATTAACTAGTAAAGTCCAAGGGGTCAAAAAGAGAAGAGTTGAAAGTTTAATTAAAACCAGTGGGCTTTTAATTAAACGGGCTTAGGTCCATTCTAATCCTTATATATATCCTAAGCCTTAAGGATTAAATAGAAGTTACAAGGGATTAACCCTAGCCACCACAACTCTCTCTCTCTTGATCTCGTCGATCTCTCCCTCTCACTCTCGCATCTCTCTCTCGGTCTCTCTTTTGGCGTCGAACACAAAACCGAGAAACACAAGAGGTGTGTTTTCGGTTTAAGGTGGTTTTCGCATACACACACACACTCTTGACTTTGAGTGTTGAAAGCTTGGTGATCCAGGAGCGGTCTAGCAGCCAGTTCAATCGGAGGTGCAGTAGTGGTGGACTTTCTTTAGCAATCCTAAAGGTTCTGATCAGGTATATTTCTTGTAACCTTATCTGTGGATTGTTTGTTAAGAAACTATGTTGATCATGTAAGTTTTAAGATCCTAACCCTTTTTGGGGTTTAGAGGGTTGTGTTCAATCCAGTTCCGCTTTTAGGATTGAACCAGTAGAATCAAACCCAGGATTGACCAGGTTTGAGTCATGTGGTGTTTTGGTCAGGTTCAAAACCCTTCACGACTCTGGCCTCATCATAACATCATAACAAAGTTGGCCTACAAAAGCCATATCATATCGAGGTTGGCCTACAAAAAGCTATAGCATAACATATTGGCCTACAAAAAGCCATAGTATCAACATATAACAAATAATAACATGATTGGCCTACTCAAGCCTAATATCATCGCATAGCAATTCATACCATAACAAATTAACAACATATAAACCGTAACTTACCTTAAACATGGTTATAACATGTTTATCATGAAACCTAAGGTTAACCGGTACTCACCTTAACAGCTACAGCAGACAAATACAGTGTTCGATATCCTCTGGCTCTTCAGGAGCGCCTAACACATCATTTACAAGCTTGTTAACATCTTACAATTAACACATATGGTTATATACACAAAATATATAATTTACCAATCTGGAACACTGCTTGCGATCGCAAGCTATACCCTTGCGGTCGCAAGGACTCTATAAAACACCTCTTGCGATAGCATGGATATCCCATGCGGTCGCAAAGACCCTTTTTCAATAAAAACGATGTTTCCGATCGCATGGGTTTCTGTTACAGCAGAGTTCATCCCTGTTCAAACACAACAACTGCAAATCGAGTTTTTAACACCCAAATCGACCAAAAATCAACCCCAATTGTTCATAGACATTGTTTAACAACCTTAGAAGCTTACCAAATCATTTGACACAAAAAGAAACCATTAAAACACTACTTTACATCATCACTTGGTGTGATTCTATCAAAACACCATTACTAGGTTTTTAAAGGAATTTACTTACTGAAAGAGGTGATTGAGAGCTGTAGATTTGTATATTAGCTACTGAAATTCCACAATTTGATCTTCTCCTTGATTTCTCTTTCAAAATTGCACCAAAGATTGAGAGAGTATCGAGTGTGTGTGTTTGTACGTATGATTGTGTGTGTTTTAGTATGTGTATTGTGTTCTTCCAGGAAGACAAGAACACACAAAACCGACCCTGTGAGTTTATTTATTTAAAACACGGTATTTTATTCCCTTTTTAACTTACAACTTATCTCTCATTTACCCGTTTCACCTAACGAGGATATTTTTAGAACCATTACCTAAAACCAGTTACTAACTTACCCATTTTACCTATTATTATAATTATCTTACATAACACCTTTTTATCATGTATAATTAACAAGTAACACATTTAGCCACAAAATACATTGATTAAAATCAATGTACAAGTATATAAGCACATAGTACAACATAGTACAACATAGTACAACTAGGCCCTATTTTGGGATGTTACATAACGGCTAGGGTTTCTATCGTAGGTTGACAACAAAGGGGTGACGGCGGCGGCGAAGGGGTGACGACGGCAGCGAAGGGGTGACGGCGGCTAGGGTTTTCGCAGTGGGTTGACGGCAAAAGGGTAACGACTAGGGTTTTCGCCGGAGCATAGCCGGAGGAAATCCTTCACTTGTGGGATTTCAAAATACCATGGGGGGTGAAGGGATTGAAAAAACATTCAGCTAAGGGATTTTAAGGATTCCTGGAATTTTGATTCCTCCATCATATTAACAAACCAAACATGGTATTTGGGAGGATTTCAAATCTCATTCTCATGAAATCCCACGAACCAAACGCCCCTTTAGGATTTTTTTCTAAAAAACAAACTAGTTTAGATGCATTGTCATCTGTCATTATTGAAATGTGTTACTTCCCTTTTACAATTGTTGGCTATTAGGCATTCGGAAACAAGGTTTGGGAAATGCTACATTAAGTAGACAACCTTTTAGTTTTGGGAGAATTTCATATAAACCTTTACAAATTTTGTTGAACATATATATATATATATATATATATATATATATATATATGAAGAAGTTCATGCGAGAACCGTTGTTAGTGCAAGAATCGCGAGAACCAATCTGAGCCGTCAAATTAATTCCCCCTTGGTTAATGTCATTATCCACCCATGAATTCCTCACATGCACCTTGCCACACTCTATCCCTCCACGCTCAACATCCATGAAACTTCCCATATACAAGGAACGGCCGAGATTGGTTCTCGCGGTTCTCGCAGTAACAACGGTTCTCGCATAAACCCTCCCCTATATATATATATATATATATATATATATATATATATATATATATATATATATATATAGAGGAAGAAGTTCCATTGAGAACCATTTTTAGTGCTAGAACCGCGAGAATCAATCTGAGCCATCCAATTCCCTCTCTTTCAATGTCATTGCCCACCCATGAATTCCACTTATCAAATCAACGGCTAAGATTGGTTCTCGCAATAAAATCGGTTCTCAATGGAACTGATATTGTCAGAATTATACATAAAATATATATCTGATATCTGACAATATCTGGTTTAAATAAATAAAATATAGCCAAAATGAGCTTTAAATGTTTTCTTATTTTATTCAAGGCTATTTCAGGTAGACAAAACGGAAAAATGGATAAAACGCGTCGAAACGAGAAAACACCACTCAAAAGACGAAGATTTTCTGAAAAAGCAGATTACGCGTCGCGTACCCTATCCTAATTACGCGACGCGGAAGAATCGAATTCGGTTACAACAGAATGCAGCTGTCAACGAATCTTGTCAGGGAATCTTGTCAGACATATTTACGCGGCGCGGAAACAACTATTTACGCGGCGCGTAAATCAGTTCTCACGCCTATAAATAGCAAGCCAAGCCTCATTCGACAAACACACCTCCAGAGACCTTATACACTTCCACATACCACTCCAGCCGAACTTAGGCGACTCCAGGGGGCCTTCGGGCTGCTCTGGAGGTTTCCTCGCCTCCTATCCATGTAAATACGTAGCTTGTAGCGTAGATTTGTAGTTTTCATAGCTGTAGTTGTTTTTCTGTCTTCGGAAACGAGTTCCATCAAGTTTGTACGAGTCGAGATGCTGTCCAGATGTATTTCTACCTTGTATAATACAAACTGGTATTCTCTTTCCTTTATTTTTGCTTCGTTACAATGAATCCAAATTGACATAAATATGTAGTCGTTATGCGTAGGATTATATTATGATGATTTTTATTTAAGACTTGGTATTTCTGAAATAATGAAACATTATAATTAGCTATTTTATAATACTATCAGTTCATGCGGGTATTCGGCAGTGTAAGTGTTGAAAAACCATTTGCTTAGGATATCTGTATCTTTATATACATATATATTCAAACAGACTCATACTTATATGCATTTGCTCATAGACCCACTTGAGGTGTACGATACGTATAAGTCTGGTATGTGTAATCAAGGACATTTGCTCATAGACCCACTTGAGGTGTTGAACTGATATATTATCTTAATACCTAAATATATATCTTCTTACCGGATGTTAACAGACAACGGTATTTACTTTGTCTATTATTTCATTAGGAGATAAATACTGACCTTTTAAGTAAAACGGGATAACACCCGGGAAGCGAGGTTTTATCTAACCGGTGTTTTAATAATACAGAGATTAAATCATGATTACCTTAAGATTGTTTTGTACTGATAAAAGATTGGTACCGAATCTACTTTAGAAATCATCTTAATAATTTCATTCATTTTATAACCGGATTAGCTAACACTACTATTAATATTGATTTGGAGGATTCATAACTTGGCACTTTCTTTTATTTCCTGCTTTATTTATTTTTCCTGCCTAGTATTTAGTTTTATCCTCACCTATCTATCTAATTAGACAGCAGTTTGGTATTGAGAGTAGCAATAACTATCAGCTTACCCGTGTTACCAGCGCACTATACTACACGCGATGGGTCCTCTGCCCAGCCGCGCCGTGTGCACTCGTACCGTTGTGAAATCCGGTCCGCACGTAAACGCGACACACTAGATTTTTGGCGCCGCTGCCGGGGAAGATTATGATAATATTGTGAAATATTCTAACTGTTGATTTAGTTTGCAGTCTTGAAGATCTGACTATAAAAGATTTCGTATTTCAAAGCGTTATTCTGTTCGCTTACATACCGTACGAATAGTATGTAACCCGAATAAATGGTTTGTTTTTCTTTTATTTTATTTTTGCTACAAACTTAATAAAATGATGTGTGAGATTTCTGGTCTCAGAATCGAAATTATGATTAATCACGCATATACTGGCAGTCATCTCAGCAACAATACCAAAATTTCGATCTGTAAAATAGGGGAGTTCTCTCTACTTCACTTTTGTTTATTCATGCTTTTGAGTACAATGAGGACATTGTATCATTTTAAGTGTGGGGTAGAGGTATCCATATTTCTTGTTAATAAAATTTGTCTAAAAATCTAAAATCCCCAAAATTTTTAAAATTTTGCAAAATCCTCATAGTTTTAATTTGTAAATTAATTCAAAATTCAAATTTAAATTTTTTCGCATTTATGATTATTTGTATGAAATTTTTAATTAAATTTATATGAATTCAGATTACATAAAAGGAAAATTATTCTAGATTTCACGACTTAGCATAAATACAGCCTGTACTTAAATTGAGTGTTTGAGTCTTACAGTTGTTATCATTAAAACACTGATTTCATTTGCTGTGAGTATGTCTAAATTGCATATATTTTAGAACTTGTTACTGAATTCTTTTCAAAACCACCAAAATGAGAACTAGACTATTGCACTAATAGAGACCCTCTTTCTTTTTAAAACCCGTTGTTATAAGCCTTTTTCTTTCAAAACTTAAATGATCTCACTTTTAGATTATTTATTTTATTTTATTTTTAACCCTTTTTCAGCGTAATGCTCATTTTTAGCATTCGATACCCTAGTTAACTACTTTGAGCCTTAACCTTTCGTTTCATCATCCATATTTATCCCATTTTTAGTCCATTTTATTTTTAGTTTCCAAAATCAGTTAAATCAAATTTTTGCTGCTTAGTTTCATTCTGTGTTCCTATATTCTTCAGTTGTTCATGCACCGATCAGCAGGACATGAAAAGTTAATATCTTTGGTCTATCCGTTGCATACAGCTGAACCCAAAAAAAAATCCATAAAAATCAGAAAATCAATAGAAAAATGAGAAGCTTCAGTTGCTTGACATGTTTTTCCAGAGCTGGCCCTTTCAACATCCGAACTACATATCTGACGCGGAGTTCACGTTCACATTCACATGCTTCGAAAACTTGGTCCGTCTCACGTAACCAACGAATAGTCTCAGAGGGATTATCACTACCCTCATAAACTTTAGGCCCGCAAGACATGAACTTTTTATACGAGCACTTCTCTGGCTTCTTTCCTGCCAGAGCGTTCTGCAACAGCTCCCTCGTCAATCGGAGCTCCTCCTCTAACAATCTAACATATGCCGCCTGCTCTTGATCGTGCCTTGGCGGCTCCACATTATACTGAGAAGCTTCGTCCTCAGCTTCCCGTCGTTCACTAGAGGCCTCGTCCTCCATTCGTTTGAGAGCCTCTTCTGTCGTAGCTCTACGTTCGGCCATTTCTACTCAACTAACTATTTACACGTAAACCACAGTTAGTACACCATTTATTCACCACGTACAAATACTACAGTTAATCTATCACATAGGACAGCCACATAACGCTCAACTCAACCCCAATTACCCTGATAGGAAAACTTAACGATGGTCGGGCCCGAGCTTGAGATTGAATACTTCAACGAGTACCCAAATCCTCAAACTTAGGCTCTGATACCTACTTGTAACGCCACCTCTAACGAGCTTAAAATTAGAGTTAATTTAAACTTTTTAAACAACGATTATCAAAAGTGTACAGCGGAATTAAACACCAATTAAAAAAACAACGTGGTTTGACTCGGCTAATTAATTACATCAAAAGTTAAGCCAAGTTCGTTTACTACAAGCGTTACCTACAAGTTCTCCGACCGTCGGATCCATACATACCACAACGTGTTCCCCAAAAGATATATACAACAAAAACTACCATCAGTACCCGCCTCACCAGGCCTCTAGCATCAACCAGCGAAAAAGGTAAATCTTGCACCGTTAGCTACAACTAGCTAGTGAGCACCAATTACACATAAGCCACAATAAGCAGGCTATCATGTATCAGAACAGCACATAGGGCTATCCTATCATATTGAGGCGAGCCAAACGTGTCAGCAGTAGTCGTATGTTGCAGGGGAGCCAACCCCGCTCAACAACCCAACAGCAGTCCACTTGGTACACCATATCTTTCATATTGTTCCCATCTATCAAGGAACCCCATTCCATAGAGGAACGGCGGCCTGCAGAGCCATACCCAAGTGTATACTACGTGAGTACCGTTAGTTCCCCAATCCGTAGTCCCTAAGGACCCTGGGAACCCAGCCAGATACTAACACCCGTCTACCTGACTGACCTCCGTGTTCTCCAATTCAGTGTCCGGACATAACTTCATAAACAAATAGCTGATCCGATAAGGATCCAGTTCATGCGCGCATATAATCACAACAATATCTTTCATATCAATAATAAGCATGCTTGTACAAATCTATCATAACATACCTCCATTTCTACGTATCAATGCACCAATCACGTGTCAACATGTACTACAGATAACTTACCTACTGAGACTCATGGGAAACCGGTACTCACCTCGAGTTTATAAGAGGCAGATATGCAATCGAGAATCCCAAGAGCACACAGAGTCGTCCGAATCACCTAACACATTAGGTTCAGGCTTAGACACCAATTAACAACACTTAATACCACTTATAACACAAGGCTACAAGGCTGACATCATGGAACCCCTGCTTGCGACCGCAAGGGTCACACATGTGACCGCAAGGGTCACTTAAACACCCTTCTTGCGACCGCGGGTTTTACTTGTGACCGCAAGGGTCCTACCCAACCCAACCCACCCCAGCTTGCGACCGCAAGGACACAGCCATGCGACCGCAAGGGTGGTATCTTGGGGTTTACGATCGCAAGTTACGTACTTACGACCGCAAGTATCATTTCTTCGTCCTTAGACGGTAAACCACGACAACGACCCACTTGCGACCGCAAGACCCTTGCTTGCGACCGCAAGAACAACACACACAGGCTTACGGTCGCAAGGCCTTTCCCTTGCGGCCGCAAGCACCAAATAACAGTGACGCACAGCTCTGTTTTCCGACAGTTGCTGTTCTTCGGGTTTTTGACATCAAATCCGATTCAAACTCAACCTTAATTGTTTCTAAGGTTTATTTAACACACACAGAAGCTAACCAACTCATTTTGTACATAAAAACTACATCAAAACAACATTTAAATCCATCAAATGGATTCTTTCCTCTTGCAACTCAAGAACTAGGTTTCTTACTCAAGAAAACTTACAAGATGGTGAACACAAGTACTAGAACAGCTTCAATCACTTAATCCCAGCTCCTTATCTTGATCTCCTTCTTCAATCCAACAAGAGTTTGGGTGTGGTTTTGTTTGTACGTATGTATGAAAGTGTATGTAGTGTGTGTATGTATTTTGGTATAACAGGGGATAAGGCAATCCCACCTTTTTAACCGACCTAATAAAATTAATACCCCACCCGGGTATTTCGTTCTCCTATTCAACTTAAAACACAACCTAGGGTTATCCGTTTCAACTAACGGAGATATTTTTGGAACCATTATCCAAAATCGTTCAACTATTTGTCTACTTGGTCAACTTATGACACTTCTTATATTACTACATTTTTATCCACATTTAACACCAGTTAACACCATTTAACACCAATTAGCACCAATTCATGTTTAAAACACCAATTAACATTTAGGACACCATTTATCAACATGTACACTACATTTAACAACAAAACACCAATTAAAGTCAACGTACTACAATTAAAGCTACAGTTACAACAGTTTACAACTAGGCCCCATTTTGGGGTGTTACAAAACAGACTCATACTTATATGCATTTGCTCATAGACCCACTTGAGGTGTACGATACGTATAAGTCTGGTATGTGTATACAAGGACATTTGCTCATAGATCCACTTGAGGTGGTGAACTGATATATTATCTTAATACCTAAATATATATCTTCTTACCGGATGTTAACAGACAACGGTATTTACTTTGTCTATTATTTCATTAGGAGATAAATACTAACCTTTTAAGTAAAACGGGATAACACCCGGGAAGCGAGGTTTTATCTAACCGATGTTTTAATAATACAAAGATTAAATCATGATTACCTTAAGATTGTTTTGTACTGATAAAGATTGGTACCGAATCTACTTTAGAAATCATCTTAATAATTTCATTCATTTTATAACCGGATTAGCTAACACTACTATTAATATTGATTTGGAGGATTCATAACTTGGCACTTTCTTTTATTTCCTGCTTTATTTATTTTTCCTGCCTAGTATTTAGTTTTATCCTCACCTATCTATCTAACTAGACAGCAGTTTGGAATTGAGAGTAGCAATAGCTACCAGCTTACCCGTGTTCGATATAAATCATCGGTCTTACCAGCGCACTATACTACACGCGATGGGTCCTCTGCCCAGCCACGCCGTGTGCACTCGTACCGTTGTGAAATCCGGTCCGCACGTAAACACGACACACCAGGAACCTTCCCATATATATATATCCTTACAAAACTTAAAATTACATCAATATCCTTCTAAAACATCTAAACTCTCTTATATATCCAAAAACTTAATTTAATCTCAAATAAACCATTTAAAAATTAGAATTCTACTTTAGTTGTAAATTATCCAAATTACCCTTACTCAACTAACTACTTGTAATTGTCAATATTGCAATAAAATTTCACAGGAAGCAAAAGTCTTTTGAATATACTAATATTCATTTAATTGCACAAGAAATTATTACAATTTCATGCAAGAAAGCAACTTTCACCAAGAAATACAAGAAGCCAAATGGAGCTTTATTGTGTTGTACCCAATTATATTTACTATGAAGAAATAGTTACGTTGTACCTTTTGACTGTAATAGGAAAAAGCAATAGCTAAAATGGGTTATATATGCAGAAGGCTTTTTATGGGCAGAAATAAATGGAGGAGCTTAGTCTCCATCAAACATTGGTAAATTGCATAAAAGCGTCGGCTTCAAATATTCAAATTTGGGGTTTCATCGAATTGTAGACTTGGAAAGATATACGATCCCTTTGTTTAAAAAGTGCATTTTAGATTAGATATAATGTTTTCTAACTTAATAAATTAGTAAATAGAGAGCGGTTCTAGATTCGATCTACATGTGATTTCTCATGAAGACACCCCTAATAGAAACCCGTTTTAAAACCAGTCTTCATGACTATAATAACCAGTCTTCGTGATTTTAATAACTGGTCCCCATTCCTTCTTTTGTAGTAGTGACTGTAACCTTCAAGATTGAACCTTTTTCTTCTAATTTTATTAGACACATATATACTCATACACATTGTTATCAAGATAACATGACCTTTATTTTATGTTGACTATACTTATCTTTAAAAGAGACGTGTGTCACTTGAGCCACATGTTCTCGAGATAGCAACGGCGACAGAAAACGGTCCTCATGCAAAATTGTGGTTGATTTCATTTTCACATAACTTATATAACTGGCCAACCTTGGTCACCCCTTTTTTAGTTTTTATAACAGAAAGGAATCAGCTGTTTCGATAACTCCATTAGTAGAAATGGTTGCACCACCAACAGACCTTCATTTTGTCTTGTTTCCTCTGATTGCTCAAGGTCATATCGTACCCATGGTCGACATTGCTCGTATACTAGCCCGGCGTGGTGCTACGGTCACCATAATAACCACACCTCTTGTCGCCAACCGGTTCAGATCGGTTATTTCCCGAGCCATCGAAGCCAAACTCAAGCTTCAGCTACTAGAACTTCAGTTCCCCTCATCGGAAGTTGGTTTACCAGAAGGGTGTGAGAGCTTTGACAAACTTCCGTCATTCGATTACTGGAACAACATGCGGGATGCCCTGAGCTTGTTAGAACAACCAGCTGAAGATTTGCTTCGGGAACTTCATCCTCCTCCAGATTGCATAATCTCCGACTTCCTTTTCCCGTGGACTACAGACGTGGCTCGTCGGTTTAACATTCCACGGCTCGTGTTTCACGGACCGGGATGCTTTTGGCTCTTGTGCATGCACTCTATATTCTATACCAACATGTTTGAAGGGATTCAATCTGATACCGAGCAGGTAGTGGTACCCGGTTTGCCTGACCGAGTTGAAATTACTAAACTTCAGGCCACAGGTACCAGTAAACCGCTCACAGAAGATCAAAAGGAGTTCTGGATCCGTGCTACTGAATCAGAGCGATCCGCACACGGAATTGTGGTTCATACTTTCGAAGAACTGGAACCCGAGTACGTTAGCGAATATAAAAAAACCAAAAACACGAACCTATGGTGCATAGGCCCGGTTTCGCTAAGCAACAATGATGACCAGGATATAGCCGAGCGGGGAAACAAGGCTGCAATCAATCAGCACGACTGCTTGAAATGGCTTGATGAAAGAGAACCAGGGTCAGTGTTGTACGTCTGTATGGGAAGTCTTGCCCGTGTTTCAGCAGCACAAGCGATCGAGCTCGGGTCAGGACTCGAGCTCACCAACCGTCCGTTTGTATGGTGCGTACGAAACAAAACGGAAGAGCTTGAGAAATGGTTTTCGGAAGATGGGTTTGAAGAAAGGGTGAGAGATAGAGGGTTGGTCATCCATGGGTGGGCCCCACAAGTCCTGATACTATCACACCAAGCCATTGGCGGGTTCATAACGCACTGTGGATGGAACTCGACTCTGGAATCGGTCTGTGCCGGAGTTCCGGTGGTGACGTGGCCGTTTTTTGCGGACCAGTTTCTGAATGAAACCTTCATTGTTGATATTTTGAAGATTGGAGTTAGGATTGGTGTCGAGGTTCCAGTTCTTGTTGGGGACGAAGATAAGATGGAAGTGCTGGTGAAGAAATATGATGTTGAGAAAGCTGTTGAACGCTTAATGAAAGAAGATGAAGAAGGAAAGCAGAGAAGAAAAAGGGTGAGAGAGCTTGCGGAGATGGCGAAGACAGCAATGGCGGAAGGTGGATCTTCTTATAATAACGTATCATCGTTGATTCAAAATATTACAGAAGAAACACTTAAAACACGAAGTTAAAAGATTATTACTTGTAACATTAATTAATTAATTAATTAATATAATTATATATTTCTGGTAATATCTGTAGCTACGAAAAGATTAATATTCTTTTCACTGGAATTGATTTTGATATTTATATGACGCATTTTATCTTCGTATACATCTATACATTCGAAAACAACAAATTAAGCGAGAAGGCAAAGTCAACAAGTCAAAGAAAGAAGAAAAAGAAAACGAAATTGGTGAGCAAGGCAAGGCTCATGGTTAACTAATGTGATTGAGAAAGACAGGGACAACGGGAGTTGGGTAATATTGGGAATACAGTTGGAAATCACAGTTCAGAGAATACGAATTTAAACAAAGATAATTTGTGTAAATTGGTACTTGAAATCGGTATACAAAATTCATACATATCGATACATATATATACTAGTGCTAATGTCGGTTTCCCGGTGGTTCTCCGTCAAGTGACGGCCGCGGACGGCTGTCTTGTTGCATGATGCTGGACTCACTGCAGCTAAACCAGTTGACTTTCCTTTGCCTCAAAATTTAAAGTTGTCTATTGACAAAGGTGCTTCTTTACCAAATCCAGAGTCATATAGAAGACTTATTGGCAGGCTTCTTTATTTGACAATGACCAGGCCAGATATATCCTATGCTGTACAACATCTTAGTCAATTTGTATCTGACCCAAAAGACAATCATATGCAAGCTGCTCTTCATTTGCTGCGATATCTTAAGGGTACCATTTCAAAAGGATTGTTTTATCCCATTCAGCCACAATTGCAACTTACAGGCTTTTCTGATGCGGACTGGGTTTCATGTTTGATGACCAGAAAGTCTTTAACTGGTTACTGCATCTTTTTGGGACATTCTTTGGTTTCATGGAAGACAAAGACACAGGCAACAGTTTCTAGATCGTCCACAGAAGCTGAATACAGAAGCATGTCAGCTACTACATGTGAATTGATATGGCTATCTTATCTTTTACAAGATTTGAATATTAAACAATCCTTTCCAGTCACTCTCTTTTGTGATAACAAATCTGCTTAACAAATTGCAGCAAATCCTTGTTTTCATAAAAGAACAAAGCATCTGGATATTGATTGTCATTTCACAAGGGAAAAGATTCAAGATGGTATAGCCGGTGTGACACATTTTCTAACTTAAAATACATAATACATAATAATACTAATAATACTTTGTATTTTTTGACAATTACTTCCAACAAATACGTCATCATTCAAGGCCAAAATTGTACGATGTCGTGAGGTTAATATCCTCTCATCAAACATGATTAATCATGTTCTTTGAGAGTAGGTCCCTTATTTTAATCAAGAATTAGTCCTCTTTGTAGGTTTACTCTCATGTTTGTGAGAAAACATGACCAAACATGAGTGGATCTTAATCCGATGCCATGTTATAACATTACTACGCTTCCTCTATTTTTTTTAGAAGTTGGCTACGGATTATATATATATATATATATATATATATATATTACCCACGGTGAGTAGAAATTAGTGCATTTGAAACCATTAGATCAAAACTACAACAAATCACAGCCGTATTAATTCTATCTTAGTCAATTCTACATGCTGAAAAACTGGAACACGTTTTTTTAACCGAGAACGCGTTTAATCATCACAACAAACTCCTCCGCCTTCTGCTCAAGGCTTGCCCAGATCTTTTGATTAGTTTTTTTGTTGTTGCTAAATTCACGCATCTCACACCCGAACACTTACCTCTCTGATCTTATTGGTATTTAAATCTAATTATCAGCATGGAATCTAGTCATCATCAACAGCTATAGAAAAACTCTGCATTTACTAGTTCGTCGGTTCGTCCAGATCTTCCTTTTGCTGGTTGCCGATCTAGGATTCGCAGGTAATAGTTATAATCTTCGAGGCATGTCAATAGCGGCTGCTTTGGCTATGGCGGTTCTGCTGCCAAGCTGGTTTTGGATCTCTGTTTTAGTTTTGTCTTTTTGTTGGGAGTCGTTGGTGGTGGAAGAGAAGAAACGGCCGACATATATAAGCTGTACAAGTAAGCATTATTTGCTAAGAAAATAATAGAGAAAAGTGATGAGGTTGTAGGCATCAAAAATGGTAGAATAGTGGTGTACTGGTGTAGTCCATTAGCTGTAAAGAAGAAGATGGAGGAGGAAACTGGTAGATATCTTTAATACTTAGGCTGCTCGTTGTGGATGGAACCCGCGTAGTGGGCGGGAGGCGAGTGAGCGGGGAACACCATCTCGGGTGTCCTGAACTCGCCGGGTTCCTTACCTATGCGGGTTGTGAGATTCAGCCGCCTTTCGCCCAAACCCACCCCCTACCCCCAAAACTAGCCGTTGTAACGGTAACTTTTTTTTTTTACTTTCCTCCTCTATATATATTTAACTTTCCTCATTCTTTTATCATCCTTTCTTCATCTTTTCTTCATCTTCTCCATCTTTTCTATATTTTATTAAACAAATACTCAATGGATCCAAATCAAAACTTCACAACCCCTCCATCATCCGGTAGAAATCGTTCAAGAATTCCGAGTCCTACACCGTCGCCAGATAATCCTTTCTTTCTTGGCGTTTCTCAACCGATGCCTCAACCAAACCCGATGTTCGGTCCCGCGCAATTTACGTATATGGAGATGCTTACCCAACAAAATCAACCTCCGCTATCCCAACTTGGCTACCCGATGCAACATAATTTTCAATCCCCCCAAGGTGGCTACCCGATGCAATATCAACAACACCAACATCGTTATCAACAACACCAACTTGTAGATGAAGATGAGGACGAAGATGACGAAGAGGAGTTTGTTCCGGACACCCAACCACCACCACCGCCACCTCCGCAAAATCGTTCGGGACGACTACAAGGCGAGCCGAATAAATTTAAAACGCGTGCAAAAGCAACACCGTGGACACCCGACGAAGAGTTGGCGTTGGTCAAGCGTGGGTTAGCATTTCCGAAGACCCCATAGTAGGAAACGCGCAACCACATGGTATAAATATATATTTATTTATTTATACGTTTTTTTTTCTATAATTTATTTATTGTTATTATTATTGTTAAATATATATTTATTTATTTATACGTTTTTTTTCTATAATTTATTTATTGTTATTATTATTATTGTTAAATATATATTTATTTCTTGTTATTTATAGGTGGATTTTGGGAACGTGTTTTGGGTGTTTTTCGAGATCAACTTCGCAAACCGGCTGATTACCGATCACCTCACCAAGTAAATGCAAAGTGGAAAGATATCAATGCAAAAGTATCAAAGTTTTCCGGTATCTACGCCAACATCGAGGGTGGAAGACGTAGTGGAATGAGCGATTCGGATATTTTAAAAACCGCTCACATCCGCTACCGGGACCAATATAAGGCATCTTTTGGTCACCAAGCATGTTGGGAATTTCTTAAACAATTTCCCAAATGGGTACCACAGCCGCTCGTGGGTCAAGCTTCCCGTCCCGCAAAACGGAGCAAAATAACAAACTCTTATGCTCCATCTAATACGGGGTCTTCCGATGCTCGCGCTCCCATCGACCTCAATGAAGATGATGATGATGACAATGAAGATGAACCGGAGCAGGATAACGAGCTTTTACGCCCCCCCCCCCGGGAGAGACCGAGCGAAGCGCCCGGCATCAACATCAACGGGAACCGGGTCGAGAATTGAGATAACATCGTTGTTGAGTAACTTATCGAGTATGAACACGCAGAATGAACGATTCATATCGATGCGTGAAAAACATTTGGAAGTTACCCAACATCAAGTGGAAGTAAGCCGGGAACAAATTGAAATAAGCAAAAAACAAGTGGAAATACAAGTGGTGGATCGGATGGAAAAAGATTACCAATTTTACATCTCGCCCACTAATCATCTTTCCGGACCATTTTTGACGGCAACAATCAAAATGAAAAATGATGTTGCACAAAAGTACGGATGGCCGACTTTGAGCGAGTAGTGTTTAAATTTAAAATTGTGTAATTTTTTTTTATTATCGTAAATTAGGAATTTTTAATTATGTAATTTTCTTTTTTTAAATTGCACAAATGATTTATTGAATATAAAAAATAAAAATAAAAAATTAGGGAAAGGGGAAAAGGGGGAGTATAACGGGTGTAGTGGGTAAGGGAAAGGGAATGAGAGGAAAAATGATGTGGCGCTGATGTGGTAGTGGGTAAGGAAGGGGAAGAGGGGGAGTATAACGGATAGCCTTATTAAAAGAAAATGGTTTTCCCTCTTTTTTTAAAAGTCTTCACCAATCACATCCTTTGGTTTAAAAAATAATAAAGAAATTTGAATGATTACGTCATATTTACCCAAAAGAAGTTCTTCGACTCCTTTAGGGTTTTTACGCTTTTCCGTAGCCGACTTCCAACATCGAATGAAGCCTGTGCTTCCCCAGCCGACTTCAAACATCGAAGGTTGTTCTTCGATTCCTTAAGCTTCTTCGATTCCTTTAGGGTATACGGGCTTCCCCAGCCGACTTCCAACATCGAAGCATCCCCAGTTTTCATCAATCGTTATGCTTGAACTTTAACTGGAGCGACTTTATTACAAATTAATTGATTTTGGCTAATAATATATATGAAAATTGGTCCAAATCTTGTAAATATTATTTGGTCCCCATGTGTATTCTCATGGAGACCACCCCTAAAAGAGACCTTTTACAAAACCGGTGTCCATGATTATAATAACCGGTCCCAATTTATTTCTTTGTAGTAGTGAAGAAAATATCTAACCCTATATATTTTCATAATTTCAAAAATGACTCACCAACTAACGTAAGAAGCTTTTACCCGTTGGCTTTCATTTCTAATAATTTATAGTTTTATACCGACTATCGAAAGATAATATATCAAGAATTTAAAATAAACCATATAAAATACTTGATAGCATGCCTAAACTTTGTGTGGACCCTCGGATTGCTAGTATTATTGATGCATTTGCATTGCATGCAGCATAAGCATTCAGAAATTGATGTACTTCTTTTACTTTATGTAATATTTTTATGTATTTTTTTACAGAAAAATAATAAGTCCGGTCATACACTGCGGCCACTCCGATGATCCGATCGATTAGTCATAGATCAACAATTAATGTGTTAATTATTAACGCTGAACTTTCATGACAGTAATCTGTATCGATCATATTATTAATTGCCTACTTTGACGCCGTTCTTAAAACTTGTTCATACTTTTCAAAGTCAAACTTCTTGTCAACTTTGGCGTTCGGCCACATACTTCGTAATTTCTACAACTTATTTATGCATATTTTCCAAGCCTTTCAGATCACGGAGTAAAAATGGCTGAATTTCAGACCAATGATGTTCATTTCTTCATGTTTCCTATGATGGCTCAAGGCCATATGATACCAATGATAGACATCTCACGAATACTAGCCACCCGTGGTGCTACGGTGACCATAGTCACCACTCCACTCATCGCCAATCGGTTTCGATCAGTGATTGCCCGAGCAACCGAAGCTAATCTCAAGATCCAGCTTCTTGAACTCGAGCTTCCGTTAGCAGAAGTTGGTTTACCAGAATCATATAACAGCTTTGACAGAATCACGTCTCCTGATATCATGGTGAAACTCTTTACAGCTATGGAACTGCTTGAAAAACCGACCGAGGATCTGATTCGGGGATTATATCCTCCTCCATCTTGCATAATCTCAGACTTTACAATGCATTGGACTATGAATTTAGCTCAGAGATTTAACATTCCACGGCTCGTGTTTCACGGACCAGGGTGCTTCTGGCAAGTGTGCCTGAACTCTGCCTTCACTTCCACCGTGTTTCAAGAGATCAAATCAGACACAGAGCGGTTCTTCTTGCCCGGTTTGCCTGACCGAATTGAAGTAACGAAACTTCAGATTACGGGTTCGTCTAGACCCGCAACAGCCGATGAGATGGGGTTATGGTTCCGGGCTCTAGAAGCTGAGAAAGCTGCATACGGAACCGTGGTTAACACTTTCAAAGAGTTGGAACAAGAGTATGTTAAAGAATTGGTTAAGGCAAAAGGTTCGAAAGTATGGTGTGTTGGTCCGGTTTCCTTGTGTAACAAAGATGATCTCGATATAGCCGAGAGGGGGAACAAGGTTGCGGTTAACGAACACGACTACTTGAAATGGCTCGATGGAAGGGAACCAGGGTCCGTTTTGTATGTTAGTTTAGGAAGTGCTACGAGCTTGTCTACAAAACAAGCAATCGAGCTCGGGCTAGGACTCGAGTCCACCAACAAACCTTTCATATGGTGTGTAAAAAACGAACATGAAGAACTCAAGAAATGGTTCGAAGATGAGGGGTTTGAAGAGCGGGTGAGAGACCGCGGGATGGTGGTCCATGGTTGGGCACCACAAGTCTTGATTCTGTCACACCGAGCCGTTGATGGTTTTTTAACTCACTGTGGATGGAACTCGACACTAGAATCGATTTGCGCGGGAGTGCCGATGGTTACATGGCCGCATTTTGCAGACCAGTTTCTTAATGAAATCTTGATTGTGGAGATCTTGAAGATCGGAGTTAGGATTATTAACCAGGAGACTCCAGCTGATTCTTTTGAGGAAGGAGATAAAATTGAAGCGTTGGTGAAGAGAGATGATGTGAAGATGGCTGTGGAAGAATTAATGAATGACGATGAAGAAGAAGGAAGGAGAAAAAGAGTGATTGAGTTTGCGGAGATGGCGAGAAGAGCAGTGGATGGAGGAGGATCTTCTTATGATGATGTATCCTCGTTGATACAAGATATTTCTCAAGGTTTAATTGGACACAAGCCATGATGGTCATCTCCATCTTCTATAAATGTTGCTCGTTAGGATCAAGATGCTTACAATTAGATCAAAAGGAAATGTGTTACATCTTTCTTATATATTGGGTATCTTAGCCGTCTATAAATTCTATGTACACACGTACTTATTTTTGACGGATTCTAAAAACGTTTGTTTTTGGTACATGTGCAGTTTGTATTTGTTGAAAAAAAAGGTGTATTTGTTGTAATGAAACCGAAGTATGATTCTTTACTGATTCTTTACTTATTACTTATGAAATTAATCTTTAATACTTATTAAAAGAAAAGGGTTTCTACCCTTCCCTAAAAATTCTCCACCAATCATAACTCTCTATTTAAAAAAAATCCAAGATATTACGTCATAATAAATTGTTAGGGGTTTAAATGTAATTTGAAGGGTTTAAATGTAAATTGTTAGGGATGGTATATGAAATATGCGAGGGGTTCTTATGAAATTTGTATATTAATGTAATTAATTATAAGTTGTTTGAAAATTATGTTTAATAACTTCTAATATATTCTGTTTTGAGAAAAACTAATTATATATTTGTAATTGGTTCATTTTTATCTACGTTTTGATATAAATTTTATCGGAATATGAGTTTTTTTCTTCTAAAAATCAGTATATTTTAATTGTTTTATCCATTGAAAGCAACGTGTAAGTAATTATTGTACATTTTATTCGTCTTTTATATTTATTCCCTCTACATAATATATTTGATATAATCACTGATTTATTGGTCTGTCGATAACAAGAATTAAAAATATACTATAACCAATAGTTAGTGGCATAAAGTTGTTTATAAAACTACCACTTAGAGCTTTTTAAAATTGATAGTTGTGACTACACATACAACTTGGAATTATATATAAAAAATTTAATTGTCTAAGTTTTCTTATTTTTAACTAATAACTCGGTACATAAAATAAAGTTATTACATTGATATTTGAAATTCAGTGGTATCTTGTGTTTTCAATTATATTTAATTGAAAAATAAATTACACTTAAACGATTTACTATTCTATGTTAAAATCTTATTTTTATGTGATCTAATTTGCATATACTTAGATGGATGTCATAGTTATTTATCTTTTAATGAATTTAGCTTACAGTTTCAAAGATTTAAATATATAGCAACTAATAAAAATGTCTTTACAGCATTTGATATTATAGCATCAACAATAATATTATAGTTATGGCTTTACAATGTCGGGATAGAGCTTCATCAGGAGAAACACATTAAT
This sequence comes from Pulicaria dysenterica, assembly GCA_947179395.2. Classification (NCBI taxonomy): domain Eukaryota; kingdom Viridiplantae; phylum Streptophyta; class Magnoliopsida; order Asterales; family Asteraceae; genus Pulicaria; species Pulicaria dysenterica. The sequence continues at coordinate 107,534,523 of OX359289.1, forward strand.
ATTATACTAAACCTTTTAGACGTGTAATATAACTTTATATTTCTTAAAAAGAGTATTTATAAGAAATACTAAAAAAACACGTTTTCACTCATGGACAGTTATATGTGACTGTTTCTGGAGTGAAGAGTAAAGAGAGGTTAAAAGTTTTAATTTGCGATGATTAAGGAAACCCTACTAATAAAACTATGAATGTTGTTTATAAAGAGGTTTTAAAGAAATCTAATGATAATCTTATGTATGAATTTCAAAATTCTGTAATGATTATTCATTTCTTACGAGATTTTATATTCATATATATGCTTTGTAATTATTTTTACTATACGGCTTAGTACTCTTTAAAACTATATAAAATTAAAATTTACTTATATCATTCCGTGTTGATACACACTACAAAAAAAAGCTTTTTGCGGCGACATAAGTCGCCGCTAAAACTCCAATTGTCGCCGCCATAGGTTATTCGCGGCGACATTTCGCCACAAAAGTGTCGCCGCTAAAGCTTCGTACCCAAAAGTTTTTTGCCACGACATTTTTGACTTTTTGCGACGTCACACAACGGACCCATCAAGTGCCACGTGGATGGGTTTTTGCGGCGACATGAGTACTTTTAGCGGCGACGATTTTGATTTAATTTAAAAAATAAAATAATACTTTTTGCGGCGACATATGTAGTATTTGCGGCGACGTAGTTATTTAAATAAATTAATTTTTAAAATATAATTAACACTTTTTGCGGCGACATGTCACCGCTAAAAGTCTATATTTTGTTTTCCAGCATTTTGCTATATTTTGCGTTTTCCACCCATTTTAAACCGGGCAATTACAATAACCTGCTATTTCAGAACTCAAAACAACTGTAACACGACATTTTAAGCTATATAAAACAAACATACATACCAATCAATAGTTTCAAAGTTAACATAAACGTTTTTAGACAATCACAACGTCGCCTAACAAACTAATAGACTAATCATCATGATCCCTAGACGCTTCATCACGAGAAGCCAAATAAGTGTTTGGTTCATGTCAGGAAGTTGAGAGAATATCGACATTTATACCTGCCGCACGTAATGCTTCAAATATTGTTTGTGTACGTTGAGAATTAGTATGCATCTCCTCCCGGACCTGCTGGATATCAGTAGAATGAGACGCAAGCATGGCATCTACCTCGGCTTGTGTATAAAATCTCCCTGTAGGCTGGGATTGTGCGGTAGATTGTGCAGCAGATACGGATGAAGAACTTAATGTTCTTCCCATTCCACGAACATGTCCTCGGCGTTCACCCAACACCGCCTTCAAGATTTCTTCTTCACTCAACGGATTTTGGCTCCCGACTTGACCGTCTCTCAAGAAAACCATACGGCGCTGTGTATAAATAAGATATAAAAACAATTAAAATCATATTATATATATATATATATATATATATATATATATTTAAACACATAAGTTTCATGAATTATAAATAATTACTTACATAATTTTCTTGAAGAGACTCGGATGTAAAGACGCCATTGCGTGAATGGTTTAACATGTACTGTTCAATCAAGCTAGGGGGTTTTAGCGTTTTCGGGTCACGCTATAAACAAATTTAATAAGTATATATTTTATAACGATTAATATATAGACTTAAAGATAAATACTATGTCAAAATTAAGATTTAAGGATAAATAGACTTACGTTCTCAAATCGATACTGACAGTATGATCTCCGACCATGCAAGCTTTGATTTACTTGCTGCGCTCTTACTTGTGTGTTCGCTATTGACCGTTGAATGGTCTTTACCCCACAATAATAGTCAATGTACAAACCTCACTCACTTAGTTCCATGTTAGGAGGAGGGTCTTGACGCAGTCGTTGAGCCTGCGAGACCCCCCCTCTTATCTGAAACCATTGAAGCTTAAACTTGTATTTTTGGTCTCTGTACATCTCAGCACACATCTTATCGATTCCCGTCAAGATCGACGAACGGTGTGGAGTGTCATAATGGTGCCTTAAATCAAAGTAAGTCTGTAAATTATACGAAAAAGTTAGTTTATTGTATATTTTTTACAAATATACAATATATAAAAAAAACTTAAGTGAAACCTCAAGGCCCGGTACGATCGCTGCCTTCAATTCTACTGGGATTTTTTCCCATGACGGGAAGTAATATGGGATGTCGTCTCTCACCAAGGTCCCCGCGTAACTCGTAAAGTAATCGGCATTAACTCCGACCGGTCTCCAAGTTTTGTTACATCTAATATCATCAAACTCGATTGGAAGTGGTCGTTTCCCGTTCCTCTTCCACGCCTTTCTCATTTCTACATTTCGGGCTACTCCACGCCCTTTCTTGCTGCCTACGATTTCAAGCAAACAAGTTAAGAATACACGTAATTAAATTAACCTATAAAAAACATTTTAAAGTTATATAATACCATCACCGCCACAAGCATCAGAAGAAGGTTGCCAGTTACCATGTGGTGGATCACCACCACAATCACCACCATGGCCGCGAGCTACAGCTGCCATCTAAAAAAAATACAAATATACAAACAAGCCCATGAAAGTAGCATTAATGTTAGTTTACAAAAAACCATTATATGTGAATACATATTACATGATCGGTTGTTTAAGAAAAATTCGGCAGCATTTACCCTTAGCTCCCAAGTATATAAAGAAATATATACCCGGGAAGCATAGAGTAAATGACAATCGCATCTTTCTTAAACACACAACCATGTAACAAACATACACATCCTAAATGAGATAAGGTATTCAAATAGCATTAAATATAATCTAACATAATGAATTTAAATTAAAAACTAAATTAATCAATTATTAACACTAATTAATTATTTAACACATTTTTAGTATACTAACAATACTTAAACATTAATACTAATTAACAATAATTTAAAATTATAACATAAAATATTATCTAACATAATGAATTTAAATTAAAAACTAAATTAATCAATTATTAATACTAATTAATTATTTAACACATTTTTAGTATACTAACAATACTTAAACATTAATACTAATTAACAATAATTTAAAATTATAACATAAAATATTATCTAACATAATGAATTTAAATTAACAACTAAATTAATCAATTATTTACACTAATTAACAATAATCTTAGATTAATCAATTATTACCACTAATTAACTATTAAATAACTTAAATTACTAAAAAAATAATAAAAATCTAACATAAATTAATAATAACCTAAACAAATTAACATTAATAATAACATAAAAAATTTACCTTAATTAGGATCGGAGGAGGAGGAGGCAGAAGGGTGGCCGGAGTCGCTGGATAAGATTTCCGGCGGCGGCGGCGGTAGAAGGATGGCCGACGGCGGCAGCAAGAGGAGGAGGAGGAGGAGAATCTTGTAGCAAAAAAAAAATAAAGATCTAAAACTAAAATGCTACATCAAAACAGAAAATGGGGATATTTACCTCGGAACTAAGGTCGCCGGCGACAAGAAGAGAGCGAACGGCGGAGGCAGGCGGCGAGCTGGATTCGACCGGCGACGTCGACGTCGAACGGTGAGAGAGGGAGCGACGAGAGGGAACGGCGAGAGGGAGCAACGACGGCGAGAGAGAGCAGCGACAGCGAGGGAACGACGGAGGAAGAAGAGTGGTGAGAGGCGGCGGCGGTTCCGGGCAGCGGCGGTTTCGACGGTATTTGCGGCAGAAAGAAAATCGGGAGAGAAAGAGTCACTTTGTGCAAGAAAATGGCAGAAAGAAAGGTTAAAACCCTATATCTCGTAAATGTATTTGCGGCAATGGTATTTGCGGCGACATATGCCCTTTTGCGGCGTCACACATATTTAATTAATAAATAAAATAGAAAATTAATTTAATTAAATAAAGAAAAATAAAAAAGCCTTTTGCGGCGACGTTTTGGCGGCGACGGGTGGCCTTTTGCGGCGACAGTGAATTTATTCGGTGGGAAATAATCCCGCCAAGGTTTTCGTATGGTGGGAAATCCTTTAGCGACGACACATGTCGCCGCAAAAGGCCATTTGCGGCGACGCTCACTTTTCTGACGAGACTGTCCCACTTTTTTGTTGTGTAGCTGTGTTTTAGCGGCGTAACTGTGTCGCCGCAAAAGGATGTCGCCGCAAAAACCTGTATTTCTTGTAGTGACACGGGTCGCTTAGCTAGTTTATTTAATAAAAATATCGTTTCGTTTATTAATTTGTAACATAGTTGTAAGACTCGATATAATATCAAACAAAATCAAACACCCACAAGTAATAAAAACAAAAGAGATGAGCTTTGAAAGAGCTTTGAATGTTTAAAAGTGGTTTATACGTGTATGATGAAAACTGGTAGCTGTTATAGATATGAAAGTGATGACGAAAATGATGAAAACTGGTAGCTGTTATAGATATGAAAGTGATGACGAAAATGATAAAAACGACTAACTGTTATAGATATGAAAGTGATGACGAAAATGTTAAAACTGGTAGCTGTTTTAAGTGTTTTAATCTTTTAACTTCGTGTTTTAAGTGTTTCTTCTGTAATATCTTGAATCAACGACGATACGTTATTATAAGAAGATCCACCTTCCGCCATTGCTGTCTTCGCCATCTCCGCAAGCTCTCTCACCCTTTTTCTTCTCTGCTTTCCTTCTTCATCTTCTTCCATTAAGCGTTCAACAGCTTTCTCAACATCATATTTCTTCACCAGCACTTCGATCTGATCTTCATCCCCAACAAGAACTGGAACCTCGACACCAATCCTAACTCCAATCTTCAAAATATCAACAATGAAGGTTTCATTCAGAAACTTGTCCGCAAAAAACGGCCACGTCACCACCGGAACTCCAGCACAGACCGATTCCAGAGTCGAGTTCCATCCACAGTGCGTTATGAACCCGCCAATGGCTTGGTGTGATAGTATCATGACTTGTGGCGCCCAGCCATGGACGACCAACCCTCTATTTCTCACCCTTTCTTCAAACCCGTCTTCCGAAAACCATTTCTCAAGCTCTTCTGTTTTGTTTCGTATGCACCATATGAACGGACGGTTTGTGAGCTCGAGTCCTGTCCCGAGCTCGATCGCTTGCGCTGCTGAAACACGCGCAATACTTCCGTTACAGACGTACAAAACTGACCCTGGTTCTCTTTCGTCGAGCCATTTCAAGCAATCATGCTCATTGATTGCGGCCTTGTTTCCCCGCTCGGCTATATCCTGGTCATCATTGTTGGATAGTGAAACCGGGCCTATGCACCATAGGTTCGTGTTTTTGGTTTTTTTGTATTCACTAACGTACTCGGGTTCCAGTTCTTCAAAAGTATGAACCACAATTCCGTAAGCGGATCGCTCCGATTCAGTAGCATGGATCCAGAACTTCATTTGATCTTCTGTGAGCGGTTTACTGGAACCTGTGGACTGAAGCTTAGTGATTTCAACTCGGTCAGGCAAACCGGGTACGACTACCCGCTCTGTGTCAGATTGAATCCCTTCAAACATGTTGGTAGTGATGATATAGTGCATGCACAAGAGCCAAAAGCATCCCGGTCCGTGAAACACGAGCCGTGGAATGTTGAACCGTCGAGCCACGTCTGTAGTCCACGGTTAAAGGAAGTCAGAGATTATGCAATCTGGAGGAGGATGAAGTTCCCGAAGCAAATCTTCAGCTGGTTGTTCTAACAAGCTCAGGGCATCCCTCATGTTCTTCAAGTAATCGAATGACGGAAGTTTGTCAAAGCTCTCGCACCCTTCTGGTAAACCAACTTCCGATGAGGGGAACTGAAGTTCGAGTAGCTGAAGCTTGAGTTTGGCTTCGATGGCTCGGGAAATAACCGATCTAAACCGGTTGGCGACAAGCGGTGTGGTTATTATGGTGACCGTAGCACCATGTCGGGCTAGTATTCGAGCAATGTCAACCATGGGTACGATATGACCTTGAGCCATTAGAGGAAACAAGACAAAATGAAGGTCTGTTGGTGGTGCAACCATTTCTACTAATGGAGTTATTGAAACAGCTGGTTCCCTTCTGTTATAAAAACTAAAAAAGGGGGTGCCTGGTTGGTCAATTATATAAGGTATGCGAAAATGAAATGAACCACAAGCATGAGGACCGTTTTCTGTCGCCGTTGCTAGCTCAAGAACATGTGGTTCAAGTGACACACGTCTCTTTTAAAGATAAGTATAGTCAACATAAAATAAAGGTTGTGTTATCTTGATAACAATGTGTGTATGAGTATATATGTGTCTAATAAAATTAGAAGAAAAAGGTTCAATCTTGAAGGTTACGGTCATTACTACAAAAGAAGTAACGGGAACCAGTTATTAAAATCACCGACACCAGTTATTACGAAGAGCGGTTATTATAGTTTTGAAACAGGTTTTTATTAGGGGTGGTCTTCATGAGAAATCATATATGTATATCGGTTCTAGAACCGCTCTCTATAATCTGACATAAAGACCGGTTATTACACGAAAACCGTTCTCCATAATAAACTATGAAGACCGGTTTTTATGTAAAAACCGTCTCCATGTCTTAATTTTATTACAAAGAATTTTTTTGTTATTAAATTAAATTGAATATAAAGACCAATTATTACTTAAAAATTGGTCTCCGTGATAAATTTATTGGTATCGGTTTTTACAGAAAAGAAAGAATTTCATATATATCCTTACAAACCTTATTAATTACATATATATTCTTAGAAAACTTAAAATTACATCAATATCATTCTAAAACCTCTAAACTTTGTTATATATCCATAATCTTAATTTAATCATATTTAAATATTTATTTAGTTAGAAAACATTATATCTAATCTAATTCACATGTAAATTCTCTAAAATACCCTTTTTAAACAAACTTGTAGCTGGGATCGTATATCTTTCCAAGTCTACAATTCGATGAAACCCCTAATTTGAATATTTGAAGCTGACGCATAAAATGATTGGGTACAACACAATAAAGCTCTATATAGCTTCTTGTATTTCTTGGTGAAAGTTGCTTTCTTGCATTAAATTGTGATAATTTCTTTTGTAATTAAATGAATATCGGTATATTCAAAAGTCTTTTGCTTCCTGTGAAATTTTATTGGAATATTGACAATTACAAGTAGTTAGTTCAGTAAGGGTAATTTGGATAATTTACATCTAAATTAGAATTCTAATTTTTAAACAGTTTATTTGAGATTAAATTAATTTTTTGGATATATAAAAGAGTTTAGATATTTTAGAAGGATATTAATATAATTTTAAGTTTTGTAAGGATATATATGAAGGGAATCTAAGCATGTCAATACCCGAGAGCAACATAAGCAAAACATGTCTAAAAAGCTAGGGGTGTTCGATATTCAGGTTTAAACCGTTAAAACCGTAAACCGAAGCGATCCGTAACCGTAAAATCCGAAACCGTTTTCAAATTCAGTTTTCGGTTCGGTTTAAAAACCGAAACCGATTACCATAATCGGTTTCGGTTCGGTTACGATAATAGAATTTTTCAAACCGAAATAAGTATTATAATATTTTTTATTATATATTTTATACATTCTATAACTATTATACCCTTTAGGTGTTAAAAGAATTACAAATAAAACTCCCGCGTGGTGCCTCCACTCCATGTCATTTCGACATTTCGAGTTTTGCCCTAAATCCCTAATGGTGTAAAGGTGCAAAGCCGTAAACCTCCCGCCGCTGAGCGTCGACTTCCACGTCCACGAGACCATGAAGGCACGACTTCCACAGTTCCACGAGACCATCAAAGGGCGAATGGAACATATAAAACATACATAACTATATATAATTTTACTGCACACACACACATACACACATATATATATATATATATATATATATATATATATATATATATATATATATATATATATATATATATATATATATATATATAGGCAAAAGTTCAAACGAGAACTGTTTTTCGTACGAGAACTGCGAGAACCAATCTAAGCCGTCTAATTCCCCTCCCTTTAATGTCATTGTCCACCCACGAATTCCTCACATGCACCCTGCCACACTTGATCCCCTCCACGCTCTCCATCCATGAACTTCTCATATCTAAGGAACGGCTGAAATTGGTTCTCGCAGTTCTCGTACGAAAAACAGTTCTCGTTTGAACTCTCCCATATATATATATATATATATATATATATATATATATATATGAACACACACTATACTATATAAATCATTTAACATTCTCTCTCCTCAATTTTAAGAGTTCTTAAAATTAAATCAGAACAAAATATTGACCATTAATTATATATAAATTAATGGATTTAGTATTTGAAAGTGTATCGAACCTGTCACATTTTGCTATTGTATATACCCAATTTTCAAAACTCTAATTTAGTGTGTCCAACTTTCTAGAATTACCAATTAATGTATTGGATTACCTGCTAAGTAGGTAACCAATAATTCTATCATTTTTTATTTATTTTAATACCACTCAAATGCCACATGTGTAGCCATGTCATTAATGAATGTCACATCAACCCATGAAGAACATTAAATGAGTTCATAGTATGAAGAACACTAAATGAATGCCAAACATGAACACTATGAAGATGAAGATGAAGAACAACATGAAGATAACCCACAAACCAAACATAAATAGATCTGGAAAATAACCCACAAACCCATGAAGAACACCAAATCTATAAGCCTAAAAACGTAAAAACGTAATCAGTGAACAAATACCAAAATCGAAATGAAGAACAAAGAAGAACCTACTCGCCAAAACCCTAACTCGATGGTGACCTTCAAAATCGCAGTCGATAATGAACATGGAACTCAGATATGTATATGAAATCCAAACTGAAACCCCAATCGATTGATACATCTAGTTAACCCTAATCAAAATGTAGATTTGATTAACCCCAATCAAAATCACTAACCAGAGTTCCATTTACAGATCTGTAAATTCGGTACCAGATCTATTGATCGAAAAACATGTTCATTGATTTCGACTTATAAAAACCAGAAAACGAAACCCCAATCAGAGCCTTGATGATGATGAATAAGAAGAAGAAGATAAAAAAATGGATTTTATTTTTGAAAAACAGTGCCAAATCACCAATGATATGAAAATGCATCCGTATGGGAGATGAAAGAAGATAGCTTGTACTTGTCATTTGCTTTAATAATTGAAAATCCCTAACGCCCTTTTCTCGAGTTTCATAAGGGGACGAAAGGAAAAAGGAGGAAAGGAAATACTTTCCTTCCAAATCATTCAAAAAATGGGAGCATAGATTTGAGATCAAAATAACACTAAATTCCCCCTTCAAATCATTTCATTTTCTTTCTTTTCCACTCTTAAATGAAACTCAAGAACACATTATTAGGGGGTTTCCTTTCAAATCCTTTCCTTTCCCTCTTTTAAAACAACTCGAGAGCAGGGTGTAAGGGAGAAAAAAAATCCATACGTACGACCCTAAGGGGTTATGAACAATCTGTATAAAAAAATAATAAAGAATAATAATTTGATTTTGATTTTTTTTTCAAACAACAAAATCTAAATAAGATACAATGTCACTAGCCATGTTACCGAAACCTATGTCACATCAACGAATTAGCTACTATAACAAGTTAAATACATTATGTGGTAATTATAAAAAGTTCACTGCATAAAATAGTAGTTTTGAAAGTTGAGTATACACAATAGCAAAAAGTGACAAATTTGATACATTTTCAGAAACTAAACCTTAAATTAATCTCATCCACTCAATCTTAACCATTTCACTCTTTCTCCTAATTTACTTTAATTTTTTATACATTTAAATGTACTTTCCCACACAAATACAATTATCCACAAATATCAAAATAAATTCTAAAATCTTATTAACTTAATTTGTTTTTCCTTATTTCATAAATATAAATCTTTTTTTTTTCTTATTGTAATGTCTTTTAGAATTTATTTTTAAAATTAAATAGTTTATGCAAATAAAAAAAATTGAAAAAAAACGGACATGTTGTAGAAAACTTTTTCATGGCATTGAATCGTACAAATAATGTATCATTATATTCTTGAAAGTAATATATCGTAAAACAGAAACTATTTAATGTCGCGGCATTGCACAGTTACAATACTAAAAGTAATAACAATAGTTGAAAAAATGTTATATTCTTTTATTCTTTTATAAATAAACAAATGTCCTATGTGGTAAAATCACCACGTACAGATCTTCCATCACTATTGTTAAAAAAGGTCGGTATAGGTAACCGATTGTACAAATGATTGTATTAATTTTATATATCGGATAATTCTATAAAGTATATCCTGTTTCTGTTCTGGTCATGAGTAACCTAAAGACTTATCTATACTTTCATTTATATATCCCTTATTTTATAGACTCTGTTGTTTTTTAATTTTTTTTATATTAAAGAAAACATTTTGCTGCTACATAATTAGATGTGTGGTTATCAGACCATCTTTATAATTAATTTTGAGAATAATATAATTTTAAAAAGAATCTAACGGGTATATTTAACAGGCTCAGGAAACATGTGTCAAATAGCTTTTCAGTTTAAAACTATGAATATAATTTTAAATTTGTAAATATTAAAAACATGAAATATGATGAAAACCAGCCGCCATGGTTGCCATGCCGTATGGACGATCATGTTACAGATCGATAAGTTAGACGATTGGGTAGCTATTTTTGGGTTGGAAAATCAGTTCACTTCTTAACTTGTAGTGACAAATTTTTTTTATTAAAAATTAGAATTCTAATAAAAAAAATATTAAACTCGTTATAAATACGTACCAACCACCACTAAGGTGGTCTAGTAGTAAGACGCCCCGTCCTCTAAAAGGTTACAATTCAAACCTCACTAGATATTTGAGAATGGTCAGGAAAGGATAAGAAAAGGGTTACGGGAAGACCCCGATTAAATCGCGTGTATTTGAGTCAAAGACGCCTCCTCAAATAACCTCAAACAGAGAAAACCTCTGAGTTTATTATATATACGTAACATGTGTAATAAGATCGTACCGACGTATCTAAACTTTGTAACTTTTATGGTGTACAGATCTAACTCCATCCCTATATAAAACTATCACTACATGTGCAAATTCTATAACCTCAAATCAATTAAAGGTCCTCAATAATGGCTTCCAATCTTCACTTTCTTATCATCCCTTTAATGTGCCCAGGTCACCTCATACCAATGGTGGACATGGCAAAACTCATAGCACAACAATCCGTCACAGTCACCATACTCATCACTCCCCGTAACTCCCACCGTTACGCCGCCGTCCTCCACCGTGCCATCGCCTCCGGCCTCCCAATAAAAATCCTCCAGCTCCGGTTCCCGGCTTCTGAATCTGGATTACCAGAGGAATGTGAAAGTGTCGACGAACTACCCTCGTTCGAGCTATCCAAAAACTTCTTCGATGCAACTGCTAAGCTTCGACAACCACTCGAAGACGTGTTTAACGACCTTAAACCGAGACCCAGTTGCATAATTTCTGACAAGCATTTATCCTGGACAGCAGATGTCGCTAAAAAGTTTCAAATTCCATGGGTTATTTTTGACGGGATGAGTTGTTTCACTGAGTTAGCCACACATAGTCTATGTGTTTCCAAGATTCATGAAAACCTGAACGACTCTGAGTCGTTTTTCTTGCCGGGTTTGCCGGATAAGATATCCATGACAAAATCCCAGCTTCCCGGGTTATTCAATCCGGGAAAGAGTGCAAAAGCACTCGAACTAAAAGCTGTTCGAGAACAGATTCGAGCGGCAGAATTAGGTGCATACGGGATGCTTATAAACAGTTTTGAAGAGTTGGAAAGAAGATATATCGATGATTATCGAAAACTAAAGCAAGGTAGAGTTTGGTGTATTGGACCATTCTCGAATTCAAACAAGAACGATTTGGATAAAGCTCAACGTGGAACCAAAGATTCAGTTGCCAACCATGACTACATAAAATGGCTCGATTCTCAGCCGAATGGAAGTGTAATCTATGTGTGCTTAGGAAGCCTTACACGACTCATACCACAACAGTTTATAGAACTCGCTTTAGGCTTAGAAGATTCAAAATTCCCGTTTATTCTAGTGGTAAAAGGCGGAACTAGAACGCAAGAGATAGAAAAATGGTTAGATGAAACCGGGTATGAGTCGAGAGTAAAAGGAAGAGGGGTTTTGGTTCGCGGGTGGGCCCCACAAGTCCTGATATTATCGCACCGAGCCGTGGGTGCGTTCTTGACACATTGTGGTTGGAACTCGACCGTAGAAGGGATATCTGCGGGTGTCCCGATGATCACATGGCCACAGTTCGCGGAGCAGTTTTTTAACGAGAGGTTGGTGGTTCAAGTGGCGGGCACGGGTGTGGGAGTCGGGATGCAACGAGTGATGCATTTAGGAGAGGAAGAAGCGAGCGGGGTGCAAGTGAAAAGGGAGGATGTTAGCAAGGCTGTAAAGGCAGTGATGGATGAAGGAAGTGAAGGGGAAATGAGAAGAGAGAAGGCAAAATATTTGAAAGAAATGGCTGAAAAAGCTATAGAGGAAGGGGGTTCATCTCTGTTGAACTTGAAGTTATTTATTGAAGATATCATTCTACACACTAATAAGGGTCTTGCAGGCTAAGTTACAAACTTATAACAATGTCTAGTGATTTGCCAAGATTTACATGTTGATTCTTATTTTGATTTGTGATTGCTTTTGCTTTAAATTTGAAGAAATCTTATGAATTATCCTCATGAATTAGAAAATATAACTTATTAGAATAGAACATTCGAGTTAACGATGGGAATACGTAACTCGGCAACACAAACACTCCGTTATCAAGTTTATTAAAGAGGGAAAGTGAAAGGAATGAAAAGGAAGGGAAAGAAAGAAAAGGAACCGGAATAATTGACTTGTGTTCATAAGCTGGAAGGAAAGAAAATGAAACCTTTCCTTCCTTGTCATCATACTTATGGAGGAAAAATCTGTTCTCAAGTTTTTTTTTTTACGAAGGAAAGAAAACGATTTGGAAAGAAAGTTGTGTGCTCAAGTTTCATTTAAGAAAGGAAAGGGAAGAGCAGGGAGGGATTAGGAATTAAAATATCCACTCCCAAAAATGGAAGGATTTGGAAGGAAAATTTTTCCTACTTTTTCCTTTTTTTTCCTTTCCTTTTTAAACGTGAGAAAAGGACGAAATTTGAGACAATTAACCCATCCTTCCTCCTATCTTTTCTTTCCCGTCCACTTCTTAAAAAAAACTCAAGAATACATCAACTTACCTATTTCTTTTATTTCCCTCTCTTTCATTCCAAAAAAACTTACCGGTATCCTTTCCTTTTCATCGGGCTACATTACATGTTACTTATATCCTGTCTTGATGTGATTAAGTAATGTTGATATTGATATAGACAACAGGAACTAAAGTTAAAGAACATCAATTAATCACACAAATTAGATTATAAAAATATGCTGATGGCCTCATATATTGGTTTACATACTTTTAAGTTTTAAATTTCAAGGCAATTGGTATGCTTAGTCATTTATAGAGAAAGAAAACAACAACATAAATCCGATCACATATGTCCAATGCATCTTACCTAAGCTCTTACCTCATGATCAAATAGCACATGCATGCCACGTGACTAAGGATCAAGATGTGGGTTGGTACTTAATTGATATCGTCATATTGAAGTACAATCCATACATATTGATCTCTAGTACGCTAAAAAATAAAGACAAAATTAGCTTATGCATATTATTAATTTAGTCAATCTTTTTAACTTTAATACGTCAGTTAATGTTTATATATTGATTAGTTATTTTCAAACTACCTTTTTTTATTGTCGATCATTGCTAATCTCAAATATCATCTTCACTTTACAAGAACACCACCACACCGCCATGGTCCTACACACCAACACTACTAAACTGGTACCACTTAAATCTACATTCACAAACACTGAAGAAACTCAAAATCCAATACCTTAAATTCATCAAACAGGTTCATTTTGAATCAAACCAAAATTAATGTTAGTTCCAACAACCCACCAAAACCAAGCACAAATCACCAAGTTGACAAGTTCAACAATGAAACCATTACTTGCAAGGGTGTATTTTTGAAATCTGCATCGACCCAATGACCCATTCAATGAAATCAAAAGAAAGAAACCATTTAACGGAAACCCAAATAAAAAAATCGAAAGAAAACAAAATCAAAACTTGGTAAATCTGAAATTTCTATTCGATGAAATCAACGGGGAAACTCATTCAAGGAAATCACCTTAAGACCAGATATTAACTATGTTTGCATTTGCGTCAACATTGGGTTTAGAGACATACGATCGAGACTAGAGAGAGAACAAAGATAGGAGATATTGAGTAAAGAGAGGGCGGAGGTCACATGTGGTGGTGATGTGGCTGTTAAAAGGGAGAGGATATCTTGAGCAAAGAGAAAAGAGAGAAATCAAGATTGGTGACTGATACCATAGGTGGTTAGAGACGACAGTGGTGGTGGTGGTGGTGGTGGTTGTGGGCTACGGCTAAGTTAGCGACAAGGTGGTGTCGAACGGTAGTTGCCGAAAAGAGACAAGAGGAGAGATAAGATAGATATATGAGTGGGAGTTGGGGAGAGATCATAGTTTTTATGCTCTAAGATTTTATTTATTTTTTGACTATTAAAATGAATTAAATTCGAGAAAAATATATTGAAAATGGAGATAAGGGTAATTTTCATTTTAGTGCATCAGGAACCAAATCCTTATAACTTTGGGTGGGGAGAGACTAATAAACACCAAAGGGACAAGTGGTTGAAAATAAAGGATTAGAATGAAAGGATAATGGTATACAAAAGGACATATCGTCAATGTTGGTTGCTAGTGGAAGTAGTAGGTTGTATCGATGGTTGGTGACCGTGGAAGCAACCATTAACGCCAATGGTTAGTAGCGACAATGACAATAATGGTCGGTGGCGACAATAAAAGTGTCGGTGAAGGCATCAATCAATGGAAATTGGTGACAGCGGATGGTAGTCGACGATGGTAGTTTTTGCGACACGTGGTTATGGTGGCGATGGTGATGAAAATGGTGGTTGTGGCAATGGAGGTGGCAATTGTGGTAGTGGCTATGAGAGATGGTGGTGTGGTGCTTGTCGTTGGTGCTGGTGGTAGTCACACCAGTTTGTGATAGTGGTAGAGGGTGGTGGTGGTGGTGACTATGTTGGTGGTGTTGGGTTTTGGTCGGCGGTTAAAACACACTTAGATCCATAGTTGTTTGTGTGAGTGGGGGCGGTAATTGCTGGCAATGACGATTTGCTTATAGCCAGTGGTGCACGCGGTGTTGGTTGTGCTGGCGTCTGCGGTCGAAGGTGGTGAGGGCGGCCGTGGACAATACGGTTTTGGTGGACGTGGCAACCAATGACAATTAATGGTGCGAGCAATGGTTGACGATGACGATGATTGTGACGAGTGGTGATGGTGGGGATAGTTGGTGGCGGTGAAGGCAGAGGTGGTGGGGTAGGGGTAGTGATTGTGCGACGAGCTACGATGATGTGGTAGTTGTGTCTGGTGGTGGTGGTGGTGGTAAGGGTAGCCGTTGCTGATGGTGGAGGGTGGTGGTGGCCATAGTGATGGTGGTGGTGGGGGTAGGTGGTAGACACACACAAACCAACATATTAATGGATATTGATTGATTATATTCCACATAACCAAATATTATTAGTTATTCTCATCAGTGTTGTAAAAGTCGGCCTAAGCGGCCGACTAGTCGGCGCCTAGGCGGTAGTCGAACATAAGCCTTGGAGAATAACGGCTACTCAGACTTATTCCTCGGTTTAGGTCAAAGTCAGGGCTAGGCGGCACTAGGCGGAGCTAGTCGGCTGGCCAGGCGCCCGGCGGTAAACGATGTCAGTTTGTTTTTTCATTAACCACACATGGATACTTCATATTTCATTATGTCTTAAGTATTACTTTGATATTTTCATATTTAGAATTCAATAATTCATAGTTCACACTTTGATTTTTAATTAGTATTGGATACTTCAAAATTATATATGTATGTATATATATATATATAGGGAAGGGTTCAAACGAGAACTGTTTTTCGTACGAGAACTGCAAGAACCAATCTCAGCCGTTCATTGGATATGAGAAGTTCATGGATGGAGAGCGTGAAGAGGATCAAGTGTGGCATGGTGCATGTGAAGAATTCATGGGTGAACAATAACATTAAAGAAGAGGGAATTGGACGGCTCAGATTGGTTCTCGCAGTTCTCGTACAAAAAACAGTTCTCGTTTGAACTTTTGTCTATATATATAGGATTAGGATCAAATAAGATGTGAATTAGTGTAAGATGTGTAAGATGCAACAAGAGAATGACACGTGTCCATTTAAAAAGAAGGGCATTTTAGGTAAAGAGATGATATATCTCTCTCCACATTTAATTTCAATCCTTAAATAGAGACCTACCATTCCCACACATACGTACGTTTCTCTCTCCCATTTCTCTCTCACTTCCGGCGACTGTGGTTACAGCCCCCATCGGCGATTTCATCTCCTGCCTCTCATGTCTCTCTGACCTCCGGCGACTAGGGTTTCAGCCCCCGTTAACGTTTTCATCTCGGTCGTCGCCTGCCTCCATGTCTATCTGACCTCCGGTGACTAGAGTTTCAGCCCCCGTCAGCGTTTTCATCTCGGTCGTCGCCTGCCTCCATGTCTCCATGACCTCCGGCGACTAGGGTTACAGCCCCGTCAGCGATTAGGGTTACGGCACCCGTCAGCGACTAGGGTTATAACCCACCAACGATTAGGGTTACAGCCCCCGTAGATCTGGCCGTATAAGGGTTTTCTTTTCACCGCCACAGCAAAATCGGCCGGAATCCAGCAGTCTTGGTGGTGAAGTACATGTGCCGCCGCTGCATGTATACACCACTTCATCTGCATCAGATCCAGATCTGATATATTCTACTGAAATTCATCAGATCCGCATGTATACGCCTAGCTTTTCATCAGTATCTCTTTTGTTTGATTTTTGGTTCTAATTTATTTTTTAGTTCATCAATTTGTACACAATTTTTCAGATCTGGATAGAAGATTCATGTTGTTATGTTTTTAAAAGTTCTTGTTTTTTGTTCTGATTTCTTTTTACTTCATCAATTTGTTTGTTTTGTAAATTATAGTTGTAAAAATTAATTAATTAAAAAAATTCATCCATATTATGGGTTGCAAAATAGGAGTTAAATGTTCTTCGTCTTGAATATAGTAATTCATCAATTTGTTTGTTTCTGTATCACCTCTAATCAGTTTGGTAATGTACATAAACTTCATTTTATGCTTTATCTATGTTCATCAAGTTTGATTATCCATCTTCATCCATTTTTGTAATGGCAGACACAAGCATCAATTTGATATACATCCGAAAATTTTGTTATTTCCATATTTTTACTAATTTTTTTTCCTATTGTACCCCTGTCTTTATTAATTTTTGTCCTTGACTCTTTAAATTATTGACTTTTTTTTGTCAACTTTTTGATGAATCTAGTGGCTAGAATTGCATCTTACACATCTTACATCAAAACGCATCTTACAAGAACCTTACTATATATATATATATATATATATATATATATATATATATATATATATATATATATATATATATATATATATATATATGGTTGCCGGTGAGTGTAACCGTCATGAGACAACTTTCATTCTTAGCCGTTAGATCATGTTAACTTTTAATCATAACCGTATAAAGTCTTAAATGTTTATGAAACATTTAAGGGTGCTTTATGAAATATTTGAGGGGGTTTTATGAAAATACGAGGGGTTTTTATAAAATTTGTATGTTAATGTAATTAATTATAGGTTGTTTATAATTAATGTTTAATAACTTGTGATATATTTTGTTTAAAGAAAAAAATAAGTATATATTTACGACCGTCTCATTTTTATCTACGTTTTGGTATAAAATTTATTGTAATATGATATTTTTATAAAAATTAGTATATTCTTAATTTTTTGTTATTCATCAAAGCATTGAATTGCTTCCGGGTAGACCGCCGTTAATGACTCATTAATGCATTATTAATGAGTCGTCATTTTTTTAGCCATTGATCTAATTAAATCAAGGGTCAAGATTGGTTCTCGCATTACTCACAATAAAAACGATGTTATCCTGATGGTGGGGTCTAACAGATGTGGTGTGGGAAAGATGGAAGGTGGAGATAGGGTTATGATGAGAGGGTTATGTTTTGTGAGAGAGTAGTGAGAGCCTATAGATTTAGAGGGATAAAGAAACGGTGGGTTTTTCTTTTATTTTTTTCTTTATTAAAGTACCTATGAAATAATTTCTTTTTTGTAATAATATATCTATTTATCAAATAAAATTTAAGAATTTAGTTTTAATAATATGTTATAATTATATTTAAGAAATCATGTCATGGTATGAAATTTGTTTTCGGTTAAGAATTACTAATTCTATAATACTAATATTATTGATAATTGTTATCTTTAATTATTATTTATCCCATATATTTGTTTATAATTAAAAATTTTAACATAAATAGAAGATTAAATCATACTATTATGTTATTTGTATTAAACTTCGGTCTTAATGGTTTAATTAGTTGAGTTCTATTCTATACTATTATATAAACCATTTAACACTCTCTTTTTCTAATTTTTAAGAAATTCTTAAAATTATGTCAATCTCTAATCTCTACCTTTCTTTTTATTTTATTTTAATCTCATCGACTCTTGTTTTAACCATTTCTCTCTCCTAAACTTTAACTTTTCATTTATTTAAAATATATTCACACACTAACACGTTTTCTTACACAAACACAATTATCTACCCATATCAATATAATTTTCAAAATCTTATTAACTCCTCTCTTCTTATTTCATAACTATATAAACCATTTAACACTCTCTCTCCTAATTTTTATGAACTTATTTAAATTATGTCAATCTCTAATCTCTATCTTTCTTTTTATTTAAATTAATCTTATCCACTTTTTTTAACCAATTCTCTCTCCTAATAAACTTTAACTTTTTATTTATTTAAAATATATTCACCCACTAACATGTTCTGTCACACAAACACAATTATCTACCCACATCAATATAACTTTCAAAATCTTATTAACTTCTCTGTTCTCTCTCCTTATTTCATGAATATAAATCTTATTTAATTTTTTTAATGTTTTTTAGAATTTAATTTTAAAATTAATATAATAGTTGCTACATATATATGAAAAATTGAAGGAAAAAACAGAAATGTTGCTGATTTTTTTTTCGTGACATTAAATTACGCGTTACATCATTGAAAACGACATGTTACAAAATAGAAATTATTTACCGTCGCAGCATTACGCGGGTACACTGCTAGTAATATATTATGAGTATTATGTACTATTTAAAATTTGAGGTTTCTGTTTTACTTATATGGTTACCACTAATTAAAATTTTATGAATATAAATCATTAATTTTTTAAAGGTGAACCCGGACACCGTCCGGGTATTACACTAGTTCAAAAGTGTTTTGAGCTAGTATTTGATGTTTTGAATAATTATATTAGTATTTTAAACATCTATTTTGAATCCTATGAACATTATATTTATATTTGAGTATTTATGAACATGTAATATATATAATTTTGAAATTTATATGTAAAAAATTCCAATCCAAGTACTCCCCAGAGTACTCTCCGCCTAGACCGAGTACTCGCTACTCCCCGAGTACTCGCCTAGCTCCCCGCCAATCCGAGTACTCCCCTAGTACTAACCTCTTCTCTTGAAATGGGTCATGGATAGGAGACTTGTTTCATGAGGGCGTCTGAGTTTTGTTGCAGGTAAACAGAAGAAGAAACCAATGGCTTAATTTAAATTTAATTAATAACATAGATCATAAAAGCAGGTTTTAATCTATGTGACTGGACATAATCATCTTAGCTTGATTTCCTAATTCTTGCTTGATTCTTGATATCTTCAATCAATCGTGTTATATTCAGGTGGGAAGATCCTCCCTCTTCTATTGCTTTATATGCCATCTTACTGAGTTCTTTGACTCTCTTTCTTCTCTCTTCTCCTTCATTCCCTTCTTCCATTACCATCTCTATAGCCTTCTTGAAATCCTCACTCTTTACTACCACTCCCGACTTCTCTTCTTCACCCAAATGGACAACTTCTTGAGCACCAACACTAACTCCAATCCTCAACAATTGTGCGACTAACTTCTCATTATAGAATTGCTCTTGAAATTGAGGCCATGTTATCATAGGGACACCAGCAGATACCCCTTCCAGGACTGAATTCCAACCACAGTGTGTCAAAAACCCTCCAATTGCAGAGTGTGACAAGACCAGCAGTTGTGGAGCCCATCCACGGATCAATAGAGCTCTATCTTTGGTTCTCTCTTCAAACCCATCTTCATCTATCCATTTCTCTATCCTGTCAGTCTTATGACCTGCTCGAACCACCCAAATGAACGGTCTTTTAGACGATTCTAGAGCTAAAGCAAGCTCTATGAGATGTGCAGGCTCGACCCGACTGATGCTTCCTAAACAGGCATAGATCACCGAACCATTTCTTTGAGAATCAAGCCACTTGAGACATTCGTTTTTGTTAATTGACGACTTTTTACCTCTCTGGACCTTCTCTGATTCATCCTTGTGGCATAGGGATAAAGGCCCAACACACCAAACTTTACCTTCTTTTAGTTTCTGATATTCATCAGCGTATCCTGGTTCCAGCTCCTGAAAACTGTTTACAACTACTCCATATGCTTCAGATTCAGATATCCGAAGCTTTTCATTAAATTCTTTCATATTTTTAAGGCCCGGATTGAATGCAAATGGTAGTTGAGATCTTGTTAGTTCTATACGATCCGGCAAACCAGGTAAAACGAACGAGTCCGATTCACCCACATTTTCATATACCTTTGAGAGGAATAAAACATGGTTACACATCTGTGTGAAGCAATTCATTCCATCAAATATAATCCTTGGAATCTTGAATCTTTTTGCTGTATCACCTGGCCATAGGAGAAACGTGTCGGATATTAAGCAATCTGGCTTAGGACTAAGCTTTTCGATATATTCTTCAACATGTTTCTGTAGTGAAGCATAGGCTTGCATAAGTGCTCCAGTCAATCCCATAACAGGAAGATCATCTACACTTTCACACCCTTCAGGTAAGCCGAACTCCCTATATGGAAACGCGAATTCAAGAAAACTGATGGGAAGACCAGACTGGATTGCTTGATCAAGGATTGACCCGAATCTGAGGGTGTTGACCGGGGTGGTGACTATGGTGACTCTAACACCATGTTGAGCTAGTAACTTGGCTATGTCAATGGTGGGGATGTAGTGGCCTGGAGATCCCATGGGTATAACAAGAAAGTGAAGCTGCTTCTGTACTTGTGATTCTTCTAATTCCATTTTGCAGTTTGATTAGTGTGATAGGGGAGAAACAGTATCAGTATGTATTATGCTAATGGAGGTTGCAGTTTATTTATAACCCAAATATATGAACCACACAACTGTGGGCAGGCCTGCATAGATTACTAGAAGTTTTGACAAATAGGAAAACTCTACAATTGCTTTACGAAAGACATTAAGCCGGCCAATAAACAAGATGCCAAATACATGCTTCTTTATGTTTGTAATATTTGTTTTAATACATTTGTTTAGTGAGAAATGTTCAATATAGTCCATACTTAATCCATAGTCCTGAGGGACTAATCTTAGCTTTTGGATCAGCCCCATCAATGGTCCAGATTAAATTTTAAAATTTTGGGCGGAGTGGCATTTTCGTAATTAACATGTGATGATTTTACAATCACAAGTGATTGTATTGAATCACATGTGATTGAATATTAAAATTTCAGGACTAAGTTTTTTTATGGACTGTATTGAACACAACTCTTTGTTTAGTAACCATGTTTTTAGTTGCCTTTACTCTGAACGGGTCCAACCACATGGACATGGAAAGCCTTTAAGACTTTCTGGCCAAAGGACACAATTGCCTACCTATATAGAGTTCTTTTTAAATCCAGTAATGTTTTCTTGACAACCCAATAAATGAAACCACTAATTTAATGAAAGACAATTAAGGATTATATCAATATCAGTAGTAGCAGTAGCAGTATCTAAATTCTTCAACATCTTTCGGGTGAATTCTTTTGCTTTCAAAAACCAGACTAACCAGACCCCGATTAACCCGAAACCCGATCGGGATGATAGGTCAACAGCCCTACTTGTTGGATTTTACACACACACACACACACATGAAAAAAAGGAAAGGCCTAGTTAAGTAGACTATTCTTCATGTCAAGTTGTCAACTTGATTTAATTGAGTAAATAACCATAGAACACAAAGAGTACAACACGATATCTGGGACCGAACATAATCTTCCTTACTTAAATTCCTAATTTCCTGCTTGATTCCTAACAACTTCAATTAATTGTCTCATATTCCAATGGGAAGATCCTCCCTCTTCTATTGCTTTACTTGCCATCTTACCGAGTTCTTTAGCTCTTATTCTTCTTTCTTCTTCTTCATTCCCTTCTTTCATTACCATCTCTATAGCCTTCTTGAATTCCTCTCTCTTTACGACCACTCCCGACTTCTCTTCTTCACCCAGATGGACGACTTTTTGGGCACCAACACTAACTCCGATTCTCAAAACTTGTACAACTAACTTTTCGTTGTAGAATTGCTCTTGAAACTGAGGCCATGTTACCATAGGGACACCCGCGGAAACCCCTTCTAGAATTGAATTCCAACCACAATGAGTCAAAAAGCCTCCAATTGCAGGGTGTGACAAGACTAGCAGTTGCGGTGCCCAACCGCGGATGATTAGACCTCTCTCTTTGGTTCTCTCTTCAAACCCCTCTTCCTCAATCCATTTTTCTATCTTATCAGTCTTATGACCGGCTCTAACCACCCAAATGAATGGCTTTTGTGATGATTCTAGAGCTAAAGCAAGCTCTACTAGTTGTGCTGGCTCAATACGACTGATGCTTCCTAAACAGGCATAGATCACAGAACTGTTTTCTTGAGAATCGAGCCACTCAAGGGTTTCGTTTTCATTAATTGAGGACTTGTTACCTCTCTGGACCTTCTCTGATGCATCCTTGTGGCATAGAAAAAATGGCCCTACACACCAAACTCTATCTCCTTTGACTTTCTGATATGCATCAGCATATGCTTGTTCCAACTCCTGAAAACTGTTAATAACAACTCCAAATGCTTCAGATTCCGATATCCGAAGCTTCCTATGAAAATCATTTGCGTCAATGGAGCCTGAGTTGAATGCAAAAGATAGTTGGGATCTTGTTAGTTCAATACGATCAGGCAAACCAGGTAACACAAATGATTCTGACTCTCCCACGGTTTCGTATATCTTGGATTGGTACAAAACATGGTTACACATCTGTGTGAAGCAATTCATTCCATCAAATACAATCCTTGGAATCTGAAACTTTTTCGCTGTTTCAGTTGCCCATAGGACAAATGTGTCTGAAACAATGCAACTTGGCCTAGGATCAAGCTTTTCTATATATTTTTCAACTTCTTGTTGCAGTGAATTGCAGGCAAGGAAAAAATCATGGGCCAAGGACAAATTAGGGAGATCATCTAAGCTTTCACAGCCTTCTGGTATGCCAAACTCCTC
The DNA here is from genome assembly GCA_947179395.2 of Pulicaria dysenterica. Taxonomy (NCBI): domain Eukaryota; kingdom Viridiplantae; phylum Streptophyta; class Magnoliopsida; order Asterales; family Asteraceae; genus Pulicaria; species Pulicaria dysenterica. The sequence continues at coordinate 107,558,130 of OX359289.1, forward strand.
ATATGGTAATGGGAATTCAAGAAAACTAATGGGAAGACCTGATTGGATTGCTTGATCAAGGATTGACCCAAATCTTATTGTATTCACTGGTGTTGTGACTATGGTGACTCTAACACCATGTTGAGCTAGTAACTTGGCCAAATCAATGGTGGGGATATAGTGGCCTGGAGATCCCAAGGGTATAACAAGAAAGTGAAGCTGGTTTTGTTCCAGTGATTCTTGTAAATCCATCTCACAGTCTAGCTAATATGATGGAGAGATGGAATCTATGTTTGAAACTGCAACTGAATTTAAACTTATATTCTGAATAAAGGGTCACCCCCACCCCTAAGTAATGCTTCAAGGGATGATGATGTATTGATGTGACTGTTTGAATGGTCTGTACTTACATAATCGAATAACAAATATTTATCTAATTTCCAACACAACACGGACCACAACTTTAAAATCTTGACTAAGAAGAAAACTCCAATGGTGTACAGTATAAATTTATATTTAAATAAGACAGGATGCCACCTAAGATTTCAAGTAGATAAGTTAAACAAACAAATCAAATGAATCTTTTGTAACATCGATGCTGGTCTATGTAGGTTTGAAATTGCATATTATTTGGTGTTTTTTAGGTTTCAAAAAACACAATTAGCCATGAACCCTTAAAAGATGCACTCCCAGATTTTGTTAACCATGTTTTCTTTTCTACTCCACTAAGGACTTCTGCAAAGAATATTCATCATGGGATAATCAGCAAATTAGTTTATCCCTTACTAGCGTATATATATATATATATATATATATATATATAGGGGATGGTTCCATTGAGAACCGATTTTAGTGCGAGAACCGCGAGAACCAATCTTAACCGTTGATTTGATAAGTGGAATTTATGGATGGAGAGCGTGAGGGAATCAAGTGTGGCAGGGTGTATGTGAGGAATTCATGGGTGGACAATGACATTGAAAGAGGGGGAATTGGACGGCTCAGATTGGTTCTCGCGGTTCTCGCATTAAAAATGGTTCTCAATGGAACTTCTTCATATATATATATATATATATATATATAGACAAAAGTTCATGTGAGAACCGTTGTTAGCGCGAGAACCGCGAGAACCAATCTAAGCCGTCCAATTCCCCCTCCTTTAATGTCATTGCCCCACCCATGAATTCCTCACATGCACCCTGCCACACTCTATCCCTCCACACTCTATCCTAGGAACGACTGAGATTGGTTCTCGCGGTTCTCGCACTAACAACGGTTCTCGCATGAACTCTCCCCTATATATATATATATATAGAAAATGGATCAATAAAGAACCATGTGTTAAATAAAGAACCTAATATATATATATATATATATATATATATATAGTCAACATATGGAGTTTACCCTTATGATGCAGGGATCAACTGGGAGCAACTAAAAGAATTGACCGTTGTGGATCAGAGATTGTAAAGCCTCTCACACATTTTAACAAACAGTTTATGGGCACAGAGTTTACTTCATTGCAATAATGCAATTATTGACGTAGAGACTTTGATATTTGTTTACTTGAAAATTCAGAAACCGATCTTGATTATTGAAAGCAAACCTGTAGGTTCCGCAGCATCAAGTGAACTTCGAGTATGCGACATCGTTTCTTCTCTTCACTCCATTTGCAAATACTGGTAGGACCGCAGGTTAGGAAAGAATGGGTAAAATTTTGCGGTTAGGAAAGAATGGGTAAAATTTTGAAAATTGTTGGTCATTTTCGTCTTGGTGTCTTGAGATATTTTATATATCAAGAAATTGTGTTTCTAGTATATAAGATATTTGTCACCACTCACTTGTTATAGTTTTAGTTCTTAAATTTTATTTATTACAATGATAATGTCTAGTGTTAAGGTTTTGTTTCAGTAATGGTCTATGATTACTTTATATATACACTTAAAAAGACAGTGAGCGGAGTGAGGGCAGCCCTCGTTAACGAGCTGTCGGTTACGCAGGATGGTTTTTGTGTTCCGGGCTTATATAATAAGGATGTATTACAGCAGTAACACTCTTTTATTATTATCTTATTTATATTTATAAAGAGTTAATTGTTCAAATGGTCCTTTAACTTAAAGGTTTCTGCTATTTTTTTTCTTTAACTTTAAAAGTGGTAAATATCATCCTTTAACTGCCATTTTGGTCCTTTCTAACTTTTGCCATTAGTTATCTCTGTTAAGTCAAGGGTATCCTGGTCTTTTTACCATTTTTTAATATTTAATTACCTTTTAATAATATATTTTCTTTTAATGATATATTTTCTTTTTTTAATAATAAAAAGACCATCATATCACACTTTCTTTGTCTTTTTCTTTTTACACACACTCTCTCTTCTCTCTCTCTCACACACAGTCTCTCTCTCTCTCTCTGATTCTCTGCCTCTCTCTCTAGACACCATCACCACCATCTCCGATGAACTCCACCACCATCTCCAATGAACTCCACCACCACCACCGTATTCCTCCTCCTCCTCCACCACCACCAACACCACCAAACACTGCACTCTCTCTTTCTGCCTCTCTTTCTCTAGACACCATCACCACCATCTCCGATGAACTCCACCACCACCACCGTATTCCTCCTCCTCCTCCACCACCACCAACACCACCAAACATTGCACTCTCAATATCTCTGCCTCTCTCTCTAGACAGTAGACACCATCACCACCATCTCCGATGACACCACCACCACCGTATTCCTCCTCCCCCTCCTCCACCACCACCAACACCAGCAAACACCACCCTGAAATAGAAACACACACACACGCGATTAGGGTTTTCAGAAGATCTGTACTTGAATACGGAGGAAGGCGGTTGAAATCGGAACACACACACACATACACACACTGAAATAGAAACTTGAGAGAGACACTACGATGGTTGTGTGTGGCGGTGGAGTGGTGGCTATGGCTGATATCGCGGTTTTTAATTATAAATTTTATGCGGTATTTAATTATTTTTAAAGAAAAATATGGAAAATATATTTAATAATATTTAATATCTTTATTAGTTATTTTTCAGGTTAAAAATCGAATATATGGTGATAATTATGAAGAAAAAGGGATAAAAAAAACAAGATAGACATCAAATTTTGGATAAAGTCAAAGTCTGCCCGTTTTTAGCTCGTCACTGTGCTAACCCGGCCACCGTCGCGGCGCGAAGTCCCTGGTCGCGGCGCGATCCCTCAGGGCAGCCTCTATAAATTCGTTTGATCATCCATTCGTCTGGGCAGCTTTTCATCCGACTTTTCACCATCATTAACTTCTGGAAACTCCATAAAAACACCATGAAGCATATGGGAGCATAGCTCGGAGCATTGGGGCTTGGATTGAAGATGAAATTGAAGATCAAGACCCGGAACATTCGGCTTTTACGGTTTTATTCATTGTTGTTCATCATGATTCTTTATTTGAATAATTTCCAGAGCTTTAGCATGTTTGTTCTAGGCTAGACTTCTGATTTTCCTCCCTAGAGGAGATAAACTTTGATTAAGGTTGATTAAATTCATGGTTTTGATGCTTAATTCATGTTTAATTCAAGTATTGTTTAATCTGTGTTCATGCATATTTTAGGATCTGTTTTTGTGATGTTTATAGGCTGAGTTTTTATAGAGTTGATGATCATTCTCTTTATTTAAACTTGAATCATGAATATCTATGATCATTAGGGTTCATGACCAGTGATTTATTTAGTCTTACATGTAATAGGCCATTATATGTTAGTCTAATGATTTGTTGATCATACAATCATTAAAGGTTAGAGTTTTACTTGTTAATCGAATTAATTGGCTAATTATATTTCTTAATAGCGCTTTTGACCATAAAGGTTATTAAGTAGTATAATTAGACGGTTATAACCGGACCAAGGTTTTAACTATTATAGAAATCGATGCATGAATGTTTAAGTATCATTAGCTCTTATTGCCATGAATCTAATTGCCATGAGAAAAGTATAATCGAATCTAGGGAGGGAAAGCTTGCACTATATTATCTGATTTCCAAGTTTCTTGCTCATTCGCTCTCTTGTTTCTTTGGTTGTTTTAGGTGCTTTCTAGGGTTGGTAGTGGTGTTAGTTGGTTGATAGCTCACTTATGCATAAAATTCCCCCTTTTTATTTTATTGCATTAGTTTAGTTTAGTTTAATATTTAAATTTATATAATTTTATCAAATCATACCCGTTCCCCTTGAGTTCGACACCCGTACTTATTTTCTATGCTATAATACGATTAGGTCCTCTTGCCTATTTGTGTTGTGGTCGTACTAAATAATAACGGATTTTATAAATAAAAAACTGTTACGCTTCAAGCACATCAATGGCCCTAGATAGTGAAGTGTGTGGCGGTGATCTTGGGGTTGAGAGAGAAAGATGAGGATGGTTGTTTGTGGCGGTGATAGATGGTGGCGACGATGGTTGTTTGTGGTGGTAATAGGTGGTAGCGATGATGGTTGTTTGTGGTGGCGATAGCAGAGAATGAGAGAGAGAGTGTGAGAGAGAGAAGAGTGAGAGTGTGTGTAAAAAGAAAAAGACAAAGAAATTGTGATCTGATGGTTTTTTTATTATTAAAAAAAATATATATCATTAAAAAATATATTATTATATGACAATTAAATATTAAAAAATGGTAAAAAGACTGTAATATCCCTGACTTAACAGAGATAACTAACGGCAAAAGTTAGAAAGGACCAAAATGGCATAGAAATGGCAGTTAAAGGACGATCCTTACCAATTTTAAAATTAAAGGACGAAAATGACAGAAACCCTAAGTTAAAGGACCATTTGAACAATTAACTCTTTCATAAATTTTCTTCTATCAAAAACGAATTATTAATTAATTATACGACTAATAAATAAGTAATTAACTTTCACAACCAACACTACCACCAAAAACTTGAACTTCCACCACCTTCTACCCCTGTCTAGCTACCACCGCCCACCCATCTAACCACCGTCCACTACAACCCATCCACTCCTGAGGACCGTCTATCATCACTAGGGTTGGCAATTTTTGACCTGACATGAATCACAACTCGAAACCAACACGAAAAAAGTGAGACGGACCTGACACAGACCCAAAATGGGTCAAAAGCAGGTCGGCACGAAATTGACATGAAAATAAATGTGTCGGGTTCGGGTTAACCGACAACCTGAAGTGACCCGTATAAGGATAAAATTACAAAATTTTCTTTAATACTTAAAAATTAAATTTTAAGGAGATTGCGAATTCAAATGAGGGAGTGACATCAAAAGCAGTAAAATTCAAGAAACAAAACTACAAAACATTTATATGTTAGAAACTTAAATAAACAATAAAATATTTAAAGTTAAAATAATAATACAATATTTTTTATTTGTTATTTGTTATTTTGACTATATGGTTTTGATACTTTGGCATTTGACCAAATGATTTGTAGTACTTTAGTATCTTGGATTGACTTTATGACTATATTATATGATATATTATTTTAATTTTATTTCGGTTGTTAAATAACATTATTTATTGGTACTTGGTAGAAACGTGGTAGATTATATTGTTTAGTATATTCATTTATATAAGTTGAATCTAAAAATAAAGTCAAATTCGAATCAAACTGAAACAAACACCGAATTTAAATTCAAATACAATCAAAACGAATAATGAATATTGAAGTTAGAATCTAAACAAAACTGATATTTGAAGTTCATATCGAAGCAAACAAGGAATTAGAAAAATTAAAAAGAAAAAGCGTATATGAAAATTGAAAAAAGCAAGGTTGTGGAAATTGGTCGGCGGCATGTTGGCGGTCGACCACCGCCAAGCGATTAATCGGTCTTTCCGGCAATTAATTGGTTTTTCGACGAAGATGATAAATTATAAAGGAATTAACTTTAAAAAAATAAATATTACCAATATCCAAACAAAATAAGTCAAGAACCATAAAAAACTAAAATGTTTAACAAGCTTGAAAGTTGAAACCATAAGTTCATCATCAATTTATTCATCAAGTGAGAAGAAAAGAAAAAAAAGTGACAGTTACAGAATATTTCCACAACAAAGAAGCCACATAACAGACCATAGACAATTAGACAAACAAGTTTGGTTACACATTGGTGATCTGGGTTATTTTGATGAAGGACAGATATATGTTGTGGATAGATTGAAAGAGCTTATCAAGTATAAAGGGTATCACGTAATTTCATTCGTACATTAGTCAACTCAAAATTAAAGATATATCCACATCAAAATTAACCTTCTGTCCTGTGAATTACAAAATTTCAACCGTTGATCGAGAGATAGAAGGTCGCTAGATGTGGAGGTCACCGGAGATAAGTCGCTGGACGTGGGGTTTTATGGCTTGGAGCCCTAGGTTGATCGGGAGAAAGAGTGTTCTGTTTGACGATCGGAAGAAGTGAGACTTAAACCCTAGGTTTTTTTAAAATATGTTTGACCTTTGTTGATCGCCTAGACCGCCGAGACCGATTTAACCCCCACCGCCAAGCTGATTTATCAGGGTGGGCCGCCGATAACTACCTAGGTGGCGATTAATCGGCCGCCCAGACCGCCATTTACAACACTGGAAAAAAATTCCCCGAATACATTTTGGCAAAATGGGTCGGGACCCACGAAACACGACCTCTGCCTGACACGGGAAAAAGTGACACGACCCAAACCAAACTAGAAAATTAATGGGTAAAAAATGGGTTGACACAAACACGAGCGACTCGAACCCGACCTAAATTGCCAATCTTGCTCACCACTATTCACCATCGTCTACCCCAAACGTCCCTATCAAGGACACTAACAAACACCACCTTTTGCCACCCCCAAATAAAAAACAATATCAAGAGCACCATGGGGGAAATCTACACAAATCAAGAACAAGATCTCAAATGCATGAACAAACCTTAATTTGAATGGAGTGGGAGGGATGTGTGTGTGCATGTGAGAAGGAGAACCCTTAATTTAAAAATGTGGCGATGGTGATGATATGGCGTAGGTGGTGGTGATGTTCATACAATGACATTGTCTTCTCCGTCAAAACACACATACATACATCCGCCAATGTGTTGTCTCCTCTGGCGAGTTGATAGGGATGGGGAAAAAATCCTAATCACAAACACACTCAATCGTTTTAAGGGAGATTGATGAAGTAAGGGGTCGTAGGTGGTGGAGATGTGACGAGGGGAAATAATGGGCAGCGGTGAAAGCCGATGGAATATGATCTAACTCTATACTATTTTTAATGAATGAAATAATCCTTAAGCTTTTTGGTCAAACTAGAAAGATCGTTTATATGGTTTACTCTTATATAAAAGTATAAAACTACTTAATATAAAATTTCAAACCTTTGTATTAGTTATCAATGTAAAAGATTAACGATATGTTAGATATCAAGTGTGTCTATTAATTTCTAATGAAGTTTATTGGTGATAGTTTAGGGTAAATTTTGTAAAAGGTATTACTAGTTTGTAATTAACCCTACTTAATTAAGCAAATCATTATTCGTAACATTGGTTTTGTTCTTGGCCTCTCTCATGTGCGCATACTTTCATACGGGTTCATATAACCATTGTTGATTGCTTCAATCTTATCTTTGATTGATACTTTTCGCCAAGAATTTAAGCTAAGTTTTCTCCCAAGAATTCAAGCTAAGTGAACTTCACGCCATCAATTAACACCGCAAATCGAACTTAAGCCAAACTTGGTTTGTCTCAAATTCAAGCCAACCATGTTTTGACGGAATTCAAGCCATTCCGGCCTCCATTAAGGACATAAAATATTCCGATTCTCGTTGTGTGCAACATATCACCAAATCTCACGAGTATATATATACTTGAAATTCACACAAGTTGCTACACACATAGCCAACTCTCACTTAGTCTTGTGCGTGTTTACCTCACTTGGTCTGCACTTTGGTTTGTCACTCGCACATAGTGTCTAATCAATTGCTAACTCTCTCACTTACTTATGTTAGATATGTTGTCATTGTCGTATCATTTGTTGAAGACGAAGATCATGATGTTGAGGAGGATTTCAAATTTACACTAAATCATGGGAAAGGTTTCAACGATCAAGAGCTACTTTCACAGGGAAATAAAATCTTATCTTATGAATCTCTTTAGTTATGCTGAAACACCGAATCAATAAATAGTTTTAATTTTGTTTTTGATTAATTGTAAAATGAAGTCAGATCCCAAGTTGCGTCCTTTAAATTCTAGTAAAGTTTTTTTTTGGAACAACAACAAATTTTATAAAAGACTAGCAAGATGCTAGAGAACCGAGAACAAGTACAAAAGGGAAAGAAAAATAAAAACCATTACATCGAGATTTCTAACATAGGACAAGAACACCAATTTGCCCAACATAATTTCCTGCTCAAATTTCTTCTTGAGTTCAACCAAATAAAGGTTGTGTTTAGGTAACGCCAGCCGGAATTCTTGAATAACCACAGATTCCAGCATAGTAAGAAAAGGGCTCTTTCGAAAGCAAGCCAGTGATTACCTTTAAGATGTAAATAGAGACTCCAGTTGAAGAGCTCCAAGATGGATGGGTATTGTGGATTTAGCGGTCACCACCATTTACAAAACTCAATTAGAAGCCCTTGAATGATAAATGAATGGAATAGACAAAGGAATGGAATGGTCAAAGGAATGAAATAGTTCATTGCCATCCATAAGCATGTTTGGTTGCTTTCTCGGAATGGAATGAATAATTAATGTAATATGTTTGGTAAAGAGTAATAAACATTTGAATGTAATAAAATAAATAAACAATGATCAAAATGCTCTGTATTAAAAAAATAGACATAACTTAAATTAAGTAATTTCATATATAAAAATTTAAAATACACTTTACACGTCTTAAAAATATTGATAAATATCAAAACTACGAGATTATCATTAATACGACATTTTAAAAATGACATATTTTTTTATTAAAATTATCTTTACATACGACATTTTACAATAAGATAACAAATTTTTTTATTTATATATTTTTATTAAAAACACTACTTTATTTATCGAATTTTCATATTTGATATACATATTTCTAAATGTATTTTACTTTTAACTAGTTAATAGTTTAATAAAAGTATGTAAAGTAGTAACTTATTATATAGAAATATTAATCATAAAAAAATAAAAAACTTAGTTAAGAACGTTACAGAAAGTATCTTTTTGTTATAAATTTTATAAATATCTAGAAAATATTTATTAATGTTAGTAAAAGAAACTTTAAAAAATTAGATTAATTAAAAAGTTCTTTCCATTTCATGATGGAATGAAGAAAAAACACCTCTCCCCTATGGAATGAAATTGAAGGAATCACATTACTTGTGTACACGGGTCATTCCATTCCTTTGTGATAAACAAACATGTTTTTTCAATTACGTAAGAATGAGTTATTTCATTCTTTCTCTCATTCCTGCATACCAAACACTGACATAGTGATCTGATTTGAACGCCTCCTTGCAAAGGAAACATAAATGCAAGATGATAAGAATACCTCTTTTGGATAGATTAGCTATTGTTGCCGGCCTTTCCCGTCTCAACTTCCACATAAAGATATTAATTTTCGAGGAAACGACTTAAGGCGCCTTGTTTGAGTAAATGGGCCACGACCACTCATTTGATCCTCTTATAGTCTCCTTAAAGATGAAACTGAGATTAATCCAGATTTCTCCAAAGACCATCTCCAACTCCCATTATGATCACAATCCTATAAAGAAGGTAGGTGTCTGTTATATTTATTTAACAAACTGTTGGTCGAAACTATGCTTTCCAAGTTCCCAGCTTTTTTGAAGATAGTGAACCAACCCTTGAGTTGTGTGTGAATCCGTGAAGAGCAATCATCATCCTTTCCAAATCGCACTCGAATCAATTATGATCCTCCACCATCACTTTGATAATAAAGCAATGTTAAGAGCTCTCAAACATATTTTTGAGTTGTTTTAGTAAAGTTTATTAGTCTATATGATATTAGTGATAATTTAGGGTACATTTTGTAAATACACTTGAAGTATAAATAGTTTGTAATTAACCTTAATTAATCAAGCAATTCATTATTCGTAACAATAATGTTGTTCTCGGCCTCTCTCACATACGTATACCTTCATACGGGTTCATATAATCAATTAATCATTGTTGATTGCTTCAATCTTTGACAAATAATCAATTAATCATACGTGTTATCCTACACGATAACATGTATCTTTAATTGGTGTGGTTAGTATCATTTATTATTTCAAATAAGATCATCAGCATCCATAATGGACTTTAATGGAGTTTCTCACTACCACATCAGTATCCACATCATCTCCCGCCTCCAATCATCTCTAACTCACAAACCATCACGTCCAATCCTCTTCAACCCACATCAAATATTATTATAAAATATATATTATTTAAGAGAGAGAGAGAAAAGGAAAAAGGAAAAAAACAACCCGCAGCTAGATGGGGAACCAGCCAGGGTTGGAACCCTCTATGGGGCGATGGTGTGCTAGCTCTAGATGGGGAATCAACCAAGCGCCGGTAACTGTTGAGTAATGTCCCACATCGGACAGAGCGTGACTTTGTAATCTGCTTTATAAGTGTCCTGGGTTACTTCTCTCGTAACCAATTGGTTTTGAGTTGGAACCCCACAAACTTACATGGTATCAGAGCAAGGTTCACCCCGACTCCACGTAACCCATAAGTATCCACGTGTTAGGCTCGAAAAAAAGAGAACGCCACACGTGAGGGGCGTGTTGAGTAATGTCCCACATCGGACACAACGTGACTTTGTAATCTGCTTTATAAGTGTTATGGGCTACTCCTCTCATAACCAATTGGTTTTGGGTTGGAACCCCACAAACTTACAGTAACCCCCTATGTGGATGGTCTTATGAGGGATGGAGCTAGCTTATACCCAAGGGGTAAAACAACCTTGCTCAAATTTCTAACTTTTTAGAAGACGGAATAAAATCCCTAATTTCTAGCGCAATTTGTTTATTTGATCCCCTTAGAGCAAAGGGTGTACACTAGGCATACGTTTGGTATTCTTAGTTGGCCATTCGGTACCGAGGGAAACACCCCCCCCCCCTATGTGGTACCAAAGCAAAGTGTCAATAGTCGGTATTCAAATGCTTAAGGAGGGAGAGAGAGAGAGAGAGGAGAGAGAAAGAGAGACAAGAAGAGAGAGGAGAGAGAAAGAGAGACAAGAAGAGAGAGGAGAGAGAAGAGATGATAATTTTTAATAAAAATTTTTGAAACATGCGAAGCATTGGTAGTACAGGGGGTTTAAGCATGGCTGAAGCATAACTGATTTGACGCTGATAACACATGCTCTTAAATTTAATAGATGTGATCTTTAGAAGAGACTTTGATATGACATAATTTTTTAGCTTCACCCCAGCGAATAATACTAAACCCTCAATGTAAAGGACGAACAATTTATTGATTTATTTGCGCAGCAGACAAGGAATTTGTTTGCAAAAGCTAAATGTTAATCAAATAAATAAAACTAAAAGGTTAATATTTTTGAATTTTGAGTGAAGTAAATTTCTTACAACTGTACTGTATATAAGTATATTTAACAGATAAACTTTCAAACTGGCCTTCAAAGTATAAGTATATAGATAACACTGTTATAGATAGATTACATTTCTGTTACTTCTAAAAGAATATGTAGCCAATAAAACACTTTACCTCTATTTATAATTTTATCTATAATTAAATAACTCTAGGTGTAGCTTCACTCCTGTTTTGTAGAACTTGCATGATGCTTTATGTCTTGAATTAGCAGTGTCAAGTTCAGATTTGAAGACCCTCCATCCTTTATCGCGTTATTCGCTATCTCTCCAAGCTCTTTCGCTCTCTTCCGTCTCGTTTTTCCTTCAACCCCTTCATCCATGACCTTCTCAATAGCCTTCTTCACACCCTCACTCTTCACTTTAACCCCAAATCTATCTTCTTCACCCACATGAACAACAGAATCAACACCAACACCTACACCTATTCCCAACACTTGCACTACTAACTTCTCGTTAATAAACTGCTCGGCAAACTGTGGCCATGTGATCATTGGAACGCCTGCACATACTGATTCAAGGGTCGAGTTCCAACCACAATGAGTCAAGAACGCCCCAACCGAAGGGTGGGACAAGACTAGCACTTGTGGGGCCCAACCTCGGATTATTAACCCTCTATCTTTAACCCTCTCCTCGAACCCACTTTCTGATAACCATTCCTCGACCTCTTTCTCTCTGCCAACTGATTGAATAACCCAAATGAACGGGCGATTTGATGCTTCTAAGCCTAAACCCAACTCGATAAGTTGTGGGGTGTTAACCCTCACAAGGCTGCCGAAACAAACATAAATCACTGAGTCGGGTTTGTGAGAATCAAGCCACTTTAGGCATTGGTCTTCAGCAATTGAGGGTATGTTTCCTCTTTGAGATTTAGCCGAGTTGTCATTATTGCACAGTGATAATGGCCCAATACACCAAACTTTACCCTTTCTTAACTTCTTATACTCTTTAACATATTCTTGTTCTAACTCTTCAAAACTATTAATCACTACTCCATAAGCCCTGACCTCGGCATCCCTAGCACGCTGACGGAAGTCGTTTGTGTCAATGGAGCTCGGGTTAAACTCGGGTGGAAGCTGGTTTTTTGTGAGCTGGATCCTGTTAGGCAAACCAGGGACAACAAAAGGTTCTGATTCAGGCAAACCGTCGAACACCTTGGAGACATACAAATTGTTGTAACATAGTTCATTAAAACAACTCATTCCATCAAACATGATTCTCGGGATGTGATGCTTATCGGCGAAATTACCCGTCCAGGACATGTACTTATCAGATATGATACAGTCTGGCCGAGGTTGTAGCATATCGAAACGCTCTTCGAGCTTTTGCTGTAGCATGTCAATGGCGGCTAAAAAATTGGGGACTAAATCCAAACTAGGGATTTTATCAGTGCTTTCACATCCTTCAGGCAATCCAGCCTCAGTCGCCGGAAAAGGGAGCTCGAGGAATCGGAAGGGAAGTCCGGCGAGAGTGGCACCGTAACGGATTGCGTTGAGGGGTGTAGTAGCGACGGTCACCATAACATTGGGTTGTTTTCCGAGCAGTTTGGCCATGTCTATCATGGGAATAGTGTGGCCAGGACCTATATGAGGAACCAAAAGGAAGTGCAGGATCTTGGCCTCCATTGTTGACGATATTTGAAGAATATTGAAGCTGATTGAAATCTTGTTAGAGTTGAATTTCTTGAAAGATAATGGAGACGGTGTTAGCGTTTGAGTATTTATAGATTGAAATTAATCATCTTTTTATGTTGGAGAGGTTGATTAGCCTTTGAATGTTTTTGGAACCAGCCATATGTTTTGAAAAGTATCAGAAGACTAATCAACTTCGTCAAGAAATTTGCTTCGTTAACCTTTGACCTTTACAAAGAAATCACGAGGACAAAAAGCACAAGAATGCAAAAGTAGAAATACGTTCACACATATGGCTACAAATTTGAATCTTAAAACACAATCCATTTATCACAATGCACAACCAAAACCTAAATTATTCTTCAAGACTAATACTGGGTTTTTTATTGACGGAAAGTGAATAAAAGGAAAGGAAAGATAAAAAAATGAAACGAATGAAAATGATTTATTTGTGTTCTTGAGCTCAAGGAAAGGTAACAAAATGGAGGGGGTGTCATTTCCTTCCTTAAATTTTAAGTCAAAGAGTAAATTACACGGATCGTTCATGTGGTTTATCGCTTATCATATTGTTCGTCCTTGTACTTCATTTATTACACTAGGCGTCCTCAACGTTTACATTTTGTCACGTGTGTGATCCCTAGTCAACATGAAACGACTAAAATACATTTTTCTTTTTTAATTTAAATTTTCCTTTATATTTTTATTTTATTTTCTTAATTAATAAACCATTATTATTATTATTAGAGAATTAATACCCATCCCCCCCTTTCCTAAAAATCTATGTCCCTCTCTCTCTCTCTCTCTCTCTCTTCGTCTCTCCTTGTACGCCGCCGGCTCCCCACCACCACTCGCCGGAGAACCACCACTATACCCACAATCTCCATCTCTTTGACGCCAATCAAAACGATGCTTCGAACTCTTACGCCCTCCTTCTATGACGATTTGCAGATCGAAGATCGATAACGATTTAGGGGTTAGGGTTTTTGGCTTTTCAATCGGATTTTTCACAAGAGTAGGTGTTTCTTCTTCTTCTTCTGATTCTAATTCTTCTTCTTCTAATGATTCCGCTGCTTTTGAGTTAGGGTTTGTAATTAGGGTTTTTTTAGGCTTTTTTTTCTTGATTAGCGATTAGTGTTTTTTGGTTGACAAATCTAGCGATTAGGGTTTTTTGGTTTGTTCTTGATCTTGTGTGGGTGTGGTGGTGGAATGATGATGGCGATGGTTTGTTCTTGTTCAGATCTGATTAGCGATGATTTTTTGGTGGTTTCTTCCCGATCTTGTGTGGGTTTTTTGGTTATTTGGTGGTGGGACGATGATGGTGATGGTGTTTACAGATTTGGTTTGATTTCATGTGGCGGTGGTGCCATGGTGGCGGTGGTGGTGCAAGGGATCGACGGGGAAGGAAAGGGCTGGGGTGTTTGTTTTTTTTATTTCAGTGCTAGGATCGACGTGGTCATGGTGGTGGCCGGAGTTGCAGGCGGTGGTGGTCATGGTGGAGGTCAAAAAATGGAGGCTCATCGACGGGGAAGGGGGGTTGGGGTGTTTGAACTGATTAAAAAAGTGTTTACTATTAATTTAAAATTATTAATATATTGTTTTACGTTTTAAAATTGATTAAAAATCAAGAAAAATGATTAAAAAAGAGGGTTAGGGGTATTTTAGTCATTTCAAGTGGACCAAGGACTACAGGCGTTACAAAACGTAAACGTTGGGGATGTCTAGTATAATAAATGAAGTACAGGGACGAACGATACAATTTGGGACAAACCACAGGGACGATCCATGTAATTTACTGTAAGTCAAATAACACTTCCTTTCGCCTATAAACTCAAGAACGCATCAACTTACCTATTTCCTTTCCTCCATCTCCCTTCCTTCCAAAAAAACAACTCAAGAACTCATTGACATATTCTTGCTCCAATTCCTCGAAACTACTGATCACCATTCCATAACATTCCCGCTCGGTTTCCCTCACCAGAGCAAGACAGACTCTCATGGCCCTCGAGCTTGGATTAAACTCAGGTGGTAGTTGCACTCTGGTTAGCTCGATGCGTTAAAATGTCAATTCCCAACTTTTGACTTTGTGTTGTATAGGAAGTTATGTATTATACATAACAATTAGGTCAATTTTTAATTACATTTATAAATTCATGGATTTAATAGTTTAAATAATAAATTTTTATTATTTATGATTAAAAATATTGTATATGACAAAAAATTATTATCTATACTACTTTATAAAGCATACAACATTCTCTCTCATCATCAATTGTAAGAGTTCTTAATTTTCAATTAATAGTACATCCTAACCATCAATTTTATCTAGATTAATCACATCCATCTAATTATTAACCTTCCAAACTAGATTAATTTTTTCTAAAAAAAAATAGTTATCTATTTGGTATTGGTGTACACATCATTCTAAAATAAATTAAGATATATTTTAAATTTGTTATGCAAAATTAAAGTTATCGCTAATAAAAAACCAATTTTTTCATATTTCAAAAATCCAATTAATTTCATGCTTTAAAAAAACATTTAATTTCATAACTTTTTAAAACTTTTAAAACATATTATCATCTTAGAGGATCAAGTTAATAATCATTAAAGAGGAGTTTAAAAGTTTATTTTTAAGATTATATGTACAACCTTAATTTTAATGTGAACATATAGTGTGGTTTTTAATTTTATGTTCGCTAGAGAGAGAGAGAGAGAGAGAGAGATGATGGTAGTATTATAATGATATAGGAAGATAGTAGTATTATAATGATATAGGAAGATAGTGACTATAGTCATTAGGTTTGATAGGAAAGAGGTTGATATTTTTTTATTCTTTTATTTACATAATAATAATAATATTTAACCGGTAATTAATAAATAAAACTTATGATAAAAGAATAAATTAATAACAAAATGATAGTTTTGTATTTTCAATGACATATGAAACAAAATCTAAACAATAGGAAATTCAGTATAATAAATGAAGTTCAAGACTATTTGTATAATTGTACCAAAGCTGAAAATAAAAGAATAAATTAATAAGAAAATGGTAGTTTTGTCTTTTCAAATGACTAGAGACTATATGAAACAAAAATCCAAACAATAGTGATTTCATTATAATGAGTGAAGTTCAAGATTGTCTAATTACAAACTTATTGTCTTCAAATTTCAACATCTAAATGTCGTTTATTTGTATCATCTCATATTGCTTAAAGTTAATGTATAGAAATAACATTATTACACTAACGAACTTGAAATTAATTAATGATTGAATAGTATTACCTATATTTATTATTTATTATTGTCAGACTTCATTTGTAACTATCATTGTCTCGTCTATTTTCTCAATAGCTAACCACCACACAAACTCGCCCTCACCATATATTTTCACTATCGTGTTTCTATATACTTCGCCGCATTGCGCGGACACCCTACTAGTAAACAAATAATTACCTCAAACAAACCTTCTTATTTTATTTATTTATTTTTTAATATATTTCCCAAAATATATTTTTTTTTCTTTCTTTTCATAGCGAGGAATTATTCCTTGCGTTCTGTTAAAATCACTTGTGAAGGGGTTAGGGTTTATAGGTACTGCGGAGTGGAGACGATGATGAGAGGTTCTAACGTTTCAAAGCTAATTTCTTTCGACATTTCATATTATTTTCACCATCACCAATCTCTTTGTGGAACTCGTCATCATGTAGATTCGCCATTGATGCTGAGATTGTTTTCCTCCTCACCATATAACAATAGGTCTAGCGATGGTTATCGTGGTGATCGACCACCACCACCAAGACGACGCTCCGATGACGGCTTCAGCTCATCAAATCGCACCCCTTCTTCGTCTCGACTTTCTGGGTTCATTGACGGTAATGATGACCGCGGCGCCGGTGATAATAGAGGTCGAGGACACAGAGGAGAAAGAAGGGATTTTGACACCAATCGTAGATCAAATTATTCCAATGATAGCAGGTACAGACCAAGTAACAGAGCAGCGTCGGAAGTAAAAAAAACTGACAGTCGGAAATCCGAAGGTAATACCTCTTATGTCCCATTTGATGACGATGAACATAATCCCCAATTTTCTCCCAAACGACGAGTTGAAGATAAAACTGTTCCAGATATTGATGGTTTTCTTGATAGATTCAAGCTCGGATTCGATCAAGAAAAAAACAATCCCAATCCTGAAAATTTAGTTAGAAGCAGGAATACCGGAGAGGGAGAGAAAGGGGCCGAAGAGCCGCCACCATCACCACCAGAAGATGCTGATGAGATTTTCAGGAAGATGAAAGAAACCGGGCTGATCCCAAATGCCGTGGCAATGCTTCATGGTTTGTGCAGTGACGGGTTGGTTCAAGATGCACTGAAGCTGTTTGGTGTAATGCGTGAGAGAGGATCTATCCCTGAAGTGGTAATATACACAGCAGTAGTGGAAGGCTTCTGCAAGTCTCAAAAGCCTGATGAAGCAATAAGAATCTTCAGGAAGATGCAGAAAAACGGTATTGTACCAAATGCATTCAGTTATGGGGTCATTGTTCAGGGTTTAATTAAAGGGAAAAGGTTAGATGATGCTCTTGAATTCTGTTTGGAGATGGTCGAGGCTGGTCACTCGCCAAATTTGGCCACGTTTACTGGTTTGGTAAGCGGGTTTTGTAGAGAAAGGGGTCTAGAGTCTGCTCAGATCATGATCAGTAAGTTGAAAGAGAGAGGGTTTGGGTTTGATGAGAAAGGTGTTAGAGAGTTTATGGATAAAAAAGGTCCATTCTTGCCTTTGGTTTGGGAGGCAGTATTTGGGAAGAAAGGTTCACAAATGTTCTGATTCTTTTCGTTGTAGGAGATCTTAATTACATACAGTTTTGAATTTGTTGTTATTTACGTGTAGTTAAATCAGTTTTAAATGAATTTTTTTTATTAGCCTGGAATCAGCTGATGGTGATTGTTCTTGCTATATACCCTTTTAGATCACCTGAATCATGTTATGTTCACCTCGGATGCACATAGCCAAGGAAATCTGACATAAATTTATGTGGTGTTTGACTGTTTGGTAATGGCAACAGGGTGGTTTCGGGGCGGGGATTTGTCCCCTTGTCACTGTTTAAGAAAACCATTCCCTTCCCAAATTGAAAAACCGCAGGGGGATTTAAACAGAAAAAACATCATTCCATTCTTCTCATTTAATTTCGTTTCTTTGGTTGTATAGAATTGCAAGTTTTATCTTTTAATTTTCAAAATTACACTCATGGTTACTGTAGTTTACATTTTGTTAGAGATTTGATCCTTTACACTAACTTTTATTAACTTTGATGGTTAAAGACTTAAAGCAAAAGTATTTCTGTCATTTTATTTGTTATCCTTGTTATCACACAGATTTTGTTTTCTTTTATCTCTCACTTACTTCTCCTCTTGAAGAGAGACATTATGTCTTAAACAAAATTAACCCATTGTAATGTATCAACTCGAATTGATACAAATCAAACACAAGCACCATCTCTTGAACAAAAGTAACCTATTGAAAGTTTCTTATTGATCAACCTAAATTAATACAAATCAAGTCAAGAAGAAATAGAAGCAAGAACCATAAGTTAATCTCTTCATTGTAATTAATCAACCCAAAGTTCATAACCAAGTATGAAGTATGAACAAATGAATATAAATCAAGTCAAGAAGAAATCGAAGCAAGATCCAAATTTCACGAGATGATAAGCAAATTAATACCTTGATTGTTGCTTTTGTATCTTAAGTTTTGCATCTGAGGTCTCGACTCCAATTTGGGACAGCCTTTATTGATTCCAATAACAAATCAATTCTCATTTTTTAGATGAAATTGAAGCCTTACTCGAGTCTAAAAATGAAGTTGTAACCGAATTGTTTTTGAAAATGTTTTTTAACGCATTAAGAACCAATTAGGTCAACATGTTATCAATTTGTGTTCTTGAAAAAATCATGTATTAAAACAACCTTGTCTGATTTCTGAGATGAACAATTCGATTGAAGCGCTAACCGAGTTTGATTTCTAAATGAAATGCTTGATTAGAGCCCTAAATTGGAACGCTGCCCGAGAATATGAATCCACTAAGAACACCACCAAGAGAGCTAGGGATCAACGAGGTCAATGCATGGTGACTTAAGACGGAGATGGTGATGGGGATGGTGATGACAGCGGAAGCGATGACCCCTTGTAATGGTGATGCCGATGATCCCTTGTGACGGTATGGTCTCGACAATGACTGGGGCGATATTCCCTTGGATGGCGTCGGTGGTGGTCCCTTGTGTTGGTGACGGCTTCTCCTCATTTTCACACCATGTCATACAAAACGTGAGAGGGCATAGTGGAAATGATCATGGTGACGGTAGAAGAGGTAAACAACAAAGGGAATAACTTATTTCAACACCAAATACTATTTTCAACTCAAATGTTCAAGATACAAACATATTTTGTATCATATAATCACACTATGAACCTTGATATAAAAAGAGGTAAACGATAAAAGGAATGAAAAGTTATTGACTATAATAATTGAACCTTGAAATATATAAAGGGCTTCATTGACTTCAATTTAATAACTATAAAATTAAAAATTATATATGATAAATATTAGTGGGTCAGTTACTTAATGGGGTCATTTCTAGTTAAAACCGAAACCGAACCCATCGGTTTTTGCAAAATTTAAATTGAACCATTGGTTTTGAAATGATTTCGGTTTTAACTGATTGGTTTTGATTTTTCTGTGTTTTATGCACACCCCTAAAAACTACAATTTCAAACTTCAAATAACAACTTTCATCAATAATGATAACGAAAGTTAAAACTTTCCAAGTGAATTGAATCCTTGAGATCCAATAACTTTAAATCATAATATCTCTATTTCAGCATACGGCAGTAAAACTTCCTTGTTTAAAAAAAACCTTGTTTGGGTCAAAATAAAAGTTACCTATCATCCAAAGTTGTTTATACAAAATCGAACACGCTGAACATAGCACCACTTAACAACTAAGTTTTACTACACAGAGGCGACCTTCTTCTGCAGCAAGGTAGTTCCCTGGAACGGCACCATGGACGTCTGTGTCTCCCTGTATGTGCTCAGCTGAAACACCATGAAATCACATATCAGTTATACATGTGTCAGACCATGAGTGAAAGTACATGAACTTTCTTTTAAAGTAAAAAAAAAAAAAAAACACATACGTCTTTCGGGGTTACTGTTCTTAAACCAAATTTTTTAATCCACATGGTCTTTGCATTGTCAGCAGCTGGAACCACAACTTTCTTGACTCCCAGATATGAAAGAAGCGTCTCAAAGCAAGCAAAAAAAAGTCTTAAGTAGCCCTGGAAGCACAGTCAAGAGAGAGAATAATATAACAGAACTTATTACATGAAGAAATTTTAGGAAAAATGTTAATAATATCTGCAAAACACTCTGCTGGGGGACCTTGAAAACATACCTTCCCTTGGTGAGATTGACTTGTAGCAACTAATGGAAGTTCTGCACATTGCTGCCCAAAAACACGGAACAGCCCGGCTGTAACAACGTTTGAGCTGCACAATCGGTACAATGATCATTACTAACTTCACCACCAAATTCGAACAAGCACAGAAATAAATACAAAATAAAAAAATGTCGCTTTACTTTATCGTTAACATTGCACAATGTACTCCCGCAAAGTCAAAGGCACCCATCTTCAACCTATTGGTTTGGAGAAAGGAGAAAAAAAGAGAGTATTAGATGCTAAAAGAACCAATTTTTTTTCAAAAGGGATTTTCCCTGTCCGGGTTCGCCAGGGTGCGAGCCTTTGGCTCTAATGTACGCGGTCTAGCCGGTGTTACCCGTAGCCATTTCCTGAAACAATCCCCTGGCCAGCCCTTGACTGAAGCCCCCAGGATTTGATCCCTTGACCTCCCTATGGGGGGCGAGTGGACTATTTAGTGGACCACCAAGGTGATGCTTACCCGTATGCCATTGATGGTATGAAGTCGATTCCAGTAACAGAATCAATAATCGGGTTAAAGCAATCCTGTTACATGAAAAACCGCAGAATAAATGGTTACTTATTAATGAAAACATACACGGAATTAATCAATACCTTGACAATATAAGCAACACTCACATGAAATATATCTACAGCTTCTGCAAGCAACCTTGTGTTCTCTGCAGAAGCATCTTTCCCCCGGATAAGAATCCAATTCACATTAAAATCAGTGATACTGTCCATATCACTGTCCTTCGACTTCTTCCTAACCTTATCTATAAAAGATTCCGGAACCTTGTCCGGACCATAAGTCACCAAAGCATAAAGAGCTGAATGAAGTTTCTCACAACTCTCCAAGCAAAACCAGTTGCCTTGTGGCAATTCCTATAACACATGAGCAGTCCTTAGATCTCAAAAGAAACTAGATATTATATGGAAAGGATAAATAATTTATCTTTTCCATAAAAGTTTGCAATTTTATGTAAGAACTAATGAAACATATTCACCCACCTTCAGATCAGCTATCTCCTCTTTCCTTAGACACCCGATATGGTACTCTTTTTCACACTGTGAGATATGAAAATAGATTAGGGGATTAATTTCAGAATCAGAAAATAGCATAAAAATAAATTTAAGTACCTGGTCACAAACTATTACTGTGCGATCATCAAAGCCATTTTCATTGAAATCAAAGCTTCTGTATACATCATAGTTATTATTTTAAAGCAATTACATGATTTGGTATAATATAAAGTAAATAACAGTGTTATATACTGAATACAGTGTTACCTGCAAAGCGCACATGCAACAATACTGTTTTCATCAGGACTAGGAACAATCTGAATGCGCCGTTTAGCAATCTGCTCTATGGCATTTGGTCCCACACACTTCATAGATTTCCAACAATTTTCACAAAACCATTTCCTTTTATGGATTCGTGATTCAGATGTACATTCTGCGTGATCAAAAGCACACAAATCAGATTCCTTATGATAGACATTCAATCCACAATGAGAAGTTAAAACAATGATGAAATGGGAACAAACGGCTTCTTTTTTGACAAACAAATTCTGGATCTCTGTTTATGAACTAAACTAAAACAAAAATGTGGAAAGTTTGACCCAAAAGAAAGGGAGGGAAAAAACGTTTCTAGTTATAAATGTTTACAATGGTTTTTATAAGAAAGAAAATCAAAACAAATAATTAATACTCAATCTAATATCTACCTTTGTGGAACGACCTAGAGCATCCGTCACAGGGCAACAAGGGTCCACCTCCCTTACAAACTGTGCATACTTGATCATGCTCCTTTGCCAGCGAGTCAGTACGATCTAGCTTTAAACTAGCTGCATATTCAAGGAGAGATACTCCATTTGAAAGGAAAATATTCCCATATCTGCCCATATTTTGATACCAGTATCAATAATTTTCCACAGAAGATATAAAGGAAACATGTCTTATTCTAGATGGTGAGAAACTCACGGTTTTTTTCGGGTGGCCATGCCAGCATGAACTTCGAACTGCGAAGCACTTACCTATTGACAAAATCGCAAAGAAATTAATTTTATCCCCTATGTTAGAAGTTTAAGGCTCAAGAACAAAGTACCAGGTTATTGCAACAGTGACAAAGTATTCCCCGGCCTTTCTTGCGGCCCTCCAGTAGAATCTGTCAGTAAAGGTATATTAGATCATTTAAATAATATTGCAGTCCAGTATTTGAACTTTTATTATAATTTTTTACTACCTTTCCACCAGATATATAATAAAGTCTGGTGTTCTCGGGTAGTCCTCCCTCTTTGAAAATGGACCTATTGGTCATTTGATCCCTTCATAAATGAAAAGAGAAAAGGAAAAAAGCGACCCACAAAAAGTTAATTTCATGCATATTAGGATATGAATATATGATGTAAAATTGATTATGATCAGGTATCAACTTCAAAGTAACCCTCGGATTTGTTTGCTTGTTAGAAGAGGCCCTTTTAGTTGGCTGTTGTATTGATCTCAATCTAGAGTTTGATGACCTGAACCATCAAAAGTTATTAGCACTTAGAGAGGATTATATAAGCTCAACATGTAACACTGGAGACAAGATTTGTATAGAGTTTAAATAATAGAACTCACTTTGTCACCACTCCCTGTTTCTTTTGTGAATCCATATCTGTTATACTCAGGAGATGTTTGCTCTATGGAACTGCGTAAACACTGAAAGACGATATGAAAGGAGAGATCAGAAAAACAATAAATTTGATATAATCTTTCTGTAAATAAAGGAATCTGATAAGTAGTTGGTCAAAACAAATACAAATATCTTTTTCTACTTTGTTGGCTCTTTTCCAAGAAAATTAAAAGGTTAGTACTTGCAAAGATCTTGAAGACCAAAAATTCCATGATGTTAGAGTAGCGGATCACAGCACATTGGCTAATTAGTAGATAGATGTGGCTCTCAGAGCTACAGTGTTAGTAATTGAATCACACATACTAGTGTCTTAGCTGCAAAATTTATCTCTGATACCAAAAGATGATGGCAGAATGTATTTTATGGTAAACATAATTTAACAACATAAATGAAGACAAGCTATTCAAGACTGATTATAGATATTGTTAGAGAAAGGGCGGATTATGCCATTAACAAGTTTTTAGAAAGTATTTCAAAATATATTCAGCTAAACATCAAGTGAAAAAAAATCAAGTCACAAAAAATTCTGAGAAGAGAATATAAGGGATATGTGACTAGTGAAAACTTTAACTTTGGTAGAAGCAAGAAAAGAAAGAAGATCCAGAGATATTTTTATCAGAGATAAAGTTACACAAGACATAACTGTTTCAAAAAAAACTGAAAAAGAAAAAAGATAATGCGTTTCACTCTTTCAACATTAAACTCGACACGAGAAATCAAGTAATCAACATCAATTTAAAAACCTTATACATTAAAATCTGCCATTAGATTCTTGTGAAAAATAACACACATTAAAGAATGTCGGTGCTAAATTAGCAACAAAATCGATCTCAATTTTAGTTGAGGAGTAGTAAACTTAAAAATGCATCCGTACTTGTAAACGGATTAAGATCCAACAAGAAAATTGAGCCACATTGATGCAAAACCACAAGTAAAATCCTTTTCTTTATCCGATGGTTTCAGTATGATCAGGTTGAAAATTTCTGTTTCATCTATTTTAAATAAAGGAAAAAAACCCTAGGAGAATCAACATCATGTAACATATACACACTCCCCAGAAAGGAATGTTACACACACACACACACACAGGTGTATGATACATACAATTGATCAATATAACGGACGATTGACAAACCTTGGATGCTGATGAAGGATCGGCAGAAGAGAAGGATGATCGGAGGCAATGTCGGGGATGAGCGGCGGGCAAGAGATGAAAAGGGGCGAATTTAATTGAAGCCCTAGTGGCGGAGTGAAAGTCGTCTTTGTGAACGCGGCTATAAATAGGCAATATAAATGAATTTTGTCTTTAAAAGGATTAAAAAACCTAACCACATTGAAGTAAAAGAAATCAAACATGGGTATTTGAAATGTACACATTCAAGAAAGATTTAAAATGTAAAATCAAGATAAAAAACAAAGCTTTCAGTTTCCAATATTTTCTTGATTATTTACTTTGTACTAGAGTTTGACAAGGTAATTGGTTTTGTTGAGCTTTATTACATTTGCATATTCAAAGTTCAGATCTTTTTTTGTAATACAGAAAAGAAATATATATATTCTTATTCTATAGGTACAACTTTTAGCTCTCAAAACTAAAAATTGCTCTCACCATTTAATGCACAAACCATATGCCAAAAATATAAAGCGAAAATGCCAACGCAACAACCCCAAATTTATTACATAATTGATCTTATTTTTATCGCAACGGGGGTAGGAACCATGAAGATTTATGAACTTACCATGAAAATAGACAAACACACAATTATGACAATGCAAAATGCAATCTTAAAGGAGTAATGATGAGCGGTCACTAATGATAGCACTTCGCCTGACAACTTGTAAGTTGGAATATTAATTAAGTTGATAACATTACTCAAGTATCAGTGAAGTAAAACTTTCTAATAAAATCCTCCCAATTTCGATTATGATAAAGCATTGGAGAGCAAGACATATAAAATGTCAATTTAATGCCCAAGTAGACTAAACTCTTTTACATACTATGTATCAAAGTGTTTCCCAACCAAATTGCATCTGGCACTATGTACACATAAGTTTAAGTAGCATGATATTATACTCATCTCTCGAGCCAATATGTACCACCAAGTAGCAAGACTACCTAAACATTACTCATCCCCACTTATCCTATTAAAAATCTATACTAAGAAGACAAATTAGAAGAGTGTGATCCTTATTCCTTACAAAGAACAAGTTGCGGTTTTCGATGACCTGATAACTTGCAGGGAGTTATTGAATCAATGTATGGACATGGCCTAGGCGGGGAGTACTGAATAGGCGGGGAGTACTCAGATTGGAATGTTTTACATATAAATTTCAAAATTATATATACCGCATGTTCATAAATACTCAAATATAGAAATAACGTTCATAGGATTCAAAACATATGTTTAGAAACACTATTATAATTATTAAAAACATCAAATACTACTTCAAAACAATTTTGATCTTTGAAGTATCCAAGACTCGTTAAAAATTAAAGTGTGAACTATGAATTATTCAATTCCAAATTTGAAAAATTCACAATAATACTCAAGCCATAATGAAATATGAAGTATCCCTGTGCGGTTAATGTAAAATTTTAAAAAAAATCGACTTCGTTGACCTCCTGACCGCCTAGAGCGACTAGTGCCGCCTATCCCTGACTTTGACCTAAACCGAGGAATAAGTCCGAGTATTCATTATTCTCCAAGGTTTATGACCGACTACCGACTAGGCGCCGACTAGTCGGCCGCCTAGACCGACTTTTAGAACACTAGACATGGCAGAAGAGGGGAAAAGGTTGAAGTAACATTAAGAACCATATTGGATTAGATTATGCTTTAGAGTGGTGCAACCATAAATTTCATTAAATTTATACAAGACTCAACATCAACAAACTTGTTGTATTCCACAACTATTTGGGTAGATTACACTGATAGTCAGTAGAAACTATAATTAGGTTAGCCTCCTAGAGTTGTGGGACATTAGAAGTCCTTCCACACTCTCCTATATGTCTCACACTTGGTTATATTTCACTCCCTCACCCTTATATGGCCCATTTTTCTCTCTTTCTCTCTCTCTCTCTCTCTCTCTCTCTCTCTCTCTCTAGGGGAGGGTTCAAATGAGAATTGTTTTTTCGTACGAGAATTGTGAGAAAATCTTGGCCCTTGATGATTAAGATAAATCAATGGCTAATAATTTTGACGGCTAATGATTGGCTCATTATGACGCATTAATGAGGGGTATTTTGGGCAATCAAGTCTCGCACATTAATGATGGTCCACCCGGATGCATTTCATGGTTGGGAAAAATATATAAATGACCAAAGTACCCCAATTAATGAGTCATTAATGATGTTACAAACAGTTCTCATTTGAACTTTTTCATATATATATATATATATATATATATATATATATGTGTGTGTGTGTGTGTGGGGGACGGTACAAATGAGAATTGCTTCTCGTACGAGAACCAATCTTGGCCTTTGATTAAAATAATTAATGGCTAATACTGTAAGTGCCCATTAATGCGCTCATTAATGACGAATTAATGAGACGTTTTGAAAAAGTAAGTCTTGATCATTAATGACGGTCCACCCAAACACAATTCATGGACTGATAAATATATAAATGACTATAATACCCCTAATAATGAGTCATTAATAATATTACAAATAGTTCTTAGACGAATAACAGTTCTCGATTGAACTTTTCCCTATATGTATGCATGTTTGTGTGTGTGACGTATGTATGGATGGATGTATGTATGTATAAGAATCCAAAATTACATGGTATCGCTCATCGGCCTTTCCAGCCTTTACAAAGTCAAGTAACATGATGCATAAACCATGTACTTGGTAATCTTATATGTCCTTCCCAAAACCATTCATGATTATACAAAAAGGACTCGATCTAAACTCTTAAAGTAAAAGAAAAGGCATTTGTCTCTCAAACATTACTATACTATTCTATATTTTATCTCATCTAAGTGAAAAGGAAACAAACGTTATATTGTCAGCCAATTTAGTCCTTTCACAACCTTCAAGTTATGCGTTGTAAACAGGAAGTCCTAAAAAGAAGTATGTTATCCCCTGTTGTCTAAATCATGGAATCTTCTTTCGATAAAAGAAAGGCAGCCGTCTTAAATTATACAATGGGGGCTACAATGGAGAAGACAAAGGACTACCACAGGCTCTCGCACATATTTTTTTTGTTTCACCTAGTAACTTGAAGAAGAAAAGGTAAACTGTCATTGCAATATCTGAATGTAAAGCAGTGTGACACAGAGTCTATGAAAGTATTTGGCTAAAGATGATGCTCGAAAAGCTAAAGTTGATTAAAAAGATATCAAAAAGTCCTACAAAGTGACAACAGAGCAACAATTGAGATATAGAAATATTGCAAGAAACATATGCGTCATGATTTAACTAAGCATGTAAAAGTTGACTATTTCTTTTTCGAATTAAGTTAGAACTTAGAACATGTTTACTTGTATTTGTAGTATGTGCCAAAAGAGCATACACCAAATATCAAATACTTTTACAAAGGCATTACCAAGACAAACATTTAAGAGATTAGCTCCAAGTTAGATATAACTAATATCCTATAAACCAACTTAAGGAAGGATGAAAAAGCATGATAATTTTTAGTTGCACATCTGCATAACAGATATAACCATAACAAGATGTTGGAGGAGAAGTAGAAACTCACAGTCTTTGGCAGGAGGCCTAGTCACCATGTTCTTCAAAAATTGAGGGGCGTGCCTATTGACAAGTCATGTAATAAATTAGTTCATCATCAGTGCTAAAAGTCTATATCTTAAGAAAAAAGAAGTACCTCTGTAATGCAGCAAAAACAAAATATTCCACAAACATGTTGATAACTTTTCAGGAATCTCTAATGAACATGTTGTATCATTGAAATAATGCATGTTGCATTGAAGAATCTACTACCTCTCCATGACCAAGATAAGCTAATTCAGTTCCATCACTTAATCCTCATTTCTGATACACCAATGGGTGCATTTGGTGACCCCTAAATAAATGAGGACATCATAAGACCCACAAAATTTTTGTGTGCATGTTATGGTATTTATTAAGTAATTAATTAATTACAAACATACATCAACTTGAATATTCGCTTCATTTATTTCATCATCTTTGAAAAGACATACTAGTTGCACTCCTTGGTGACTTGGTGTTGAGAAGCAAACTGTGATGAAGTAAATAACCTGAGAAGTATTAGCAGCTCACACAAATGATTATTTAAGTTCAAAAATAATTAAAGAGAGGCAGGAAAATTAATATAAGGGCATGTCTAGAGCAATAGATATATTTCACGACTCACATATAATACTAAATAGTTTAAGATACAACACCTCATAGAGATAATGGGAAGGCAGGCATGACTTGCATTGTATAATGATGTCATTGAGTAATAAAATCAACTGCATCAAAAATCAAATACTAATCTAAGCTGTTTGTCTCCATATTCAAAAGTGCTTCATATTGAAGGTCAAAGTTTTAGATATAATAAAGTGATTGTTAGCAACGAAACATATAAGGTGACTTGTCTCCTGTTCCACGTACAATACATTTGTGCCTTCATTTATCATTTCATACTCATTCCATATAATCAACCATAAATTGTATTTTCTTATTACATTAAAACCAAGAACCCTGTGAATAACAACACATGTTTCATACTTCATTCACGAGAGACGCTTAAGGCTCACATTCATCACAATGAAGGATCCATCAATCACATAACAAGGAGCAACATGCATTTATGACCTGATATGGTAAGGCAAAATGTCACTAAGATGCTAAGATCTAAACCAACTGTGATTTTCTTGACAAATTTTGAACTAGAGAGAGCGAGATTACAGTTTGCACATCAAAAGAATTGCACTTATCCATTGACTAATAATCTATTACCTAGGACATTTGAGAACTAATTTCCATCAAAGTGACTAAATACAGATACCTTTATAGTTCACCTTTTCTCCTCCTCTTCTTTGGTATTTTTGGCTTCATTGTGGAAAATAACAAGTCTAATGGACTAATGGATTGGTGTCCATTTCCTCAATCATCCTTTCATCTGTCTAGTTGATTTACAATGATAATCAGGTCCTCAACCCATTTGCGTTTGAATTTATATACAACACAAGAGATCACTGGAATCGCATTAAAAGATTAATTCTCTTTAACTGATTCAGGGGGTGTTTATTCAGGCAAACACAGATTTCGTTTATAATTGACATAAAAACAGCAAAGTGGAATAAACAAAACCACAAAAAGCAGGTAATAATAATCAATAGGCAGTCTACCTAGTTACAGAAATTGCGGAAAGCATGAAACCTCTTAAACAAACCAAGTTCCCTGAAATTAGTTGGAGTTTTAGACAAATCAACTCTTCTTCGCCAGTTTCAGTTCCAAATTATTCCTCTTTGCTCTGCCTCACATCTGCAACGTCAAACCCTTGACCATATGGCAGTTCTACCGCAACTGATTCTTCTTCGCCCTTGGATTCCCGGCATCTCCGAAAGCATCATCAGGAAATCCATATTTCTTCCTCGTATTTTGCTTTTAGAATTAGTGACTTGAAGTATTTGACATGAAGAGCGAAATCTCTCCTTATTCTTGATTGTAAGGATAAGAATCAGATAATTAGCCATCAATTCGCGTGGGAAGGAAAACTGAAAAGTGTGTTCTCGAATCTCTTCATTTCAATAACCGGACCGTAGAGTCATGACTCATGACTCATGAAGTCATGAACGACTCGAGCGACCCGAATTCTAACAAGCTCGGTTTCGAATCCAAGCCTGAAAAACAAGCTAAAAGCCTCAACTATTTAACGACCGGATTTTAATAGCTTGGCTCCAGTTTTTACTAAATCTTTGACTCAAATATATAATCATATAATTATAAGAGGGGTATGTTCGGCGAAAATAGCTGCTAGCCTAGCTTATAGTCAGGAAACGAAAGTTGAGCTTAAAGCTGCATATTTTAATTTTATACGTGTTTGACAAATTAACTGGTAGCTGGAGCTTAATCGTATAAAAGAATAAATTATAAAAATAGGAGGATTTAAAAAACAAGTAAATAGGGTTTTTTAGATAATTTGGTATAGAAAAATCTTTCGGCTAGTTTTATTAGCTATTTTTGGAAGCCTTTTGTTTTAGAGCTTATTGTTTAAAAGCAACTTTCAGTTTGTTTATCCGAACATTACTTTGCTTTTTTTTAAAACAAGAAACTATCGGCTTTAAAAAGCTACGTACCAATATTACCCGAGATTGCATTTTAGTTAATAATGACTAATAAACCCAAATTCACACCAACTACATTTTCATAAATAAAAGAGAAACGTCTCAAATGACTAAACACAAATTCATTTTAATAATATCAGTTAACCATTTCACATAACAATATACATTTTTTAAATCAATAATTACAAGATAACACAAACTATAAATCATTTTCTCGAATCCAAATGCATTTTATGACTGCCCTTTTCACAATCAATCTAGGCAAACCCAAAAATCATTATACTTTTAATTCAGAAAGTTGCGATTGTTGACTATGCTTACACGAAGTGGCTTCAACTAGTAGATGTGGAAGGTTGTTTCTGTGGCTGGATTTGTAGGTGACTTTGGGTTCGAAGTTGTTGCAAAATAAAACAGAGAAACCGAGTTCGGTGGTGGTTGACTCACCAAACAATGGAGAGATTGAGGACTGATGGGGGTGAGAGTTTAAGCCTTACAACTCGCAATGAGATGGAAGGTGACAACAATCTTGGTGTTCGCCGAAAAAAAAGCAGAAATAAGAGGGATGATCGGCAGACGAGATGAGCAAGAGCCACGAGGGCAACCTCGGACAAAAAGAAGGAGATAATAGTTACAGTAAAGGAACGGGGATCTAGTTATCTGAACAACAGCATCTCCGATCATACTCATCCCTTCGTTTTAAAAACGATTTCTATTCCAATCACTCTTCAAACCTCTCTTCATATTTAAAATGTTAACTTTTTGATATTTAAATAGTAGAATTTGAATCTTCAGTGATCGACATCATATAAAATAGGTTTATTTTCTATTTAAATTTTCTTCATTATATCTATTAATGTACTTAATATATTAATTAAATATAGAGTTAATTGTTCAAATCATCTTTTAACTTAAGGAATACTGTTGATTTGGTGCTTTAGGTTTACAAAAGTATGGTTGGTTCTTTATAAACCATTTCATGGCCAGTTTAGCCCTTTCTAACGGTTTTTGTTAGTCTTCTTCGTTAAAACAACGTAAAATGATCATTTTACCCTTATTTTTATTATTTATTCATTTTACTCTTTATTCATTAAATTTAATTTATTAATATCTATTATTTATCTATTTATCACCATTTTAAAACTTTAAAACGCTACAAATTCTCTCACCGGCCAAGATCACCACCACCACCCCCTCCTCTCTCCCTCATATCTCTGTCTCTCTCTCTCTCATTATTACCACCAACACCAACCTCTGCCACCTCCATTTAAACATACACACACATTCAAACAAACACACACATACACACACAATCTTTCAGCTCTAAAGAACAAGAAAAAAGCACACACACAATCTTTCAGACGGTGAAAACACCACCAGCGCTGCCGACTTGTCGCTTTCTCTCTGTTTCTCACGGAGAAAAACCACCAATGTCTTCCGGCCAACCTCCGCCATATGTTTGTACGATTAGGGTTTCCGTACGATTAGGGTTTTCAAACTGAACCTTTTTCTGTTCGTACGAAGGAGGTGGCGACGGTGGTGTTATTGAAGACGATAGAAGTGGTTGTCGGTTTTTAGAGTTTCAATTTAGGGCATCGTTTTTCAGATCTATTCTCAGATCTGTTCTTGAATACGGAGGGAGGAGAAGAATAAGTAGGTGGTTAAAGAAGATGATGATGGCGGATATTGCAAATGAAGAAGATATGAAGGGGATGGCGGCGGAATGCAGTGGTGGTGGAGGAGATGAAGGAGATGGCGGCTCCTTGCCATTTTCGTTGAGAGTGAGTCGGTGAGAGAGAGCCGACGGTGAAAGTGACGGTTGGCGGTGGCGTGTGGGCTGGCCAGAGATTGGTGGTGGGGCGGTGGTTATCTACCGCGAGGGAGAAGACAGAGAGGGAGAGATGACGGAGAGAGTGTGTACAGAGGAAGAAAGTGTGAGAGGAAGGGGAGAGAGAGTGTGTGTGTGTTGTGTTTGCGAGTTATATTTTTTATTTAAAAAAGATTAAATATTATTTTTCTTATTTTAATTAAAAAAGGATAAAAAGTATTGGTAAAAAGACCAAACTACCCTTGTTCTAACTGAGTTGACTAACGGTCAACGTTAGAAAGAACTGTCTTGGCTACAAATTGGTTCATAAAGGACCAACCATACCACTTTTAAACTTTAAAGACCAAATCGGTAGTTTTCTCTAAGTTAAAGGACGATTTGAACAATTAACTCTTAAATATATGGATCCAACTTTTGAAGTATTAAATGGAAAGTAAGGTTGGAGTTGGGAGATTGTTTAGAGTGATGAAAGATCTCCTACAAACATACCTCAGATCTTCCACTAAGATTGTAGTTGGTGATGGCATTCTTACCGAAGGCGACAAATATGCTACAAATTGATCTTAGCGTCGGCTACAAAGTCCAGGTGGTGGTTGCGTGCTTACCGAAGGTGATGGTACGTGACATGCTTACCAAATACCGGAGTTGGTGGTAGGGTATTTATCAGAAACCGGAGTTGGTGGTGGCGTACCTATCGGAGATCGGAGTTGGCGGTGGCATGCTTACCGGTTAGAGAGAGGTAAAAGAAG
Organism: Pulicaria dysenterica; assembly: GCA_947179395.2. Taxonomy (NCBI): domain Eukaryota; kingdom Viridiplantae; phylum Streptophyta; class Magnoliopsida; order Asterales; family Asteraceae; genus Pulicaria; species Pulicaria dysenterica. The sequence goes on from OX359289.1 coordinate 107,591,315, forward strand.
AGAGCGGAGACAAAATGAGGTTAAAGAGAGAAGTGTGGGTGATAATAATAGAAATAAAAAAAACTTGTATCTGTTAAGGTTATAAGAAAACTTAAAAAAAACATGTTTGGAAATAGTGAATAACAAGTAAAGCTTGTTTGGTGATAAGAATAAACTGGAGAATGACTCAAATATCTTTTAACTAACGGTTAGACATAACTGAAATTAGTGTAATTGACTAAAAGTAAAATAAAGTACCAATCATAATGGCTATTTTTATAATTTATATAAGTTTATGATAATCATTGAGACCATTTATATAATTAACTCTTTTCCCAATAAAACAATATAACATTATTTTAACTATTACAATAAAAAACTTATATATTTATGTTTCCTTGAAATTAAACCTAGCTCTAAAGAAACATGTTTGACAAAGTAATGAAGATGTAACACCACATCCTAGATGCATTTTCTTTCAAACTCCTCCATAATAAGTTAATAACTGCGCACATGGAGCATCAAAGTCGGCATCATCCAAAGAAACCCATGCAAAAATAGCAACAAATGTAATGTATATTTAATTAAACTAGCATTATAAGTGATGAACAGACATGAATATATATTTTATATCGTAGCAAGTAAGAGGACATTACCTTAGATATTTTGTACTCCATCTAGAATATGTTGCAATTCACGTAGGACGGTTCTTTTATCCATACGCTGTTGTGGAGAATCTACAGAGCATGATACTCCAATCTTGAGTGTTGAGGTCAGACATTCCGTTATTATCTTTGCATTTCGCATAGCAATTTCATCATGTTGGTAAGTGTTTATAACTTCACGATCAATAACATCGATTACACGGTCCGGCAATGCTATGGACGCAAATTTATGAATGTTAAGACTTTCATTAAAGATCTCATCGGTTGGATTTTTCCCGGTCATCACCTCCAGTAATAATATTCCAAAGCTGTAGACATCCCCCATACTTGTCATCTCACTTTGAAGACCATACTCTGCAAGTTAACAGCAATAACTTTAGAAGATGGTAATTCTAGATGTAATATGAGCTTCAATGAATATATGAGTTTTACCTGGAGCAACATACCCAATTGTTCCTCTGATCCCGGTTGAGCTGTTTTGGTAGGTTTTTCCAATAAATCGAGCTAAACCAAAGTCTCCAACATGAGCCACCATTTCATCATCGAGAAGAATGTTGCTAGGCTTCAAGTCTCCATGAACAAGGGTTGGTTCACAGTGATTGTGAATATAATCAAGTGCACACGCAACATCAATTAGAATATTTATTCTTTGAAGAAGGTTAAGACCAGATGTACTTGAACTTGAATGCAACCAATCATGCAAACTCCCTTTAGGCATGAACTCATACACCAAAGCTTTAAAATCATTTCCTTGAAAGTCCATGCTTGAACATGATGTTATTATCTTCAACAAATTCCGATGTCGAATGCTCCGCAATGCTTCACACTCCCTTGTAAAGCTTCGTTCGGCTCCTTGATTTTGTAGACGTAGAACTTTAATTGCAACCAATCTATCATTAGTGTCAAGTATTCCTTTATAAACGGAGCTGAAGCCACCACTACCAATCAAATTGGATTCGGAGAAGCCATTCGTAGCCTTAAGAAGTTGAGCGTATGAAACTAGCAATAATCTTTCGCTCATCGATGATTGAGAGAGTGGGCTCTTAGTTTTCTTCTTACACCAGACATACGCCAAACATATAATGGTGATAAGTGTGGAAACAATCAAAATGATTATTAAAAAGTGGGGAAACTTTTTCTTATGTTTCTTTGTTTCCTTGCATTTGGGTAACCCAAGTTCAATAGCGCCACCACAAAGCCTGCTATTTCCCAAAACAGAGAATGCACTTACATTGGCGAACACTCCAACCATTGGTACTTCACCCTCAAAATTATTATACGACAGGTTCAAATATTCTAACGAAAATCGTCCAAAGAATCGAGGAATTTCGCCTGAAAAATTATTATGAGAAAGGTCAAGTTCCACCAATCCTCTCAAGGAACTTAATGATGGCGGTATCGTGCCTTGAAATAAGTTGTGGTCGATGTATAAGAACGAAAGGCTAGTGCAATCACCAATGCTACTAGGAAGGTTACCTGATAAATTATTATGAGATAAAACTAGATAACTTAATTTCTTGAGGTCCCCAACTTCTTTTGGAAATGAACCAGACAAGTTGTTTTGAGAAAGATTTAATAGTACCGACAGAGATGAAATCTGAAGAAGTTGTGTTGGTATTTTCCCATTAAGTTTATTTTCAGAAAGGGACAACAGTGATAATTGATGACAATTTCCCATGCTTGATGGAATAAGCCCTTCCAACATATTTGAATCTAAAACAACATTGATCAATGAAGAGATGTTCCCAATGGCATCAGGAATCGGGCCTGAAAGTTGGTTATAATATAGATTAATTTGTTGTAGCATATGAAGCTTACCAATGGTCGAGGGGATGTTCCCTGATAATCTGTTATCTCCTAAATTTAAGCTAGTCAAGCCAACTAGATTATCTATACTTAAAGGGAGGTTTCCATTTAATTGATTCCCAGTTAAATCTAGATAATCTAGTTGGCGAGAAAGATTACCTATTGATCTCGGAAGCACTCCTTGAAACCTACAATTATAAAGGCTTAACGTTGTTAATCTTGTGGAGTTCTTCAAAGAATCAATAAACACCATTAAATCGTTGCTTTCAAGGAGGTTATCACCCAAATCTACCCAAACAATATCTCTTAATTTCGCAAAGTCGATTGTCAACTTCCCACTAAACTTGTTTTCCATCATTTCAAAATATTCTAATCGTGACCAATTAGATATTGATGATGGAAGATGTCCGGTGAATCGGTTACTCCTTAATTGAAAGAGGGCAATATTCGGGAGCATCGCACCTATGGTAAGAGGAAGACTACCACTTAGTTGATTTTCAGGCAAGGAAAAATTAGTTAGGAGTGAAAGGTTATAAAGGGTATGAGGGATGGTTCCATGTAAATTGCAACCCCCACCGTAAAACCGATGTAAAATTTTTAAACGACCTAAAGTGTCTGGAATGCTCCCACCCAATGGATTTCCAGTAAGAGAAACCGATTCCATTGATGTAATATTCCCCAAGAAAGGTGGGATTCCACCTGTTAAGTTATTGTAATGAACTAAAAAACGAGTTAGTTTCGAGAGGATACTAATTTTCATGGGTATGCTACCAACTAGCTTATTGAAACCAAGATGAAGTTCTTGAAGGTTACGACAGCTAGACAAGTTAGATGGAATGGCACCCTTGAATTCATTGTTATAAAGAAACATGAATCTTAGCCGGGATAGACGACCGAGTTCATGAGGTATGACTCCATGAAAGCTGTTGTTATTAAGACGAAGCCCGTGAAGAAAGCTAAGGTTCCCTACATGCGGAGACAGAGAGCCTTTTAGGCCTAGCGACTCTAGTATTAAATAAGTCACTCTTCTATGCCTTTTTCCACATGAAACACCACTCCAATCACAAAAATGGAAAGAAGAGTTCCATGAGGATAGAGGTCCATATTGATCTTTGGCCGTGATCATCGACTTGAACTTTAACAAAGCCTCATAATCGGTCTCATTTCCACTGTAGGAAGCTGAGATAATAGTGGAAGTTAGAAATATAACCAAAGAACCATAAAAGAGAAATCTAATATAAGAGGAATAAGATAAGCACATTACTAGTTCCTTTGATTTCATTTTTCTTCTTTTTTTGGAAATAAGCTGAAGAAATATATGATCACAAGGATAGTTGTTGTACTTATATAATCAGCTTTTGCATATGCAAATGTGAGTACGCGACACGCTCGTATTGACGAGAATTCCATCCACTCTTTTCTTATCACCTTCTGAACAAATTGATCATTGAAACTTCTTATTTATTTAAATGAATATTTCCTAAAGTAATTTACTAGTAGGGCGTCCTTTTGCAGGTCATATATAAACAGAAAAATATGTCCTTTTTATATAATATATAAGTAAAAATTTAGTTTTATTTTTTAACGGCAAACACAATATATAAAAATTTAGTTTTTTTTAACGACAAATACACTCACCCATCTAATGTACACCTTATGTCTTTAACAAGACTTGAACCCTCAACCTCAAGGAAGAGACATATTAGTCACAATAATTTGATACCGCTAGGCCAAAGATACTTTGGTAAGTAAAAATTTAGTGAAATTACTATATTTGTAATATCATTAACTAAAACAAAAAACCATAATATAAATATTTTATACTACATAAATATATGAATCGTTAAGGGTTCTACTAGCATTATTGGAGACGAAGTTTTGAATCAACTTTTCATAACCAATACCCTCTAAAATACTGTTTTAATAACTATTATTTTCAATCCATTAAGTCTTTCTTGTGACATTTTAAACGTTAAGTAAGACTTCAACAACTTAAACTTAGAAAAACTTGTTTATGCGCATGTCAGCATTATTAGAATAGTCAACAAACTCTATATGCAACAATTGCATTAGGAAAGCAATCGACTTGTTTAAAATATTCTAACACATCATTAGGTTTCTAGTTTTACCTGGTAAAAGCGTGTCAAACGGCTTCAACTCTATATAAAGTTCATTTGTATCAATATCTAATCGTCTATCATACTCGAGTGCAGTTTTTCACGACTACAACATGACTTAAGATCTTTATCATCAAATCCCTATATCTATTTTTCAGACTTATAAAATAGTTATTTAAATATAAGTTTCCTAATATTTCTATCTTTCCTAATATACATATAAAAATTTGATCTCCTTTGAAAAGTGGATAGGTCATGTGCTATCACATATCATTCACTCCCGGATACCCCGTATATTAGTAGATAACCACACTTTTCATGAAATATCTTAATATTTGGTTCTATTTTCTTGTTTAAAAAAACCAAAAAAGCTAATATGAAAATTATGTTATGCAAAAATGGAATCGCATTCATGAAGATCCATTTAAGTTAATTACTACAAACAAAGGAAGGTACAATCTCCTTTCGATCACCCCGGATGCCATCTCGGTCTGATGTGCGTATAGCGTACCAGTTATAAATTTATAAAATCAGAAGTATTTACATACGACTGCAACACAAATAGGCAAGAGAATCTAATCGTATTATAGTATAATAAATAAGTAAGGGTGTCAAACACTTGGGGAACGAGTATGATTTGATGCTAATTATACTAATTTAAATATTAAACTAGATTAAATCATAAAAAGTATTAAAAAGCAAATTAAAGCAATTAAAGGGGGATTTTAGGATTTGCACTTTTGAATTATTAAATACCAAACTTTATCACTAACATCCTTAAATAATAACTAAAACAATTCGAAAGAACAAGAAAGCAAAAAACTTGATTAGATTAACTTATTTTTTTGAACGGCAAATGATTAGATTAACTTATATAATGAAGACTTCCCTCCCTAGATTCGATTTCACCCTTTTCAAATCAATTAAATTCACGAAATTATGTGCAATGGATACTAATGAAAAGATGGCGTTGTTTAGCGTTGTTTCTGTTTATTTTTGTTCCTTTGGTTTCGATATATGTATATGTTTTGGATGGTTGTATAATCTACTAGTACCTTGCTAGTAGTTGTTGGTTTTATTAATAATATTTGGTCTCGTTAGGAAGTGTGATGGCCGAGCCGAAGCATTCCCCTAACATTTCCTTTGCCGTTCAAAAAAAATAATCATATAACGATTTCTAAAGTGGTTAGAATCTTGATCCGATTATCTAACCCTATAATCATACCAATTAATAACCTTTATGGTCAAAAGCGTGATTATAAAGTATAATTAGCCAATTATGTTCGATTCAAGAATAGCTTTAACCTTTAATGATTGTTTGATCAAGAAAACATTAAACTAACATATAAAGGTCATTATATCTTGAAATACATATTAAAGTCTCAAGCTTTAGGTGTTTAGCACTAGGATTTGATCAATCACTAGTCATGAATCCTAATGATCATAGAAACTCATGATTCAAGTTTCACAAAGAGATTGGATCTCTACTTTATTAAGACTCAGCATGTAAACAACCCAAAAACATATATTCTAAAACATGTATGATCTATGATTTAGCAAAAGTTCATAATAATATGATAAAAAGTATTCAAATTCCATAAATCAACCAACTTTACATGAGTCTATCTCCTCTAGGGAGGAAAACATAAGTACTAGTCTAGCATGATCATAAATAAGATATTGAAATCATGCATAAACAAGAACATAATGAAAAGGGATGGATAACTGTAAAATCCGAATGAATTGTAACACCCTCTCACCCGGCCTAAATTAATTAAGGTAATTAATCAAGTTAAGTTTGGGATTAAATTTAAATATATGAATTATTTGTTATTATGATAAATAATTGTGATAATTAGATAATTTCTATTATTTGATTAATTTAAATATTTATTAAATTAAGTTGATTAGTGGAATGGTGAGTAACCATCTTTAGAGTATTAGTTACCAACACACTCACAATAACCCACATTTCATGCAATTAACCATGGTGTGTGTGTGTTTGTGATTCTCGGCCGAAAGAAAAGAAGGAAGAAAGAAACAAACAATTTCGAGAATAGATCTTGCATGCAATTAGGTTACTGAATTCATAACACAATCAAAGTTAGAACACTGAATTCAATTTGATTATTTGATAGATTATTCGGATTTTTGAATGATAATATAAACTCCGATTGTTCTTGATCAAGTATGAAATTAGGATGAATGCATGTTAAATTTTATGCTTTATACATGTTGTTTTTATGTTTAGAATGATTCTGGAAAACATATATGATTTGCATGCTTAAAATCAGTAGTGATTTAAGTTAGAAATCAGAATTGGGGAAGAACTTATGAATTTATCGGATTTGGGGATGAATCTGTCGGAATTAGATGAATTCCGATAGATTTGATCGGTATTGGTGAAAACCGATAAGTTTTATCGGAATTTGATAGGAATCCGACACTTCATATATAGATTTGGCCCTAACTCTTTTATCGGAATCTTCGATTATCGGATTTGAACATATATCGGGATTTATGACTTTAAGTATGAAATCAAACATGTAAATGCCTTAACTATTTGCTCGGAATTCAGTTATCGGATTTGGACTTTATCGGATTGTGACTTTATCGGATTGTGACTCTATCGGATTCTAACCTTTGCTCGGATTGTGCCTGTGCTCGGATTTGAGTTATGATTCCATCGGATTTGGATATTATCCGATTTGGTATTATCGGATTTAGACCTTTACTCGGATTTCCATTCGATCGGATTTGGATTCAATCGGATTTAATGATTTGTATATCTTTGGGATTATTGTATGATGAATATGTATATATGCAATTATGTACATACATGATTTACATGGTTAGATATGATATCTATTTTGGATCAATATTATGATTTGAATACTGAATTGGGTTACTTCAATCTCAGGAACTGAGAAGACTCAGTGAGTTAGTTACCTGAGTGTGCTTCATATCTTTGAAGACTTTGGTGAGTGGGTTTATATCTTTTGATATACAGGATTTAATATCCTATTTGGAATGCTCTAGTTTGGATTGTATATACATGTTATCTGGAGATCAGTTTAGTCTGAACCTTTGCTTGGGGGATTTACCATATCAGATCTTGTGGTGCATCTAATGTACACAAGAAGGCTGGTATTGTTATCCATTTTAGCAAGGTTATCGGTAAACCTTGGTTTTGGCTGACCTTGGTTGTAAGTGCTTGCAACACCGCCGGTTCTCCTGGGATTCATGAGCTATTTGGTTTAGGCATGTTTGCCTTGTTTATGATTAGATATTGGTTCCCTCACTTAGCTTTGTGCTAATTCCCCACTAGACTGTTTTGCAGATTAACTCCGGTGAGCTTTGAAGCTTGGACTGGGAATATGGACAGACCGTACTCTGATGTCAAGTTTTTTGATAAGAGCCTGTTTTTGGATTAACACTGTAAAAGTTTTGATGTATAAAACAAGATAATCTTTTGTATCTATTATGTAATTAAGATAATTATATGTATTTAGCTTCCGCATGTGATTTAATTATATGTTTAAAAAAGTACAAGTTGGTATCAGAGCCCTGGTTTGAGGAATTGTATGTATGATTTGTGCAATATTCGAACCTAGGCTCTGGTCAGTCCAATATTCCCAGGGTGGGTAATTAGTAGAGTAGCTTTGAGGGTAGTTAGTGTGTTTTAACTAACGGATTATATCTAAAAATTGGTGAGATGTTGTGTATAGCATAGATAATGGTTGATAACGTGAATCCGACAACTACCCCTACGTCCCCCAGAAGGAATAATCAATCTTCTACTGCAGCAAATGAACAGCATAACAGGGCAGGAACCTCTCACAATGGTGAATCTGAGCAACAGGAATATGTGTTGTAGTTAGAAGATACTTTGCAAGTATTAAGGGATAGGGTTTAGGAATTGGAGAAGCAACAACAACAGACTCAGTCCTCACAGCAAACCCAAACTATCCATATGCCCAGAGAGTCAGCTGTATTCACCCAGTCAATACCACCGCCAGTTTGCTTAACACGGTGTCAACACCGTTTGGAACTTTACCGGTCATGTCAATACCACCGGTGACTCAAACTTACCAACCCCAACAACAGTATCAACCTCAACTGAACTTCTTCATTCCTTGGTATCCAACTCAAGTAGGGTTTAAACCTAAAAGTCAGTTCAAAGATTTCATGGATTGTCAGCCGCCTGAATACTCTGGAAGTTCTAACCCTACCGATACTTTGAACTGGTTGCGGGAAACGGTTAAGGCTTTAGATACTTGTAACTGTGAGGAATCTGACAGGGTTAAATTTGCTACAAAGAGATTGAAAGGATAAGCTGCCACTTGGTGGGATTCTCTAACAGCTCACTTATCTCGGGATGTTATCAACTCTATAACTTGGGAGCAATTCCAAGCTAAGTTTTGTGAACAGTTTTGTAACACCTATGATTTGTCCAAAGTGAAACGGGAGTTCATGGATTTAGCACAAGATGACAAGATGTTAGTTGATGAGTTGATTATGAAATTCAATGAGAAGTTAAGGTTTACCAAGCAGTGAGTTCCGGATGAGCCATCACAAATAGACCATTTTGTTCAGGCTCTATTGCCTGAGTATCGGGGTAATACTCGGATGGCAACTTCATTGGTACAAGCTTTTACAATTGCTAGAGCGGCTGAGGGCAATGTGAGAGCTCGGGAGAAAATGAACCGGGAGAAAGGATTGGCTCATAGGTCGAGTGGGAACCAGGGAGGAAATCAAAGCAAGGGTAAGTGGCAGAACAATCAGAATAGGAGAGATCAGAGATCAAAAGATTCAGGGTCCACTCAAACCAAGCCGTGGTGTAAACCCTGTCATTCTAGTCACACTGGTCCTTGTACTGTTCAGACGAAAAGATGTTTGCGTTGTGGTGGATTTGGCCACGAACCATCTGCCTGTCAGTTTAAAACAAACGTATGCTGGAATTGTCACGAGGAAGGTCACAGAGCGGGTGCTTGCACAAGGCAGAGGTCAAAGGGGACGGGGCAGGGGGTAGCAACTGTCGGGGGATCGTCTGCAGGTCAGAAACGGAAAGCCGCACCTTCTGCAGAAGGTAGAGCTTTTAAGATGACTGTCATTGAGGCTACATAAAACAGTGATGTAATCACGGGTATGTTTATCGTGAACTCTATACCTGCTCGTGTGTTATTTGATTCGGGTGCCAATAGATCTTTCATGTCTGTAACTTTGTGTGACAAACTACAACTACTTGTTACTATTATTGCTTCTCCTTTAGAAGTAGAGGTAGCTGATGGTAAGTTAGTGCCTGTAACTTCTTCTGTGACTGGGGTTTCAATAGATATTGATGGTACTAGTCTGCCTGTAGATTGCTTATTGACGCCTATTCCGGGGTTTGACTTAGTACTAGGCATGGATTGGTTAAGTCACCATAAAGCTAGTATCCAGTGCCACAAGAAACTGATTTCTATTCCTTTGGTTGACGGGTCGCATGTCGTGGCTCGTGGGGATAGATCTTCTACTTCTTCTTTTCCAATCATCTCGTATATGAAAGCTAGAAAATCTCTAGCTAAAGGGTGTGCGTCTTTCCTGGCCTACGCAATTGATGCAAAGAAAGAAAAGAAAGCGGTTACCAATGTTCGGGTTGTGTCAGAGTATCCGGAAGTGTTTCCAGATGATTTACCGGGATTGCCTCCTGTTTGGGATGTTGAATACAAGATAGATCTGATTCCTGGTACTTCACCGATTGCGAAAGCTCCGTATCGTTTGGCTCCTTCCGAGATCAGAGAAATGATGACACAGATTCAAGAGTTACTTGATAAGGGGTTTATCCGACCGAGTTCTTCGCCGTGGGGAGCACCAGTTTTGTTTGTTAAGAAGAAGGATGAAACTTTTCGTATGTGTATTGACAACAGAGATCTAAACAAAAGAACCATCAAGAATAAGTATCCATTGCCCAGAATCGATGATTTGTTTGATCAGTTACAAGGGGCTTCTTATTTCTCGAAGATTGATCTGAGATCGGGTTATCATCAAGTCAGGGTAGCAGAGGAAGATATTCCAAAGACTGCTTTTCGTACTAGGTATGGTCATTACGAGTTCATAGTAATGCCATTTGGTTTAACGAATGCACCTGCAGTATTTATGGATTTGATTAATCGTGTGTATAGACCTTTCCTAGACAAGTTTGTCATTGTGTTTATCGATGATATTTTGGTGTATTCAAAGACAGAAGGTGAGCATGATCAGCATTTGAGACAAGTTTTGGAGATTCTTAAACAACATAAGTTATATGCCAAGCTTTCGAAGTGCGAATTTTGGTTACGTGAAGTTCAGTTTTTGGGTCATGTGATTTGTCAAGAAGGTATCAAAGTGGATCCATCCAAGATCGAAGCAGTGATGAACTGGAGTGCTCCGAAAACGCCTACAGAGATAAAGAGTTTTCTTGGATTGGCAGGTTACTACCGCAGATTTATAAAAGACTTTTCTAAGTTGGCTAGTCCGTTAACTAAGTTAACTCGAAAGGATGTTCCGTTCCTATGGGGTTCAGCTCAAGAGAATGCTTTTCAGACTCTGAAACAATTATTGTGTCAAGCGCCTGTTCTTTCGTTACCTGAGGGTTCAGAGGATTTTGTTGTATATTGCGATGCTTCGCATGCTGGGTTGGGTTGTGTTCTAATGCAGAGGGGTAAGGTAATTGCTTATGCTTCAAGACAGTTGAAACCGAATGAACTAAATTACCCAACTCATGACTTGGAACTAGCTGTCGTGGTATTTGCACTGAAATTGTGGAGGCACTACTTGTATGGAACTAAATGTACGATTTGCACCGACCATAAAAGTTTACAATATGTGTTTACACAAAAGGAGTTAAATATGAGACAACGTCGTTAGGTAGAACTGATCAAAGATTACGATTACGATATTCAGTATCATCCGGGTAAAGCGAATGTAGTTGCAGATGCACTCAGCCGAAAAGGATCTACGGAGACTGTACAATTTATGCGATTGGAGATTAAGTCTGACTTAGTGGATCAATTGGTAGCTGCACAGCTAGAAGCTTTGAAAGATGAGAACTGAAAGGATGAACTGATGATTAAACGTCAGCAAGAGTTAACTACTGATTCGCGTGGTTTGAGGATTTATCATACACGTGTTTGGGTACCGAAGTTTGGTAATTTGAGGGAGTTAATACTGAATGAAGCTCACAAGTCCAGATTATCAATACATCCGGGTAGCACGAAGATGTACCATGATTTAAAGACTCGATATTGGTGGCCTACAATGAAAACAGATATAACCAAGTTTGTTGGGATGTGCCACATTTGTGCTCAAGTTAAAGCTGAACATCAGAAACCGTACGGATCGTTGAAATAGTTAGAGATACCTGAGTGGAAATGGGATCACATAACGATGGATTTTGTAACGAAACTTCCACGAACACAGAAAGGGCATGATATGATTTGGGTTATTGTCGATAGATTGACAAAGAGTGCACACTTTCTGGCTACAGCTGAAACTGCTTCTTTGAGTAAATTGGCGCAATTATATATTGATGAAATAGTCTCAAGACATGGAGTTCCATTATCTATTGTTTCAGATCGAGACTCGAGGTTTGTATCTAACTTCTGGAACATACTGCAACAGTAATTAGGATCCAGAGTAAATTTGAGTACAGCTTATCACCCACAAACAGATGGTCAGTCAGAGAGAACTATCCAGACTTTAGAAGATATGCTCAGGGCCTGTGTATTGGAGTTTGGGGGTTCGTGGGATTCACATCTGCCGTTAGTGGAATTTGCTTATAACAATTCGTATCACAGTAGTATTGGTATGCCTCCGTATGAGATGCTGTATGGTCGACCTTGCAGAACTCCGACTTGTTGGTTAGAAGCTGGGGAAAAGCAATTTGCAGGGCCTGACATTGTACAGATGACAGCTGATAAGGTTGCTATTGCTAGAGATAAGTTAAAAGCTGCAAGGGATAGACAGAAAATGTATGCTGATCCGCGTCGTCGGCCAGTATCATTTGTTGAAGGAGAAATGGTTTACTTAAAAGTATCTCCTTGGAAGGGTGTTATCAAATTTGGTAAAAGCGGGAAGTTGGCTCCTCGTTACATTGGTCCTTTCAAAATCCGAAGAGTTGTTAATTATCAAACTGTTGTTTTAGATCTACCAGATGAGTTAGCTGGAATTCATAACACTTTCAATATTTGTTATCTGCGTAAGTGCTACGTAGAGAATCAGACTCGGGTTCTACCAATACAAGATCTTCGCATGGATATTAATCAGAAACTTGTAGAAGAACCAGTTAAACTGTTAGATCGAAAGGTTACAAAGTTGAAAAAGAAACAGATACCGTTGGTATTAGTTAAATGGAAGCACAGTTTGGGATCTGATTTAACTTGGGAGACTGAAGCGGATATGAGGAGCCGTTATCCTTCCTTATTTGAGCGCGAAGAGATTCCGAGGACGGAATCTTCTTAAGGGGGAAAGATTTGTAACACCCTCTCACCCTGCCTAGATTAATTAAGGTAATTAATCAAGTTAAGTTTGGGATTAAATTTAAATATATGAATTATTTGTTATGATGATAAATAATTGTGATAATTAGATAATTTCTATTATTTGATTAATTTAAATATTTATTAAATTAAGTTAGTTAGTGGAATGGTGAGTAACCATCTTTAGAGTATTAGTCACCAACACACTCACAATAACCCACATTTCATGCAATTAACCATGGTGTGTGTGTGTGTTTGTGATTCTCGGCCGAAAGAAAAGAAGGAAGAAAGAAACAAACCATTTCGAGAATAGATCTTGCATGCAATTAGGTTATTGAATTCATAACACAATCAAGGTTAGAACACTGAATTCAATTTGATTATTTGATAGATTATTCGGATTTTTGAATGATAACATAAATTCCGATTGTTCTTGATCAAGTATGAACTTAGGATGAATGCATGTTAGATTTTATGCTTTATACATGTTGTTTTTATGTTTAGAATGATTCTGGAAAACATATATGATTTGCATGCTTAAAATTAATAGTGATTTAAGTTAGAAATCAGAATTGGGGAAGAACTTATGAATTTATCGGATTTGGGGATGAATCTGTCGGAATTAGATGAATTCCGATAGATTTGATCGGTATTGGTGAAAACCGATAAGTTTTATCGGAATTTGATAGGAATCCGACACTTCATATACGGATTTGGCCCTAACTCTTTTATCGGAATCTTCGATTATCGGATTTGAACATATATCGGGATTTATGACTTTAAGTATGAAATCAGACATGTAAATGCCTTAACTATTTACTCGGAATTCAGTTATCGGATTGTGACTTTATCGGATTGTGACTTTATCGGATTGTGACTCTATCGGATTCTAACCTTTGCTCGGATTGTGCCTGTGCTCGGATTTGAGTTATGATTCCATCGGATTTGGATATTATCCGATTTGGTATTATCGGATTTAGACCTTTACTCGGATTTCCATTCGATCGGATTTGGATTCAATCGGATTTAATGATTTGTATATCTTTGGGATTATTGTATGATGAATATGTATATATGCAATTGTGTACATACATGATTTACATGGTTAGATATGATATCTATTTTGGATCAGTATTATGATTTGAATACTGACTTGGGTTACTTTAATCTTAGGAACTGAGAAGACTCAGTGAGTTAGTCACCTGAGTGTGCTTCATATCTTTGAAGACTTTGGTGAGTGGGTTTATATCTTTTGATATACAGGATTTAATATCCTATTTGGAATGCTCTTGTTTGGATTGTATATACATGTTATCTGGAGATCAGTTTAGTCTGAACCTTTGCTTGGGGGATTTACCATATCAGATCTTGTGGTGCATCTAATGTACACAAGAAGGCTGGTATTGTTATCCATTTTAGCAAGGTTATCGGTAAACCTTGGTTTTGGCCGACCTCGGTTGTAGGTGCTTGCAACACCACCGGTTCTCCTGGGATTCATGAGCTATTTGGTTTAGGCATGTTTGCCTTGTTTATGATTAGATATTGGTTCCCTCACTTAGCTTTGTGCTAATTCCCCACTAGACTGTTTTGCAGATTAACTCCGGTGAGCTTTGAAGCTTGGACTGGGAATATGGACAGACCGTACTCTGATGTCAAGTTTTTTGATAAGAGCCTGTTTTTGGATTAACACTGTAAAAGTTTTGATGTATAAAACAAGATAATCTTTTGTATCTATTATGTAATTAAGATAATTATATGTATTTAGCTTTCGCATGTGATTTAATTATATGTTTAAAAAAGTACTATGTTACATGAATCCAAGCCTTGATCTTCACTTTAGCCTCCAATCTCCAAGCCAATGCTCATCAACTCCTCTGGAATGTTTCAGGGATGAATTTAGGGGTGCAAGGATGTAAAAAGTCGGATGAATGATTGTCAAACCGAATAGAATGGAAAGTATTTATAGATGGATATTTCTTCGTTGATCGCGTAGTCTCAGAGCCAGCCGCGTCGCGTCCGGCCGTTTTATCCTGCAAACCACGCTCACGTTTGAAGTTCGAATTTTTGGGTTTATCCACCCGACGAGTCGCGTCAGGTGCACAAACTATTGTTCGTATTTCATACATATGATACCCTATATTATTGAAAATTGGAAATTTGTCGAGCACAAACTATTGTTATCGTCGCCGCATTGCACGAATACAATGCTAGCATATAAGTATAGATTATATGGATCCGTTTAAACAAAAATTTAGGGGTCGTTTGTTTATTAAGAGGTTCTGAGTCTGAATCTGAATACCATGTCCGAATATTAAGAGGTGATTCTAACGTCTGAATTTTTATTCATATTTGTTGTTTGTTTTTGAAATATCTGAATGCTTGTAATTATATATTTTATACATGTTAGTACTCTTAAAAGATTAAAATATTTAAAACTGACTTTAATCATTCCTCGTATTTATATACGGAGTGTTAAGCTAGTTATATATATATATATATATATATATATATATATATATATATATATATATATATATATATAACATTAGGTATGAAAGCTACTATTCAATGAGCAGTAACTTCCTATCAATATATATATTCACTAAAGCTATCTTCAAAAACATGTGGAAGCCCATCAGATTGGCAAAGGCGTTTTTGGAAGGCAAATCAACAAGGCCAACTTTCGAATCTTGCACTGACATCTGGCAATAATGTTTTTTTATTCTTTTCATGCGAGATCATATACTGTAGCTTTGTTTTTTCTTTTGCTATTTTCTATTTTAAATTGAGAGAAATGTTCAATATAGTCCATACTTTTTTTGATCAGCAAATGGGACACTTCCCCGCCTCTCCAGTGTGGGTTCGAATTGCTTGGTGTCTGGTTTTCAACCAAGGTTCGAGCACCACACATTCACTCTATGGAGGAAACCTCTAAGAGAAAAACCCCAACCCACTGCATGTAGCAGGATTTGATCCCTCAACCTATTGCTAGCATCAATGATCCAGATTGAATTTTAAAAATTTGGGCGGAGTGACATTTTCGTAATTCACATGTGATTGTATACAGAATCACATGTGATTGAATATTAAAATTTCAAAACTATGTTTTTTATATGAACTTTATTGAACACAACCCTATAAATTGAATATTATTATATTAAGATAACTAATTTAATTAATTGTTTGTTTTCTCTTATAACTTTTAATGTGTAACGTTTAGTGTAAAAATAAATACGTATTTTTAGCCGCCTTTTTTATCTACGATTCGATATAAAAATTTTCGTAACACAATATCTATTTGAAAAAATGTATTTTTCAATTTGATAATTATAAAGTTTATTTTTTATGTTATAAATGAAAAAACCAACCATAGTTTTATAGTAGTTATATTTTTCATTGGTCAAAACATTCTTCAGTTGTAAGAATTGATAATATTCAATGGTTATTTTTGACATATTATAAATTAAGACACGAGTCATTTTAAATATGAACTTAATGATGGATTACAGTCTCAGTTGTTTAAAATTCTTCTCGCTTTACTTCGAATATTTGAGTTTAAATGTAAGTTTTTAATATTTGGTTATAATAATTAAGCTTCGCCGTAACGCGCGAATAATACGCCGTTATAATTATTGAAGAAAAAACAAAAAAGAAAGAAAAAAAATGAGAGAAAGAAAACAAGAATAGTAGGGGATAAAAATCAACTATACAATGGAAAGAAAGAATCAAATCTATGTACAAAACTTATCCCACGTCGCCTCATGGTAGGATATGTAAATGGGAGATTTTCCTATAAATATGAGGTGCCTCGAAGGATACAAGACCTATCACCGGTTCACTGGTTTGCACGGGTTTTTGAAAAACCATTCGGTTTGAAAACATCCGGTTAAGTCGGTGTTGTTGAACCAATATCAGATCTAGTTCCTGTTAAACTGGTTGGACTAGTCGATCCGATCCGGTTTTCAAAAGAATATTACTGAACCTTTTACCAAATACAAAGACTAGCTATTGCAGCTATACATTAGTCACGATACCTTGTCGTTTTTTAATTATAACTTCTAGACTCATTAATTAAATTCAATACAAATATTTCATAAGATGTTATATATATATTTTTTATTATTCTTCTACTAATATAATAGGAAAAAATAGAAATTTTTATAACGTTATTAAATATGTTACACAAAACGCTATATTATAAATCATTTAATTTAATATCTTATTTTACTCCGTATATAAACGCACACTCTATATTACAAATCACTTGGTGGCCTTGGTGTTATGATGGCTATATATAGTACCAAAGCTATTATTTCGTATAGTAGTTTCAATATTTTTGAAGAACGATGTAAGAGTGACATTAATTAGCCATGAAGCATTCTCTGGTTATTGTTAAAATAGATATAGCAAAGTTCACTTGTTCATATTAGTTACGAGTTATCGCTGTGATGGGAAATAAAACTTGTGATTTTTATATTATAATATCATTTAATAAATAGTAACATTTCTTAATCTGTAATTCAAACGAAAAATAAACTCTAAAATATTCTGATTTTATTTTTGAAACTTTAAAATGTAAACTTTAAATTTAAGCATGTTCATCTCTCGTCTGAAACGAGAAAACGGTGTAAAAGATATTTGTTATCCAACATAATTAATAACTAAATCTTTTATAAAATATCGTAAATGACAATCTATTTAATTGCTTTTACAATTCTATGAAATATATTATTAATTTAGTATTACAATTGAAAAACATTTTTGATAGATATCATATGATGATAAATTTTATATCAAAAACTATACAGAATGAGATGATTACAAACATATATTTATAAAAAACGTTACGATCCAGGATGAAAATTTTATTGTTGAGAAGCTGTGTTTTTTGATTTGTTTTGTTTTTAAGAAATTACTAATCCCAAAAAAACTAGGATAATAAAAAAAATATCTACATATAGTTTGTTCTTAGAAATCCAACAAAATAATAATAGTAAATATAGTTTAAATAAAATAAATAAATAAATAATAATAGTATTATAATACATAAGGAAATTAGAAGTCCTAGTAAGCAGGGATGGAGATAGAAGTGGGTTGAATGATGCTAAAAGGAACGAAGATTATTCAAACGATATAAAAACCTTCTTCAAATCATTATTTAGTAGTTGATACATTTAATTATTTTTGTGATTATTTATGTAAATATATATACTAGTTGTATTAAATTAAAACGAATTTAAATTTAATTATAAAGAGATTCTACAAAAAAAACCGTGATGTTATACACGAATTTTTGATTTTTAATAGATTTACCCTTTTTTTAAGATATTTTATATTCTTTTGTATGTTTTACAACTATATTATTGTATTAGTAGAAGAATGTACATATAGTTCATACTTAATTCATAGTTATGAGTGACTAATTTTAGCCTTTGGATTAATATCATCAATAGTCTATATTGTATTTTAAAATTTTGGACGGAGTGCGTTTTCGTAATTTATATATGATGTTTTTACAATCACATATGATTATATACTGAATCACATGTGATTGAATATTAAAATTTCAGGACTATGTTTTTTCCATAAACTTTATTTAACACAACTCTGTATTAGTAATACTTTAACATAATAAACGTTTAAAAATTTACATTAACTATCTCCGTATTGATACATAGAATGTTAAGCATACATAGAAAGAGACTCTTATCAAGTTGTTTGGCATGCATGACCGACGGCGACTGTGAAAGGTGTCCATATATGTAGAGTAGTGGAAGTGTAGAAGTTGAGTTGTTGACACTAATTAGTGAAAGAAGGAATAAGAGGTAAATTTATCTCTTATTCATTAAGAGGTTTTAAGATGTCTTAAGATCTTAATGAAAAAAAAAACAAACAGCTCTTACATCTTAATACCTCTTATTGATTCAGATTAATATATATTAAGATATATTAAGATATTTTTCAGAAAAACAAACAACCCCTTAGTATCCACGTATCATAAAACAGGCGAAAACATTAGGACCCCAAATAAGAAGAGAGTTTTTTTTAGTAATATAGAAACATAATTTAATTAATTAAAAACTAGAAATAAATCGAAATAAAAACTGATTATAAAAGACAGCCCCTAATAGATTGCAAGATCAATTAATCCAATTAACTTTTTCTTACTCCTGTCTATTCAACTAAAAAGTCTATATATGTTTTTCCAGTCAACAAGTCTTTACCCATTACTTGGGTGGAGTCTCCCCTTACTGAGTTGTGGATGAATAACTGAAATACAAATATACAATAATGGATGGTTTATATTTTCAACTACATTTCCATTATTATCATTGGTTTTAAAAACGGTCCGATCGTTAAAACATGAATCGTACTGGTTTACTAGTTTAACCGATTAGACCAGTTAAACCAGATTAGAAAACCAGACAATATTATAACTATTAACTAGCTTAAATACTACAAACATATAGATATACCAAAATAAGTAAAAAAAATCAATTTATATAGAACAATTAAGTTCAACACTCGTATCCTAAAATTTTACATAGTCATCACCAAACTTTCTATTTTTTAATTAAGTAAACAAATTTAATATTAACTTGTCTAAACATAAACCAAAGGGCTTTTGGTCTAGCGATACCAATGTGTGATTAATGTGTCTCTCCATCCTATAGGTTGAGGGTTCAAGTCTTGTTAAGAACATAAAATGTTAATTAGGTGAGTGTGTGTGTTTGTCGTTCAAAAAAAAAAGTTGTCTAAACATAAAATTAGTTTCGTATTAATTACTTAAATAAAGATTATTAACTTTTAAATTAAAAGATCATAATCTTATAATATTATTAAAAAAAAGAATGATGACATCATCATCTTTATTAAAAGAAAAAATGATGACATCATCATTCTTAATCATAGCAAACTTTTATCAATTACAACCTTATATGTTACAAATATTCTCAACAACCCCCTCATAATTATCCCTTAATTATAGTAATTATCCAATTACAACCTTCTATTTCACAAATTTTCTTAATAACCCCCTATAATTACCTATAACATCTTATTTTCAATATATATTACTTTTGTTATATCAAGGGTGATTAGTTAAAAATCGAAAATAATTTTAGATACTAAGGTTTTTTAAATTTTCAAACTTTCCATGTTTGTAGGTGATTAGTTTTGGTAAACATATAATATATAAAAACATTATATGTTAATTATCCTACAAGATATGTGTATATAATAACATGAAGTTAGAAACTTTCTAATGTCATTATCTATTAGTTAACATGAAGTTACAAGATATGTGTAAATAATAACATGAAGTTAGAAACTTTCTAATGTCATTATCTATTAGTTAAATACATGTTTATTTTAAAAACAATTAAAAGTGTTTAAATTCACCACAATATGAATTGTAATATTAGCAGCTCATTATTTCATATTTTAATTACTTTTCAAATGTAGATGTTTATTAACGGGAGGATCGTAACTATTGTAGGCATTTATATCTTAAATCTAAATATTACTGCATTTCGACATCACACATGTTGCTATGATTCTTCTTCATTTTGGTAGTTATCAATTACGGAGATTAACAATCCTCTTCATTATCTTCAAAGAGACCTTTATTGGAACAATATTCAACTCTTAGGAAGAAATCACGATTAAGAAATTCTAGAGAAAACAATTATGTTCATAATATGTTTTATATTACAATGTATGTTTTGCAATTGTATTTTATATACATGTTAGTACTCTTAAAAGCCTAAAATATTTAAAACTGACTTTAATCATTCCTCGTGTTTATATACGGAGTGTTAAGCTATATATATATATATATATATATATATATATATATATATATATATATATAACATTAGGTATGAAAGCTACTATTCAATGAGCAGTAACTTCCTATCAATATATATATATTCACTAAAGCTATCTTCAAAAACATGTGGAAGCCCAGCAGATTGGCAAAGGCGTTTTTGGAAGGCAAATCAACAAGGCCAACTTTCGAATCTTGCAATGACATCTGGCAATAATGTTTTTTTATTCTTTTCATGCGAGATCATATACTGTAGCTTTGTTTTTTATTTTGCTATTTTCTATTTTAAATTGAGAGAAATGTTCAATATAATCCATACTTTTTTTGACCAGCAAATGGGACACTTCCCCGCTTATCCAGTGTGGGTTCGAATTGCTTGGTGACTGGTTTTCAACCAAGGTTCGAGCACCACACATTCACTCTATGGAGGAAACCTCTAAGAGAAAAACCCCAACCCACTGCATGTAGCATTTTTGATAGATATCATATGATGATAAATTTTATATCAAAAGCTATACAGAATGAGATGATTACAAACATATATTTATAAAAAAACGTTACGATCCAGGATGATCCTGCTTTATGTAGTTGGTTAGGCGCCCCCTTCCTCGCAAGAGGTTGGGGGATCAAATCCTGCTTTATGTAGTTGGTTGGGGGTTTTTTCTTAGGGGTTTTATCTATAGAGTGAATGTGTGGTGCTTGAAACTTGGTTAAAACCAAATAACGATGGGTGGTTGAAAACCCGCCACCAAGCAATTCGAACCCACACTGGAGAGGCAGGAAAGTGTCCCCATTTGCCGGTCAAAAAATATGTCCATTAGTTATATATATACATATATAACTACATATAGATATAATTATAATACGAACCTAGCTACCAATTAATTAATATACACAGATCAAAGCAACATTCTTGTGCATGATCATTTTATGTGTATGTTGTTTTGCTACCATTTGATTTTGCATCCATCGCGCGCGGAAGAAGGTTAATAACATATCTATATATAACAATATGTAACCTCACTGGCTCACTCCTACAAGGAACGAAGGTTATATAAAAACAGACCAAAAAATAAGGATTAATGCCTTATAAGTTATAACAAGTCGTGTTTGTCTTCCTCTAACACTTTGTACTTTAATCCCCTGTTTACCTGCCGCATGGAAAGAAAATGCAGCTGAGCCAAACATCCAGTGCGTGAATATAAAACAAAGAGAAGCATAGTACCAACACAACATATCGGATAATACGACTAACAATAAATTAAAAACGAATATGGATTGTAGACCAATAGCTAAGGAAGCAATGGGGTATGAACAATACGATCTCAATAGTACCGATACTTCTATAGTTGTATAAAACAAATACTAGACAATATACAATGGGCACATGGACCTGCAGATTCAAAATACCAAGCAATTTTGGAATTGGTGTTGGACACTACGCCTCCATCCACAAACTACAACAATACAATATGGTTAATTAATACGCCACCTAAAACCCTTATCACACCACATCGAGTAGACGTCATAACAAATCACACCGTTACGAAAGTGTCACATCACCAGTGCCATAATAAGACGTGCCTATGGTACCCCTATAGGTGGTTAATAGCTCGCATACCCCAAGTAAAATAATAAGACCATAACAATAAAGTCATAACAATAAGATACTAACAATAACACATTCTTAATAAGCAACTCTAAAGAGGTATATAACAATAAACACTAAGTCAATAAACAAACGAAGTCTAACCAACTTAACTAAACAATATAAGACGTAAAAAGAACTAAATTCATATTTACTTTCAAAGTGAAAAGACAAAGTTTTGGGGCTAACTTATATACAATGTTTTGAAACACAATTGTTTAAGAAAACTTGAATTTAGCGAAAACATGAATCCTTGTATAAGGGGTAGATATATGTAAGAAAATCTCAATAACCATATGATGTTGATGGAACCAAGTAAACGAAGACGAACATGAACCTTTATTGACGAAACGACTACAAGAATTATAAAAGGATCAAAGAATTCGTACAAACGCATGAATCGAAACAATCAAAAACCATTAGTTAAGAGGTAGAATCCGTATAAACAATTGTATAAAAATAGCGAAAGTATAGATATTCTTACCTTGATTTGATTCACTGTAGTAGATCGACATGCCAAAAGCAATTAGTAACCCAAAGTTAAGTCCTTTATAACATATATCGATGTTACAATTAGTATTGCTAGTTAATTTCTATTTTAATAACAGTAATCCATTTGTTTTCTTTTATAAAAAAGCCCACTGTACTACTACGATAATGTTCACTCACGAGTTCAATCCCAAAGCCAGACTTCGTTAATTCATATTCATTTGGTTAACAGGACCTTAATTACCATTTAACATCTATACCTAATATTACTATGTTTGATCAAGAACCCAATATTTATTTGTTACTGCGACTTAATTACTTGAATTAAAACAAAATCAGAACCAAGAAATCATAGTGTAGATACAACTGTCATAGGTCTTTCTAGCTGCACACATCCTTTTCCCTTTTAAGTGCTTTAGATCCCAAGTTGTGTCCATTTAATTCTGATAAAGTTTATTAGTCCATCATTAGTCATAGTTCATGGTACATTCTGTACATACCCTTGAGGTATTAATATCAAATAATCTGTAATTAACCGTAATTTAATTAAGTTTTCATTATGCGTACATTCACCGTGCTCTGGTTCTTCTCATACATACAATCCATATACGAGAATTCATTATTTTGTTTGATTGCTTTAATTCATTATTAATACCAGATACACTTAAACCTACAAAGTGTTAAAATATTAGTTAGAAATAAAGTGTGAATAATCGAAGAGGTTTTTGTATCGTAGTAATCACAAGCTTTAGTACAAGTAAATATCTTCTTTTCAAAATGATTATACTTATGACATTCTATTACTCAAATTAGTACCAAAATAAAACAAAAGAACATGAACAGGTCTCGAATCTTATTTCGTTTATGTGGTAAGTGGTAACATATGCTCATGAGGCACGGGCCAAAGTACATTCGTGTCGCTCGTGGCATGACTGTTATTCAGTGCTCATGTCCAATTATGAATGTGAACTATTACTCATTTTAGAAAGAATGGGTTGTACTTGTCATGGATTGTCAAGGAATTGGAATCTTTTCCTTGCACTGCTGTTTGTTTTTAACTGCATTACAAGATCTTCTCTTTCGGCCTCTACTTCAGCATACTTGAGGCTCATTTCCAGGTAACGGTCACGAAGATCTTTTAGCTCTGTCTCTAAAGACGACTTTGTCCTTTCAAACCTTTCTTTTGTTACTACTTCATTTTCAACCTTTGATTTCCCAGGAGCTGATGAAAGACTATTACGCCCCTCGCTCTTTAGCCTATAGATAGATGCATACATGTTAGAAGTTATAACCATGACAAACAGTTTGCACACTAGTGCTGAGTCCATTTGAGCTATGTTCCATTTCTAACAGGTAATAAGATAGCTTAAAACAAAAGGTGGGTTAATGGGGTGTAATGGGTTGAAAGTTGAAACTCGCCAACATATATTATCAATGAACGAACCTTATAAATATATATGATTTATGTAACACATGTGACAAAATATTTTCATACATAAAAAAGTGTTGTGACATCTCTATAGATTATCATATAGTTTGACTCTTGAAAGTCAAAAAATGACACTAGTTTTGGGATGAATGGAGTGTTTAGACATACTCACCTTTGAAGTTGAAGTCGGTACTTATTATTTGCATCAAGTGCCTCATCAAGCTCTGCTTCAAGCATCTCCATCTTTGCAGCATAATCAATATCTTCTTGAGAGCGATTGTCGTTAGCACCCTGATAATCAAAGAGCAAAGAATCAAGATTCAGCAAATAAAAAAACAAAAGATATATTTAATCAAACTTAAGATCTACAATAAATTATGGAGACCAGAACACGAACCGTTTTACTTTTTGCTGACTGCAGTTTTAGTTCTTCCATTTTCTTCAAGCATTCATTCTTTTCGCTTTCAAGTTGTTGAATTTTCAACTGATATTGCAAATTAGCACTCTTGATCCTGCTAATCTCGTTTTTCATATCAGCATCTTGCAAACGAGATGCGTTTTTAGCAGTTAGATCACCCTCCAGTCTCTTTAGCTTTTCTTCTAATGCATTTCTCTGAGTTTTACAATCCTCATATTCAGACATCTTTTTGGCAAAAGACATCCTCTCGGTTCTAAGTGCTTCACAGCTACTAGTGACTGAACGGAGAGAAGCTTCTAGATTACTCTTTTCGCTCTTTATTTTATCAAGTTTTTGTTTGTAATCCAACACTTCATTTTCAAGATCCAAAGTTTTATGCAACTTATCTTTCAAATTTGCAGTTTCTTCACTGAGTTGCTGGCGATCATATTCTGAAACTGTAAGCTTCAGTTCAAGATCATTCTCCATTGTCTTTCTCCTCTCTTCTCTTGTCCTGTAACCGGACAACAACTTTGACTTTTTCTCATGATCCGCTGTCAGTTTCTTATTTATTTGTTTAATGGAAGCAAGCTCAGTTGTTAGATCTTGAATTTTGGATTCAGATTCCTTACAAACAGTTTGAAGCTGGTTTTCAATCAACTCGGCTCTTGAATTAGCTTCCTTGAGAGAAGATTCCAAATTGGATTTTTCAGAAGTCAACTTTGACTTTTGTTCAAGAAGCAAAGAAAGCTCCTCTTTGAGATTTTCAACCTCTTTTTGGAAATTCTCGATTTCGCTTGTCTTCTCTAAATACATTTGATTCAAGAGACTTTCTTCCATTGTAACCTTCTCCTTTAATTGCCAATTTTCTTGATTAAGTTCATCCAAATGTGAAGAAAGACTCTTTTCTTTGAACATATATTCTTCCAACATTGAAGAATATTTTTCTTCTAAATCAACAACCTTCTCGGATGAAATTACCAAATTCTCCCTAGCTCCCATTAATTCGATCTCCAAACGTGAACATTGATCATGCAGATCTGCCTTTCCCTTAGTCATCTCTTCATATGAATTCTGAAGAGTATTGCATTCCTCAATGAGATTCTCAGCAGATTGTTGCAATTTCTGCTTTTCAGATTTCTCATATTCACACTCCTCTTGAGCACTTAATAGCAATTTCTCCACATTCTGTAACCTTTGGATTTCACTTTGAAGATCTGATTTTTCAAATTCAGATTTCTCCAGTTCCAGTTGGGTCCTTTCATGTTCATCATTCATGCGTTTTAGTTGATTTTCTAATTCAGACACACGATCCAGCAGTTTGATCTTTTCTTCTTCCATTTCAAACAAACGCAGCTCCATATCACTCTTAGCTTTTTCAAGCTCCATTGCTTTCCGTTCAAGTAACTTATTAGCAGAAACTTGTGAATCAACACTACTGCTAAGAACCAACAGATCGTTTCTTAAGTTATCTAAACATTTAGAGGTTATATTGCTCTCATTCAATGCAATCTCCATGTTTTCTTGTAGCTCTTCTTTCTCCTCTTCAAGATCAATGATTTGAGCTTCTTGTTCTGCTTTCAACTTCTCCAGCTCTTGAATTTTCAAACAGTAATCTTTTAGAAGCTTCTGATTTTCTTCATTAGTCTCATTTCTCTCATGAATCAACTTCTTTGATTCTTTAAGCTCACAAATGAGCTCTAAGTTTTCATTTGTTAGCTCACTACATTCGTTTTCCACCTCACTAACTTTCGTTTTCAACTGTTGGATGTCTCTCATTTGATCTTCTTCAATTTCCTTTCTTTCTGATAATTTTGACTCCAAATTGTTGATGTCTTCTTCTCTAATAGATAAGGTAGTTTTGTATTCCTTTTCAAGATCAGAGAGAGTTTGGCTATGTGAAATTCGCTCGTTCTCTAAATCACTGATTTTGTCTTCCAAAGCTTGTTCAAGAATTTGCATGTTTGCTTGTAAAGTCTTCTCTGATTCCTCCATTTGTTGCAATTTAAGTTGTAAGCTTCTTGTTTCCACCAAATTGGAATTGAATGATTTTTCTAATTCATTAAACTTTGACCTGACCTCCATAAGTTCTTCGATTTCTGATCTTTGCGTTTCTGTGGTTTCCTCCAGCTCTTGAAGAATACACACAAGCTCGATATTCGATTCTTGATTTCTCTTCAGTTGTTGAGCCAAATCAATATTGGCTTCTTTATGAGCTTGTAGCTCGTTTTCAAGCTCTTTTAGAAGCTGACTTTGACCTTGTGAGTTGTATGTTGACTTTGACTCCACTGTGGCCTTCTGTTTGACAATTGATTCCTCCAGTAAAATCTTTATATGATCAACTTCTTTCTTCATTCCATCACGTTCTGCCATTGCTGCCGAAAGCTCCATTTGAGCATCCGCCAGATTTTTGGACTGATCAAAGTATTTCTCTTTTAGAATCTCCAAATCAAGCATTAGTTTCTGTGCATTTCTTTCCCACATTTTGGCTTCATCACGAAGCTCTTCAATGGTGTCTTCAGCTGCTTCCAGAAGGTTCTTTGAAGAACCAGCATTCATCATAGATGATGAGGGAGGTACAAGTGGAGGGCTTTCCTCGTACTCTTCTTCTTGGTCGTCGTGGGTTATTCTTGATTTGAAAGATGAGTTGTTTGATTTTGAGACAGAAAGATCTTCTTTGTTTGGGTAATTGCTTCGAGGAGAATTGTTTCTGGAATTTGCATTGAGATTGTGCTTGATTCCATTTATATGAGTTGTTTGATAAAATCTCTCCTTCTCAAGAGAATATTCAGCTGAATCATTGTTTTGATTTGAATTAGATGGTTCGTAACTTGTTTCCTGCATGGAGGGAAACAAGGAAATAGAACAACATTAAGAAAACTTTACAGTTATTATAAAGAAATATCTAACCCTTAGCATTAAAAGTAAACTTTAAGCTAATTTATCTTACCTATTTTTAATCTTTAATCTTTAATATAATCAAAATAAAAGAAGTTATGATGCTATCATCCTCCTTTATTTTCTCAAATGGCTTACGAATAAGTTGATTCCTCAAATGTCATTTTTAGGTGATTTAGTTTGTTAACACTTAAATATTTTAACAAACACATTTATTCAAATAAACTAGTAGATACATCTATCTATTTTCATGGTTTACAAATAAGTTATTTCCTCAACTGCTATTTTTAGGTGATTTAGTTTGTTAACAATTAAATATCTTAACGAACACATTTATTCGAATCATTTAGTAGATATATCTATCTATTTTCGTGGTTATTTATGTAAACACGTATACCAATTGGATTAGAATAAAATTTTCAAATTTGATTATCTAGAGGTTCTACCAAAAAATTGATGATGACGTTATGTATGAATTTGTGATTCCTAATAGATTTACCCTTCTTTTAAGAGATTTCATATCCTTATGTATGATTTACAATTGTTTTGTTATATATGTTAATACTTTTTGACACCATAAACATTTAAATTTTACTTTAACCATCCACCGTGTTTTACACAGGGTGTGAAGTTAGTTAGAGATAAACTATACACAAATCCATACATTTATAAGACAACAGATGAAATTGGCACCTCTAATTAATTGCTAGAACATCTAAACGGATTCACAATTTAAGATGGATTTATGATGTCAAAGTAAAAACTGTAAATATTGACTTTTGAGGTATGTAGTCATCCATATTTCTTGAACAGCTGAAGTAAGCATATAGATTATCAAGTTAAAATTAGTATATTTGACCAAATAGGTCAAACTTTGGAGAATTTTAGATTATAGCAATTATACCATGTTTTTAATCCTTTGGAGAAGTGAAGTGGGAGGCAGGTCTTGACTTGAAGTAGATTTAGCACTGAGGTTAAGTGAGGCAGCTGATTCGTTTGATCTGCTACCCGCATCGTAATAATCTTCTTCCACAACTTCTGCATTGGATCCCGAGTATTTTGAACCTTCGACCCTTTGATAAATGATGACAATTTTCAACATCAACTAACACGTAAATATATCAAAAAATCAACACAATATCTCATGAACATGTACCTGAGTTTTGTTCTTGGTGTCAGGCACTGGATTTTGACCTGAAAATGACAGCATTAGTTGGTAAGAAACATCAAATGAAGCTGTACTCTTTGGACTAATTGTAGCAGTTTGTAGATTATCTGGCTTTTGCTGATTGATGAGCCTATTCATCCAATTGGTAGAGGTCTCTTTAATGCATAAAAAATTAAACATCCTAAATCTTGTTATTCAAAAAATTATGTTATTATTAAGTAAAATTAGTAAATCAATTTTACAATCATATTTGCTACATTGAATATTTTATTGTATAGTATAAATCTTGATAAATAAGCAAAGTGTTTAGGGTTAACCCAATTTGTCTGAACCATCCAAATTATCATATCTAACTCATCCATACATAACCGAGAGCACCCAGTGGGAGGTTCAAATGAGAACCTATATATTTTTTAAAATGGGAGACTCAATCCCAGCCGTCCAATTTCCCCTCCTTTGATGTCATTGTCCACCCATGAATTCCTCACATGCACCCTACCACACTCGATTCCCCCACGCTTTCCATCCATGAATTCCACTTACAAAATGAACGACTGAGATTGAGTCTCCCATTCTCATTTAATTTCTCATTCTCATTTGAACCTTCCCCAGAGCACCCATTTCTTCAACATGCAAGTTTGTATTCAGAAGATATGAATCACCTGTAATATAGTGCCATAATTGCACTTCTTCAATGGCAATGAAACTGAGGAAGATGATCTTGAACTTGTATAGTAACGTGCAATATTTACGGTCGCCTCCCCAAGAATGCCAGATCTAGCAGAGCCCTACAACAAGAAGTAGTATTTTTTTTCCCTTTTCTTGCCAACCCAAATTCAAAGCAACAGTAATTAAATGGAAGATTAAGATCAAAAGAAATGTTTTTAAGTTTTATCATTTGTACCATAGAAACAACAAATTTGAATAGATGTTCTTCAAGATCTTTTGAAGAATCATCGTGTGAAATCCAGATGGACTCGGATAGAGTTTCTGTCCACAGACAATTCCCATTTCGCACTGGAGCTTTGTTTGATCTTGCAATCGTTTTTCCTGTTTCCACAGAGATTATTGACACTAAAAGCTTGTCCCATACCTTTGGTACCTGTGAAAATAAAATCAAAAGTAATTAATCACCATGGATATGATATGATCATCTACCAAGTTCTCATAGGAGTCGACAGGAGGTCAAGTTATAAGCTTGTATCAATTATAATAACCTCAAAAGGTAGAAGACTCATCAAAATCATAGCAACACTTTCAGATTGAGATTGATAGAATTGTAGTAAAAAAACATTAATAGTTAGCCAATAAAGTCGAAAATTTAAGCTCAGACTGATTGCTGCTAAGCTGGTTAGCTTCAAATAATCTACAGAACATGCTGCTTTAATTCACGACACACCTAATCCCATTGAGTAATTTCATCGAACACTTGAAGTGTATCACTTGGTGGTTACGACATACAATAAGAACTACACAAAACCAGCCATTTTTATCAAAAACAAGTCCAATCGACCACAAACACCTCAAAAGAAGCAACAAATATCTAGAAAACAAAAACATGAACATCAAAAGTTTCACGATAATTAAAGTTGACAAAAGTTGATTGACGGGGCCATCGCTGATCACCTGAAGGGCTTGAAAATTTGAAAACTTGAAATCAATCCTCTCCCCTGAAGCAGGCGACTTCCCATTTCTTTCTGCTCTGAACATCTTTATCTAACAGATAGCTCCAGAAAAGAAAGTGTTCTATAAGATTGTGAAATCTAGCACAATCTTTACCAACAAAACCATTTTGCTCCAAGAGAAACGTAGTACATTAAACGAAAAAGGGATTCTTTTTCATCTCAATGTTCTTGTTGTCGTCTATAGAAAGAGTGATCACAATGCAGTGATATTAACAAGGCAAATCTGTTTGATAATATTATTATTATTTCCACTGTTTTTTAACTCCATTTTCAACAGAGAGGAATCAGGAAAGAAGTGGCGAGGGGGTTGTTTGAAAACCAAGAATAGCCGGCAATCGGCATCGTCGTTTTGGCCACTTTACATAATACATATGATGATTTAGTTACAAAGAACAAAGAGACCCCTTGTAGTTTCATAATTGACATTTTCTTCCATAAACTTCTTTTAGATGAATTCGTGATATATACTTCGTTTTGCTGTTGACATGTTGTGTTAGACGAGCTTTGTAATATTATTTCTTCATTTTAATCTCTATGATACCGTCTTCGTTGTGTGTTTGTGTCTTTTTGAGGTAATTGTTATTCAAATGGTACTTTTTATTTTGTTTTATTGATCTTATATTAAAGTATAAAACGTTTGATAATCCTAGTTTTTTAGATGAAAAAATGCATAAAAAGCAGGAATAAAATTTGGACGGGTAACTAATAATTTTAAACTAGATGTGGAAACTATCACTATAATATCCACCACGTCCAACTTAGAGAGGTTGAAAATTGATTAGTTTAAACTAGAAAAAAAACCAAAATACGTCTATCCAAAATATAGAAATGTTAAAGTTCCTTACATTTGTAGGTAAATTTTAGAAGTTTGGTAAACTTTTTTGTATTTTAAAAGCTCGTCATCTTAAATAATTTTACAAACGAGTGCTTAATATTCGTAAATTATATCTCTAAAGGATACTTGATGTGGCTCGGCAGATCATGATACATATATTGAGAGTCAACCTAGTAAAACCTTCTTAAGGTGAACCTTCAGGCATTGGGCATGTTATTTTACATGTGTACATTAGTACATGTTTTACATACGAAAACTTGTATTTTTATTTTAACATGTCAGCGTTTTATTTTTTATAGTGTTACACAAAAAAGTCTTGTAAAATTACGTCTTCTAAAGTGATGTTGCTCGACTCTAATGGCTAGCTGATACATGAACTTCGCTTTATTAGATAACCAAAATTCAAAAAATTATTCACTAACAACTACGTGGCTAAACTGGCTATGTAGATAAATTGGAGAGAGGTGTTTGCATCGTATCAAAACTTATTGAAGGGCATTTTTGCAATTTTATCGATTTGCATAGAATTCTTTTCGGCCTTTTGCATACGTGTCTAATTTTTATTGGTTTAACCAGGATCCCTTCTCGTTGCAAATTCTCTAGTTTTGTTTGTGCTAGAATTATTCTATTATTTCTTTTAAAAATCATTTTACTTAAAAAATTACTTATCAAAAGTAATAAAGAAAATGAGAAAAAAATTAATAAATTTTACATATTAACTTGTAATAGGTAGTAGAATAAAACGAGAAAAAAATAGTAGAAAGATATATTAATTTTCATTTCGAAATTGTAATCAATTAATATATTTTCACTAAAAAAGAAAGTAATTTTTACACAACAATATTTTGCTATATATAGCAATCGTGAATTTTATTTTGGTATAAAACTATATATATTTTTCTTAGTTACATATTTAAAGGTATTATGATTTAAACATATATATTTTGTTATGAATAACTAATAAATAAATATTATATATAAATCATTTTCAGAAAAAAAAAAGGTTAACTACTAACTCCAAATAAGGGCATTGGAATATTTGATGGATCATGGATGTGGTACTTCTTGTTATCCTCCAATGACAAAATAATTAAATAAAATATGCATCTTTCAAGTCTTATTTAGCTAATGGTTGTGCGTGGGCGATATGAACTATAAGTTTGATATAGGAGATCTTGTTTGTATTGTTATTTAAAAAGAGAAGGAAAATGATACACAGGTTACCACATTTCTATACATTTTTTTTGTTATAATTTAAAAAATATATATTACATGCACGTACTTTAATTCATATATGTTAGAGTATATATCTAAAAAATATGATGTTATAATGTATTTAATAAGGGTCATGAGTTAAACTGGTTTGTGTTGTACATCTGAGTCAAGGCTCACCACCATCAGGATGAGCCATCACTGGGAAAAACACTCCACATAATCCATAGATATCTATTTGCTAGACGCAAAGAACGTCACACATGAGCGGCATGGTGAGTATTGGCCTGCATCAGACACGTGTGACTTTGTAATGTGTTTAATAAAGATCATGAGTTAATTACCCCCTCATAGCCAATCTATCTATATCTTCTATAAGTTAAAATATAAGGTATCCTATGTGTCAATGGTCTCTACTTCTAAAAAATTCAAGTCTTAAGAATGAAATTGTTTGGAATATGACATGACACATATATTGGTGTTATGGAAAATCAAGAGATACAATTTAATTACTAATAATTGCAATTAATTACTAACAAGGAGTTACAATTTGTTGATTGCCTAGGCCTTTCATATGCACCTTCTATGAAATATAATAACACCAACATCTCAAAAATCTTAAGAAAATCCAAAGCAAAACATCCCAACACCTACATCTCTGTACATCGTAAGGTGAAAGTGTGCAGAAGCCATTGATGTACTATGACAACAATGTTGTTGGTATTTTAACTCTTTTGGAAGTTATGGATGCTCATGGACGCAAAAAGGTAAAATATGTGTTCTATTATGAAAACATAGAGAAGCCTTACTAGGTGGTTATACACAACCCCAAATAACAGATAGAGTTGGATATAAACATTACCAATTTACCATGTTGGAATATTAGTAAATCCAATGGTTGAGCGTTTTAATCAAAATGGTAAATCAGAAGTAGTGAAAATAGTTGCAATGCATAGATAAATGTATTCATGACATGTATCCCATATTATGATACAAATTGTATTTAGTAGGCAATCGAATCAGAGCGATTAATTTAATTATTATCATTATTATTATTATAAAGTTAATTGTGCAGGAAGGGAGTTGAATCAGGCACAGTATGGGAATCAGTTCAATGTCATGCATCATATGCACTCACATCCGCAAGACCATAGTTTTACATTTCAAAGCTCGAGTGTTACATATGGGGGTCCTAATGGAGCATATTATACTTCATCTACTACAAGAAGGGCTGGCAGTGATGGCGTATGTAATTGTAAACCTTTTTTTGTTAAGATTCCTTATATACACATCAATATTTTAAGGGTAGTTTATAATGGCAATTCAGATGAGATTTGAATAACACAAAGAAGCTGATTCGGTGCTGATTCGGTGACGGGTCAGGCATCTCATATGATCTCAAGGGGAATTCATGATAAGGTGCATAATTTAGTATTAGCTCCAATTTTCTTAATATGGTAGGCACAACAAGTAAGTTAGTTGCTTTGTATATATGTGGTATTAATGAAATAACCTTTGGCATGGATAGTGCCACACTCTTTCAAGGCATCTCAATTCAGATGGTCATGTAGATAAAATGGAAACGTTACACAGCATTAACCAAGGTACGTTTACTATTATTGTTATTATTATTTCAGAAGATGAGTAATTATAGCTGGTTAGTTTGTAATTAGATGAGCTTCTTGGCTTTGAGGAGGCTTGGAAAGGAAAAGCTAGAATGCATCTGGACTCGTGCAACAAATGTTTATAAGGGTCAGTTTATTATTATGTGACATCATAATCATTTCAGTACTTAGTGATGGTAGTTAACTTTAATTTATTTCGGGTTTTAAAGTTATTTTTTGAGATTATTGAACTGTTGCTTTTGACAGTTGGTTCTGAAGGGTCTGGTAGTTGGGCTCTGCTTTCAACTGAGAACACATATGTAGGCGGGAGACGACGAGTGGGTGCAAAATTTGATTTTTATATTTGGCATTGCTGTAATGATATTTACTCTACCATTTCACATAACGATTTAGTCCTGCTCTTAATATTGGATTCAGCTGTTGATCATTGTTCTAAACTCATTTACTGTATATACACTTCTTTCTAAGTATGTTATAAGCTTATAATTGGATTTTAAGCAAGAGCAGTTTTTGGAACCTTTTTTTTCTCTTTTTTTGCATTTTTATCAAATAATCTGCACATTCCGCACTATCAACAAATCGATACATGCTGGCCCGTGTTTACACGGGCTTGAAATCTAGTTAATTTTGAATTGAAACCATATAATTTAATGTGAGTTATATCATTTGTATTAAATAAGTGACCTATAATGCACCGCCAATAATTACATAGAAATATGATGCAAGTAGGACATCTTTTTAAAAGAAATATGTTATGCAATTAGAAGCATATTTGATAGATGTTTTTATACTTGTAACAATTAAATAGATAAAAGATTAGAGAACTAACATACCTCTTATTTAAGTGTTTGTAAACATAAAAACATTTTAATTAGATTTTACTAGAAGTATATATCCTGTACCAATATAAAATATACTTTATTTACCACTTATTTTGTTAAACAAGTTATATAAATATCATCATCATTCAGGTGTTAATCGTAATTGGTGCAATCAACCAATCAACTCTAAACCATCATTTTGAAGTTCACAAAAGTTCAAGAAAAGCCTAATAAGGAGAAGTCAAAGACTAGTTTTAGGCTTAATGTGAATGTCTTTGGCATGTCCAAATTATTTTATATAATACGATTTTATTTAAGTATTTTTATTTTTCTGGGCTTCGTATTGATGTCTTTTTAACTAACTAGTTTTAGGAGCCCTCTTCATATAACTAAAAAAGTAGTATTTCATTAAAGTTATAAGTTGGTACATAGCCTTCCAAAAGATCGTGACCACATCAACCTAATTTACTTTACATGTGGTTGACACCCAATACACCCAAAAAGGTAAGGATCATGATGAAGTTGATGCTTGGAAGGTAAAATATGAATCGAATCATGATTTCATGAGTGGTTATGGTTAGTAATGCAATGAGGACTAGACAAGATGCATTAAATGTAGACATGTGTGCTCTATTTTAATTCAAAAAAAGCTTGTGTGGGTTAATTCATTGAGACAAATAATAACTTTCTTGAATTATTAAAATGTAATTATCTTATACACATACTAAAAAGTGCATAGTCTCTTATTAGGAGCTTAGAAATGTATTCTTACAACTCCATGAAAATGGCTTTTACTTTCCTTTCTGTTTTTTTATTGACTTCATCTCACATTTAAGTGGTAAAAATATGTTAAGGTGAATTTGTAGTAAAATTATGTTTTTCAAGATAAAAAATGAAGTGTTCACCATAAGTTAGGAGTTCCATGTTCTAAGAGAAAGAAGACTATCTTGGACAATGCTAAGGAAGCGGTGGATGTTACAGGCATCGTAACGAGGAGGGGACGCCCAAGGCTGGGGTGGAAAGATAGATTGAAGCTCGGCATAGAGGCACTTCTACTCACATGGCCTCTAATAAGGAATACTTAAAGAATTAGAATTAGAGTAATATATATATATATATATATATATATATATATATATATATATATATATATATATATATATATATATATATATAGGGTGAGGATCAACAGAGAACCCTTTTAAATAGAGAACAGAGAGAACACGTGTAAACTTGTAATTTAGTATTTCTTCTTTACGTTCATGTTCACCCATATTTACCCAAAAGTCAAATTTACATCCTAAATCTTAAAATCAAAATTATTTCTATAATTATTAACAATTTAAAATTTTGTATGCATTGATGCATCAAATAACACTTTTGTATGTATCGATGCATCAGGATTATATTCGAACATATTATCAAAAAAATGTGACATATTTTAAATCATATGATCAATGGAATCAAATGCCTAAATAAATTGTGACAATTTTTGAACAATCTGATCAATGAAATCAAAGTTTCAAAAGTGTTCTCTCTGTTCTCTATTTAAGAAGGTTCTCCCTTGATCCTAATACTATATATATATATATATATATATATATATATATTAATAATGTTTTTTTATCATTATAGAAATAAACAATTTATTGTGATTTTAGAGCTATTTTAGAAATCATTGTAAAAATAAAGATTGGGTTGAAAAAATATTTAGAGTTCTTTGTGAAAAAATGGAAACAAAAGAAAAATAAACAAAATTAAACTACCCAGCATGAGTCGAACACAGAACCTCCCATATAGAAAAGCAAGCAACTAACCATCAGGGCTCAGGGCAAGCAATACATTTGGTTTTTTAATGGCCTTCTACATATTTATTAAGCATGGTTTTTTTCCTTGAAATTGTATGTTATTATAATGGGTATTGTGTTATGAGGGTAATAGTCATAGGATAAATAGTTTGCTAGGCAACTAACACATAGGATAATAATATTTATTGTTATTGCTACTATTACTATTATTATAACTTTATAGCATTTTCTAGTTACATGTCGGAGGTCTTTCGAAAAGCAATATATCTACCCCCTCGCAAAAATATGATTGTTCACATTTCACATCCTTCATACTCTGCTCAAACAGGATTGACATAATAACAATTGTTATTTGCTTAAAAGAACTTGATACTAAGTGGGCTTAAAGTCCTTATGACATATCTATATTACTATATTGACTTTAAGAGTTCTTACATTCTAATAAAGACAATATATTGATATTTCATTATATCCAAATTAATGTCACTCAATCAATCTTTAACCATTTTAATCTCTCTTCTATTACTTTACATTTTCCTTCATTTGAATATGCTCTCTTACTAACACACTATCCTTACCAACACAGTTCTTCACCCACATTAACACAATTCTCAACATCGTATTATTTTTCTCTCTTCTTCTTTCATTAATAGAAATCTTTTTTGTTATTTTAATATTTTTTTAAAATTGATACAAGAGTTCTAGAAATAAAAGAAATAGAAAAAAAGACGGGCATGCTACTAAACAAAAACTATTCAGTGATAGTAAATCGTGCAAATATCATATAATTACTTTCTTAAAATGACATGTAAAACTAAAACTATTCTCTGTCGCTGCATTGCACGGGTATGATCGCACTCTAGTGGAGAAAGTGACAGAGTGAGAGAGAGAGAGAGAGGGGAGAGAGAGAGAGAGAGAGAGTGTGTGTGTGTGTAGAGAGAGATGGAGAGAATATATATTTTTATATATTTAAAAATACTTAAATATTATTTTAATCAATAAAAAAAGATGATAAAAGGACCAAACTACCCTTGATTTAAGAGAGTTGACTAACGCTTAACTAAAAAAAGGACCATTCAAACCACAAAATCGATCTTAAAGGACTATTCTAGTCACTTTTGAAGTTAAAGGACCAAATCAGAAGAAATGACAAAATTAAAGAACGAATTTGACAATTAACTCTATAATTAATGTCAACAATATCTTTTTTCACTAGTAACAAAATGAGTGAAACCTTTGAAATAACTTTAGGGGGTATGTGGTCGGAGGATTTAGGGGGTAGGAATGAGAATGAGAATGATTAGTGATGCTCGGTTAGGTGAAATATAATCAATTATTACCGGGATTCAACTATGTATGTATCTACCATCACTATCACCACCACAACCCTCTACTGCCACCATCGACTACCGATGCCGTCACCCCACCGCCGCCTCAAGTCATAACCACCACACCATTATAGCTCCCCACACAATCATAAACCATACTACTACGTCTAACTAGATGCCACCAACTATCTCGACCACCGGCGCCTGTTCACAATCATTGCCATCGTCAAACATCGCTTGGCACCATCAATTGCCATTGATCGCCATCTCCACCAACACCATCTTTGCCATCACCGCCATCGACCATAGTTTCTGCCACAACCGTCCACCACCACTAGCATTGTTTCCATCTCCATCATCACAAACCACTGTGGATGTTGCCACCACCAGCAACAACGACCATACTACCACATCCCATCGATAACCACCAGTGTTCTATGAGATTGATACATACAACACTTATATATATGAAATTATAACTACCACCATTTCCACTTTGGATGCCACCATAACCACTAGCAATAACCAACAGTCGGAACAACCATCACTGTCGACCACCATCCAACGCCACTAATTTCCATTAGTCGTTGCCTTAACCAATACCGTCATCACCACCACCGACCGTCAGCCCTAATGGTTGCTTCCACCATCACTATTTGTTGCCACAACCTGTTACCACAACCTACTAGTACCACCGCCCACTTGCAACCACCATCAACAATGTTGCCGCCACTGACCACCACCATCGTCATTGCCAACAAGTAGGCAACGACCGCCACCACCATAAACCCACACACACTTACATATATACATAATGATTACTTCTATGAACCAATCAATATAAATGGTAATAATAATACTAAAGAATACTCATTGCATTTCTTTGTATTCCCTTAGTCTTTCCCATTTCCATTCTTTTGTTTTCAACCAAGCATCCCCTCAATCTCATCTAAGTTCAACACAATTAAAGTGACAACAAAGGCTTCATGAAACAAATACTTTTCCATCTTATAGTCAAAAGTCTAGGGTTCTCATCTTGATAAAAACCACGGATGAAGGTAGATCCAATCCAAATCATTCGATAAGTGTGAAACTTTTACACAACACTAATTTAATTTGATGCTTCTAAATCTGATGTGTGGGTTAAACAAGTAGTTATGTACCTCAACAGCATTTGCTTATGAACTAGTCATTTGGCAAAAGACAAAAAGTGGTTAAGATCCACCCTCCCTAGTTGCAGGCACTTTAGAATTACAATTACTAGAGGTGGTAAGATGGGCAGGAAACTAGCTTTTTGAATTTGGTAGAAATAGTCTATTTATTTTAACCCAAAATACCTTTTGTCCATTAATTAAATAAATAAACAATTCATGTGC
Source organism: Pulicaria dysenterica (assembly GCA_947179395.2). NCBI lineage: Eukaryota > Viridiplantae > Streptophyta > Magnoliopsida > Asterales > Asteraceae > Pulicaria > Pulicaria dysenterica. The sequence goes on from OX359289.1 coordinate 107,630,927, forward strand.
AATTGCGACTGCAAAAACAATATTATTAATAATCTCTAATTATTTGAATAATACGATTTACAAGGTTGATATACATAGAAAATACACTTTGGGGCTTTGACAACTTTCAACCTGTTTGACTTGTTCCCCTTTAACCCAAATACTTTGACTTTGACCCATTTAACATATAAAACACAATCCAAAACAACACTGATCCATACATAAATGGCTCGAAAATTTTACCTCTCAGCATTACCATGTCCATTTCGAGGCTCAAACGGTTCTTCCTCACAACAAAAGTGTTGCCTGGAACATCTCTTCCCTCCTGTAATCTCTGCAACTGACAATCAGCACCCTTTAAAATACAGAGTGAAATGTAAGTTCACTAACAGAGACTTCAAAGTAATCGCACAAATTTCCAAAATAGTCACACTTCACTCATTGACTTTACCTACCATGATTGTTAGTTGTACAATAAAGTTAGCTTCTCGTGATTCTATTATTTATAGTGATAATTTTTTTCACATATATAGAACTAGGAGATAGGACTGTGTGAACACGGGCTTCGACTTTAGCACTAAAAACATGAGTAAAGCAAGTCGTCTTCTTTCTCTTAGTTACGATGAGTCTAGTTTGGCAAGCATCGTGATCTAGGATAACCAAAGCATTAGCCTTGTCTATATCGGACATTTTCAACCCATATATACAACAATTGGGTGAAATTGGGCATCACACATGGTACCTATTCTCTCCTGCAACGACAAATCAGCAAACAATATTGTTTTGTTTGATAACAAATATAGATAGTCTGATATTGCTACTTCTACTATCTATATGTGATGCTTAGAAGTTAACAAATTATGTGAGTAGCTCCTCTATAATATATAACAACAAGCAAATGTAGCCTCATAATGCTATGTTTAAACATAGGAAATTAAAAGTCGGCCTTCGGGTTCATTTCATATAAGTAGCCACCTTTGTTAGGTGAGTAGGCTTGTTAGTACATGTTTTTTTTTTTCTTATTGGTCTATGTGGTCAAAAATGAGTTTGTCATACTTATGTTCTTGTGTACAAAATTTATAACTACAGATACATTTTAAACAATAATTCAGGAGTTTTACATCACAATATACTGCATTTCAAATGTAGCTTTTTATTGGCTAGGAGCCAAGAGTTATTAATGGACACTGTCTTTTGCCGAAACTACATGCATGGTGGTGACATATTGCTTAAGTTCTAACTGGATTGTGAACATCTAGGTGGGGTGTTTAATTGTTCATCTTGAAAGTGAAAGTGATATTAAATTATCAGCTATATGTAAAGGGCATAAAACCAACTACGTGTGTTCAATTTGTTCCTGTGCTTAGTCTGAGAAAAGTTCGCCAGACTCGATCTAAGAAAAGAAAAAAGTTGATCTTGTTGGGAGAGTTCTCCTAACTCAATCTAAGAAAAGAAAAAAATTGATCTTGTTGGGAGAGATAAACCGCTAAAAATCCATGTTTGATTGTTCTACCTTCTTTTTCTCTATTTGACGGGATAAGACAGTAACCCTTATTAATCCATGTCACCTACTCACCTGCCACATATACCTACAAAATATGTTATATCACCCTTATTAATCCCTAGCCTGAGAAGGGCCTTGATCTAAGGTATCAATATGATTTGTTACCCTTGGTACCATTAATACCAATGAAACACTTAAAATGTGACATAATCTGGAAGTCACAGAAAGTAGCCACTTGGGTCAACCCCGACCCGTTTTGAACTTCATATAGGACCGTAGTATCTAAATCTGAAACATACAACAAAGTTGGATCCAATCAATATCTAATGATTCTATTAATAATTTTAAATATCTAAGATATGATCATAGAGATACTATCCATAACTGATACTAACTTTGGAAAAAAATAAATAAAAAATATCTAAATATAAAGGTGTTAGTACTTGGTGTTTCTAGTAAAAATATTAAAATAACCTTATAGAGTGGATACAAGATGTTGTGTATTTTTAACTCATCTATCGATAATCTAATTCAACATTTAAGATTCAAGATTTTTCATGAGTTTAATCACAAATGAATAATGTATCAAGTCATAGATCCTTCTTTCACCTCAACTATGTTAAAAGGAAGGTCAGTTCTTGTTTGTTAAAGTTTGGGAATAAAAAGCAACATATAATTAAGCTTCAATTAAAATATAAAGAAAAGATGTTCGAGAATGACGCTGTCATACAGGGTAAATATAAACCTTATTACCTTAAACCAAAACCAAACTGACAGAATTGTCATATGGTTGAGATAAGCTTGAACACCTTTTAGTACATGTATATATTGCATTTATTTTCAAACATAATTTTAACTTTTAAATCAATATCCAGTTTAAGGAAAATATAGGATTACTAAAGTTGATATTAACAACAAAGAGAACATGTAAGCAATACTGAAGTTATAAATAGTATGTAAAGAAAAGCAAAACACTTTCAGAAAAAGATTAGATTATAAACTTACAATGTTGCCAAATAATGCCAGCGAATTAATTACCACAGAATTTAGTTATCTGCAAATCCTAGTATGCACGCATCAGTAATCAACAAAATGCCATTGCTTCAGGCTACCTGTAAGAACATGCATCAGTAATCAACAAAAGGCCAATGCTAGGGACATCTGACCCTAAAATTATACACTAATATATGAGCACCTGCACATCAAGACACCTAAAATGGTCATTATCTATATGTGAATATGCAAAATTTCGTACCTTCTCCTCTGCCCAGCCATATGCAATGATATTGATCTCTGTGATATTTTCTGACAAATGGATAATAGCAAATTAACATCTAGGCTCGAGGCTAGTAGGAGATGAAGAGGAATAACAATTTAAAGCCTTTTGATTATCTCCATAACTGATTCGAGTGTTAATTTCAGGGAGTAATGGCAATGACATTCAAATTGACCCGCGGTATAGAACTATCAATTGAAGCTACCTTCTCTAACTTTGAGGCCTGAAATCGAGCTCCCAATTGAACGCCACTCTAACCTTTACCTGCAATGGAAGAAGCCACGTGTACCACCCCTCTTCTGCCCATGACAAATCAGCAAACCAAGTCTTATTTTATAGTGGATATAGGTTCAGGTGCCACTATTCTTCAAAACAAAATAGACTTCAAATGAAATTTAAGTAAATTAACTCACCTTTCACACAAAGCACTTTAAACACCAATGGATCTAAAAGATCAATTGTCCCAGATTTCCACCCTACCAGAAATCTCCACAGTTACAATTCCCATCTTTAAAATGGTGAAAACGGATTGTGTCCCTAACAGTTATTTCTCTTTTTGTTATTGTACTCATATACTTGAAAGCAGTATGGCAATCAACACATATCCGCAAGTTTTTGGTTACAAGAATAGGACTGCATGGTTTTAAACTAAGATCACCCAAAGCAACAGCTAATTTCTCACTGTGATAAAGAAGGATATGCTCTTTTTCCTCCTCTTCAACATCCTGAAGGACAAAACTGTAATCTCCATCATATCCCAATTTTTTCATGACCACTAGCAGTTCATCCAACCTTTTGCGTATTAGTAACCATTGTGGGTGTGACTTATCTCCGCCAACAAATGTGTGGATTACGCCGTTTATTTCAACCCAACTGCACCCCGGGCTTTTCTTGAACCCTTTTTCCCTCTGCAAGACTCGGGTACGGGCTGCATCTTCCCATCTTTTAGCTGTACTATAAATATTAGATAAAAGAACAAAGTTCCCAGTACTTTCAGGTCCAAGAATCTCAATGTTTCTTGAAATCTCTTCCCCTAACTTGATATCTTTATGTATCCTACAAGCTCCGAGTAATGCACTCCAAATTCGAATATCAGGCTTGAATGGCATCCTATGAATGAATGTGTAAGCCTCCCTCAGAAGCCCGGCCCGGCCCAAAAGATCCACCATACACAAGTAATGTTCTTTCCTGGGTGCTATTTGAAATTTGTCAATCATGGCAGCATACCAATGTTTCCCTTCGGCAACAAGTCTTGAATGGCTGCAAGCGGATAATAGGCAGATAAATGTGACATCATCTGGATCGATACCAACAGTTTGCATATGTTCAAATAATGAAACTGCTTCCAACCCTAATCCATGTATGCCATAACCCAAAATCATTGCATTCCATGATATCAAATCCCTTTTGTTCATCTGTTCAAAAACTAGCCTTGCCATGTCTATTTTCCCACACTTTGAGTACATGTCAATAATAGAATTACAAACTTTGGTCGATTTTGTAAATCCTTGGACTATTGAATAGCTATGGCCACAGGCTCCATGTTGCAAAGCTGCTAAATGTGAACATGCAGGAAAGAAGCCTATCATGGTTTCTATATCAGGGTTGATACCTAATGATGTCATTTTGTGAAAAATATTAAAAGCAACCCCTGCATCGCCATTTTGCACACAGCCAGATATGATAGAATTGAAGGATACAGTGTCTTTTAAACCCATTTCATTAAAAATTCTCATTGCATACTCTATGATACCACACTTGGCGTAGAACGATACAAGTGTGTTACCAACCATTAAATAAGAAACAAACCCTGATTTGATTGAATAACCATGTATTAACCTCCCTTGACTAAAGTCTGTAAGATTAGCACAGGCTCGAAGAACAGTTGCGAGTATAACTGGAGATATGTTTGCATCATTCTTTAACATTAAATGGTTAAATAGTCTGAGTGCCTCCATGACTGAATCAGAAGCAACACATGCAGCTATCATAGCAGTCCAAGTTACCTCATTTTTTACATTAACTTTATCGAAAACTCTCCTTGTGTAATCCAAGCATTCACATTTGGCATACATATCCAATAACCCAGTTCCAACAACCACATCACCAACATATCTCCTTCTTAAACAAAACCCATGAACGACTTTTCCTAGCAACAATTCACGGGCTTCACCAATAGCTGGCAGAATAGCCACAACGGTTGATGAATTAGGCTTTAATCCCACCTCCTGCATTTCCTTAACCAGTTCCATAGTTTTATTATACATGCCATGAAGAGAACTTCCTGCAATCATAGCATTCCATGCCACAACATCTCTGTTGGACATTTTATCAAACACACGTCGTGCTTCACCTAATAACCCACATTTTGCGTAAAAATCAACCAACGCAGTGCAAACATAAACATCATCGTCAAGAAACTCCCTTTTCACACGATCGTGAATTAGTTTACCAAGTTCAGCATCCCCTGTTGCGGAACACGCTTTCAAAATAAATGGGTAAGTATACTTATTGGGTGTGACCCCAGATTGCATCATTTCGATGAACAAATCGATGGCGTGATCAAAGGGTCCGTCCCAAGCATAAGCTCTGATCAACTGGTTCCATAACAAGACGTTGTTCTTTCTTTCTGGGTACGGAATTTTATCGAACACTCGGTGGGCAAGTTCTAGTTGGTGAAACGAAATGTAAACACGGGTGAGTTTGTCCAGTATAACTGAGCTGTATTTGAGATTGTTCTTAAGAAAATGCTGATGAATTGTCTTGCCATTAGCCAGTAACCTTGATTTAATGGAATTCTCGAAAAGTAGTAGGTAGAAGGATGTGTTACTTATGGAAGTTCTGGCTGAAGCCGTTGCCATTGGCAACCAATTAATGATTCGACCTGCCAGCAGTCATCCTAGTTTCTTTGTCTTTGCGTCGGCGTTGACCTTGATTCTTTATATTAGATACCTTACCTGTAGGTACCCCTTATTCGATGACACATCAGCGTCATATCATTTCACTTCTTCTAATCCAATTATCAAGTTTTACCTTACCTTAAAATTATTCACATTTTTTAATTAATATAATAAAATAAAAAATATGTGTAAAGATATGATTGGTTGAGGGGGGTGGGTGGGATGCTTCCTGTTTCCATCGAGTCCCAGAACCCGATTTTTTTACTCGATCTCTTTACCCAAATTCACGTTATGGTGTACCTGGGCTTACCCGACCTCACCCGAAGGTAGCGGGTGAGGTACAACGTCCAGTCTTAGCATATAATCAAAGCTGAAAGAGTAATTAGATATTTTTATAGTGTGGAAGAGGGTGTTCTTTTAGTGGCGGGTGGGTTAATCACCCCGTGGTGGGTTTTACCGGCGACGCAAACACTCCGAGGTGAAATCATTTGAGAACATCAACAATATTGATTTTGATATTGTCTTATGAAGGGGTTTTACACTCACCTTCTCATCTAAATATTTAGATAACTCGAGTAAACAACCCATATGCAAAATCTAGTTTTTTTGTTGTTATTTTACAAACCTATTATGATATGAAAATGTGAAGAGGGTGATTATCTTTTCATGATAGTTATAGATGTAAAATGTAGTATTTGACTATGACTACTTCTAGTGTATGATGAAGATGTTGATAATAAGCAGCGTGTGTTAAAAGGAAAATAGTGTTTAAAATAAGGATAACAAAGCCTTTGACTAATTGTCAAAATTAACTAAAGTTAGAGTAAAGGGTCAAAAGTAAAACAAAGTGATAATCACAGTGACTATTTTTGTAATTTTTAAAGCTAAAAAACTAAAAATGAAATTTGGTGATAATTACAAGAATTATTTATGTAATTAACTCTAAAAAGTTAATATATCTTCTATTTTTCATGATTTGCATGAACTTTTGGTTTTGATTATTTTGTTATAAAATTTGTTTTATAACTTGTAAGCTAGATTATATATATTGGCGAGGGTTTAAACAAGAACTGTTTTTCGTACGAGAACTGCGAGAACCAATCTTAGTCATTTATTTGATAAGTGACATTCATGGATATAGAGCGTGGGGGGATCAAGTGTGACATGGTGCATGTGATGAATTTATGTGTGGGTGATGACATTAAAGGAGGGGGAATTAGAAGGCTCAGATTGGTTCTCGCAGTTCTCGTACGAAAAACAGTTCTTGTTTAAACTTTATATATATATATATTATTGACAATACATAGAGAAAATTGTTCTGTTAGCAATAAGTGACACGTATGTGCTGACCGAAAATATGATGTGAATGAATAGTTTTGATTGGTAGGATGTGGTGAAAAATGTAGAAATCGTCAATTCTATATTAATTGGGGAGGAGGGTGGATGAAATTGGGAGGGTGTTTTATGAAATAAGTGAGGGAGTTTTACAAATTATGTTTAATAATATTTGATATATTATGTTAGAAAAAAAGTAATTATATATTTGCGACCATCTCATTTTTATCTACGTTTTGGTATAAATGTTATTGTAATATGTCATTTTTTTAAAATTAGTATATTATTTTTTTATGTTATTCATCAATAACAGTGGGTAGGTAATTCTTGAAAAAATATATATGTTATTTTATATCTATTCGCTTCACGTATCATTGTTGATATAATAACTGATTTCTTAGTCTTTCGATAAAAAAATTAAAAATATAAATAATCTAAGGTGTATGTTTAATAGTTGATACACTCAAAATATTATTGAAAATATATTATATTGATTTGTCATGAATTAGTAACTTGATGTTGTAAACTATTTATTAACTTATAATTATGCGTAATAGATAAACGTACATATACCACCAACGTAAAATTAAAAATTCTTATTAAAAGAGAACTCAAGCCGAATAATGTACACCAATCAATATAAAAATTAAAGAATCATATATGTGTGTGTGTGTGTGTGTGTGTGTGTGTATATATATATATAGGGTAGAGATCTAGTAAAAAGAAAGTTATGGTACTAAATGTAAGGAGAAATCTGGACTACAAGATCTTTCCAATAGTCAAACAAAAAAGTCAATTTTTAACCCAAATTTCGGAATTAAAAAAATACAAAAGGTTAATATGGTAAATTCAAACAGCAAAAAAAAAAGAAAGAGAAACGTGGGTCTGGACATCTCAGGCAACCATGGCATCTCACAGATGAACAAAATTCAAACATTACAACCTTTTGATTCACAGAATACATCATTTTGATTCACATAATACATCCTTTTGATTCACAGCATACATCTGATGCATAAAGTATAATATTTTGATGCACATAAATGAAAAAATTGGATTCACAGAATACATATGATGCATAAACTACAACATTTTGATGCACATAATGAAAAATATGCGTACTTGTTTGAAATTGATGGACTAACGGAGGCGGTGGTGGTCTAGGCGACGGTGGTCGGCGGATGCAACGGTGGTGCAGCTGCGTTGGTGAATTAAGGTGACTGTGTGCATCAGCAAATCTTCAGATCAGGAATGGAGAAGGACGATGCACAAAGATTGAAAGCAAAAAGATGGATACACTGTTTCGATTTCGCAGATGACGACGAAGCCCTAATCTGTCGTGGTGGCGGTGTTCGATTTCGCAGATGATGACGATGAACAGCGACGATAGCGGCGGACCCCTAATCGGCGGCGGAGAACACCTAATCAGTGGCGGATCCCTAATCAGCGGCGAAGATCGCTGGACATCAACGACCGTCGAAAGGGGATGCGAACGGCGGCGAAGGCGATGGGACGGCGAACATGCTGCATCAGCGACTCACAAAAAATGGCAGGGGATTTGGGTTACGATTTAGGGTTTTCCGAAGGGGAAGGAGACGGGATTTTAAAATCTGGGTGGGGTAACGTGGAGAGAGAAACATTTATATTTATTGAATGTTCCTGTTTTACCCTTTTAATCAGATTGCCACATGTCAATCCCTTGTTCCTCCTTACATTAAGTACCTTAAGCTTTTTTTACTTGAACCTAATTCTAAGTATATATATATATATATATATATATATATATATATATATATATATATATATAGAGAGAGAGAGAGAGAGAGCGCGGATCACCTAATTCTAAGTATATATATATATATATATATATATATATATATATATATATATATATAGAGAGAGAGAGAGAGAGAGAGCGCGGATCAATAAAAACCGCTCTTATATAAAGAACTTAAGAAACTATTATAAATCATCAGATCAACGGCTTAGATCAACATATATATTTGCATCGTATCCGCGCAATACGGCGTTGGCGAACAATTTCTGTTTTGTAACATGTAATTTTCACAAAAATAATGGTATGTTATTCGTGAGATGTAATGTCATGGGATGATTTTGTTTAACAATATATTCGTTTTCTTTTTTCTATTTCTTTTATTTCTATCAATTCTTTTGATAAAAGAAAAAAGATTTATGTTTGTAGAATAAGAAAAGAGAAAGATAATACGATCTTGGGATGTGTTGATGTCGATGAAGAGTATGTTGGTATGTGAGAATGTGTTAGTGGATGTGTGAATTTTAATTTTTAAATGAATAAAAAGTTAAGTAAAGTAGGAAAGAGATGGGGAAATGGTTAAAAATTGAATGGATTAGATTAATTTAGATATAATTAAAGGTCATCATGTTATCTTGATTGAATTTTAAGGACTTTTTAAGTGAATAAGGAAAGAGAATGTTAAATACTTTAGAGTTAATTACAAAAATGGTCCCTGTGGTTGTCACGAAATTTCAGTTTTAGTCCTTTAACTTTAAAAATTACAAAAATGGTCACTGTGGTTGTCAATTTGTTTCACTTTCGGTCTTTTATACTAACTAACGTTAACTATTGCCGTTAAAACACCCCATGTGCCTTGCACATGAGGGTAGTTTTGTCATTTTAGCTTCTTTCCTTGTTACCAAACATCTTTTATGTTTATATTCCTTAATTTCAATCATTATTAAGGAAAATCAAATAATCATAATTATATATTAATAAACACAACTACAAAACAGTTATCATATTATCTTTAAACCAAGAACAAATCAAACACTGATGTAGAATATTGTTGTTTAATCCAAACAATTTTAACCTGGATTTGAAATAAAGACAGAATCTACAAAGAGCACAAGATATGTATAGAATGGATATAAAAATAAAAACCCAATTTCATACAAAATCAAATTCTAAATTACTACAGATATCTAACAAAATCACTAATCTGGAAACCTTCAAGCATCAAAGAACCTCTGGAAACTCCAACCATCAAACACAAAAACCCCATTTTACTCGCAAAATCAAAAGAAATATGTTGTAGGTTATTGCATCGAGAGATGGCGGTGGTGGTCTTGCACAAAACCCTATATGGTTCGTAACAATCTATCTTCCGGGGCATACGAGGATTCTTTCACCATTTGGGGCGTTAATTTACCTACTAAAATATCACCTGTTTCCACCCAAGATCCCAGCATTACAATTCCATTTTTGTCTAAATTTCGGAGTAAATGGACTTCTAAATGGGGTATTTCCTTAGTGACCCTTTCGGGGCCTTGGTTAATCCGAATTTCATATTTACGTATGTGAAAAGAAGTATAAATATCTTCATATACTAAGCGTTCGCTAATGAGTACTGCATCTTCAAAATTGTAACCTTCCCACGGCATATAAGCTACTAATACGTTTTCCCCAAAGCGAGTTCGCCACCAACTGTAGCAGCACCAGACGCTAAAATCTGTCCCTTTTTAATGCATTTACCCCGCCGAACCTGGGATTTTTGATGCATACAAGCATTTTTGTTGGAACGTTGGTACATAACTAATGGAATCCTTAGAGTATCCCCATTACCTGATAAAAGGATCTTGTCAGTATCGGTATAAATAATCTTTCCCTCGTGTTCGGCTATAGCAAGAGCCCCTAAATCTAAAGGCGTTTGGCCTTCCAACCCAGTTCCAACAATGCACTTCTCGGACTAAGAAAGAGGGAATGCTTGACGTTGCATATTAGAACTCATTAAAGCCCTATTCGCATCATTATGCTTGATAAAAGGAATGAGGGAAGCTCTAATAGAAAAATATTGGAAGGAAAAAAAATACTTCGAAGATGAACTTGTTCCCATGCAATAGTAAGGAATTCTTGACGATATCGAGCTGGAGCAACCTGTTCTTCCTGAATACCCTGATTCAAGGCCAAAGAATTTCCTGCCGCTACCATATAGTATTCATCTCTACCCGGTGATAAATAAAGCATGCGCCCCCCTTTTGATCTCTCAGAAATTTTATAAAATGGACTTTCTAGAGACCCCCAACGGCCAATCCTCGCATGAATTGCTAAGGATCTAATAAGTCCAACATTTATTCCTTCAGATGTGTCAATTGGGCAAATACGCCCATAGCGAATAGGATGAATATCTCGTATTGGAAAAGTAGCAGTTCGCGCAGTCAATCCCCCCGGGCCCAAATAACTCAATTTTCTCCCATGAACTATTTGTGTCAATGGATTGGTTCGATCCAAAACTTGAGATAATGGGTGTAAATGGAAAAAAACTTTATAAGTATCTGTTAATGGAGTTGAATTTACCAAGTTCTGAGGAGTTGGTGGACAAGTTATGCTTAAGTGTTGCATATATGTTTCCTCAAGCCATATTTTCTAAACGAACCAAGGCCAATCCAAATTGCTCTTGTAAAAGATCTGCTACAAGAACCCTTTGAATTCCATATTCGAAGTTGCGATCGGATCTATTCATTAAAAAGAATCGATTCAATACATTTCTTATGTACCTATGGGTGCTATGTTGGATTTGAATCAGATTTCGGATCAACCTATATTGATTGACTGCCTCCATTATGTTGTTGCTAGAAAATACCACTATTTTTGGTTTTGGCTCTTCCAAATCATTCCCGCAGGAGATCCGGACCCTTTTTTCTGATCCTTCGATAAAAAGATTCATTCTCTTCATAAAAAATAGGAAGTAGAACCAATAAAACCAATAAAGATGTCTAACAATCCACCCTTCTCCTCCAAAGGGCGATTTTAGTAAATAACCAAATATGATACTTGGGCTAAGCGTCAAGTTGGTGATTTTTCTTACATCTCCTCCTCCCGGAGCCCAAGTATCATATACGCCCCCAAAATAAAGAGCCTTGAATACTAGAAGAAAGACACCTATACCTAACAAGATTAAGTGAATACCTAAAATTGTGGTCATTTTATTTCTATCTTTCCATACATAACCGAAGACTGGAAAAGATTCTTCAAGCGTCTCAGGTCCTAAAAGTGCATGATAAATACCGCCAAAGCCCAATACTGCGGAGGAAATTAAATGTACTCCAGATACAAAGTAATTGTCACTACCACTTACAATGTAATTATCAATACAGATTTGAGACTGAAGATAACTGTCAATGCAACTATTAATGTGATTATTCCAAGTATACTGAGTATCATCCATGTAACGATCGTGGTGGGGATTTTTACTCTTAGATCCATTATTCACATAACTAGAATTCCGATAAAAAGAATTTTCTAGTTCACTACAAAAAGGATGATCATTGTCGATCTCAAAAATATGATTTTCAATATCAAAATATATAGAATAACTGTCCCCATTACTATCTTTAAATAAAAAAGTATCATCGGAGATGAAATTCCGAATGTCCTTGACGCCAAAAAAAAGATCAACATTACTGTAATTGTCATGACCACCCCAACTCTAACTGTTTTTATCCGTATCATTTCTATTCGGATCTTTACTTTCACTGACATTTTCAATAGGACCAAGACTGCCCCTTGATTTACTTAGCCTACATATATGTTCGAACTCCTTAAATAACTTCGAATTGAACCACCATCTTTTCATAGAGTTTTATTGCTCCATATTTGCATGAAAATACAATAGATGAATAGTCATTCGGCGAAAAATCATTTATTTGAATATCATATTTCCTATCAGGAATAAGCATATAAATACAGGATTATTAACTAATAAGGAGTGTGAGTATTGAAGATTTGTTCTCCCCACGAACAATTTTTTCGTAAAATCTCGTCTAATAATAATAATATAATAAGTTAAGTTTCTATTACAATATGGAACAAAAAGGACAATATACAGGATTCAGAGATCTAATGGAACGAAAAAGAAAAGAGTAGATTTACAAAAAGGGTGTCGGTGGTGGTGGTCTTACATGTCTGCCAGCGGCGGTGGCAGTTGTGGTGGTTTCCGATGTCCGGTAGTGATGATGTCGGTGATGGATTGAGGGTGGTTTAGATCTCGTAGGCGACGACGGTTCAGATTTATTGAGCGGTGGTGGTTCATATCCAACGAGATGGCGGTGATGGTGGTTTTGTTGTTACCCGGTGGTGATTAGATGGCTGTGGTGGTGGGTTTCAATGGAGGAAGAGAAGACACTAGTGGTGGTTGGGATGTGACGGCGGCAGTTGTTCAACAAGCAGGATCCCGTTGGTTGTGGTTTGGAGATGACGGCGACGGTGTGTTGATTTGGTTCCGTTGTGACTTGCAGAAATGGCGGCGGCGGCAGCGGCGGTTTCCAATTTAGGGTTTTGCTTAGACGGTGGTTGTGGCGGTTTTCTTGTGGGCAATGATGGTGTCTACAACGGGGAAGACAGAGAGATCAGATGGTGGTTGTCTGGTGGTGGTTAGACGGTGGTTCTCTCAACGTCGGAGGTGATGGTGGATTTCGGAGTTGATGGTGGATCTCGGCGGTGAAACAGACCGAACAGACGACGATGGTGGTGGTGGTGGTTGTGGATGAGGTGGAGGTGGTGGTGGTGATGGTTGTGGAGGAGGTATTCGGTGGTAGAGAGTGGGCTAGAGAGAGAGAGTGGCTGACTGAGAGAATGGTTAGAGAGAGTAGGCTAGTGGGTTTGGTAATTAACTCTTTCTTTTTTATTTAAATATAGAAAACATATATTATTATGTTTGGCAACAAAGATAAGGGGTAAAATGACAAAATTACCCTCATGTGCAAGGCACATGGGGTGTTTTAACGGCAATAGTTAACGTCAATTAGTATAAAGGACTGAAAGTGAAACAAATTGACAACCACAGTGACCATTTTTGTAATTTTTAAAGTTAAAGGACTAAAACTGAAATTTCGTGACAATCACAGTGACCATTTTTGTAATTAACTCAATACTTTATATAGTAGTAAGATAAGATAAGATTATATATATATATATGTATATATATATGAATAAGTTCATTTGAGAATCATTTTTAGTGCGAGAAACGCGAGAACCAATCTGAGTCGTCCAATTCCTCCTACTTCAATCTAATTGCATACTCATGAATTCCTCACATGCACCATGCGACACTCTATCCCTCCACACTCCCTATCTATGAACTTCCCATATCCAAGGAACGACTGAGATTGATTCTCGCGGTTCTCGCGCTAATAGCGGTTCTCGAATGGACCCTCCCGTATATGTATGTATATATATATATATATATATATATATATATATATGTGTGTGTGTGTGTGTGTGTATGTGTGTGTACGTATGTATGTAAGTGATTATTGGCATTCATCCACATATATAAAAGGACAATTTTAGAACAACAAAAATCTATTATACGAATATTTCTCATTCACGTATTATAACGTGATAATAATTTTTTTTACTAATAAAATAATAGGGTTAAATACGGAATAACCCTCAAAGTTTTATTTGTTTTACGGTTTAACCCTCAAAGTTTTTTTTAACACATAATAACCATAATGTTTCATTTAAATTATGTTTTAATCCTCAAAGTTTCACTTGTATTTCGGTTTAACCCTCAAAGTTTATTTTTAAATGGTTTAACCATAAAGTTTAGTTTGGTTTTTGTTTAAATCCTTCAAGTTTTACTTTATTTGCGATTTCACCCACTTTTCTTAACACGTAAAATTTATATTTTTTGTTTATTTTTTATTTTTATAAATCTTGTTTTCCTCTAGATTCGAACATAATTAGTTAACTATCAAGCATTCAAATATCAAAATCCATTCATTAAACACGCATTTGGAACCAAAATCTATCAACGGAATGAACAAAAAATCGCAATTTGCGATATGAAACTTGTAATATCTTCAAAATGTCAAATGCAAAATAAATCTTTACGTAAAACATCTTATTGAGATGAGTATTCAAATCAATCTGGAAAGAGAAAGGGGGGACAGAGAGAGATACACAAATGAATCAGATGCACACAATTTGAGGATCAAACTTTAAGGTTAAACCGTTTAAAAAAACTTTGAGGATCAAATTGAGGATCAAATTGAGGATCAAATTCATTTGTGTATCTCTCTCTGTCCCCCCTTTCTCTTTCCAGATTGATTTGAATACTCATCTCAATAAGATGTTTTACGTAAAGATTTATTTTGCATTTGACATTTTGAAGATATTACAAGTTTCATATCGCAAATTGCGATTTTTTGTTCATTCCGTTGATAGATTTTGGTTCCAAATGCGTGTTTAATGAATGGATTTTGATATTTGAATGCTTGATAGTTAACTAATTATGTTCGAATCTAGAGGAAAACAAGATTTATAAAAATAAAAAATAAACAAAAAATATAAATTTTACGTGTTAAGAAAAGTGGGTGAAATCGCAAATAAAGTAAAACTTGAAGGATTTAAACAAAAACCAAACTAAACTTTATGGTTAAACCATTTAAAAATAAACTTTGAGGGTTAAACCGAAATATAAGTGAAACTTTGAAGATTAAAACATAATTTAAATGAAACATTATGGTTATTATGTGTTAAAAAAAACTTTGAGGGTTAAACCGTAAAACAAATAAAACTTTGAGGGTTATTC
Organism: Pulicaria dysenterica; assembly: GCA_947179395.2. NCBI lineage: Eukaryota > Viridiplantae > Streptophyta > Magnoliopsida > Asterales > Asteraceae > Pulicaria > Pulicaria dysenterica. The sequence goes on from OX359289.1 coordinate 107,646,494, forward strand.
CGTATTTAACCCTAAAATAATATTATATAGATATTACTTTTATATTAAGAGTAAACACGAAGAACACATTAATATAAAAATTTCTTACGTACCCATCCAGGCTCCAGCGTCGACTCGTCGTCCCCATCAGTAATTTGCTTCCCTCCTTCCTTCCCGTATGGTCCCACTACTATCGTTCCTCCTTGCAAGCAACAAAGGAAATCCTACGGCAAATTCTCCGCGCTTCAACACGTTAAAATAAATTAAGGAACTGAGAAAGTTGAAGTACTCTTCTTTGCAATCATAGATTCTTATTCAATCTGCCTTCTCGATTCTAATCATGTTCAATTCCTTCTGGTAACATACTTAATCCTTTTTCTCACTCGATCTTAGGGTTTGCTTCATCAGATTGTTGAATTATTTTTGACAAAGAAATTAACCGACTTTTAGACAGCTGGAAGTTAATTTTGGGATGAATTAGTACTTCTCATAGTTGATCATGAATATATGGATTGAGAGACTTATATAGTTATTTAACAAAATGCTCTGATTTTCTAATAGTGTTAATTTCACATGAGGATTACTCCCAACTGGAAAGAAGTGCACTTTGAGTTCAATACCTTTTTTTCTTTCTTTAAATTCAAATTGGCGAATAATTCCAGGGTAGCAACTCAATACTGTTTTATATTATAAATTTTATTAGGTTTATATAGTTTACTGTTGTCATCAATTTTAAGGCCTGAAGGGGGACATTTGTAATCAAGGTTAGCCTTGAAAATCAACTGGTTTGACACTTAAACTCAAACTGTACATAATTTGGGAGGTAGAAGCATCATAATTGTACATATTTTTATATTAATAACATTGTTCTAAGTGGGAAATCACCTGAATCCACGAGTTCCGTCCTTGGTTTAGTCTTGTGATTTTTTATTAGTTTCTTATCTTCTACTTAATATGGTATTATAGTAATTTAGGTTAGTAACTTAGTATTTTACCTGAAGCGTGGCGATTATAGCGATTGAAGTATGGCTTAGCTATTACAATCAGTATTCTGATGCTTGCCCCATCTTTGAGATCTTTCTGAAATACCAACAGTGGCATGTTATAACCAGAAATAATAAACAATGGACCCAATTGTTCGATAATGCTATTGGATGTACATGTACTGATTATACATTTAATCTGCAGAACCTCGCCCTGTATTTTGTGGCAGACTTTCCAAATGGCAATTAACATAAACGACCTGGCCAGATAAAATAAATTGGCTTACTATGTACCTGACTTGCCTTGAAAATAGCCACCAAGAAACTGAGATGCCTACTACTTCAAATAGTTGTGATTTCCAACTTAAATGATTTAACACATGCTAAATCAACTTCTGCTAACAACTAATTTATATAAATACGGACTAAACTTGAAATAAAATTTTAGCAACGTTCAACATTTTCAAGAATCTCACAGCTGCAGGTTACAGCAACATACACCTTGCAGTACTCTCCTTATTACTCGCATTTTTTTCTGCCCTACATCTATGTAGTTCATCTCTGAATAGTCTTCTTATGGTCAATTAGTTGTCTTGATTTCAGCTTATATATGACTAAGATCAAGGCATTGATGATTGATCCTCAATAGTTTCTTTCCTTGATCTTGGCAGATTCTATAGGATTGATGATTTTGAGCAACCCAATCAATGTTGAAGAATTCACTGATACCTTATGTTAGCTCTTTGTTTTAAATATATTCCGAATTAAATACTGTCGATATTATTACACAATTATTTCCCACATCACTTACTGCAATTAGTGTTGCTTAAACTTCAGAAGATATTATTCACTATTAATGTTTAATATACTCAAAAGACACTGGGTGTTTTGTTTGGCTCTAGAAGATGGATAAATAAAGGCTATGAGATTATGAATTTTATCTCATACATGTTGCAATTGGAAACATGAATTTTTCCTCCTTTTTCACTTTTTGAACTTGCTTTCCTTGAAGGGATTCTGAAGAACAGCATCATATGCAGACGTACGGAGATAGACCAATTTCCCGTATTCCACCTGAGGCTGCTGGTATTGTCCATGTCTTAAAAGACAAAAGGTTTGGTGGTTTGCTTTAATTTAATAGCATACCTTTCACAATTACTTAAAAGATCCGTGGTTTCTTTTGCAGCGTTTTGTCTGATATGATCTTGTCCCACATCAGTATTTGTTTACTTTGTCTACCTTATTGATAGATTATTTATATGAGAAGCTAGGGCCATTTATAAGGGTGGAGAAATTAGTATTTGAATTAGGGTTTAGGAGAGCTCCTACCTCTCGAAAGTAGATTAAGGAGAGACAGGTGCCTCTCGAAAGCACGCTAACTATTGTATTCGTTCCGTTTTATAATATATCAATTTGGTTCATATCATTGTCATGCTAGATATGCATTACTATAATAGTAATGTAGTCATAGAATTTGCTCTGAAAACGTGAAGTCATGAACTATAGTTGATATATTTGAAAGAATCTTCTAGTGCCACATGACATGCTCACATACTTATTTGTTACCTGGTGCATACTCATAATTGCTGTTTTTATATTTTATATTTTTTATTTTGACATGAACCTTTTTTCTGCCTGCCAAATTCTTATAGTGTTAGCCAGCTGCAGAAGCTCTTGTCCAACAAAGATGCGTATCAACAATTTTTACTTTCACTTGACATGGTACAAACTCAGATTCGTGTAAGTCATCTTCCAATTCCATGTTATTTTATTGTTTCTTTACATGTTTTCATGTCTTACTTTTCCCCTGTGTTACCACAGAAACAACACCAAGAGACACATAGAATACTTCAATACACAAGTTCATGCTATATTGTTGTTTATATAAATGTTAAAGATGTGCATGAACTAATGTGTTCTTACTCTGTCCCTAGAAAACTAACATATATATTTTCAAGTTAAAAGGTTCCCAGCTACACTTATTTGTTCGTCATTCATCATGATTACAAACAAGTTGATATATTGACTTGGGCATAAGTATTTCTTCATATAAAGTTTGTTGGAGGGCATTTTAGACTTTTAACAAATATTCAACCTTCCTCCTTAAACTCTATGCATTCATGCTAAAAGTTTGAGATAAAGAAGTACATCGTTATGCATTTAAAATTTTGCAAACCAAACAAAAAGATACTGAATGTTTTACAATTCTCTATGAGGTGCTTAAACTTTTTTTGGTCGGTATCAAAGTTTTTGTGACCAAAGTGAGGACTCTCTTTTACCTCCTAAGCAGGTAACTGGTTTAGTTGTCATGTGACTCATGTCATTGCCACATGGCATGCCACATCATTTCCCTAATTACCTTTAGTTGCAAAAAGGAAGTGCTAATTAAAAAAAAACATTTGATATATAGTCTTATTATCCACAATTAGGTATTACATTGTATATTCATAAACAATTTCTTAACTTTATATATTATCTTTGAATGTTTTTTATAGCGTTTGGTACACGATTTTATCTTTTATTGTTTTATTATATTTTTATTCATTTCAAATTTTAATTCACTTGTCTGTACATTTTTTATTATTTCTTTTTATTCCAAGTATCGTTTTTATTGTTTAGCTGAAACTTTAATGTTTTAAGGACTACCATACACCACACTATTGGCTTCCATCGGCCAAGTTTACCACTAATCATCGTCCCACTGTCATAAAAATGTATTAAAAAATAAAAGTGGTGTTAAACCAACAGGTTTACTGAACCTCATGGTTAAACTGTTAGAAACAAAACTTTAGGGTTAAACCAAATTAGAGTGTAAACTTTGGGGATTAAAACATTGTTAGCCCTAAAAACGATATATAGATTAACTGGTCAAACAGGTTAAATGTAAACAAATGGGCTAAACCACAAACCAAACAAAACTTAAGAGATTCAGCCATTCAGGTAATTGTCAAACTAAACCTCAGGGTTACACCATTAAAAATGGGAAAAAAAACTTTAGAATTTAAACCAAAATAGAGTATAAAGTTGGGAATTAAACCATTTTCAACGCATGTACTAATTAAACAGGTCATATAAAAGTTTTTAACAGCACATTAATACCTTTAGCTGTGGAAAAAAAATATGAAGCTTATTACCTTAGTTGCAATTTTTTTTAGGTTTAGTATCTTTTTGTGCAATTAATTGGGAAGGACATGTCAATGGCGCATGAGGAGGTGATGATGTGGCATGCTAGTGGCATTACTTGCTGACTAGACTGGTTACCCTTTTAGGAGTTAAAAAGGTCCTCATTTTGGTCACCCAAAAAAAAACTTTGATACCTTAAACTTTGAAAAAGTAGTGTTAGAGTACCTCAAATGAAAATTGCAATAAATTCAGTACCTTTTTGTACAGTTTGCCCTTGTAAAAACCAAGCTGTTCGAAGCTAAGGTGAATGTCAGTTTTAACATTAACCTCCATACCTTCTCTTTATTCTTAATATCAGCTGAAAGAGGAATTGCGAGGTGAAACAATGAAGATTGCAAGTGAGTTCTTCCATAATCTATGTTAATCATTTGTGTATAAAACATTAAACAATATTAATGGAAATGAAAGTCAACATCATTTATGTGCACGATGATGCTTTTATGCAGTAAACAACTTGGAAAAAGAACCACACATCAAGGAGCTGCGCAACCAGGTTAGTTCTTCATGTGGTTCCTAATAGTTTCCTTCCAAAATGTGAACGCCTGAAAGTAGAGATGGTAATCTCGACTAATCACCCCTGTCTACTGATGAATGGGTCAATAGGGTTATCTTCTAGATCTGACACAGTAGCTTGAAAGGAAACGGTCCGAAAGTCATTCAAAGTTTATTTTAATGAATAAAGCCTCCTTGTCGTTTTATTCAAGAGGTTAGAGTATTAACGGAATCATATATGACACTATTAATCTATAACAAAACTTATTTTGTTGGAAAAGTGTTTCAAACCTGACCCGGTACATTTTTACCTGTACAAGAATTAAATGCTACGACACATCATCCAACCTCCTGGACCCGCCCATTATGCCACTTCTACTCTTAATGGTGGTGATCCTTAGAAAATGTTTCCTTTTTTCATGTATATAGTGCCAAATAATTAGGGCCACCGAACTGGCCGCTGCTCAGGAGAAGCTTAATGAGCTTGTAAAGCAGAAACAAGAAATACTCAGATTTTACTCTCCAGCATCCTTGCTTCATCGTCTGCAAGGTATAATTACTCCTTTCAAGATTTTTCACTTGGTGGTTGTTCTTCATGTTCCATTCATCTTTTGCCCTCTAGTCTTCTCTGTTCAAAATTTAAAGATGACATAATGGTTGGGTGGCTAAACAAGTAACTTTTTGTTCAGAACTTACTTGATAGGGGTGATGAAAATTTATCTATCCGCCTATTTTGCCTCCTGTAACTCTGTAATTTAAGGCATTGTAGTTATAATGGGTATGGTTGTTTGTAGAGTCGATGCAAAAGACAGAAGACGAATCAGAAGCTCTCCACCAACAACTTCTTGATAGAGAGATTGATCTCAATGCTTTCGTGTTCAAGTACAAGAGACTGCGCAATACGTATCATAAACGCGCCCTCACTCATCTTGCAACCAGCACGTCTTTGGTTGGTTAAAGTTTGCGTGCTTTCAAGAATTCTTGTAAGGCTACTTATATTATACCACCATGCTCATTAGACCCTACACGTGTCACATGATCATTGTATATATATGCATAATAACATAAATTATAGGTATGCCATCTCTCATCTTTCTCGGCTTGTGTATGCTTGCATTCATCTTAAACTTTGCAAAAGCATGTAAAATATAACAATGCTGGTTCTAAACTTTTTGTTTGTATATATCAGTTTTTAAGCTATAAGTGTCACTATGTTTGACCTGAAAAGGTCAACAACTATTACTTTTGTATACACAATAACTAGTAATAAGGTTCCTTGAAGAGCACCACATAAATGATGCAACAAATTGAGAAAAGAACTATAAAAATATCAAAAGTAAGAGCTGACTTGGCTTGGTCACTCAGCTCCATGTTCCTTCCTCCGAGTCGGTCAACCATGTCTGGAACTGACTCCCAATTTTCAATATCTTTCATGTATGGATCTTCCAGTCTTACCCTCATCTTCTCAGCTTCACGGCTCGCTGCTTCCTGAGCCAAGGTCCAGTCATAGAACCTTCGTTTCTCCGGGTCGCTTAGTACGTTGTAAACTTCTCTTAGTTTCATAAACATTTCAGAGGAGGCTTTGAGCGGGAGAGAAGTGGTGTCGGGATGGTACTCTTTTGATAGCCGTCTGTAAGCTGCCTTGATCTCTTCCAAGTCGGCTTCTGCTGGCACCCCTAAGAACCTGCCATTGATCAGAAGCTTAGCATTTGAAGTCAAGAAGGAAATGAAGTTTTAATTACAAAATTTTCTTTAATCTTCTATTGAGCATTTCAGACAGAATCTTGAAGATAGAATGGGGAAGACTTACTGGTAATGAGAATCAGTAGAATTGTTGAGTAATTCAGAAAATCTTTCATCTGTCAAGTTATTCTTTTGCTCTTCTTCAACAGATTGGGTGGTGGTGGTGGTGGTGTTGGCACTGCTGTTACCGCCACCGACCCATCCATCATCCTCGCTCTCCCAATGAATTCTGGTATCAACTCCTGGTGGTGCTCTCTGCCTCCCTCTGTCTCCTCCTCCTGCTGCTGCTGCTGCATAAACCCGTAGAACACTTGTGAAGCCCGCTCGAGTGGTGGGCTTGCACCAAGATATGGTTGTTCCGATGGTGGTGCCGCCTCTTCGTTGTAGGAGAGGCAGTGAAGGTGAGGGTATTCCTGTTCTTGCAGCCATATGATTTTGGTGGCTAAGCAAGCAAAACTGACGCTTGAAGTTTTGGTGGTATCCGTGTGGTTATAGAATTTAGATGATGTTATTATTTCAGCTTTTGTGTGGCCAAAGGTTCTTTCTCCAGCAAGTGGGCCTTTTTTAAAAAAAATTAGCAAAACATTATGCCATATTATCGTCATACTTGAAAGGTACCTTGATAATTTTATCATTTTTCAAGATATGAGAAATTGAGAATTTTATGAAAAATGATTTGTGTAGCTAGAAGCATATATGTTATTGAGTTATGTTCAATATAGTCCATATAAAAAACATAGTCCTAAATTTTAATATTTAATCACATGTGATTCAATATAAAATCACATGTGATTCACTATACAATCACATGTGATGGTAAAATCATTACATGTTAATTACGAAAATGCCACTTCGCCCAAATTTTTAAAATTCAATCTGAACCATTGATGGGGCTGATCTAAGGGCTAAGATTAATCTCACAGGACTATGCAATAAATATTGACTATATTGAACATTTCTCATATCTTATTATTTAAAGTATTTATAAGTGTGAAAACACCTGAAAGAGATGTTACTAGAAATATATATCTTATCCTTATAATTTATCTTCCTTTCTATTCTAGATTTTCGTTGGCTTCTCTGGTCTCTTGCCTTTACACAGTTCCATCGGAGAGAGAAACGGATTTTTCGCTAAATTCACATATTCAAAACAATTTTAAGGTATAAATCCAAACTGTCGGATATTTCACAGGTACAAGATTCACATATTCATGAGAAGTACGTATCAACTTTAATTCTTTCTCATCTCCAAACTTGCATGTATGCAATATTGTGTGTTTGAAATAATCATTAAGTGTTTTTGAAATCACGTATGGGAGGTGGTTATATTTTTCTGAGTCATGTATGCTAATATACTATATATGGTGTTTTTTTGAAATATCCATGGATGTAATGGTGTCGTGCTATTACGGTTGTTTAAATCTAAAAATAATTGGGATTTGTATTATGTTTAAGGATTTGCTTTTTGTAAGATACTAAATCTTGTCTAGTGCTTGATTGGTGTAATCATTCAGAATTTGCATATGTAAAATCCTGTTTGTTTTGTAAAACGGTCAAAGGATTTAGAATGTTTTCGCAATAAATGACATAATTACCCTATACTTATTTCTTGTATAATTTTGTATATTTGACAAAATACTTGTTTAATTAAATTATGACTACCAAAGGTGAACCGTCGCAGCGGCGGCGACGAAAGCGTAACCCTAATCGTAGAGGCGACGACGAAGGCGTAACCCTAATCGCGAACAACAGCGCGACGAAGGCGTATCCCTAATCGCAGCTGCTGCGACGAACGCATAACCCTAATTGCAGCGGCGGCGACGCGAACGCCAACGACCTGCGATGGCAAACGGCGACGACGAGAAGGCGGCGGTGGACTGGCGGAGGCGGAGTGGCGGAGGCGACGTGAAGGCGGTGGTGGACTGGTGACGGAGACGTGAAGGCCACATTCCTTTCTTCATGGATTCTGAAATCCATCCAATCTTGGAAGGATTCTGAAATCCGGCATATGAAGGAATCTGAATTCCATTTAGAAATCCAATTCTCATGGATAAGTTGAACCAAACATGAAATTGCTAAAGAATTGGATTCCAATTCCCAAACCAAACAAGCCTTTAAGAGTTCAAAATGCATCACTCAAAGGTTTTAGTGAGATTATAAGAAAATCTCATCATTTGAAAATCCATACTTATTTTGTCATAGATTTAAAAATACAAATATCAAGAAATTCACGAACCAAACAATACTTTTCTTCTTTATAACCCACAATACAAGCATTATAAGAGAATTTAATAAAATAATTAATCCATGATTAGGGTAGCAAGTACATTAATTAGTGATATAGTTTACGTAAACACTAAACAAACCGTTTGTATTGTAGCACTCAGTTAATTAAGGTACTTTTGACCAATCCTTTTCTACATTTTACATCATATATCTCTCGGTTATATTTCAAAACAACAATACCAAAAAGGAAAATGATAAATTCATTTAAACATTCGAATATAAAGTATAGAATCAATCATCTTTTTGCTTCCCGTATAAATCACCATCGTTATCATTATCATTATCATTAGTATCCGGTTCATCACACATAGGTGTTGTGTAATAGAACGGGTCAAGGATGTGCTTGATCATGTCTCTGTACACCATGGTAGGGCGACCAAGCTTCACCCCGGTCTTGCCTCCGGCAAAATCAGTAGGGATGTTGCAAATCGGGTCGGGCGAAGAGACGAGCCTTGTGAAACAATATTCGGGCTTTATCTTTTTTCCATAGATGTATTTGTTAATGGTGACCTCAAATTCTCCGGCTTTATCAGTCTTATCACTTCCATAGTAAATAATCCTTTTTCTATCATCCATGCATGTCACAGAAACTATACAACCTAGTAAAAAAGAACAAATATAAGGCTACTATTAACATATAATCAATGTGCTCATGTTTGATCTTTACAGATAATTTGTAATTTATAAAAGTAAATTATGGTCAAGAATAAAAATACAATTGACAACATTAATAAGTATGTACAAGATGCTCGACTGTATATGAATTCAATTTATTTAGTGTCCTTAAATATATAAACAATTTAAATTTCAACCAAACTATTTAGGGAGTATTTCATGTATAACCTTTAAAATATAATTTTTTTTCTCATCTTAGTATACAAATATCATATTTACCTGTTCTATATAACATTTTAAATTATCTTATTATCCAGATTCTTAGTTAAAATAATATATAACTATTTTAAATATTTTTAATTATTATAACCAATTAATATTTGACTTTATTGACCCTAATTATAATGATAATTATTGATGACTTTTTTTTTGAATGGATAAAGTTTCATTCATAATCAATTAGCAAACCGTTAAAATCTGTTACAAACATATGACACACTTTGAATTAATCCACCAACTATAAAATGCTAACCAGGTTTTATATGCTAGTTCACACTTTGGAAAGATTTCGTATGCCCACCACAATTACGTATTCTCCATAATCATCGGCATCCCTTTAGATAATCCACGCGTTTCTACCGTCTAGCCAGGTTTTTCTCCCCTTCGCGTCAACGCTTTCATCGGCTATCTGTGTGTGACGTTGTCTATCATCATCTTTAAGTATTCTCATTTATTTCGTGTTCTTATTTACTATATTTTTATTAATGTTTAATATATATTATTTTCAAAACTAAAACATATATCACACAAGCATTTAATATATCTAGTATAATTAAGATAAAATATATGTAAAATTAAGGTTATATAGTATGTTTTACCTTCAATAGGTTTATTCCCGTTAACCCATTCGTTCCATCCCTCGGTACAATCTTGGCAAAGCACTTTGCCACCAACACGTATCACTCCACCACCACCATCACCGCTCCTCGGGATTTCCTCGTAACATTCAACTACACTCATCACCACCGTTGTGGCAACGAGCAACACCAACGACCAAACCATCTTCATACTTTACTTCGGCGTTGTTTTTTTTTTCAAGTGGGAAAGAAATAAATTTGAAGGTTGTATGATACTGAAGATGAGTGCTACAAAATTGCATTTATGTGTGTTTATATATAAAGCATTAAGGCATTGACAAAACTAAGAATTGAAGTGGTTTGGAACTACTTGCGACGTGCAAACCATTTTCTATGGTAGTATTGATCAGTTTTTATTTATATTTTATTCAATAATTGTTATAATAAAAATAATAATAAATAATAACATAATGATTAGTGGAAAGTTAAATAAGAAAAAGGATTCGCGTTACTTCTCTAATATTATGGCCGTAAACTTATCAAATCTTCGGTGAATAATTAATTACTACAACACATATTTAACCATAAACAAGCTTAATTAACAGAGGTAGGTGTGTGTGGCTGCTTTTTTTTTTTCTTCTTTCTTTTTCTTTTGTTTTTTTTTCTGTAAAAGCGTAGGAGAATTCGAGCCAGAGTAATAAAAGAATATTATATAAATAAAAACGGATTAAAAAAATGAGACATAAAACCACTTTTTATAAATAAATAACTTAATTTTGTATAAACCTCCTCTATCCTCTCGACCGGTCCAAATCCAATGATATAAAATACGTTGATGAATTATTGAAGTATAGACCAGTTTTAAAAATGTAAATGCTCTTGCTTGCTTTAGTATTAATTTTTTATTTTATACATGAATCTCTATACTTCAATACTCCATAAACGATTTTTTGTTTAAATAATCATTATTAAAAAAATATAGAGAGCAGTTATTGAGATAAAATTTGATATTTATCTTATACTATATAAAGTAATTTTGAAGCGATCTTTATTTGATTTCTAGATAGAGATCTCTCCTCATAGAGATGTTTCAATAACTAGTCGATATGAGCTTTTGAACTAGTCTAGAGAGGCCGCTTGGCTTAATGGGATGATGATATATCTATAGGGCGAGACAACGATTGCGCACTAGTTATGCTATTCTATATTATATTATGTTGATAACTATTTATATAGAATACAAACGGTACAAGAGAAACCCTAATATGAAATCTTAATAGACACTAGCCTATCTATACTATAGGGTTGTGTCATCCAATAATAAGCCCTAATCTACATTCTCTAATAAGCTACATCAAAGGGTGTGTTCTTGGTGTTTTCTCTCAAACGTTCATACTAAGTTTATACATATCATTGTGGATTTGCTTCAATATCGTTGATACTTGATACAATTGGGAACATACAATTGGTATCAGAGCAGAAAGTGGATCAAAGTTGAGTTTTTTATCTTAAAAAGAAAAGAAAAATATTCGATGTTCTTGAAGCCGCCGTAAGTATTCATCGAGAAAAAAAGAATCATCTGCTTGCATGCTTGCTTGAATTAATTTCACCTAACTTCTTGTTTGCTTGAATTAAATCACCTACCTGCTTGCGTGCTTCGATTAATTCTCCTGTCTCCTTGCTTGTTTGAATTAATTATGCAGCCTTCCTGCCTGCTTATTTTTTTTTTCGCCGCACATTCTTGAAAAACCCTAATTGTTCTTCCCTAGTTCATATATTAATGGTATTTCCACAATTGCATTTGGCTAACTTCAATTGTAGTTGAATATCAATTGTATTTGCTTTTGGATCGTATTTAGCTAATTTTCAGTTGTAAGCAATTGTAGTTTACAATTTTACTTGGAATAACATTTGCAATTGCATTTGCATTTGAATCACATTTGGGCAATCGTATTTCACAATTGTAGTTTGAATGCAATTGTAGTTTGAATTGTAATTGGGTAATCGCTTTTCACCAATTGAATTTGAGCAATCTCATTTCACACAATCGCATTTAGGAATTGAATTTCCTTGCAATTGTAGTTATCAATCGTATTTGACTAATCCAGTTTTCAATTGTAATTGACAATTACAATTCCCCAATCGCAATTCACAATTACAATTCCCCAATCGCAATTCACAATCACAATTCGCCAATCGCATTTCACCCCCAATCGCAATTTTGAATCGCAATTCCAAATCACAATTTCGAATCGAAATTCCGCAATCGCGATCCCACCAATTACTATCGATACATCACCTTTGTCATTCCACTCAAAGATCCATTGTCAAGTATCAACCATGTCTTGTGTCAAAGAAGAAGAAATTAATGGATTACAGATGACGTTAGATGAACTCATGAAAAGTATCCATCTTCAAGTAGCTATTGGGGAAAATCATAAAAAAAAGTAGGTAAATTGGCAAAAGAAAATGCCAAACTTGTTCTGAAAATTTCTGAGTTGACTAAAAAACTCCAGATTTTAGACAAGAAGTATCATGATTTAGAGATCGAAGAAAATGTCAAGATAAGGAATCTTGAGCAACATTTGTTGGATATTCAAAGTAAGTCTACTTTAGAAAGAATGAATTTTGAGACCGAGAGAAATCAATTTGTGCTTAAAATTCAGAAATTAGAACAAGACTTACAAAATTGTGTAGAAGAAAAGGTCGCAACATCTTCTGATTCTGAAAAAGTTCGAAAGTGTAAGTCTTTCAAAGGGAAAGAAGTCAAGGTGGTTCATGTAACAGTCCATGCAGGTGAATCAACAAAAAATGTTCTGCATTCGAAAACCACTCATTATAAGGATGATCATACTGCACTCAAGTCTTCTGCAGAGAAATTCATAAACAGGGTTAAGCTTCGGAGAAAGCTTTGGAATGAAAGTAAAGATAATTCTGAAGAAATGAAACAACGTTGTCTTCCGCAAAATCATTGTGGTTATGTATCTCGTGCTACTCCTCACCGTGTTGCTCGTCCATTTGTGTGTGTTAGTCAAACAAGACCATTCGCGCATGCTAACACGAATGCACATCTTCCTACCTTGCCCGAGCTTAAATATCCATTTGTGGTTCGCTCCGTCAAACATCTCTTAAGACTTTCTAAATAGAAAATTTGCATAAAGTCGCATCACTTTTCACCGGTTGTTTATCATAAGAAGATATATGTTCGAAAAATCAAGGGGGAGCAAGGTAATGGACATGTTTCAAGTCATTTTTAAAGATCGAGAGCTACATTCAAGGGGGAAAGTATATTTTTGTTTGATGAAAAATAACAAGGATACCGAAACTGAAGATTCCCTCTACGATCATTCTTTGTTTATGCTCAAGATCAAATGTTACAGCGAAGATTTTTTTTTCGTTTACATGCTTTATTTGTACAATGAACACAAAGGGGGAGAATGTTAGACCCAAGTTGTGTTCATTATATCATTTTAGTTAAGTTTTGCTTCTAGTTGTATTTCCTAGAAGTATAGGGTATATTGTGAATTGCGATTGGGGAATTGTAATTGTGAATTGCGATTGGGGAATTGTAATTGTCAATTACAATTGGAAACTCGATTAGTCAGATACGATTGATAACTACAATTGCAAGGAAATTCAATTCCTAAATGTGATTGTGTGAAATGAGATTGCTCAAATTCAATTGGTGAAATGCGATTACCCAATTACAATTCAAACTACAATTGCATTCAAACTACAATTGTGAAATACGATTGCCCAAATGTGATTCAAATGCAAATGTGATTCCAAGTAAAATTGTAAACTACAATTGCTTACAACTGGAAATTAGCTAAATACGATCCAGAAGCAAATACAATTGATATTTAACTACAATTGAAGTTAGCCAAATGCAATTGTGGAAATACCATTAAGGAAGAACAATTAGGGTTTTTCAAGAATGTGCGGCCAAAAAATAATAAGCAGGCAAGAAGGCTGCAGAATTAATTCAAACAAGCAAGGAGACAGGAGAATTAATCTAAGCAGGCAAGCAGGTAGGTGATTTAATTCAAGCAAGCAAGCAGGTAGGTGAAATTAATTCAAGCAAGCAAGCAGGTGATATTTTTTTTTCTCCGTGAATACTTACGGCGGCTTCAAGAACATCGAATATTTTTCTTTTCTTTTCAAGATAAAAAAACTCACCTTTGATCCACTCTCTGCTCTGATACCAATTGTATGTTCCCAATTGTATCAAGTATCAATGGTATAGAAGCAAATCCATAATGATGATGATGATGAACTTAGTATGAATGTTTGAGAGAAAACTAAGAACACACCCTTTGATATGAAATATTGAAATGTTTAAATGAATTAGGGTTAGTTACATTGTTTATATACCCATCAAATATTTTCACAATATACCCTATACTTCTAGGAAATACAACTAGAAGCAAAACTTAATTAAAATGATATAATGAACACAACTTGGGTCTAACACTTAGTATAAGATTTACACTTATATGTGATTTTGAAGTGTAGGTTTGAAAACACTGATAAGTATTATTGAGATGATGCTAAGTGTCCTCAAATAAATAGTCTAAATGATCTGACTTGAGTGCTTTGTGATAAGTTTTGTGAGCTAATTAGTAGAAAAATGGTTTTTCAAGTTACCTTCTAACTTACCTTTTCAAGGTTTTTTCATGCATCAACTACCATCATTTCAAGTAACACAGATTTATTAAGTGAAGTTTTAATAAAGAGGTTTGAAGATGGTGCATACCACCAAGCTCTAAGCATAAGTTAAGTACGAGGACAATAGTTTAAGATTACAAACAATGTAGAGTTATCTATAAGATTGTTTCATAAAAACATTAAATGAAAACATATTACATTTAATTAATGTGGTCGACTTTGAAAAAGAATTTTCTAAATTAAGTACAAAAATGTAAAAAGTACACAAACTACATTTGTTTTACTTTTTGTATTTTGCTCTTATTCAAAGGATAATCTCTCAAATCACATGTCTACCTTTTCAACTTAGAAGAAGATTTGTACACAACATAAATTAATTATACATAATAATCATGATTCTTATGTTTTGAACAACCTACTATCTTTTATTTGCATCCATAGATTCAATGGTATAATAATCCAAACAATAACTTTTGTTATGTATAATTTTTCTTTTGAACGGCAAAAGATAACTTGAAAAGAAGCTTCGGCTTGGCATCCAATACCCGTAACTCGCCACTCTACACAATTCATTACAAGGACTTCTAAGAACAAATTGAAGCACTTTTTCAGTCTGAGCCTAAGCCCAGAACCCTCTTTAAAACAACTAATTGTTCCAATCAATTGAGAAATATCATCATTAAACCATCCCTAAAAATAACGCATCATTTGCAAACTAAAGTAGTGATAAGTTAGGACCTTCGTTTTCTAGGAATAATCCATGGAAGATTTTCTTTTTTGTTGCATCAACAATTAGAACTTGCAAACCTTCCCCTGGAGACCTCTTTCCATTTTAAACTCCTTTGTCTCCGACCCATTTAAGGCTATCCGTTATGGGTGCTACTCGCCAAGCGAGTGAGCCCCGGGTTGGAGGGGAACACCATTACGGGTGTGAGAGACTCGCCGGGTACAAGGCTCCTCCGGGTTGTGAGATCGACTCGCCGACAAAACCCACCCCTCCCACCCCCCACATCCCCATTAACTACCAATCATAATTTTTGTTTTTCTTTTTTTTCTTTTTTTTTTTAAGTAAAAAGAAAATGGAAAGGGGAAAGGGGAGTATAACGGGTGTAGTGGGTAACGGAAAGGAAAGGAGAGAAAAAATGATGTGGCGCTGATGTGACAGTGGGTAAGGAAAAGGGAAAGGGGGAGTATAACGGATAGCCTAATAGCACCGAAATTGTTGCGGAGGAAAGACATCCTTTAATCCAAGAAATCCACCTATTCCAAAACCCCACGTGTTTCAAAATACCGAAAAGGAACATTCAATTTATTGAGTTAAATGCCTTTTCAAAATTTAATATATATATCGTGAAAGAGAGAAAATCTGATGTGTCACAATAAATGTCATGTCAATGATGACATGTAAATGTGACATGGCAAAATAATGAAACATGATTGGTGGGATGTGAGATGGATTGTGAGAAACCGAATTCAATTTGAATTAGGAGGGTGTTGAATGAAAATTCTGAGGGTGTTTAATGAAACATTTGAGGGGATTTTATGAAAATTGTATTTTAATATAATTAATTATAAGTTGTTTAGAAATTATGTTTAATAACTTGTGATATATTTTGTTTAGAGAAAAAATAACTATATATTTGCGACCGTCTCATTTTTATCTACATTTTGTTTTAAATTTTATCTTATTATGACATATTTTTAATAGTTCGTATATTCTTAGTTTTTGTGTACATCAATTGCGTGAATTGCATTGATTGCTAGATAATGGGGAAAACAGTTACATTACATTTAAATTCAATATAACTAGAGGATTCAGATGTAAATTGCGAGGAGGTTGTATGTAATATGGGAGAGGTTTTATGAAAATTGTATATTAGTGTAATTAATTATAGGTTGTTTGTAAATTATATTTAATAACTTGTGATATATTTTATTTAGAGAAAAAATAATTATTATATTTGTAATCATTTAATTTTTATCTACATTTTGATATAAATTTTATCGTAATATGACTTTAAAAAAATAGAATATTATAATTGTTTTATCCATCGAGAGCAACAGATAGGTAATTGTTGAATATTTAGTTTTTATTACTACTCAAATACCAGATTACAACGATAAAAAACAGGAGACCCAATTTTCACTATATTATTCGAACTTACATCTATACACCTATTCTGCAAGACATAGAATAGGAAATATAAAATTGACACCACACTCTAACACAAACAATTTAAACCTCTATTTACTTCTTTTTAAAATCGATCTTCGGTCCAAACACCACGTATTCCATTCTAGATTACCATTTATGAATTTGAATTTAATCCATAAAAAAGTCCTCCATTTGAACTCTATAAAAAATATTTGACGCCCTCCAACTCTTATCTCGAATATATTGTTACGATGATACCTTATAAGATTATAAGATATAAGAAATATAAACTTGCAGCTCTTATAATCTGTCTAGACTCTTTTCTCCAATTGGAAAAAGAGCCTAAATGCGTTTTGATTTTTCTAGGCTCGTACTAGCCCAGTAACTAATTTCCCTTTTAATTAATTTTATATAATGATAATTATGCAAGTTTGTAGACATTGTATAGCTTATAACAAAAATATAAATTTTAATTATAGAAATCTCTTTATATATATTTTATAAATATTAATCATGTATATACATTGTATAATTACTATACGTAATATCTACTAAATTATATATTGAATATCTAAGTGTTAAAAATGATTAATTATAGAGGTTTTTTCTATATATGTATCGGATTTAAAATTATATATAAAACATGTACTTAATACTTTAGATTTATAATGACTTTGATCATTGATATAGACACAAGTATATATACATTAGAAAAACTGTCCCAGACGACGAACGGGTATATAACACTGGTGTAAAATTTTATGTATTTGGATAAAGAACTTATGGATTTTATGTTCTTTATGCACCATTATGTGATATGTAAACTTTAAATATTTCTATTTTACGAACGGGTATAACTCAGCTTAATGACCTTTTTACTCATCTTTTAAATTTGTAAAATAGGTACGAAAAATTTACACACGTACATATATATATATATATATATATATATATATATATATATATATATATATATATGTATTAGCAAAACTAACACACATAGACATGCATATATATGTATAGCACTAGTTATATTTATATATTGTGCACAGAGCAGAGAGAAAATCTGATGTGTCACAATAAATGTCATGTCATTGATGACATGTAATGTGACATGGCAAAATAATGAAACATGATTGGTGGGATGTGGGATGGATTGTGAGAAACTGTAAAATTCAATTCGAATTAGGAGGGTGTTGAATGAAAATTCTGAGAGTGTTTAATGAAACATTTGAGGGGATTTTATGAAAATTGTATTTTAATATAATTAATTATAAGTTGTTTAGAAATTATGTTTAATAACTTGTGATATATTTTGTTTAGAGAAAAAATAATTATATATTTGTGACCGTCTCATTTTTATCTACATTTTGTTATAAATTTTATCTTATTATGACATATTTTTAATAATTAGTATATTCTTAGTTTTTGTTTCCATCAATAGCGTGATAGATAATGGGAAAACGGTTAAATTACATTTAAATTCAATATAAGTAGAGGATTCAGATGTAAATTGTGAGGATGTTGTATGTAATATGGGAGGGGTTTTATGAAAATTGTATATTAGTGTAATTAATTATAGGTTGTTTGTAAATTATATTTAATAACTTGTGATATATTTTATTTAGAGAAAAAATAATTATTATATTTGTGATCATTTAATTTTTATCTACATTTTGATATAAATTTTATCGTAATATGACTTTAAAAAAATAGAATATTATAATTGTTTTATCCATCGAGAGCAACGGATAAGTAATTGTTGAATATTTAGTTTTTATTACTACTCAAATACCATATTACAATGATAAAAAAACAGGAAACCCAATTTTCACGATACTATTCGAACTTTCATTTATACACCTATTCTGCAAGACATAGAATAGGAAATATAAAATTGACACCACACTCTAACACAAACAATTTAAACCTCTATTTATTTCTTTTTAAAATCGATCTTCGGTCCAAACACCACGTATTCCATTCTAGATTACCATTTATGAATTTGGATTTAATCCATAAAAAAGTCCTCCATTTGAACTCTATAAAAAATATTTGACGCCCTCCAACTCTTATCTCGAATATATTGTTACGATGATACCTTATAAGATTATAAGATATAAGAAATATAAACTTGCAGCTCTTATAATCTGTCTAGACTCTTTTCTCCAATTGGAAAAAGGGCCTAAATGCGTTTTGATTTTTCTAGGCCCGTACTAGCCCAGTAACTAATTTCCCTTTTTAGTTAATTTTATATAACGATAATTATATAAGCTTGTAGACATTGTATAGCTTATAATAAAAATATAAATTTTAATTACAGAAATCTCTTTATATATATTTTATAAATATTAATCATGTATATACATTGTATAATTACTATACGTAATATCTACTAAATTATATATTGAATATCTAAGTGTTAAAAAGGATTAATTATAGAGGTTTCTTCTATATATGTATCGGATTTAAAATTATGTATAAAACATGTACTTAATACTGTAGATTATAATGACTTTGATCATTGATATAGACACAAGTATATATACATTAGAAAAACTGTCACAGACGACGAACGAGTATATAACACTGGTGTATAATTTTATGTATTTGGATAAAGAACTTATGGATTTTATGTTCTTTATGCACCATTATGTGATATGTAAACTTTAAATATTTCTATTTTACGAACGGGTATAACTCAGCTTAATGACCTTTTTACTCATCTTTTAAATATGTAAAATAGGTACGAAAAATTTACACACGTACATATATATGTATTAGCAAAACTGACACACATATACATGGATATATATGTATTAGCAAAACTGACCCGGCCAACGGATGAGTATAGCACTAGTTAGCTTTAAAGACTAGGAGATTTTGGCTAGTATTCTTTGCATTTGAGACAACTTCATTTAGAATCAGGCTTCATCTCGGATTTTTTTTTTCAACAATGAAAGCAAATTGGGTTAAGAGCGGTCTCTCTTTGAGTATGTTCTCTTAGTTTGTCATTAAGATAGTTCTAGGATATTCATACCTACTAATTTATACACTATCTCATTAAACACAACATAGTTAAATTAATCTAATTTTGTTAAAGCACTCACATCACCAAAATCTTATTTATTGTTTTTCAAAAATTATTTTGAGAAACAATAAAAGAGTTGGTAGGGGAATAAAGATAATAAAAATAAGTGAAAGAAAACATGTCCATCATATCCTCATATTCTTGAAATAGGATATATAATCAAGTATAAATTATTCGTCTTCATCGTATCGTATGGGTTAATGCTAGTATGTGGAAAAAGACTCTATTTTGTTTTTAAAAAAACATAAATAAACAAATTAATACTTTTCAAAAAAAAATAATAGATAAACAAATTAATATTTGTTTTCAACATTTTAACCCCCTCCTACTTCCACAAATATATTGTTATTAATCACCAACTAGTTTAATATCCTGTGTAGAAACACGGGATTGTTGATGTGAATTTTAAACATTTATGATGTAAAATCTTTATTATATAATAAGTCTATATATCGATAATAAAATCAAGAACATTTATGAAAATCAGAAGATGGAGAAAGAAAATAGACATACTCACATTGTGCTGACAGTTGTTAGCCATTTTAGAAAATAAATAAAGTTTAATTCCTTTCAGAAAGTAACAACTTCACGATACACCTACTTGACTTATCTAAGATCGATTTATACTCCAAAGACAGGGCATCGACTTTCTCCTCCGATGCCTCTGCCATCTTCTATTGAAATCAAATCACAACCCATGGTTGTCTCTAACTTTTTCTTTTCATGCGTATATCTTCTTTCATGCTTACGTCTTGTTTATCCTTAATACTAAGTCTTCTTCATTCATTATTTATTAACTACCAATATTTGATGTAACCTTTATTTTGTAAATAATACATAGGTTTCCGTTAAACTCCATTTTCATATATTAATAATGTTAAACAAATAACAGGATATGAATGTGATGATTCCATCTAAGTAAAATGAATGTAATAATTAGAAGTAAATCAGCTAATTAAATTGATGAATTATACATTTAAATCTTCACAATTAAAAATGAACGTGATTTTAGGGTTGTTAAGATAAGATAAGTTTTATTATTAAAGGATTGAATTAAAATGACGTAGTTTTGAAAGTTTCACATATAAGTTGTATGCGAAACAACCCCATATTCACTATTTCCATATTTTAGTGTTACATTTACTAACTACCTATACTAATAATATAGTTTCAGGACAATCAAGAACAACTATCTTTACATCCCTGAATGTAGATTTAAATAAATATCTAATATATCATCTTTTAATTATGCATTTTATTTTAAACCATATTTTACAAAAAGTTTCATACATCTTTCTAATAAGATTGAAAATATTTTAAAATCAATAACTAAACACCTTAAATAGCATATTCGAGTTGACCACTCAGCTTATAATCATAATCTTATAAAAATCCGCTCAGCTAAATAAACAAATACATATCAACTACTATTAAAGGATAACCAAAAATTAAGAATATACTAATTTCCAAAAAGTGTCATATTACGATAAAATTTATACCAAAACGTAGATAAAAATGAGACGGACGTAAATATATAATTATTTTTTCTCTAAACAAAATATTTCACAAGTTACTAAACATAATTTATAAATAAATTATAATTAATTACATTAATATAATATTTTTATAAAACCCCCTCATATTTTCTTAAAAGCCCATCACATATTTTATAAAAAACCCTCACAATTTTCATCCAGCCCCTTCTCAATTAATCTAAATTTGAACTTCGAATTAGCCTAACACGTTTTAAATTTTTCCAAAATTGTTTTTAGAATTGAGTAATTGGTTTATTAAGATTGATTTAATGGTTATTTTTGAAAAATTTGCATGTCTTTTATATATAGATATAGATATAGATAGATATAGATAGATAGATTACCAACATTGCAACCACTTTATATCCTTAATTGAGATAATTAAGCCGTCTAATCTCATGTATACTTATGTCTTAAAAAGAATATGGTATTTTATAGGCAAATAATTAGTCTAAATCATTTAAAATGGGTGGCTAAAAATGGTTCTAATTTATATTTAATTTTTTATTAAAACCTTCATATATGTGTGTAGGCATACATATTATAGACTTGATATCCTATCAAGCTAAAGAACATGACCGATCATCTTTTAAATTTTTTTGTTTTATATAATAGAGTTTTTTCAATAAAGTTTATGCAAAAAATATAAGTTTAAAATTTTAATATGCAATTATAAGTGAATCAGTATACAATCACATATGATTTATAAAAACATCACATATGAATGATGAAAACGCCTCTTTGTCAAAAAATTTAAAATGTAATCTGGACCATTAATATTCATTGATTTAAAAGTTAAAATTAGTCCCTTAAAATTATGACTTAAGTATGGACTATATTGAACATTTCCCTTATATAATAATGCATTGCAAACAAAACACCACATCATCGTTGTTAACAAATAACTTTCAAAAGTAAAAAATAAATAAAAATTCTTAATGTAAATAAAATCATATATTTCCGACAGAAGAATATAATAGCCAATAGTTCAATTAAGACATTAAAAAATTAAGTACCTTGTTATCTAATTTACCATGTTTTAAAGCATAACCTAGAATGCCACATAACCAAAGTTCATTGCATCATTTATTCAAAACTTCTATAGATCTTTTATGATAGTTAATGAATATATTATGTGCGTAGTTTAGATACTTCAAGAAATATTCATATGGTACAACAAACACTAATATATATAATACATATATATATGAATTAAATTCATATTTACTTCTTTATTAGCTAACCATATATTTTGTAGAGTACACTTGTTTGGTGAAACCCATGCATTTTGTGAACTAAAATATATATGATCGAAATAATTTTGGGTGTTACTATTTTATCTCCTTCTCTTACATACTACACATGTCAAATCACTCAATCACAATTTTCAATGCATATCATACACTCACACGTGTTACATAAAAGGGGGTCGTCTAGATTATCTAGGGGGACTTAATAGAATCACCGAATAATATTACAACGATTAGGCCATGAGTATAGCTTTTCCCAACCCAAATTAACCCAAATATCACATCAGCTTTTCTTTCTTTTTTCTTCTCAACCCAAATTAACTCAAAACCCAAGTAGCACTCATCTCAAATCAACCCAAACAACTCAAATATTTTTTTTCTCCTTATTCTCTCTACAAAACAAAAAAAAACAAAAAAAAAGTAAAACACGTTCGGGTGTCTCGGGTTAGGGAAACCGAATAGGGGAATGATGGAGGAATTGGAAGGGAGTAGTACCACCCAACCCGATGCTACTTAAAGAGTCCGAGTGAACCCGAGGAGCTTCTAGCTACCCGCTACAAGTGGCCTTAGTATTAAGCAACACAAGTAGAACCAACCATAATACATCCTATTATTGATATCTCTTAATTAAGTTATTGTTTGGCAAGATGGTGAATTTTCCAATTGCGTTGAGCTGCTACAGCCATATTAAAAAAAAATTGAGTCAAGTCATACACTCATATTTATAAAAAAAAAATTAATTATGTTTGATCATAACCTAAAATAATCAATTAGTTTTTGATATAGTAAGGCATCACCAAAAAATATATATATTTATCCTTAGAATGGTAATTCTTTTTTACTTACATTGAAAAATTAATTAATTAATTACAGGTAACAATAATGTTTGAAATAAATGTTACTCTCTTTGTTTCGCCATTCATTACGCACAGACGAGGTTTTGTATTCGACTGTTTAAAAAAAATGAAAATATAAATAATATAGGGTAATGTTAAACAAAAAATCTCCCTTAAACAAAGAACCTCTCTGGTGATGACATTTGACACATAGTCTATGGGCAAAAAAGGAAATTAAAAAAAAAAAAATCGGCGTCTTCACCAAATCCCCCCAACAAACTAAAAAAAAAACCCCAAATTTATTTAAATGATCATAACTCGTTCGTTTTAACAATAATAACATAAAAATTATACCATTAGTTTCAGTTTTTCGTCCTCTTTCAAACAAGACCGGACTTGATATATTTCTGAAACTTTTATTTTTTTTTGAAATGCAAAGTTTGCATTTTGAGCTGGGTTCATTCAAACCCAAAATGCAAAATCCGTAGTTTGCATTTTGAGCTGGGTTCATTCAAGCCCAAAATGCAAAATCCGTAGTTTGCATTTTGAGCTGTGTAATTCAAGCCTAAATGCAAAATTCGTAGTTTGCATTTTAAGCTGGGTAATTCAAGCCTAAATGCAAAATTCGTAGTTTGCATTTTGAGCTGGGTTCATTCAAGCCTAAATGCAAAATGCAAAATCCGTAATTTGCATTTTGAGCTGGGTAATTAGCGACATTCAGCTCATTAGCGACGACATTCAACTCATTAGCGACGAGCTGTCAAAATGCAAAAAATAAAAGTGTTTTTCCCGTACAGCGTCAAAATGCAAAAAAAAAAAAAAAATCATTTTCAAATTTTTTTAGAAAATTATAGGAAGAGTGATCTTGTTTGAAAGAGGATTAAAAACTAAAAGAATGGTATAATTTTTTTGATTAAATTCACAAAACTTAAAAAGTTATGACAATTTAAAGTTTTTGGGGATTTTTTTTTTAAATCGTGGGTGTTGGGAGGGTGGATAATTACATTTTTGCCCTATTCTTCCTAAATTAATACATAATAATTACAGTTTTGCCATCATTCAATCTCATCCATTAATATTCATGATCTAAAGGTCCAGATTGGTTCTTTAGGTTCTTTGTTTAACACATGGTTCTTTATTGATCCAATTTATATATATATATATATATAATATGTATGTAGAGAAAAGTTTATTCGAAAACCAATTTTATTGCGAGAACTACAAGAATCATTGTGAACCAATCATTTACTATTATGTCTTAATTAATTTAATTAATTAGATGAAAAAGGGCAAAGATGTCATTAAATATAATGGATTAGTGTGCCGTTTTTTTGTTTATTACTCCAGTGCGCCATATCTATACAACTATATTAATCATACAACATTCTGTCTCGTTTAAAAATTAAGAATTTTTAATTTTTCAATCAAAATTAAATCTTTACCCTTAATTTTATTTACATAATTCCCATCCATCAATTTATTAAACATTTCATCTTCTTATATCCTTTAACAAATAAATGTTTTATTTACGACTAACTATAATTTATTTTTCTCTAAAAACATATATTTCACTTTTTTTAAATAGTACTTATAATCTTCAAATTTAACATATAATTTTAGTTTATATTCAACCGTCTCATATGACTTTTAAGTAAAAGTGTATGAACAATATTACTACACTATTAAATTAAACTTTCATATAACTAAATTCGATAAATAATACTATTTAAATTATTTAACTTTTATTGTAATACTCGGAGTTCATTCTTAAGCATCATTGCCTCCTTCGTGCTCGTCACCGCAAATATTCACCATCATTGTTTTTTGATCGTCGTTGCTGCATTACGCGGATACTAGTAATTAATTATATTCAATTGATTTTGTTTCTTTTTTATTTGTTACTCCAGCTAATGGATTAACTTAGCAAAATATTAAATAGAATTACAATTACAAAACCTGATGACTTTGATTTGATTTTATGTTCCCATATTTTAGTAAAAAAATTAAATAGAACTATAATTACATAACCCTTCTCGATGATGATTTTTGTTTGATTTTGTGGTTTCCATATTTTTAATAAAAAAGGGTAAAAGCGAACACGAACTAATAAACGAACGAATATTTGTAAATATGTTCGTTTATTTAATTTTAGTAGAACATAAACGAACATAAATGAACGAATACAGATACAAATATAGAACAAACCTAACATTATTAAATATAAATATACACATATTTAACATACATATAAACGAAGATTAACAAACGGATAAACGAACGTTTACGAACATAAATGGACGAACGAACATCTTTGTTCATGTTCGTTCATTTTACTAAACGAACAAATTTTTTTGTTCGTGTTCGTTTGTTTATTAATTAAAAGAACATAAACAAACTTCCTGCCAAACAGTTCAAGAACGGTTCACCGAGCGTTTGGTTTGTTCACAACCCTAACATGCACATATGCATCTACATGTACATGTGCATGTGCATACACACCTATGCGGTATGAACAGGTGATGCACATATGCACCTGAGTTTTGTCAACAGTAGTTCACCAAGGAAAGTTGCAGACAATATCGTATTTCTGGATAAAGAACAGGAGAAAGAAGAAGGCTTTTGCTGACTGGTGTTCATGGTGTTTGGATCCCCTCAATTCCTTTTAGTTGTTTTTTATGTTTCATGAAACAAGCATGTTCATTCTCTTCTTGTTTGACTTTGTATTGTAACTTAGCTTGTGGTAGATATATATTGGGTGTCTCGAGGGGGGGGGGGGGTGATGGCAATGCCGAAACTCCGCCCAAGTCGCTCATCTTTGCTGCTAAAAAAAATGCACATGTGCATATATCTCATGTTGTGTAAGAAAAAAAAATCCGGCAAAAACGAAAAAATTTCTTTGAAATAGTATAGCAATATGTTTTTTTAATCGAAAAGTAAGTATAGCAATATGTATGTCATATTAAAAAACATATTTTTCTCGTTGGTTTAGTATAATTTTTGTATTTTAATACATTTGCGTTTAGGAGATATTTTAGTTTTAAGAATATGAGGGTAAGCGGTCTTCCCTTTATTTAGGCAAATTGCCTAAAATACCCTTCCAACATGTTTGGAAAGTGAAAATGACCGCTGTCTTTTAATTAATTAGGGTTTAAGGTTTAGGATTTAGTGTTTTAATTAATTACATGTTTGTCACAATTAATATTAACTTTTGATTAATTATGATCAATGACCACAAACAGTTCTCACGGTTCTCTTAATAAAATTTGTTCTCAAATGAACCCTCTCTTATATACACATACATTGCATACATATATACATATATATAGACGATATGATCTGTTTTTTTTTCTTTCAAAAATCAAACCATATATATAACCCGTTTTCTTCTTAAACAAAACCATAATATTGGTTTCCGTGGGAGTTGGATTTATGGATTGGTTTTTTCGGTCTATGCTCGTCTCTAATATTATTCTCTCTTATTGTAAAGATAATGATCGAGTACGTGTATAACAAATATAGTGAAATGTTCAATATAGTCCAAAGTTTTTGTGTAGTCCTGAGGGACAAATCTCAGCCACAGGATAAAAAAAAAGGCAAATGTCCACCAGCACCTCGGGACACCACCACTGCCGCCGACCACCACCTCCGGCCACCCCAATCACATGTGATTGAAGCACAATCACATGTGATTACCGCCAACCACCACCACCGACCACCACCTCCGTCCACCACCACAGCCGCCGACCACCACCTCCGGCCGCCGCAATCACATGTGATTGCACACCGCCAACCACCAACACCGACCATCACCTCTAGCGACCCAATCACATGTGATTGAAGCCACAATCATATGTGATTGCACACCACCAATTACCACCATCGACCATCACCTCCGGACACCACCACAGCCGCCGACCACCACATCCGGTCGCCGCAATCACATGTGATTGACGCCACAATCACATGTGATTGCACACCGCCAACCACCACCACCGACCATCACCTCCGGATACACAATCACATGTGATTGAAGCCACAATCACATGTGATTGCACACCGCCAACCACCACCACCGACCATCACCTCCGGCCACCTCCTCTGGCGACGCAATCACATGTGATTGCACACTGTCGGTAACCACCACCACCACCGCCGACCAGATCTTTTTTTGAAGCATCAAACGATGAATCTGAGACAAGATCTGAACTCCTCTCATCAAACCGAGTTGAACCACCACCATCCCCACCCTAAACAACCCCGGCAGCCGGCGAATTTGGCCTCGTCGGCGCCGATCTGAGACATTAACTCCAGATCTTTTTTTTAAGCATCGAACGACGAATCCGAGACCAGATCTGGACTCCTCTCATCAAACCGAGTTGAACCATGTGCGCCACCACTATTAACTCCGGCCGTGGTGGTCGGATTTTGCAGCGGCGGCCATGGTGGCCGGTGTTTGCTCGATTTCTCGTTAATGGGAGTCAAAACCGATCACCCTCACCAAAAATCACGATGATCCGACGGTGGGATCGCCGGAAAACGGTTTGTTGATCGTGTGACTGAGATTCGTCCCTCAGGACTATACAAAAAAGATGGACTATATTGAATACAACTCAACAAATATAATCACCTCTCTTCGTATAATCATAAAATATTTCTATCATCACGTATGTTTTCCTTATCATGTCGACACTTTGACCGATGGTTTGGATGTTGACGTCGTTTGTCACTAGTTTTTTTGAATTCTCATATTTTAATGTATTATAGTTATTTAATAATATGTTTGATTAATGTTTATCATTTTTTAAATAATTCGAATATCACCTGAGTTATACAATACAACTAATAAGCTTCAGGTTTGTTTTCTTTAGTATACAATATAATAAAAATACAATATGTCACCAACACGTTTTATAATCTTCTAAAATATATAAAAGACTAATTTGAAAAAAATTATTAGATGATGTGGACTCTTCATTTAATAAAACATTTAATCTTAGCCATTAATTTCTTTAATTCTAAAATTTTGATTTTGACTTTTTAGAGTCAAACTAATGTGCATTAGATAAAAATTATGAATTTTGACTTTAAATAATCAAATAAAATATCACTTAAAATATTAATCGCTTTATTCTTATCGATAACAAAAATAATAAAGTAAGAAGGTAATCAAAATCAAATTAATATTAACAAAGATAACGAAAATATATGTCATGAAGCATTTTTGAAACTGGCTCCCAAAATTAAATAAATCACTAAATTGTTTTTGCTTATTTATATTTATTATATACACTACAGATCTTATCGTAATTAAATTTTAAATCTTTCATAAAGTTAACATTATTTATTTTTTTATATCGATTCAAATTAATACAAATTTCTTTCATTTTGTAAGAAATTCTCAAATTGAGCTATTTTTTCATCCAAAATTATTATATATTTAACTAAACGGCTATAAATTAATATTTTCATATAAATAACTATGGCATACTCGTGTTTTTACACGGACAACTAAACTAGTTATATAATATACTTTTATTAGTATTTAATATTTTTTTTAAATATCCTATTTAAACTAGTTTTTTTTTTTTTTTTTTTTTTTTGAACGGCAAAAGGCTACGAGAAACATGCTTCGGCATGGCCATCACATGAACTCGCAACCCGGAAATATATTAAACTGAAAGCTAGCCAGGGATTAGCGAAATGTACAAGCGAACGGGATACAAACAGGAATAAAACAAACGAAAACAAGGCAGCAGGCTGCCAAATACATGAGAACATCCAGCGACATTAAAAGGAGAAACAGGAAGAAGGAGATAAACTATTTAAACTAGTTATATTGTACAACTGATAAGCTTCCGGTGTGTTTTCTTTAGTAAACAACATAATAGGATACAAAAGATCACCAAACTAACATTTGACACATACAAAATATAGTTACTAAGGCTCTAGCCTAGTGGTATGGGAGGTTTTACCCCACAGCCTAGGTCTTGGGTTCAAGTCTGGGCAGTGGTGGTTTTTCCAAAAATGATGGAGGGTATAACTCCCTAATGCTACGTGACTCAGAATCCACATACTGTCCTATATGGATGTCACTGCCGATCCGGCCCACTAACTTTATTGTTCAAAAAACATCCAAAATATAGTTGATGAATGCAGTCTTACATATTACTCTTTGGTTAATGCTAAGCGTATGAAGCAAGCAATTTAATAAATAAAAATATAAAGTCAAAGTCAATTTTACCCTGCTCAATAGCTAGACTCGTATTATAAACGGAGGTTCTATATATATTTTTTTTATTATACTCCACAGTCCACTCTTTAAAGATCAAGATAAATGTTTAAATTAATAAAAAAATACAACAATAAAGAATAAATGAATAACACGTGAAGTAGTAAGATTATGTACTAGAAATAAGAGTGATTTATCATTTGGTTGACATTCTCCCATAATCAGTACGGGTGCTACTATTTGGCCCTACTTTCTTTCATATACAAATATGTCATATCACTCATCCGCAACCAACTACATTTGGAGTTATTATTGCAATGGCCTACTACATTTGGAAATGGAGAAATGAAAGCATGTTCAAAGACAGGAAACGTAAACCAGCTGAAGTATTCTTTGAAGCACAATCGGGTATATTTAATTGGTTAAAAAGTAAAGCAAAAAAGAGGATTGGATATGCTTGGGATGTATGGCTGTCAAATCCTGTTGAGATATCACCCATGTTATAAATCTAGAATTGTAATAGAGGTGTTGGTCCTTTATATTGGTGTATTTGTAATTTTGTGCACTGTTCGGTTGCTCTCTATGTCTTATAGAGAGTAACCTTTTGTTGGTAATAATATTTTGCCTTTCCAAAAAAAAAAAAATATGTCATATCACTTAATTACAATTTTTAATACAGCTTGTACGCTTATATATAATTATATATATATCAAATCAAGAAGGCTATATAACATATTTGTATCTTAGAGGAATGGGCTTCAAATAATAGGATCCTTACCCAATCCATACTTCAACTTATCATCAACCCCCATCAATTTTCTCAAATTAATTATTTCCTTACAAAATATCAAAACCAAAGTAACAATTTATAAACGGGTAATATACGTAAAATTATTTTTAATTTAGGTTTTTTAATTTAATAATTAGTTTAGGTTGAACACGTAATAGAAAATATTTTTCTTTTCAGAATACGTGCTGATATATGTTTCTTGTTGTGATGACTCTCAAATGGATAATATACTTTTATTTTATTATTAAAATTACTCTTTTACTTATATAAGTTAGATTAAACTTTTTAATGATATACACGTTGTTTTAAAAAAAACTATCTTTTAATAATATATATAAATGACTAATTTGAAAAAGATTATTAGATAATCTAAACCCTTTATTTAATAAAAGATTTAATCTTAGCCGTTAATTTCTTTAATTCCAAGATTTTGATTTTGACTTTTTAGAGTCAAACTAATATAAATTAAATAAAGATAACCTTTAATTAAATCAATGTTAAGTATCAAAAATTATAAACAATTAAACAAATTATTATTAGCTAACTTATCTATATAATTGGATAAACATCAAACTAATATTTATGTATATTTATGTACGTACAATAGATACACCATGCAAATCACACCTCATATTAGCTAACTAAATCTATTTAATTGGATAAACATCATTAATTAATTTTATTGCCAATTTATGCAATTTTAATATTTCAAAATATCATATTTAACCAAATAATTAGTTCTATCATTTAAAATATATTATAATAAGTTCAAAGTATATGTAAATTATCACCAATAAATGTTTGACCATATTGCTTCTATCTGTAACAATAATGATCAATGATTTGTATAAAAAATAATATCACGTTTCGTATCATAATATCAAGTTTTTCCTCCATTACGTCGATGCTTCAACAGCTGGGTTGGGTATTGACGTTGTTTGTCATCATTTTGTAAAAGTCTTATTTCTTTCGCGTTTTATAATTATTTAGTATTTTTACTAACGATTAGTTTTTATCAATTTTTAAACCAACCCGTTATATATTAAGAGACTAGGCTTATGTGATCGTTAAATTATTTTTAGAATATTTTTTACCAATCAAAATCCCCTATTTCGAAATGATTTTAAATTATTTTAGGAAATTTTACCCATTAATCAAACTGTTTATTTCGTAAAAGCTAACAACTATAGGTGCAAATCTATAAGTCAATTTTTTTTCTTGATCATATTATGATTTTCATGAATGTTTTTTGATTTGTTATCGATATATGGATTTATTATACATTTAAGATTTCACACCATAAATGTTTAAAATTCACATCAACAATCCCCATGTTTATACACGGGGTATTAAACTAGTATATTAATATAAGAATAATAAATAACTCTAAAACGTGAAATAAATAAAAATTTTAAAAATGGTAGCAGATAACATTAACACTCAAATCAATAATGGAAACGTCAACATGAGTGGGAGGTTATATGTGACGTTAGAAACACATTATTCGATCTTGATACTACATAATTATGAGCAACTAGATATATGGTTTATTTGTATGAATAAAAGAAGAGCTTAATATGAGACTTTCTTAATATTTAAAAGAATTTTATATTAATTTTAGTCGATACAAAATAAAGGGTTTATTTCATAGACTAATAACGAAGTTTTAGTTTGTTTCAAATTAGGTCACTCATACTTTCAGGTCATCTGAAAATAGTAACCAAGTTTCAAAAATATTTTATTCTTGTAAAATTTACCTTTTTGTAAGTTATCAGGTAAACTTGGTAGCATGATAACTGCAATTTAAATGATAAATAAAATAAGTTTACCTGGTGATCTAAATGTATGACAACTTTAGAAATAATATAAAATTTTATTACGATTTGTATTATATATAATAAACATAAATACGAACACATAATTTGAAGGTGCATAATATTTTATTATAATTGGTTAAAATTCTACTTCAATAATATGAAAGAATAGGAATCTTAATTTAAATTGATTTACAGTGGTATTTTATTAGTATTATTAAAAGATTTTATTAGTTATACTTAAAAGCAACTTTTTTATTAGTTTTTAAAATAGTTTTTGAAATATAATAAAATAAAGAAATATATATTATTAAAATTACAGAGAAAGATGATCTTGCCTTAAAACAAGCAAAATTAGATTAATTACATAGTTGTTATTTTAATTAATGAGTTATTAAAGTAACAGTTGTCATAAATTAGTTGAAGTAATTAAGGAGATGATTGATTGTGTTATTGTTACAATAGTTTTTAATTTTTGCATAAAGTTATGTACTACTTAAAAAAAGTAGTCTTAAATTTTTTAAAAGAGATAGAGTGTTAAATACTTTATAATATAATACACACAATCAACTTATAATAATTATAT
The DNA here is from genome assembly GCA_947179395.2 of Pulicaria dysenterica. Classification (NCBI taxonomy): domain Eukaryota; kingdom Viridiplantae; phylum Streptophyta; class Magnoliopsida; order Asterales; family Asteraceae; genus Pulicaria; species Pulicaria dysenterica. Next base: position 107,679,586 of record OX359289.1, read on the forward strand.
ATAATATTAAAATAGATATTAAATTCTTAATATATTAGCAAGAAAACTTTAAATATTATAAATATATATGGTTCAGGTAGGTAAATTGACCGGTATTGACTAAAACTATAATAATCACAAACATATGAACTTTTATAACAGAAATCTTATACCCAATCCCATAACCATGTATCCATCCCACATGTCTCGGGTTTAGGGATTTCCTACCATGATAACTATTTTTTTCCATCCCTACTTATGTCTAATCCTCATATGCATGTTAGGGCACTCACACATGGACTTGACCATAGCTAATTTAGGTCACTCACATCTAGACTCTACCTATGCCAGGTTAGGCCACCTTTTTACGATTCAGCAACACGTTAACAAGTGTTAGACATACATGACACAACAATCCTCCTAGAACAAAAGCTCACATCAAGGACAATTTACTAGGCCCCACATCCCGTAACTTCACAAGCAGTAACACAACACTAGGCATGACCAGCCCCTTGGCATGCCTAGAACATGAATTTCATGTAACTAATCGCTAAACCCTAAACCCTAACCCATGGGAGACAAACACTATCATCTAATATACCGTCAAATAACGCTATGAGATTTTCAGAGAATCAGCCAATTTAGATCTCGTTGCATGAATGGCCACCCTAATTAGTTGACCTTGGTAGTGGCCACCAGATCATGCCAAAACATGGCAACAGAAAGGACTACATCTTTAACGCCTTATGATGATTTATACAATTGTATCCCTACGCTTACCTTTATGGTCCCCACTCATTGCCAACTTTCACATATAAATAGTGATATACTCCTCCAAGATCAGGTGTGCACCTCTTATCTCTCCTTTTTACATGTTTATACACTTGGACTTTATGGCCTTTACTGACTTGAGTGGTTTTCAAATGTAAATCCTCTACCGTATGTTATGAACTCTCAAATTGAACAATTCGCACAGAACAGATCAAAACTTCAAACTATTACAACCAAATCTGGAAAACTCACTCAAACTTGCGTATATACGTACTGTTTGAAAAGGAACGAGAATAGCAAAAAACTCAGCTCTAATTTCTAACCTAACCTTTTATACAATAGACTAAATAAACACTAATGTTAAGATACGGGCCTCAACTTGGTTCTTGGGCCTTTCTCACATGGCTTGCCTTTGTATCTCTATAACCCACCTGAATATTATGTAGAAAAGAAGCCCAAGAACAAAACCATGCGTGTGTTTATAAAACATATTGAATTACACAAGGCATGTAACGCACAAGCACCAAAGGTGGCTAAGGGAAATACGGGCTACATCCACACTAGGTGTGCACCCAACCTGTATTACAACCCGGTCTCAAGCACACCTCCTTCAAGGTCTTCAAAAACTTCAGCAGTCCTTAGCAGTCCGTACTTCAACAGCTCACGACCCAACACTGCTTCATCAACACTGCTTCACCTACACATAAACAAACCAAGTCACCGCTAACACAATAAATTAAACGTGTGCCCAATGTTGGTTTTGGAGAGTATTATACTTTCAACACCCCCCTTCAAGACCAACATGGGAAAATAATTATTCTTGAAACGGATCATTAAGACCCATTTTAGCACACAAGAAACTGTGTTGAACTAAAGGCAACGACTTAGTGAACACATCTGCAACTTGCTCTGCAGACGAAACTTTAACAACCTTAATAACACCTTTAGCAACTTTATCTCTTACAAAATGTACTTCAGTTTCAAAGTGCTTAGTCCTTTCATGAAATACCGGATTATGAACCAGCTTAATAGATGACTCATTATCACAGTACACAGGAACCGGACTTAAATCTTTTACACCCAAATCAAACAAAATTTTCAAAATCCAGACTACTTCACACGTGACAGAACCAAGAGCCCTATACTCAGATTCAGTAGAAGAACGAGACACAGTATCCTGTTTTTTACTTTTCCAAGACACCATATTCTTCCCCAGAAAAACACAATAACAAGTTACTGACCTTCTTGACACAAGACACTTGGCCCAATCAGCATCAGAAAAGGCAGACATACTACTTATACCGCTTTTAACAATACTAACTCCACTACCTGGACTATTCTTCAAAAACCGTAAGACCTTTAAAGCAATAGACAAATGTGACCTCCTTGGACAATGCATAAACTGACTCAAAGTTTGCACGGTATATGAGATATCAGGTCATGTCATAGTCAAATAAATAAGTTTCCCAATAAGTTTCTGAAACTCAGTAACATTTGCAAGCAAACCATCTTCACTATCAACACTTTGATCAGAAATCAGAACATTAGAGTCTAAAGGTGTTTTCACAGGTTTAGCACTTAACATCCCAAATTCATGAAGAAGTTCCAAACAATATTTCCTTTGAGTAAGACAAACACCATTAGGAATTTCAATTACCTCAATTCCCAAAAAGAACTTGAGCTTACCAAGATCTTTTATCAAAAACTTGGACCTCAAAAACAGTTTAACCTTTTCAATTTCACTTAAACTGTTGCCTGTAAGAATAATATTGTCAACATATACAAGTAAAAAAACAGAAACACCATTTGATTCTTTAATAAACAAAGAATAATCATTAACACTTTGAACAAAACCACATTCAAATAAAGCTGAACATAATTTCTCATTCCATTTCCTTGGTGCCTGTTTAAGACCATAAAGAGACTTTTTTAATCTACACACCTGATTATCATTTTTATTATGATAACCTTCAGGTAACATCATATAAACTTCCTCATCCAATTCTCCATATAAGAAAGCATTATTAATATCAAGTTGAAACAGACTCCAGCCATTATTAACAGCCACAGTTATAACAACCCTAACAGTTACCATTTTAGCAACAGGAGAAAAAGTTTCTTCATAGTCTATACCCTCCTTTTGACTATACCCCTTAGCTACTAACCTAGCTTTATATCTTTCTATTGTACCATTGGCCTTATACTTGATTTTGTAAACCCATCTACAGCCAATAGGTTTCCTATTTTCAGGTAACTGAGTAATTTCCCATGTCTGATTTCTATATAAAGCTTCTATCTCATCATTCATAGCTCTCACCCAATTTGGATCAGTAGCAGCCTCACTATAACTCCTAGGTTCAACAGACTTGTCAAGATTAGACACAAAACAAAAATTTTCAGCACTAAGTCTAGAATAATTGATTGACCTCTCAATCCCATACTTATGCTTACCTTCCACAATAAAATCATTAAACCTAGCAGGCATCTTAAACTCCCTCCTAGGTCTAACCGAACTAACTTGACCACTGTCACTAGAAGAGTTAACATTTCCAGAACTAGTTCCCTCAGAATCAACATGGACAAAAGGACTACCAACTTCACAATGAGGAATAGGTACCTCCACACCCTTGTCAACCAAAGGATGCTCTACACAAATACCACCATTCTGGTGGTTGTCCCCTGTATCATCTATTGGCTGTGCTTCAGGAAAAGAATAAGTGTTAACAACATATTCATCATTGGGAACAGAATGATACTGATCAGAGTTTAACGGCCTACTAAAATCATCAAGGAAATTGATATAATCTTTAAATGAAACTTAATCGTCATTGAGACCAGTAGACCGCATTTTAAAGGGGAAGATCTACTCATAAAATTTCACATCCTTGGAAAAGAAAACAACATTTGAATCAAGACTAAAAAGCTTGTATCCCTTTTTTTCATTAGAATATCCTAACAAAACAGTTTTCTCAGCCCTGGAATTTAACTTGTCATTATCATTAAGTCTAGTAGAATAACATAAACATCCAAACACTCTCAAGTTATCAAATTTAGGAGAAAATTTATACACCTTCTCAAAAGGAGTAACCCCATTTAAAACCGAAGGAGTTCTGTTTATTAAAAAGACAGCAGTCAAAACAGCTTCACCCCAAAACTTTAAAGGTAAAGCAGACTGAAAAAGTAAAGACCTAGTAACACTCAAGATATGTCTATGTTTTCTTTCCACCATACCATTCTGTTGCGGTGTATAGACACAACTGGTTTGATGCAAAATCCCTTTTTCTTTAAAAAGATTCTTCATATTATGATTCAAAAACTCAGTTCCATTATCGGACCTAAAGATTTTGACTTTAGATTTAAAATCAGTGAGCAGAACATTGTAAAAAACAGAGAACCAATAGAAGACCTCATCTTTAGATTTTAGAAGATAAACCCAGACTGCCCTTGTGAAATCATCAACAATAGTCAAGAAATATCTGTATCCATCATAGGTAGGTTTTCTATAAGGACCCCAAACATCTATATGAATAACATCTCCTAACCCGGAAGTTTTATGATCACTAATAGGAAAGGGATTTCTAGTCTGTTTAGCTCTATGACAAACATCACAAGGCAAACTAGGTTCATTTCCTATCTTAAGCTTACTTTTGACACAATTCAGGGCTTGATCAGAAGGATGACCAAGTCTACAGTGCCAGAGAAACTTAGCGGTATAACAAACAACACTCGGACTGTTATTAAAACTCTTACCATCAAGATAGTAGAGTCCTCCTATTTCATTACCAATCTCCACAGTCTCCTTGGACCGAGAATCCTGAATATGACAAGAGTACTCCTCAAACACAACTTTACACTTGCTATCCTTACAAAGTTTATGAACAGACAAAAGGTTCACATTAAAATCTGGAACAACAAAGACATCAAATAAGGTAACTTTTTTAGACAGATTCATGTTTCCAATTTTGTTAATCTTAGCAGAAGTACCATTGGGATGCCCAACCCGTAAATCCAAGTCAGAAACATCCACAACATCAACTAAACTTGATTCAGTTCTAGCCATATGTTGGTTAGCACCTGAATCAATCACCCATTTTTTATCACTAGAATTACCAAAGATACCAGCAATACTGGAACTACAAGTACCTGCCATATTAGCAGTAACACCTTCCATTCCAGAATTACCATTGATTAGGGTGAGAAACTTTGCATATTGTTCTCCAGTAAGAAAAAACTTATCACTGTCAGGATCTTTGGAGACATCAGAATCAATAGAAACATTAGAAGCAGACACATTATTAGCAAAAGCCCTACCAATACCTTGAGAGTCAGACTTATTTTGAAACTCATTACTATTTCTAAACTTAAAATCTTTTGGATAACCAATGATTTTAAAACATCTCTCAATGGTGTGACCTTTAGCTCCACAATGCTTACATTGTAAATTGTTAAAAGTAGAGCTGTTATTACCATTATTAAAAACCTTCCCTTTATTGAATTTCTTGGAATCATTGAATTTACTTACAAAAGCAGTAGGTTGAGAGACAGCCTTGTTAGAAATCGAAGTTAAGGAACCACCCTTCTGAAGTGACTCCTCTCTAGATACCACTGAGAAAGCAGTTCTTACAGAAGGTAATGGTTCCATGAGGAGAATATGACTTTTAACCTGACTATACCCATCATCCAGACCGTTTAAGAATTGCATAAGCTTCATTAGTTTAGAGTGATTTTTAAGACTAGTGTTGGCATCACAGGTACACTCAGTTAGACTTGTAAGAGCATCAAACTCTTTCCATAAAGCATCAAGCTTAGAAAAATATTCAGCTACAGATAAGCCATTTTGAGACAAGTTATTTATCCTCTGATGTACATTGAAAATAACAGACCCATCTGATTTTTGATAAGTTTCTGACAACTCATTCCAAATTTCATGAGCAATTTCGGAGCATACATGGTTAGAGTAAATAGACTCTGAAATAGAACCAAGAATCCAAGAGCAAACAACAACATTAACTCTCTCCCATTTTTTATAAACCTTTTCATCCTCCTTATTAGGAACAGAGTAAGTACCATCAACAAAACACAATTTATTTCTACCTTTTAAAGCCCTTATCATAGAGCTCTTCCATACTCTAAAATTATCAGTCTCAGTCAGCTTAATATTGACAATTGATACATTAGCACTATCAGATGGATGTAAATACAAGGGATCATCTACATCTACTGTATCTTTATTTCTAGACTCTTTAGGGCTACTAGGACTTGGCATACTGAGCTAACAAGCAGAAAACAGAACCAACAGATTTCAGAATCAGCAAATCAAGCAGACAAATAGAGACAAAAGAAGGATAATATCAACAGGAATATAGCCAAGAACATGTACAACCAGAATCAAACATAAACAGATTCAGATCCTATATGCAGGAAACAGCTAAATCATAAAAAAAACCAAATCAATAGTAACAAAAACAAGGTACAGGGGACTTACAGAGTCTTGCTCAGGAGACAAGAGCAAGAACATCAAACCTTTTCATAAGACCAGGAGAGAGAGTAGGAATCTGACAAAGAACAGCCAGCGTGAGGCACAAATACGAATCAACCAGCAATGCAGCGACCGAAGCACTCACCCAGAACCATCGCCCAAACAAACAACGATCAAGAAACTAGGGTTCGGGTTTATTTCTAACCCAAACTGATGAAAACCGAAGGAATCACCAACAATCGAGTCAATGAACTTCAGATTCACGAAAAAACAGTCGATCTCTAGGGTTTACGACCTTCACGAACAGAAACCGATCGATCAATCGACAAGAACCAGTCGATTCCAGTCTGCGATAGTGCGATCCTCGAACAAGAAACAATCGAGCCAACCATGAAACGATCCAAGAGCTACCGTCGCTCTGATACCATGTTATGAACTCTCAAACTGGACAATTCGCACTGAACAGATCGAAACTTCAAACTATTACAACCAAATCTGGAAAACTCACTCAAACTTGCGTATATACGTACTGTTTGAAAAGGAACGAGAATAGCAAAAAACTCAGCTCTAATCTCTAACCTAACCTTTTATACAATAGACTAAATAAACACTAATGTTAAGATACGGGCCTCAACTTGGTTCTTGGGCCTTTCTCACATGGCTTGCCTTTGTATCTCTATAACCCACCTGAATTGTAACACCGCAAAAATACAAGCCATATATATATATTTTTTTTTAATCACAGCGGAAGTAATACGTTATAAAACTAAAAAGGAAATAACATTAAAAGTTAAAACCAACACTGTACAAACATACAGTACTTCCTTTAATGTTACAAAACATTTCATAAAGTACGGCTCATCATTCTAAAACCCAAAATATCAGAGCTACGGTCAAACTTTCCCTGTACACAAAAGCTGCAACCTACCGTACCCTCAAAACCTGAAACAGAGAGTTAGGGTGGGGAATTAGCACAAAGCTAAGTGAATGAAAATCAAGCCACAAGCAATTAAAGCAGAACCACAACGATCACAAGAACAGTTTATCTCAAATATCAAAGGACCGGCGGCTCTGCCGAGCCTACGACCAATGCTGGCCATAGCAATGATCTACCGATAGCCATCTGCTAACTGGCACAGTTAAACCCCCTCTGCTACAACAAATGCAACAGAGGATCTAAAACTGCCTAACCAGAAGCAACTGACCCAGCCCAAAACCACGCTTAGCTGACCTCTGCCACAAACATCATGAGCACAATTTCATGCATTGATACTCATATCTTGGACACAATTTCAATAATCATCACATAACCAATCAAACAATCATATCAGACTAAACAGTCTATCGCATGATTAATCGTATAAAATCCAAGTAACCATAACAGTTACAACTAAAACCACTGGTGCATTAAAGTCCACTCACCTGTGTTCTCCAACACCACACTCAGTATTCTAATTTCACTGAGCCTTCTCGTTTCCTGAAACACATCATAACTTAGTCAGTAATTGGGATTACATTCCAATTTACAAAAGCGACAACTCTCATTGGCTACAAGCAATAAAATTACAGAATTATCGTCTGAATCACTACGCACGTAATGGAGTCACTACGCACGTAGTGGACTCCACTTCGCACGAAATGATCACACATCGCACGTATTGAACTTTCAAACTCACGAAGTGGCTAACCCACTTCGCACGCAATGGGCACTGGTACGCACGGAGTGAACCTCACTTCGTGCGACCAAAACTCATTGACTTCATCTTCTACATCATGCACTACGCACGTAATGGAGTCACTACGCACGTAGTGGACTCCACTTCGCACGGCCAATACTCAACATTCAAGAACTTCCTAATCAAAACTCGACATAAACAACACAACATCACCTCTTGCTCGAAATCCAAACGTTAACCCTCGCTTTAGAACTCGAAAACAGAATCACAGACTCAAGTTATGAATGTGTGTGTTAAAGGTTCTTTTCTCTCTTCTCTTATGCAGCCAAAACCCAACAAATGAGAACAAACATAAACAAATGCTATATATATATAGGTCAAGACTGAAAATATTACACTACACAGTGCAAATACTGATATCTGAGATACAGAAACTTAAATAAAGCGGTCCTACTCAAGTCATCAACAAGCAACAAGGTATTATTCGGGACCCTAGTATAAAAACGAATCATATGCTACCAATAACATATAAAAATATTAAACTTAATATTTTTACCTCTTACCTCGCGGTCCAATTTAAATACCAAGTAAGCATCAAATAAATATATAAATAAATAGCAAATAATTATTAACAATCAAATATACTAATATAAACAATTAAATAACTTACCACCGCCACGAAACAACTAGGCCCTAAACGCGGGTGTTACAACACCACACTCAGTATTCTAATTTCACTGAGCCTTCTCGTTTCCTGAAACACATCATAACTTAGTCAGTAGTTGGGATTACATTCCAATTTACAAAAGCGACAACTCTCATTGGCTACAAGCAATAAAATTACAGAATTATCGTCTGAATCACTACGCACGTAATGGAGTCACTACGCACGTAGTGGACTCCACTTCGCACGAAATGATCACACATCGCACGTATTGAACTTTCAAACTCACGAAGTGGCTAACCCACTTCGCACGCAATGGGCACTGGTACGCACGGAGTGAACCTCACTTCGTGCGACCAAAACTCATTGACTTCATCTTCTACATCATGCAATAGACTGTTTAGTCTGATATGATTGTTTGATTGGTTATGTGATGATTATTGAAATTGTGTCCAAGATATGAGTATCAAGGCATGAAATTGTGCTCATGATGTTTGTGGCAGAGGTCAGCTAAGCGTGGTTTTGGGCTGGGTCAGTTGCTTCTGGTTAGGCAGTTTTAGATCATCTGTTGCATTTGTTGTAGCAGAGGGGGTTTAACTGTGCCAGTTAGCAGATGACTATCGGTAGATCATTGCTATGGCCAGCATTGGTCGTAGGCTCGGCAGAGCCGCCGGTCCTTTGATATTTGAGATAAACTGTTCTTGTGATTGTTGTGGTTCTGCTTTAATTGCTTGTGGCTTGATTTTCATTCACTTAGCTTTGTGCTAATTCCCCACCCTAACTCTCTGTTTCAGGTTTTGAGGGCACGGTAGGTTGCAGCTTTTGTGTACAGGGAAAGTTTGACCGTAGCTCTGATATTTTGGGTTTTAGAATGATGAGCCATACTTTATGAAATGTTTTGTAACACTAAAGGAAGTACTGTATGTTTGTACAGTGTTGGTTTTAACTTTTTATGTTATTTCCTTTTTAGTTTTATAACGTATTACTTCCGCTGTGATTTAAAAAAAAATATGGCTTGTATTTTTGCGGTGTTACAATTTGGTATCAATATTATGTAGAAAAGAAGCCCAAGAACAAAACCATGCGTGTGTTTATAAAACATATTGAATTACACAAGGCATGTAACACACAAGCACCAAAGGTGGCTAAGGGAAATACGGGCTACATCCACACTAGGTGTGCACCCAACCCGTATTACAACCCGGTCTCAAGCACACCTCCTTCAAGGTCTTCAAAAACTTCAGCAGTCCTTAGCAGTCCGTACTTCAACAGCTCACGACCCAACACTGCTTCATCAACACTGCTTCACCTACACATAAACAAACCAAGTCACCGCTAACACAATAAATTAAACGTGTGCCCAATGTTGGTTTTGGAGAGTATTATACTTTCAACACCGTATACTCCCATTTCTTAGTAGATTCTCGTAGGAGTTGGAGTTCGCACATCCTTGTAGATTCAGTTAAGAACCTCCTCTTATTGTATGTGTGTTTTAATCTATGAACAAACACACTGCTTTTGTAACAATCTGAAAACTTGGCTAGTATAATTGAAAAGTATTATATAATTGTTGTAATTATATGATCATGAATTTATTTATTTTTTGTCATGGATGCTAGTAAGAAGAGTCATTGAATCACAAGTTTCATCAACTACAAAACAAAACGAGGATATATGTGAGATGACTAAAGTAAAGGATGAAGACCATGTAGGCCAGTTTGACGATCAAGTCGGCTCTCATGGTGATAAAGTGTAGATATGAATGAAGTATGTTGTCAGAGAGTATATTAGTTGTCAAAAACATTAATCGGATATATTATTTATAGTAAGAAAACATTATAGAAGGCTATGACATGATTATCATATGAGAATGTTGGTGTAAGATTGGTTTCATTAAAAGTCATATAAACTGAAATATTGAGACTCTTGGCTTTTAAGTACCTTGTACTGTATGTCAAAAATGTATTTAAGATCATAATATCATTAGATCAGACAAATCTTAATCGACATATGTACATCCTAGGATTGGAAATCGTAAGACAAAAGGCCTTACTATTTAACAAGAGATCGAGGCTCTAAGGCTTGCTAAGAAGGCCAACCCTGTGTTAGGGCTTGAGGATGGATAAGAGGAGCATTGTTTAATGTTCCAAAGGTGTCATTTGAGGGTCATATGACATTTCTAGAATCATGTTTATAGTCGTTGTGTTAAGATCCTGACCAGACAGGCCTTTCAAGCTTCATTTAGTGGGTAAGACATTCGCTTTTCTCATGTCATAAGTCGAGGTTCATGGTGACTTTGAAGGATAATCTTGTGCTATGTGAGTATATATGTAAAATTATTTTACTATGGGGTTGTTTGTATTATTGTTTTATGAGCTTTGTTTATTTTAATGTTCAATTTTATTGCTTTTTTATGCTATAATAATAAAACAAAAATAAACTTATTAAAAATAAATGATGTTTCCCACTCTTCTTTATAGGGTAAAGATGATTGATCGTTTGATGTATTAGCCTCTCTCGAAGCATGCAGAAAGGTGCTCGGGCTCCTCGGGTAAATTTGGGTTCCCACTATCACTTCTTCGGATTCCCTCCTTCTTCCCTCCTTCAGCTTCCTACACCTGAGCTACCCCCTGATTTTTTATGTAAGTGTATAAGAGAGAGTAATAAGATCAAAAATATTTGATTGTTTGAATTATGTGCTACTTGAGTTTTGAATAACAGATAAAAATGAAAGAAAAAAATGATATAAACATTTGGATTAAAAAAGATTTAAAATAAGTGATATTTATGATCTTATAAATATGCGACGTTGATTTAATATGCATTAAATTTTATAACATATTAAGGATATAGTATTAATTTTTTTAACGACTCTCCTAAATATACATCACTTTGTCTTTAATGAGACTTAAACCCATGACATTTAGTCAATAGGACACCACACCAAAATATTTAGTGTTTACCACTAAGCTACAAGCTAAGGGGGTGTTTGTTTTAGCTTATGAAGGGCTTATTTTTCCGATTTATTTTTCATAAGCTCGTTTTTTCTAACTTATTTTTCAAGGGTCAAGCTTATTTTTTTCTTGAAACTCGTAATAAGCTCGAAAGTCTAAAAATAAGCCGAAAAAACTAGCTTATAAAAAATAAGCCGGAAAAATAAGCCCTAAATAATTAAAACAAACACCCTCTAAGTGGCATATCTATAATAAATATATATAAGAGACTTACCATATTTCTATTTTTACTTAATAATCAACTTCTATCAACCACTCAAAACCTTTAATTTCAAAATCCTTCAATTTTATCAAAATTTTTTTAGAAAGATTGGCGAATTCAATTTTAAATGGATTGGAAGAGGGCTAGATGAAAATTATAAGGGTGTTTTATCAAACATGTGAGGGCTTTTAATAAAATGTGAGGGGTTTTTTTATAAAATTTGTTTATTAATGTAATTAATTATATTTTCTTTATAAATTATGATTAATAAATTGTGATATATTTTATTTAGAGAAAAAATAGTTATATATTTGCTACCGTCTTATTTTTATCTACATTTTGATATAAATTTTATTGTTAGATGACACTTTTTTAAAATTAGTATATTCTTAAATTTTTTGTTATTCATTAATAGTGATAGGTTTTTTGTTTAGCCAAGTGGGTCTTTTAGGATTATGGTGATGAGCTGATTAGTCAGCTTCAATATGTTATTTAAAGTGTTTAGCTATTGATTTTAAAACATTTTCAATCTTATTATAAAGACATGTGTAACCTTTTACAAAATATGATTTAAAATAAAATGTATCATTAAATGATGATATATTATATATTTAAAAATCCAAATTGAGAGATGTAAAGATAGATGTTCTTGATGGTCCTGGAACTATTTTATTAGTGTCATTCATTTATCATATATTTTTCAATTATTTCAATTTTATACACGTGTTATCGAGACAAGATCATCTTTTTTTTTTTGAAAGGCAAATATCATACCATTCCATACCAAAACAAACAACTACAGAGTTTCATTGCTTTTGCAAGATGCAAAAGCATTACAATGCCGCAACTAAAAACAAACATTCTATTTGTGATCTAACTCGCTAAACTACTACTATCCAACATCGAACTAACCACGATCCACATACCACACGACTAACCAGGATCTAAAACAGTAACAAAGATCTAAAACACGAACTAACCAAGAACCCACGAACCACAAAACCACGAACTAACCACGACAACGAGATCTGAAGCACAAACTAACCTCGAACCAACCACAAGATCTGAACTTGATCTGAACACTAGACGAAAGCAAACGAACTGTAATCTCGAACTGGACTTGAAAGGACAACGAACCACACGAACCAATAACAGCACACGAACCACTAACCACGAACCACACGAACCAACGAACCACACCGAACTTGAAAGAAACAACGAACCACATTGAACTTGATCTGAACCATCCCTGAAAGAACAGTTTTGTAACGCCACCCCTAACGAGCTTAAAATTAGAGTTAATTAAAACTTTTTAAACAACGATTATCAAAAGCGTACAGCGGAATTAAACACCAATTACAAAAACAACGTGGTTTGACTCGGCTAATTAATTACATCAAAAGTTAAGCCAAGTTCCTTTACTACAAGCGTTACCTACAAGTTTTCCGACCATCGGATCCATACATACCACAACGTGTTCCCCAAAAGATATACACAACAAAAACTACCATCAGTACCCGCCTCACCAGGCCTCTAGCATCAACCTGCGAAAAAGATAAATCTTGCACCGTTAGCTACAACTAGCTAGTGAGCACCAATTACACATAAGCAACGATAAGATGGCTATCATGTATCAGAACAGCACACAGGGCTATCCTATCATATTGAGGCGAGCCAAATGTATCAGCAGTAGTCGTATGTTGCAGGGGAGCCAACCCTGCTCAACAACCCAACAACAGTCCACGTGGTACACCATGTCTTTCATGCTGGTTCCAATCTATCAAGGAACCCAATCGCATAAAGGAACGGCGGCCTGCAGAGCCCTACCCAAGTGTATACTACATGAGTACCGTTAGTTCCCCAATCCGTAGTCCCAAAGGACCCTAGGAACCCAGCCAGATACTAACACCCATCTACCTGACTGACCTCCGTGTTCTCCAATTCAGTGTCCGGACAAAACTTCATAAACAAATAGCTAATCCAATAAGGATCCAGTTCATGCGCGCATATAATCACAACAATATCTTTCATATCAATAATAAGCATGCTTGTACAACTCTATCATAACATACCTCCATTTCCACGTATCAATGCACCAATCACGTGTCAACATGTACTACAGATAACTTACCTACTGAGACTCATGGGAAACCGGTACTCACCTCGAAGCTACAAGAGGCAGATATGCAATCGGGAATCCCAATAGCACACAGAATCGTCCGAGTCACCTAACACCAATAAACATAGATAAACACCCCTTAGTATACACTACAATAGACTGCACTAACAACAGTCTCAACAAAAGGTCAACATGGCATCTGACAGCCTCCTACGGCCGCAGGAACATGTTCCTACGCCCGCAGGACAACTTTCCAACACGTACTACGGCCGTAGTATTCATACACTACGCCCGTAGCAATTCTTGCCAAAGAACCATGACCTACGGCCGTAGTAACCATATCCTACGCCCGTAGTAGGTATCCTTTGGGTAACTACGGCCGTAGGTTATATACCCACGCCCGTAGTCTTGTTTCCATCACCCGTGGGTGGTAATCCTCTTGAATTCAATCCTACGGCCGTAGCAACCATTTACTGCGACCGTAGTAACTACAACAACGCCCTACGGCCGTAGTAACATTATACTACGCCCGTAGGAACCACATTTACAGTGTGTTCTTGCTCTGTTCTTCGACAGCCGCTGTTTTTCGAACTTTCGACACAAAAACCATCTTGAATCCGTATTCAAGTGTTTACACAACATATCTAGCATACATATGAACTTACTAACATGATTTGGACATAAAAACAACACAAAACACATCTAAATCTTCACTTTGACACCACACACACTAACACACCAAGAACTAGGTTTTACAAGAAAACCTTACAAAGATGATGGCTATTAACAGCTTGCTTCTGAAATTCAGCTTAAGAACACTTCAATCAACAGCTTGCTTTCTGATTTCTATCTCCAAAAGACCAAGGATTTGTGTGTAGGTGTTTAAACGTGCGTATGTATGTGTGTGCATAATTGTGGGTGTTTGTTTTGTGTCAACAGAGGATAAGGAAGGATGTTAAGCCGACCTTATGAAGTTTATACCCCCTCCCGGGTATTTCGTTCTCCTATTCAACTTAAAACACAACTTAAGGTTATCCGTTTCAACTAACGGAGATATTTTTGGAACCATTATCCAAAACCGTTCAACTATTTATCTACTTGGTCAACTTATGACACTTTTTATAATACTACATTTTTATCCACATTTAACACCAGTTAGCACCATTTAACACCAATTAGCATCAATTCATGGTTAGAACACCAATTAACATTTAAGACACCATTTAGCAACATGTATACTACATTTAGCAACAAAACACCAGTTAATGTCAACGTACAACTGTTAAGGCTACATGTACTACAGTTTACAACAGTTTACGCGTGGGGTATTAGATTTCACTTAAGTCGGTTTGTGTCCTCCCTTATCATCTGGAGAACACAAAACATACACCAACACACATACTAACTTACGTACACACACATACTTGGGGGAATTGAAGGTGAAATCCAAAGAAGATCAAGTTGGGGAGATTTCAGTAGCTAATTCAGACCCATAAGCTGTGTTGTTTCATCTTCTTAGTAAGAATTCTTGAGTTTTAAACCTAGTCTGTGTTCTTGAAAGAAAATGCCCATTTGAAGGGTTGAATTGATTAACCAATGATGAATTGAAGTAAGAATCATGTAATAAGGTGTATAAGATGTTAAACAACATGTGGTAATGTTAGAAGTCGAGTTTTGGTCGATAAAAATGGTGAAAAACGCGAGTTTCAGGCCTAATTCGCGAACAGAGACGAAGGCCTGCTGTGCAGGAACCTCCTACCCCCGTAGGAGAATGTTCCTACGGCCGTAGGAGGGGTGTTTTTCAGATTTGTAAAAATTTAGCTCCTACTCCCGTAGGGAAAAGTTCCTACCCCCGTAGGAAGGTGTTTTTCAGGAATATTAAGATTAACCCTTCTTTGGCCGTAGGAAAAGGTTTATGCGGCCGTAGGAGGGTATTTTGTGTATTTTATGTGGTTTACCACCTACGGGTGAAGAAAAGAAGCCTACGGGCGTAGGTACATAACCTACGACCGTTGGTACCCAAAGAATCACTTCTACGGGCGTAGGGTATGGTCCCTTCGGCCGTAGGGTATGGTGATATATGCGTTTTTATACATGTTTTACATGTTAGAATACCCCGTACTTAGCCCAAATACAAGGTGAATACTTCTAATATGGATCTAATATGTTTAACATTCACCATGCAGGTTACAAGGAGCTTTAAGCAAGATAAATGGGCACAACAAGGAAAGAATTGAAGAAAATAGAAGAATAGTGAAAAAATGCTCTCTACGGCCGTAGGGATTATATCCTACGGCCGTAGGAAGCCCTCTTCTAGAATCCATCATTGCCTGCCAGATCTTGCGTGTCCCGGACAAGTGGTTTAACGTTGCGTGTGTAGAAAATCCAGTCATGATTTCCTACGGCCGTAGTAGCTTATTCCTACGGCCGTAGGAAGCCCACTTACAGCAGATTAAATTCAGAATTCTGCCATTTTGCAAAGGGTTACCATTTTCACCTCCACTCCGGAAAAACACTTCCATAGACCCTCTCTAAATATCCTAACACTCCAGGGGACTTCTCTTGGTGATTCTAAGGAGGAGAGCTTGGATCTTGAAGGCTTGGAACAACATTTGGAGCTTGGATTCATTAGTTATATCATTGCTAGCTTGGGTATACTCTTTCCATTTATTATATCAATCATGTACCCATGTGTTCCAGATGTTGTAATGTTACTATTATTGTATATGGATAACTAAACTCATTTCACTTGGGCCAAGATGATTCTTGGCTAAGTTATGGCAATATATTTGACTTTTATGATGACTTGATTCATATATGCATGTTTAATCTTGAATACAAATGTGTTTTATCAATTTAGTATGTTTAATCTAACCATGTTCATGTGTGATAATGTGTATATGATAACTCATTCATGTTTTAACATATGAATATTCAAGAATGATGGTTGATTTTATTAATTCCATGTTGAGTTTGTTATTAGAAATGATACATCTTGCATGGTTGTCATTAGATGTCATTTTTGGAATATGATTTGAATCATTTCAGGTTCATCCATTATTGGTTATGTTAATCATATGTTGGTTTTATGCATGCCTTATGATTATAGATGAAAATCTTGTTATTTGGTGTATTTATGGGTTAAACATGCTACTAATGATTAAAGGATTCACAAAGATGTTTGTTGGTATGTTTAGATGGTGAAATGAACTCACATGTATGCCTTTGTTATGCTTGTCTTAGTGTTCAATGTGCATATCACATGATTCATGTTTTAAGAAGTGTTGGCTATACTAGAAATGGTAGGTTTAACATGTTCATATCTTTAGAAATCATGTGACTAAACATTAAGAATCCCTTAATTGTGAGGTTTGAGTTTAGATGAGTTTATGACCCCATTGTACCAGTTTACATGTGTTTATGATCTGAGATTAAAGTCTAGATTGTAATTTGTTGTTGAATGCCTTTATGTTAGATTTGAATGTTCTGTCGGATGGGTCCCTACGGCCGTAGGAAGAAATCCCTACAACCGTAGGACTATCCAGACTGCTACGACCGTAGTAAATAATTACTACGGCCGTAGGAGCCATTTTCACCACCAGTGTGCTGTTTTTGCTTGTTTTAACTAATTTAACCACTTTAACACATTTTTGGGTTCTGAGGACTACTGGATATGTCATTTGAAAAGATGTATGTCTTTGTAGTGTGATTTGGACGTGATCTGGTGGATCTGTAGTTAAATCCTTATATACCGTTGCTTGCCTGATTATGTTTAATTGCTAAGTCTGAGTCTTGATAACTCGAGTGAAGATTTGTGCATGATAATATGGTTTTGTCAAGTATTAGAACAGCTTGCTATGCACTTAAACTATTCAAGTCCCCATATTAAGTTTTGTATTGTGTCATTGCCATGACTAGTCTCGATGATTCGAAAGCCTGAGTGAATCTGTTATCCTGTCTGTTTGCCTTCAGTGTTAATCTGTTTTAGTTGTTGTATTTCCTGTTTAATTTAGTTCATTCTGTCACTTGCTTATTAATCCTGCTGATCAAATAACAATGAGACTTAAGTATTGGTAGCTTCCTGTCCTGGTGGAACGACATCCGGTCTTACCGAGTCTATACTACTATTGACCAGGTTATACTTGCCTGAGTCGTGTGTAGTATCTGCTTAGTAACATCGTTTTTATAAATTTAAAACGAGGTTGTGTCCCAAGATTTTATAACCAGAGAAAAATAAGCAGTCCTTGTGAACACCATATGGTTTCTTGAAAAGGAACTCTTGCGGGCGTAGGATGTATTCCTACGGCCGTAGGAGGTGTTTGGAAGGTGTCCTGCGGCCGTAGGACACATCTACTGCGGCCGTAGGAGCTGTTCCAGGTTGCTTGTTGTTCATTGTACGTTTACGTAGAAGCAATGATAGTACTTTTAGACGTTGACTGAACCTACACATGATGTGTTAGGTGATTCGGACGATTCCGTGTGCTCCTGGGATTCCCGAATTCATATCTGCCTCTTATAATCTCGAGGTGAGTACCGGTTTTCCCATGAGTCTCGGTAAGTAGCGTTGTCTGTTGTTTGTTGAAATATGTTGTCGATGTCGCACACGTGCGTATATGAGGTATGTTATGCCATGTTGTTATATATTGTTGCCATGCTAAGTTGCTTTACACGTTGGTTATGAATCGCATGCGTATAGTTGAACCCGTAATGGGTTGGTAGTTGTATATGTGATACTGGTCCGGACTGATGTTGGCATGGTTAAGGTCAGCTTTCTTCCCGAAGGCTGGATCCCTTTGATTTAATAACGGGGATCAACGGTACTCGGTGTCAGCACGCCGGGGTGGTCTTGCAAACCACCGCTCCTTAACGTGAGTTGGGATCTTAGCTTTCGTTGAGATCCGAGTTGTTGAGCTTCGAGCTTCGTAACGCGTTTGGTGGACTGCTCTTCGCTCCCCCACCATTGCGGATAGTTGTTGCTGATGGTCCCCAGTTTGAATCGTTGAGCGGGGTTCCCTTCCCTGCGAGATATGATTCCTACTTATTTGTTGGCGCGACGCTATGTGTTAGGATAGCCTTATGTGCTGTCCCGTAGTTGGGATAACCTGTTTATTGATGCTTATGTGTTAATCTGTACTCACTAGCTAGTTGTAGCTAACGGTGCCTAATTTCCCTTTTTGCAGATGCGAAGTAGTTTGCCTGGTGAGGCGGGACTGTTGGTAGTTGTTGTACATTCCTTTTGCGGAACACTGCTCGTTGTATATTTATGTGATCCGATGGTCGGTGGTGTCGGTTAGTTGGTAACACCAAACTGTAGAACTTGGCATATTTTTGTTGTAATTAACTGCCGAGTCAGTTAACACTTACAATATTTTGTAATGACGTTTACTTCCGCTGCTGGCTTTTATTATATTAAGTTTAAAAAGCTTAAATTTTCCTTAATTTTAAGCGCGTGAAAACCGGTGTTACACCGTATATATAATGGTCTATAAACTAGAATTATTAAATAACACTAAGCACAATCGATAAAAGAACGTAATTTTACTTAATGTTTCTTGGAATCGAGAATGCAACTTTAATTAAAGTGAACAGTGAACAATGATCATCGCCATCCCTTTCTCTCTATCCCTCGTCCCCACACAACCAAACAAATAGATACAACTTCCTGTAAGTATATATACACACACATTCAACCGTTACAATCCACACTTCCGCTTTTGCTTTCCCAATTCCTCTACGATAATGCTGTAAAGTCGAGATTTTTATTGTTGGGATTTTAGTATACGCTTTCATAAATCAATCGACACTCGTATTGTTTTCATTAAAGAATTTGTTTAAAGGTAATTTCACTTGGGTTTTTTATTGATTATAAAACGCCGGTGAAACTGGCATGGATTTCTTAATCGTAATATTGGCGGCGGCCGCCGCAGCTGCGTCAGTGGTGAACGGCGATGTCGGCGGGTTTCCGGCGAGGGTTCTGACTCTGGAAAGGGCTTTTCCGGCGAATAAGACGGTTGAGCTTGAAGTCCTCAGAACAAGAGACCGTGTGAGACACGCCCGAATCTTGCAGCGTTTCTCCGGCGGCATTGTTGACTTCAACGTTGTTGGCACTTCCGATCCTTACTACGGCGGGTAATTTCATCAAAAGCCACAGTTTTTTTCTGTTTTTTTTTTCTTTTTATGATTTCTATATTCACTAATTTAGTTCTTGGTCCACATTAAAGTTAGGACATTTTTATTGTTTAATTATGCATTATTGTCGGTGACCATGTTCTTATGAATTCGGTGGTCTTGTTTGTCTGGAATTCTTTTAGAAAGTATCTTAAATTATTTTTTCTGGTATGATAATGAGTGTCTATAGATTCTTGGATGTTTATTTTCAAGTCTTTCCTAATCATAATTTAAAGAATGATGTGTACAAATATTAATATCAAACTTAGATGTTACACCTAAAATGGCGCTGTATCATTTCCCTTTTAAAAACTTAAAATGTTAGATTTTATCAGGTTTTGACATATTGAATACTGATAGTAGAGTGCATTTTGACCTTTGGGTTCCATACCTACTGATTTGAATTGTTTTAAATTTGGTTGTTGTAAACTTTAATGGGGAGATTGATTTTCCAATAGAAATAGAAATATTTATGAAGTTGAAAAAGAAATTGTTTGTCCAGAAAGTCAAAATGTATACAATCTCCTGTGTTATAGGTTGTACTTTACTAAAGTGAAGTTGGGTTCTCCACCAAAAGAGTTCAATGTCCAGATTGACACCGGAAGCGACATTTTGTGGGTTACTTGCAGTTCTTGCAGTGATTGTCCTCAATCAAGTGGATTCGGTGTATGCTTCTTTCTCCTTTTTCAAATTTGAATAAAGTCCATGTCTAATTTGCCTGCTAAAACTGGTCTTTCTTTTGGCTTACATATATTGCATTAATTTTCTTTTTTTTCTTCATAGATTGCACTCAACTTTTTTGATGCTGGAAGCTCGTCTACGGCTTCTTCAGTATCCTGTTCTGATTCAGTATGCTCCTCAATGGTCCAAACCGCAGATGCATCATGTTCTGATGGCAATCAATGTGGTTATAGTTTTCAGTATGGAGATGGTAGTGGAACATCGGGTCATTATGTGACGGATTTGTTGTATTTTGACACAATTGTGGGGCCTTCCATGGTTGCCAACTCTTCGGCTTCTATTACCTTTGGGTGAGCTTCTTGTGACTTCTATTAAAGTTTTCATTCACATGCAATGTGATTGAATCATATAACGCGAGTATCTAGACCTCTATGTTACTTTGGAAAAATTTAATCTTTTACGGTGGAAAATTTTGAATCATACATGAAAAAGGAACTATGCAAAAATGAAAAGGCCAAACGGGTGCCTATGTGGGTTCCGAAAATGATGATGTGGCAATAATATCATTATCAGATTTTTTAGCTATAATAGAAAACCGGTTGTCGGAAATTTGGTTTTCTTGTGGCAATTGCTTACCTATTTCTCCATGATTAGTTTTCTTGTCCTAACTGCTTAGCTATTTCTTAAGAGACTCAAACTCACTATCTATGGTTATAGAAAAATATTAAATACCATTAGGGCAAAGCCCACTTGTGTATAGTTATATTAATTAGCACTCCATATTATATTTGACTTTAATCTATGTTATCTTATTGCCACATGTAGTACACATATTCGTTCAAAATAGAAAATTTTAGTGAGTTCGTTTAATTTTGCAGAGCAAAGGTGAATATATTATTTTATTGCTTGTAATGATTAGGTGTAGCACCTATCAGACGGGTAGCTTGACTAAACCAGAAAAGGCGATTGATGGGATTTTCGGTTTTGGTCAACATGGTTTGTCTGTTGTTTCACAACTTTCATCACGAGGAATTACTCCAAAGGTATTCTCACATTGCTTAAAAGGAGATGGAACGGGTGGTGGCAAGCTTGTCCTTGGTGAGATTTTGGACCCAACCATGGTTTATAGTCCCCTTGTCCCATCACAGTACGTATTACCTCGAGTATGAAAATTTTCAACTTTTTTAATCACTTGTTCTCGGTTCTTTTAATTCACATTGTCATTGCATGGAGAATACTCTCCTTGTCCCAAAATAAATGCAACATTATCTAGTTTTGGCAACAAAAATGCAAACTTTGGCAACATTCTCATCCAAAATGACCTATTTATGCTCATTAGTAAACATGAGACAAGTGTTTAAAGGTTTCCGATCTCTAACTTTCAGGCCTCATTACAATTTGGATTTAGAGAGTATTGCTGTCAATGGGCAGATGTTGCCAATTGATCCAGCTGTTTTTGCCACAACAGATAACCGAGGAACCATTGTTGATACAGGAACAACTTTGACATACCTCGTTGTTGAAGCATTTGAACCTTTTGTCGATGCTGTAAGTTTTAGATTTTCTTTCAGGCTCTATCATGGTATCTGTTTTTGACTTTACTGGTCAAATGAGTCATAATTTTAGAATTATAAGCTCAAAATTCAAGCTAAACTTCGTTAGTTGGTAATATTTGAGCTCAGATTATGCAATTATTACCATACGACTTTCTATCATTAGAAAATGCTTGTATCTACAGCTTTCATGGAGGCAGCAATTTCAACATTTCATGAAATTCCATGTATTTCTGCATGAGAAATCAATAACTCCATAAAATTGTTTCCATGCTTGATCATTCTGGACCTGTCTTCGTGTTAAGTGTTTGTGTCTTGTTTGCAGATAACTTCTGCCGTTTCACAATTAGCAACACCTGTTATCTCCAAGGACACCCAATGTTATTTGGTTACATCAAGGTACCTACCAAATGCCTGTCTATTCCTGTTGTCATTTGGACATCCAAGTAATCCTCTCTTTTTTTTCTTTTTTCTTTTGGGCTCATAAACAGCATTACTGGGATTTTCCCGGAGGTTTCTTTGAACTTTGCTGGCAGTGCATCCATGATCCTTAAGCCAGAGAACTATCTTGTACATGGGGATCCTGTTGTGAGTTTTCTTAATAATTCCGACTTTCTTGTGTGTGTTTTCTCAAATCCCTAAACTGAAAATGAATCAAAAAGCACTAAGCTTTGCACCAAATGCTTACAGGATGGGGGCACACCATGGTGTATCGGCTTCCAGAAAGTTCAAAATGGGGTATCAATTCTTGGAGGTCAGTTAAAAATCGCCTTCCTTCAGAAAGATATGGATTTATTATGTTGTATCTTACACCTTCATACGTAGGAAAAGACTATTCTGCCCTTGAGACCAGCATGCTCTTGCCCTTTAGACTTCCAACTGTTTTCTGTTATTTCTCTTAACTGAATATTATGGTATGTTTTGAGATATCTAGAAGTTCTAGGCCTATGGTACATGTTAAAAACTTAGTAATTGATCATTTTTCCTTTAGATCCCTTTCCATCATTTTGACTTATGAGCGTAGAAGCCTTGGTAGTTGGCGTGACATAAGGAAGGTGATTCGTACACCATCGATTACTTGTACGACTTAGAATATTTAAAATTTATCATTATACCCTTTAATTACAAAGAACAGATGAACCAATGAAAAGGTAAGATATGCACTTATCAAAGGATTTAGGGTGAATGGATACGTTAGGTGGTGTACCAATATTATTGTAAACCTTTTAAAGTTATCCATATGTGGCTTCATATTTATGAATTTAATCGTTATACCCTATAGTTACAAAGAAAAGACAACAATGAAAGGGAAAGAATGTACTTTATTAATGTTTTAAAGGTCATAATATCACCTCCCATATCTTAGAGGTTACAACCCATTTTGGTACAGTGGGTCGTTTGAGGGTTAAGCAGGTCAAAGGGTTGAAAGTCATCCAAATTGTGTTACATATACGTTTTTTTTTTAAGTTAGGCTATTATTGTAATAGTATGGTTTTTGCAGCATTTTAATGCTAATAGTTATAGAGTTAGTTATTCTTGGTCCCGTGATTTGGTGGTTTTTATGGTTTTGGTCCCTAACTTTTATTTTTGCAGTTTTGGTCCCCATACGACCAAACCTCTTACAAGTTTGGTCTCCGGTCAAAATTGAATGACCGAATTACCCATGTCCCGTTAATTTCTTCATTCTCTTTAATTTTTAAATATTTATATTTTTTAATTAAGAAAAATCATATTACTAAATACATCTCTTTATCCTTAACTTACCCCTATCTCTCTCTCTCTCTCCTCCCCCTCTCTCTCCCACCTAGAACACCACATGAACACGAACACCAACACCAACAACCCTTCACCAGCTCCGGCCATCCCTTTTCCAGCAAGGTCTAACGACACCACTACCTTCCTCTTCATCCAACACCATAACCTCCTTCATCATCTCAACCACCACCACTGCCTTCATCATTCATCTCAACCACCCCCGTCAAGATCTTGAAAACTCCACCGCACACCACCCCCATCTCCCAAATCCTTAACGCAACCAGTGCCAACCGGCCTCTCCGCACTGCAAAAAGTAGATCTAGTTGATCTCATTTGAAATTTCGAAAACCACATCGCAACAACACCCTAACAATTTTAATCGGTTCATGGTTTTGATTTGAATCCAAGGCCAAAAAATGGTGGATTTCAATCTCGCGTTTGTGATTGTGGCCTTTGAAGATGAAGGTGGTTGCCGGAGAGCTAACCATTCATGATTTCATGGCACTGGCAATACTCTATTTCCGATGGGGTAAGAACGACAAAAGATGGAGGCAATGTTGCTGGGTGAAGAAGGCAGCAACAACGGTGGTGGTAGGTGAAGAAGGCGCAGTGGTGGTTGAAGATGGAGGAGGTGGTGGTGGTGGTGATGGTGGATGAAGATGAAGATAGTGGTGGTGTTCACGGTTGATGGTGGTTGGAGTTGGCGATGATGGCAAGAGGGTGATGGTTGTTGATGGTGGTGTTGGAAGTGAGGTGGCGATGGAAGTGATGATGGTGATAGTATTATATCTAAGAGAGGGAGTGTGTGTGTCTGTGGTAGCTGAATGTAAAAATGGGGTAGGATAGAGAAAGAGTAGGTGCGCGTTAAAAGATTGTAAGAGAAGAAAGAATATCAGATATTTGAAATAGAACAAATTAATAAATAAATTTAAAATTGAGAAAATGAAGAAATTAATAAGGCAAGAGTAGTTTGGTCATTCAAATTTGGTTAGGACTAAATTCATAAGAGGTTTGTTAGTTTAGGGACCAAAACTATAAAATCAAAAGTTAGAGACCAAAACCGTAAAAATTACCAAACCACGGGGATAAAAAATGTAAATAACTCTTAATTACAAGAGTTAATTACATTTTTGGTCCATGTGGTTTAATAGAATTTATGGACTAGTTACTGGGTCTGAAATTTATGGGGTTAGCCCCTCCCGACCCGACTTTCTTACGTTATTGGTCCCTCTTAAAGTTTAAACGACTAAAATGCCTTTTTTTCATATTTTTTATTCAATTTCTTGAATATTTAGTTGTTTATAAATATTAACAATAGTCGATATCTAAATTTAAACATAGAAAACATTACAAAATTATTTCAACACAATCTCCCTCAACCTCCGTGTGTTACTCTCTCATAATCTCATATACAAACTCATCATGGCCGACCAATCTACTAGGTTGCTACTCCGGTGACCAACACTATTTTCGGTGACCCTTTGTTACTCACCCTCTCACTCTCTCTTGACCTTGAGAAAGGACCAAGAATCCATCTTCCTCTCGTCTTCCCACCGATTGGCCACCCTCTTTGATGACACTCACCAAATCTATGAGATGCCATTTGAAGAACACACGTACCTGATTTTGAATTTTCACCAAGAACAAAACCAAATCGAAGCCCACCCAGATCTGAACAAAGCCCTAAACTAGAATAAAACATGAACTTGTTCATCAAAGAAACCCTGAATTGGGTTTAGCCGAATGTAAATAAGAATTTTAAAGGACGAAGATGGGAGAAAAGAGTAGAGATGGTCGATGTATGTACAACGCAGGTGTTGGAGGCGAAAATGAAATGGTCGATGATTCAGAGGTGCAGACGCAAATTCAACGTAGGAGAAGGTGACGGTGGCGGTTGTGGTCGTCGGCGGTGGCTAGTGGCTTTGGTTGTGTACCGGAGAGATGAATACCGGTTAAGCTTGCCGGAGAACCACCGTGAAATATAAATTCCCAAATTGGAAGAGTGACTATGGATTATGAAATTGTAGATCCCTTGGTTGAAGTAAAGTTCGTCGGAGAAGGGAGACGACCGGAGTAAGCTGCCGGAGAAGGGAGAGATGCAGATGGCCGATCTAGGTGAGGAAGAGAGAGAGAGAGATTCACAATTGAATCAATGGATAAATTTGATACAGATTAAAAATCAATATTAATACTAAAAATCAAAAGAAATGAAAAAAATAAAGGGAGTAAGGGCAATTTGGTCATTTTAAATTGACCGGGGACCATTAGTGTAACAAGTTGGGGTTGGGAGGAACCAAACGCGTAAAAGATCGGACCCAGGGACCAAATCCATAGTTTCTATCATACCACGGGGATCAAAAATATAATTAACTCTAATTATTATATCTAAATGCCGGAGGTCTTTCCAGGAAGCAATCTCTCTACCTACGGGTAGAGGTATGATTGTCTACATCCCACCTCCCCCATACCCCGCTTCTTACGGGATTGGGTATTGTTGTTGTTGTTGTTGTAATTGTTATATCTAAAGAAATGAATATAAAAAGTGTTTGCAAGGCGCTCCAACCCACTAAAAAGTTACTCGTATTAACCGACAACCTGCCTGCACTGCCTAATTTTCCACCCCTAGATTATTTTTTAGGGCTTTACTTCTTGATCACCAGTTTATATTTTCTTGGCCGTAGATCTTGTTCTTAAAGATAAGATATTTGTTTACGATCTATCAAGGAAACGAATTGGATGGACTGATTATGACTGTAAGCACGATTCTCTCCCTTCTATTCATGTTATCCCAAATCTTATCAATCTATCTCTTACTTTCTTCTTAACATCTGTTCTTCAGGTTCAAATGATGTAAATGTCTCAATAACTTCCAGTAAGGACGAGTTCCGAGGAGAACTGAGTGAGAGCAGTTCTTCAAGAACCATAGTTGTTCTTCAAGCGCTTGTGCTCCATGTTATAGTAGTGAGTCTTGGTTTTTCACCATCGTAAAAAGTAAAAACAAAAAAACAAAATCATTGATCTAGAGATATTGACTTTTTTTAACCATTCGTACGTGATTTTCCATTGCAAACTAATTGTCATATTTGCAGAAATGCAAAGAAAACGCAATAGTTTGCCTTTGAACGATTTTAGACAAATTTTGGTAATGTAAATGCAAAAAAAAAAAAAAATCGTTCTTGGCGTTGCTGGTTGAAGACTTGAAGGTATTCTTTTGTTTCAACCACAATCTGTTTATAATGAAAAGTTAAGTACAGTGATTCAAAAAGTCAGTTAGGCAAAAAACTATGTTGTTTCGACACATTGTGTAAAGATGAAGACTGAGACTTTCATCTTTAAGTTCAGGTTTTCTTTTAGGGTCGAGATAATGGGCAAGATTCGAGTTAGGAGGTCCAAGTTGTTTATTGGCTGGTAAGTGATTGTTGATGTGTAGAACACCGGTTAATCGGTTATAGATGTTTAGGTTCAAGGAGTTTCTGGTTTTTGAGTCCATTCGGGTCATTGTATCGTGGTTGCATATGTCTAGGTTCAAGTGGTTTTCGGTTTTGGAGTCTATTCGGGTCGATGTAAGGATGTAAGGTGGTCGGATCAGGGTTGGGTGTTGAATGATTGGTTTGTCTTGTAGTCGACCGGATTATAGTTGTAACCTTTAAGGCATTATTGTTTGAGATGATCAATTAAATAACCATTTATTTAAATATTTTTTTTTCTATATTCGTAATTTCGTTCTACATATAACTTTATGTATGTAACATGTTCAAAACGATGTTTCTATACACTTGCATGGTGTTTGGTTTGGAGATTTATAAGTGAGATGATATGTACATAACAAAAATTAGTCATACACAACAGAAATATTGTGTTTGGACTACAATACCCTTAAATATGTTGATAGGAAGAAAAGTTTACAAGCTTGTGAGGCTAAAAATATCACTATTGTTGTGTATGACTAATTTTTCATGACCATTGACCAATACCTTTTAAGAAAAGTTTTAAGTGTGTATGTTTTAAAAATTCTACACGCTTTTAATAAGGCGTGAGTAAAACCCACATTTGTTGTAGTGTCACTTTGAGCCCTATTCTTGAGAGTAAATTTCCATGACAAATACCTTTCCGGCTCCCATTTGACACAACCCATCTATCTATAAAAGAACAGTTTTTATCCGTTTCTTTTGAAAATAATCTTGGAAAAAGAGTTTTTAAACTGATTGCGTTCCTAATCCAATATATACTATTTGTATTGTGAAAGAAACAGTTGACCCATTAGCTATTTGTATTGTGAAAGAAGCTGAAAAAGAAAGTATGATAGAGTCCATTTGATGAAAATCTTCAACAATCGCTCCCCACATCGTATTGGACTTACAGTTCGAAGCCTTATTCAATCCCCCCTCTGCTCCATATATACTAGAAATCACTTGCCTCCATAGGGCCGAGTTCTCAGTGTTAAACCTCCAATATCATTTCACAAGTAAAGCCATGTTCTTAATCTTCGATGCTTAATGATACAATCTCACGGTTTACTTTTTGTAATCTTTTCTCCCACCGGAAGACCTAAGTAAGAAAATGGAAGATTTGCCGATTTGCATTTCACTAGACTCGCCATTCACGAGACTTTCGCATCCTTAACACCAATGCCGAATAATCTGATTTTGGAAAGACTGATGTTTAAACCTGAAACATCTCTGAAACACTGTAAAAGGTCCAACATATTAGTAAGATTATATCTAGACCACTTACCTAGGGGGCATCATCTGCGAATTGTAGTAATGCAAGATTCCTATTATCCTTAGCAAATTTTAACCCATTTATAAAGCCTCTATTACATGCTTCAGAAACCATAACCTGAAGGGCCTCTCCAACTATTAAATAGATGAGGAGATATGTGATCACCTTGTCTAAGCCCTCTTTCCATTCTAAATTCGACAGTGAGCGGACGTTTTTGGAGGAAGAGATCAAGGATGCAGTTTTAGTCCTCTTCAAATATTATTATAGTGATTATATGAGATAACTACTCCAAAATGTATTTTAAATAGGCAAACTACAATGACATTAAAATTTGATGATATACTAGTTAAGTTTGAAAAGTTTGATACATACAATAGTATAGTTTTTGAAAGTTTGACATATTAAAAAATAAGTCTCAAAGGTGGACACATACAGTAGCAATATATGTAGATTGTAACAACCGGAATTTCTAACTATTAAGTTGTAACTGTTACTTGAATAGATTACGATATTAATAAAGCTCGTTTGTTTTTGTTAGTGGTCTATGTTATATATTTTTTTAAAGTGACTAGAACTAAAAGGGACCCTAAGGCTAAGTATAGTGCCTTACCCGAAATCCTTCGGATAGCTCGCGTAGAAGTGGGATGACCAGTATGCCATTATTTAAGTTCCCTCCTTTGGGTTCCGTATCACCCGAAGTTTTTTTTTCATTTTGTAAGAGAGAGTAAAGAGAGAGAAAATATATGGATTGTTTGAGTTAAGGGCTACTTAGGTTTCGGAGTTTGATTCAGGTGCTACTTGGGTTTCGGGTAAGAGAGATATTTGGGATAACCTAGGTCCTAGGATGGGATGACCAATTGACCATTACTCATGGTCTCCAAATGGGTTTTTCTATATGACCCCCCTCTTAAATCTATTTGGCCCCCTTAATCATGACTTCAATACTTTCTTAAAATAAATGTCATTATTATATCATGATTGTACACTTTTTGACATTTTTTTAATTATTTAAATAAGTTAATCATATGGTAATAATAACTACTTTAATATATATAATGGTAATAATGATGACTTCTTTAATTATATATTTTTCTTTTTTTAATTATTTCTTTTAATTATTTCTTGTAACTATTTTTTTTAATTATTTCTTTTGATTAATGATGACTTTTTTAATTATATATTTTTCTTTTTTTAATTATTTCTTTTGACTATTTCTTTTAATTATTTATATAAGTATTTTTCTTTTAATTATATACGTACTTTCGAGTTGTGATTTTCTATACAATAATAAATCAAAACATGGATTGAACGCAACAAAGACTAAAAATGAACAATGTATATATAATCATACTATTCTGGAACATCAAAAGGTTCTACAGAACTATGTGACATAAGTTGATTAAACTTAGTAATGTTCGATTTGTTTCCAGATAGGTGGATTGGTTTTTTTATGTTCCATGTTAGACTTGTAAATTGTAATATGCAATGAAATTGTTTGTCATTTCTTTGAGGTTGCATGCCACTTGCCTTTTGCTTAATTTTTTTTTTAATATGATGCAATTTTGATTTAGTTTAGTTCACCTAACCGCGCTTTGGTTTAGTACAATTTAAAAGGTGCTTGATTTAGGGGAGTCAAGTTCACAGCAAACATAGCTGAATATTTGATTGACTCTCACTTGAAAATAGATGTACCAAATGACTGATATTGGGTATTTGTTCATTCTTAAAAATCAGAGGTTGCCAAACAATATGCTCATAAAAGTAAAAAACTAGTTATTCGTCTTAATTTTTTTATAAAAGTATTATAAATTTTTTTTATAAATGTGTTATAAATACGAGTATTATAAAAAAATTATAAAAGTATAAAAGCCTAGTTATTCGTCTCAATTTTTTTTAATATAAATACAACGAGTATTTTCAATATTATTAATATTTTTTTAAATTGTCATTTATTTTTACATTTTTGTTCACTTTGGTATTTTTTTTTAAAGAAAACTTTACTTTTTAATTTAAATATATAATAAATGAATATATTTTTATATTAAAAAAGTTGAAAAAACAAAAAAAAAAGATTTACACAAGACGGTTTTTTATAAAAGTATTATAAAAATATTTATGAAAGTATTAGAAAACACAACAAATTACAGTTTAATACAAAAATATAAGTTTTTGTATTGATTATTACAACTTTATTCATATTTTAAAATTAAATAAAAAATAAAATTAAACCAATCACTATATTCTCTCTCACCCAAAATTCCATGCATCCTTTCATCTTTTATCACATCCTATTAATTGGAACTATAAACAGTCAAAAATTTATTAAGAAAATAATGGTTAGGGGGTATTAAAAAAAGAACTTTATTCTTATTGAAGATGGCTATGTAAAAAAATCCAATAAAAAAAAGCCTCACCAAAAAACCTATCATTAAAGGGGCTAACTAGAATTAGAGAGGGTCCAAATAGGATGACCCAGGTGAAAGTAGAATTGGTTGAATTATTATTTTATTAACTAGAAGTAAAGAGATTAATAAGGGATAGTTAGGGTAAATTTATACATACAAAAGTAAAAAAAACGTCAAAAAGAAGTCGACATCCCTTGAAGGAGAAACTCCCGTTGACAACCATATGAAGATCTAGAATCAAGAGTTTTGTTGCAATCAATCATCGAGTAAATATCATATACCCTTTTTCATGCTTAATCATCGATCCTTTGATTCCTTTCTGGTTTTTGTAGCGTTATGTTCTGTAATCTGTTTACGATGGTTTTGTGTATCGAAGCTTAATGAACTGTGATATCTTCAATGAATGACTAAACTGCAAAGTTAAGAATAGATATTTACGACGCTATTGCAATTTGCAAGAATTGATTTTTCGTTTGTGGTTGTTCTCTTGAGTCTCGGTTCCGTTTAGGAAGCTTGAATCTGCGATTTTACATTTGGTGGACTGTAAGCTTGTTCCTCATTGAATTATTGAATATCCTGTCAATAATTCATAATGTATAATTCATATGTTATATATTTTATAATATATAGCGATATTTATAGAATATTCATTAATACCCAACAAACTTTTCTAGACAATTCAAAGTATAATTATTGATAGGTGTTGAATCTTAATTTTAGAAACAGAATAACACAATTATGTGTTATGAATATTTTTCCCTTTTTTTTTATATTATCACCCATTTTTTTTAATAATTTGAACCTGTTTTAATATAAATAAAAGACTATTATCAATAAAATCTAGTAAACAATCTTAACAATTGATTAAGACTAAAAAATTAAAGTATAAAATATCAACCATCAATTTTAGTATAAATTAAATTCAATTTTAACTTTTTGTATAAATATAAGACTAATTAGAAAAAAATTGTTAAACGATTAGGACCCTTCATTTAATAGAGTATTAAAATTTTAGTCATCCATTCTTATAGGGGTTTAGTTCATAAAAGTTTATTCAACTTTATATCTTTTGCTATTGTATGTACTAAACTTTCAAACTTACCGTTTGATGTATCAAAGTTTTAAAACATTGTCATTAAATATACTCAACCTACAATAGCAGGTTATATGGTGATGTGGCACAGGTAAACCTGATGTGTTGATGATTTGGCAAATGACATGGCATTTCATCCTAAAAAAATAAAAAATTAAAATAAAAAATTTGCTTCAACCACCATCTGATTCATCGATCCCCCCAAACCCTATAACCAAACACCTTCCTAATCACTTCATCTTCCTCACTTGATGTTCCCACAACAGATCGATGCAGCTTCTTCTCAGCTTCTTATCCATCATCAATTGACATTGAGTTTTTATTTGAGTTTACATCTAGGTTTATCTTCATCCATCTTCATCAAGCATAGAGCTACCAAAAATATCTTCATCCATCTTCATCAAGTTAGGGCTTCATTTTTCGATGGTTTGATCTGCTACCAAGGGCTTTATCTTCATCGAAAGGTAAGTTAGGGCTTTGCTTCATGTTCAGATTTGGGTTTCTCGATTTAGGGTTTTTCTTCATCTTCAGATCTGGGTTTCTCGATTTAGGGTTTTTCTTCATCTTCAGATCTGGGTTTCTCGATTTAGGGTTTTGCTTCATGTTCATCAAGGGTTTTGCTTCGTTTGAAAATCCCTAATCAAACCAAATCAAAAGGTTAGTTGAAGATGTTTTGCTTTTGTTCATCGATTTGGTTATGGACCTGGTTCATCGATTTGGGTATGGTTCCAGTTCATCTCATCTTCATCTAGGTTTTGAGGATTTTATGGTTTGCCGGCACCACCACCTCCACTGATTTTCCGGCCGGCACCACTACTGCTACCACCACCTCCACTGATATTCTTAGTGTTTGTTTGTTCATATTAACAAATGAGTTCAGATGTAGTTTGAGATTTCAGATTTGTTAGGGTTTTTTTGTTAGGGTTCTTTGTTGGGTTTTGAACAGATTATGATTCTCTTGCCGAATTTCAGTATTGAACAAATTATTATTTGAGAATCATAATCAATAATAATTAATCCATAAATCCAGATTTGCTATTTGAGATTTCAGTTCTTGTTTGTGCTATTTGAGATTTCGTTTCTGTTGGATTTTGAAGATCTTCATATGGTGTTCTTGTTTGAACAAATTATGCTTTGTTTTTCATTTTGAGATTTGTATTTTGAAGATAATACACATGGCATTTAATATTTGAGGTGGAATAACAAAAAAATAAAAAAACTAAAGAAATTACCTGCAACCTGAATAATAGGTTACCCAATACATAACATTGTAACTTTCAGAAAGTTTGATACATCAAATTGTAAGTTTGAAAGTTCAGTACATACAATAGCAAAATGTGTAAATT
Organism: Pulicaria dysenterica; assembly: GCA_947179395.2. Lineage (NCBI taxonomy): Eukaryota > Viridiplantae > Streptophyta > Magnoliopsida > Asterales > Asteraceae > Pulicaria > Pulicaria dysenterica. The sequence goes on from OX359289.1 coordinate 107,713,213, forward strand.
GGATACACTTTTATGAACTAAACCCTTCTTATAGTTATAAAACTCAATTTTGACTTTTTTTAAAGTCAAATTAAATTTTACAAATAGATACGTACATTAAATATCTTATCAATAATTCGAAATGTATAATTCATATGCTATATTCTATATTGAAATGTTCAATATAGTCCAAAGTTTTTGTGTAGTCCTGAGGGACAAATCTCAGCCACAAGATAAAAAAAGGCAAATGCCCACCAGCACCTCGGGACACCACCACTGCCGCCGACCACCACCTCCGGCCACCCCAATCACATGTGATTGAAACACAATCACATGTGATTACCGCCAACCACCACCATCGACCACCACCTCCGTCCACCACCACAGCCGCCGACCACCACCTCCGTCCACCACCACAGCCGCCGACCACCACCACAGCCGCCGACCACCACCTCCGGCCGCCGACCACCACCTCCGACCGCCGCAATCACATGTGATTGCACACCGCCAACCACCAACACCGACCATCACCTCCGGCGACCCAATCACATGTGATTGAAGCCACAATCACATGTGATTGCACACCGCCAACCACCACCACCGACCATCACCTCCGGCTACACAATCACATGTGAATATGTGATTGAAGCCACAATCACATGTGATTGCACACCGCCAACCACCACCACTGACCATCACCTCCGGCCACCTCCTCTGGCGACGCAATCACATGTGATTGCACACTGTCGGCCACCACCACCACCACCGCCACCGCCGACCAGATCTTTTTTTGAAGCAACAAACGACGAATCTGAGACCAGATCTGAACTCCTCTCATCAAACCGAGTTGAACCACCACCATCCCCACAATAAACAACTCCGGCAGCCGGCGAATTTGGCCTCGTCGGTGCCGATCTGAGACATTAACTCCAGATCTTTTTTTTAAGCATCGAACGACGAATCCGAGACCAGATCTGGACTCCTCTCATCAAACTGAGTTGAACCATGTGCGCCACCACCATTAACTCCGGCCGTGGTGGTCGGATTTTGCAGCGACGGCCATGGTGGCCGGAGTTTGCTCGATTTCTCGTTAATGGAGGATCGTGAGGACGATCAGGCTTCATAGTCTTGTAGGGGAGTTAAAACCGATCACCCTCACCAAAAATCACGATGATCCGACGGTGGGATCGCCGAAAAACGGTTTGTTGATCGTGTGGCTGAGATTCGTCTCTCAGGATTATACAAAAAAGATGGACTATATTGAATACAACTCATATCCTATAATATATACCAACACTACAAGAAAATTGTCATTTAGTGGCACATATTTTTAATGGCATTTATTTTTTGTACCACTAATTCATGTTTTTAGTGGCACTTTGTACATGCCACTGAAAATATTAACAATTTTAATGTCACTTTGTATTTTATGCCACTAGTTTATAGTTTAATAGTGGCACAGAAAATCTAATATGCTACTATAAATTTTGGAATCAATGGCACATCATAATATTATACCACTAAAAGTTAGGATTGTAAATAAGTAATATAAAAATATCCTTCTAAAATGAGTTTTACAAATTATTATCATTAACTTTAGCAAAAATAAAAAAAATTACATTTGCTTTCATTATTTTGACTAAAAGAGACAGCTGTTAAGGAAAAATTAAGGAAAAAAAGAATAAATAAACTTGTATAGACGATCTAAAGTATAATTATTGATAGGTGTAAATTCTTAATTTTAGAAAACGAATAACTCAATTATGTGTTATCATCTTCCCATTTTTTAATAATTTGATTCTTTTAACAATTCTAACCATTGATTAAGGTTAAAAATTAAATATCAAATCTCAGTTATCGATTTATAAAAATTAAAATTTAATTTTGACTTTTCTTAATAAAGTTAAAACATAATTTTAACTCTAAATCAAGATATTATCCAAATTTCAATTATAATATAGAATAAGATGGAATATATAAAAGTATAAAACATATCATCTAAATTCAAAAATAGTTTGAAAACATTAAATCGTCAACGTTGAACTTACTCATAAATATTTATCATTGTACACGTGCTAAAATAGAAGTAACATTATGTTTAAATAATTCATTGGATATATGTTGGACATGGCCTCAATATTTTCGTTATCATAATTTTCTTTTATCATTAAACTATTTTATGAACCTAAACAATATAATTAGGTATTTAACTTAAAAGTAATTTGATATAAAAATAGTTTTTACTTAATCACGACGGGATTTTCTTTATATCTTTCAAATTATATTAATGTATGTTACTTTAGAAGTGGGTTAAGTATTATTCAAAAGTAGTTTAGTTCCTACTAAAACGTTTTTGTTGAATCAAATTAGAAATTTTTTAAATTTCAAAATTGATTAATTTCTATTAAAATATTATAAAATTAGGTTCAAATTTTGGTCAAACAACTTTTTATTAAGAATATATACAAATAAATAATATAATGGACAAATCACAAAAACCGTCATGAAGTGAAAAACAAATAAAAAGTAAAAATAACCTATTTGACACTTGGCTCAAAACTTAAAAAATAAATAGGTAAAGGATTAACATGTGTACTATTTTACACCTAAAATAGCAATGAAAAGGAGTAATGAGATATCATGATTTCGTGAGATTAGGAAATATCATGATTTAATGGTAAAATTACAAAGCTATCCCTCAAAATCTTATAAGATTTTGAAGATTTAGTTGGCAAATTGATAGATATAGGAATTCTAAAACGTGTTTTAGGATTATCAACATTTTTTAATGAAACAATCATTTGATCAAAATTAAAATCAATTTTTTAAATCCGATCATCTTAAATTTTAAAATTTAAAATATAAAGATCAAACTTTAATAAATTATTTTTATTGTTTTGATCAAGTCAAAGTTCATTTAAATATATTAAACTTTGAAAGTGTTTTTAAATATGATGTTTAATATTTTAATTAATAAACTTTGATATAATTAAAAGTTAAAGCATATTTTGATATGTCTAGTGAGTGTCTAAATTTTATATTAATATTTAATATTTGTCATTGTTAAATCAACCGTGCATCACACGGGTATTCAATCTAATTATATATTAAAAGAGTTAAATCTCGTTTTTACTTTAAAGTATTAGACACTAAAGTGTCATGAAATAGTTTAGATTTTTTTGACATTTTTATATCTTCTTATATTTTACAATTCAACAATCAAATTTGCATTCAAAATTTTATAATATTAGGTTTAGTTAAAAAGTTTTGTTGTTAGGTTTTGTGAAATAAGTTATATTGTTACAAACAAAAGAAATCTAATAATTATGAAAAAGGGAATAGACTAAAGTAGATTTAGTCGAAAATAGCAACGGAAATAAATGAAAAAAGTGGGAGTATTGATGGTATTAAATGAATTTTGATTTTTATTTACTTTAATTAAAAGTTACGAAGGTAATAAATGATGGCTAATAAACTTAGAAAACAATTTACTTTAATTAGCATTAGTTTGTTATTATTATGGTGTGTTTGGTACAGAGAATAAAATTGTAGAGAAATTATTGTAAAAGATAGCATTGTAGAGAACGAAAATTAGTGTGAAGAATAAAAATTGAATATTTTATTTGGTAACACAGATATTTCAGCAGAAAAATATAACAAAAAAATCATTTTTGTTTGTTTGTTAGCACAGAGATTTCAAAGAGAATTGTAAAAATGTTATCATTTTCACTTATAAATCATAATTTTTCATATAACCATATATTATTTTTACCTTATAATTGTTTGTACGTAAGAACGCATAGGTACATATTGTGCAGCAGATCGGAGTGAAGGAGGATTGGATGTTTAGTCTCTCGTTGCGGTGGTTAACCCCGAGCTAGGAAACGGTGTCCATGGCGGGGGTGACATGAGGATCTCGTGGTTTATGAACCCATGGTCATTAGAGATGGAAGGCATGAGTATGATCATGATGATCATATGATTCCTTTGTGAGGAGATAGAGAGAGTACGTGTGTATGGAAAGAACTCCATATGTGGGTGCAGATGGATGGGGAGAGAGAGAGAGCCTTAAACCTTGGTGCCCTCCCCTATATATAGGGAGGTGTCTAGGGTAAGATGGGCCCAAGCCCAATGGGTATACCACATGTTTGAGCCTTACCTAAGGCCCACGCATAGGGTACACCAACAAGTCCCCCTAGTTTGGTGCGACTGTGCCATACATGTCGTGGCAAACTACTTCAATCAAGTGGGTCAAACCAGAGATCCTTTATGACATCCAATCCAATTTGAGACATATCAACAGGTGTTGGAGTATGCCTTGCTGTGATTTGTGCATGCACACATATTCGGTGCTAGTGCTAGTTCAATGTTAGTGTTGCCCTGATAATTTGATCAGGATGGTATCTGACAGATTTCACATTTACGCTATTGTTGAGTGTTCGGATGATGGCTATGCTTGTAGCCCAAAACGAGTAGTAGCCAATGACTATACTTATGCCATTTGGGAAGCGCATGGCTCCACTTTACCAGGCTGTGTGGTGATACCCTGCAGTCGTGTTGTAAGTTATGTATTTCATTTTTCAACATGTATGTGGTGACTGATGGATAGTGACCATACTTACACCGTTAGGGGGAATCAATGGTTCCGCCCTACCAGACGGTGTGGTTGTGATGTATGTATGTATGTATGTATGTATGTATGTATGTATGTATGAATGTATGTATGTATGTATGTATGTATGTATGTATGTATGTATGTATGTATGTATGTATGTATGTAATGGGCAATGCCCTAGTTTATATGAAATGAATAGGGGAAGTCCCTCATTGTTTTTGTCTTGTGTACAAGTTATTGAAACTTTATAATGATGACATGTTGGGCAATGCCCAAGTTTATAGTCCAGAGCTAGTGATGTTTAGTCTCCCGTTGCGGTGGTTAACCCCGAGCTAGGAAACGGTGTCCATGGCGGGGGTGACATGAGGATCTCGTGGTTTATGAACCCATGGTCATTAGAGATGGAAGGCATGAGTATGATCATGATGATCATATGATTCCTTTGTGAGGAGATAGAGAGAGTATGTGTGTATGGAAAGAACTCTATATGTGGGTGCAGATGGAGGGGGAGAGAGAGAGAGCCTTAAACCTTGGTGCCCTCCCCTATATATAGGGAGGTGTCTAGGGTAAGATGGGCCCAAGCCCAATGGGTATACCACATGTTTGGGCATTACCTAAGGCTCACGCATAGGGTACACCAACAATAATAAGTTTAGTATACATATTAATTAAATTAAATTTTATTTTAAAGCAATATACAATCTTATTTCAAAACAAGTTCTTTTTATCTCATGATACCTATTTAAAAATAAACACTTTCAAACAACACATATTTTACTACCGCCAAAGAGAGTTGTGTTCGTTGTCATCGGAAAGAGACAGAGCCATCGCCGGAGAGAGAAAAAGTTACGTTCATAGGGGTGGAGAGGTGTCACTGTGAAGAGGTTTCGATGGGGAGAGTCGATGGATTTGGTAAGGATGAACTCTTCGTGTTTTTGTAAAATATCCCCAGAGAATTGAAATAATAATCCTCTCCTTTTCTTTTCCTATTGCGGAGAAAGGAAAATAGATATTTCTCATTTTGTGATTCTCACCTCTTTACAAACAAAGGAATTTATTACCATTTCTTTTTCTCTGCCTCATTTCCCTCTATCAAACACACTCTTACAACTTTAAGGGATTGTTTGGTTCGAGGGATTTCGTATGATTTGCATTTCAAATCTCTTGAAATCTTTATTTTGGGAGAAAAAAAAGAAGGAAAAGAGTTGGATATCAAATCCTATAGATGTGGGATTTCAAAATCCTTAAGGGAGGGGTGCTATTTATAAATCCCTCATATGTGAGATTTCAAAATTAGGACCTATATAACCAACAACTCAAAGTCACCTTCATCACTTCAAGGAACAGTACACTCTCGTCGTCGCTGGCCTAATAGGCCACTGTCATAACCATCACCGACATCACCATTGTCGGCCTCCACCACCGCCATAACCGTTGCCATTCACCGTCTTCGTTGTTGTCTCCCTTCGTCAACCATCTCCACCTCCGACAACGTCTCCGAGTTTGGGTTTCATCACATTGTGTTTCTTTGTCTTAGGGTTTTCATCGCAATTGTGAAGTTGTTCTTGATTTTTGGGTTTTAATCGCAAATCGGGAGTGGATTCTTCATCTTATGGTTTCGATGCGAGTTTTTGTTTATCTCACTTCAAGTTTTTGGTTCTTGATCTTGGGGTTTTATCGCAATTGTGGTTCTTGATCTTGTGTTTATGCGATGGTCAAGAGTTAAAAAAATGGATTTGTTCTTGATACGGATGTTGTTCATCATCTTCAATAGACTCCCGTCTAGAACTTTAATAAAAATAATAATAGAAATAGTACGTAGAATTGTTGACATCGAAATATATATGGCTTTTCAAAGGTATAAAATATAATTCAAAAATTATAAAATTATCGGTTACTTATTTAGCAAGTAAACCTATACATCATTTGGCAACTTTTAAGAGTTTGGTAGATTAAATGATAATTTTTTTCAAAATTAGATAACACAATATGACAATTTTAATACACTTTTTTTTTTGACATATAATACACTTTTATAAATTAAGCAAAAACAAAATCTTCAAAACAGAAACACTACAAGTGGGTACCATTAACATGAAAGAGAGTTTGTCGTTGGTACCTCGCCATTAAAATTTTTAGGGGGGGCTAATAGAAATATTGTGTCACATGCCAATTGTTTGGGCATCAGGGATAAAATACATAGGTGTAGCATCAGGGATAAAATACATAGGTGTGACTACAAAATAGTATAGCCATTTGATTTGTTTGTTTTTTTGTTTTGTAAACATTTAGAAAGTGTTTGGTTTTGAAAAACATATTAATTTTATAGAAAGTAAAAATTTTAAAAATCTGTTTGGTTAATACCTTTTTTAAAGTTTTCTGAAAAAAAAAGGAATTTTATTTTTCCATTTTTCGCTAAACATGTTTTCTAATATTCTAAAATAGGAAATGAAAAGTCCTTCGTTTTTATTAAACGCGTTTTCTAAATTTTTTTACAAAAAATTGAAAATGTAAACTCCACCCAGTTTCTAGAAATAAAATTCTAAGAAAACTATAAACAATTTTCCGTAACCAAACACAACCCGGAAACAGGTTTTCGTAAACCAAACCAAAAAGGGAATATATACTCTATGATTTTGAGTTTTCAAAGAATGGAAAGTGAACGAAACAATAGTGAATGAAAGGAAAGTGAAGAAAAAAAAACATGAATGATTAGCTTGTATTCAACGAGTTAAGAAAATTGAAACATTTTCGCAAAGAAACCTCTCATTATCCCTTTCTTTCCTTTTTTTCATTTTTTTTTAAAAACTTAACATATAATGAGTGTGTTTAGTAGAAGAAAAACTTTATGTTTTTCATTTTCTTTTTGTAAAATATGTGGAATTTTTATTTTCTGAAAAAAAATAGAAAATATGTTTAAATACAGAGGTGGAGTTAAAAAAAAAGAAACATATTTGGTTGAAATGTTTTCATACAAATGTTGTTGAAAATGTGGAAAGTAAAAATGTGGAAAACTGGGAGAGTTTTTCTAGTCTTCTTGTAACAATGTGCAAGTAAAAATGTTTTTTAATTTTCAATTTTCTTAATTAAAAAATGAAATTTTTTACTAAAGTAAACATAGTCTAAATTTCTTTTTCTTCACCTTCCTTGCATTCTAAAAAATACATTCAAACAAACAAAGAAATTGGTCAATTTTAATTCTTTATTTTTAAACATATGACAAGTATTAAAAAAAGAAGAAGCGGGGTACTCGTTGCATAAAATCTTTGTTAATGTAATTTTTTCTCAAAAAAGTGATGAATTATTATACCTTAAATTAAATTATGTGATCTATTTGTAATCTATATTAATATATAAAGCATTAAACTTTCTCTTTTTTAAAGTTTTAATCTCTTATGTTTAAATAATTTGAAATTACCAATATAAGTGTATAACATTCGCGTACTATAATGATATGAATAGTTTTTTTACAACATGCTTGCTTTCTTTCTCCTCATTCTATTTCTTTTATTTCTTTTTTATCTATCATCTCTTTTATAAAATTTTAGAATATTTAAAAAACAATATAAGAAAAAACGTACTAGTAAATAAAGTTGATGAAAACATATCATGAATTTATGATTTGTGTTTGTATGAAATAGCATATTGGTGAGTTTTTTTTTCATAAGATTATATGGGAAATAATCTTATATTCACTTTGTCCAAATAAACTTATAAGTCAATAAACGAGAGATTATTACTCACTTACAAAATTAATTTATTTTGAATAATACATCCCTAAAACTATATACAAAGTTAGAGAAATGTTTAATATTGTCCATACTTATTGCATAGTCCTGAGGGACTAATCTTAGCCCTTGAATCAGCCCCATCAATGGTTCACATTAAATTTTAAAAATTTGGGCGGAGTAGCATTTTCGTAATTAACATGTAATCATTTTACCATCATGTGTGATTGTATAGTGAATCACATGTAATTAAATATTAAAATTTAGGACTATACTTTTTATATTAAACAAAAGTTTACAAAGTTAATAATACGTATATTTTCTAACCTAATCAATTAACAAATAGAAATATGATTTTCAATCACCTATCACCTAATAATAATAACCTAACCTAAACATCTACTAATGTGTAGAGTGTAGACCATGTTTAATGATCTCACCTGTACTACCCCATAGACCACCGTAGTAACGTAGTTAGTAGTAACCAATTTTGAATTCAACAATACAAGTATAAAAGCACTGGCGGCCCGTCTTCTTTACCGTCACCCGACTGTATCTCTAATAAAGTTCCAAGAACCCTCGATCCCGCCTCCGACATCTTCACCGTCGCCATAACCTTTTCTCTCTCCGACATCCCCTCCACCGTCATCGTCCCCGCATTTCCCTTACTTTTACAATGGAGGCCCTTTGTCTCACTCCTCATATTAGAATCCCTAGCAAAAGAGGCATACTAGATAATGCCAACACACGGCGGAGGCGGCCTACCGTCTACGCCACAATGTCCAAATCGAAGGCGGAGACTGATTTGCTATCTGCGAAGGATGCCAGTTCAATGAACGCTGTGTTGCAACCCCAAGAAGCACCACAGACGGTGCTTAGAGTGTCTACGTCTTCGTTGCAGTACGAATTAGGCAGGTTGGGAGCCGTACCGGACCGTAAGGTGGAGGAAGGTAATGGTAGATTGAGTGAGATGGAGTATTTGACGAATATATTATCGTCGAATCGAGTTTACGATGTAGCAATTGAGTCGCCATTATCGCTCGCACCGAAGCTTTCTGAGCGATTAGGTGTGAATGTGTGGCTTAAAAGAGAAGATCTTCAGCCTGTAAGCACGCATTTAAACGCCTTTTTGCACATATTCAACCAGTCCTGATAATCGTTTACAAACATCAAGGTTAAATATGTATTCGAATGTTGCTGGTTTTGATTCTGAATACAAGAAGTAAACTCTGTCTTACACTGAATGTTTATGTTGTAGAAAACTAATACTTGGTTAATTGAGTTGTAAAAATTATCTTGATATATAAAGTTATAGTATTAAGTTTGATGTGGATACTGGATGGTAATTGATTCTGCAGGTTTTCTCATTTAAGCTTCGTGGAGCTTATAATATGATGGCAAAACTTCCAAAGGAACAACTTGCACAAGGTGTCATATGCTCATCTGCAGGCAATCATGCTCAAGGGGTTGCATTAGCAGCCAAGACGCTGGGCTGTGATGCTGTGATTGTCATGCCAGTTACCACACCCCGTATCAAGGTTTGCTTATACAGCTTTAAATTCTCTTTTGTTCTTACCTAACCTTATGTTTATTGTGTTGTTAAATGATGCATTTAGTGGGAGTCAGTTAAGAGATTAGGTGCCACAGTTGTCCTTGAAGGTGATTCGTATGATGAAGCACAAGCATATGCCAAAAGAAGAGGTCTAAGTGAGAAGAGAACCTTCATTCCACCTTTTGATCATCCAGATATTATAATGGGCCAGGGGACTGTTGGAATGGAGATTATACGCCAAATGCAAGGTCCAATACATGCCATATTTGTGCCTGTTGGGGGTGGTGGCTTGATAGCTGGTATTGCTGCCTATGTAAAGAGGGTATCACCAGAGGTAATTAAGTGAGTTTTCTGTAAAATAAATTTGACCCTAATCTGACATAGTTGTTATAATCATCTCTGTGCAGAAATCATCGCCAAATCATAGAATGCATTGTATAAAGTTATACTTAATTTTCTTGAATCTTAATTAGTTTTTAAATCATGATACAGGTACGGATTATTGGTGTAGAGCCTGCTGATGCAAATGCAATGGCTTTGTCATTACATCATGGCCAAAGAGTACTGCTTGATCAAGTGGGAGGCTTTGCAGATGGTGTTGCTGTTAAGGAAGTCGGCGTGGAGACTTTCCGCTTATGCAGGGAATTGATAGATGGAGTGGTTCTTGTCAGCCGTGATGCTATCTGTGCATCCATAAAAGTGAGTCCTTTCTCTTGCTGTGTGAATATTCTCTACTTTCTTTAATTCCCTAAGTTTCTGTTCTTTTTTTATTATAGCAAGTGTCATAGGTAATGAAGCTTTGGAACCAATAAACTAATTTAGATGACAGAAGTACTAATTCTCTTGCATTTAGGTGTTTTTACATCACAGTTGTGGAATCTATTTATATTCTTTAGTCGTTTTTAGAGTAAGATACAACTTGGTCCCTTTTTGTTTGCATTGGTTTAAGACTTTAAGTTTCTCTTACAAAGTAGAAATGTTTATATTGTAGGACATGTTTGAGGAGAAAAGGAGCATTCTAGAACCAGCAGGTGCCCTCGCCCTTGCTGGAGCAGAAGCTTACTGCAAATTCTATAATCTTCAGGATGTAAATGTTGTAGCAATAACAAGTGGGGCCAACATGAACTTTGATAGATTGAGATTGGTGACTGAGCTTGCAAATGTTGGTAGACAACGAGAGGCTGTGCTTGCAACTATTTTGCCAGAGGAACCTGGTAGTTTTAAACAGTTTGCCGAACTGGTGAGTAAAAGGAAATAATCCTTATTAAATGTTTAATTTCTAAACGCTGAATGAATTTTTGAGAAACCCGTATGCAATTTTTATGGATAAGACGGACTCACCATCTGTTCATTTTATGATTTTTATAGTATTCTTAACAGTATGAGGGATAATAATTTGTGTTGGGCAGATAGGGCCGATGAATATCACTGAGTTCAAGTATAGATATGACTCTGGAAAAGAAGCTCTAGTTCTGTACAGGCAAGAGCTTTGTAATGATTTGGAGAAAAAAATAGATTTATTTGTTGACATAATTTGTCTGAAATGTTCTAATCTAGATGAGATGTGTTTTCTGATTATTTCAGTGTTGGCCTTCATACAAAGTTTGAACTCCAAGCAATGGTGGAGAGAATGGAGTCATATCGACTAAAAACAATTGAATTTACAAACGTTGACTTGGTTAAAGATCATTTACGACATTTGGTAACATTCTCTTTAATTGCTGCTGTTTTGTCTATGATGATGCATTTCAAAGTCTTAATGTTTCTTTCCTGCCTGGTCTGCAAGTTTGATTTCCTTTTGAATGATATTATCCTACTGTCTTATTTAAAAAGACATTCTTTTCAACTTTGAATGCAGTCTCTCACCATAGCTTATAAATGTAGGACTCTAGTATAAAGACACTGTATAATTATAAAAGTCAATGCTTGTAACGACCCTAAAGAAAGGGGCATGGAATCAAGGTTTTGAGGTGGCAATATAGACAGGTTAGGTGGGTTGGGTAACAGGTTCCAGTTTTAGCACAGCTGAGCCAGACCGGGTCGGGTTGACCATAAATTCTTTTGCCCATTTTCTTATAAATAATTAGTGTGATACTTATTACATAAAACAATGATAATCCAGTAGAAGTTGGAACATGCATTATCAATTAACCAAAAAATACTCTGGAATGTCAGATGGGAGGCCGAACTAATGTTGACAACGAGCTTCTTTGTCGATTTGTTTTTCCCGAGAGGCCAGGGACTTTGATGAAATTCTTACACTGTTTTAGTCCGCGTTGGAATATTAGCTTGTTTCATTACCGTGCACAGGTTTGAGTTCTACGACACAGTTGAAAATCTTCTACTTTACCATTATATGATCAAACCTTGGTTTCTATCTTTTTTCCAGGGAGAAGTGGGGGCAAATGTTCTAGTTGGTATCCAAGTTCCGTCAAATGAGTTAGATGATTTTCGGTATCAAGCCAACAATCTTGGATACGAGTATGAACTCGAGACTGAGAATGAAGCATTCCAGCTCCTAATGCGTTAAACCTCAAATGAATTCTAACTGAAGTTGGCATGTTTTTAGTATTAGAGATAATGTATGAAAGCCATAAGGGGAAACTAAAATTGGCCATGTATTAGAGATAATGTATGGAGGCCATAAGGGAAAACTTTATTGGCCACATGACCTGTTATCATATGTTATACCCTAATATACATTATCTTATTTAATAGTAGGTTTTACCTAAAAGATCTTCTTCTTGTAAATATGGGTGTTTGTGTAATCTTGTAAACTATGTTCCTTGTGGAAAATAAGGTTTATAGTGAATTACTTATTCAGTTATTTGGTTCACGTGGTTTGTTATAAATTACTAATCTAGTCCTTTAAATTAAAAATTTTACTGAGATTGTTCTTTAAATTGACAATTTGTTACAATCTCAGTCATTTAGTTATTAAAAGTAGCCGTATTGGTGTTAAAAATTTTAAAATGACCATTTTGCTTTTTTGTAACATTACAACCTTAGTTCTATAATTTTTAAATGTTTCACATTTTTATCATGTAACATTATTAATAATTTACTCTATTTATGTATATGTGTATACTTATAATTATATTTTGTTCTAATACTTATAATTATATTTTATTTTTATTCTTATTAAATTTTAGTTTTTATAATTTTAATCTATATTTGTTATTGCACAGCAACCCATTAGAATTAGTATTATAATACACGATTATATACTACGCTTAATTTTTTGTTGTTTACGTTTTTCAACGATCAACATTTTTTTTATATTTTTCTTGATATAAATACCTCTTTTATCTCAAATTTTATTAATACACCTTATCTATTTTTTCTCCACCTTATATAATAGCCTGATATATCCAAGATTAGATAGGTTATCTAATTGAGTTGTAAATATGGTATCAATGTTCACGTAATTTGAGTTTTAAGAACACCAAAACCAAAAGTTTATTAATTTTTACTAAAGCTTTGAGATTTAATAAATATCGTTTGGGGTTTTAAAATGCTTAATAATGATTTGTTTAAGTTGCTTCTGCAAACCGATTTTGATTAAAGTTTTGGTTTTTTATACTTAAAAAGGATTATTTTTCTTAAAACTCGCTTGTTCCAGTTTGTGAATACAAGTTATTTTTTACCGTTAAAATTCAACAGAAAATTATATATTAATATATATAAGCAGTTCGTATTAGTGATCCAAGTAGAAAACAAGAATCATTGCATTTCATGTCATAGAATGACGTTTGAGATAGAAAAATTCATTATATGAACCTTGAGAATATAATATGTGGAGGATAATTAAAAAATATTAGCCAATGAAAAAGGGTAAAGAATAAAAAACTTAAGAAGGATATATAGCAGATTACGAGTGTGCAATAACATGGTATGACAATGCATATTAAAGATATTAAAATATAATCATGAAAGTAATAGTTAGCATTTTGTCACGGACTTGTTCTCTACAAGATCACGTGTGGCTCTTAGTCTCGACCAAGATCAGCCTTCCTCCCGGTAAGCGTTAAGATTCAAGAAACTCGACAAGGGAACGCTAGATAAAGAACAAGAATGCTTATATTAAGAGAGCTTTACAAGAGTGCTTTGTAACTCACTTCGGAGGTGGTTTGTACAAATGACACCATCACCTATTTATAGGCATTTCCACCTCCTCATATGGAAGCTTCTAGATCTAGCCATTTCCACCACCTCTTTCTGAACTTTCTAGATTTCTCTACCATATACAAGTTACATACATCTAGATATTTCTCTACCATATCAATCTAGGTATCTAGAACAAGGAGGATATTTCTAGATACCTCCATGTGTCTTGAGCCTTCTTGAATTGTGTGGAACGTTCCGGAATCTCGAGCCAATTTTAGTGAACTAGGCGGGTCGTTACAATTTGATATAATAATTTCTATTACATACACACAAACACACACACATATGGCTTAAAGTCACTATAGACAAAGATGTTTTTGCGCATTTTTCCATTTTGGCATATTAACTTTTTTTACACATTTGCCCATTTAACTTACAAAAAACGTGTTGATATGCCCATTTAGCAACCTGCAACTTGTTTACTCGGTTTCAGCCCGAATTTGACAATTTTGATCGATTCTTGGTCGCATGGCGTGATTTTTTCTATAGAATCTTGTAAATTATCATTATACCTTTCAAATGACACCAAATTCATAAATTTTTGTCAAGTATATATCGAGAATACGAACTCAAAGTGTCGACTTTTTTGGTTCTAAAACTGGTCAGAAAAAAAGAGTCATTTTTGCTCGATTCTTGATCATTTTACATAATTCTTTTTAATAGATTATCGTAGATAATATTTTTACCTTTCAATGGACATTAAGTTCATGAAAACCATCAAGTGTAGACCAAGAAATTGCTAATTAAATTTGATAATGACTCTATTCAACACCCTTACGGTATTTTGATGATTTGACACATTTTAAATTCATTTTATTCGTTTTCTGTATTAATTCATAGACAACTCGATTACCTTCTCATATAGTCAAGCATCATTGTTTTTCGTTAAGTATGCATGGAGAATTTTGGCTTCAAAATTCCGATTTCGAAGTGAAGAAAATTGGGGGGAAAGATGATCTGCCCTAGATTAAATGAGCAGGTGTGTACAAAAGAAATGTTATAAGGAGTGTTAGTGCATACATGGTCACACATTAAGAAATGCACTCCTTATTTTGATGATGATAAAAATATGAACAAGTAATATTATTGCTTATCAAATTTATTCATATGTTCATATGCTACATTCTTTAAAGATCAACAAACCTAAAATTAATGATCAAGTGAAGAACAAATAATTGAAGACTTCAATTCAACAATAAAAGAAGAAATCAAGATAAATCAACATTCACGGTCGACCGTGAATCAACCGTCGCTGCTCAGCTCACAACTCTTAAATGTTGTTCTTCTTCAAGTCAACCGAACTCGTACTCAACAAGTGAAGATGACATCTTCAAAGCCGATGACGAAGATATCTACAAACAAGAGTTCGAATTATATGAGCTTACAAATAAAATAATTAAATAAGTTTAAGTTTTTATAAAATTATTTTTATTAAAACTTTTATAAAAATGGATAATTTTTTTATAAACTTATTGGTGTTGGTTGATTAAATCTAAGAGCTTTCCATTTTAGCAAATACCAAACACAATCCTAATTTGAAACAATACACAACCATATTTGGAAAAGGAATCTCCCAAAGAGGTAAAATTCCAACATGCTTTGTGTATTGGTTTCCAAACTTCCATATATGTGTTTAAATTCAAACTTTAAGAGTATGGGATCAACCAACCTTTTGAACATATACTTTTCAGTTGATTTTTATGGTAAAAATGAGTTGAGTGTGGTTTTAAATAAAGTCCAACGTCTATATTGCAAAGAACAAGAAAGTTCAGGTGTCTCACGGTTTTAGCCACGGTCGACCGTGGATCGACCGTGAGGGTTCTGGACAGCTTTTGGACTTTCACCTTTTTCTTTATTTAAACCAACTCAAACCTCATTTTTTAGCAACCTCTTGCACAACAAAAACATAGAACATATATTCATATCTTATGAGCTCATATACTTTGAAATTATTAAATCTTTCAAGATCAAGATCCAAGCAAGAGTGAAAGCCATCAAAGTTCAAAATATTACAACATCATTCATATATATTGTAATAGTGTAAGGATCAACTCTAGCCTTCCAAATTAGAGTGAAGTAAGGATCATCTCTAGCCTTTAGAATTAGAGTGAAGTAAGGATCAACTCTAGCCTTTAGAATTAGAGTGAAGCAAGGTTATCTTTACCTTACTTGCAAGTTTGAAGTGTTAATTCTTGCAAGTGAAAAAGAGAAGTGTAAAAGGTTTATCTCTACCTTTAAAGAGGGAAGCTAGTGGAGCAAACTCTTGGTGGGTGAGGCCAAGGAGTGGATGTAGTGCAAGTTTGTTAACACTTGCATGAACCACTATAAATCTCTTGTCTACTCTTGGTGATATCTCTCTACCCTTACTCTCTTTATTTCAAGTATATATATATTTGTTGTGTTATAAACTTCAAGAAAATTCTTCTATACACAACTTACAAATTTTATTTGTGAAAAATTGGTAAACTAAGTAAAATAACATATTCACCCCCTCTCTAGGTTCTAACAAGGAGATTTTTTACAAGTTATATGCGGAGGTGTTTACAAAAAAAATTAATATGAGGGAAGGAAATGGATTCCTTGGGAATTGGTGGGAATTGGAATCCAATTCCAACAAAATCATGTGTTTGGTTTAACATGAGGGAAGGAAATGGATTTTAGAAGATGGAAAAGAATCCCTCATTTGATGGATTTTGAAATCCTTCTACTTACCTATGGATTTTGAAATCCTTCCTCTCCTTCGTTCTTCTCTCACTGGCTCAACAAACATCTGACGTTAACACCACCATCGCTTCCTTCATTCATCTCTTCTTTTCCATCGCCAACTTTATTCTTCTCTATTCTTCACTGACGTTAAACACCACCGTCGACGGCGAGCTGATGGCGTTCGACGTTCGACGTTCGACAGCAGGTGGCGCTCGACGTTCGATTTAGGGTTTCGACAGCTAGTGGCGTTCGACGTTAGATTTAGGGTTCGACAGCTGGTGACGGCGACGGGCGACGTTCGATTAAGGGTCTCGACAGCTGGTAGCGTTCGAAGATGGCTAGGTTTCGACGTTCGACAGCGATTAAGGGTTTCGACAGCTGGTGACTTTCATTCGCTATCTTTCACCTCTGGCTAGGGTTTCGTCGGTGGCGGCGATTTAGGGTTTCAACGGTGGCGGCGACGGCAGCGAGGTGGTGGTTAAGGTGGAGATGGTGGTGGGATGGTGGTGGTAGGTCTACTTTAGGGTTTTGTGATAGGGAAGTAAATTCCAATTCCTGGACTACCAAACACAACAAGGGAGGATTTAGAATCAAATTCCAAATCCTTCACATTTCAATTCCTTGAAGGATTCCAATTCCTTTGAAAAAAAAATCAGCCAACCAAACACCCCCTTAGAAGCTAAAAAACAGAAGCTAAGATAATGGATGCAGCCTCAGACTAACGAAACACCAAAATCCCACAAGACAACACCAAATTAAACATCGATGTTCATCAAAAGGGGTTTTAATCCAACTATCCCAGCCTATATTCATTGCAGGCCTCCGAATGCCGATCCAAAAGGCCGAAAGAAGTTGGATAGATGGGAATATGTCCTCTTCTCTTATTTTCTGAAGATCCTCTTGCTGAGCATGACATAATCTATATGACAAGCCATAAGAACACTGCACATGTTGTTTGGAAAGCAGCCTTGCGATGGCATGAGTCACCCGAAAAGAAAGTGTTGTTTTTGTAGGCCGTAAAGGAGTCAAACCGAGGACCTGCTAGCTCCACCATGCCCAAAGTTTCCCCCGAACCCCTTGATTTACTGGACAACCAAAAAACCAATGGTCTATGGCTTCCTCATTAGGATTACGGAAGAAAAACTTGAAAGACTAAATAGGAATCCCTCGACCTAATAGATTGTTCATTAATGTAAGGGAATTGTTATCAAACCTTCATATGAATATATTTACCTTCGGGTGAAATACTATGATATTTTAATGTTTAGAAGGGACAAATATGAAATTCTAGTGTGGATACTCTGCTTTTTCTTGTTAAGATGCACATCTAGAAAAGTTGTGCGCTTTACATTGCTTAATACAATTTACACTGCACATCTGCATATCTTTACCATAATGAATATAATTACAAGAACACTAGGCTGCAGCACAGAGAAATACTAGTCTGCAAGTCTTTACTTCAGCACAAAATCACCCTTTCAAACATCTTTTTGTCACTTTCTGTCAGCATAATAGAGGATTAAGAAAGTTTAGCAACACAATTCAATTATAAATCTGTCTGTAAATAGATAACGAAGAGGTATTTGAGACGTCTATGTGAGTTAGTTCACTGCCACCGATATAGATATATATTTAAAAGCAAAACAAAAGTTACAACAAATGCGAGTTTGTAGGCAAATGATAGTTCAATAATTGGTTATGATATGATTATGTGAACATGTGTAACGATTATAAGGTTCTTTCCAGAAAAGCTTCTAGCAGGCTTAACAAAAGACGGCATAAATCATTAAAATTGTACAAGTATCTATGTCACAAGCGCACTTCAGTAGTTAAACATATACTTTGAGAGTTTAAGTACTAGTTCCCGACTTCAAGGCAACTGAGCCTAACTATTGAAAAATAATATTTTGTAATGGTTTTGCCACTGAGCCAGGTTGCCATATATAACATGTAGCATCACATCATACAGGAACTATGCAGTATGCACCAACAATTTATTTAACTGCAAATCAAACGTAATTAAAGGGGTTTACCTAAGCACACACTATTTTAAAATTATGACAGTTCAAATCCAGCATTGGAATTGATGGCATACAGTAGCTTTGTTCTCAACGTGCTTGACCGTTTATAAGTTGGGAGCTGCATTGAGTGGAATGAATAAAATCATAAAATGTCAAGATAAATATAAACCGACCACTCTAAATTGATAAAAATACACACACACACATATATATAAAAACAATGTGACAATTGTAGTAGGGTACCTTAAGAGTATTATAGCACGTTGAAGCTGATGGAAGACGGTCCACATCTTGTCCTCCAAACGAAGCCCAAAGAGGTAAATCACATGCAACCTATACAGAGTATACTATAAGTTTTTCCTTCTCCTTGTGTGCGTGTACACACAAGCACAAGCATATACACACATATATGATATACGTAACCCGTACATGCTATTTCAACTCTAAGCAGAAAAATACAGAGAGAGCAACCAACATAATAGTCGGTGTATCAAATCAAAATGTAATGTAAGAATCACCATTTTGAGAAATTCTTGAGTCTCCCTTTAAATCATTATCTTATTGTTAATGTTTTATTTATGAAGTCTAGGGTGGAAATACAGACATAATAATATAGATTATTAAAATATAAAGAGGATACCTTGTGGATGGTAAAACTTGGCTGCAGATGTTTAAAGCCAAGCAATGGGGCTCGAGAACAACTTGTCACAAACTTCATGAGCATACAGCGTTCTTTTGGTTCAAATTCTCTTATGACCTGAGCCAAGAAAAGCGGCACAGTGTCATTAATGTCTAATCGAAAGAGAAATGAGCATCCATGAAATGTAAACATTATTATAATCAGTAACCAACAATTGAGCTTGAAACTAATTTCACATCATTTAACTTCTTTTTTTTTTTTTTTTTGAAAAGCTAATACCTTTATTACGCAAAGGAAATATACCAAATACAACAAAGCTACATGGCAGCTAAGTCATGACCCAGCAGCGACAGACCATGACAACCACAAAAAAAGCTATCATTTAACTTCTATTTGGTTTCAATTTCCGTCAAACGCAACCAGTTTTGATAAATGGTTGTATTTATTCCTTCTTGCAATTAAATAGGGTATTAGGGTGGGTGCATGTGCATACCTCCCAGAAAAGCTTAACCGTCCGACTTCCTTCAGTGTAACCACCAGTGTAACGTGTGTTATTCCTCAAATCATCAACATCAATGTCATGATTTCCACCAGAAAGAAGCTTCAAATAACAATATGCTATCAGTATCATCCTTCAGAGTTTTATTAAGAGTCAAAATCAAATACACGCAAAAGAACAAATACCTGATTAAATTCACTGGCATTAAACAATTTCAACCAAGATGGGGATATAAGATCTGTCAATCCTCTATAAAATGCATTTGAAAGTGGTAATACCTGCAGTATGTGACATGAAGAATATACGTCATTTTAGAGAGTTTATATTTTAGAATCATATAGCGACCTAATATAGATACCTGACGGTTAAGTTTATAGTCTGCCATAGCATATATGTATTGCAACTTGTTATCATTTGTCACATTGATATCCTTGCCACCAGCTTTAAGTTCTACAACATGTCGTTTTCCAGGCAACTCTTCAGTAACTGTGAAGTCTAGTGAGAGATCCTTGACATCACCATCATAATGCTGCAGCAAAATGACCGTAACTACATCACTAGCTCTTTTGTGAGAATGCATTATATTTTGTAGAAATAAGAATATTGATTGCAACCCGGAAAAGGATTTTACTCCCACATTTCAAAGTGACAATAATGTTTACCTTAACATACATAAGATTTTTGTAGAGTTCTGGATCGAGTGCCGATAGCTCATCAATAAAGCTATACCGGCCTAGCAGCTTTTGAACAAATACATGTGAGAAAGAATAATCTAGTAATATTCCTTCATAGAGTGCTTTGCCAACAACTCTTCCTAGAAACTCTATCATCTGTATGCCGTTATCCACAAATCTTGCAGCTGAATTTGGAATTAGAAGTCTGTCTGAGGTTGAGGTCTGGGTGAATAATCCATAACTAAGAAAAGACAAACAAAAATTGATATTTTACAAGTCAGAAAATGTGTAAAGTGGGAATTATGAAAAGTGTATTTAACTTACTCGGGGGCAAATGCGGCTTTTGCTATATCAGTTAAAAACTCTTTTGACAAACCACCATAGTCTAGTCCTGCCTCGGGGAGACCACATTCACTAACAAATGAGACATGGATGCTAGACTTTAATCTTGATCCAAGAGAATTTAATTGCTGAAATCCATCTTCAACAATATGACTACGGCGTATTACTACCTCAACAGCTTGTGGGCCAGGCCCAATCACTTCACCAGCCATTCTCCTAGATACTTTATCCATGCTGATAAGTTCTCTGAACATCTGAACTCTGCCAAGTAAACAAACTTTATCAAGTGACTATATTTACAAGGCATGGAAAACATAACTTGATTTTGCAAGAAACCAATCAATAAGGTGGGAATCTCCTAATCACCACAAATATTACATGAGAAACTAAACTAGAAGCAACTGTCCCAAGGTATTTCAGGGAAGTTAAGCAATAGGGACTAAAAGAGTTATTGTCACGGAACCTCTTAAGGTCAAAGGACTACGGAGAAACAGCAAAAGTGCAGATATATGCATACTAACTGTTGGATGTAATGATAAAGTGATCAAGTGATAGAGTAGCACCTAATGATAAAGATCCAGGGTTTATCTGAGCGATTAACACAAAACAAAAACACAGTAACACACACAACAAACAGAGGGTGAAGTGGGGGAGGGAGGGAGGGAGGGAGGGAGGGAGGAAGGGAGAGAGAGAGAGAGGCAAAGCACAGGCAGAGAGTACAAAACTTAATCTCCATTCTATCATGAGAAATGCAACTTCTGAAATGAAGAGTTCGCTGACCACCTCAACTTGCAATTACCTTTCTTCAAAAGGAAAAACATGCGGGGTTGTAGTGATCACAGAGTGCATGCTTGAAATGGCCAATGAATCATCCGATCTTAAATTAGCTGACATAACTTCATGAGTTCTTGCAGCAACGGCAATTGGTGGCCTATTATTTTTAGCTGGAGAAAGCCACAGAGAAGGGGGACAAAACTGGTGCCTACAATCCCTTTCATATAACAAATGTAAGCAGCGAACAGCAGCATCCATAAGAGGCCGATTATGCCTGGGAACATTATGAGACAGAGCATTATAAACTAATGTATTCAGCATTGATGCAATCCTGCGTTGTTGCTCCAGAGTAAAGGGAACCTAATCAATTACCAAATTGATCGATTAATTCAATATAGAAATATAATGAGCCTCTGGTTATTTACTTATTCTTCGAGAATACAAACACAGTACCTGTTTATCATAGAACTCTATGTCATCAAGAACCAGCAACAAGTGTGAATAAGTAGCACAAAAAAGATGGATTAGATGAGATGAATCCGTTGTTAAACCCTCAGGACCCCTCCTCAAGGACTCGATATCCCATACATCAGAAGGGTTGTTGTCATTTTGAGTCGCAAGGTTATTAACAGACTCTATATGCTCGATATCTCCTTGAGATTTCCCAGTTATCTTATTTAACACACTGACCCACTTAGTGCCTCCATTCTTACCAACCCCCTTTTTCTTCTTCTTGGAAGTCCCATCCCTTGAGTCTTCACTAATATTATGATATGAAAAGCTGGCATCAGGAGCAGATGTAAAATTAGGGAAATAAGACTTCTCAAGTGCTGCCCACAGATTTGAAAGAAATCCAGGGGTGAATGAGAGCATGTTGAGAATAGACATGGACCCAACTGCTGGATTAAAAATGGTAAATATTCTAAGCATACAAGAATAATAATATGCAACATCTGTCAATTCCCATTTTTCATCAGCTTTCTGAATGGAAAGATCTTTGTCCAAGTTCAACAACTTCATCAAATGCCATTGTTGACAAACAGGCTTTAGTAAATCGGTGTATGTCATGTTTGAATGTTTCTGGGCTTGAATAGGAATCATATCAGCTGATTCAACAAATGGCTCACCATTAATTTGGATCCATCCAACTCCCTCAAAGCAGGTTAATAAGTCTTCAGAAAAAATGATGACAACCCTGAGGTAGGATGAAATATCTAGACCATGAGTGAACTTTCCAAAATCTTTTGAACTGCTGTCTGTGCCTGTTGCAAGACAAATAATGTTTGAAAGTGCCCAACCAACAGGAGGCAACATCTTTGGACTTGAAGTCTGTTCTAAATTATTCAAATTTGAAATCTCTTCTAGAACTCTCTCTTTTGATATCTGCCATCACCTGCCAAATGTTGATCAGTTTCTCATGCTTTATATATTAATGCAGTAAAGTATTATAAAGTTTCACAAAAATAAAAAACTGTGTCGGTGATAAATTTGATTAGATCAAAGATTCTAATAACAAACTTAAACAAAAAGATTTGAACACAAACGTCTAAGCGATATGAATAAGATAACTTGACATGATTCAGATTGGTTCAAAGACACCATTGATCTATTTGAGACACTGCTCGTAGACATAAGTTTTTTAAGAGGTAGGTAGCATGTTTTCCCTCAAGCCT
The DNA here is from genome assembly GCA_947179395.2 of Pulicaria dysenterica. Classification (NCBI taxonomy): domain Eukaryota; kingdom Viridiplantae; phylum Streptophyta; class Magnoliopsida; order Asterales; family Asteraceae; genus Pulicaria; species Pulicaria dysenterica. The sequence goes on from OX359289.1 coordinate 107,736,583, forward strand.
TACCAATATTTGCCTCAAACAAGGTGATAAGATGGATTTATGTTTTAAAGCTGATAAGAGCACTGCTGGCAGACGTTGAGTGAACCAAGGAATTGTGAGCAGAAGCACACAGTATTTCTCAGCAGCTAACTGCAAATCTAGCAACCCATCCTTGTTCATATTCGTGTTGCCACTATTGAAGGGACGCAGTGCCAAAGTGATTGCACTAGCGGTTATCAAGAATTTGTCATCTGTATGGCTAAGTGTTCTCATATTTGAAGAAAAAGGAACTTCCAACCTGCTTAGATATCTTCTGATGGAAATGTAAAGCTGACTTTTCTCACTGCACATGTACCATATTAGATTTTTCACTGCTGTATCTGCATCTTGAAGATTAACATCATTAAGAGCTTTCCAACTTTTCAGATCTGTCAAGCTTACAACAAAACGCATTGCCATAGATGTAAGGATAATATATTGATGTCCCTCTTCACATGAGTAATCACATTCTGAAAGAATAAGTACACATAAAGAAATCAACTTCTTTGCTTGATATGTCCATGCTCTTCGCTCTTCAATATTGGACGTGGCAAGGATGCAAAAGTTTCTCTGGGGATCTTTAGAAGAAAAAGTTCAATTCAGGAATTAGAAATCAGTTTAAAATGTTTAATATCAGAGACGAATTTGTATAAGCATTAGATTATCAATTTCGCACAAAAAAGTGTACAAATGTGTGAGCATAACAGATTGCACAATATAAAACATTCATTCCTTTTCAGTGTCCCTAGACTGATTGGCCATCATCTCCACTACTGTCACGTTTTTGCCATTTATAGAACTTCTAGGAGATGTAAGGACTAAATATAATTTAAGATACAAAATGTCAGAGAGTTGAAACCAAACTGTGTTACAATGTGAGTATTAAGTGAAAAAATCAAGTGACAATAATGGTTATCTAAGTTTAAGAGACAAAAACGTTAAAGATGAGATAACTTAAATAAAGAAATCACAAACAGGTCTTTTCAGTCTAGACATCCCTAAACTTTTACTGTCTAAAAACTTCTTTAGTCCTTAATGTATGGAAATTCAAGCACTTATTTAGATGTGAAACAAAGGAGCACCTGGAATTAAAGATGAGAACTAACAGGCAGAAAGATTATACTGAAAAGTATCCAAGAACCTAACCCTTAACATAGAAAAGGCATACCACTGGAATTTATGCTCTCCAAAAGAACTTTGAAGCAAATCTGCATACAATTTACATCTCTATCTTCAAACCTTCTGTGTCGAGTTGCTAAAGTCGTAACAAAGAAAAGAAAAGGTCTCAATAGGTTGTTGGAAATCCAGGCTCTGCTCATAGAAACCGAATTACAATCGAGCATCTCCTGCCACTCTTCTCGAAGATGAGCAGCTACCATCTTCATTGAAGCATACCGCCTCCAAACCCTCTACACAGAATCTTAACAAGTCATTCCCTATTCATAAAAGTGTAATATGACATATGCTTTGTTGAATGATATTTAACAGATTAACTGACTTTTCAGATGCAGTTCTAGTAAACCCATTAGCAGAGTTGACATAGACTCTGTTACCAATCGTTTAGTTTTTAATGATAAAGTAGAGGTCATCAAATTCTTCTCAATTAATATAAGAACCGAAACCGACTTCAAGTTATAAAATAATAGTTTTTATTATAAAAAAACCTGAATAAAGAGAGAAGCTGCGGTAGCTCGGCGCATGTAATTGCGAAGTTCTCTCTCTTGTGCAACCTTCTCAAGTAAGGCATCCCTAGTGATCTCTTTGGCACTCGCACCCCGCAGCGACACCTAAATCCAACCAAAGCAACACTTAGAAACATAACCCAATCCAACTAAATTAATCAATTGAACACAAATACTAATACAAAATCATACGAAAAAACTGTATGATCATTGTCGGGCATAATTGATCTTAAAATTGGTACAGGTCACAACATCTACATAGTGAATTATAGTAAATACATATATCACATATTAGAAAACCTGTTGTTTTTTAGGTCTGTCCATGGCGATTCAGAGCAGAAGATCGAGGGAATTGGGAGTCAAATCAGCGACGTAAGTATGACCTAAAGTACAACGACCGATCATAGATGAAGGTGAGGGAGTACAACTGGTTTAAAGCGTAAACACTGTGTATTTTGGCACCTTGACCTACCTTGGGGTTACAATGTTGGTTACAATGTTACATGGTTACTTTTAACATCTGGAGTAATTTTTAATAAGGGGAGGGAAGGAGTGAGAAAGGATGAGATGAAAATTTGTGTTTTTGAGATTTTTTTAGAGAAAATCTGGGTTGGGAGGGATTTGAAGGTACAATTTTGCTAGTTTTGTAAGTAAAATCTTTTGTCCTATTTTTTGAATGATTGGGAGGGAGAGTTTTTCTATCATTCTCTTTCCTCTCCTCCCTTTCCACTCTTTTCCTTATTTTCTTTAAAATAACTCGAGAACAGACCATAAAAAAGGGTTACCTGTTATGATCATGGACATACCAGATTTTCTTTTTGGATAATTTGGACTAGCAATACTGACGGTATGTTCTCGAATCATCTTATATAAAGATTTGACATTATCATGCCTATGTGTTGCGATGAGTGATATTTAAATAATCATATTCTTAATAATCAAATTTACATACAATACTAAATATAAGATGGTTTTTCAAAGATCCTTAGATTTGTAAATATTAAGTAATGTTATAAGATAACATGTAACTTATATAAGCTTAAGGATATAAAGTAAAAATGTATTAATAGTTAGATTTGCAAATTGAAATGAACAGCATCTAAACTTTGGAAATTGATTATAAGAGGATAATAAGCCTAAATTCTTTTTCAAATCTTTTTTTTTTGTTCTAAATAAAACTCGGGAATATTATAAATAAATATTTCTTTCTAAATCCTTTGAGGTGTTTGGTTGGACGAAATTAGGAGGAATTTAAGAGACTTGGAATCTAATTCCAACCAATTCTCTTGTTTAGTTCAATTTTTGGTATGGAAAATGATTCTAAAATGAAGACAAGATTCCATTAGATAGAGGATTTCACATTCCATCCAAGTTTAAAAATGTTTTGGATGGAATTCATTTCCATCAAATGAGGACAAGATTCCATCAGATGGAGGATTTCACATTCTGAAATGAGAACAAGTTTGGATGGAACTCATTTGCATCAAACAATGATTGTCTTCTCCCTTCACCTCCAGTAACTTCCTTCCGGTGACGGGTTAGTGTCCTACTCCGGCGACCTTCGTTCTACCCATCTTCGTTTTCATGCGTTTTCACCCGTCTTCGTTCTACCCATCATTGTCTTCATAGATTAGGGCATCGTCAACACAGATTTGGGCCTCGACTATCACAGATTAGGGCTTCGACCATGCATCTTCGTTCTACCCATCTTCATATTCACATATTAGGGCATCGTCGTCACAAATTAGGGATTCGACCATGCGATTGTGGTGACTGTAGGTTTCGACAAGTGATTAGGGCTTTGACCGGTGGTTGTGGTGACTGCGGGGTGGTGGTGTTGGGTGTTGTGGTAACTGTGGGTGTTGAACACAGATTAGGGCTTCGAATTCCAAATCCTTGCCAAACACACTTCTAAGGATTTGGAATTTAAATTCCAATTCCTTTAGGATCTTAACCCTAAGAATTCCAATTCCAATTTTTAACATTACAACGAACCAAACGTCTCCTTTGTTTTTCTTCCTTACAAAAAAACTCGAGTACATGGCGTAAAATCGGAGCTAAGGGTAAACAAATTCGGTTCCCATTCTCGAGAGTTTTGTTCCTTTTCTAATTTCTTATTCTAAAGGGGTCTAGTCACCGACAGGTCTTGGAAGGTCTTTTTTGACTTGATTTTGGTTTATACTAGTTTGGTTTTGCAGTTTTTTTTGCTTGTTGGGTCAAATTTTAGTCGGTTTTATGTTGACTTAAACCTTTTTCAATTTATTTTTCAAACCTTTTTTAGACAGTGTTATAAAGTTTTTAAGCTTTTTCTTAATGATTGACTTGTAGAAAATCTTGATTACTAATTTTAAACGTATACAATCACCACTAACGTTGTGCCGATTATGATTCATTCTTGGGTTTTTTTCTATAGCTTAAACACTTTCCCTCTTAATATATACAAGATATTGTGACCAAAAGGTTATGTTTTAGATCTTCTTGGAGGTGTTCCTTTTTTCTAGTCATTCCCCCATTTACTTTCTTTCCACTTTTCCCCCTATTTTCATACTTTTTTTATTGCTTGTTACTTTCTTCTACTTATGTTGTTTTTCTACACACTATACTACATTGTTTGTTGTTTTTTATTTCAAGAAAATAATTTTAATTACTCTTATTGTTATTTAATTATATGAATTTATATTTATTAAATATTAGTTTTCCTATTTTTTTTTTACTTTTTTTCTTTATTGTTTGTTACTTTCTTCTACTTATGATGCTTTCCCTTACACTATACTACATTGTTTGTAGTTTTTTATTTTAAGAAAGTAATTTTTATTATGTATTTACTTATTTTTAGTTTTAATATATGATTTTATATTTATTAAATATTAGTTTCATCTCATTATTAATTGTCTTATTTTGTATGGTATATAATAGTTTTTTTACAATGTTGATTTAACTTGATTGTTAATTATATGAAGAAAAAAAACAGTATCTTTTATATAGCTTTCTCATTGCATATTGGAGATGGAAAAATGTTAATTTAAAATTTATATTGTATGCTTTTGAATGATACAAAATAGAAGATCTTAGAGTTTCTTCTTTTCTTTTGTTTTTTAAATAAGTATTTTTTTTCCTTTATCATGTCCATATTCATTCATTTGATTAAATAATTGTAGTTACGAATTTATCATTACTATACTCGTTCATAAGCTTAAATGTAGAATTCACTCCTAAATATCATTTGTGGTGAGAGGAACACCTATGCTTGTAAGTCACCAACTTAATTTACTTTCAGCAACCAGTCATATTTCAGAGTTCACTAGATATTCCAAAGTTGTTGGGAAAATAATCATTTAAGCCAATAATCAAACCTGATAACTGAAATATGCAAGATTTGATGATTGTCAAAAACACACTTTCAGTTAGACTGAAATTAAACATGTGTTGTTTAATTTCTTACTTACATGATACAAACGATAGAGTATTTATAAGGACTCGCTTAAGAACTAAGTTTCAGTAGAAGACAAAGGTTTTAGACTTTGAAGAATTTCAGATGCATCAAAGACTTCAAGGCCTTTCAGTTGCGTAAAAGACTCTGAAGCCTTTAACATGGGTAAATGTCAAGCGTCAGTTGAATATCTCTCTAAAGGACACACTTGTTAGTGAAATATGTCACTAAAGACAATATATTATGTATAATCAAATAAACTCTTCAATGAAGCCTTGAATCGTATTTCATTTTAAAATTCTATCTAACTAATGTAATTCTTATAAAAGGTTGAACATTTGTTGTTCAAATATGCCTATGATCTTTCATATGTAAAAGTATTATCATTTTTTGTATCATCTAAAGGATACAAACAAGATTAAGTCTTACTTCTGAAAAAGGTTAAAGCTACTTCTGATGAAATCTTGAAGATTTGTCAAACACTAAAGTATGACTGTCAACTACATTCTTGGTAAAGACAGATCTGAAGAAACTTGGCTGACGAAGAACGTTTGAACATGAAAAAGGAAAGTTAGAATTCCAAAGTAAACATATAAGATAAATAAATTATATTACCAATGGAAATAATCTCTTTAAGACCACTTGCCCATTTGTTCTATTATAATATTTATCTCTTTTGTGATTGTCATGTCATCGCGTAAAGGATATTCCAAACTATCGGCCAAGGACCTTTATAAATAGACATGCACTCACAACATGTACTACACACCTCAACACCCACTGAACATCTAACTGATGTTCAAGCTTTTAAGCAAGACAAAATCTTAAAGTTTGCATAAGTATATAATGAAACTTGTCCATGTGTTGGACCTCCTAAACATTAGTTGTTTAAGAGAAGACCGTCTATGTGTTAGACACCTTAGCTGCCATATTTTATTGTATTAATAATTTCTGCTTCCTCATACATGTAATTTTTGATACAATAAGAATTATACTAAAAGTATAAGATTGTGCAATTAATTTTAAAAAGTTTAAGTATGTATTCAACCCCCCTTATACAAACATTCGTTGTTGTGTACTCACTCTGGGATTAACAAAAGTCCAATTACCAATTGATGACGTTTTCAGTTATATGAAAGAGGAATGAGGTTCGTTTACGTAATGGTGTAATTTAGTATGATTATGGTTTATATTGTGATTATATGTTACATGATACATTAACATATTAAAATTTTAGGCCGAAATCGTTCTTGCTGCTAAAATTGCTAGATATTATATTTAATGCTGGAAAATTAGAGGTTGTTGCTAACATTTGTAAGTAATACTGTAAATGAGAATTATTACAAAATTTTAAGTTTTAGTGCTGAAGATACTGTCATATTTTTGTTTTATATTTAAACAGTGTTGCTAAATACTCTATTTTTAATGCTGGAAAAATTACATATAAAATGTCTACAACAAAGTGAAACACAAAATAGATTCAATCAAACGCATGGGCCTATTGATATGATCAGAGCTTGTTTCATTTTATAAACAAAAACCTAAAACATTAATAACTAGATACTGATAAAAACCAAAATCGATAAAAAACGAAAACATGAGTTTCATAATCTTAAAATCAATTAGCGGATAGATTCAATTCAATCTTTAAACCGTCCTATACACACCCCTACTTTGAGCCCATGATCGGTGCTATGGCATCATGCAAATAGATTTACATGATGTGTTAATACACTAGTAATATTTTTTATTGAACAACATCAAAAGGTTACTAAGAAGAGAGCTTCAGCATGACCATCACCCTCTAGCAACCCAAATATTTTAATCACAATATTCTAGCAAGGTGCTAGAGGAACAATGTTTACACGATACAATCCTGAAAGAGAAGTACTTTGCACAGGGCCCATAATGCTTAAATTCCCTAATCTTTTGGATGAGAAGAAGATCACATTTCTCAACCTTCACAAGCCCGGCATAAGATATAAAAAGTAGCTAGAATACTTCCAATTGTTTACCTTTTAGATCGCCTGCAGATCCCCATCTTAAAATATCATCTGCCGAATTAAATTGAGGTTTAAATACTCCCCACCACTTGCAAAAGTCTCTATCACCACCGAGATAATATTTTTCTTTTGAACGGAAAAACGATTTTATTAAAAACTAGCAAGATATTAGAAATACAAACACCAATAAGCGAAGTTAAAATCAAAGAATAACACCACTAGGATTTCGACACCATTCTATCCAATTGATAATTTGTTTTTTTTGCAGCTCCTATGTTTGATCCAGAAAAAAGATAAGGCTTGTATTTGTGAAGATATTCCACCACCCGAAACTGATATGTTAGCCTTGAAGACATTATTGTTTCCATGCTTCCAAATAATCCAAGTAAAAGGATATATAACTGCCATAAAACAATTAAGTAACTCCCCCTTCTATCCTAAATCTTTCCCCTAATAAAACAAACCGTCAATGTTTTAATTGAGAGGCCTTTGAACATTCCACCATTTGCTGATATCTTGAAGAACACGTTTAAAAATTTTGCAATTGCAAGCACAAAAATTGTGATCTTCAGATTCGGATTCCTCATTACAAATAGGACATAATACATTATCAAAATGAACTCCGTATATTATTAAAGAACTTGTAGCTTAACGATATAAGATGTTAGAATATATTTTTATCATAAGATAATATAACATCAGAAATATAACTATATAAGCATGCTCCACTTTATGTCAAAGAGTTTTGTGAACGATATGCTCTAGCTGTCATGATTTTTTTTCTTTTACTCCCTATCATGTTACTAAATTACGAGTTGAGAATTACATGTTTTAATCTTTTCAATGCCATGCAAAGTTAAAGTTTAAAACCCAATAAAGATTACATGGGAAAATAAGTGTTTAATAATTGGTTTATAAATCTGACATAAAAAAATTAATGATAATCTTTTAATGGACGAGAAGCCTTTTCGTCTTAAACTTTTGAACTTAAATATTGAGTCAATCATCTGGTTTTGCCTTTCGGAAGAAGAATTCTTTTTTTTAGTCCAACCTCGTGGTTTATCCTAACAAGGAAGAATACGTTTCTGGTTGCCACTTAATCTGCTTTCACGAGGCCACGTGTCTATTCACTATGCTACGTGTCAAGCAGCTATAGCTTACATCATCACACTATCTCCATCCTCGACCCACCTGCAGAATTTCATCCGTAGTACTGTCATCTTATAAATCGCATTGCTAAATTAGAACTTCCTATATATTCTACCGCATTCTACTCGAAAATCACGACTCAAAAATTCTATCACTCAAACAAATTCGACCCTGCAATCATCTGATTTTCATTAACATTCCAGCATTGGTTTAATTACAGCTTGTTGTGACAGAATCCAATGGCTTCAAATCAAGAGATTAGAATCAAAGAACGTGCTGCAGAGAACGCCGCAAGAGCTGCTGCCGACGAGCTCAGGGACATCAATCGCCAGGAGCAAGCTGTCGGCGGCGGCGGCGGCCATCCTGTTGTTGTTGAACACCATGAACAGATTACAACAAATGAAGGCCGACCCGGGATTATCAGCAACATATTTCAAACAGTCACTGGAACGCTAGGTCAGGCGAAAGATGTTGTGACCGGAAAAACCCATGAGGTTGCAGAGAAGACATCAGAGCTGAGTGGAGAAGCTGCTGATAGAGGGAGACGTACCGGGGATGAAACTAAAGATAAGGCCCGAGAGTACAAGGATTATGCAGCAGATAGAACAAAGGAGGCGGCGGATGTTACGTCAGAGAAGGCCAAAGAAAGCAAGGACTATGCGGCGGAGAAAGGGCGGCAGGCTGCAGATAAGGCGGGAGAATACAAGGACTACACCGCACAGAAAGCAGGGGAAGCAAAAGAGACTGCGGATGTTACGGCAGAGAACGCAAAAGAAGCTAAGGATACAACAATCGGAAAGCTAGGAGAGTACAAGGACTATACCATGCAGAAAACAAAAGAAGGTGCCGATTACACGGCGGAGAAGGCTAAAGCTGCCAAGGATTACACCATAGACAAGACGGCGGCGGCCAAGGATTACACAGTTGACAAGGCAAAAGAAACAAAAGATGCAACGATGGAGAAAATGGGGGAATACAAAGATTACGCTGCTCAGAAGGCTTACGAAACAAAGGACTACACAGCGGAGAAGGCTAAACAAGCTAAGGATTACACGGTTGACAAGGCGGCAGCCGCCAAGGACTACACGGCGGAGAAGGCAAAAGAAGCTAAAGATGTGACAATGGAGAAGATGGGAGAATACAAAGATTACACAGCTCAGAAAGCTTCCGAAGCAAAGGATTACGCAGTTGATACGGCGGCAGCTACAAAGGACTACACCCTTGAGAAGGCGGCAGCCACCAAGGACTACACGGCGGAAAAAGCCAAGGAAGGGAAGGATACCACGGTGGGAAAGGTGACGGAGTTGAAGGATGTAGCGGCGGGCGCTGCGAGAAAAGCAATGGATCTACTGACAGGAAAGAAAGAGGAAGCCAAAGAGAAAATGTCAGAAACTACCGACACTACAAAGGTTAGTCGGATATGATTTTAATTAAATTTTTGTGTTCCTTTTGTTTTTCGTTTTTGGAAATAAATAATGTATTTATACTAATCCAATAAATTGTTGTTAGTTATAATAAAATGATACTGTGAGAATAATAATAATAATAGGAATAATTTTCATTGGAGTAGGGGATGTTTGATGATAAAACGTCGGAGGATGCAAGGAAGAGAATGCAGGCCATGAACTTGAAAGAGGAAGGTAGAGACCGCCGTGGTGATACCGCGGAAGTGGTGGTTATGGAGGTGGACACCAGCTCACCGTTGGGAGCAGGGATGCGAGCGGCGGTGGATGTAGATGACACCCCGTTGGGTACCACCGGGGAAGTGCTACGACAAGCTGAAGTGAGACGGATGGAAGGAGCGGCCCCACGGCGGTAGGGAGGGAGGATGTGGTGGTGCGTTGGTGGTTTGAATGTTGAATTTGTGAATTTTGTGTTGATGTTGCATTTTGATTTGCTTTAATATATGTTTTGCGTTTTGGGTTGTCCAGTTAATTGTTGTAAATCTCTTATATAAAATACTTCTTTTTATAGTATATAACCCATCTTAATATAAAAATTGTAAGGACTAAAGAAGAAACCGATATAGAAACATGTATTGTAGTTAGAAGTTGGCTCGAACCTGAATAAAGATATAAGATTAGCTTAAAATCCAACTAAACCATCTAACTAAACCTGACCCTATTAAGTTAATTCGCGTTTGGGTTAGATATAGGGTACTGACCCGTATCAAGCAAAATATACCTGACAAACATTTTATATAAAGGCATCTGAAATGGGGTACTCCATTAATGGTGACGGTCCATCGTGGACGTCTACGATTTCAACACAAGTATCCTTGTGAATCTAAATCTTAATTGCAGTAAAGTAGAATATGTTTCTATGAATTGCATTTAGCTAGAGAAGTAATATTTTTGAACCTAAGGTGTGATTAGTCAAACAAGCAATTCAATGGCAAGTAATCAAACTCATAAAAAAAGGAGACTAACGTATGTTGGTAGCACAACTGAGGCACCTCAATGGCAGAGTTGAATCAAATCGGGAGCCTGGCTGGACATAAAATCAAAGCAATTCAATGGTAGATTTTGAACCCTGGCAAATCGAACATAGAAAATTATTGCATATATCCAACCCTAGCAAAACGAACCCCATTTTGATGAGATAGACGGAGAATATGACTAGGGTTAGGTTGAGAAAGCGCATGGGAGGTAGACGAGGAAGAAAGTTTCTGATATAACTTCGTTATAATTATAAATAAAAACTGGATACTTAATTACATGTAGTTCTATGATTTTTTGTAATTGGATCTTTTCGATTATATGGTCCACTGATTGCGTGAAAACCGAAGAGGCGAAGGATAGATCGAGGGAAGTGGAAACAGCGGAAGAGGGGAACTAAACCTACCTGTTCGAAAACTCGCTCCTTCTCGATGTCTCAATTTTGGTTCATTTGCACATGATGGAAGTAATAATTGAAAACACATTGGTGATAAGCTAAAGAACATGAGAATAGTATGGAAAATCTAAATTGTATGAATTCTTGGAATGAATTAAAACTTAGATTCGATAAGAATAAAACAATAGATAAGGATTTACAAAACTAAATTAGTTAAAAGAAAGAATGGTGGAGAGAAGTTATAAAACGGACAATTGTTGCCAATTAAATATTTATATGAAAAAAAGTTGACTTTTCGAGGGTCAAATGAAATTGTTTATCACGAAAGTAATGGAAACTTTTTAGGATTAATTGAAATGTTTACAGACTTTGATGCTAAAATGCAAGATAATGTTAAACGAATTACAAATCATGAAATTCATCATTATCTTGGAAAAAAAATTCAAAATGGACTAATTTTACTTTTTAGGTGATAGTGTCAAAGGTTATATAATTAAGGTTATTAAAGAATCCAAATATTTCTATTATAATTCTTGATTATACTCTGGACAATCAAGAACAAAGACTTTAATTATATGATGTGATAATATTTCAAATAACAACAAAAAAGTTGATGAATATTTTCTAGGATTTTTGAAAGTAGATGATACTTCTGGTTTATGACTTTATAAAGAAATGTTAAATGAACTTGAATTACTTGGTTTAGATGTTAATGATGTAGGAGGTCAAAGTTATGATAACGGTTCTAACCTGAAAGAAAAACATCAAGGTGTCCAAAAACGTCTACTTGAAATTAATCCGAAAGCACATTCTTGTGTTAAAGATGTTTCTTTTTTGGTGTTATACAACGTACATATGTATTATTTTCTAGTTTGCCTAAGAGATGAAAAATTTTAGTTAACAATGTTCCTAATTTAATTTTTAAATCTTTATCTAATACTCGATGGGAAAATATAATAAATTGTGTTAAAGCAATCGATATTTTATACTTGGTATGGTTATTTCTTTAGAGAACTTTGAATTATACTTGGTATAGTTATTTTGTATGATATTTTATTTGCAAATTAATATGATAGGTAAAAAATTATAATCTAATTCTAATGTATTTGACCTTCATTTACTCTCACCAAATTGCTTTTTCCTAATAACGTTACGTCATGCATATCGAGAATATAGACTCTACATCCATATCATAAGAAATTGTTTATGTAATATTCATACTTGAAACAAGTCCTTCATTTCTATATTTTTCAAAAAAATGTCATTAAACTTTCTATTTGATTTATACTATCAATCCATCATCAATGCATAAGAAAGAATTGTATTAATTTTCCAAATACGTTTCCTCATAATGATGTATTAGATGTCGATTTAGAGGCTTTCTTCTCCGAACTAAGTGTATTACAGATCACTTTTCCAAACACCTTAATGTTTATAATTGAAACTCTAAAGTTTGTTAAGATGTGGATTGATTTCCAAATGTTTGTATTGCATATAGAATATATATTACTAACCATATATGTTATTGTAGCTAGCTTCGGCTGAAATAAGTTTCTCAAAATTGAAATTATAAAAAAATTATTTAAGATCAACTATGCCACAAGAAATGTTGAATGGTTTATCTATGTTATGTGTGGAGAAAGATATCTTAGATGACATTGATCTTGATATAGTTATTTAACGAATTTGCATATAAAAAAAAGCTAACATAGGCAAATTTTATTAATTCTTTTTGTAGTTACAACTTACAAGGAGTTATAAGAAGGTTTTAAAGATTTGGGAGTTGATATTAATAATAATGGTAACGTTATCTAATTTTAAGTATTTGTTTATTTACAATCTTCATTTAAGGGTATATATATTTTAAGTGAATTTTACTTAGTTAAAAAAATTACTTTAAAAAACTTTTTTCAAAATTCTGTCCGGCCAGGACCCAAAAATTTTTTAGACGAACCCTGCCTCAATGATTATATTAATCTCTCTTTTGCACATGTTAATAGTGTTACTTTAAACTCTCAATAAGAATCGAACATATATATATAATGACATTGGATGGTGGAAAAAGCTAACACACTTTTTGTGCACATTCTAAAATTATTGATAAATAAAATAACAATAAAAGTGACACTTTTGGAATGCTAAAATGATAAAACCTGCCACTAAGGTAAATTATGTTGACAAAACCAATGAAAAATGGACACAATAGTAATAATAGAAGAAGGAAATAAACTACGTAATTTTCACCTACACATACAGTCCAACAAAATGAGGACCTAATTTTGAGATATTGACAGAAATTTCCTACATTCAATGAATCTAACAAAGTTAAAATAAAATATGTGTTTGAGTTTAACCTGTGGACATCAAAACCAAAAATAAGCAGTTATGCATAATTGCATAGAAGTATAAAACTTGTGTCCGGACTCTTAAGATTTTTATGTATCTGTTGTAAATGTGTTGGATTCAAATTTGTCGTAAATGTCTAGAAAAACTCTCGGAAAATTTTGCGAGGTATACCATTTCCTCGGAAATTCCTTGCAACTTTGCGAGGGATTTACGAGGGATTTCATTCCTTGAAAATTGGTCGCAAATTTATCGCTAGTTTCTCATAAGCGTGTATCATTCAAATCTGTTGTAAATTCCTAGGAATTCTCGGAAATTTTGCGAGGGATTTCAAGCCCTCGCAAATCCCTCGGAATCTCCGGTTTTTCTAGTAGTGGACCCTCACTATAGAATCGGGTAATTGAGTCAGATTTGTTGTGTTACATAATCCAATTTTGATATAGAGCTTAAAGAGAAAACACTTTATCTAGATAGGTAGGAGACTCCACATATATAAGAAATTCAGTAAACATTTATCTACTTTACATAATCTATAAATTGATGAATATGCACATGCATTTTACAAGTTTATATAACAATAGCAATCTATATTACATATGTATGAGCACATAATAATCACATGAATACAGTGGCGGACCCAGGATTTGTATTGGGTGGTGGCACCATAATTCAATGGGTGGTAGCACCGCCTTAAAAAAATCGGAATTTACACTACGAAAAATCGAAATTTACACTACGAGGACAAATTTGACCGGTGTCTTGTGCCTCCTCCCCCTTACATGTAGGTCCGCCCCTGCATAAATAACTAGTGTAACACCCCTATAATGATCGGGTTCGTTTAATATATCATTTATATTTTTTATACATGCATGCTTTGATAAAAATATTATAAAATTTTGAAAAATTATTATAATAACATATATGATATATCTATGAACACATGTTATAAATTTATTAAAGAGATGCAAGAAGGAGAAAGTTTCGATCTTAATTTCTCGAAAAAATAAAAGTAATCTATATGCTATGTCTGATTTTGCAACTTCCAGCATCGCTAGCTAGTTCCAAAGAGATCTTGGTTTAAGCATGTTACAATCTATATATTTATTGAAAAATAAGAGAAAAAAAGCAAAACATGTTATTCTTTGAAATAAGTTATATTGCATATGTCTAGAAAGTATAAAAGGAAATAAATAGAACACTTGAGTTAGCACGAATAAGTTTAACAGTAGATGTAAACATTTCTCTTATTGTGAGAGCGAACATGATTAGTCGTAGTTTAGGAGTATCATACACAGACATCTTGATTATGCGACCCTTGTGAGTAAGCTATATATTATTATTAAGTAGATAAAAACATTTGTTAATGTAAAGTACAATTAACAACAAATATGTAGTATAGAATAAAGTAAAATAATGATTTAATTAAACGTGGACTTATGTCAAATCATTTTGAGTCTTTTTAAGCCTAAAAAAATTATAAAATATCTTAACAATGTATTTGACCTCCCCCACACATTTTCTTATATTTAAAATCATTGTGCATATTAGAAATATATAATGTAGTTATTAATTACATGATTTATGTGAAATTTGTCAACCCGGGTATACACATATACACATATCTATATACATATACACACACATACTATATGTATATATGAAACATGTTTTATTTGCGAAAAGTGCAAGAAAAATTCTGATTCATTGATTATCGTTTATGTATCATGACAATCATAATAATTTTTTTTAATAATTCAAAAGGTTAAATTCGTAAATAATTTCTCTCTCTCTCCTCTCTCCTATTTTCTTTCTCAAGTGACATTACCTTCCTAATTAATTATACGTTATTGTTCACTACTGAATGCTAATAAAAACTATAGGTTGTATTAATATTTAAAATCTTGTTTGTTGTGCTCACTGCTGAACATGTATGTATAATATGTTTTTAACTATTTCTTTGATGTAACATTTAGAACCACATTTTTTTCTCTAATAACAAATGAACAAATGTTTATTAGTAAACTATTATTTTTTTGTTATTTCTAATATAATGTGTTTACCAATGAACATGTACAACACTTCAATAAAAAAATTTCTCTACACAACATATATCTTCCATCTAATATTCAATAACATTCATTACCGAACCAGTAATTCTAAATTAAAATAACAACACCATTTCAAAATAACACAACAACAATACACAACTACACAAAAGTATTACATAACACAAAAACGAAGAAGAATGAAATTTGGGTTATTGATTGATTCACTTACCGAACAAAACAAAAAACACAAGAAAGAAAAATTTTAGCCTAAAAACTCACTGAATAAAAAACAAAGACAATCTAGAACAATAGACCACTATCCATTGCATTTCTCTCTTTATTGAACCAGAAAAAACATACTAATGTTCATGTGAATCTGAATTGGCTAGAGTTAATTACATTTTTGGTCCCGGTTTACGTATATAGAATTGGTCCCTGGGTTGTAATTTTTACGAGTTTGGTCTCTCTCGATCCGTTTTGCTTGCATATTTGGTCCCTCCTCAACTTGAATTGACTAAACTACCCCTCTCCTATTACTTTTTTCATTTTCTTTAATTATTAATCAATTTTAAATATTATTTTAATATTAAATATTTTTAATAAAAAGAGAGATGCTACACATTAGAGAAAGAGGGTTTAGCTTTAACTTGATATTTCTATTTTTCAAAAAATATATAATATTAAAATAATATTTAAAATTAATTAATAATTAAAGAAAATGAAAAAGTGATAGGAGAGGGGTAGTTTAGTCAATTCATGTTAAGGAGGGACCAAATATGCAAGTAAAACGGGTGGAGAGGGACCAAACCTGTAAAAATTATGACCCAGGGACCAATTTCATGATTTCAGGTAAACCACAAGGACTAAAAATGTAATTAACTCAAAATTATATCTATGTGTCATCAAACTCTCCTTGACCAAGTATATCTCTTTTGGTAGAGTACTTATATGACATGCTATCAACACAAATAGTAAAAATAGATGTAACACCGGGTTTCACGAGCTTAAAATCAGTAATAATTTAAAACTTTTTAAATTATTCTTATCAAGACGTGCAGCAGAAACTAAACACTAATTATAAAATATAAAGTGTTATTATCCAACTTGGCGATTATAAACATGAAAAGCCAAGTTACAAAACAAACCGGTGTTACCATACTAGAAACCGACCATCGGATCACAGGTATATACAACAGCAGAGTGTTCCAGAAGAGTTAAATACAATTACCCACAAGCACCCGTCTCACCAGGCTGCCTAAATCTTTACCTGTAAAAGGGTAAAACATAAACCGGTTAGCTACACTAGCTAGTGAGTACAGGTTGCACATAAGTATCAATAAGCATGCTATCACAACACAGGAAAAGCACACAAGGCTATCCTATCACATCGTGGAGTGCCAACATATCAGAGGGAGTCATATCTTGCGGGGTTGCAAATCCCGCTCAACGAATCCAACTGAGAAATCAGCGACACCAATCCATGCTGGTGGGGAAGCAAAGAGCAACCCCCTGAGCACGTTGCGGAGCCACCTGGGCTCAATTAGGCCTTAGTTACAAACCAAGACCCCACTGCTTGTCAAGGAACGGCGGTCCTGCAGAACCTACGACCCAGCGTGCACCACCGAGTCACCGTTGATCCCGAATAACCAGCCATCTAGGCCCTCAAGGAATCCAGCTGCAATGTAGCCAGCTGACCTCAACCGAGTTGGAAACTATAAGCAGTTTCCCGAGTGTCCGGACATAAATACACAAACAATAAGTGATCCAATCAGGATCCAATATCATGCGCGCATATAGTCACAGCCAATACTGTTCATACTAGTGAATAGAACATGCGAGTATAACTTAATCATAACATACACTTACCACATGATTCACGTTACATACTTTTAGTCACTGTCAATATAACACTGTAGCATGACATATCACGTTATAACATACCTTACGCACACACATGTGGGAGCACCAATTTCACATTAAAAACACACAGGGGTTAGCACTACTTACTGAGCCTCATGGGAAACCGGTACTCACCTCGATATCACCGGAGGTAGATATGGATCCAGGAATCCCAAGAACACACAGAGTCGTCCAAAATCACTTAACACACTAGGTTCAGACTTAGTTATCACCTACACATAGCACACATAGGTTAGAACACAAGCTACATAAGCTGTCAACATAAAACAGCTTACTACGGTCGCAGTGCACATGTCCTACGGCCGTAGGACACTTAACAAAACCCTACTACGGCCGTAGGGTCCAACCACTACGCCCGCAGAGTTTCTTTTCAAGAAAACATGCACTATGGCCGTAGGAATCTATTCCTACACCCGTAGTAGCTATTCTTTGGTGAACTACGACCGTAGGTTACGTACCTACACCCGTAGTCCTTATTTCATCGTCCGTAGACGGTAATCTACACAAAAACACATCCTACGGCCGCAGTGACCTTGCCTACGGTCGTAGTGTACATACAAGGCTTACTACGGCCGTAGGGAATACCCACTACGCCCGTAGGTAGTCCACGAATAGCAGACCTTCGTCCCTGTTTTTGCACAGCTGCTGGAAATCGTCTATTTTGACACTTAATCGATCGAACACTGAGTTTTAGTCACTTGTATACTACGCTTGACATCCAAGGACACTTAGAAACACATTAGACACAATTAAACAACACAAGAACACATCAAACACCATCCAAATGGTGTTTCTTGTTCATGAACTCAAAACTAGGGTTCTAGATCAAATTCACTTACAAAGAAGACGAAGAACAGCAATTTGGACTTGTATTTACTTCTGAAATCACTTGAAAACACTTGTTCCTTGATTGAATCTTCAAAATCTCCAAGATAGCTATGTGTGTGTGTATTTCGTATGCAAGTAGGTGTGTTGGTGTGTGTGTATTGCTTCAACAGGGGATAAGAAGAAACAAAGGACCGACTTTGGGGTTATTAAACAAAACCCCGGGTATTTTGTTCCCCTTTTTAACTTACAACACATATCTCATTCACCTGTTTCAACTAACGAGGATATCTATGGATTCATTACACGAAACCATTTAATATTCTATCACTTTTGTACATTAACTCTAACTTTTATATAACACCTCATATATCCCCCCTTTAACTAACTAAAACATAAAACAATCATTAAAATACTTATTTAAAGTCAAGGTACAATCCCCTGAGCAAGAAGTACAACTAGGTACTACTAGGCCCATTTTGAGGATGTTACAAATCTACCCTCCTTAAAGAGGATTCCGTCCTCGGAATCCACTCTCGATCGCATACATGGTTACATGCTACCACAATTATCCTACACTGAGCCGCAACCACAATTAATACAAAAGTTACAAACACCAAACTATATTTATTCCAACTAAACGCAACATTTCTGTACACACAACACACACATTACACTTACACGCGTTTCACTTAAACCACATGACACTTTCTACAACCGTTTGAGGACCTACATAACACTTCCAACTAATTAGGACACTCCGAAGAATCGTGCCCGTACTGGCTACACTTGTAACAGTACTTACCCAAACACTCTTTGGCATAATGTCCTGGGAGTCCACATTTATAACACACTCTGTCTTTGTACTTGCACTCTCCGGCATGGTTCTTTCCGCAAGTCTCACACGTAACTCGACGTCTAGACCCTCCGGCCTCAGCCTGAGTTTTCGTCTTTTGGCCATCTTCATTTCGTTCCTCTTTCATTGTACGAAATTCTTCTCGTACCGCTTCTCTCATCTCGCCCTTCATTTCCTCTTTCACCTCATTTCTTATGCCCGCTATAATGGGAGGCATATTTTTCTTAAAACACTTATCGAATTGATCAGTCATCACTTCTCGGAGGTGTTGCGTAGGTATGGCTCCACGTCTACTTCCATATACAGAGATATGATCTTGAAGTTCGCCTATAGCAGTCAGATCCAAAGCCTCCTCACGGGTTTCCTCATTCTCAGCTTGTTGATTTATGTTTCTATTCATATCTCTGCAACAAAAGAACTCTTAATTAGTACAAATACAACTTCACTTTACACATACTTTCTTAACAAACCGTTTAAGTTTCACTCATTAGTATTCTAACTATATCTTCACACCATTTATTTGGATTTATTGATTACTTCCTTAGCTTATCTTTTACACTTTAAACAACAAGCTTACACAACTACCACTCTCTTATTATATTTTACGGACTAAAGCGAATATCTCATATAATCTCGTCAGTATCAATAATAACCTCAAAAACATAATTAACAACTATTACTGCTTGGTATCAATAAACCTTACTTTACACGAGTCAGTACACACAGAACGGACACTCACAATCTTTTACAAAACCACTAATTTACAACATTACAAACAAAATCTCTGACTCGTAAACTTACTAACACAGTTACAACAAAACTACTAAAGAAAACACTTATAACGATCCTTCCTTTCCTGCTGGCTTTCTATGTTATCACTGAGGACGCCTTTCAGTTGTCACCGGGAGCATTTTTTTTTGTTCTTTGACCAGAGGAAGATTCGTTTACTCTCTTGCCTCGTCTTGCAGTACAATCCATAATCTTATGCCCCGGCTTAAGACATTTAAAACACACTCTTTCTTCAAACTCGCACTCATCTCCCACATGCCCCATACGTCCACATCCCATACATCTGGTAGTAGCTTCTGTACATTCTCCAGTGTGATAAGTGCGACATTTACAGCACCAAGGACCATTAGACCTCGACCTTTTTGAGGAATCAGCTTTCTTTACCGCAGAGGATTGTCCTTCTAAGGAAACAAACAGCGGTAATTTTCTCTTCTTACTCTTATTCGCTTGATCCCTTTCATAGCGAAGAAATTCTCCTTCTATCTGCAGTGCTATCTGAAATGCTTGTTTCAAGCTTGTAGCGGTTTTAACACAAACACGATGTCCGATCGGCAATAAGCTTGCAAATTTCTGTATCTTAGAGTTTTCATCAGGTAGCAACCTCGGAAGAAACTCTATTTTATCTTTAAAAACTTTAATCAAGTCTCTCATAGATTGTCTTCCTTTTTGGAGCTTATTAAGTTCCTGCTCTACGTACTCTTCGTTGAATTCAGTGCAATACTTGTTCATCAGCTTCTCTCGAAATTGTTCCCAAGTCACTGTATCTAACACTTTCTTACCGACCGAAACTTCCACAGCGTTCCACCATGAAGCAGCACCATCTTTCAACATGTGTATTGCGTAGTCCATCCGATATTCCGGTGCAGTAACACAAAACTCAAAAATCTCCTCCAACTCTCGAAGCCATCGAGTAGCAACAGAAGGGTCGTCACTACCGCTAAAACTAGGAGGTTTACAGAAAAGAAATTCTTGGAAAACGTTATACTTATCATCTCTACTCTTAATCGAATGAGACAACATCTCTTTGGTCATCCGCAACTCCTCTTCTAAACGTCGGACATAAGCCTCTCGCTCTTGCTCACGCTTCAAGTCCTCGGAGTAGTAGCGAAAAACCTCTTCCCTTACTTCAAGGCGAAGACGAGCCATTCTATCTCCCGCTAGTACAACGTCTTGCTCAACACTATTTCGCTGCTCCGACATTGTAGTCTATTACGGGTAAAGAAAGAACTATATGACGCGCGACTTACTTTCGAACTATTAATACTACAAGTTAGTTCACAGCACACAATAATCACATAACACTCACACTCAACCCAATCATCCCGCAAGGAACACCTAACGATGGTCGGGCCCGAGTTTGAGATCGAATACTTTTACAAGTGCTCGATTCCCTCAAACTTAGGCTCTGATACCTAATTGTAACACCGGGTTTCACGAGCTTAAAATCAGTAATAATTTAAAACTTTTTAAATTATTCTTATCAAGACGTGCAGCAGAAACTAAACACTAATTATAAAATATAAAGTGTTATTATCCAACTTGGCGATTATAAACATGAAAAGCCAAGTTACAAAACAAACCGGTGTTACCATACTAGAAACCGACCATCGGATCACAGGTATATACAACAGCAGAGTGTTCCAGAAGAGTTAAATACAATTACCCACAAGCACCCGTCTCACCAGGCTGCCTAAATCTTTACCTGTAAAAGGGTAAAACATAAACCGGTTAGCTACACTAGCTAGTGAGTACAGGTTGCACATAAGTATCAATAAGCATGCTATCACAACACAGGAAAAGCACACAAGGCTATCCTATCACATCGTGGAGTGCCAACATATCAGAGGGAGTCATATCTTGCGGGGTTGCAAATCCCGCTCAACGAATCCAACTGAGAAATCAGCGACACCAATCCATGCTGGTGGGGAAGCAAAGAGCAACCCCCTGAGCACGTTGCGGAGCCACCTGGGCTCAATTAGGCCTTAGTTACAAACCAAGACCCCACTGCTTGTCAAGGAACGGCGGTCCTGCAGAACCTACGACCCAGCGTGCACCACCGAGTCACCGTTGATCCCGAATAACCAGCCATCTAGGCCCTCAAGGAATCCAGCTGCAATGTAGCCAGCTGACCTCAACCGAGTTGGAAACTATAAGCAGTTTCCCGAGTGTCCGGACATAAATACACAAACAATAAGTGATCCAATCAGGATCCAATATCATGCGCGCATATAGTCACAGCCAATACTGTTCATACTAGTGAATAGAACATGCGAGTATAACTTAATCATAACATACACTTACCACATGATTCACGTTACATACTTTTAGTCACTGTCAATATAACACTGTAGCATGACATATCACGTTATAACATACCTTACGCACACACATGTGGGAGCACCAATTTCACATTAAAAACACACAGGGGTTAGCACTACTTACTGAGCCTCATGGGAAACCGGTACTCACCTCGATATCACCGGAGGTAGATATGGATCCAGGAATCCCAAGAACACACAGAGTCGTCCAAAATCACTTAACACACTAGGTTCAGACTTAGTTATCACCTACACATAGCACACATAGGTTAGAACACAAGCTACATAAGCTGTCAACATAAAACAGCTTACTACGGTCGCAGTGCACATGTCCTACGGCCGTAGGACACTTAACAAAACCCTACTACGGCCGTAGGGTCCAACCACTACGCCCGCAGAGTTTCTTTTCAAGAAAACATGCACTATGGCCGTAGGAATCTATTCCTACACCCGTAGTAGCTATTCTTTGGTGAACTACGACCGTAGGTTACGTACCTACACCCGTAGTCCTTATTTCATCGTCCGTAGACGGTAATCTACACAAAAACACATCCTACGGCCGCAGTGACCTTGCCTACGGTCGTAGTGTACATACAAGGCTTACTACGGCCGTAGGGAATACCCACTACGCCCGTAGGTAGTCCACGAATAGCAGACCTTCGTCCCTGTTTTTGCACAGCTGCTGGAAATCGTCTATTTTGACACTTAATCGATCGAACACTGAGTTTTAGTCACTTGTATACTACGCTTGACATCCAAGGACACTTAGAAACACATTAGACACAATTAAACAACACAAGAACACATCAAACACCATCCAAATGGTGTTTCTTGTTCATGAACTCAAAACTAGGGTTCTAGATCAAATTCACTTACAAAGAAGACGAAGAACAGCAATTTGGACTTGTATTTACTTCTGAAATCACTTGAAAACACTTGTTCCTTGATTGAATCTTCAAAATCTCCAAGATAGCTATGTGTGTGTGTATTTCGTATGCAAGTAGGTGTGTTGGTGTGTGTGTATTGCTTCAACAGGGGATAAGAAGAAACAAAGGACCGACTTTGGGGTTATTAAACAAAACCCCGGGTATTTTGTTCCCCTTTTTAACTTACAACACATATCTCATTCACCTGTTTCAACTAACGAGGATATCTATGGATTCATTACACGAAACCATTTAATATTCTATCACTTTTGTACATTAACTCTAACTTTTATATAACACCTCATATATCCCCCCCTTAACTAACTAAAACATAAAACAATCATTAAAATACTTATTTAAAGTCAAGGTACAATCCCCTGAGCAAGAAGTACAACTAGGTACTACTAGGCCCATTTTGAGGATGTTACAAATCTACCCTCCTTAAAGAGGATTCCGTCCTCGGAATCCACTCTCGATCGCATACATGGTTACATGCTACCACAATTATCCTACACTGAGCCGCAACCACAATTAATACAAAAGTTACAAACACCAAACTATATTTATTCCAACTAAACGCAACATTTCTGTACACACAACACACACATTACACTTACACGCGTTTCACTTAAACCACATGACACTTTCTACAACCGTTTGAGGACCTACATAACACTTCCAACTAATTAGGACACTCCGAAGAATCGTGCCCGTACTGGCTACACTTGTAACAGTACTTACCCAAACACTCTTTGGCATAATGTCCTGGGAGTCCACATTTATAACACACTCTGTCTTTGTACTTGCACTCTCCGGCATGGTTCTTTCCGCAAGTCTCACACGTAACTCGACGTCTAGACCCTCCGGCCTCAGCCTGAGTTTTCGTCTTTTGGCCATCTTCATTTCGTTCCTCTTTCATTGTACGAAATTCTTCTCGTACCGCTTCTCTCATCTCGCCCTTCATTTCCTCTTTCACCTCATTTCTTATGCCCGCTATAATGGGAGGCATATTTTTCTTAAAACACTTATCGAATTGATCAGTCATCACTTCTCGGAGGTGTTGCGTAGGTATGGCTCCACGTCTACTTCCATATACAGAGATATGATCTTGAAGTTCGCCTATAGCAGTCAGATCCAAAGCCTCCTCACGGGTTTCCTCATTCTCAGCTTGTTGATTTATGTTTCTATTCATATCTCTGCAACAAAAGAACTCTTAATTAGTACAAATACAACTTCACTTTACACATACTTTCTTAACAAACCGTTTAAGTTTCACTCATTAGTATTCTAACTATATCTTCACACCATTTATTTGGATTTATTGATTACTTCCTTAGCTTATCTTTTACACTTTAAACAGCAAGCTTACACAACTACCACTCTCTTATTATATTTTACGGACTAAAGCGAATATTTCATATAATCTCGTCAGTATCAATAATAACCTCAAAAACATAATTAACAACTATTACTGCTTGGTATCAATAAACCTTACTTTACACGAGTTAGTACACACAGAACGGACACTCACAATCTTTTACAAAACCACTAATTTACAACATTACAAACAAAATCTCTGACTCGTAAACTTACTAACACAGTTACAACAAAACTACTAAAGAAAACACTTATAACGATCCTTCCTTTCCTGCTGGCTTTCTATGTTATCACTGAGGACGCCTTTCAGTTGTCACCGGGAGCATTTTTTTTTTGTTCTTTGACCAGAGGAAGATTCGTTTACTCTCTTGCCTCGTCTTGCAGTACAATCCATAATCTTATGCCCCGGCTTAAGACATTTAAAACACACTCTTTCTTCAAACTCGCACTCATCTCCCACATGCCCCATACGTCCACATCCCATACATCTGGTAGTAGCTTCTGTACATTCTCCAGTGTGATAAGTGCGACATTTACAGCACCAAGGACCATTAGACCTCGACCTTTTTGAGGAATCAGCTTTCTTTACCGCAGAGGATTGTCCTTCTAAGGAAACAAACAGCGGTAATTTTCTCTTCTTACTCTTATTCGCTTGATCCCTTTCATAGCGAAGAAATTCTCCTTCTATCTGCAGTGCTATCTGAAATGCTTGTTTCAAGCTTGTAGCGGTTTTAACACAAACACGATGTCCGATCGGCAATAAGCTTGCAAATTTCTGTATCTTAGAGTTTTCATCAGGTAGCAACCTCGGAAGAAACTCTATTTTATCTTTAAAAACTTTAATCAAGTCTCTCATAGATTGTCTTCCTTTTTGGAGCTTATTAAGTTCCTGCTCTACGTACTCTTCGTTGAATTCAGTGCAATACTTGTTCATCAGCTTCTCTCGAAATTGTTCCCAAGTCACTGTATCTAACACTTTCTTACCGACCGAAACTTCCACAGCGTTCCACCATGAAGCAGCACCATCTTTCAACATGTGTATTGCGTAGTCCATCCGATATTCCGGTGCAGTAACACAAAACTCAAAAATCTCCTCCAACTCTCGAAGCCATCGAGTAGCAACAGAAGGGTCGTCACTACCGCTAAAACTAGGAGGTTTACAGAAAAGAAATTCTTGGAAAACGTTATACTTATCATCTCTACTCTTAATCGAATGAGACAACATCTCTTTGGTCATCCGCAACTCCTCTTCTAAACGTCGGACATAAGCCTCTCGCTCTTGCTCACGCTTCAAGTCCTCGGAGTAGTAGCGAAAAACCTCTTCCCTTACTTCAAGGCGAAGACGAGCCATTCTATCTCCCGCTAGTACAACGTCTTGCTCAACACTATTTCGCTGCTCCGACATTGTAGTCTATTACGGGTAAAGAAAGAACTATATGACGCGCGACTTACTTTCGAACTATTAATACTACAAGTTAGTTCACAGCACACAATAATCACATAACACTCACACTCAACCCAATCATCCCGCAAGGAACACCTAACGATGGTCGGGCCCGAGTTTGAGATCGAATACTTTTACAAGTGCTCGATTCCCTCAAACTTAGGCTCTGATACCTAATTGTAACACCGGGTTTCACGAGCTTAAAATCAGTAATAATTTAAAACTTTTTAAATTATTCTTATCAAGACGTGCAGCAGAAACTAAACACTAATTATAAAATATAAAGTGTTATTATCCAACTTGGCGATTATAAACATGAAAAGCCAAGTTACAAAACAAACCGGTGTTACCATACTAGAAACCGACCATCGGATCACAGGTATATACAACAGCAGAGTGTTCCAGAAGAGTTAAATACAATTACCCACAAGCACCCGTCTCACCAGGCTGCCTAAATCTTTACCTGTAAAAGGGTAAAACATAAACCGGTTAGCTACACTAGCTAGTGAGTACAGGTTGCACATAAGTATCAATAAGCATGCTATCACAACACAGGAAAAGCACACAAGGCTATCCTATCACATCGTGGAGTGCCAACATATCAGAGGGAGTCATATCTTGCGGGGTTGCAAATCCCGCTCAACGAATCCAACTGAGAAATCAGCGACACCAATCCATGCTGGTGGGGAAGCAAAGAGCAACCCCCTGAGCACGTTGCGGAGCCACCTGGGCTCAATTAGGCCTTAGTTACAAACCAAGACCCCACTGCTTGTCAAGGAACGGCGGTCCTGCAGAACCTACGACCCAGCGTGCACCACCGAGTCACCGTTGATCCCGAATAACCAGCCATCTAGGCCCTCAAGGAATCCAGCTGCAATGTAGCCAGCTGACCTCAACCGAGTTGGAAACTATAAGCAGTTTCCCGAGTGTCCGGACATAAATACACAAACAATAAGTGATCCAATCAGGATCCAATATCATGCGCGCATATAGTCACAGCCAATACTGTTCATACTAGTGAATAGAACATGCGAGTATAACTTAATCATAACATACACTTACCACATGATTCACGTTACATACTTTTAGTCACTGTCAATATAACACTGTAGCATGACATATCACGTTATAACATACCTTACGCACACACATGTGGGAGCACCAATTTCACATTAAAAACACACAGGGGTTAGCACTACTTACTGAGCCTCATGGGAAACCGGTACTCACCTCGATATCACCGGAGGTAGATATGGATCCAGGAATCCCAAGAACACACAGAGTCGTCCAAAATCACTTAACACACTAGGTTCAGACTTAGTTATCACCTACACATAGCACACATAGGTTAGAACACAAGCTACATAAGCTGTCAACATAAAACAGCTTACTACGGTCGCAGTGCACATGTCCTACGGCCGTAGGACACTTAACAAAACCCTACTACGGCCGTAGGGTCCAACCACTACGCCCGCAGAGTTTCTTTTCAAGAAAACATGCACTATGGCCGTAGGAATCTATTCCTACACCCGTAGTAGCTATTCTTTGGTGAACTACGACCGTAGGTTACGTACCTACACCCGTAGTCCTTATTTCATCGTCCGTAGACGGTAATCTACACAAAAACACATCCTACGGCCGCAGTGACCTTGCCTACGGTCGTAGTGTACATACAAGGCTTACTACGGCCGTAGGGAATACCCACTACGCCCGTAGGTAGTCCACGAATAGCAGACCTTCGTCCCTGTTTTTGCACAGCTGCTGGAAATCGTCTATTTTGACACTTAATCGATCGAACACTGAGTTTTAGTCACTTGTATACTACGCTTGACATCCAAGGACACTTAGAAACACATTAGACACAATTAAACAACACAAGAACACATCAAACACCATCCAAATGGTGTTTCTTGTTCATGAACTCAAAACTAGGGTTCTAGATCAAATTCACTTACAAAGAAGACGAAGAACAGCAATTTGGACTTGTATTTACTTCTGAAATCACTTGAAAACACTTGTTCCTTGATTGAATCTTCAAAATCTCCAAGATAGCTATGTGTGTGTGTATTTCGTATGCAAGTAGGTGTGTTGGTGTGTGTGTATTGCTTCAACAGGGGATAAGAAGAAACAAAGGACCGACTTTGGGGTTATTAAACAAAACCCCGGGTATTTTGTTCCCCTTTTTAACTTACAACACATATCTCATTCACCTGTTTCAACTAACGAGGATATCTATGGATTCATTACACGAAACCATTTAATATTCTATCACTTTTGTACATTAACTCTAACTTTTATATAACACCTCATATATCCCCCCTTTAACTAACTAAAACATAAAACAATCATTAAAATACTTATTTAAAGTCAAGGTACAATCCCCTGAGCAAGAAGTACAACTAGGTACTACTAGGCCCATTTTAAGGATGTTACAATAGAGCTATGTAATGGTGAGCAATTTAAAACTTAAATGTTATAACAAGTAATATATTAAATTTGTGACTGGTTTTGATGTATAATTTATTTTTTAATAAGTGTTCAAATCTAGTAATCAAATTTTCTTCTTTTTATGGAAGAAGTATAATGTTTAAGACTAGACTTGTTTATTTTACTAGATTAGTTTATTTGGATCAAGACTAGACTTGTTTATTTCACTAGCTTAACTTATTTAGGTATAATGACATGAACCCGATAGAATTGGTTCTTATGGATCTAATTCCATTTAAACTATCTTATGATTTGAACCAGACAGTACAAATTACAATTTCATTACCTAATATGTTGAAGAGTTGAGATAATTTAAACTAGAGGCTCGATATATAAAATATTAAGTCTAAGATGAAGTTGTCTACATTTATATTCAATAATTGTTAAAAAAAAATTTAATCTAATATTTTTTTTTAACAGAAAAAGATATATTTTCATTCATCAAAATTCATCATACATTATACACACAGAATCACATCAATGTCTCTCATCTTACTTAATCTAACATCTATTTACAATAAAAAAAATAAAGTAGCTTGTGAAATGAATAATACACACGTGTGTCCAAAACTAATCCAAAATCCTTAATAACAATTTAACATCTTTGAACTATTCAAATTATATTATTAACAAAACCAATCCATATTAATAACTTATTTTTTTCTAAAACATCTAAACCGAATGTTTCAATACAATTTGTCAAACTTACTAAAGGCTTTGGTTTGGTGGTACCAAAATGTATTTAGATATTTCTTCATCTTTAAAATTGAAGGTTCAAATCATTTTATAAACATATATATTGTTTAAGTGGACATATAAATTTATCATTAAAAGATACAACTTGTTAACTTTAATGATTAGCTATAATTTATTTACTTAAAGGATATTTATTTTAGCTTATTTTAAACTTATTTTTTATAAACTCATTTTATTTAACTTATGATTCACATATATGATTTATTTATAAGTCATAATAAACTAATACAAATATCCTTAATCATATACAAATAAAAATACAACACCCCTAACAATAATCATATTTGAATCACACGTGACACACCGCTGCCTGCCTCCTCCCCCCTCACTCTGCCCTCCATAAATTGACGCCATTATGCGAAAGCTTACATTTCCACGGAGGAGTTGCCAAGATTTACGTCCCAACAACAATCAATTAATCGACATACAAACATCCACTTCATCATGGCGACACGACAGTTTGCTTGTATACTATTAATCGGTTTTTCCATCGTCAGCATCACCGTTTACACCATTACCAGCCACCGCTACAATCAAAGAAACGACCACCCTGTTCTCCGTTCTTCCCCAAATTCCCGAGTTCCTCAACCCGACGACAAAATCTGGCCTGTAAGTTTCCTCATTGTAATCTTTATTAGAGACCCGTGTATAAATACTTGACGTTATTGATTTTATAACTGTTCTAATCTAATGGCTTCTTGATCTTCGATATTTTGATTCAGGAATTGGAGTTTAATTGGAGAATTGTGTTAGCAACAGTAATAGGATTCTTGGGTTCTGCATTTGGAACAGTTGGGGGCGTTGGTGGTGGCGGCATTTTTGTTCCTATGCTTACTTTAATCGTTGGTTTTGATACAAAGTCTGCTGCTGCTCTATCTAAATGTCTGTTTTCATCTCCTTTACCTAACTCAGATCGATATGATGACACATAAATGGGGTTTTACTCTGTTTCTTGAGTGCTTTTTTTAAAGTTTCTCTGAAAACTCAAAACTTTTCAGAAAAAATCTTTGTATTTGGGTACCATGGTGTTGGAATTTTGAGTTTAATTCGAGTTTATGATGGAATAGGTATGATAATGGGGGCATCAGCATCATCAGTTTGGTACAATCTAAGAGTACCACATCCATGCAGAGAAGTACCAATTCTTGATTATGATTTAGCACTCCTGTTTCAGCCTATGCTAATGCTTGGAATAACTCTTGGAGTGGCTCTTAGTGTTGTTTTCCCCTATTGGCTCATTACTGTACTCATCATCCTCCTTTTTTCTGGTAACCCTTACTCCCCCACTAAAGATATCCTCATAATTCTCATTGAAGTTTTGATCTTGATGTATGGGTTTGTTAAAACAATAAGTCTCCATTAAATTTACAACACGTTTCTATTTGGGGTTTTCTTGAAATCAAGATCTGAATCCCATGATGGATAGTTGAGGTCTTTTTGTGTATGGGTTTTCTGTTTTGATGTATAGGTTTATTATTCATATGTCTTAGAAGATAATTAAGGTCTGTTTGTGTGCTCCTATTGAACCATTACTTGGTGTAGTAATGTGTCTATTCAACTGTTATTTTCTTTTATAATTGAGTCCTAATGATTTTTTTTAATATTGCTATGTTTTTTAACCCTCTACAACTTTTAATCATTAGGAAATTATTACATTACTTTTGCCTAATGATATATTTCTGATAGGGACATCTTTAAGGTCTTTCTTTAAGGCTATTGAAATGTGGAAGGAAGAGACTCTAATGAAGGTGAAAATCATTTCATTGATTTAGATTTAGCATCGAGATATGAGAGCCAAAAATGATCTGATCTTAAAGTTCAACTTTTTCTTGTTAATATTATGCAGAAAGAAATGGAAAGGCCACGAGAATTCGTCAATTCTTGTGGTGAATGTAAGTCCCATGAATCTTTGAGTTCTAAACCCAACCTTTTCTTATATGGTGTTTTTTCCTTGACTGTGTTTCTTTGTTTACAGTGCTGATTGACACATATGAACCATTGATTCCTATAGAGGAGAAAACACCAATGGTGACTGTTGTTAACTTCATTTTTTTTTTTTTTTTGCTTTTCACCCTTTCAATCAAGTAATTCGCTTCATGTAATCTTTTCGTTTATCAATATTTGCAGGAAATTATTCTTTTCAATTTACGATGGAAGATGCTTACATCCCTAATAGTTGTATGGGTTGCCTTTCTAGCTCTTCAGATCTCTAAGGTAAGCAGTTTTCACATTCCTTTCAATCTCCACAAAAACAATTGAATACAGTTTTTGACTCAAGAAGTCAATAGTCAAACTTACTTAATCTTATTTTCAAAATTGATTATGTGTTAATGACTTTAGAAGAATAACTAGTAACCAGAAGAGAACAATATTAGGAAGAACTATATGTTGAAACACTAAGCTCGTCAATGGGGAATTTGAATCTGGAAATGAAAACGTTTGACTTCTAATCTCATGTGCTAACAGCAGCCCTTATCTTCTCTTCCTGCAGAATGGCTTAGTAGCATGCAGTACATCATATTGGGCAGTCACTGTAATACAGGTAATGTGCAGTTAAATGTCAATATTTCAACATCCATCAACTGATTTTACATTAAAAAAAAAGGCTATATGTGTTTCTTGCAGTTCCCAGTAGCACTAGCTGTATTTGGTTATGAATGTGTTAAGTTGTACAAGGAAAGCAAGAAGAGGAAAAACACAGGGAACCCTGAATTGGTGTGTGAGGCTGCAATTGACTGGACTGCACCCCACCTTTTGTTTTGTGGATTTTGTGGAATCTTGGGTGGCACCGTTGGTGGCTTATTGGGGTCTGGTGGTGGGTTCATTCTTGGGCCCCTTTTACTTGAGATCGGTGTCATGCCACAGGTATGCAGCTTGTATACAACTTTAAATTAGTTAAATAAAGTACCTCTTGGTGCCTACAACTTCAATTTAGGCTCTTTTTATGGGCAAGTGTACAATTATATACAAGAAGAGGGGTGTAAATTAGCAATCATTGCATAAAATTGAACTAATAGGAAACAAGTTTATGATTTGGACCATGATGAAGTAAGTGTTGTAGCTTTTATCTTTATCTTTTTTATCCTTTGGTGGTGGTGGGGTGGAGGGGGGGGGGGGGGGGTAACTTCAGTTACAAGAAGAGGGGGTAAGATATATACTAGCAGTTAGTGCAATAGATTTAATCAACATCAAGCGAAATTATTATACAAGTATACTATATATGTGGAAATGTGTCTTTAAAGGCTGCCATTTGTGTTTTCTTTGCTAATTTTAATGGGAACGATTACAGTCTTTTAACAGAAAGAGGGGTTAAAATATTAGCAGAAAGTTTAATCAACTGCTTATTACATGTATAATATTACCGTACAATGCAATAAGTAGTTGAAGGTGTGCTGGTCAGGAGGTTAACTATTAGCATAAAATTTAATCAACCG
This sequence comes from Pulicaria dysenterica, assembly GCA_947179395.2. NCBI lineage: Eukaryota > Viridiplantae > Streptophyta > Magnoliopsida > Asterales > Asteraceae > Pulicaria > Pulicaria dysenterica. The sequence goes on from OX359289.1 coordinate 107,769,223, forward strand.
TTAATCAAATTTGTGATATTAGTGTACCATGTGAAACGTCTATTCGAAGGACCTCTATTTATCTTTTTCTTTAACAAAGAAAGTCACTCAAATTATGCATGATATTGATCGTATCACACGAAAATATTTTCCTTAAAAATTGTTGTATGTAGTGCTTATAGGCTTTCAACTAATGCTGCTCATTCCATAAAGATTCATTGTAGTTGCTCAAATCATGCAATGATATAATTGTAGCATGTGAAAAATGTTCCTGAAGTCGTGAATTTTAGGTTCTTGCTTCTACTTTTTTGAATATGTTTATATTTCTATAAAAAAAACCTAAAAGAACCCATCTTGGTGTTTTTAGGTTGCAAGTGCAACAGCAACATTTGTGATGATGTTCTCATCATCTTTATCCGTGGTCGAGTTTTACCTTCTAAAGCGATTCCCAATTCCTCATGGTATAATCTCTTTCACCATCTTGATAACCAGTTGATTATTTTCTATTCCCAATCTTGAAAACTTGAATGAATACACATTAATATGGAGGTGGTAAGATGGGCGGGTTGGGTAATTGGCAAAATGGATCACGTTTTAATACAGTTTAAAACATAGCGAGTTAGGTTGGGTTGACACAATCACTCCCTTTTTCTACAATATGAATGCTCCAATTATGATTTAAGAACATTACAATAAGATAGTAATCAAATATCTAATAAAAAGATAAGGAGGTTATATGCATTAAACACAGTCTTTGGTCTAGTTTCTACTCGCTTAACCCATTCAACCCTTTTCCCCAGCTACATTTTCTTATTTGGCGTGTTTAACATAAAAAACATGCCCCAAATCGACCTGTTCTTAGTTCAATCGAATGAAATTGCCTTCTCACAGTATAAATCGTTTTCACTTGTAGCTTTATACCTGATGGCAGTATCTGTTACGGCTGGCTTTTGGGGTCAGTTTTTCATAAGAAGACTTGTTGCATTTTTAAAGAGGGCTTCACTTATCGTCTTTATTCTTTCGGCTGTCATCTTTTCCAGTGCTCTTACAATGGGTAACTTTCTAAACTTGCTTTTCTTGGTGTACTCGAATTGTGCTAGAGTTTATGTACCATTTTGAACTTGGATCAATATGCAGGGGTTATCGGAGTTGACAGAAGCATCAAGATGATCCACAACCATGAGTTCATGGGATTTCTTGATTTCTGTAGCAGCCAATAGTTTATAAAAACATGCCAAAAGAAAGAAAATAGTAAGGAAAAAGGATGGAACATGGTGTTCATGTACATAATGTATGGTTTCCTGTCTACCATGGTGAGGTAGGATATTTTTGTTTTTGTTTTTTTGTAGCATTGATGTCTTAGATTTTGTTATGACAAACATAGAATTTTTGTTTTTAGTTTGCATAAATATCCTTAATTTGAGACACCCTTAGCTCTAAAATGCCAACTAGGATCCGGTTTTGCTGACATGGGTTCTTATTGGCTAAATATAATTATTATTGTAATATTTAGTTTTAATCTAAGAGTTAATTGCACCAATGGTCCTTTAACTATCAAAAAGTTGTGAGTTTAGTCCTTTTTTTCAAAAAGTTGCAAGGATAGTCCTTTAACTGCTCAAAAGTTGCACAGATGGTCCTTTTTAACGTTTTCCGTTTATAGAGTCCGTTAAATCAGGGGTATTAAGGTCTTTTTTCCATTTTTGTAATTTTTAATTAGTTTTAAATATTTATTTTTTTTAAATAAAGTTAAATGAACAAATACCAATATACATCTCTATCTATCTCTTTCTCTTTCTTCCTACACACACAAATACACACACTCTCTCTCTCTCTCTCTCTCTCTTCCTTCCCAAACAAGTTCTTCATCAAAATCAAACACCAACCACTGCCACCACCCAACTCCGGCGTGTCACCACCGCCAACGCTGCCATCACCGCCACCGGAATCCGCAGCTGCCATCACCAAAACACCCACCACTGCAGCACCTCCGTTACCATCACCACTACCGATGAAATCAACCCAAAACCCAAAAAAAACCACCACCACTACCACCACCCAACTCCGGCGCTGCCACCACCCAACTCCATCGCTGCCACCACCGCCGACGCTGCCATCACCGCCTTCACCCTCATACACCGTCTGGAACCCACCAAAAGCCGCCTACCACCACCAAGAAACTCTCTCTCTCTCTCTCTCTCTCTCTCTAATTCTTTGACCACCACGGTAGCTGAAACTCGAAAATGATTTTGAAACCCTAAAAAAGAAACCCTAGATCTGCCGTATGGAACCCACCGACAGCCGCCGTTTACCACCACTCCCGTTTGGTGACAAGTTGAAAAGCCTCGCCGGAAAACCAGAAAACCACACAACCAGAAAACCAAACCCGTTTACCATCACTCCCGCCCTACCAGAAAACCATACAACCCTAAGCCATCATCTCCACCGCCGCACCCTAAAAATGATTTTGAAACCCTAAAAAAGAAACCCTAAAAGATTTCGAAGTTTCGGGACGCGTGTTTGTGTCTCTGGCGAGAGAGAGAAACCCCAAAACTCATCTGTTCAATTGCTTTAAACTGATTTCTAATTCCTTCTCTCACTTCCGCAAACTTACTTTTGTCATTTTCCATAAGATCCGCCTTTAAAAATCACGCGCAGGTGCTCGGGATGAGCATTGTAGACCTGCAGATCATCTGTTGATCTGAAACGGATGTGGAGGTCAGTGGAGGAGATTGTGGTGGTGCATCGGTGGTGGTGGTGCGGTGGTCCAGTGAGTGAGAGAGAAGAGTTTGAGAGAGAGAGTAAGAGAGAGAGAGAGAGAGAGAGACTGGCAGAGGGAGGGAGTGAGGGGTACTTTTCAGTGATTTTTAATTATTAATAATATTATTATAATATAATTATTAAGAAAATAAATAAAAAATAAGGATAAGAGGTATAATGGTCAATTTACAAAAACTAACAGATTAAACTAACGGAAAACGTTAAAAAGGACCATATGTGCAACTTTTGGGCAGTTAAAGGACTATCCTTGCAACTTTTTGGAAAAAAGAACTAAACTCGCAACTTTTGGATAGTTAAAGGACCATTGGTGCATTTAACTCTTAATCTAATGGGTCCCATTACGACCCCCATCGTGACAGTGTACACCACCACCACCTGCTGCATGGTTCATGGTTGTACGTACTTTCTCACCATCTTTGTACTTCAAGTATTTCTATGATCACTAAAATACTTTTCTTTCTTAGCGGTGCATCAACACCTTCTGTATATTGTGCCACCTCACTTTGTTCATGGATGCGTCCATAAAACAATGTGAGGTGTCACATGATGGAGGTGGTGCAGTACATCTGTACTGTAGTGATGAAATTATCAAAAGCAACTTGATTTGTACCATGTCTAGATGTTCTTACCAGCCAACACTAGGGAAGTGGCAGCAACCACGCAGCAAATGGCGGGGTCGTCGAGAAGGTGGTTGTGGTGGGACGCATGCGATTAAAGCAATAATAAAAATATTTTTATATCTTATTATAATCGGGCCACTGGATTGTCTTTTGTTTGGGCCGACGGGCCTGGGCTGCTCACGTAATGTATATGATCAGTGGTCCACCTCTCTAAAGCTTATTTGCTAATCCCTAAATAACACTATATATAAAGGTATACTGTTTGTTCTAATATATATGAGATTATTTAGACCTACCCATTTAAGTTAACCCAAAACCAATCTGGTTTTGGACTTTTGTTGTTTCAAATTCGATTCCTTTATATTTGGGCAAATTGCGCGAAAATACAAAAAACTATGCCAATATTGCCATTGTATACAACCAACTTTATTTTTTACCTAAAAATACAAACAACTTACAATTTTGATTCATTGTATGCAATTAACCTGTGATATCAGGTTACCAACAGGTTTCTCCCTCATTTTTTTTAAATTAATTTAATTAAAAAAATATTATTTTTCTAGAAGAAAATATGAAGATGGCGTTTGATGTTCAGGTGTTTGATGTGATTATTGTTTGTCAAATAAAAAGCAGATCCTTATGAATGGTTATTTACTTATTTCTGATTCAAACAAAAAACTCAAATAACAAACAACAATACATATCAAATTGAAGAAGACTCTAGATCTCAAGGGGACGATTTTGGTGTTGCTTCATATACGTTCGGTGGTGGTTGTTTGAAGGCGGCGCCTGTGGTGGATGTCACGTCGGCGCCGAATTTGGGATCTAGGGTTTTATCGTATTTAGGGTTTTCGAATGCAGATGTGCCGTAATCGTTGCGGCGACTGGAAAATGAACTCAAAAGTGATGAGGATGGTATGTAAGTGTGGGGTTTTATTGTATTTAGGGTTTCGACAGCATTGGTGGGTTGAAGGCGACGACGGTGGTAGATTGAAGGCGACAACAGTGGTGGGTTGAAGGCGACGACGGTGGTAGCGTTTGATATTCATCTTGGCAGATCTAGTTGAATAACTAGGGTTTGTGACTTAGATCCAAGTTTGCGATTTGGGTAATCAGTGTGTTCTACATCAGTTTCTTTTGATATTCATCTTGTTCCTTTTCATGAGTTGGCTTCATCTAGTTTTTATGTTTCAGCTTCATCTTGGTGCCATTATGGCTCATTTGATTTTCTTGCTTTTGGTTTGCTATTTAGTTAAGTTATGAAAAAAATCATATAAAGCTTTGAAGATGACTCAAGAACATCATAAACCTCAAGAACATATGAATATTTTAATCAAAAAAATTTAAAATTAAAAGAAATAACCGGCTACCTGATTAGAAGGTAACCGGTTGTATACAATCAATGAAAAATAAAAGAAAGTTGTATTTTTAGGTAAAAAATAAAGTTGGTTGTATACAATGGCAATTTCGATATACTTTGTTGTATTTTCGCGTAATTTGCCCTTTATATTTCAATTCTAAGTTAACTAATTTGATTTAACTTCAATGATCGAGAAGTGATGTACTCAAGTGTCTCAATATGACTGAAATTGAAAGTTTGAGCAAGAAAAACAATAAGTCATACTCGAGCTTATTATAAGGTCTTTAAACGATATATAATATATAGGTAGAACATAAATGCATATGTTTTCTTTAACAAACAAACTAATTTATTAGCATATAGCAAGTAGCTAGAGCAATAAGGACGGTGTTGGCACAAGGGTTTACTAACCCATAGAGTTAAAACTTGTATGTATACATTGGTGAATCCACGAAAAAATTTCTAAGGGTTGCATAATATAATCAGGAAACAACCTATATATAATTCAAATAAATTTCGACACAGTTTATAACTATGCGTGAAATTTTTTCAAGAGGTTACGAATTAATTGGGTGTGTATGTTGTATATATCTGTATTACTGTATATGTGTATGTGCGCGCTCCTAAATCCAAAATCAAGCATGTATATATATCTGAAATGAGTTTTGGTTATATATCGGATATGATTTTATATTTTTTCACTCAAACTAAAATCGAGCTGATATCAAATCTTTCCGAGCTGAGCTCGACTGACTCTGCATCATGGAGGATAGTCGAGTTATCACACGAAGCTTATAATTAAGGGATCGGCTCTCTCGTCCCTAACCTTATATGTCTAAATCACGGTTTCTTAACTTTCACCGGCTAAATTAAAAATCAAAAAATATTATTTGATTGATCACAGAGTCACTCAAACAAATTAAATAGCTAGCTAGCTAGTAACTCTAAGAGATTAATTAAGGGTAAGAGGGGAGAACTGCCCAGTTAGAGTAAGATGGAGTTGGTACTGATGTGGTCGGGTCATAGTTCATCACATAGTTGCTGTCAACTGCAGCCATGGCGCCAGTAGTGGAGGCAACAGCCGCCTGATGTTGGCCGAGTGTCAGCTGATGAGGGTGGTTGCTGGTGGTCCGAATGGTGGCTACCGATGTGCTTTCAACCGTCTCTTCACCAGACATGTATGTGTACCCCGTGCTAGAGCCTGCCCCTTGTCTCTTGCTAACTTGTTCCTTGAGTATGGTTCTTAATGCTAACACCTATACATACAAGATCAAAATATAGCACTTTCAGAAGTTGTTAATTTCTGAAAAACATCAAATTTAACAACGTTGTTTTATATATAAAATAAAACAACGTTGTTTAATTAAGGGGTATGATCATAACGTACCTCTTCTTGGAGCTTCTGTTTCTCCCTAGAGACAGCATCAAACTCTTGTTTAAGGGAATCATACAAGCACTCGAGCTGCTTAGTCTTCCATCGAGCACGTCGGTTCTGGAACCACACAGCGATTTGCCTGGGCTGTAACCCAAGGTCATGTGCAAGCTTCATCTTGGTATCAGGGTCAAGTTTCTTCTCCTCCTGGAAAGTGTTTTCCAGTGCCTCTAACTGTTCACTTGTTAGCCTTTTCTTCTTATCTTGATTGTTGTTTTCATACTCATTTTGATTCATTTCCATCATTGCTAATGGTGCCTGCATCATCTGGTGCTTCATCTCCCCCACTCCTGTTAATATATATATATACATTTTTCATGAATTCAACACTCAACATATATGAATGCTTTTAACATTCATATATTCAAGTATAAATACAGAAGGCTGAGTATCTTATGTGAATCTTTTAATTTGTGAGCATCTTATGTACACTTAATTGCTTTTAATATACCATATATATGTCAATCTTAGTGTATGTACATATGAGCATATAACTCATATAAGACAATGTTTTTAGAAATATACTTCTTACAGACACACACACATTCACACCAATGAGATGATCAGTTTTATAACATGTGGGAAATCATAGCCCGCATGCACAGTACGTACTATGTCCTTCAATTCATAAAAAAATTATCTTTTTTGCGTAAAATTAAGTACCCAGATCGATATATATATACTTTTTCAAAAATTTAGTTTGAATATTTTATCTTTTTGTTAATTTCCTAACATTATATATGTCTTTATTATTTATAGTTATAACTATAATTAAAAATCTTCAATAAGTGACCATATTTGCATCTACATTTAATGGAAAAATTGAATGATTTATCTGCGCTTCCTATTCCATCGATCTTGGCTCTTCAAACATGTATAAAATTTGCGTGTGTGTGTAAATATAATTATATATCATTAAATCTTTGTCCAACATTACCCATTGTGATGTAAAAGACTAGAATCATGAGCTCGATCAAGATGCACTTGTATAAATACACGTACATATACGTGTGTTGTGATTTTATTGAATTATAACATAATACTGTAAACTTTGAGCATGCAACGAACTTTAAATCAACGAGTAATTTAAGATATATCGAAAAGATAAGTTCAGACTTTGAAACCAAGCTTTAAAGATCTTGTATCCATCTCTGGTACATAGATTGAAAGTAAATCAGTTTTACCCTAGCTTAAGCTAGGTACATCATGAGCTAATCAATAATCTTGGTATTTAGTTTTATTTCATACACATTATCATTATATATATAGCACATAAAAATATCAGATTTCTGTTCAATTACTGTGTAAAAAGATAATCTCTTTCGCGGATCATGGATTGAACATATATATATGTATATGTATATATATATGCCAAAACATGCTGATCATCAATCTTAAGTAACAAAGATTTATATATCAGAGAGAAATCAAATAAAGGAAGTGATGCAGGTTGATTCAGATATGGAATAATGAACATACCAGGCGGGGGGTATACGTAGTGATCGTTGTTGTAGTTGTAAAGAAAGGCGAAGGAGCTCTGTGCATGCGCTGTAGGCCGAGGAATAAACGGCCGGCTGGGATTCCCACCACTCCAGTCCATATCTTATTACCTACCAACCTTGTGTTTCAAATATATTGTTGTTAGTTTGATAGTCTTCTCTTGTGCAGCTAAAGGCAGTAAGTGTGCAGAGCAATGTGTGTTTTGGTGGTGCTTTTTGGTGCAAGAAAGGAGTGATATTTATATAAAGGAAAGGTATGTTTGAGTTGATGAAGGGTGGGACAAGTAAACAGTGGTACTGAGGTTAGGAGAATATGTTAAAAGAGAGGTCACAATCTGGTCCTGGAGGGAAGCTACAGAAGGTTATTAGATCAATATATAGATCATACACAAAATGACAATTTATATGGCTTGCCTTTTTCACACCTCTTCTGACTAACTGCATCTATATATATAATATATATATATATATATATATATATATATATATATATATATATATATATATATATATATATATATATATATATATATATATAATATGATCATTTTTATATAAATAAATATATTTTAATAATGAAAAAAAATTAGATGGAGGAAATAATAATGCATTCAGTAAATGATTCATCAATTTGTAAAATAACAAATTTTTAGGGTCTTGTGGGTGAATATGGAGAAAGAATCCGAGAATAGAGAAACAATAATTAGGGTAGATACAGTGTTCTACCATTGTATATTTTAAGACCGTTTCTATTTGATTCTTGTTTATATATATATATATATATATATAAAGTGTAGAGATTGATAGATTGAAAGGGGAGGGGTATAGTAGAGGGTGGCTTCTTAAGATGGCAAAATGTAACGAGTACTAATTCAACTGACACAACTTGCGGCTCCCACTAAATGCCTAGCTATATAAAAGATGCATGTCTTTATATGTAATATGTACGTATTTCATATAGGGTGAAAGAATGTGGCATGTGTGTATGATCAATTGACCACACAAACAGATGAAGAGAGAGCTCTCTCTTCCTCATCTTAATTGGTACTCAATATAGAGTATATACCTAGGAAAAACCATTAGCCCTTCTCTCTTCTCTCTCGAGCTCCATGTATAGATAATTTCATTTGCGAGCCATTTTTATTACAAATATCGAGAAACAATCTGAGTCATTTAATTACCTGTCTTTTAATTCCATCACTTACCCATGAATTCATTTCATGCACATTGTCACAATTTACCATCACGTTCTTCATTTGGTTATCACAGTATTCACAATAAGAACGGTTCTCAAATGAATCATCTCCTATATATAAGTTCAAATAAGAATCGTTTTTCATATAACTATGAGAACCAATCTTGTCACTTGATAAAAATAGATAAATGGCCATTAATGGTAATGATTCATTAATTCGCTTATTAATAGCTTATAAATGACGCATTAATAAGGGTATTTTGAAATAATCAAGTCTCACAAGTTAACGAAAGTTCACAAGGACACAATTCATGGTTGAATAAGTATATAAATAACCAAAATACAAATATTAATGAGTCATTGATGGTGTTACAAACACTTCTCGCAGTTTTCATACAAATACAGTTCTCGTTTAAACTTTTCCATATGAGTCATTGATGGTGCTTAAAACAGATAATTGGTTTTCATATAAAAGATTGCTTAAACCCAAATGCCAGGATTCGTGATGAAGAAATCAAGCTTTGAACCAAATCGTGATGAAGAAACCATAGATGAATTAGGTTTGTAAACGAACCGAACGGGAGATGGTTTGTATTCGTTCATTTAACTTTAGCCGAACATAAACGAATACAAATGAACGAACACATATACAAATATAATAAAAAGCCAATATTATATATATATATATATAAACAAACATTAACTACGTACATATGTGTGTGTGTCTAAGAGAGAGAGAGAGAGAGAGAGAGAGTATTTATACACACACACATCTAGACATACATACATGTAATCAAACATAATTGAATGGATAAACGAACATTTATAAACATAAAAGAACGAACGAGACCTTTGTTCGTGTTCGTTCATTTAATTAGCAAACAAAGTTTTTTGCTTGTATTTGTTTGTTTATCAAATATAAAAACATAAACGAACTTTCCACTGTACGGTTCACAAACGGTTCGTTAAACATTTTATTTGTTTACAACCTAGATGAAACATTTGTTTGAAGTCATCTGCTCTGAAGTCGTGATGCAACTCTATTTGAACTAAATCATGATGATGAACCAAATTGTGATGAAGAAACCTTTGAACCAAAAACCCTTGTGCACCACTAGAAAAACCGGAGATTCCGAGGAATTTTCAAGGGCTGGAAATTCCTCGCAAAATTTCTAAGAGAATTCTTAGGAATTTATAACAGATTTGAATGATACATGTTTATGAGAAAGTAGCAAGAAGTTTTTGACGAATCTGCAAGGAAGGAAATCTCTCACAAATTCCTCGCAAGGTTGCGACGAGATACATATATTTGAACATATATATATGTAAACTTATATATATAAACACGTATGTATAACTACACTGCCATGATACACATATATTTGACTTATTAGTCTATTTAGACCATCTTATATACACGAACATATATATGTAAACTTATATATATATATATATATAAATGTCTTAGCGGTGTAATGTGTATACGTGTATGTATATGAATGCGTTGACATATTTATACATTTCTATGTATTAATTTAGTTTATAATGAAATGTAAGTGTATGTATATGTGTCTTGTAATAAAATATACTAAAAAACATAATAAACTATTTCAATCCTAGGAAATCCTCACAAATTTCCGAGGAATTTGCGAGAACAGAGATTGTTTTTTATATTTTTTAGTGTTTTACACCTAAAATTTTGAACATATAAACACATATGCATAACTTCACTAACATGAGATAGAATTATTTGCAATATTAACCTATTTAGACCAACTTATATACACGAACACGAATATGTAAACTTAGATATATAAAACGTTGTTGTAGTTTAATGTGTATAAGTGTATCTATATGAATGCATCACTGCCTCCTTCCGTTTGTAAATAATGATATTTATTTTAGAATAAATTATGTTTTAACTATTATTATTAAAATAATAATATTTATTTTAGAGTAAATTATATTTGTGGAACCTGTGGTCTAGTCAAGATTATAAGTTTTTGTCCTTGTTAACCCGACTTTATTACACTTTTGTTCTCTTTCAATTTTGAATTGACTAAATTACCCTTCTTTAATATTTTGTTCACTTTCTTTTAATATTTGAATGATAATATATTTGATATGATTTTTTTAAATTTTTAAATTTTTAAATTTTTAAAAAACTTAAAATATTACATATCTTTATCTCTTCTCTATCTCAATACGCAATCTCTCTCTCTCTCTACACTTTCTTATTCACACACAAACAACTTAACAGCCACTACTACCTCCGTCGTTTGTAACCATCACATCACCACCTCCATCATCTTCAACCACCACACCACAACCCCTCAGTCTTCAACCACCACATCACCGCCTCCTTGAACTTCAACCGCCACCGCCGACACAATCTTCTCCGCCGCTATAATCTTCAGCAACCTCCGTCGTCATTATTTATGAAACCCAAAACCTAGATCTTTACAGATAAAGAGCATCAACGCCTCGAAGGTGCCGTTTTCCAAAAGTGCTTAATCCGACATCATCTATGGATGCCGGAAACCCTAGATCTTCAACCACCTCCACCGCCATCATATTGACATCAAATCCGATTTAAACCCCAAAACGATTCGAACAAAAACACTACATCTAACAAGAGACTACGTATGAAAGAGGGAGATAAAAATGGTCGTGCTGGAGGTGGTCGGTGATGGAATTGTTGCAGGTGGTGTTGTGGATGTGGTGGTGGAAGCAACCACCGACGATGTAGAAGAGTGTGAGAGTGAGGAGAGAGAGAAAAGTGACCAAATGAGATAGTGTTCTGGTTGTAGACGAATAAGCGGTATTGGCCACGACAGTGATATTTGGGTGTGTGTCGAATAAGAGAGTGTGAGAGTGCGAGAGTGCGTGAATATGTGTGTGTGTGTGTGTGTTTATGTGTGTGAAGAAAGATAAAGAGATGTAATATTTTAGGTTTTCTAAAAGATTTATATATTAAACAAACAATATCAAATATAAATTATTTTAATATTAAAATAGAATAACGAGTTAAGGACAATTTAGTCGATTTATGTTTGAGGTGGACCAAAAATTCAATAAAGTCGGGTCAATAGAGATTAAACCTGTAAGTTTTCTAACATGGAGACCAAACCTATAATTTTGACAATTAAACCACAAAAAACAAAAATGTAACTGACTTTTTATTTTGTAACCTCCTATAATAGGTTACAATACGCTAAATGTTAATTTTTCAAAACATTGATACATTATATACTAGTTTCTAAAGTTTGAGGTGTGTGTGTGCACGTGTGTATATATATATATATATATATATATATATATATATATATATATATATATATATATATATATATATATATATATATATATATATATATGTGTGTGTGTGTGTGTGTGTGTGTGTGTGTGTGTGTTGGGGGGGGGGGGGGTGCAGTGGAAATTCAAATGAAGATATATATTTAGGTGAGAATTTGAGACTCAATCTTGGCCCTCAATTTGATTTGATCGGATGGCTTACAATTGTCCATCATTTATTTCATAACGCAACTATGAATTGCAACGAGTGATTACGACAGTTAGATCTAATAGATCAACATCTAATTGATTGTTAGAATTTGTTTTCTCATTATCATAATAACCCTTCATCCCCCACCCCCACCCCCACCCCCCTCCACACACACACACATTATTATTAAAAAAAGGGAAAACATGTATCTATAACTAAAATGAAAAATGTTATTTACCAATATAATATCTTAAAATTAAAATTATAAAATAAATAAAAGAGTTTGGGAATTAATTCTAATGAAAGCTACACGTGGCATTATATTAAGCCAATCAAATGGACAGAAAAATAAGAGATTTAACCAAAGAAAATTGATAAGTGGCTAAATAGTATCACTTATATAAAAATCATAAAATATCATAAACTAGCACGAATTTTGGTAGGTTAGTTATAATGGAGGAGAAATCAGTATTTTATTAATTAGGGTTGGATTAAGTTTTTGTATGCAATGTTTGGCCTAATTAAAGCTTGTGATAGATGTAATTTGTGATCCTTATCCAAGTCATAGGTGTGTACATTATTTTTGAAAAACTCAAATACATAGCAAAAGTTTATTTTAAGTTAATCATTATATTGTGAAATGTGTCTCCATTGTTTAGCATTATTTGTGATATGAATTGTAACAAATGCTTATGTAACTAGGATTGATGGATGATTATTGAGATGTTTATTTGCACCTAGTCACGCTTTAAGTACGCTTATATATGTTAATCAAAGTATGAATAGTCAGGACTAGTGATTGAGATATGATTTGAGTTTCTGAATGACTGTGAGTATGGTTGCACATTATCAGTAATAGTTTGGAAGGCCGTGTAAAAGGACTCTGAGGTGTTTGATCGAGGTGGTACGTGATCATAAGATTCAGAATTCAGAATGAATGAACATATCGTTATATCATTTCTCAATATCCATATAACTCAAGTCATGCACTTGCATCCGTATATATACATCTATGTAACATATAAATATCAAGACGTGCGTAATCAATTACTTTAGAGTATTAAATAGTTTAAATGGAACCATTGTCATCTTTTTGTGAGATTTTTAGGTTAACGAAAAAAATATTTTTAATTAATTAAAAATTAATAACATCTTTATTAATTTTTACGATTGGAGATATATTTATATAATATACTAAGTCGGATTTTGCAAGGATATTAAATTAGCACTATTACTGAATATCTCATTTATTCTCTTCTAAAAAGCAACATTCTTTATATATATTAAAGCAGGCTAAAATAATATAGATTTTTATATATTTGGCTATAATATACTTTGTAGCCCATAAATTCATAGACCAATAATGAAATGTATGTATGCTATGGATGGACAAAGGTGGCCTTTTATGGTTTTTACTTCTTGAGTGAAACATTTATAACTTGTAAGCTAGACATTTAACACAAGCACTTCAAGGACCACTAGGAGGTACACGTACCCTCTATCCAAACTTAAGAGTAAAGATATTTAACACAAACACTTGTTGTACACAATTATAAAACCACTAATTTGTTTAGTAATTAGATGTGTTTAATTAATTACACTAGTTAAATATTCAAAATCAGCATTTTAGTTATTTAAATACTTATTAACAAAGTATGTAAGCGTGATATTACATAACTTAAATGTTGTTAGAACCATACATCATTTCTGCTTAAATACTTATTAGAAATATGTTTTCTATATGACAACACAGTTGTTATGCAATTGAATGCTCAAAATTGGATTCTAAATTTCAAATTAAAAACGGGTATTCAGATTTAGCTCGCCCACACAACTTACGACACTTTGTATCATCTCAATACATCGGATAAAATCTATAGCATAACAAGGATTTGATAGCATTCAAGATAAAATGAGAATCGAAAATAATTTATTAATTCACAATTAGGAAGCTAATAATTACACGAAGACGAAGCAAGATAAGTAGGGACCATCCTCAAATAGACATATATAACAAAATTCTAGATGCAACTAGCTAGTTATGAGTTCTGAAAAGCAGAATTTATGATTTTTATATTGGCATGAACCTCTAAAAACAAATTAAATTAATTATAACTGATATACAATCCTGAAAACATCAATATATATATATATATATATATATATATATATATATATATATAGGGGATGGTTCATTCGAGAACCGTTGTTAGTGCGAGAATCGCGAGAACCAATCTTAGCCGTTCCTTGGATATGGGAAGTATCATGAATGAAGAGCGTGGAGGGATAGAGTGTGGCAGGGTGCATGTAAGGAATTTATGGGTAGACAATGACATTGAAGGAAGGGGAATTGGACGGCTTAGATTGGTTCTCGCGCTAACAACGGTTCTCGCATGAACTTTTGTCTATATATATATATACACGTATATTCACTTGTAAAATTATTTACATGTATTCTTTATCTCTAGTACGTGCGTAATTCTTAATTAGCTAGGACAAATAATTTTTAGTTTGTCAAATTTTTAACTCGATCTTCCTTAGGCGAAAACAAGTAGATAGTTAATACGACATAAGGTATATATACTACAATTTTCTTATGGCGATTGTGACATGGTAATTAAAGTTGGAGAAATATGGGAAAAAGTTTTTAATTGGTGGAATCTAAAGATTTTCTAAATTGTTAATTGTTCGATCAGAAGTTGGAGAAATATGGGAAAAAGTTTTTAATTGGTGGCCGACGTCTTCGTAGAGCCAACTAAAATACCAACGACGTTCCTATGAAATGACTAACCAACAATCAAAATTACTTGTGATATAGCGGTATAGGGTTATAGAAAATATGTTCACTAACTTTAATGTCATGGGTTCTAATCTTGATAGTATACGGTGTAGATTCAGTTGAGTATACACACAAAATTACTTGTGATATAGCGGTATAGGGTTATAGAAAATTACTTGAGTATGTCTTCAATTATTTAAATAAAAAGTCATTAAATACATAGTGTTTTGCCCTTTTTAATGTATACGCAAAAAAATTTATTTTACATTTTTTTAGTACCAGAATATTTATAACAATTGCGTCGTAGCAATTGCACTTTTTGTTTCCTGATGAACAACCTATCCACTTTTTCGTTTCTTATACTCTATCTGACCATCCAAGATGTTTATGTCCAACAAAAATTAATTATGGATTTCTTTTAAGACATTTCTGACATCCTACCACTAACTAAACTAAAGTATCCACTGAAAAATTAAATAACTAAAAAATTGATTAATTTATTAAATACATGTCACTTTGTGTAATATTTTCTTCGTAACATGTAACTAACTAAACTACTAAAGAATGAGTTTAATAGAGCAAACAAACATGTCAAATAAATCATAATCTGTCCACAGCGTATACACATTCATACAAATCCTTCAATCTCTGACTCGTGAACTTACTAACACAGTTACAACAAAACTACTAAAGAAAACACTTATAACTATCCTTCCCTCCCCGCTTGCTCCCTATGTCGTCACTGAGGATGCCTTTCCGTTGCCACATGGAGCATTCTTGTTCCTTGACCAGAGGAAGATTCGTTTACTCTCATGCCTCGTCTTGCCGTACACTCCATAATTTTATGCCCCGGTTTAAAACATTTAAAACACACCCTTTCTTTAAACTCACATTCATCTCCCGTATGTCCCATACGTCCACATCCCATACATCTGGTAGTAACTTTCACACAATCTCCAGTATGATAAGTGCGGCATTTACAACACCAAGGACCACTAAACCTCGGCCTTTTAGAGGAATCAGATTTCTTTACCGTAGAGGATTGTCCTTCTAGGGAAACAAACAGCGGTAATTTTCTCTTCTTACTCTTATTCACTTGATCACTTTCATAGCGTAGACATTCTTCTTCGATCTGCAGTGCTATCTGAAATGCTTGTTTCAAGCTTGTAGCGATTTTAACACAAACACGATGTCCGATCGGCAACAGGCTTGCAAATTTTTGTATCTTGGAGTTATCATCAGGTAGCAACCTCGGAAGAAACTCTGTTTTGTCTTTAAAAGCTTTGATCAAGTCTCTCATGGATTGTCTTCCTTTTTGGAGCTTATTAAGTTCTTGCTCTACGTACTCTTCATTGAAATCAGTACAATACTTGATTATCAACTTCTCTCGAAATTGTTCCCAAGTCAAGGTATCTAGTACTCTCTTACTGATAGAAGCTGCCACATCGTTCCACCATGAAGCAGCACCATCTTTCAACATGTGTATTGCGTATTCCACGCGATACCCCGGTGCACTATTGCAAAACTCAAAAATCTCCTCCATCTCTCGAAGCCATCGAGTAGCAAAAGAAGGGTCGTCACTACCGCTAAGACTAGGAGGTTTACAGAAAAGAAACTCTTGGAAAGCGTTATACTTATCATCTCTACTCTTAATCGAATGAGACAACATCTCTCTAGTCAGTCGCAACTCCTCTTCTAAATGTCGGACATAAGCCTCTCGCTCTTGCTCACGCTTCAAGTCCTCGGAGTAGTAGCGAAAAACTTCTTCTCCTACTTCAAGGCGAAGACGCGCCATTCTATCTCCCACTAGCACAATGTCTTGCTCAGTACTATTTCGCTGCTCCGACATCTTAGTCTACTACTGGTACAAAAAAGAATATGTAACGCGCGATTCACTTTCGAACTATTAACACTACAAGTTAGTTCACAACACACAACAATTATATAACACTCGCACTCAATCCCAATCATCACGCAAGGAACACTTAACGATGGTCGGGCCCGAGTTTGAGATCGAATACTTTTACAAGTGCTCGATTCCCTCAAACTTAGGCTCTGATACCTAATTGTAACACCGGGTTTCACGAGCTTAAAATCAGTAATATTTAAAACTTTTTAAGTATACTTATCAAGACGTGCATCGGAAACTAAACACTGATTATAAGATATAAAGTGTTATTATCCAACTTGGCGATTATAAACATAAAAAAAACCAAGTAACAAAAACAAACCGGTGTTACCGACTACCAACCGACCATCGGATCACAAACAATTACAACAACAAAGTGTTCCATAAAAGCTAAATATATTTACCCACAAGCACCCACCTCACCGGACTGCCTAAAACTTTACCTGTAAAAGGGTAAAACATGAACCGGTTAGCTACACTAGCTAGTGAGCACAGGTTGCACATAAGTATCAACAAGCATACTGTCACAACACAGGAAAAGCACACAAGGCTATCCTATCACATCGCGGAGTGCCAACATGTCAGAGGGAGTCATATCTTGCGGGGTTGCAAATCCCGCTCAACGAATCCAACTGAGAAATCAGCAACACCAATCCATGATGGTGGGGAAGCAAAGAGCAACCCCCTGAGCACGTTGCGGAGCCACCTGGGCTCAATTAGGCCTTAGTTACAAACCAAGACCCCACTGTTTGTCAAGGAACGGCGGTCCTGCAGAACCTACGACCCAGCGTGCACCACCGAGTCACCGTTGATCCCGAATAACCAGCCATCTAGGCCCTCAAAGGATCCAACTGCAATATAGTCAGCTGACCTCAACCGAGTTTGGAAACTATAAGCAGTTTCCCAAGTGTCCGGACATAAGTACACAAACAATAAGTGATCCAATCAGGATCCAATATCATGCGCGCATATAGTCACATTAATTACTGTTCAAACTAGTGAACAGAACATGCGAGTATAACTCTATCATAACATATACTTACCACATGATTCAAGTCACAAGTATTCAATTACTTTCATGGCAATTCTAAACATCATAAGCATGGCATATCACATTGCAAAATACCTTTCACATGCGTCCTTAATCACACCAGTTAAACATTTCAACACACAAAGGTTAGTACTACTTACTGAGCCTCATGGGAAACCGGTACTCACCTTAAGCTCACAAGAAACTGACTCAACGATCAACCTTTTCCGTCTCCTCACGAAAACCTAAAACAACACATACATAACTGGTCATCACTTATACATAGCACCCTTAGGTTAAACATAAGTCAAACAAGCTACAATACCTAGACCACTGCTTGTGGTCGCAAGTAACTGACTTGCGGTCGCAAGGTGGCCACATCCCTTACAGTCGCAAGGTTATCCCTTGCGGCCACAAGAGGCCCTTAACAATATCCAATGCTTCCGGTCGCAAGGGACACCCCTTTTGATCGCAAACATGTTTCAAGGATTGGTTACGATCGTAAGTTATGTACCCACGGTCGCAAACCTTATTTCCTTCGCCCATAGGCAGTAACACCACCAAAACAGACCCATGCGATCGCATATACCTACCATGCGATCGCAAACATTTACGCGACGCGTCATCATAAATTTCCGCGACGCGGAATTCACAAACACCCCCTTACGGTCGCAAGAACCCTACCTTGCGATCGCAAGGGATCTACACACCCCATGCGATCGCATGCAGTCTCCATGCGATCGCATGACCTCACGATACAGAACCCTTCGTCCCTGTTTCGCACAGCAACTAAAAATCACCATTTTTGACACTTTGATCGATCTAAATTCAGTTCTAACAATTCATACACATCATACTACATCTCTAGGACCTTATGAACACACTTGACATCAAAACCCACCATAAAACATGATTTACACCACAAATTTGGTGTATGCCCAATAAGAACACAAAACTAGGTCTAACAATGAAAAACACTTACAAACAAGATGAAGAACAGCAATTCGGACTTGTATTTGCTTCTGAAATTACTTGAAAACACTTGTTTCTTGATTGAATCTTCAAAATCTCCAAGATAGATATGTGTGCGTGTGTTTCGTATGCAAGTATGTGTGTTAGTGTGTGTATTGCTAAACTCCAGGGGATAAGGCTCATAATAAGCCGACCTTGGGTGTTTATTATTAAACACGGTATTTTGTTCCCCTATCCAACTTACAACTTGACACACGTCATCCCGTTTCACCTAACGGGGATATCTACGGAACCATTTCGCGAAACCATTTAACATTTTATCACTCTTACTTATTAACTCTAACTTACATATGACACCCCACATATCCACTTTAACTAATTAAACATATATAACCACTAAAAATACACATTTAAAAATCAAGGTACAACTACTTGAGCACAGAGTTCAACTGGGTACTACTAAGCCCATTTTGAGGATGTTACAAAACTAAAGTATCCACTGAAAAATTAAATAACTAAAAGATTGATTAATTTATTAAATACATGTCACTTTGTGTAATATTTTCTTCGTAACATGTAACTAACTAAACTACTAAAGAATGAGTTTAATAGAGCAAACAAACATGTCAAATAAATCATAATCTGTCCACAGCGTATACACATTCATACAAATCCTTCAATCGTTTTATTAGAAATTAAAGATTATATATGCACTGCAATAACTAATTGTAACATGTAAGACTAAAAACATCTCATCTGTCAACGACCGATTCACGCTTCTAGAATTACCCGTTTTAACATGCAACTAACCTACCAAATATCAATGTTACCACACTATTAATATTTTTTTTAAAAAGGCTAACATAATCTATTAAATGAAAACCATACAAGTCCAATAGATGATGTGCTATTGGTTATTTATTCTCCTACTCATCACAAAATGACATGTGGTTATCTACTAATCCTCTATGCTCACCTACTCTGTTATTATTGACACCCATTTTAACACTTCGTTAATTATAAGTAGAAAAATAAATAAAAGCCGGTTTTATAAAGAGAGATTGCATTTGTCATAATATAGATGGTTCTATGACGACGACAACAACAACAACAACAATACCCAATCCCGCGAAAGGGAAAATCATACCTCTGTAGCAGTACAAACACAAGTATGACGTTTACTTCCTTGTTTTGGTCAAACTTTGTGGTTTACAATTCTTAAGACAAAATATATATTAAAAAAAAAGATATCGGTGATTTTTATTATATGCTCATAAGTCATATCTACCGTATTTTCACTAACTTGTATTATGCTTATATATGTTTTGCATAGATACATCTCGCTACCAAATAGACACACCCAAAGTGCTTTTGTAAACTTATTAGGCCAGGCGTATAGCCAAGTCCAAACACCTTCGGGTTAATTTGGGTTTGCTTCGGCTCAACCAAGAACACTGGTATTATTATTTTTTTTTTTTTTAGTTATGTAAAAGAGAGTAATAAGAGAGAAAATATTTAGATTGTTTTAGATGGGTGCTACTTTGGATTTAGGTTAATCTGGGTAAGAGATTGGAAAAGAAAGAACAAGTGATGTGGCATTTGGATTGCGATAGACTATGCTCATGGCCTTAGAGCAAAGGGTGTCTCCCTTGAAGCACCATATCCTTCGTGCCATGTGGTTCCACATCATCATAACTCACTCCATACTTTAGCTATGTTTAATCCCCATAGTATCAATGTTTCGTATGCTTCAAAAAAAATAATTAAAAAAACCCTCTCTCCTCTCTCCGCTTTTCTCTCTTTCTCTCTCTCCTTTCTCTTTGCATTCAAATGCCGAGTCTATACGGTTTGTTGCGGTATCTCCCCATAAGGGGTGGTGTTGTCGTGTGTGACCGAATCAGTATGCCACATGGATGCTTTGTGTACACCCGATGGCCATAGGTTGCTATTCTTAAGATTTCCTCTATCTCACATACCAGACATGTCATAACAATGGTTTTCAGTTTTCAGTATAGGTTATGCAGTTATATATACCACATTACATAGTTTATAAGAGTCAATTTAAATTATCAAGAAGAACTTTCAAATAAAATCATCCAACTTATTATTATTATTAATATTTTGCAAATGTTGGACATATTTTAAATGTAAAGGCCGGCAAATCTTGGGAAACATCAAAAAGTATCCTTGGGCAATCAGAAAGCAGTTTTCCCACCATTTGGATGGTCTCAACTGCCACATTGAAACCCATATATATACATATAATATATAGGCATAACCCCCTATAATCAATAATCATACACTTTTCTTTAAACAACTTAAATTTCTCCGGTTATCCGTACAATAATTTACACATCTTCTGATATGATTCACAGGGTCATGGTCATCTAATACAGTGTCAGACTCGAGATATTGCTGCGGTTCAACCTCACCGTTCAGTTGGTTAGCGAATCTCGACTCAACGGTTTGATTGAGCCGCGCCAATATCGCGAGTCTTTGTCATCAGACCTGTGTACCACTTCCATTGCGCAAGGTACAAATTACTAAAAATATTTTACCTTTTCTCTTAGCACTTTTAGTATCATTGGACTCTCCAAAACCGTATGTAAAGCACTCATGAAGATGCCAATAAAGGAAGTGCATTGGTTTATTGTACTATACAACTCATAAATGCATGGCTTGTCATCAATTGTGCAATTAATTGCTAGCTGAATCTAGTTTATGCATACCAAAAAACATTAGGTACACAAACTGCTTGTGATCTTGACCAAATTATTGCTGGAATTCAAATTATTTTCATCCAGGTTTGATTACAAAAGTACCTAAACTTTCAATCATAAAGCTAACATCTTTCTTGAATATCATGAAATTCGACCTTTTTCTGATCGACTAGTGAGATAGCATTATCGACTCGTTAATATACAAATGGCCAATAACTCGGTTCGAGTTATAGTTTTTAATTCAATGCTCATCATCTATAAAAGATTTAAATAAAAAGAAAACAATGAACGAGTTCGATGGGTCAATCGGGTTGAAATTTATCAGAAATTAAAATAAATGTTATAACTTACAAATCGTTTTATTGGAGA
Source organism: Pulicaria dysenterica (assembly GCA_947179395.2). Lineage (NCBI taxonomy): Eukaryota > Viridiplantae > Streptophyta > Magnoliopsida > Asterales > Asteraceae > Pulicaria > Pulicaria dysenterica. The sequence goes on from OX359289.1 coordinate 107,791,370, forward strand.
AAGATAGATTATTATTGTAAATGATATAGTTTTGTACTTCATTTAACACATTAATCATTTGTAGAACTTTCAAAAAAAGAAAGAACAAAAAGTATCTACTTGACCCGACCCGTGTTGACTATATCAAATTTTGACTCATTACCCGACCCGCCCAATTTGTGACCCCTAATTAAGTAGTTAACAGGTACATGCAAAACACCTCTGCACATGGCTTTAGCAAACCTTATCACCCGACTTCTTGCATGTTCGATTGCTAACATTTCATGGCATTCTGTTTCGAGAGAAGTGAGACCAGCGATGACCCACGAAAAGGTACAATGAAAAAAGTCAAACAATTGACGAGACATGAATTAAACTAACAGAAAGTCATCAAATAATGCTGGAAAAGGAGAAGTCAGAAGCAGTTTTTCTGCTACAGAAAAAAAAAAGGAAAAGAAAAGAATAACCAAGAACACAAGAAACAGTTTTACTGAAGGAACAGAAGTGGTCCATAACAAGTAGCTTTGATCATAAATTGTCAGCAGGCCACATTGGGAGCATATGCATTGTCCTAGTGGGGCTATTAACTCTCTAGTAGCTACAATTTCATAAATATAGAATTAGGGTTCATCATAATTGAAAGATTATGATGATTATGATAATGATGATGATTATGATGATGCAGGCTGCGCCGACCGATCCCCCTAGCAATGAACTGCAGAATTTAATGTTCATAAATATAGTAGTGTTACATCCTCCCACAGGTTCCAGGTTCAACTGCAGTTGCTGCATACATAATTGTCTACATTCAATTAAGATCCAAACCCCACAATATGTTCCTCTCTCTCTCTCTCTCTCTCTCTCTCTCTCTCTCTCTCTCTCTCTCTCTCTCTCTCTCCTGCTTGTGTGTATGAGAGAGAGAGAGAGAGATGAGCAATAGTAAATGAGGTACCAATAAAAACCTGTTCCTGAAGAACAAATGAAAAGGGCAAGTTCCTAAAGGCAAAACCAAGAAAAACACTGAAAGTTATGAGTAGATCAAGGTTCTATTGGGTATCCAAAGTCTAGTGAGCTGTAACACAGGCAGTGGAAGTTGTACTTTAACATAGATTTGGCTATGCACCCAATTAAATTTGAGTTGCTAAAATTAGGTAGGGATTGTCAACCTTGTAAAGGTATTTGATAGTAGCCCTAAAGATATTGTAATGAAAGAATTTATAAGCACTTGCTGTATTTTTTTAATACTATGTTTATATACTACCTCTAGAAGAGGAGAAGACAAAGGCAACTTAAGGAAAGAATAAACAGAATGACTTCTGCCTTTGACTGAAATGATTATAAATCTTCTGATTTGCATTTCCATAACTAAATGATGTCAAAGAAATAGTTCTAAGCTCCTATAAAAGAGATGCACTTTTGACTTCCTGAAGCCTATGAAAACCGAAGGTTTCACTCTACAATCAATCCGTTCGAGTTTCTGTTTTTCATGGTCCATAGTGCTTTTTGCCTAATTAGCAAGTCTTATAGAAATCGTATTCATGATGAACCAAACAGACTTTAGGCCTTTTGGCCAACAGTCTACAGCCCCTAAGAAGAACTTGATAGGGCATCTATGTTACTAGGCCGGGGGTTAAAGGAAACGCTAACACAGTACAAAATCAGCCTACTTTTAAGAGGCATGTGTCTCTCCCAATGATGCTCGATTTAAGACTCTTTCGATAATCAAGTCAAGCATAGCAAACTATATCTCATAATCCCTACATATGTATGGAAGTGATATTGTTATTGATCCTGATCATGAGAATAGTCTCATTGTCTAGTATGGTTATGGAAATATCCTGTAGCCTATTTTTCTGCTTGATCCTAAATAACTCGAAGATGCTGACTTTATCGGTCAAAATGAACCAGAAGTGAGACTAAAAAATTAATTCTCCCCTCTTTACTTATAGTTTAATTATACATGAAGAGGTGGCAATTTCGACCCATTTACTTATGAATGGGTCTATTCGAGTTATGTTTTATCTCTAAAGGGTCAAACATATAAATTAGCTTAAAGGAAAAAAGGTTGAAATTCATAAAGAGTGTATTTTGATGCATAAAAAGCTCCTACATTATTCAAGAAATTAAAAACATATAACTTTAGTAATCAATCTTTTCACAACAATCACTTGTAGAAAACTTACATTTCTTGGCGAATTTCCCGGTCAGCCCGCCCCAAACCACATCAAAACTTAACAATTTAACTTGCATATCCATCAAAGAAGTTAGCTAAAGAGGGAACGTGCCAAACGGGTTGAAAGTCATCTATAGTCTTGTTGATACATACAGCTAGAAATCATTTTATACAAAAATTTGGAATGTTCTTGTATATGATATTGTTTTATATAATAATTAATGCATTTATTATTAATCACTTTTCTCTAAAAACTAAAAAAAAAAAAAAGAAGTATTTATGGATCAACCCGACCTTGCGCATATCAACCTGTACCATAAAAGGACTTGTATCAACCCAAACCCACTTTCACCTGCTACCCAAGCCGTCTGACTCGACCATCTTTTCGTCTCTATGTATGGTATCCCTACCCAACCTTCACAAACCCAAGGAACCCAGTGTACCAGGATCATCCTATTTACCGCTAGCATGACAAACAACAAGAGGCAGGGATAGGGGATGAACCGGAGTTTAATAAAAAGAAGTAGACGCATGAAACTGGTTGATTCAAATAACCTAGAATCAAAATTACTTGAAACATTAGAAAGGCAGAAAGAACGATGCAAATATTGCAACTCAACTTCATCAACTAAGAAATAAGAAAACTATGGTCCTTGTCGGTAATTAACATTTTTATAATAATGTTACAAGAGAAAACAAACAACTGCAACAACCTCTTTAATCACATAAGCTTAAACATGTTCTTAGCCATAGAAAAAAACACCACCAGACATGTATAAGTAATTAGCAAAATTGGATCATAAACACAGCTGTAACAATTACACATGGACATAGAGTACACATACCTATCTCCAGGAACAAAGCAGTAAAGATGGCATCCTCAATTACAACCACCAAATGCTTTCCAATATATATGCTGCATTACATTTCCCAGCTAAAACTTTTGAAACTAGACAACATTTTTCCAGATTTACTTCAACATCCTCCTCCTTCTACCCGTTTTAATATCACTAGGGATTATAGATACATTATCTACATAAATCCCACCTTTAGAATGTGTGCAATCTATCTGTTTCATAGAGAATCTGACTTCGGTAGCAGGATCGGTTTCAGTTACAATGAACTCGCCTACTTTGTACTCTATCCAGTAACCACGTTTACAGCTTCCATATATTTCTTCTTTTTCACAATCGTCTAAAAAACATTCAGTAGTCGCTTCTTGACCATCTGAAGTAGACAATTCGAATTTTACTGGCTTTATGTCCCAACCATGAGTGTGTTCAAAGCTGCAAACACGTCTTCCCAACCTTTTGGAGAATCTTCCCAGATGTATCCTGAATGACAATGTGTATACATCAGCTGGAAAAGGGAACTTCACAAAACCATCCACTTCAAACCACCATATTTGCTGCAAATAGGCTGCAACGTTAAACCTACAATGCAGTAGCAGTATAGACTATCAGTACCTATGATGTGAGACAGCATGAATCTACAAGTTTATAGTTCATACTTCATATAATACCATCCTGAGAATTGAGAAATATATGCATAATGCAAACTGCATAGAGAAACATATGTATACACAGACAAACATAATGGTACAACATACACGCTAGCATACGAAAATAAGAACAGGTGTAATAACACATAGAATCTATAAGCAAGAAATTCAACTAGAGCAAGGTATTGTTACTAATCTAAAAGCATAAAAGCTAACAGAAATTTTCTGAAACCAAGGGTGCATGCTTAACAGTCCAAATGACCCCGTTTATAAATTGAAAAATGGGGGCATAAACTTAACAGGTGCACATAAACACACTCATATAAAACCCAAGAACAACAGATTCCTGTATCAAAGATGAAGTCTATATACCAAGATAACTACCTGCATAAAGAATATTGCATATCATAAGACATGATCAGTCATACATACGTATATATAATCATTGTGTATTTGAAGAAAACATTTGGGAAGCATCCAAATTTACTATAAAGCTAAAAATGCTTAATATACAAACTATATGGACTAAAACAAGATAGATAAAACCTTTACGTAAGAAATGTAAAATTTGTAAGTAAGCTCACAAGTAGCATACAAAGCTCCTTACAAATGTACAACATGGACCACACATTCTATATGACAAGGCAAGACTACTTTCAATGATAAATCAAAGCTACAAACATGACAAATCAAGACTAGATGTGGGTTGTACAAATAGATTTAAGTGTTGGCCAACTAAGGAGTGATAAGGCAAAGCTAGAAGAATGACAATTCAAGACTAGAAGCATGAGGTGGTGAAGCAAGTACATATGAGTCTTATTCTTATAAAGTCACAAGTTCATGAGCTTAAAGAACACGTACCCTAAAGCAATGCACTTACACTATAAATAGAGGCCTAAGGTAAATCATTCTCTTCATTCCTAAATTATATAACATCTCAAAAGAAAGATTAGTAGTAACTCAGGGAGTCAAGGAGATTAAGAGCAAGTCACAAAACAAAGTGAGTATATTATGTGCTTTAATGAGATAGATATGTGCTATATAAATGTGTTATGAATGATATATTACTATGTTATCTTTGAATAAAGTTATGTTATGATTAACTAAGTATGTAGCAAAAGTATATGTCTTGTAGCATAATGTTATCATGCATATTAACATATGTACATAAAAGTTTTTATACATATTAAGTATGCCCGAGATATCCAATGCACGGGATATAGAATGAAGGGACGTCTTGCAAACGGACCTTATTGGGCAGCCCTTATGTGAACCCGAGGTTAAAGAACCTATGAGAAGTTTGACATACTTAACATGTAACCATGAGAGATCTCAAAGAAATGTTTTATACTTGAAAAGTGGTTTACAAGAAAGATTGTTTATAGCCTTTGATTTGGTCAAGTATTTGTGAAAAATATTTATCATGAAACCATAATGACTCACTAAGCGTAAAGCTTACGTATTCATGTATGTATCTCAGGAAACAAGAAGTAAGGGACCATTGAAGTCTTATGTTTAAATAAATTAGAACTTTTGTAATGTTATCTTACGCATTTCCGCTGATGTAATAAGCTCTGTATTAAGTTATGATGAATAAAAAAGTTTTAGTTATCTCTATATTCACTTGTACTAAAGGCTCAAAAAAATAATTCCCACGAAATCGGGGTGTTACAAGTGAATATAGAGAAAACTAAAACTTTTTATTAATCATAACTTAATACAGAGCTTATTACATCAGCGGAAATGAGTAAGATAATATCACAAAAGTTCTAATTTATTAGAACATAGTACTTCAATGGTCCCTTACTCCTTGTTTCCTGAGATACATACATGTATACGTAAGATTTACGCTAAGTGAGTCATTATGGTTTCATGATAAACATTTTTCACAAATACTTGACCAAATCAAAGGCTATAAACAATCTTTCTTGTAAACCACTTTTCAAGTATAAAACATTTCTTTGGGATCATTCATGGTTTCATGTTAAGTATGCCAAACTTCTCATAGGTTCTTTAACCTCGGGTCCACATAAGGATTGTCCAATAAGGTCCGTTTGCAAGACGTCCCTTCATTCTATATCCCGTACATTGGATATCTCAATGGCCATACTTAATATGTATAAAAACTTTTATGTATCATATGTTAATATGCATGATAACATTATGCTACAAGACATGTACTTTTGCTACATACTTAGTTAATCATTAACATAACTTTATGCAAAGAAAACATAGTAATATATCATTCATAAAACTTGCTTTATGCAAAAAACATTTATATAGCACATATATATCTCATTAAAGCACAAAATATACTCACTTTGTTTTGTGACTTGCTAAACTTCTTAATCTCCTTGACTCCTTAAGTTACTACTAATCTTTCTTTTGAGATGTTATAGAATTTAGGGATGAAGAGAATGATTTACCTTAGGCCTCTATTTATAGTGTAAGTGCATTGCTTTAGGGTACTTGTTCTTTAAGATCATGAACTTGTGACTTTATAAGGATAAGACACATATGTACTTGCTTCACCACCTCATGCTCCTGGTCTTGAATTGTCATTCTTCTAGCTTTGCTTCATCACTCCTTAGTTGGCCAACACTTAAATCTATTTGTTATACCCACATCTAGTCTTGATTGTCATGTTTGTAGCTTTGATTTATCATAGAAAGTAGTCTTGCCTTGTCATATAGAATGTGTGGTCCATGTTGTACATTTGTAAGGAGCTTTGTATGCTACTTGCGAGCTTCCTTACAAATTTTATATTTCTTACCTAAAGGTTTTATCTATTTTGCTTTAGTCCTTATAGTTTGTATATTGAGCATTTTTAGCTTTATAGTAAATTTGGATGTTAAAAGTAGGGCTGTTACATCACTTATACTAAAGACTCAAAAATAATATCCACGAAATCGGGGTTTTACAAGTATACTATGGGTTATGGTCTTCATTTCAATACAAATTTACAAATCATTACTGTGTAATTGTGTTTTGGCCATAGTTAAAGCATACACTAGTGATGAAACACTAGAAAAAGCTATAATATTATGCACCAATACAGAAGAGTATAAAACTAGAAGAGATCAAGTACTCCAGAAGAATCTTTACGAGCAGGCTCTTAATTAAAGGAAAGTAACTAGATTTTCCAGTTCATTTGTTTATATTTTATTTTTCTTTGAGACAAAGTATACCAAAAATAAATCTCAAATTCCCATTGCCATCAAGTGCAAAATTGGATCCTAAGTTGACATTCTGGTGGTAAAGACTCAAATTTCAATACTATATTACTATGTACGTTTAGTTGCTAGAGCTCATCACACATAACTACATAAGCATAAAAGATTTACAACAAAGTCATATGGAATGAATCCAACCTTGATTCTTCGGTGGGAACCCAATTCCAATATCTCCGATCTTCTATTCCTGTTATTGACATTGCCTTAGCAGAGACTGACACACAAACTCTTCCAGTAACTCTATCCAACCATACTTCCTGCAACATCCCACATTACAATTAACAAATCACACAAAACTACACTTACTCAAAACCACTAATCTTTTAGCATCATGGGTACATTTGTGCACAACACAGTCCATTTAAAACAGAGGCAACACTTGCAATTATAGATACAATTTCACATGAAGTTTAGATATCATTCTAATTTAAATGGAAACTTATAACAAGAATCGATGTATTTGAACTAGAACACGATGAAATCCAGTTTAGAGTATGACCTAAGACAGGATCCGATTCCAATTGCAAATAAGAGCATATAATTCAGGAGCAGAACTAGAAACCCTAGAAACAGAAATCGATATGAATCGAAAGGAAATTGCAAAATTAAAAAGCTTGCCTTATTACAGTCGTCGAAGGGGACAGGGCGAGAGAGGAGGGCAAATATGTCTTTTTTGCAGAGGTTTTGGTACCTCTCAGGAGGCATTAGGTCGAGCAGATCTTGGTAATTGTGTGGAAGCTTCGATTCCCACACCGTGTCCGATGAGGCCGCGCCGCGGAACGCTCGATTGAGCCGTGCTAGGTTACAAATCTCCGGCGGAGTTAGGTACATGAAAACAGCGGCGACGCAGCTCTCCGGTATATCGCCGAGGCCCGGTCCGCTGCCGGTGGTGGAGTCGCCTTCGGTCAAATTGGACAACGCGGATCCCATGTAAATAATGTTACTTTTCGAAATTGAGTTATGGAGGTTTTGTGGAGTGAGTATATGTTACAGTTGGTGGTGGTAGATGGTGGTTGTGGTGGTGGCGGGAGAAAGAGGGATGGTTTATATTCGAGGGAAAGCTGTGTGTCGATGACAGCCTTCCCCTCGGGGGTTCTGGATTTGTGTGTGTGTGTGTTATTTTAATATTATGTTTTACCAAGACAAAGATTTTGATTCGAATAAAAATGTCGGTTTTCTTGTAGGAAAAAATCATCAGACCAAATCATTATGTAAGCTTTTCTGCTGTTTTTCTAAGGACCAATCAATCTTAAGATAAATATTGATTAGTTTATAAATTTAAACATTTATATTTAAAGTTTAATAATATTAAAATCACTTTAAAAATATAAATAACGTACTTTATAACCAATCAAGAATGATAAAAATATAAATTAAAGGGTTTAGGATCTTTAAACTAGGGTGTATGACTCATCATCCTATTGATTAATATGTTTGATTAATACTCGCATAAATAATTAAATATTTTTCCTCTTTCCTTTTAGAGAGGATTACCAAAATGGTCCATGTGACTGTTAAAGAATTACACTTTTGGTCATTTAACTTTCAAAAAAATAATAAAAGTCAATGTGGTTGTTGATTTGTTTCGTTTTTAGTCCTTTACTCAAACGTTCATTAGAAGGTCACGTGAGTATTTTGGTGAATGTCTCACCCTTTGACTTGGTCACTGTCAACCTCTACCTCACTCACTGTGTTATCTTCATCATATATGTAGCAAACTAAGAGAGAGGGAGAGGCATTTACCAAAATACCCTCACTTGACCAACGCATGGGTCAAGTTAACGTGACCTTTTAACGGACGTTTGAGTAAAGGACTAAAAACGAAACAAATCAACAACCACAAAGACTGCTTTTGTAATTTTGAAAGTTAAAGGACCAAAAGTGCAATTCTTCGACAACCACAAGAAACATTTTTGTAATTCTCTCTTCTTTTTAACTTTTTTTGGCTATCTTATTAGCAAACTAAAGTGTAGTGTCTCATTATAAAATCATATCATTATAATATGTTATGTCAAATTTTTAATTAGGGTTTAGTTCCTAAAAGTATACCGAAGTTGTCACTTTTTGCTATTGTGTATACCCACCCATCTTTAAAAACTCTCATTTAGTGTATCAAAGTTCCTAAAACTACCATTTTATGTATCATGTTACCTATTCAATAGGTAATGCTGATGTGGTACCGGTTTTGATGATGTGGCATTTGATTGGATGCTGACATGGATAATATTTGCTTAAAAATAATTGAATAATAATAATAATAATAATAATTCATAGATCTGCATTGGGGGAACCATCAACCATCACCATCGTTGAAGGCATCATTACCATCACCATCTTTGAACAAGCCATCGCCACCACCGACTGGTTCACCTTCGGCCGGCGCAACCACCACCACCACCGACTTCCCACCATCGAACACCATCGGAGGTCACATCCTCACCTATGGAGTGAATCTTGACCCCCAATCACATGCGTGCGACATCAGTTGCAGAAAACCCTAGAACGGGCTTGTTCAAACCATTCTCACTCACGACGTCGCCGGAGACCGGAGAACGCCCAGATGGCGGTGGCAGAACCTTCGAAAACCCTAAATCGCCAACCTCCGTTTGTGGGTCATTCAGCTTCCGATTTGGGTCATTCAGCTTCCGATTTGAGGTAAGGTTTTTATTAGGGCTCGTTCAGCTGTTCTTGTCCACATCAGATCTGTTGAATATATCCAAGGTATGGTGGTTTTTGGTTCTTAGATCTGTTTATAAACAGATGATTGTGCTCTGATTTCAATCTTGAAGATGTTACAATTAGGGTTCTTAGTTTTGTTTGAATATTCCAATCTTGAAGAAGATGAGTGTGCTCTAATTTCATCATATTTTCGATTAAGGGATGTATTGACTAGATCTGCGATTTTCATCTGTTCAACTTAGGGTTTGGATTTGTTATGAAGCAGATCTGTTGGTTTGTTCATATTTTAGATTCTTAGTTTTGTTTGAATATTCCAATCATATTTTGGATTTTCTTCTGATTTCTGATTGTTTAGAGTGATTAACATGTTCTTCATGTTCTGATTGAAGCAGATACGTGCTTCACAGAGGTTTAAATTAAAAGTGGTTTAAATTAACATGTTCTTCATGTTCTGATTCAAGCATATATGTTCTTCATGTTCTGATTGTTATGAAGCAGATATTCTTCATCATCTGCATGTTCTTCATCTTCATAGTTTAGATTAAAAGAGGTAAATATCAGAGTTGTAAAACTCGGCCAACTCGGCCGAGTACTCGGTGAGTACTCGCTACTCGGTGCTCAGCCTTGGCGAGGAATGTGTACTCGGTCAAAAAACTCGGGCTCGGTCAAACTTGGACAAACTCGGTCAAGACTCGATCAACTCGGTTAAAACTCGGTCAAAGTCAAACTTTTTTAAAGTGGGTGAACATTTTTACCAAGGCTGAGCACCGAGTCCCATTAATTAATGAGATATTTAGTCAGTTAAACTCAAATCAAGTAATAAGTAATTGACATTTGTATTAAATATTTCAAAGTGGGTGAACATTTTTACGTGCTTTTGAAAACCGCTAAACTATTTAAAAAATATGGTTCTTAAAACCACTTCTTCGATGTTTGAAGGTTTTCTGTCCAATATATCTAAATAATGAATTTGCAAAAGTATTAATGTTATTACTAACCATATTTAAAGTGTAACCATCATATTAGAAGCAAAGCCTTGCATATTAAGGAATTGAAAGGAAAAATAGCATTAACCAAGCTCACATGAGTGGATGTAAATATAGAAATTGAATATTCTCTTACTTTTGGTTCTTAGTTTATCCTTCTATTCATCACAAAATGATATGTGTACACCACTAATTCTCTTTCTTCACTTCCTTCCTTGATTTTAACACATGTCTTGATTAAATGAGTAGGAAGATAAGTAGGAGCAAAATTAAGAGGATATATAATTTCTCATTAATTATACTTGTTGAAAGCCAAGTCCCAATAAAATTCATGCTAGGGTTATCATGAATATAAAAAACGATGAAAGAATAAGGTTCTTAAACAAAATACTTGATAAGCATCACCTTCATTGTTTCTTACTCTTAAACAAGTTAGCTCCATATCCGTACCTGATAACGGAGTTTTAGAGTGAACAAAATATATAAAATAACATTGAATAATAAATAAAATAAAGTATAAAAAAGTTTAAACATTTACAACTATAATGCGTAATTTAGTTTATGTTCCAATCGATTCAGGTTTTATTTTTATGTTACGTTCAAAATAACCTATTAGGAAAAATAAAAAATAAATAAGATTAAAAGCTAATTGTTTTGACTAATATCATGTAAAAACAAAATTATATTCGGTGACATTAAGAAGGGAAATATTTATTGACAGAAAAGAAAAAACTTAAAAATAAATATTTGTTTATTTGTGTACGCCGGAGAAGAAAAACAAATAATTATACAAAAATTAATTATTATTATTAGAGTTAATTACAAAGATGGTCTCTGTGGTTTGCGTTGAATTTCACATTTAGTCTTTTAAAATAAAAAATTACACCGGTAGTGTAACACCCTAAAATAGGGCCTAGTAGTGTAGGGTTATACCTTGTGTTTTTGTAGTTGTACCTTGACTTTAAATAAGCGTTTTAATGTTTATTCTATGTTATTAGTTGGTTAAAGTGGATATGTGAGGTGTTATATGAAAGTTGAGATTAATATGTAAAAGTTATAAAGTGTTAAACGGTTTTGCGTAATGATTCCGTAGATATCCTCGTTAGTTGAAACGGGTTAGCGTGTGACAAGTTGTAAGTTGAAAAGGGGAACAAAATACCCGTGTTTTATTAATTGACCACATAGGTCGGCTGCCTTCCTTCTTATCCCCTGTGAAACTCAAAAACACACAATACACACATACAAGCATACGTACACATACACACACTAAATCTTTGGAGCTTTGGGAGAGAAATCAAGGAAGTCAATAGCAAAGGAATTCCATAGCTGATTCAAGTTATCCATCTGCTGTATCTTTGTCTTGTTTGTAAGTATTTTCCTTGTTGAAAACCTAGTTTGAGTTCTTGAGGAGAAAACACCATTTTGATGGTGTTTGATGTGTGTTTGTGTTTATGGTTATGTCAAAAAGTGTTTATAAACTCTAAATGATGTCTAGTAGTATAAGCAATTGGAATTGAGTTTTGAATCGATTAAGTGTCAAAAATGTGAATCTCGGGGCTGTGCAGAAAACAAGGACGAAGCTTACTGTAACAGAGGTCCATGCGACCGCATAGCAGGTACATGCGACCGCATGGGTGGTACATGCGACCGCATGGAAGGTCCATGCGATCGCAAGCAGTCCAAGAAACCATGCGAACACATGGAAGGTCCATGCGATCGCATGCAGTCCATGCGATCGCAAAGGGGCTGTTTTGCTGATTTACCGCTTACGAGCGATGGAAATAAGGTTTACGAGCGTAGGTACATAACTTGCGATCGTAACCAACCATAGAATCTTACTTGCGACCAAAAGGGGTTTCCCTTGCGATCGGAAGCATTGGATTATGGTAAAGGACCTCTTGCGGTCGCAAAGAACACCCTTGCGATCGTAAGGGATGTTGTCAAGAGGTCCTTGCGACCGCAAGGCTTGTACTTACGATCGCAAGCAGGGGGTCCAGGGCTGATAGCTTGTTTAACTTGTGTTTTAACCTAAGGGTGGTATGTATAAGTGATGATAAGACTTGTGTGTATTGTGTTAGGTGTTCGAGAGGAACCGGAAACCGTTGATCGTTGTGTCAGCTTTCTGTGAGCTTAAGGTGAGTACCGGTTTCCCATAAGGATCAGTAAGTAGGGTTAACTGTAGTTATTGCAATGTGTTATCTTTGTTGTTTTATATGCTTGAGGTATGATATGCTGGAGACGATATTATATGAACTGTCGTGCCATGAGGTAAGTTACTTTATGAAATGTTAGATTTGAAATGATGTGATACGATACATGTTAATTGTGAAATGCTAGCATGCTAATGAAACTGATAGGGGTTATCTGTGAAACGTGGCTACGGGTAAAGTGTGGTTATTAGTGAAATGTGTTTATGTGCAAACTGTGAATAGCTGAGAAGTGTGATGGTCGTATGGACAAGTAAGTGCGGGAACTGCGGTAAGTGTGGAAATTGTGGGAAGTACGGAATTGTGGGAAGTGCGAAATTGTGGGAAGTGTAGATTGCTGAAGTGTGGTAAGTTGATGACTGTCGTTCTTGACGTGAGTTCTGATGGTCTTGGCCTATGGCTTGGATCCACGGCTCTGTAACGTGTCGGGTGGACTGCTCTTCGCTCCCCCACCCGTACGGTTGGTTGTGGTTGATTCCCCAGTTTGGGTCGTTGAGTTGGGCTGGCTCCCCCGCGAGATATGACCCTGCTGACTTGTCGGCACACCGCTATGTGGTAGACTAGCTTGTGTGCCGTACCTGAAATGTGAAACCATGCTTATTGATATTTATGTGAAATCTGTACTCACTAGCTAGTGTAGCTAACCGGTGTATGAATTTCCCATTTTGCAGGTTAGTGATTGTGGGCCTGGTGAGCTGGGTATACTCGTGGGTATTTTGTACATATCTTTTGGGAACGCTTGTAGTTAGTTTACCATGTTTCGGTGGTCGGTGTCTAGTTGGTAACACTGGTAGTTTTGGGACTTGATGTATTTTGTTATGTTCCTCATCAAGTCCGGTATTAATACTATTATTTTGTAATCAGTGGTTTGATTCCGCTGCGATCTTTTGATTAATCTTGTATAAAAAGTTTAAATTGGCGCTAATTTTAAGCTCGTGAAACCCGGTGTTACAATTAGGTATCAGAGCCTAAGTTTGAGGGAATTGGGTACTCGGAAGAGTATTCGATCTCAAACTCGGACCCGACCATCGTTAAGTGTTCCTGTTGGGGTAATTGGGGTGAGTGTGAGCGTTATGTGACTGTGGTATGTGATAAAATAACTGGTAGTGTTAGTAGTTGACATGTAAGTGGTGTGTTAAATGTTGCTTTTGTGTTTATAGTAAGTTAAGTTAGAATGTCGGACCGAAGGGCTACAACTGAAGAAGCTCTGAAGCAAATGGAGGATGAGGATTTGCGTGCTCCTCATGAAGTAGAGGATGCGTCTTCTCATAATAGTGTAGAGGGTCCGAGGCGTATTCCGGATCAGGAAGCATACATCGGACGTATTAAGGAAGAACTTCGGGCGACCAAGGAAGAGCTCCGGGTAACTAAGGAGGAACTTCGGGTGATCAAGGAGTTATTGTTTGCGACAACTAGAAGGGAAAAACAGGAGCGTTGTTCGTACAAAAAGTTTCTGACTTGTGGACCAAAGAGTTATGAGGGTAGTGATGATCCCTCGGATACTATACGTTGGTTGCGAGAAATGGATCAAGTATTTGAATCCTGCGATTGCGAACCTGAGTACCGTGTCAAGTACGCGGTACATATGCTAAAAGGCCGTGCGTTGGATTGGTGGGATACGGTGAAAGATACACTAAAAAAGGAAGTGATTGCTGTTATGACACGAACAAAAAAAAAAACGCCGACCACCACCCTAATTCTCTCTTAAACCCCACCACCATCACCCGGCAGATCTAAAGAAACAAAACTCCGCCACCGCATCACCACCATCGCAGCAACATCCATCGACCTCTACCACCACCGCCGCCATCCGCTCCCTTGAAGTAGCCACATCATCACAACAGGTTGAAGTTCGATTGGGGATTTTGTTCGATTGGTGGTTCAACAAGGATGCGATCGGTTGTGGTGGCGGTGATGCTTAGATCGGAAACCGTCGATGACGATGGGGCTTACAGTGTTGAAGACTACTACGGTGGTGGTGGCGGCGGCAATGTTGAAGACGACTACGGCGGTGGCTAGATCGGAAAGTGTTAGAAGACTACGATGGTGGCGGCGGCAATTTTATAGGGGCGGTGGTGGTCTGCCGTTTGAAATGCGTTGATGGTGTTAAAGGGGAGAATAAAGGAAGGAATTAATAATTAATATAAATATATTATTAAATATTGATTTAGGGTTGGTAATGTTTGGTCACAAGGATAAGGTTTAAAAAGACTAAAAATGCCCTTTGACTAATGGTCAACTTTAACACCAGTTAGTCTAAAGGACTAAAAGTGAAACAAAACGTTAACCATAAGGACTACAAGTGTAATTTTTGATTTTAAAGAACTAAATATGAAATTCAGAGCAAACCACATGAACCATCTTTGTAATTAACTCTTATTATTATTATTACAAAATAGTAAGATCAAACCCTTGGTGGGCGGTGGGCCTAAGTAATAATATATGCGGTGAACATTGTAAAAAAGCATAGTTTCAAACGCAAGGTTTAGAGCTTTAAGATGGTGTGTTTTACCATTCAGGTAAATTAATAGTATAATTACTCAGGCTGCTTCAGATTATATATAGATTAAAAAATTATTATTTTTCATATTCCTACATAATGTTATATAGTATAAGTAGACCAGCTATTGTTCATTTTGTAGTCAAGTTCCCGGCTAGATTGTGGGACAATTAAACCAAGAAAACATAAATAAGTATATATAGTTCAAGAATATAAAATTGTATATATCATACCATTTTTGTTGAAAAGTCTTGGTTGCATAGAGCATAAGAAAGCTGTTCGACATGCTTGAGTTCCCGGTATTATGAGAAAAAGGTAAATTAACGAGATTAAAATCGCATTGTGTCAGGAAAAAAATATATATGAATAAACGATAGAGATTAACATCTACACTTATATGTTTAAAAATAAAGTGGAATGAATTAAATATGAGATTAAAAGTGCAATGAAACTTGATTCGAGAGAATTCATACGTATGTGTTGACAACATATGCTTTAACTTTAATTGATTCAGATTTTATATTTATTTCGTATCACGTTTAATATCATATTTAACATTTTTAATCTTAACACCAAAAAAGATTTATGACAGCATCTAATTTTTTCGTAAGAAAAAATAAAACTTAATAATTGAACATGAGCAAACTAAATGTTGTTTTTATAAATAGAAAGATTTAGTAAAACTACTTTGTTTATTTAATACTTATTATAAATGCATAACTAACATGAAAAATATGTGTTGAGTTTGAAACAAATATTAAAGTCAAATTATATTAAAAATAAATGGATAGCATTTATTAATCCTCATCAATCATGATGATCTCTTCTGTACATACTAAAGTTCACATCTCGAAAAGAAAAGAAACACAAATTCGAACCAAAGCTAATACTCCTAAAGGTAGGGGTGTTTAAAATAATCCGAATTCGATTATCCAAAATTATCGGAAAATCTTAATTTTCGGATTCAGATAGTGATTTTCTAAAATTTTAGATATTTCGGATATCCAATATCCGCAAAAATATATTTTTTTATTTTTTGGTTTTATATTTCTTGTTTATAAGATTTTTTTAACATAAATAGTTTTATATGCATGTATTTTCCATTTTGAATCATATTTGAGCTATTTTTTGGTGATTAAAGTTTAAGATATGATTGTTTAGTAATTATATATATATATATATATATATATATATATATATATATATATATATATATATATATATATATATATAAATATATATATATATATATATATATATATATATATATATATATATTTAATTTAAAAATATCTGTTTTGGGGATGTCGGATATCCGAAATATCCGATATCTTTGGATATCCGAAATTTCGGATTCGGATACTGAAAATCAACTATCCAAAATTTTGAATATCCGGTTTTGAACACCCCCACCCAAAGGTATGTACTAAAAACTCCATTTAAATTTCATTAATGTTATGAAACCTACTTAATAAATATATAACATAAGCCAACAAAATTAAGATTACTTTCCTAGCAAATGTTAGTATATATAATATAACTCAAGATCTAAGTCATGCATCTCAAGAACTTACCTACAAGCTGTAACACCCAAATTTTGAAAAGTATTATTTTGGATTTAAAATAACTCATTTATATTAGAGAATTGAAGATGGGTCATTTGGGTCAAATTAGTCAATATAAGAGATGGTGATCAAAATTTTTGTAAGAGTATTTTAGTCATTTTAAAAATAGAGAATTGAGGTTTATGTATTAAGAGATGATTATTAAAATTAAAATTAGTGATGATAAGAGAAAATGGGACAAATCAGTAAATTTTCTATATTTGACAGTACATTAAATGGATAAAGGGTATTAATACCCAATTGGTGTAACTTGATATAAAAGGGGATTTTACACCCAAACACACATATTAAGTGTGTGATCTTATCTAAAGAGAGTGTGTGTGGATTAGAGAGTGGAGAGAGATAAACACCTTCTAGAGAGAGAAAGTGAGATCAAAGGAGGACTAAGCCTTGATTATGCAAGATTAAGCAACATTAAGTGTATTTCTTCATCAAAATCAAGATTTGGAAGCATCATAACATCAAGAACAGATTTGGAGTTACACACATTTAGTGTGTGTTCTTGGCGAGAGAGAAAGCTAGAGAGTGAAAGTGTAAAATCAAGAGATTTCTTCAAGATTAAGCTTTGCATGTTGATGGATTGGATCAAGAAATACATATCATGTGATAGTTCAAACAAATCAAGTGCCAAACTACTGAATCAAGGTTAGAAACTCTTAACTTTATGTGTTCTTGAGTTTTTAGAGAGAGAAAGTGGTGATTTAAGCTTAGATTTGTATTGCATGTTGTGATTAATGAATGTTTAAGTGATAATAACATGTGAGGAGCCTTGTTTAGCTCTTGCATGATGTTGAATCAAGTTAGATGATGAGATTTGGAGTTTAAAAGATTAAAACCGAGATGGGTTTTTCACTGTCAGGTATAGAGACGCAAAACGTCTGTCGATATTGTTTGCTCCTTTATTGATTTTTAGTGTTTTGATGTTTGGGTTGTTAATGTTAGGTTATAACTTGAATAGAGGATGATATTAGAGGACCAATACACTTGTTGGAGCACATGTGAGTACCCTACTCAGACTTAAAGATATTAATTATCGATGATTGTTATTTAGTATTTTATTTAGTTGTTTATGTATGATAATATGAATTGTTATGCAATTATAAATATTATTAGAGGTAAGAGAACAATTATATGAGATATAGGAAATGAGATAAATGTTGAGATAGAGGAAAAAGTATTATAATATTTAATTGATAAAAGGAATGAGATTTTAATTATGAAATGAGAGAATGAGTATTTAGAGAAAGGTACAATTATAAAATTATAAAGAATGAGAAAATGGAGAGAGAATGGAAAGAGATGCATATTTAATATTATGAATAAAGAGAATGAGCTATGTAGAGATGAATATATTAATATTTACAACATTAAAGAGATATCTTACATATATTAAGAGTAAGGAGGAGAATAAATGAAAGAATATATCTTTAAGGAATAACTATTAGAGTATTCAAAATAAAGAGTATAGAGTTATGGAAATGTTTATATAATATTATATTAAAATAAGAGAATGTATTAGACTACGTCTATTTATCTATAGAAGAGTATAAGAGATAAATATGTTATGATAGGAAAAAGAAAAGAGGTAATTAACTCAGAGAAAGAGTAGAGATGTAAAAATATATACATATACATATACGTTAAAAAGAGGTCGAGATATGTAAAGAGAGAGAGTTATATACTTTAAGAGTTCTCGAAAAGAATTTGAAGAGGAGCGGTATCCTCAAGGGATACAAATAAATATACATATATCCTTTCAAGGAAATAATAATTTTTAGAGTAAGAGCGTATATATATATATATATATACAAAAGTTCATGCGATAACTGTTGTTAGCGCGAGAACCGCGAGAACCAATCTAAGCCGTCCAATTCCCCTCCTTCAATGTCATTGCCCACCGATGAATTTCTCACATGCACCATGCCACACTCTATCCCTACACGCTCTCCATCCATGATACTTCCCATATTCAAGGAACGGCTGAGATTGGTTCTCGCGGTTCTCGCACTAACAACGGTTCTCGCATGAACCCTCCTATATATATATATATAAGAATAAAAGAAAATTATAAGAGAATGTTGAAATTCAAATAAACAGGATAAAGATATGATAAATATCCTTATGATAGACGGATAAAGTAAAGAGTAAAAGAATAAATGGAGTAGTGACTATTGATTGTGATAACAAATGTGAGAGTTATACATTTTATAATTATTACCCGTGATATGAAAAAGTAAGTGACACTGATGTACTAAATTATAATTGTGAAGTATAGTGTTAAATTAATTTAGTACCGGACGTTGCTAGATCGAGCAATCGGTTCATTTGGCCCGAGTGGCAATAGAGTTCGTCTGAGTGGCAACAGAGTAGCCTGAGTGGCAAAATTGATATTTAGAATAATTATAACTAATTCTGAGTGGCATATAAAAGCCTGAGTGGCATAAGACGGCTTGAGTGGCATATGATAATAGGTTTTAAAGAGAATATGATAGTATGATAATTATTGATTTAAGTAAGTTGTAGGGTTGCTCACTGAGTTTTATAGCTCACTCCTTTTGTTGTTGGTCTTTTTACAGGTGTTGCTTCAGGCTAGGCTCCAGGTGGGCAAACTCTTGTGGTTTGTGCAACTTACGAGATAAATAAGTGTTTTATAAAAATGACATAACCAGTTGTAACCCTTTTTATTAAAAAATAAATTGGGAAACTTTTATTGTATGATAAATATTTTGTTGCACACTTTTAAAAAAAAAATTACAAGCAATGTTCAAAACATAAAGAGTGTTTAAACGGGTCTATTTCCGGTATAGCACAAGGTGGATGTTCACAAGAAGCTTTAAATCAATATCGAATCATCAAAATATCAGGATTTAAACTACTAATAAATTAATAAAGTTTGTCACAAAGCTCAATTTGTGTTATCAATAGGCAACACTTGGTCAAGGTCGACAAGTTCATCATGTATAAGCAATTAAATCAGGGGCTACTTCCTCCGTTTTTGTCTTGAGTTCCTTGGGTAGCATGTCCTTAAGTTATTAATTACTATTTAAAATCTTTTTTAAAACTATAAATTTCTGATGCTCTTTGAAGTTCAGTGATAGCAGCTTATGATTTCACAGAACGTAAAAAAGGAAATTGGGTTACTTATTCGAATATAAAAATACAGGTTAGAATCAAATAATGTTATTTTCTGCATTTACTATATATATGCTTATATATAGTCATTGCATATCAAAGGATGAGCATATAAAGTATTGTCATAAAATAGAATCGAATCACGTACAAATGAAATATGAATAAACAGTAAACAACGAGAATACCAAGCTTTAATATGGAAAACTCTTTACGGGGAAAAAACAACAGGTATTACCGATATCACTATATGAGAAAAATATAAAAAGGTTATAAAAACATAGATAATCAAAACCTAGCCTAAACCTACAAATAACAAAGAAAAGTAAACAAACTAAGTTATTGGATTCCACCAATATAAATCTCTATATGTCAAATTATCTCAAGGAAACTAACCCTATATATAGATTAATGGCCCAACTTGATAAGGTTTTAAAACTCAAATACGTAGCATATGGGCCGTGAAATAATAGATATGGCCCAACTTGAAATTCGGATCACAATCCAGCAAAGTAAGGGGAAAGGAGGAGTTTTTTTTATAAACCATAAACATACTTACCTACCTAATTTATACCTTATATTTTTAATAGGACTTGAACCCTAAACTTCTAAGAAGGAGAGATACCTTATTCATACTTTGATATCGTTAGACCAAAGACGCGAAAACTGAAGTTAAAGGGTTTGTAAACTATTAGGTTATTGCCTACTAATAAAACGTCGACAAGCTAAGCTTCCTAGGGCGACGGCGGTAGATCGCCACTTGATCTAGCACCTGGGAAAAAGCAATCACAAAGGGAAAACAATGAAAGTGAAATAGCCACTTCTATTTTTATTTTCTTTTAATAAGTTTTAAAAGGCTTTCAACTTAAACCAGATGTTATGGGATACTCGATCCATTCGAGTAGTAGCAGGTAACCCAAGGAATATCAAAACGCATGTATCGGGTAGATCAAGCGGGTAGCAAAATATTGGTATTAGTATGCTTTTTCTTGGTTTTTCTTGTTATGCCATTTTATGTATTATTTTGTGTTGGTTTCTTCGATCTTCTAAAGCTCTTAAGAGAGGAGGAATACTGGAATAGGTTTGATATTATTATTTTTAGTTGCAATGAAAGTTTTTGCTTTAGTGTTAAAGATGATTTATTTGATGCAATCCTCCAAGTATAAAGAGAATGATCGTCCCAAATAAGTTGTATTCAATAAAGTCAATATAAAAAGCGTAGTTCTAAAATTTTAATATTCTGATTCAGCATACACTCACATGTGATTGTAAAAACATCACATGTTAATTACGAAAATACCACTTCACCCAAAAATTTATATTCAATCTGGACCATTGATGAATATGATCCAAAGACTAAAATTAGTCCCTCAAAACTATACATTAATTATGGACTATATTTAACATTTCTTCAAATATGTCGTAATTTAATACATTCAGTTGGGTTTTTTAAGGCTCTACTTCACTTTGTTACTGCTAGTTTTCTAAGGCTGTGCATTTGCACCTTGCAAATGCTATGCTGCCTTTAGTTTGTGTTGGAGAATGTATTTTTTATGGTAATAGTATTGCCTTTTCATTAAAAAAAATAAAAAATAAAAACTAACAAATGAAGAATAGAGAGGACAAAAGACTCTTTTCATGGTATCTAGGAAAGATATACCATTCATGAAAGATTTCAACAACACTTTGAAAATACCTTTTTAATTTAATCGAATATAACGCACTCATGGATTCCCTCCGCCTATCACTTTCATATGAACTAACGGATGATCTGATTATCTCTATTAATAACTAGTTAACTAAAATTTATAATTGGAACAAAATTAATGTCAACCTTAATATAAAACTATCAATCCTTAAAAATAAAAAATAAAAAAGATGTATACTAATGCAACATTTTATGTATTAGCTAGATCGATGTGACAACCTTAACTGATCATTAGCTTAACATGGGATACATAATATTTCTTAGGCCACTTGCATTGGTGGTACATGAAATGACGATGATGAGTTTGTCATCTTCATTACCAATTCGTTGTTCGCTACAGGTTGTTTGTTGTTGATTTGTCATCGTGAGGCTCGTCACCATCATGATGAGCTACAGAGCTCATTTTCTTTTTCTATTTTTTCAACAAATCATATTAATCTAAATTAATATTTTGTGTGTCCAATAATGATAATGTACAGGTTAGTCATGCATGTCAGGACTAGGGCTGACTTAGTCATGATTATGACATAAGATAAAAAGATAATATAACAATTAACTATTCATATTATAACTACTAGTGGTCTTATCTCTAATGTATCAACTAGTTAAAATTTAAAACATTGTTTGAAAACAAGCAGAAAAGACAGAGAGAAGAAACTCGTTTAATTCGTATGTCAATACTCATACTTTTAAAACATTGCTTAAAAACAAATAAAAGAGCATTTATTTAGTAAATGTGTGTGTCTTGAGATCTTGAATCGTCAACTCCTTCACACTGTCTTCACTAAGATGAGTGGTTGATGATATTAGCTTTCGAAGTTCTAGTGGTATCCATACGATTTGGCTTAAGTAGGTTCCTAGCAAGGTAAACTTAATGAATGAGCGTATTCTACACCAAAGGCAACCTACCCTATTCATTCTCTTATCATTTGGGGGAATATTTTGGGATATAAAAGCTCGACACTAGAGGCTTTTTCCACCTTAATCTAGCTTGTCGTATTCTTGGATCCTTTGAAACCACAAGAACATTATATATTAGAGGAAAGGAGACTGCCTTTTATAGTTCTCGTTGGCCACTTAGAAAGCCTCCCGCTTTTTTGGTAAAATTCTTGAGAAATTGCATTAGTATACTAAACTTAGGAAGGTGATTTGTACATAATAAAAATTGTCCATACACAACAGGTACAAACATATGACAACATATGCAGAGATTATTGTGTATAAACAATTTATGTTGTGTACGAATTATCAGCCTAAACTTAATGCAAAAATCTTGCATGTAATTATTTTGTCTAACAACTTGCTAGTTGTATTTAATATGCCGATCTTTTGCCCTTAATATACAGTATACTAATTCGTTAAAGATATATTAGAAGATTTTATTCTTTTACTTAAGTACTCGTTTTGTAATTATAGTTTGAAATTACATATTTAAATAGCAAATATTAAAATATTAAAATATTTTAACAATATATTTAGAGGATTATTATCGTATTTTTCTAAGAGAATCGGTCAACGAATACACGCCGTGCCTAAATCATCTCGGCTCTATTTAAAAACATATAATATCTCTTCTGTCTTCTCTAGATATACATAAATGTTATAGGTCATCTTTATTAATATAATATATTAAATTAAATCTCAACTCTTTATTTAAATGAAAATTCGATTTGATTTTGAAATTAAATCTCAACTCTTTATTAAATTGAAAATTCGATTTAAATTTTGATTTTTTGAAGTCAAGGTTCTTTTTATTAAATTTAAAAAATCCTGATTTTAATCTTAATTTATAAATATTATATTTACCATTTACAAAATATTTTATAATCAGTTTAAATTTTTTTAGTTATAACCAATGGATACTTAAATCTTAATCTTATAATGTTTCAAATTATAACAATAATTATCAATGCTTTGTATAAAAAAATAATTACGTCTCTCGTATCATAGTACGTATTTGCCATCGATCACATTTGCACTCCCCTCGTGTCAACACTTTCACCGTTGATGTGGGTATTGACGTACGTATGAGATCACTATTATCTTAAAACTGGTCTCATCTATTTTGCTTCTTATTATTATTTAATATTTCTTTATTAATTTTTAATATTTTTAATTTTTTAAACCAACATTTATATCTTACAAGTATTAAACTAGCTAGTTATTATTGTATAAAACTCGTACGTTGTAAATGATTTTTATATCACAGATAAATAAGATTGATAGTTTACGTTTTAAATAATTGAACTTTACAGTTAAATGCGATGAGTTTTAAAATTTTGGTAATTAAAAAATCAATATTTAACCATGTTAAAACCTCTTAGCCGGAGCATTTATATGATTTTTATTTATGTTTTTTTTTATCATTCAATATTCAATATTAATAATATTTAGATGAATGAACGAGCAATAGAAATTGATTTATTAATTAATGAAAAGGTTTATTAATGAATTAATTAATCAATCAATCAGCATGGTGAGCAAATATGTACAGGCTTATTCGGTCCTCGATCAATTTTGATTCCTGCCGGCAGATCGATATGATGGGCATGGCAGGCTGCTCATATTATCTCTATAAATACGTAACATTATATACTTTAATTTTAACAATATTGTCGAATACAAAGCGAAAATGGATTTTAACTCCATACTCGCACTAGTTTCTTCCGTCACTCTTTTCCTTCTAATTCTCCTCCACCGTAAAAAGGCGGCGACGTCTGGTGGAAAACCACAACCACCAGCTCCACCGGGATGGCCGGTGTTTGGTCACCTTTTCAATCTTGGTGCCATGCCACACAGAACCCTGGCTGGGCTAGCCACCGAGTACGGTCCGGTTGTTAGGTTGAAACTTGGTTCAGTTAACACAGTCGCAATATTGAGTGCCAAGGCTGCGACTGAGTTATTCAAGAACCATGATCTGACGTTTGTGGAACGCACGATCACCGAGACTAGCAAGTCTCATGACTATGACAAACATTCCTTGGCGTTAGCCCCGTACGGAATGTACTGGCGAGTTCTGAGGAAGATTTGTACAGTCGAGATGCTTGTAGCTAAAAGGATCAACGAGTCAACCGCTGTCAGGAAACGGTGTGTTGATAACATGATCGATTGGATCGAAAACGAAGCAAGTTTGGCCAAAGTTGGGAGTGGGATTCACGTAGCGAAGTATGTTTTTCTCGCGTCTTTTAACTTGCTCGGGAATCTTATGCTTTCCCGTGACTTGGCAAACCCAGATTCTAAACTCGGGTCGGAGTTTTTTACATCAATGTTAGGGTTGATGGAGTGGGGTGGCCATCCGAATATATCGGATCTGTACCCGTGGCTAAAGCGGTTTGATTTGCAAGGAATCAAAAAGAATATGGACCGCGATGTTGGAAGGGCGGTGGAGATAGCTACAAGATGGGTGGAAGAGAGGGTGGAGGAGCGGCGGAAACAGGCGGCAGACTATGGCGGCGAGAGGAGGAAGGATTTCCTAGACGTGTTATTGGACTATGAAGGCACCGGTAAAGAGGAGCCGGAAAAGATGTCCGAGAAAGACATAACCATCTTTATTTTGGTTAGTGTTAATTATTTGATCTAACCAAATTCTTTAGTCTATCTTTATATGTGTTGTTGACTTTTTATTATACATTATATATATGCAGGAAATATTTCTAGCTGGTTCAGAAACAACTAGTAGCACTATTGAGTGGGCCTTGTGCGAGTTATTACGACATCCAGAGAAAATGGCTCGGGCCAAAGACGAGATTGCCTCTGTCATTGGCCCGAATCAAAAACTGGAAGAAAGTTCAGTTGACAACCTTCCTTACCTACAAGCTATAGTAAAAGAAACTTTACGTCTTCATGCTCCGATCCCTTTTCTGATCCCACGAAAGGCTGGCCATGACACCGATTTCATGGGATATCATATACCCAAAGATACCCAATTGTTCGTCAATGCGTGGGCCATAGGGAGAGACCCTGAATGTTGGGAGAACCCTAATTCATTTGAGCCCGAGAGGTTCTTGGGCTCAAAAGTTGACTACAAAGGTCAACACTTTGAACTCATACCATTCGGTGCTGGCCGAAGGATGTGTGTAGGGGTACCACTAGCACAACGTGTGTTGCATCTCGGATTGGGTTCGTTGCTACACGAGTTCGATTGGAAGCTTGAAAGCCACGAGACGGGCTCGACGTTGGACATGAGGGATAAAATGGGGATTGTTGTAAGGAAACTGGAACCCTTGAAAGCGATACCAACAAAAGTGAAATTTTAGTCGATATATAAAAAAGTTGCTGCCGTTAGATCCAAATCTGTATTATTAAGTTTATATTCATGTAATATTTCAGAAGGTGACAATTATTAATTTAATCAACGTTCAATCTTATTATATTTTATCCAGGAAAAATTGTAAATTCATTGACTTTTAACATAATAAAAGTCTTACAATTTTAGCTGTATAACCATTAAAAAATTATACCAGCTAACATATATAACTATTTGAGGTTTGTTGCTATTAATTAATTAGATTGCAGATTTTGAAGTTAAAGTAAAGAAAATTGACATGAAAGTGAAAGATAACCAAGTTTGACTATTTGTTGCGTTTGTATATGATTCGAATTTAGTCAAGTTTGGCCTATAATTTACTTTACGAATTAGATTAAAACTCTAATTAAGTAATTAATAATTTAATATTAAGGTTAGTTTTATTAGAGATATTTGTATTTTCTTGGTTTTCATTTCTACGTAAGTTAGAAACTAAGAATTTCTCTTGTAAACTCTAATTAAGTAATTAATATTAAGGTTAGTTTTCCTAGGTCATCTTTGTTTAGCCAATGCAAATCCTTCTTTAAAGCCTCAGAATTTTTCGGTTCCTATAGGTTATAGGGGTTTGGAAGTGGGGTGTACTTTAACTGTGACTTATTGATTGGGTGGGGGTTTTGGGATGGAGCTAAAAGGGTAGTGCAGGTAGGGTTAGGGGCTGTGGCTAAAACAATCGATTCTGGTGGTATATGGTGGCACTTTTACCATGCACACACTCACGTTCGCTTCCCAAAGTCTGTTAGCCATGGTCATAGGCTAGTTCTGGGGTTTCTATATTGTGCAGGAGGTTTGCACATTGTTTGACACCATGGTGCGATAAGGGGGCATACCAATCCCTGATTGATTTGATAGGTCATCTTTGTTTAGCCGATGCAAATCCTTCTTTCAAGCCCCAGATTTTGTGGTTATATTGTGATATGCAGGTTGGAGTGCTAGCTCCCGAGGCCTCTCACTTTGCAGGATGGGTCGTTTGTGATGTGTGGCACTTGGTTATGGTTCATGGTGCTGTTCGATAGATCTATTGTTGTTCTGATATTGATTAGACGTTGTCTTTGCATGTTTGTTGAGCTGTGGTTGGAGCGTTGCAATTGCTGTGACGCTAAGACGACTCTGTTTAGCTTTAATTTGCTACTGATTGGATACTCTTCGATGTTACTGATCGTGCCTTACCGTAGTATCGATGCCACATCCTTGCTGTGTTGCTGATGCACTGTTGATGTGTTCGGGTAGGGTGGCCTATGTAAAAGTAGATCGAGACATCATTTGTGCTATCAGTTCTATTATGTGGTTATGTAATTGTGAGTATGGGTATATTTTGCGCACCAATGTAAGCACACCTCAAACTTTTGAGAATGAATGAAAACTCTTTTTGTTCAAAAAAAATATATTAAGGTTAGTTTTATTAGAGATATTTGTATTTTTTTGGTTTTCATTTCTATGCAAGTTAGAAATTAAGAATTTCTCCTGTAAACTTTTATTTGTTATTCGCAAGTTTAAGTTTTCTCATATTCTTTTCTTATAGCAATATCATCGATTGTGCTTTTTTTCTCACAATGGTTTTTTCACATTAAATCTTGATGCTTTCGTTCTCTTCTATTTATTCGTATATCGTTTATATGTTGTTCAATATATTTATTTTACAACAGTTACAAGGAAAAAGAAAGAGTAAGTTACACAGATCGTCACTGTGGTTTGCTACTTATTTCACCATTCATCCTTAGGCTTCATTAATTACACTAGACGTCCCAAACGTTACAATTTATCACGCCTATAGCTCTGGTGCACCTAAAATGACCAAGATACCCTTTACCCTTTTTTTTAAATTACTTTTCTTGATTTTAATTTACTTTTAAATAATTAAAAAACTTAAATAATATATATCAATAGTTATAAAAAGCAAAACCTCCCAAGTCCCAATCTTTCTTTGTCTCCCTCTCTCTCTCTCTCTCTGTGCCCGTACACCACCACCGCCTGCAACTCCGGCGACCTCCCAGTCGATCCCTTTTCCCCTCCCTGCAACTCCGGCCACCTGCAACATCCATCAAACGGTTCCTTTGCCCCGCTTCCAATGGCTTTCGAGTTCCATGCCCCCTCCACTTCCAAAAAGATCATACTCTTCTGATTCACTTGAGGCATTATTATAAGCATCAGATCTAGTAAACAGTTCCTTTGCCCCACTTTCAATGGCTTTCGAAAAATACATGGATGTTAATTTTGAGGGACCTGCCTTGAAGTGAAAAAAAAAGCAAACTTTTAATGGATTCTAGTCATTGTAAGGTAGGTAACAGCAAATGAGTGGAGATTTCAAGCCTACCAAAAGGAAAATGTGGTGAAGAATGCTTCATTGTTAAACACTTCTGTCATAAAAGCAAATATATTTCAAAAGTATCAGTATATGCCAACAATCAAACATCTTCAACATAATTAGTATTTCATTACGAGCATAGAAGAAAGGAACCAGATTTATGGCAAGAACTGTTATACAAAACTAATACAAAATTTTTGATTTAATCATATGAATGCCTGTTTATGATAAATTATTCGAGTAGAAATAATCAATTTCAAAGAACAAATTGAAACATGCCCTGTATATGTAACCAAAAGTAATTTATAGTATATATTGCATTCTTTTCAAAAAAAAAATTGAAACATGCCCTAAGTATCTCATCTCTATTAATGACATATACAAAGATAATCAACATTCAGTCAACTTCATTTACAAAAGAATTCAAGTACAGGAGCTACCAACGAAGCATTGTTCACATCACAAGACTTTTATACAATGTGGAACTATGTAACAAACTTTCAGTTAGTTAGTTAGACTGTTGGTTAATTATCATAGCTAGCTTCTTTCCTCTTCCTGTATATATTTGTACTTCTGTTCATTTTGGAAATTAATGAAAATTACAAGCTTTCTCTCCGTTATTTTGATTCTCTCAATCTTCATCATGGTATCAGAGCCATAGAGCCTGATTCATTTCTTCTACTCCTTCTCATTCAGATCTAAACTCCTCAATTCTTTTCTACTGCTGTACTTCCTAATTTTTTTTCCAGATCTACGAAGATTATCAATCATGACAGAGAATGAAGATACAAACTCATCAAATCATCCATTGTATCTCCATCAAAATGACAATCCAGGGCTCATCTTAATTTCGAAAAAGCTCACTGGTACAGAGAACTATAACTCTTGGAAGAGATCGATGATGATTGCTCTCAATGCAAAGAACAAATTGAAAATTGTCACAAAGGAGTTCAAAGAACCAGAAACTGGATCAATCAACAGAGCTCTATGGGAAAGAAACAATGATATGATAATTTCGTGGATACTCAACACTGTCACATATTCGATTAGCAACAATCTCACTTATGTTAACTCAGCAGCAGATCTGTGGATAGAATTACTATCAGATAGATGGACATCGCATTTATCAACTCACGAATGAGATCACACACATGAAGCAACATGACTACACCATTGAGGTATACTATCACAAACTTAAAGGACTCTGGGATGAATTAGATGCTTTAGAAACTCCATATATGTGCATCTGTACTTGTGTTTGTGACAATGGACGAATTAATGGTGAAAGAGAGCAACGAAAAAGGCTTTTACAATTTCTTATGGGGCTTGATGATAGCTACTCAAATATCAGGGGACAAATCCTATTAATGCAACCTCTCCCTAGCACTGCAAAAGCCTATGGCATGATCAAACAGGAAGAAAAACAAAGGGAAGGTATCTTACCTAGACCAAATAATCCTACTGTCATGTCTTTTTCATTGAATAATGCTAGCCCAACCAATAATAGAAATCTTCCTTCTACACTTACTGTTGGAAAGAAAAGTAGTTTTAAGAAGGGCACCTTTTGCAATTACTGTAAAAAGGAAGGCCACTCAAAAGATGAGTGTTACAAAATCGTGGGTTACCCACAAGGACACCCACTGCATGGCAAAGTTCAATCAAAAGGTAATGATGTTAAAACCAAGGCTATTGTTAATATGGTTTGTGAAACAGAAGAGCTTCCAGCATCACTAATTGACTACCACAACAATAATGATGCTATGTTTGCAAGGATTGATTTACTGCATAACCAATTGAATCAGGTCATGTTAATGATGCAACGCAACCAAGTCAACCAAGATACTAAAGCTGGTATATACTCTTTCATTTCTTCATGCATTTCTAATCTAAAAGATGCTTGGATCATTGATAGTGGGGCCACTGACCATATCTCTACCTCCCTAACTTACATGCACAATCTTAAACATTGTCACATGCCTATCTCTGTCACTCTTCCAAATGGACAAACTGTTACTGTCAATGTAACTGGTTCCATCACTTTCAACAATTGTTTCACTATCCATAATGTTTTTTACATTCCACACTTCAACTACAATCTCATTTCAGTTAGTAAACTTACTAAATCTGCTCAATGTTCTATACTGTTCACCAATTTGTTGTGCACTTTTCAGGGCAACAACAAGAGGATTGCCCTTGGCAAGCTCCATGATGGGCTTTACATCTTCTATCCAGAAATCACATCTCCAACTTTGACCAAAGTCAACTCTCCACCAACCATTCTGTCAACTTTCAACAACTCACATCTTTGGCATCTTAGACTAGCACATTCTTCTTTTCATACTATGCAGAAAATAAAATCACTTACTTCTGTTACTTCTTGTGCCACATTAGAAAAATGTCAAATCTGTTGTATGTCCAAACAACATGCTCTTCCTTTTGAACTTAGTACTTCACATGCTCAAAATGCCTTTGATCTTGTTCACATGGATTTGTGGGGTCCTTACAAACATCCCACATTCAATAATTGCAAATATTTTCTTACTATGGTTGATGATTTCTCACGCACTACATGGCTTTGTCTGTTACCAAGCAAGCATCATGTTTTCACCACCTTCAAAACATTTCATGCTTATGTTACAAACCATTTTAAAACCACTATTAAAACCATCAGAACTGATAATGGTTTGGAATTCTTAAACTCTCACATGACTGCTTTCACTCAACTTCATGGTATTACCCACCAAACTACATGTCCCTACACTCCCCAACAAAATGGCAGAGTGGAAAGAAAACACAAACATTTACTTGAACTTACAAGAGCTATTCAGTTTCAGGCACAATTTCCAACTCATTTTTGGGGGGTATTCAATTTTAGCAGCTACTCATATTATTAATCGATTACCCTCAAGAGTTTTGAATGACAAAAGTCCATATGAAACTTTATTTCAAAAAGTCCCTGATATATCGTATTTTAGAACCATTGGATGTCAAGCTTTTGCACACCATCATTCTCATGACAAACTTGCTTCAAGAACCACCCCAACTGTTCTTCTTGGTTACCCTCAATATCAGAAAGGATATCTTTTATATGATACTCATAAAAAGACAACCCTTGTTAGTAGGCATGTACTTTTTAATGAAAGTATATTTCCTTTTGATAAAAGCATGTCTCCACCATCCACTCTTCCCCACACCCCTACTACTTTATCTCCCCAGTCCACTTTTATTCCATCACAATCTAATACATCGATACCCACCCCTCTTACCACTTCCTCTTTACCCACCAGTGCTCCCAACTCACTCAATTCTCCATTGGATAATAACCCAAACCCATTACCTTCTGACCCACATTCCTATCATCCTACCTTTTCTAATCCATCAGTTGACAACTCCCCAACACAACCAACATCCACTTTTCCTCCTTCACACCACTCACCTATATCGACATCTACCAATTCACCAGTCAACTCACCAACCAATGCAACATCCAATTGTTCCATCAATTCTGACCCTACTCTTTCTGATCATTCAACCCTTCCAACTCACAACACCTCACAACAGGATCCTTCAATTTCACACAGAACCTCTACTAGGCCAAAAACCATCCCTGCTAAATTCAAAGACTACCATCATCACATTCCTCATCCTCACTCTTCCAACACTTCCACCAAAAATCATCATTCCCATTTCATTAATCTGCTCAATATCCACTCCCCATCTACCAAACATCTTATCAACTCTCTCAACACACATGTTGAACCACCCATATACAAACAAGCATCTAAAGATTTAAAATGGATTGAAGCAATGGAAAAGGAAATACATGCTTTAGAATCTAATAATACTTGGGAACTAACAACTCTACCTGCAGGCAAACAACCCATAGGATGTAAATGGGTGTATAGAATCAAGTACAGGGCTGATGGTTCTATTGAAAGATACAAAGCCAGATTAGTGGCTAAAGGGTTTACACAAAAAGAAGGAATTGACTACAACGAGACCTTTGCACCAGTTGCAAAAATGCTCACTGTTCGAACCTTTCTCACACTAGCTGTCCATAATCAGTGGTTCATCGAACAACTTGATGTTAATAATGCCTTCCTTCATGGGGATCTTGATGAAGAAGTCTATATGACACCACCTCAAGGATACACCAAACCATTAACCACCAACACTGTTTGAAAACTAATACGATCACTCTATGGTCTAAAGCAGGCCAACATAAATTGGTTTCATAAACTCACCACCTTCTTACAGAACATGGGTTTCAAACAGAGCTACGCAGATACTTCACTTCTCACATATCAACAAGACACCACCTTTCTTGCTCTTCTCATCTATGTAGATGACATTCTTATCACAGGCAACAGTTCTACAATGCTTAAAAAGGTCAAACAACAACTTGATCAAGCTTTTAGCATCAAAGAGTTAGGACCTTTACATTACTACCTTGGGATTGAATTTCTTCGAAACAAAACAGGTCTAGCAATGTCCCAACGTAAATATGCTTTGGAGCTGTAAAAACATGCAAATTTACTTGATTCCAAGCCTGCCAAAACTCCATTGGATCCTAACCACTCTTTACACAAAGATGAAGGTGATCTTCTTGCTGATCCAACTCTATATAGAGCTTTAGTAGGCAAACTACTTTATCTAACCATTACGAGACCAGACTTGACATTCTCAGCTCAAGTTCTTAGTCAGTTTGCTCAAAATCCGAGAGTTCCACACATGCAGGCTCTACAAAGGGTCCTCAGATATATAAAACTCAGTCCTGCACAAGGTATTTTTATACCTACTAACAATGATCTTCATCTTTCAGCCTATTATGACAGTGATTGGGCAAATTGTCCCCAATCTCGAAGATCTGTAACTGGTTATTGCATTTTTCTTGGCTCCTGTCCCATTTTCTGGATATCCAAGAAACAATCAGTAGTTTCAAGGTCCTCTACAGAGGCTGAATACAGGGCCTTGGAAGATTTTACTTGTGAACTCACTTGGCTCATTGGTCTTCTTAAATATTTCCAGCTTACTTTACCCATTCCTCTCCTTGTTCTTTGTGATAATGCATCCACAATTGCTTTGGCATCCAACCCGGTTCAACATGCAAGGACCAAACATATTGAAATTGACTGTCACTTTGTGAGAGATAAAATCAAAGCTGGTTTCATCAAACCTGTCTTCACAAACTCAAAATCTCAAACAACAGACATATTCACAAAAGGCCTCACCAAAGCTCTTCATGAGAATTGTTTATCCAAGTTGAGCATGTGTGATCCATTCACACTGCCAACTTGCGGGGGGAGTAATGACATATACAAAGATAGTCAACATTCAGTCAACTTCATTTACAAAAGAATTCAAGTACAGGAGCTGCCAACGAAGCATTGTTCACATCACAAGACTTTTATACAATGTGGAACTATGTAACAAACTTTCAGTTAGTTAGTTAGACTGTTGGTTAATTATCATAGCTAGCTTCTTTCCTCTTCCTGTATATATTTGTACTTCTGTTCATTTTGGAAATTAATGAAAATTACAAGCTTTCTCTCCGTTATTTTGATTCTCTCAATCTTCATCATGGTATCAGAGCCATAGAGCCTGATTCATTTCTTCTACTCCTTCTCATTCAGATCTAAACTCCTCAATTCTTTTCTACTGCTGTACTTCCTAATTTTTTTTCCAGATCTACGAAGATTATCAATCATGACAGAGAATGAAGATACAAACTCATCAAATCATCCATTGTATCTCCATCAAAATGACAATCCAGGGCTCATCTTAATTTCGAAAAAGCTCACTGGTACAGAGAACTATAACTCTTGGAAGAGATCGATGATGATTGCTCTCAATGCAAAGAACAAATTGAAAATTGTCACAAAGGAGTTCAAAGAACCAGAAACTGGATCAATCAACAGAGCTCTATGGGAAAGAAACAATGATATGATAATTTCGTGGATACTCAACACTGTCACATATTCGATTAGCAACAATCTCACTTATGTTAACTCAGCAGCAGATCTGTGGATAGAATTACTCTCAGATAGATGGACATCGCATTTATCAACTCACGAATGAGATCACACACATGAAGCAACATGACTACACCATTGAGGTATACTATCACAAACTTAAAGGACTCTGGGATGAATTAGATGCTTTAGAAACTCCATATATGTGCATCTGTACTTGTGTTTGTGACAATGGACGAACTAATGGTGAAAGAGAGCAACGAAAAAGGCTTTTACAATTTCTTATGGGGCTTGATGATAGCTACTCAAATATCAGGGGACAAATCCTATTAATGCAACCTCTCCCTAGCACTGCAAAAGCCTATGGCATGATCAAACAGGAAGAAAAACAAAGGGAAGGTATCTTACCTAGACCAAATAATCCTACTGTCATGTCTTTTTCATTGAATAATGCTAGCCCAACCAATAATAGAAATCTTCCTTCTACACTTACTGTTGGAAAGAAAAGTAGTTTTAAGAAGGGCACCTTTTGCAATTACTGTAAAAAGGAAGGCCACTCAAAAGATGAGTGTTACAAAATCGTGGGTTACCCACAAGGACACCCACTGCATGGCAAAGTTCAATCAAAAGGTAATGATGTTAAAACCAAGGCTATTGTTAATATGGTTTGTGAAACAGAAGAGCTTCCAGCATCACTAATTGACTACCACAACAATAATGATGCTATGTTTGCAAGGATTGATTTACTGCAGAACCAATTGAATCAGGTCATGTTAATGATGCAACGCAACCAAGTCAACCAAGATACTAAAGCTGGTATATACTCTTTCATTTCTTCATGCATTTCTAATCTAAAAGATGCTTGGATCAAAAACCGAGCCACCGGCGGCGGTGGTCGGCGGCGACGCAACGCAACACACACACACACGGGTCACGGTTTTGATCTGAGGTTTAATCCTTAGGCGGTCTAGCAGCCAGTTCAAGGTGGTGCAGTAGTAGTTGACAACCTGAAGCTGTCTAGAGGTTTAAAGGAAAAGTTTTTGGGATTGCTTAAGGTATAACTTTTTAATCCTCTTCTTCTTCTAAGTTTCTGTACGAGTTAGATGAGATCACTGGAGGGGGTTTTATTCCGCTGTGTATTATTTGATATGTTTTTATACCCTACAAAACCCTTCATCCATCAGATTCCTTCTCCGTCGTCGAGTCCTTCTCCGTCACTGCCAACCACCGCCGAGCCCTTCCTTCTCCTCTGCTTCCAACCACCGCCGTTGCGTCCTTCCTTCTCCGTCTATCACCGTAAGTAGTCTCCTCGCCACCGCCACGCCGCCAACCAACCAACGCCGCCTCGATCCTCTCTCAGGTTTGTTGTTCTTCACATCACAAGCATTAGTTTCTCGCAACCAGTTCTGTTACAGATCTGTTTCCCGTCGACCACCGTCAGAGTCCTTCTCCGTCACCAGATCTGATACGGTTTGTTTGGTTTTGTTAGGGTTTGTTCTTTATTAAGGTTTGTTTGGGTTTTCTTGTTCTTGATTCGTTACAGATCTGGGTTTTCATTTAGTTAAAGATCTTGTTCTTGATTTGTTCTTGTTCTTGGATCTGATTTGTTTTTGTGGTGACAGATCTCATTTAGTTACAATCTTATTTAGTTACAGATCTGATTTGTTCTTGAGTTGTCATGGTGGCGGTGGTGGTGCCATGGTGTGGTGGTGACCTACGGTGGTGGTACAACGGAAGGGGTCGACGGAAAACTCTGACGGAGAAGGAATCAACCGGGGGGGGGGCATGGGGGTGTTTGTTTTTTTTTAATAATTATTATTATATTGTTTTTAAATTAGAAAAGTATTTAAAATTAAGAAAAAGAATTAAAAAAAGGGGTAGGGGTATTTTAGTCATTTTAGTTGGGTCGAGGGACTACAGGCGTGACAAAGTAGGAACCTTAGGGGGCGTTTGGTTCGCAGTAATTCCTGGGATTGTCTGGGAATGGGATTTGAAATCCTGATGAATCCCATGTTTGTTTGGAAAAAAGAGAAGGGAATCAAAATGACAGGATTTATAGAAAATCCCATCAAATCCTTTAGGTAAAGCATTTCAAGAATCCTTCCATACCCCCATGGTATTCTAAAATCCTTTAAACATGTGATTCTCCAATTTACCATTATACCCATAACCTAACCTAGATATCAATCACGTTTTTTCATCAGCCGCCTCCACCCTTTCTCGATCGACAAAACGCAAACAGCCCTAAACCCCATTCCTCTCGTCGACAACGGTAACAAACCACCGCCGCCTCCTCTCCGGCGACCGGCGACCTCTACCTATTTTCGACTTTTATCAAAACAGCAAGGTAAGTTTTCGCTCTCCATTTATGAGTTTTGACCTCTACTTCTTTCGATTTCCTGCTGAAAGTGTGCAGGTTCTTAGCCATGTACTAGATGAGTTTTGTTTTTACTACTTCTTTCGATTTCCTGCTGAAAGTGTGCAGGCTCTTTTCGACTTTTAATCATTGTTTTTACTACTTCTTTCGATCTCTAGTTGTGTTCGTTATCTGCTTCTTAGCCATGTACTAGATGAGGAAAACTGAAATATGTGCTCGTTATCTGCTTCATTGTTTTTACTACTTCACTTAAATTTTGTTCTTGAAGATAATGTGTTATTTGATTTATATATTGTTGTTGAAACTGAAATATGTGCTATTGAAGCTGAAATATATGTTCTTGAAACTGAAATCTCGTGTATTTGAAGCTGAAAATCTGAAATTTATGTGTTCTTGATTCTTGGTATTTGGTAGATCAAAGTTGCAAGTCATGGCTCGACTTAGTTTAAACACACACAAACGTAAAGAAAGAAGAATGGAAGAGTATTTGGAGTCATGTTATGTAGTTGTGATTGTCGTAGTGTTCTTTCTTTTATCGAGTTGGATGTTAATGGTTAGTAGAAAGAAGTATAAACCAAGAATTCGAAATAATTCGTCAAAGGTTGATCGGTACCCAATATTGCATAGATTGGTCTATGAGAGTGATATGATGGCCATATCGCAAATTAGGATGAATCGAAGGTGTTTTACAAAGTTATGTGACATGTTAGAAACATTAGGAGGGTTACGAGCAAATAAAAATATGAGTATTGACGAACAAGTTGCTATGTTTCTTCACATTATTGCTCATAATGTGAAGAATAGAGTCATAAAGTGTCGTTTTCATCGTTCGGGTGAAACAATTAGTAGACACTTTACTCGTGTTTGTAATGCGGTTTTACGATTACATTCACATTTGCTTAAAAAACCGGAGCCCGTTCCCGAAGACTCTACCGATCCGAGATGGAAGTGGTTTAAGGTACATATATATATATATATATATATATATATACATTTCCACATTTTTTTTTACTTTTTGGTAATTAAAATAACAAACTTTTATATCGGTTTAGAATTGTTTAGGAGCTCTAGATGGGACATACATAAAGTGCTTAGTACCATTGGAAGACAAGCCTAGATATAGAACAAGAAAGAATGAAATTGCGACAAATGTATTAGGAGTGTGTTCTCAAGATATGCAGTTTATTTATGTACTATCTGGATGGGAGGGATCAGCCGCAGATGGTAGAGTGCTTCGAGATGCTATTCTTAGACCTCATGGCTTGAAAGTTCCAAGGCCGGGTATGTATCATTAATGTATTAATATAGGTTCTTACTTGGTTGATCGTCTATTAATTATTATAAATCAATATAGGTTATTACTTGGTCGACGCGGGATATACAAATGGAGAAGGTTTCCTAGCTCCTTATAGGGGTCAAAGATATCATTTAAATGATTGGCGTGACGGACACCGACCTGAAACCGCCAAAGAGTTATTCAATATGAAACATTATTCCGCAAGAAATGTTATAGAACGATGTTTTGGAATCTTGAAGGCAAGATAGGGTATCTTAAGAGACAACTCGTATTATCCTGTAAAGTTAAAAAATAAGATCATTATGGCATGTTGTCTTCTCCACAACTATATAAGACAAGAAATGCCAATTGATCCATTAGATAATGATTCCGCATTGGATGAAGGAACCGGTGACGTCGGGGTTGAAGACGTGGATAATATAAATTCTATTGGTACTTCAAACGAGTGGACTATGTTTAGAGATAATTTAGCTCAATCTATGTTTGATACTTGGAGGGCTTCTCAATAATCTTTGAACTTGTTTGAATTATGTATTGTTGTAATAGTACTTGAACTTGTTTGAATTATATCTTTGTTGTAATAGTACTTGAACTTGATTGCATTATGTGTTGTTGTCATGTTACTTGAACTTGATACTTGTTTGAAGTAGGTATGTCAATCCAGCTTCGAAGTTATCGTCCGTGGACAAATGATAAGGAATCAAAGCTTGTAGAGGCTTTGGTCAACATGGTGAATAGTGGTGCATTTAAAGCGGACAATGGCTTTAAATCGGGCTATTTACTACATTTGGAACAAGTTTTAAGGATATCACAACCAACTTCGGATTTGTCGGCTAAATCTCATATTGAATCAAAAATAAAAATCATGAAAAAAGATTGGCAAATTGTGCATGACATGATTCACGGGTCAAATACTAGTGGATTTGGTTTCGATCCTGTTACCAATTGTGTGGTTGCTGAACCTGATGTTTGGGATGCATATCTCAAGGTAAATAGTTTAATAATTAGAATTATATTATTATTTATTATTAATCGTGTTATTTGAAATAGGTGCATAAAGGAGCTAAAAAGTGGAAAAACAAGTCGTTTCCTTATTTTGAAGACTTGTGTATCGTATTTGGAAAAGACCTGGCTCAAGGAAATGAAGCTCGAGATTTTTTAGAAATGGAAGAGGAGGTCGAGAAAGAACAATTGGATGATGATGATGATGAATTTGAAGTGGAATCTAGTCAAGTTCCACCAAGTCATTCAACTATGAAACAAGAAGTGACATCAACGGCAAGTAAAGGTAAGAAAAGGAAAAGCCAAGTAGACCCTATGCTTGAGGCATTTCAAAATGCCGTTACCTTTCTTGGAGAGGGTATCGAAAAAATGTCTAACAAAATGAGTAAGGGAGTTGAAAGAGAGGAGGACTTTGACAAGAAGCGATCCGTGATAACATCTGAAATTTCAAAGATGCAATCCTTGAGTAGGATCGAGAAATTCAAAGCATGTGAAAAGATACGAGATGATGTTGAGAAGGTAAAATTATTCTTGGACTTGGACGATGCGGATAAGGAGCACTATATCAAATATATCTTAGAGCAATGAGTGTCGTGAGGTAATTTAGATATGAATTTATTTTGGAACTATGTTTTGTTGACACGAAACAATTATGTCAAAAGTCTTATATAGACTTCTTGAAACTATGTTTCTTGGCATAACGATTATGTCAAGTATGTTTATGTTTTGAGACTATTTTTGTGTTAATTATTCTAAATTTAAGTAGTTTATGCTTATATTTTAGTTACATTTTTAATTATTAATAGTGTAAATTAATTGGTTATTATTTATTTGTCAATTAAATGATTAACAAAAAAACTGTTTAAAATATAACTGAAGGGCAATTCTGTCATTTGTCACAGAAACAATCCAAATCCTTTGATTTAATTACAAAACAAACAGGATTTCAGGAATGCAAATCCTGACAGATTTTGTCAACCAAACACAGGACTGGATTCACAATCCTGCCAAATACAAATCCTGCGAAATGCAAATCCTTTGACAGAATGCAAATCCCATGAAAAAAATCCGCGAACCAAACGCCCCCTTAGGGACATCTGGTGTAATTAATGAACCTTAGAGACGATGGGTGAAATTAGTGGCAAACCACAGGGACGATTGGTGTAATTTACTCTTTTTTATATTATTAATATATTGTTTTTAAGTTTTTTTATTATTTAAAACTAATTTAAAATCAAGAAAAATGATTTAAAAAAGGGATTAGGGACATTTTAGTCATTTTATGTGTGCTAGGGACTATAGACATGACAAATTGTAAATGTTGGGGACGTCTGGTGTAATTAATCTTAAGGACGAATGGTGAAATAAGTAGCAAACCACAGGGACAATACTCGTAGTTTACTCAAAAGAACAACTTTGCACTTGAGTTGTTGGAGCCATTCGGTAATCAGAAAGAAACTCTCTAATAACAAGTGTATGAGCACACGTAATTTTTAGTAATAGGCGAAAGAATAGTTAACTTTTATACTCACCGATTGATTGCGTGGTTGTCATGTATCCACCTGCTTGCTTTATATAATCACGGCTAGGTCTTATGTTTTCTCGAAATGTGGGACAAACCATGTTGGTATGTTTGTTTGTTGGTTCAAATACCCCTTGAAATCTACAGTTAATCATCTAGGAAGATGATATACCCTAAGATTGTGGATGGTATTGTGAATCTTTGAAAAAAAATCATGATTTACTATTTATATTTGAATTTTTTAACTTAACCCTTTTGGTTAAAGTTTATATTTCTTTGTTCATTCACTCGATGAAAACAATAAGCCGTGTATATAATGTGCGATCGATTGCCAATAAATGGATTCTTTTCGGGTTAAATATGTTCTAACTTATAAACTTTACATATCATAAAAGATTAACAGCTTCCAAACCGTATCATATCCGAATAAGTTGTGAAGGCAGACAACAAATGTCGGATTGTTGTAAGAACCAAAGAAACCATAGAAATTGGATATTTATATGAAAGGAGAACAGGAGATGGATATTTATAAAATTGAGAACAAATACATGAGAGGAGAAAGAGGGCACAAGGGAATGGATTATCCCATCAACTGGTTTGAGATCATGGGTATGATTCCCAGTTTTTAAGAAACCACAAAACCTCTTATATGAACATTATTTACACTCAACTGTATGACAGACAAACACATTGCTAACCACCATTTTTCCCTTTTCAATAAGCTTAAGTATGGTTTTCACTTCTCATAATGTGCAACTACCAACATTTATGCCCGTAAAAGAGCTAAAAATATCAAAAAGTGCATAACCATATTTACTGATATCAAGGGCAAATCTGAGTCTTACAAAGCGAACTGTCATTTGAATCATGCAGACCCCATGAAAGATTTGTCGATGATTTGTTGACTAAACTTAGAGACGTAATGAAGTCCCACGATTAGTTCAGTGATTGCAATTTCACTTGTTGCTTGATCTGCATAGTGCAAAGTCTGGACCAAAAGAACATGTCCTCCTGAACCCATGGGTTGCTTCTCAAAGTTTCTCTCAGAAAACCATTTAATCATGTTATGAGCAAGTGGGGATAGCCAATCTAGAATCCTTTGTACTGATGATCTCCTATCTGCTGCAATACTTCCATCATACGCTAATAAAGCTTCTTTCTTCGAGAGAAATAGTTTTTCTCTTAGCGAATGTTTAATATTTGTTGTTAACATTTCATACAAGTCTTCTCTTGCATCAGGGCTCATAAACCTGGGAGACATTGCTAAAGTCTCGATACATATGATAATATTTGCATAGCGTAAAGCTAAAGCAGAGTCACCAAGGGTCGGTTCTTTAGGATTCATCAATCTTTGCTTGGAATTGAAAGAAAAAGTAGCTTTCTTTATGGGAGACCCGACATCATTTTGAGAAATACCATGGACCCTGAAAGAACATGAAACTGGATGACCCAATCTTTGCGGTTTAACTGATGGAGGTCTCCCACAAAGAACAGGTGCATATCCTACATTCGACCTGGATCTCCTAAACGAACCTTCAGATGGATAAACTGAAGCTCGTGTAAGGGTAGAAATGGAAGTCTTTCGCACAAAACATCCACCATGAGGCAAATCTCTTGCACTAGAAGATCCAATTCCGGTTGTTGTTCCGAAAACAACCTTGATCCTCTCGATTATTGTGAAAAGAGATCTAAGCAATAGCCTGACAACATAGTCATACGATCTAACCCAAGGAGACAATTCACGTAAACCACTTACTTCATCTCGTTGCCACATGACCTTCTGATGAAACTCCTGCAATTGCCCTTGATTCACACCATTGGATTGCATTTTTGCTAGTCTGATCTGTAGATCAGACAATACTACAAATTCTTCATTCAACTGTGACATAACAGC
The DNA here is from genome assembly GCA_947179395.2 of Pulicaria dysenterica. Taxonomy (NCBI): domain Eukaryota; kingdom Viridiplantae; phylum Streptophyta; class Magnoliopsida; order Asterales; family Asteraceae; genus Pulicaria; species Pulicaria dysenterica. The sequence goes on from OX359289.1 coordinate 107,833,762, forward strand.
AGAAAATTTCTTCATCTTTTTAACTCTTTTCTCCATCTTTTTCAATCTATATTCCCATCCAGACCATTTGGGATCAATGTCAAAAGGGTCATCGAAAACATGATCAAGATTATGATATACGGGATCTAGACACTTTTTTCCGAGCCTAGCCACTGATAAAGCCAGAGACTTTAAGTTATCAGTGATTTCTTCCAGGGCAAGATCAATGAGATGCTCATGATCGTCTGAAATAAGTGTACGAATGCCAAGTGAATATCTGAGTTCTTCTTTTAGTCGTGACATCTGCCTATCACTCAAACAATGCCATAAATTGGCTACTTTACACATCATTCTTGAGACTTCAAATGATAAGATCCCAACCATCAATTTATCAGGCACTACACCTTTGTTTTTATGTGGAGTCCTCAACATAGTAGGAACCCAGGATGACTCCATGTTCATGAAACAATTAGCCTTCTAGATAAACCTACAGAAACCAAAGTACTCAAATAAGCATCGATAAGAAATCAGAAAGTTATAACACAATCAAGAAATCAATCTCAGATTTTGCTATATACATATTGTTGCTAGTTAGACAAATGAATACAAGCGAGTGAACTAAAATCAGAAACATCAATAATTTATAATCAAGAATCAAGATCGTGGGTAAATATGTAACCTTGGCTAGAAAGTAACCTTGGCTAGAAAGCTTGCTTAAAAACAGGGCTTTTCAAGATTTGAATAGATGCAATTAAGGCACAAAATTGAATGATCCATCTTTTTTATATTAAGCAAGACTGCTATTTTGCAATACATAAAACAATTTCCCCTCAGAATGAGTAACTGGGAAACTTGTAAGGAGGCCAACAAACCATGAGAAGAAAAGATAATTAAGCAATACAAGCACTAAGTGTGCAACAGACCCACGAACAAAATTCCAGTTTGGAGTGACAGGAAAATCGTCGAACACTTGGAATGCACGATCCTGTTCCCCAATCACGACTAGCGAGTAGATTAAATTCAAGAATGCAGCAAACTAACATGAAAAGTAGTGCATTTTAAAACATGAAACTCACCATGAAAATGAAAATTCAAAGCAGATGGAAACAGAATCGAAATAGATGAGTTGGATTGGGTTTTAATTGCGAGTTTTAGAAATTTTGTTAGTTGAAAATCGTGAAATCCAAAGGGTTGATTCTTGGAAGCAGCCTGTAACGTAACCATGGATTGGGTCATTGTTTACAAATATGCAAAAACTAGGGATGAATCCGCTGACTGCTCTTAGGTTTTAACATTATTTTTTGGAGTGATCAATGAGATATATTTTAGCATCCAGAACCCAAATGCTACAAAGAAAAGAAAAAATATATATAAATTCGTGGTGTTTCGTCGTCAAGTTGTAGTAGATGAGATATATTCCGTCATTCATCGGAGAAATCGTTAACACATGGTGCTATGTATTAATTAGTATTCGTTTATTTAACTTATTAACTACCAAATTATGTTTCTTACTAATTGTTGCTTACGTAACAATCTTTTGACTTTAAACAAACAACAAACTTTTTGAATTCTAATAAAAACATAAATTTTGTTATCGTAATTATCATCATTAGGCCATTTTTTAAGAGAGATATATATTTTTTTTACTTTATCCTTCTACTTAGACTTATACTTACAAAATTAATATAAGTGTCAAAATCAATGGATAAATAAAAAAAAGAATTAATAGAGTTCACATGTTATGTTATGGTGAGTAGAAAAATAAAATATATGGAAAATATAGAAAAATATATCATTTTTGCTTTTTTAACTATCACCAACTCTTGCCTGTCATATTGCCCTCTTAGCAGCTAAAGTCCCTCGTTGTTTATCGATAAATGTACGGTATTTCAAACCCTATTTTAGTGCATTAAGTTATCTGTAACTGCTTTACGGATACATTTTACCTCAGGGCTAATCTAGGATTTTGGTTGACTAATAGTACCATATAATGACAAAAATAAAAATTAATTAAAATTGAAGGTGTTGTTCGGATTTTTCTTGTTTTCAGCTAATCAAGTCAGATTAACGAGGTTTCAGTTGTTGTTCTGGTATTTTAAGGCTAAAATAAAAAAAACACAATATATCAAGCCTTGTTAATTGAATTGTTATTTTTAAGGTAAACTAAAATATTTTAAAAATATAAATTGAAGATTTAATTATCTCTAATCATTTGTTTTTAAAAAGATTTTATTTTTTATTTGACCAGGACATCGGCCAAAAAATATTGAAATTTCCTCCTTTGTATGTAAAATTGACTGATGACCCGTTCCACCACCAAACTATATAGAGGTCCGCCCATGAGCATGATGCAATGACGATGCGTAACTCACGAGATAAGAATTTATCAAAAATGACCGGTTATATAATCTTTAAAACAAAAAATATGTATGAAAGAAAACTTTTAAGGTTAGTTACATAAAAAAAAGTTTCAAAGTATTATATATGAATAAGAGGTAAAGTTCACTTTTGACACAATTTTTTAATTATATATATAATCAAAATCCTAGTTTACAATATATCCTAGTTAATAAAAAAAATACGAACTGTTCAAAAGATAGCTATCCTAGTTTACAATATATCCTAGTTAATAAAAAAATACGAACTATTCAAAAGATAGCTTACAATATTATAATTTACGTCCTTGTTGGTCAAAGGGATCCTTTTTTCTATAATCGGCAAATAAATTTTTTTCTAAACGAAATTTTAGCAAAAAGCTAGATAGTAGAAAATTTATAAAGAGGATCTTAAAGAATAGGATTACATTATTCTTTGGCTCATATCAAACCAATCTTTTAGCACTTGGAACGTGAGGGAAAAGCTATAGAATTATGCACTTTTAACATAACTCAACAAAGAGCAAAAGGCAAAGATTATAGAGTCAAAAGGCAACTAAGACTTTTCCTTTAAACCCCAAATTTTTTTTTTTTTTTTTTGAACAGCCAAAACGTTATCATATAACCAATAAGAGGTTTATCCTCTTAAGTCCCAAAACATATAGAAAACACACCACACTCAATATCAACAAGAACTCTCATATGCCTCACCCTCAACCAGGATCATAGTCGAACTATACAAAACATACACGTAGATCGCAAGACTATCCTTCTTGCTCCGCACCCGAAACGAAACACAAGTATTGCATAGACTGCCACGTCACTCCAGCCCATGTCGCCACGAAGACCAAAACAACAGCAAAAACTCTTTACCCGATCCAGCCAACACACTGTATAGGCCACTCCCAAAACCAGATAACAAGCCCTCAAACAACTCATCCATGTAGAAACCAAAGTTGTGCCTCTTCCGCCACCGCAACGAAACCGATACTCCACATATGGTTTGGGGTCAATAGATATACCTGCATTAAATCCATTAGTCCCAAACCTCAACCCTTGATCCCAAAAATACAAAGTCAGAGGCTTGAAAGAACCGATTTGCCTAGCATGAGAAAGAAACCATGCAAATCAAACGGGATTGGAATACCTCCCTTATCACTCCATGGTGACGAGCTAAGTGCCACACACCTGCACTGATCAACACAGCCCCAATACTAGCCTATGACCATGGCCAAATACTATAGGAAATCGATGTGATTGTGTGCATTAAACAGTGCCACCATATGACTACGCAACAAAACAATTACCACAGTCCCTACCTACCATCACCACCCTTATACACCAACCCACCCTTATCCCACCCATTTGAAACTCCACAGTGGATCCTGCCCAATTGCAAGTCACCTTCCCACAGCGGCCTATTATACAAGACCACGTTGTCCCTTAAACCACAACCTTAAAATCGAACTTCTGAGGCTTGAAAAAACTGATTTGCCTCGGCTAGCTCAAAGATGGTCTAACAAATCACACAGGGTTTGGATTGCCCCCCTTATAACCCATTGGTTTCAAAGGTGCAAAACCCCTGCACAAAACATGAATCCCACAACTAGCTTATGACCATGGCTAAGGAACGTAGGAAAGCAAAGTGCTTGTGTGTGTGATATCACAGTGCCACATTTCACCAAACAAAAATGATACAGCCATAGCCTCTATCCTACCTTCTCCACCCTTATACATTTCTCCCAACCCTTACAGTATATCAACCTCTTTTTTTATAAAAAGACACGATACATACACAAATACTCAAAGGCCATTAAACCGGTGCCGATAGTGTACATCCCACTCTCCCAAACCAAAACAACCAATCCCAGCCCTCCCTCTTACAAAACCATACATAAAACTCCAAAACCCACCCACACCCTACCAATAGTGACAGACACCAGACCCCGACCCAAATGCCGCTATACTAGTACTTGCACAAGTTAGAAAAACCATCCTCCATGCCACATACAATGCCACACCTGGACCCCGACCATTACACCCTATACCAATGAAACATTCTATACCCATTACCAAACCCACACACGCACATCTTGGACCCCTCACACGCCCAAACATAGCCTTGAGTCATCCTATCCTACCGCATAGGCCTTCATTGGCTCTCGTGTTCTTGATTCACCTGCAGTCTTATACAATATAATCTCTGCATAGTTAGTGCACACACATCGAAAATATAATAAGTTACCCTACCCCTACCCTGGCGTACCTCCACCAGTCAAGACATCTACAATCCCCTGACCCTACTCCCAAGCAATCCAGGGTACCTCCCTACATATACCCTTTTTTGCCAAAACATCTGCCTCCCAATTCAGTTCCCTGGGAATGTGTAGGACCTCTAACTTTGCAAAGACCTTTATTAGATACTTAATTCTACCCACCACATCACCGACCTCCTCCGGGGGGATCAGCTTTATCGTTAACTAGATTTACAGCTCGCATAGAATCGTAGAAAACTCTGATGGAACTACACTCAGCAAACCTATTACTCCTTAGGACTAATAATCCATAGAACATCGCTTCCAGCTCAGCACTTAACGGAGAGCACGACGGTGTAGATTTTGAGAAAGCACCTATTAAGGATCCAACTTTTGTGCCTCTAAACACACCTCCTACCCCTGCTCTGTCTCCATCACAACTCACCGCCCCATCTACAAACATAGCTATACTATCACCCTCCTTAGATTGGAAACTATTTCCCTGTGCAACCCACAAATTATCACCCCTCAAAATCTCCACCGGTCTTATGCTCATATCTAAAGATGACCCAGCGATAGATGGCCATATTGCAAAACACCACTGCCCAACTCTTAACCATACCAAATCCACCAATCTCTCAAAACTCATTTGCTTACTATTGAAAACAGCGTTGTTCCTTTCAGTCCATAGAGTCCACATCACACCGTATAACACCAACATCCACAATTTCCTAATCCATTTACTATTACACAACCTTGGCCATAACTCCACTAGGTCTACGATACTCCTAGGTGTTACCCAACTTATGCCTACCATTCTCAACACAGAATTCCAAACCTCCCACGATTTGTTACAGTACATGAGCTGCTGACTCCCTTTCTGTATTACAAAACGGGCAGTCAATCTCATTTGGTCTTAGCACACCTCTCCTTACTAGCTCCATCTTAGTAGGTATACTATTCCACACTGCTTGCCACACAAAAAGGCGCACCTTAGGGGGCCCCCAGTACTCCCAAACTTGAGCTACGCTATGCACTCCTTCCTCCTCGTTAACCTTATTCAACAAACTTCCTACTGAGAATTCACCACTACTATCAAACTTCCATGATATCTTATCCCTCCGATCCTTTCGCGGGCAGGCAGAATTCAAAGTATTCAGAAATTCATTATAAACGCCCACCTCCCAGTCAAAAACCTTTCTCCTTAGATTGATTACCCATATCCAGCTCGAACCACTCCACTTCCCAAAACTGCACACTTTTCCTTCTTTTTTAACAGCTAAAGCATAAATTCTAGGAAACCTAATTTTCAAAACAGAACTACCGCACCACCTGTCATTCCAGAAATCAAATAAATCACCCATTCCTAACTTAGCCACAAAACCCTCATCAATTACACTATACAACCTATGCTCTGCCGTACAAACCGCCACTATGTTCCTCCATATGTACGACAACTTGTTGGATTGCACTCCTAGCCCCCTAATCCCTAGAGTAAAGTCACCATACTTACACTTGACCAATTTCTTCCAAACCGACTCCTCCCCAGTCCAGTATCTCCACAGCCATTTAGACAGCATAACATAGTTTTTCATCTGTAGATCCCCTAATCCCAAACCCCCAAACTTTTTATGTTTTTGAATTTTGTCCCAAGCCACCATACACATCCCTCTTTTTTCTCCTCCCTTTGACCACAAAAACTGTCTTCTCAGCTTTTCTAACTCCTTATACACCCCAACTGGTACACGAAAAAGAGACATATAGTACATAGGCAAGTTATTTAAGACTGACTTGATAAGAGTGATCTTACCAGCCTTGGACAAGAATTTTGTTTTCCACATCTCCAGTCTCTTTTTTACTTTCTGAATAACACGATCCCAAAAAGAAGCCTTCTTCGGGCTCCCGCCTATGGGCAACCCTAAATAAGAGCACGGAAATCTACCAATCTGACACCCTAACATCTCCCCTACCCTAGCCAGACTTCCCTCATCCACATTGACACCATACACGACACATTTCCCCATATTCAATCTCATTCCAGACATAAGATAAAACACTTTCAACACATCACACATGTTCCTTAACTGGTTAATATCCATTCTATTTATCAACATCGTATCATCCGCAAACTAGATATGAGATATCGACAAAGACGATTGCCCAACAATTCTAACTCCATCAAAAAGCCTCATCTCTACCCCTTTCCGGAATAAGGCATTGATACCTTCCGCTGCTATGTTAAACAGCATCGGGGATAAGGGATCACCTTGTTTGAGTCCCCTTTTCATAGGGAACCTACGTGAGGGTGATCCATTAACCAGCACCGACAAAGAAGAAATTCTAAGACATCCAAGAATCCACGTTATCCATTTCTTTCCGAACTTCATTTCGGCCAGTACACCTACCAGATAATCCCATTAAATGGAATCATACGCCTTCTCAAAGTCCAATTTCATTAAGACCCCTTCCTCATTTCTAGATTTCATGGTATGTATGATTTCCTCCACAATCATTACGCAATCCAATATTTGTCTACCTTTTGTGAAGGCAACCTCCTAGCCAGGATTTTGGTAACTATCTTATACACACTACCCACTAAAGATATTGGCCCGAACTCCTTAATAGTGGTCGTAGCACTAACTTTTGGTATGAGCGTTATGAAAGCTTCACCAAACTCTCTAGGTAGTCTCCCATCTAAGTAGAACCCATCTACTAATTTAACCAGCTCCTCTTCCACTAAATCCCAATGTTCTTTGAAGAAGTGCAGATTGAAACCATCCGGCCCAGGTGCTTTATCCCCATCACAGCTCCATACCGCAGTCTTTATCTCTTCTTTCTCGAAACCTCTCTCTAACCACTTCGCACTCTCCTCCGAAAGCCTTTTGACACCCAAACCCCACGGCTTAACACAACACCCTCTCTTATCGAAGTGTTTCTCAAAGAACTCTGCAATCCCTTCTTTCATCACATGAGGGTCCCTAATAATCCTACCCTCAATATCTATAGAACTAACCAAATTCCTTCTATACCTAGATCTAGACATAATATGGAAGAACTTAGAATTACAATCACCTTTCTGTTACCAAACCATTCTTGATTTCTGTCTGGCCTGCTCAAATTCTTTTTGTCTTAGATTCCACAATCTGTCTTTCATTTATCTCCATTTTTCCCATAACACCATGTCATCTGGATTGGCCATTCTTTGGGTTTCTAACTCAACTAGATCCCTTTCACTCCTACTCATTCTGTCAGATAGAGAATCTTTGCTAAATTTAAACCTTTTCTTAATAGACAATTTCACATTTTTTAATCTTACAGCCATATTGCCCTCGCCTCTAACATTCCATCCCTCCTTTACACATTCATTAAAGCCCTCTTCTTTGCTCCACCAATTAAACAACCTAAACGGTATTGGACCCCAATCTACCTCCTTTGTACCTAGGATTATCGGGTAATAATCTGATACCCTATCCTCAGTTACCCATTGAAGGACAGAGGGGATTAAATCCAATAGTTCAGCATCAAACAAGAATCTATCTAACCTACTGGAAACCAGCTGCTTTTGGTTATTGCTCCAGGTGAACTTCCCATTAGACATAGGAATATTTACCAGACATTCAGATTCTATGAACTCACCGAATTCTCTCATGCCACCATCTCTTCCTAAACAGGACGATCTTTCCTCCATTTCCACAATTTCGTTCCAATCCCCTCCCAATACCCAACACACCCTATGAAGTTCCCTACATTGTTTTAGCTCCTCAAAAAGCACTCTTCTCCTACCTCTATCATTAGGTGCATAGATGTTACATAACACTATCTCCTTGTTGAAAGGTTTCCACACTCCCCTCAAACACAAACAACTCTCACCTTTAATGGACTCTTTCAACTCAAAGGATTTTCGATCCCATAAAGTCACTATGCCTCCTGCTCTACCCGATGCATTAATCCATTCCAAACCTACATCACAACCCTTCCACAGGACCCTACCAAGACTATCACTATGGGTACTAATTTTTGTTTCTTGCAAGAACACTATCCTAGGGTTGATTTTACGGATTACCCTAGCTATAGCCCTCTTCTTGGGCCCCTTACCCACACCATTAACATTTAGAGATAGAATCATTAAAAACTAATAAAAACTCAAAAACGCATAATATAAACCCCAATTGAGAGCCCTAAGAAACAGGGGCGGACTATTTGTTCCATAATAGGGGAACGGGACACCGGTCAATTATGTAGAAACAATGGAAATTTTCAACGTTTTCGAGCCGGTGTCACCAGTTAAATTTTAGGGTGTCATCAATAATTTTTTGATGCCACCAAAAAAAAATTAAAAATACTTTAGTTTACCCTTAAAATAGTTTAATCTTTGATTTATACATTTAAAATACTTTAGTTTACCCTTAAAATAGCAATTCTATTAACATGGCTTCATATAAATTGTGTTTTGTTTTTAATTTTGGCCCTAAAATACCGGAACAACAACTTAAACATCGTTAATCCGACCCGATTAACTGGAAACCCGAAAAAAAAACCCGAACAACACTCTTAATTTTAAGTAATATTATTTTCACCATTATATGATGCCACTGGTAAAAAAAAAATCATGGGTCCACCCCTGCTAAGAAAACAAGGTGTAAATTGAAGAGACTACACTCATAAACACTTCACCATCTCTCAATCTTAGTCAAAAGATATCGAAAATTCTTACAATAATTGAATAGGTGCTCCTCTGATTCAAAATTCCTTTTGCATAGAAAACAAATTAATAAAATGACTGAAATATCTCTTACGCAAAAATATTACAAAGAGTATCAAGTATCTTATGCTTTAACCTCCAAATTAATATATTCACTTTAGAAGACAATTTTTTACCAAATTAATATATTCACTTTAAGACTATTTTTATGTAGTCGTTTTCTTTTCCTATTTACTTACTTTTTTATTGATTTCTGTTTTCATTGTCGGATTTCTCAGGATGCAATCTCTCTACCTTTGGGTAGAGGTACGATTGTCTACTTACTACCTCCCATACCTTACTGATCCGAGATTGGGTATTATTGTTGTTATACTATTGTTAGAAATGGACTCCTTTACCTCAATATACTTTCTCAAAGTACAAACCAAGAATAATCCTAATGTATCAGTTGCCACTTCCAGGATATATCAAATTGATAAGAAGAAGACAGAGTTAGGAAATAGAGTAAATCAAATAGCTTAAAATTTATCGAATATTAAAGCACCCACAATGGATGCTCGATATCCGCTCTTATATTTAAAAAAACAAGGACACAGCCTAATCATATCCATTGCGCTAACCTCGTGGTGTGTTCGTGAACCAGCTAACAAGCTCTGAGCTTCCTTATGCATTTTTTTTCTTTTAACCAATAGGATGTGATATAAATAATTGAGTGAGTTTAGTGATAGTAGTGATAGCAGTTGTCACTACAGGTGGTTAGTGATGAGTTAGTGATATTAATATAATGGTTAATGATGACAGTTATCATTACGCTTGCTCTTACATTTTTTAATGATTAAAACCAATCCGACTAATCATAAATAGAACTTGTTTTGACCCGTTACTAACATATCGATATTGCTACCTAAATTGGTTGATGCCTCCAACTCCATATTTTTATGGATCAAGATCAGCCACCGACCTTAAGTGGATTCTTATTCATTTCAACAATATAAGCATACAAGTATAGTATGAATATGAATAGGGAAAACTGAAAACTTTATTAAGAACACTAAAGACTAATAATAAGTATATGAAAGCTATTAATTCACACTGAAAACTTTATTAGGAACACTAAAGGCGCGCTATTGACTATAAAAAGTATATGAAAGCTATTGATTTTTCTTATATTTTTGGTATTCATTCCGATCAAAGATAGTGTTTTTGAATTTCTTGTCCCTTTGTCTTAGGTTTAGGTAGTTTCTTTTATTGATGATAGAGTGTTACCTTGATGCCGTGGAAGTCATTAGTTCAAGCCTGAACCATCAAAATTTTCCTCGTTTATCTTTTTTAATATAGTTTCATCACTTCATGTAGTCCTTCAAGAATTTATAATAATTTTTGAGTAATTTTGGTACTCTTATGTTGTCTAAATATCATGTTGACCTTGAAACCTGTATGCTAGAGGTGTCAGGCTATTATTAAATCACGTATGTAAATACTGAATTTTGTTACAAGTTCTATCGCTAAGGAAAATTTTATAGACAGTCAGCTATGTTATATGGTTCTGAATGTTGGCCTAAAAAAAGGTGCAAGTGAAGAAGTTGGAAGTAGCGGAGATGAAGATGCTTAGATAAATTTGTGGGAAGACTTTGTTAGACAAATTTCCGATTGGTGCTTTCAGAGCCGAACTAGGAGTAACATCTATTGTCAGCTAGTTGAGGGAGGTAGACTGCATTGTTTTGGTCATGTTAAAAAGAGGCAACCAACAACTCCAGTTATAAGGGTGAAATCGATTGTAGTTGAGAGCAATAGGAGGTCAAAATATACAAAAGTTCAATTAGTTTTTCTTTATTGTTTCTTAAAAATTAGAAAGGTAAAAATGTAATATGTTAATGATATTTAAAACCCTAAATTTTAGGTTTAAAAATAGTTTAGCCCCTAAACTTTTTCAATGAATGTTTTAATCCCTAAACTTGTTATAATTTGTCGTTTTAGCCACTTGACCTTCTATAGCGGGTTACCAATCTTTTAGAGAACATTTGAATCCCTAAGCTTAGGGGTGTAATCGAGTTGAGCCGAACCCGGTCAAACTCTAACTCGACTCGGCCTCTAAAACTTGAGCTGGTGAAGATTGAAGAACCGATTGGTTAATGGTCACCGGTGTTTGACGATCTACAGATTCACGAATCAACATCTCATGGATTACCTAGAAACTCGCAAACAAAGATATAGAGATAGGGGAAATTGAATATAAGCAATCATCAAACTAGTGCAATTAAACGAACATGTGAGTGCAATCGAGATATTTCAGTGATATCCAAGGGGCTATTATTGGAACTAGGGTCCGTATGTGAGTTATCATCAACCAATTTTTTGAGAAAGGGTGTTTCTATTGATAAAATTAATCGAGGTTCCTCGTGAATACGGTAACACGTATTATTAGATTCGGATTAGGGATAAATGTAATAAGGTAAAAAAAGATTATGGCTTAAATTATCTAATAAAAATCATGTAAGGATTATAACATTCCTTAAAAAAGTTTAGGGGTTAAAGCATTTTCAAATCGAAAATTTAAAAATTAAAACATATTTTACCCTAAGTAAGAAGACTATACCATAGCGTTATTCATTGAAGCATAAATTTTGAGTGTCTAGTAGTATTGTTGAAGAAGCATGATTTGGTACTTTGGTAGTGTTCTACTTGACTTACCTTTGTTGCATCATGCAACTTTTTTTTTTTTGTGTTTTTTTAATAATAGAAGAGTTAAGAGATATATTTAGTTTCTAACCATGTATAACACCTGTTGAAACATTGAGTGTCAACATCGGAAGTCTGAAGCAACCTTCCTCTTCAGGCCGTCTGCTGGTTCTTCTGAATCTGAAAGACAACAAACGGTTAGCCTCGCCACGAGCTTTAGCTCGTGACCAAGCTCGGGTGCAAGGATGAGTATTTACCTCAGGGAGAAAGTAAATTGTAGAGAGAGAGTTGAGAATTTAGAGTGAGAAATCATACCAGTTAATGTGAGGGATGGGGGTATTTATAGAGTCTTCAAAGGAGCTTGTCTAGTGGTCATTGACTCCTTGTCCGGTGGTCCTTGTCCAATGGTCCAAGACAGGCCAGCTGTTCTGACAGAGCTGACTGTCTTTACCCAATGGTCTTGCTGCTTTGGGCAGTGTTCCTCTGGCAGCTCTAGCATGTAATTAAATGCACTTGTACCTTTTGTCGGGTAGTATAATGCATCTTCTAGAACCTTGCACTTTGTGTAGCTTCTGATGCTTCCTTCTCCAGTCCGGACCAACCTCTGGTTCAGTTGGTCAGGTACATACATCGTCTAGTCCGGACCAACCTCCGGTTCAGTTGGTCAGGTACATATATCATCAACACCAAATCATACGGTTAGAGAGATACTTACACTGTTATGAAACATTTTTTTATTTGGACATGTTCTTATACTTAAAGTTTGTTACCATTTTCGCTAATGGATTACCATCAAATGATCAAAGGATTGATATTGACAAGGTTTATATAACCCGCGCTTCGTGGCGGGGTTATATACTCGTTTGGCACCTCAATGTCGACTCATCACATCCTGGTTACCTAAATGTTAAAACAGAGTATAACAAATATAAAGTAAAAAGAAAAATTAGAAAATTTTGAATATTAATCCTCTAGTTTGTATGTCTACAAATAACACTAATCCCCCAACCCGAGCAATCCCAACTTCCCAAGATAGGTAGCTTCTCAATCCGATCGTTCCCCAATTCCTTACACTACTTGCTCTCTATATCTCTTTTTCTTTCTCTTATCTTTCTTTTTGAATGGAAAGAAAAATAAAGTTAAATATTGTTCTTCTCCCATTTCGCCGGTACTCCTACTTATACCCATCTGGGAAGCACAGATCCAAAAAACGATTAAAGTGCATATGTTTTCTCCCGACGCAATTACGCCAGCAAATAAAGTCTTGTTATAATCATTTTATAAAGAAGTGTATTTTTATTTTTATTTTCTATTAATAAATCATTTTACTTCTATCTTTTTAGTTACTAAATAAAGAGATGCAAAAACCTCTTGAAAATATTTAGTACCAATTTCTTTAAAAAGTTAAACTGTCCAGCAAGCTTGAAATGGGTCCATTAGCTTATAGCTATTTAATTTATCATGTAAAAATTTGGCCATGATGAGGAAACCAATATTATAAAAATAATGGATTGTAACTTTTAGTTATTTCAATATCTCATGAGATTCTAATATCTCATGTTTTTATGGTAAAATTACAAAAATGACCCTAAATATCTCATGATATTTTACCAAACCACTTTGTAAATTGATATATATATATATATATATATATATATATATATATATATATATATATATATATATATATATATATATATATATATATATATATATATATATAGTAATTACCGTTCACACCATCACCCAATGTCAAGTCAATTTGTTCTCAATACACTAGACCAATGTCGATCACACACCGAGTTGTTTTAAAAAATTATAAATATTAAACAACATTAAAAGATATTAAAATTATTATAAAATGTGAAATAAATGAAAATAAAAGGATGAAGATAGATGGCATCAACACTGAGAGTAGCGGTAGAAGCGTCGATGTGAACGGGATGACATCAATGACGGCATAATAGTGGTATCATGATGAAAACACATGATTGTATTAAGATATGAAGAGACATGATTTCATATAAGTTATCGATCATATTGTTACAATTGGGAGCAATAATTAAAAATAATTTTAAATAATTATAAAATACTTTAAAATGATAATACTTAGAACTTATTTAAGTATATTATTTTGTAAGCTTGATAAATACAATATTACAAAGTTTAAGAACATATTTGAGATTATCTATATATATATATATAAAAGGCTTACCAATTTTCCAAAAATAGCTATTAAATCAAGTTCAATTAACCAATAGGAACTCTCAATTTCAAAATCAATCAATTCTCAAAAACAATTTTGGCAAGATTCAATCGATCAATTCAATTTTAAATCAATTGTGAGGGGCTTAATGAAAATTGTGAGGGGAATTTATGAAACATGGGAGGGAATTTTAAGAAACTATGAGGGGGTTTTATAAAAGTTGTATATTAATGTAATTAATTATGGGTTGTTTATAAATTATGTTTAGTAACTTGTGATATATTTTATTTAAAGAAAAATAAATTATATATTTACGACCGTCTCATTTTTATCTACGTTTCGGTGTAAATTTTATTGTAAAATGACACTTTTTAAATCAAGTTCAATTAACCAATAGGAACTCTCAATTTCAAAATCAATTAATTCTCAAAAACAATTTTGGCAAGATTCAATCCATCAATTCAATTTTAAATCAATTATGAGGGGGCTTAATGAAAATTGTGAGGGGGATTTATGAAACATAAAGGAATTTTAAGAAACTATGAGGGGGTTTTATAAAAGTTGTATATTAATGTAATTAATTATGGGTTGTTTATAAATTATGTTTAGTAACTTGTGATATATTTTATTTAAAGAAAAATAAATTATATATTTACGACCGTCTCATTTTTATCTACGTTTCGGTGTAAATTTTATTGTAAAATGACACTTTTTTAAAATTAGTATATTATTAACTTTTTGTTATCCATTAATAGTAGTGAGTAGATAATTTTTTGTTTACCTAAGTGAGTTTTTTTGAGATTATGTTGATGAGTTGAACAGTCACTTGGATATGTTATTCAAAGTGTTTAGTTATTAATTTTAAAGCATTTTCAATTTTACTAGAAAGATGTATGAAACCTTATATTACATATGGTTTAAAAATCAAATGTATCATTAGAAGATGATATATTATATATGTTTAAAAATCTAAATTTAGAGATATAAAGATAGTTGTTCTTGATGATCCTGAAATTATATTAACAGTGTAGGTAGTTAACCAAATTTAATATTAAAATAGAAATATTAAATTTTTATACACAAAACAAGAAACAATTCTTTATTTTCTAATAATTAACACGTGAGTTATTTTTTTTCTTTCATTTGCAAGGTGTACAAAAATTCAGCTTTAGAAGTGAAAATACAATGGAGCCCGTTTTAGAGGTAAGACATGTGGTCACTAGGTAGCGGATTTAAGCATGTAGATGAACCTCTTTATCAACTAACTTGATTCATTAAATTATCAAACAATTCTATATTAGATTATGTTGTATTTCAGGTTTACTCATGTAATGCTCATGTGTACAAATTTGTATGTGTAGTTTATTTCTCTTAAACATGTGCACTTAAATCATCATTTATTTAATAGTTATGTGAATCTGGATTTCCATTTTCTCTATATATGAAAAACTTTTAGTTGTTCTTTATATTTGATAGTCTATACTGACTATCATTTTATTAATTTTTAATGACTATCATTTTATTCTTTCTCAATAATGAGGTTGATCAAGTAAAATGATTGTTTATTAAAATATTGTTGCTTTTGCTTGATTTAAGAATTTGTGTCTTGAGTATATTCGCTTCTTTTTCTTATTTCTAGATTGTCTATTGACTGATCCGTGCGATGTTATGATTTGAGCATGCTAAAGCTTCTTATGTGTTTTGTTGTTTTATATATATTTTAAACAATTTGTATGTCTACCTTTTATTTTTTTTTATGTATTAGTCTTTAATAGTTTGTTTGTTATCTACATACTTTAAATGTGTTTTATATTCAATTATGTTATTTTTCGAGTTAGTTGTGTATAAAGTACTTCAAAAAAAATAATTTGGTTTCTTATGTATGTATTTGGAATTTTTTGTATATGTACAGTAATTAAGTTTTTTTTATTTTTTTATAATGCATTTTAAGTTTACTTCTCTAATAGACTAATACACATGAATGCAAGAGTCTATAAACCATCAAAGTGTTTAACAAAGAGATCTGGTAGCATCATCTCTTATGATGGTGAAAATTATATGAGACGGTTTTCAGTTCAGAATATTATCTGATTGACTTCAACATATGAATTTACTGAAAATGGCATTAGCTAATACATGTTCTTTCTAATTAGATTATTGTTGTTTTGGGTTTAGTAAATTATATTTTGATTTTTAACTTCTATATATCTTTTAGAGAGTTAAAATTTTGATTTGTGACAACAGTGGTAATGTAATGTTACTAACAAAATAACAAATTTAGTCTACAAAGAAGTGCTTCAATATTGTATTATTTTTATTTAAAATATTTGTTATTTTGTTAGTAAACTAGTATCCAATTATTTCGATACAATTGTAGTCAAAACCGAATCCAATTTGACAAGAAAAATAATAAAATTGGATTTCAATTTTCAAAATAAATAGTTAAATTTTGATAATTTAAATCTTTCTAAAATGATGGCTAAATCATTCTAATAAATAGTTAAATTTTGAATGTTCATTTCAGTTACAAATTAACCCAACAACAATAATATCACAATAACGTATAATGTTCTCTAGTTTTTTAAAGAAAAGAATGGAAATTAAAATTAAAAAAAAAATTAAAAATTAAAAAAAATTAAAAAATCTTATCTTATTTTCTTTAGTTAGAAGGAAATTAAAAAAAATTAAAGATGTTATCATTTCTTATTTAATATACTAATCAAAATAAAAAAAATTGAGACATCATCCTCTATATTTATAGAGGACCTTTTACCAATTACAACTTTATATTTTATAAATTTTTAAAAAAAATCTCATTATAATTAGCAATCGCAACCTCCTATTTCTAATAATATATTCACTTTCATTATATTAAGAGTGGTTATTCAAAATTGAACTAATTTTATATACTAATGTTTTTTAATTTTCAAACTTTTTATATTTACAAGTGATTTGTTTTGGTAAACATATAATATATAAAAAATATATATGTGTTTATTATCTTACAATATATATGTAAATAGTGACATTAACTTTAGAAACTTTTTAATTCCATTATCTATCAGTTAAAAACATGTTTATTTTAAAAATAATTAAAAATGTTTAAATCCACCATTGCATTAATTGAAATACTAGCCGCTCATTATTTCATTTTTAATTTACCTTTCAAATGGATGTTTATTAACCGGATGATCGTAATCATATATTGTTGGCTTTTAAATGTTAATTCTATAAACATTATTGCACTTAGGCATCGCACATGTTGCTCTGATTCTTTTTCATTTGGGTTTAGTTTCAAAAAGTGTACTGAACTTGTCACTTTTTACTATTGTGTATACCCAACTTTTAAAACTATCGGTTAGTGTATCCAATTTTATGTAACTACCAAATAGTATACTCACTTACCTCTTGTCCACGTAGCATGTATTATTTATTATTTTTAATTTATTTTTATCTTTTATTAATCCACCTCATATGCCATGTCATTTTTAATTAATTATTATCAATAAAAATTAATAACACAAGAACACCATTACACAAGAAACCAAAAACAAAATCCCCATAAACCAAATCTGATGTGCATCGAAAAGAATTGAACAGAAAACAGATAATTATCACCACCATCCCCCTGCACCACCAACCCCCTGCACCATCGACTGTTGGAACGGAAAACAGAAAACCAAATCTGAGGAACAAGAAGTATTAACCCCAGTTAAACCCAAGAACCACAACAGTCGCATATGAAACCCAGAAACGAAAATGGAGCATCAGATCTTGAAGCAACAGTCGATTAAACCCAAGAACCAAGAAAACGAAACCCTAAAATCGTATACCTGTTGTTCTTTAAAACCCCAAATTAAAAGAAGAAAACCCAGATCTATTGTATCTAACCTTGACAGTCGATGGTGGTATTCGGTTGAAGATATGGGTTCTTGAAAACCCCTAATGAAGCAGATCATTCTCGTCTATGACGAATGGCGAAAATGAATCTGGGTTTTTATAATCTGCAAATGATCTGGGTTTTTAAAATCAATCTGCAATCGATGGTGATGGCCGACGAAAATGAAGATCGATGGTGGTGATGGAGATGAAGATGGTGATGGCCGATGTAGTTGATGATAATGATGACCGACGAATATGGTGGTGATGGAGATGAAGATGGTGAAGCCGACGAAGATGGTGGTGATAGAGATGAAGATGGTGATGGCCGATGAAGATGAAAATCTGGGCTTAGGAACTGAAGATGAATCTGTCGATGATGGAAGCCTTATGAAGATGATTGGGTTTTTGTTTTTATTATTATTATTATTATTATTATGTAATGTAATAGAGAAAGCCATGTCATTCATGATCTTTACCACATCATCAATAACCTTTGTGACATCACATGTAACCTACCATCACAGGTTATGATGTATTAAATGATAGATTTTGATACTCGGATACATTAAATGATAGTTTTGAAATATGAGTATACATAATAGCAAAGAATGACAACTTTGATACACTTTTTAAAACTAATAGCAGTCAGTTATGGAGAATAACAACACTCTTCGTCATCATTAAAGAGACCTTTATTGGGACAATCTCCAACTCATAGGAATAAATCAAAGTTAAGAAATTATATAGAAGACAATTATATTTAGAATACGTTTTATATTACTATGTATGTTTTACAATTTTATTTTCTATACGTGTTAGTACTATTTAAAAACCTAAAAAGTTTAAAATTGACTTTAAACATCCCACGTATTTATACACTGGGTGTTAAGCTAGTTTTTCTTAATAATCATCACACTTTTTAAATAGAGTACTCAATAACCCCTCATTTACTCTCAAATTTTCTTTACTTCACCTTTCTAAAAACAACTCAAAAACACATCAAATTAACTCCAGAGCATAGTTAACAAAAGTCTCTAATAAACTCGTCACCTATAAAAACCGGAAGATGCATGATTCATATACAATAAAATTGGTCATTTACTCTAACTTTATGCATAATCCATTTATATCATGTATAATAATTGATTATAATTTGTTAAGTATGGCTAAAAATCTTTATACCAAACTCAGTCTTCACATATATAGACTTGCTAAATACGGTACAAGTTTTGCTACATGAAGTACAAGGCATCAATATACCCTTTGTCTAAGTTTGGAAATATATTATTGCTTCGAAAAAAATGCAGCACTCACAAAATATTTCGATCAAAGAAGAGCAAGCATATCCTCTGCACTACTGGAAGTAAACGCACCACCTTCTTCCAGATTCAACGCCTTCACGACCCCATCTTCAACAAGCATCGCGTACCTCCTTGACCGTACCCCTAATCCGATCGGATTGTCGCTCAGATCCAGTTCAGTCCCAATCGCCTTTGTCAAATCACCGTTCCCGTCGCTCAACAGCAGTACCTCGTCGCCGATTTTCAGATCCGCCTTCCACGCTTTCATTACAAACGCGTCGTTTACAGAGATGCAAGCGATTGTATTAACGCCTTTTGCTTTCAGCTCACCGGATTTCTCGACGAATCCAGGGAGGTGTTTTTGGGAGCAGGTAGGTGTGAAGGCGCCTGGGACGGCGAATAGGATGGTTTTTTTAGATTTGGTGAGGTCGGATATGGAGGTGGTTTGGAGTTCGCCGTCAGAGTCGAAGTAGGATAATGTGGCGTCGGGGAGCTTGTCTCCGACGGAGATTGTGGCGGTGATTTTGGAGGATTTGAGGGAGGGGAAGCGGCGGGAGTGGAGGTTTATGGTTGGGTGGAGAGAGTAAGAGTAAGAGGAAGAGGCGGAGGTGGTGCGGTGGAGTTTGGTGGCGGAGGAGAGACCGGAGAAGGCAAATGAATGTGTGGTGGCTGACATGTTTGCAGGTGGCGAGTGTGGGAGAGGATATATGATGAAGATTATAACATGGATGTTAATTGGCGGGTATTGTAAAATGGACGGTCGGACGGAGGAAACAACAACCGATCTATCTTTGACGTTATCACTTTATTAAATAAAAAATAAAACTTTGGTTTAACTTTTGTGAAGGATTAATATTGTTTAATATATGCAAGTTAAATTATTAAAGTTTTTGTAATAGTTTTATTATAAAGCCTGAATCTATTATAATATGATTCTTACGCCCCAGTTCTTGAGTTTTTTAAATAAGAAAATGGTAAGGGAAGAAAATAAAGGGAAAGAAAAGAAAATATATGATGTGTTTTTGAGTTGGAAGGAAAGGAAGAGGGAACTCTTTGCTTCTAAATCATTCCATTTTTTGGAGAATGATTTTTTAACAAAATAACATCTCATTCCCCCTCCTTTTCTTTCCATTTCCCTTCTTAAAAAAATTCGAGAATGCACATCACTAATGGTTTCCTTTCTTCTCTTCCGTTCCTTTTCTTCCAAAAAATAATTCGAGAACACAACGTTAAAGTTGTACATATTTTCTGTTTAAATCTTAATTTTTTTTCAAATGATATAACACTTAAATTTTTGATAGAAAATGCCAAAATGGTTTAGGTGTTTAAGTTCTGTTAAGTTTTTAAAAATCCTAATATGTATTATCAAGTAAGTGGGTAAAATTAAAAGTTATACAAAACTTAAGGTTTAATCAGTTTTAAATAAAATTTCAAGGTTAAAAACATTTTACAAAAGTTTGAGATTTAAATCATAATAAATTTAGATTTTATTGAAAAATTGTTTCATAATAACTTTGATGATTAAACCGAAACTGGACTTAAACTTTGATTATTTTTTAGATTTAAATTATAACAAATTCAAAACTTTATTGTAAAATCGTTTAATAAAAAGTTTTGATGATTAAACCAAAATTGGACTTAAACTTTGATTATTAACTATTATTAACCTTTTTCTTAAATCTAACGTTTATGGATTTAGATATATTTCAAAAAGAATTAGTTGAAACTGGTTTAGCGAGATTGAAATGAAAAATAGTTAATATTAAGAAAAACCTATTGTTAAAACCAAAATTGGGGGTTACAATATTACCAAACGTAATTAACTAGAACATTTATTGTAAAATTTTATAGTTTAAATTGTTAAGTTTTAGGATTGAACCAATATTAGTGCTTTAAAACAAATTTTTTAAACTTTTAATTTAATTATATATAACAAAATTTCAATGATTTATTGCTATAGTAACATTCGTAGCATTGGCCTTTCAATGGTGTTCATGAGGTTCATGTACATGCAGGTGATGGATATCAAGATATGCAACAGAAGCCAAAGCAACGAGTAAGATTGATACATATTCATCTCAATCATATATATAGTACACTTAGTCTCTATTTTGCTTAAATTTAACATGAATGAGAAGTTACTTATCGGAACGAGAAGTCGAGAAGTCACCAGTAGAATAAACGGCAGGTAGGGTCAGTTTAAAAGACCAGAAGAGATAAAGTACTATATTTAATATTTAAAGAGATTGGCCAGTTATGATTATATTTTAATTCATTGGTGGTTAGTTTTATTGAATTCTTATTTTGGTCTCCTAGTTTTTACTTTCTTCAAATTAATTTAGTACATGATTCTACGGTTTTCATTAAGTACTGTGTTAAATTATATATCATTTCGTCGATGATGGTAGCCTTAATACTATTTTTTTGGTGTTGATCTATATTTTACAAAGATGTTTGGCTTATACAATGTGTTTAATTGTGAGTTAGGCAAGGAGGATGAAAAGTTATGAAACTTATAATTTTTTTTCAGAATCCAAAGTTTTTTTTACCTATTATAACTTTTTTAAAATAAAAATGAATTGTATACAACAATATTTTACTATACACGATAAAAAATATGTTTTTGAACCGTAATTCATTTTAACATTTGAATACACTATTATATAGTGTGTTTTTACCTATTTTAAGAGCATAAAAGTCAGATTAACTGAAATATGAGGAGTAATTGTGAGTTTCTAACACGGAAGGACTGAAAATAAAAGTTTCCCTCTTTAAAATTGCAAACATTTCACAGTGAAGAGTAGAAACAGAGAAGAAAGGAGTGCTGCACTGCACAGCGACGGAGTTTACTTGGAAAACTGCATCTAAGATGGACTTCAGTTCCCTTCTCAGCTCCTTCATTCCTTCATGGAACTCTGTACGTGAGTAATTAGATTCCTGTCTACACTTTCACACATTCACAGATTAGTCTATTCATCGAATTTCTGCTATAATATGCGTAGACCACTTCCATTGGTGTAAAGTTTTGGATTTGATGTTCAACTGAAAAAAAGAACGATTTCAATTTTTGCCCTATTGCCCTTTTGGTTTGGGCATTGCATTGAAATAGAATAGGTTAGAAGGAATGCGTGTGTATTGAATGATCTGATGAAGATTAGTTGATTTTGTTTGTTAGGTTGGTTTATTACTTGGATTCTTCATCTATTTGGGCATTGCTGGATCTATTTTACCTGGAAAGGTTGTTCCTGGAGCGAATTTGGCTGATGGAACTAGACTTCACTATCGATGTAATGGTAAGTTTCTAGGTTTAATCATAACTTTGAAGTAAAATCGAATTCATTTGTTAGTGTATTTGAGTCTTTTAAGAAGATGCTATAATTCTAACTCATTTCTCAAGAGGGTGTCCTACATTAAAGAAATATTGATAAGAAGGTCATAATATTGGGTTAAAATGAGGAAATGACTTATTCAAATGTGATTTGAAGTTCTATTAAGTATTAACATTGAAAGTTTTAGCAATGACTCCCAATTTGGAAACTGTAGGTACTAAGTTTATGCTTTGGTTCTTGAAGTTGAAAGATGTAATCAAAGTCAATCATATAATGGGAGATGATTCTTCCATTTGAAAAGTTGAAATTAATTCATCCAAGGAAGATATATGTTTCACTAACTTGTAACATAGCTTCAAGGGTATTGTACCTTTTGTGGATGAATCAATTTCATAAGTGGAAAAATCACCTCCCATAACAAAAGCCCCTTGTTGCTTTAGCCTGTGTAAGTGTAATTATGCTCAAAAAGTACTTTGTGCAACTAGTTCTTAAGCTTTTTTTGGCAAAGGCCTTATCGGTCCGGAATTTAGGCTTATGTTGTATGCTGCATTATATTTTACTTTTTCAGGATTGCTATCACTTCTTTTGCTGGTTGGATTACTCGTGATTGGAGCTTGGATGGATTTTGTATCACTCACTGTATGTGCTCTACTGCTCCGTGAAATATTAAACAAATTATCGTACGTAAACTAAGCAATGCGTTATTTCACAAAGAAACATACTTATGGATTATTTGATTGAATTCTGCTGCATGCCATATAATTTATAATGTTTTTTCTGACCCCTAGTGATTTTTCCATAGAATTTTTTCACTCACTCCAAAAAAAAAACATGATTTAGATTTATTAGGTAGAAATCATGTTTCCCATTTTGCATAGGAATAATGTTTCTGAAGTCTGAACATATGGACCTTGCAGGCAATATCAGACCGAGGGCTTGAGCTTTTATCTACAACTTTTATCTTCAGTGTAATTGTAAGTTCTAGTATTCAGTTATATAAAGATTTTAACTTATAATATTGACATAGTCAATATTATAATAAGAAGGAATAATCAAATTCTTCTGCAGTGAGAGTAGTTTCTTACTATCTATTTGTCATGAATACTATTAAATGGCAGGTCACATTATTACTTTATGTGGCTGGCTGCAGATCTAATAGCCGAAGTGCATCTCTCAAGCCTCACGTTACCGAAAACATAATTGATGACTGGTATCATTTGTTATTATTTCTTTTTCTATAAATTAGGAGATGCATAATCCGCTAATCTTTGAAACAAGTGGTTTGAGAAATTTGATGTGGTTCTGATTTTTCATCTCAATATGTGTCCTACGACATCCCGTAGGTGGTTCGGTATACAGCTAAATCCTAACTTCTTGGGCGTCGACCTCAAGTATGTACTATTTATCATACTTTTTGAGTGAATTTATTATTGCCTAAGTATCTTATTTCATGATTGTGTTGTTAACTGTAAATACTAAACATGTTTTTGGTAGATTTTTCTTCGTGAGAGCTGGGATGATGGGATGGCTCCTCATTAATCTTTCAGGGCTTGCAAAATGTATCCAAGATGCCAACTTGAGCCAATCAATGATCCTCTACCAGCTATTTTGTTTTGTAATTATCTGTCATTATCATTGATACAATGTTATACTTCTAAAATAGGGCTAACTGTGTGAAAAAGTAAACTTTGGTTTAATCTCCAGTTTAGGTAACCAACTTCTTTAGCGAGAAAAAACATTAAAGTTTGAAAAAAATTAAATAAGGTATTTTAGCTGTCAAAAAATTACATTTTAAGATATTATGACTCCGTGAGTTAAAAATATTACATATTAAGATTTAAGTTTGAAATTTTGATGGGTTTTTCTCGTTATAAAATAAGTCGGTAACCCAAAACATAAATTAGACCAAAGTTGGTTAACTTGTTATGCTGTCAGCCCTCTAAAATAATACAAGTCTTGGACACTGCTGATTCCTCCCTTTTTTGTTTTCCATGTTAGATCTACATTATGGACTACTTCTTTTATGAAGAATACATGACTTCTACGTAAGTTATTGCTAATTTCCTGTTGGAAGTGGTGGAAACTACTTCATCGAGTTAGTTAATTTGTGGACATGATCACATGATTCCCATAGGAGATTGTGTGACAATGACTCCCTAATATTATAGATTATTCGTAGTAATTTATTTAACTCCCTCTAGAGTCTAGATTGTTTAAATTACTACCTCTAAGAAATGCATGCTTGATTGATAATTTTTATATTTGGAACTGGTCCCGCTTTTCCTCTATGCTTCTTACACTTTTAGCGAAGATGTCATAATTATTATTTTCTTAATAATTTCATTCAGACCTTTAAGTAGGTCTTACTAGAGTCATGTTTTCTAAATTCATTGTTGTCCAAATGCTTATTCAAATATTTTATTTAGATGGGATATAATAGCAGAAAGATTAGGCTTCATGCTAGTATTTGGCGATTTGGTGTGGATTCCCTTCACGTTCAGCATTCAGGTAACAAGCCAAGCAACAACCAAATAATTATTGCTAAAGCATTTCTAAGATATTTGTAATTTGAAAGTATTTGGTTTGACCATGAAAGTCAAACCTTGTTAAAAATTATAAAATGTTTACTTGTCTTATGATTTAGGGCTGGTGGCTTTTGACTAACAAGGTGGACTTGACCACACTTGCAGTAATTGCAAATTGCTGTGTATTTGTGATTGGGTAAATGTTTTTGACGAAAGTTTTTCCCAGTTTCCCCTTTCCTGTCCCCCACTTTATGTTTCGTGTTCATATGCTTACATTGCAATCTGGTTCGAATTTTACTAGGTATCTGGTCTTCAGGGGTGCTAACAAGCAAAAACATGATTTTAAGAAGAATCCCAAAGCACTAATATGGGGTCAACCCCCAAAAGTTATTGGTGGAAAATTGCTGGTTTCTGGCTACTGGTAAATATTTAGCTGTGCCTATTGCAATTATTAGTGTGTATTGAGCAGAAGTTCTAAACTTTGTGGCATGTCACATAACTAAACGTTTGCATTTTTGAACCTTTGATGGCTAATGAAGAAAAATATAAAATAAATGAAAACACCATTTACACGAACATGAATTGTATGTCCTATGCACGTAAATGGATTTGGGAACCAAAACATTGCCATTTTGTTATTTTTAAGATTTTTTCCTTCTCTAGTCCCAAGATGTTGACATTTTTATGTCTAATAGATTTCATTTCTTTCTTTTTTGCAATTTTTAGAACGCATAACAATTTCATGTTTTTTCTTTATCTAATATCTACAAAGGGGAATAGCACGGCACTGCAATTATCTTGGAGATCTGTTACTGGCACTATCCTTCAGTCTACCCTGCGGGATAAGGTAAAATTTGTCATTATTTCAAGTTCCATGCTAACGTTTCTTACACCAAGAGACGATTGATTCCTTATTTATTTCAAAACTGCAATCATTTTCATAACTTTTAGTGGATAATGTGTGGTATTTAGCTTAATCTTATAGCAGGATAATGTAAATAAACCAATATGTTATCCTCATTTCGTTAACAAAGTCTAAGTAATCATATGTTTGACTTTAGAAGTCAGCTACTTTTACCAACCGATCTTTTACATATATATGAACCATACAATTGCAGCTCTCCAGTTCCATACTTCTATCCTATATATCTTCTGATTCTGCTGATATGGAGAGAGAGAAGAGATGAAGCCCGATGTGCAGAGAAATACAAAGATGTGTGGGTGGAATACCGCAGGGCTGTCCCATGGAGGATTCTGCCATATGTTTACTAATCGAGTCTTCAGATCTTTTTGCTCTTTCTGAAATCTTTGAATTACAATTGGGCAGCCAATTTCATTTGATCAATACTAAGCAGTGTTCTTTCAGGAAGAAAACCTACAGGCCTTGGTGTCTGTGGCAACAAAAATTGAGATTTTAATCCTCATTTGCTAATTGTTCATTTTATGGCCAAGAGACTATATTTCCATGTTACATTAAAATTGTAATCTCTTAGTTTATACAGTTCTATAATAGTGTTTGATTATTATTAAGGCATATAAGACGGTATTTAAAAGTATCACAACATTACCCAATCCCGCCTAAGTAAGAACGGTTAATAAAAGTATCATTGTATTATACTTGGGAGTCAATACTCACATGTATCCACGTTGACACGTGTTGCTATCGAATTTGGGCTACAAAACCGACCTAATATAGATTTATCAAATTATATATAAATTTATCGAGGATAAATGAGAAGTTTGAGTTATTAAGGTTTCATAAGATAATTTTTACTTGGTGAAGAGTGAAGACTCTCAGATCGATCATATGATTAACAAATCTGTAAAACTTATGAATGTGAGGTGTGAGCCTGTGACTCTGTGAGCGAGGTGAGGGAGTGATGGAGGTTTGGGTGAAATCTTGGCCCATCCTAGCTACTACATCGATCCAACAAGATATACAAGTCCAAAATGAGGCCCATCAGAAAAGAGGCAGGCCCATGCAAACTATCATCACACATTCACACTTATCATTCATGCATGCACGCATAGTTTAGTGGAGTAGGTTAGTTGTGTTTGTTAGTTATTTTCTTGTCTTGTTTACACAATTCGATCGTAGGCTAATTGTATTTAAGATTTGCTTTGTATTCTGTTGGAGTTTAATGAAAGATTTTGCTTCAATCGTGCGGGTATAGATCGTCTCAAAAAGACCTAACAACTTACCATATTAATAAAAGAACGACATGAATAAAATTCATTAAATTATTTTAGTCAATTTGTTTTGGCAAAGATTAAAATCGGATTTTGATTTTCTTTTTTGTTAAAATTGGATTTAGCTTGACTTTAATTTGAAATTAAAATCATAAGTTAGAACAAGACGTAAAACCCATATTGTAGATGTAACACCGGTTTTCACACGCTTAAAATTAGGGAAAATTTAAGCTTTTTAAACTTATATGATAAAAGTCAGCAGCGGAAGTAACCACGTTTTACAAAAGATAATATTGTTTATCTGACTTGGTAATGTAAAAGTACAACACGAAAAACCAAGTCCCAAAAACTACCGCGTGTTACCCAACTAACCGACACTACCGACCATCGGATCACAAAATTTACAACTAGCAGTGTTCCGCAAAAGATATGTACAACAACTACCAACAAGTCCCGCCTCACCAGGCCAACTACTTCGCATCTGCAAAAAGGTAAATTTAGGCACCGTTAGCTACAACTAGCTAGTGAGTACAGATTAACACATAAGCATCAATAAGCAGGTTATCCCAACTACGGGACAGCACACAAGGCTATCCTAACACACAATGTCACGCCAACGAGTCAGTAGGAACCATATCTTGCAGGGAAGGGAACCCCGCTCAACGATTCAAACTGGGGACCATCAGCCACAACTAACCGCTATGGTGGGGGAGCGAAGAGCAGTCCACCAAACGCGTTACGAAGCTCGAAGCTCAACATCTTGGATCTCAACTAAAGTTAAGATCCCAACTCACATTAAGGAGTGGCGGTTTGCAAGACCACCCCGGCGTGCTGCACACCGGGTACCGTTAATCCCCGTTATTCCATCAAAGGGATCCAGCCTTCGGGAAGAAAGCTGACCTTAACCATGCCACATCGGTCCGGACCAGTACCACATATACAACTACTACCCGTAATGGGTTCGACTATACGCATGCGATTCATAACCAACGTGTAAAGCAACTTAGCATGGCAACAATATATAGCAACATGTATAACATACCTCATACGCACGTGTGCGACATCGACAACATATTTCAACAAACAATAGACAACGATACTTACCGAGACTCATGGGAAAACCGGTACTCACCTCGAAATTAGAGGAGACAGATATGAATTCGGGAATCCCAGGAGCACACGGAATCGTCCGAATCACCTAACACACCATGTGTAGGTTCAGTCAACGTCTAAAAGTACTATCAACGCTTCTACGTAAACGTACAACGAACAACAAGCAACAGGCAATCTGGAACAGTTCCTACGGCCGCAGTAGATGTGTCCTACGGCCGCAGGACACCTTCCAAACACCTCCTACGGCCGTAGGAATACATCCTACGCCCGCAAGAGTTCACTTCCAAGAAACCATACCCTACGGCCGAAGGGACCATACCCTACGCCCGTAGAAGTGATTCTTTGGGTACCAACGGTCGTAGGTTATGTACCTACGCCCGTAGGCTTCTTTCCTTCACCCGTAGGTGGTAAACCATATAAAATACACAAAATACCCTCCTACGGCCGTAGAAACCTTTTCCTACGGCCAAAGAAGGCTTAATTTTTAACATTCCTGAAAAACACCCTCCTACGGGGGTAGGAACTTTTCCCTACGGCCGTAAGAGCTAAATTTCTATAAATCTAAAAAACACCTTCCTACGGGGGTAGGAACTTTTCCCTACGGCTGTAGGAAGTTCCTGCACAGCAGGTCTTCGTCTCTGTTCGCGAAACAGGCCCGAAACTCGCGTTTTCACCATTTTTATCGACCAAAACTTGGATTTAACAGTTCTCCCATGTTATTTAACATCACTACCAACTAGTACATGTATCCTTTCTTTAAAACAACCTCAAACTCATGACTTAACCCACCAATTGACACCACACCCACATGAACATGAAGAACAAGACTTTGAACAACAAAACTTACAAAGATGATGATCTAACACAGATTGCTAGCTTGGATCCTCTTCGAAATCAGCTTCTAGTCCTTTCCCTTCTTGATGTTCTTCTCAAAAGATCAAGGGTTTGTGTATGTATAAAGCTACGTACGTATGTATGCTTGTATGTGTTTTGTGTGTGTGTTTAAGGTGAAAACAGGGGATAAGGGAAAGGTTTTAGACCGACCTTAAATGTCTAATACCCCTACGCGGTTATTTTGTTCTCCTATTCAACTTCTAAAGCAACTTAGGTTTACCCGTTTCAACTAACGGAGATATTTTCGGAATCATTAACTGAAACCGTTCAACTATTAACCAACTCTATCTATTAACGACACATTTCCAACTTTAACCACATAACCACGTGTACCAACAAATAACAACAATTAATCAACAAAACAACTTAAACAACTTGGTTAACGTCAAGGTACAACTATACAAACACAATGTACAACAAGCTACTACTAGGCCCTAAATTAGGATGTTACAGTAGAAAAGTGGTTTCATGATATCAATAGACGTAATTGTATTTTTTGTGCAAGCCGTCAGTTATCATTGTTACCATTATGAGCAATAAAGTAAAGTTTTTATTGGTGATAATTAAAAAGAATCTAAAATGATTATAAAATATTGAATAATTACAAATTTCGTTCTTGGGGTTTACTTATAATTTCTCTTTTTGCCATTTAATATTCAAAATTACATTTGTACTCATTGTGGTTTACATTTTATTACTAGTTTGGTCCTTTACGTTAACTTTCGTAACCTTTTTCCGTAAAAGGCCCCTATGTGCACGACATGTGAGAGTATTTTGGTAATTTTCACAAAAATACTTAATAATATATTTAATAAGTATCATGCCTCTCACCCATCCGTAATCTCCCTCCCTCCCTCTCTCTCTCTTGTCTTCTTCCCATTCTCTCTCTTTCTCTAGAATCTTCTTCCCATTCTTTATCTCATGTGACCACGAATCCACCATCGTCATTGCTTCATAGTCATAGTGCCGGTTTGATTTTGCGGAGCTAGTCACCATACCACCAAATGGCTGTTGGAATCCTAAGTCGTGGTTATCCAACAATTATGGGTCATAGTTATCCAATAATTATGAGTCATAGTTATCATGTGATTAGATAACAATTAATGTTTAATTTTGGTAAGTTGGTCAAGTTAATCCTTATCCTAATACAAGTTGGTATCTAGGATGATATATATATGTGTTCCATCGAGATATGATGTACAACAAAAACATTGTGAGTTTTGAGTGATTTTCTCATATTAATCAAAGAGTTATTTTGGTTAAAATTGTGTGTTCAAATACTTTGATACTTTAATTGGTATCAGAGCCTCGAAGACTGATCATGGGATATAACCCGCCGCCGCCGAAGGGGAAGGAGGTAGGATCGACCTCCGTCCAGTGTCCGATGCTCACGTCTACAAACTACACGGTATGTGCGATGCGCATGAAGGTGGTGTTGCGTATTCACAAGGTATGGGAAACAATTGATCCGGGTACTACCATGAATGCCGAGAAGGATGATTTGGCAATGGGTTTACTATATCAATCGATTCCAGAAACCTTGATCATGCAGATTGGCGACCAAGATTCAGCCAAGAAGTTGTGGGATGCAATAAAAACAAGACACGTTGGGGCCACCCGCGTAAAAGAGGCTCGTTTGCAAACCCTAATGTCCGATTTCGATAGACTCAAGATGGCAGATAACGAGTCAATTGATGAATACGCAGGGAAGTTGTCTGAAATTGCCTCGAAATCAGCAGCGCTAGGAAAAACTATCGAACAACCAAAGCTTGTGAGGAAATTCCTTAAAACCCTTCCGCGTAGTAAGTTTATTCATATAGTTGCTTCTCTCGAACATGTTCTGGATCTCAACACCACAGGGTTTGAAGATGTTGTGGTTCGTTTGAAGGCCTATGAAGAACGAATCAGTGAAGATGTCTCCACGGACAATGGCCAGTCAAGGTTATTGTTCACAAAAGGGGAGACAAAAGATAACTCAAAGGGGCGATGGAAGGGTGGGAAAAGCAATGGTAAAGGGAAGTCACACGGTCAAGAAAAGCCACAAGCCAGTGATAAACGATGTCGTCAGAATAAAGAAAAGAAAGACCGATCGAAACTTATATGTTATCGATGTGATAAACCAGGGCACTTCGCATCTCAGTGTCCAGATCGCAAACAAAAGTTGCAAGAATCAAACTATGCCGAAACTGAAGATAATGATGCTACAGTGTTCTTGCAAACAAAAGCTAGCAATCATATGACAGGCAATCGATCATACTTTTCAGAACTCGATGAAGGTATTACCGGGCGAGTGAAGTTTGGTGACAACTCGTGTGTTGCGATAAAGGGAAAAGGTGCAATACTTTTCCAAGGAAGATCTGGGCAACAAAGACTAATGACGGAGATCTACTACATTCCAGATCTCAAGAATAATATAATTAGTCTTGGTCAAACTACAGAATCCGGATGCGACATCCGAATGAAAGATAATTATCTTACCATGCATGATGCTGACGGAAGACTCTTGATGAAGGTACAAAGATCTCCTAATCTACTTTATAAGATTCAGTTAAAAATTGGGGCTCCAGTGTGTCTTCATTCAAGAATTGGCGAGGATACATGGCGATGGCATGCGAGACTCGGACATATAAATTTCGAGTCCATGAAAAAAATGTCCAAAATGGGCTTGGTTAAAGGTCTGCCAAATATTGACCACATTAACCAACTATGTGAGTCCTGCTTGGTGGGTAAGCAAACTAGAAACCCGTTTCCAAATACGACCTCTTTTAAAGCATCCGAACCGCTCGAGTTAGTACATGGTGATTTATGTGGTCCTATAACACCGGCTACTATGGGAGGTAATAAATATGTTTTCACTTTAATTGATGATTTTTCTCGTTTTATGTGGACATATTTCTTGAAGGAAAAAGGCGAGGCTTTCACTCACTTCAAAAGATTCAAGACTTTGGCGGAGAAAGAAATAGAAAAGCCGTTGAAAGTGTTTCGAAGTGACCGGGGGGAGAGTTTACCTCAAAGGAATTCCATGATTATTGTAATAAAGAAGGAATTAAAAGACATCTCACCGCTCCATATACACCGCAACAAAATGGGGTTGTAGAACGTCGAAATTGAACTCTTATGGAGATGACGAGAAGTATTATGAAAGCCATGCAAGTACCTAATAGCCTGTGGGGAGAAGCGGTAAATCATTCAACGTATATAATAAATCGGATCTATACTCGAGTGTTAGTTGATCAGACTCCATATGAAAAGCTCAAGAAGAAGAAATTGAATCTCGAGCATATTCGTGTATTTGGATGTCTTGCTTATGCCAAAACCGAATCCGTGAATCTAAAAAAGTTGGATGCAAGAACGAGAACACTAGTATATCTTGGGTCTGAACCAAACACAAAGGCATATAGGCTTTTTAACCCAATGAAAAAGAAAATTGTGATAAGTCGTGATGTTGTCTTCGATGAAACAAAGGGGTGGACTTGGAACAACAATCAAGAACCCGAAGATGTAGCTCCAGGTTTCTTTACAGTACAGTGGGAATATGATAATGGTGATCCCGTTACTAATAACGAACTCGATTCTACGGGTCAAGAAAATGATGTAGTTGAGCCCGAGAATGTGGAATCCATTGATACCGAACCACCCATTCAGGCCGGACCACGAAGATCCCAACGACAGTCTGTACTTCCAAGGTGACTTCAAGATGATTATGTACTTCTTGCAAATCTCGAGTATGATGAACTCCTACTAGCCATTAATCAAGAACCGGTAACTTTTGAAGAAGCGAATGCTCAACCGGAATGGGTTAAGGCTATGAATTCAGAAATTGAGTCGATTAACAAGAATGACACATGGAAGTTAGTTGATAAGCCTATGGGGGTGAAGCTAATTGGATTAAAGTGGGTATTCAAAGTCAAGAAGAACGCGGATGGATCGATCAACAAATACAAAGCCCGGTCAGTAGAAAAGGGATACGTACAAGAACCCGGTGTTGACTTTGGAGAAGTATTTGCTCCGGTAGCTCGCATCGAAACCATTCGATTCCTTATTGCTTTAGCTGCAACAAACGGGTGGGAACTCTATCACTTGGATGTCAAAACAGCATTCTTACATGGCGAGTTGAAGGAAACTGTTTATGTTATGCAACCGCAAGGATGTATCAAGAAGGGCAACGAGAATAAGGTGTATCGATTAACAAAAGCCTTATGCGGTCTAAGACAAGCACCGCGAGCGGGAACACAAAGTTGGATACAATTTTGAAAGGCTTGAAATTTCAAAAGTGTGCAAAAGAACCTTCTGTGTATCGGAAAAAAGAAGGTCAAAACATGTTGATTTTGGCGGTTTATGTTGATGATTTGTTTGTCACAGGTACGAATTTGGATGTGATCAAGAATTTCAAAACCGAAATGTCTAAGATGTCGGATCTTGGAAGGTTAACTTATTATCTTGGCATTGAATTCAACTAAGAATAATCAGGGATCACAATCAAACAAGAAGCCTATGTTCATCGAATCTTAAAAGAAGCCGGTATGCAAGACTGTAATGCGACTCATGTTCCTATGGAGCCGGGATCCAAGTTGTCAAAAGCTGAAGATGAGCCGGAAGTAGATGCAACTCAATACCGAAAGCTTGTGGGTTGTCTCCGGTACTTATTACAGTCAAGACCAGACATGACATATTAGGTTGGAGTTGTGAGTCGGTATATGCAAAGCCCGAGACAGTCACATTGGGCAGCAATCAAACACATCCTAAGGTATCTCCGAGATACCACGGGGTATGAAATCAAGTATCGAAAGATGGAACAAAGACTACTTGAAGGTTATAGTGATAGTAGTCATAACACAGATCCGGACGATGGAAAGAGCACAACCGGTCATGTATTCTACTGTGGATCATCCCCGATCACGTAGTGTTCGCAAAAACAAGACACCGTTGCTTTTTCTTCATGTGAAGCATAATTTATGGTTGCCATGTCAGCCGCATGTCAATCGGTTTGGCTACAAGAGTTGTTGAGCGAGATCACTAACACAAAACAAGAGGTAGTGGTTATACATGTTGACAACAAATCAGCAATTGCACTCACCAAGAATCCAGTCTTTCATGGGAGGAGTAAGCATATTCATACACGATATCATTTCATTCGTGAACGTGTTGAGAATGAGCAAGTGAAGGTCGAGCATGTATCGGGTGAATTGCAAAAGGCGGATATCCTAACTAAACCATTGGCACGAACAAGGTTCAAGGAAATGAGGAGCCTAATTGGGGTTGAAGATCTCTCGAACACGTCTTAGGAATTCGGGGGTGATTGTTGGAATCCTAAGTCGTGGTTATCCAACAATTATGGGTCATAGTTATCCAATAATTATGAGTCATAGTTATCCTGTGATTAGATAACAATTAATTTTTAATTTTGGCAAGTTGGTCAAGTTAATCCTTATCCTAATACAAGTTGGTATCTAGGATTATATATATATGTGTTCCATCGAGATATGATGTACAACAAAAACATTGTGAGTTTTGAGTGATTTTCTCATATTAATCAAAGAGTTATATTGGTTAAAATTGTGTGTTCAAATACTTTGATACTTTAATGGCATCAATAGAGTGATTCAGAGGATGGTTGTTAATCCAATGGCAGTGGTGGTGGCTGTGAATACAAAGGCGGAGGCGGCTATTGGTGAAGAGAGGGACAATCATAAAGAGAACGAGGTTGTTGCCCATGTCGGTGGTGCGATTCAGATGGTGGTGGTGTGATTCAGTGCTAGTGGTGTGACATATGGGGTGATGGTGGTGACTATGGTGGTTTGATTTTGGTGTTGGCAGACTCTTCTAATGGTGGTGGTGAAGTACTTTTGGTGGTGGTGATAGTTGAGAGAGAAAGAAGTCAACATGAGGATTCTATAAAGGATGCCATCAGTGGTGATTCAGGTGTATGTGGTGGTGGTTCTATACCGTGGTGGCAATTCCAATTTGGAGAGAGAGACATTTGAAGGATGTAGGAAGAGGGAGGGTTAGAGTCAGACAAAAACTAAGAGGGGGGGGGGGGGGGAGATACAAAGAGAAGAAAGATAACATGTTCTTTGTTTAGAGAGAGAAATAGAAAACCTTTAAGAAATTAGGATAAAAAAGATAATTTTATATCGTAATAAAGACAATGGGTAAAAGACCAAAATACCCTCCCATACAAGGGACGCGAGGGGTTTTAATGGTGGAAGTTGACTACCGTTAGTGTAAAGGACAAGACTTATAACAAATACAAACTACAGTAATTATCAATGTAGTATAAAAAATTAAAGGACTATAAGTGAAATTTTGACCAAACCACAGGAATAAAATTTGTAATTTACTTAATAAATTTTAAAATGATAAAACTTAAAAATGGTTAGATATGATAGAGTTGATTACATAAATAGTCTCTATCGTTGTTATAAAACTTCATTTTTAGTCCTTTAACTATCCTTGTTTCCAAACAAATTATCATCTTTTATCTACCACTCACACATACTCTCTCTACAATCTACTTTCTCTCTCTCTCTCTTAAAATTATTGTTCTCTATATGTCGTTGAATCCTTTCCTGCTCCCCTCCACCACTGGCCTCCCTTCGTTGTCGGTGTCGTCTCGCAATCTGAACTTGTTCAAAATCAAAAAATCAGAAGCATGGGTGGAGATTTAGAAATTGTTCATCACATATCGACAAATAGATGATGGTGTTGGTTGTGCAATGGTGGTCTCGCGATGGTGGTGGTCATGCGATGGTGATCCGGAGGTGGTGGTGTGTGCTAACCTGAGATAGGAGGTGTTGGAGGGATTTCTTGAATAGGACTGCGTATGGGGTTTTATGTAATTAAGAAGAACATATATTAAATTATCTCTAATAAATATAATATTTTGAAATGTTATAAAGGGTAAATATATTATTTCTATATTAGGGTGGTCAAATATGATATTTTAATGTTTAAGAGATTCAAAAAAAATTAATTTATCATTTAACCTTTTATAACATTTCAAAATATCATATTCAACCAAATTGTTAATTCTATCATTTTAAAACATTTTATAATAATCTTAAATTCATTTTTTGTAAACAATAAAGACTGACTATATTGCCTCTAATTGTAACAGTGATGATCGATAACTTGTATAATAAAAAAATCACGTCTATTCATATCATAATAACATGTTTTTGCCGCTACGTCTACCTTCCCTCTTGCGTTGACACTCCCAACACTGATTTGAGTATTAATGTCGTCTATCGTTATTTTCTAAAATTATCATTACGTTTGTGTTTTATAATTATTTAATTTACTTTTATTAATAATTGTACTTATTCAAACTAATTCATGTATTGCAGATCAACTAATCTAATATTGTATCACTTATTATCACAACATATAGTTTATGACTTTATATATAAATTTAAGAATAATTTATTATGTTTTTCAAAATCTAAATTACATATTTCATTATTATCATGTTTTACATGTATAATGTAATTTGTATTAACGTATTTTTTATATCTACTGTTATTATAATTTGTGTATGGTTTTTGAGTAATGTAACTTTTTAATTAATGAGTTAATTTTCATTTCATGTTTTTATAACAAAAATAAATATTAAGACAAATCTGATCCAATTATAACATCATTAACAGAAATATTTAGTTATGAATTAGTCATGTCGATATGATAATCAATTATATCTTTTTAATAAAAATTTTGAGATTCTTTTTCTTTCCTATATGTGTAGAAAGTCAATGTCACTTTACATATGGACAATTATTGCTTTTATCTTTGAACTCTCTGAACATAGTATCACACAACAAAGAATTCTAAAGTGTATCTATTTTTTCATTTATTAAGAATATACTAATATCATGTCATTGACTTTAGATTGTTAACTGTATTCATATCTTTCCATTATTAGAAATAAAATATTATCATTCACCTTTGATACATGGACCTATGATCCTAGTGATAATGATTTGGATGTTTAGAGATATAACTCTAGTTTATGATTTTAAATATTTATTTTTTATAATTTAATAATTCCATAATCATTTGGGAAATAGTTAATTATATATATGGTCTCTGAACTATGTTATTATAACTACAGTTCCTAAACTACAATTATTATACTAGGAATCCCTGAACTAAGCATTTTGTCACACCGATAGTCCCTAGTGCAACTAAAAAGACTAAAATACCCCCACTTTTTCATATGAAATGACTATGATATCCTTATATGTTATTTCTTTATTTTATTTAAATTATAAATATTGTTTTTATTATATTATAGACTAATATCTAATTTTTATTATCGCGGAATGTTAAGATCTTGTTCAGATTAGGGTTTTGATTTGTGATTAGAACAAATCGGGTTTTGATTCGTGATTAGTGTAGATGTGGCGGCGACGTTCACATCTTGTTCAAATCTGTGTTATTTGGACGGCGATGATTCAAATGTGTGTTGATTAAATTTTCGAACAGAGTTAGAAGAAGGTGGTGGATGGATTTTGGTTGATCTGTTTCTTGGGGTTTTGGTTGACTCTTGTTTAGAACAAATTAGGGTTTCTTTACATGATTTTGGTTCTGCTATAGCAATGGTGGTTGGATTTTTGTGTTTCTGATTTATAATTTTGGTTAGGGTTTCTTGTTTATTTTCGTGGCAGAATGTTCATGGTGGTTGTTGTTGGTAGACGATGGTGGATGGTGGTGGTTGATTGGACGGTGGTGGTTGGGTAGTAGACGGTGGTAGTTGTGGTTGGCTGGTTGGTAGACGGTGGTGGATGGTGGTGGTTGGGTGGTAGACGGTGGTAGAACCCAACGGTGGTGGTAATGAACATATTAAGTATGTATTTAAGTTCTAATTAACATGTATTATGTTATTTTAATACAATTTACTAATATTTAGAAAAATAAAACTTAAAATAATATAATAAATTTATATAAAAGGGGTAGTACCGTCTTTTTAGGTGATCAGGGACTATAAGTGTGATAAAATGCTTAGTTTAGAGATTTCCATTGTAATAAACGTAGTTTAGGGATTGTAGGTGAAATAAGTGATATAGTGCAGGAACCGAAAATGTAATTAACTTTTTTTAATTTTCTTTTTCAATTTTTGATATTGAATATATATGTTTGTGGTTTATAATAGTTAATACTATATATATATATATATATATATATATATATATTGAATAGATTGTGTTTTAGATATATTTTCATAGGTATAATTTTTATCTAAGTATTATATAATACAAATAAAAATAATTATAGTTAACATTAATAAAAAAATTAAAAAGTAAAGAATGAACAATATTTGTACGACAAAAAGAGTAGTAAAATCTACAGCAATATATATGTTACTCATAGAAAAGCTTGCTTTTTTATTCTTTTAGAATTTTTGAAAGAGATTTCTATTAAATTATATAAAACAAAAAAGAAAATTTTCTTATAAAAATAACAAATGACTTTTGCAAAGACATTTGAGCTTTGAGGGCCTCGAAGCCATGCGATTGTTTTCAAACGGACGAGTCATAATTAAGGTGACGCACAACCATTGGATTAGAATATTAAAGTCTAGTGTAGTCTATTGTCTAAAAATCCAAGTCCCTAGGTAACCTCAGATTTAACGTTTTTGAATCACGTGTAATCTATTTAAATTCTTTTAAAAAATAGATGATTTATACACAATAATATTATACATCATTAATTTATAACATATGTAATATTATACATCATTAATTTATAACATATGTATTAATTATTTGTACATTGTTATATGCGGCTAAAAACTGTTATGTACTAGTCAACTCCATAAATTCATGACTCTTATGCCCTTACATACCCACTAACTTTTATTCTCATCCATAAATTCAAGGGTATAATAGTCCAAACAGTCATATTTTGTTGTGTATGGCTAATTTGTGTTGTGTACAAATCACTTCCCTTTTAAAACCACGAGTAACATCATTTCAAATCGGAAGTTGATTCGTACACAACAATATTTAGCCACATACAACAAGGTACAAGTAGTTAATGCACATGGTACACGTTGATAATGAATAAACTTGTTATGTATGATCACTTTTGTTGTGTAAGAATCATCTCCCTTTCAAATTTTTCTTAACTTAAATACCACGTCAGCTTTTACATCATTTTTCTTTATTTTTTCTCTATTATACGAAACCTAAATTAAGTCTAACCTAAATAACCAAAACATTTTCTCTCTTCTTACTCTTTCTTACACAACAAAAAAACGAAAAACATGCGGGTGAGTTAGCTTTGGGAAGCTGAAGAAAGGAAGAAGAAGGAAACCCAAAAGGGTGGTAGTGCTCAACCCAAACATATCTGAGGAGCCCGAGTAGCTATCTAGAAGCCTTCGGGTTAACCGCTACTCAAGGCCTAATAGCCTAATTTAACTATGATGATATGCTATGTTTGATACGTATTTAAATATATAACTTGTATTAAAACTGTAATTAATTGATATGATATATTCGGTATATGAAAAAGAAGATGTTAAAATAATACCACCTTTTTTTTTAACGGCAAAAGGTCGACAAGGAACATGCTTCTGCTTGGCCATCACATGTCCTTGCACAACCGGAATATATTAATAAAACGCTAGCCAGAAACTAGCACAAAGTGAGGGTACAAAAACAAAATACAAGGAATAACAACCAAATAAGAAAAAACATAGAAACAGACCCAAACAAATTACAGTATTAAGTAATACAAGAAGAAGGTGAAATGCACCAGCAGCTCTATTCGAGGGTTACAACTTCCTTACCCATTCTATGTTTGAACCAAAAAAACGAATAAGCCTGAATTTGGATGAACACCAATACCTCATTACCTTTGATTTTCGAGAATATAATGTCATTCATGTGCTTACACAGCAACCAGAGATATACGTATATAACTGATGTGAACACATTTGTCGTTTTAGAATCAAATCCCATTTGAGATCCCCAGTTGAGGAAGCTTGCCATTCCATCGAAATCCTTGAGATCAGTTCCCCACCAATTGCTAATCATGCCCAAAATCTTCCTGCTGAAACTACACTTCCTGCTGAAACTACACCAATTGCTAATAATACCACCTTAAGTGCACTATAACACCATTACTCTCTCGTTCCTATATACAAAGACATTAAATTAGATATTTAGTGGTTAACAAAAGAAAAAAAAACCGTCAAAAAAACAAGAGGGAAACGATATATATGTGTGTTTAGAATATTGAGTCTAGTGCACAATTTTTTTAAACGGCGAAAGATACAATAGGAAAGTGCTTCGGCTCGGCCATCACACCTCCTATCATATCCAATTTTATTAATAAGAGAAAAGGGACTAGCAAGATACTAGACCCGAAAAGGTACGCATACATTACAGAAGGAAAACAGGAACCAAAAAACAAACACAGGAACTACAACTCCAAAAACAGCTCCAGAAAGCTATCAAAAACAAATCCATGGTGCTTGACACCAAACACTCCATTTGAGGAATGGTACATCAATCCCACTAATGTGTTTCATCCAGAAAAAAGTGTATGTTTGGACTTGAGAGAAGTGTCTAGTGCACAATTTAATATATGTGTTTAGATGGTATTACCTTTAAATTTTTAGAATGAAAAAAATAGTTCACAATTTTATAAGAGTAACAAAATAATGACTGCTCTCTAGGATTTAGACAAACCGTCAACGGCTAGATAACTAATTGAGGAAACGGAAAACAGCCTTGAAAATTCAAGGGCCAGCTAAGAGATTGACAACACTATTATTATGTTTACCTTAACGACAACTTGTAACATCGTGTTTTTAGAAGTTATTTTTTTATTCGAGCTTTTAAAACTGCGTGGTTACAACTGTAAACATAAATTTTTATAACCTGTATTTATCAAAATACTATATAACCGACACAACGAAAACATCTCATATTCTAATTAAAAAATTACAACCTATAATATAAGTTGCAACAAAAGAAACCATAGGTGTTACCAATTACATAGCACCGTAGCAAAGCGTAGAACCCGTTAAATAAATACAACCTATAATATAAGTTACAACCAATACAAATTACAAATAATATAACCGAAAGTGTAAGCAAATGTGTTCCCAAAAATTGCTAATATAAACCGTAACAAAGCATAGCACCCGTTCTTACCAACATGAACTAACTAGTGTTATACCCGAGCGGTGCTCGGGTACGTAAATAAAAATTTATATATTTAATATTTTTTAGAAATACTCTTTTAAAAAATATAAAATTACATTCCACTTCTAAAAGTTTTTTGTATAATATTTATTAATAAAAGCAATATTTATGTAATGGATAAATGAAAAACCATGTTTATCACATTAGAACGTGCAAATGAAAAATATTATGATAGTGGAATGTGGGATGTGGGATGAAGTTGAGAAACCGTCAAATTCAATTCAATTTCAAATTAATTGTGAGGAGACTGAATGAAAATTCTGAGGGTTTTTATGAAACATTTGAGAGGTTTTATGAAAATTATATTTTAATATAATTAATTATAGGTTGTTTATAAATTATGTTTAATAACTTGTGATATATTTTGTTTAGAAAAATATAATTATAAATTTGCGACCGTCTCATTTTTATCTACGTTTTGGTATGAATTTTATCGTATTATGACATTTTTTTAAAATTAGTATATTTTTAGTTTTTGTTCCATCAATAGCTGTGAATTGAGTACCGTCATTAATGAACAATTAATGACTAATTAACGCATCATTAAGCAGTTATGATACGTAGAGGGAATAAATACAAAAACATATAAAAAATTACATACCAAAATATTAACTATGTTATACCAAATCGAAGATAAAAATGAGACGGTCGTAAATATATAATTATTTTTTTCTTAAACAAAATATATTACAAGTTATTAAACATAATTTATAAACAACCTATAATTAATTTTATTAATATACAATGTTTATAAAAACCCCCTCGCATTTTCATAAAACCCCCTTGAAATGTTTCATAAAACTCCCTCCCAATTTATATTAATTTGAATGGTTTCTCCATTACTTTTAACACATTTTACCAATCAAAATACATTATTTATCCATGTGTACATAATCTACGCAAATAAAACTTTTATATTTAATACTTTATATTTAATACTTTTTTAAATTATAAAATGATATTACACATCTGAAAATTTTAGTATAATATTGATATGTTTCTCGCGATGGAGTAATGTTTCGATAATGTAAAGACATAACCATAACATTATTGTTGATATTATAATATCAAGTGCTTAAAAAACATTTTTATTAGCTAAAATGACGGTTTTTTCACTATTCAGTAATTATGTAGAGTTATAGTTCTATACGGTTATTTACTCACACACTAACAATCAATTTTAAAGAGCCTAAAGTGGTAGTGATAGTTTTTTAAACAGATTAATGTCACTAACCAACGGTTTTAAACGACTCACTAAGTCGTTACCAAACATATAATATTATCATAATACGACAAATTTTTAAAAATAGTATATTTTCAATTCATTGTATCAAAAGACCAAAAAATCAGTAATTATATCAACTATGTTATGTAGAAGGAATGTATATAATATACGAATAAAATGTCTAATAATTACCTACCCGTTGCTCTCAATGGATAAAACGATTAAAATATGCTAATTTTGAAAAAAAATCATATTAAGATAAAATTTATATCAAAACGTAGATAAAAATGAGACGGTCCCAAATATATAATTATTTTTTCTCTAAACAAAATATATCACAAGTTATTAAACAAAATTTTCAAACAACCTATAATTAATTACATTAATATATAATT
This sequence comes from Pulicaria dysenterica, assembly GCA_947179395.2. Classification (NCBI taxonomy): domain Eukaryota; kingdom Viridiplantae; phylum Streptophyta; class Magnoliopsida; order Asterales; family Asteraceae; genus Pulicaria; species Pulicaria dysenterica. Next base: position 107,877,021 of record OX359289.1, read on the forward strand.
TTCTCAAAACCCTCTCACATGTTTCATACTACCCCCTTATAATTTACATTCAAACTCTCTCACTTAATTTGAATTTAATTTAAATATTACGATTTTCTCATTATTAACCAATCAAATCATTCTATTTGTCCACGTCACAATTACACGTCATTAATGACGTCGTCATTTTCTTTACCAAACATATAATATTATCATAATACGACAAATTTTTAAAAATAGTATATTTTCAATTCATTGTATCAAAAGACCAAAAAATCAGTGATTATATCAACTATGTTATGTTGAAGGAATGTATATAATATACGAATAAAATGTCTAATAATTACCTACACGTTGCTCTCAATGGATAAAACGATTAAAATATGCTAATTTTGAAAAAAACATCATATTAAGATAAAATTTATATCAAAACGTAGATAAAAATGAGACGGTCCCAAATATATAATTATTTTTTCTCTAAACAAAATATATCACAAGTTATTAAACAAAATTTTCAAACAACCTATAATTAATTATATTAATATATAATTTTCTCAAAACCACACATGTTTCATACTACCCCCCTATAATTTACATCCAAACATTCTCACTTAATTTGAATTTAATTTAAATATTATGATTTTCTCATTATCAACCAATCAAATCATTCTATTTGTCCACGTTACAATTACACGTCATTAATGACGTCATCATTTTCTTTACATCATACTTTTTCTCTAGTCCGTGAACAATATATATTAAATTACCTGCACATAGAAAAATAGACCTTAGATTTTATATATGAGTTGGGAGTGTCACCATACGGTAAGTATAAATATGATATGAATGTGATTTATTGGCAAATATGAATACGATTTTGAAGTGACTGCTATATCATATGACCGAATGTTTATTTGACCCATGAGCGTGCTAATTAATTTGCGGGTAAATAGTAACAATCAATTTTTTTCATTTAGTTAAAACTATTATAATTTAATAAAAACCATTTTCTAATTTCAAATAACATTTAATCCATATACATGTAATGTTGAGCTTCAACTCAATAAAAATAATTAAAAGAAATTCAGAAGTCTACAAAATCAAAGTGCGAAGCTAGTAGCATTCAAGTTACTTTCTTTTCCTTGTCTATACCTGAAGTATCTAAAAATTGTAAATGCCAAGAGTAAGTGAAATCCTTAGGGGTGTGTTTGGTTGGGGGATTTGGAGGGATTGGGGGGAATGGGAATTTAAATCCCATGAAATAAGGTGTTTGTTTTGCAAAAGTGACTTGGGAATCAAAATCCATGGATTTTATAGAATCCCATGAATGAAGCATTTGTAAATCCTCCCACCCCCCTTGGCATTTTGAAATCCCACGTCTGTGGATTTGCTCCGACGACCTCCGGCGAACAACAAACCATAGCCTTCGTCTCGTCTTCGTCTCCTCCGGCGATCTCGTCTCGTCTGTCACGGGAACCCAGGGTTTGCGTCGACCTCCGTCTGAAACCCTAGCCTTCGTCTTCGACCTCGTCAGAAACGCTAGCCTTCGTCGACCTTCGTTGTTCCAGAAACCCTAGGGTTTGCGTCGACCTCCGTCTGAAACCCTAGCCTTCGTACTCGACCTCGTCTGAAACTCTAGCCTTCGTCGACCTCCGACGGCAGAAACCCAAATCGACCTTCGTCTTCGACCCTAGTCGCCGTCTTTGTTTTCGCAAACCCTATTCCGTTCGTCTTCGTCTTCGTCTATCACAGAAACCCAGATCTGGTGCGTCGCCGTCGCCTGTGTCGCCGTTCGTCGCCGTCGCCTCCGTCGCCTGAATTCCTAATCACCGGCGACAGTGGTATGTGGGAGGTTAGTGGTATTGTTGAGGCTTTTGTGGTAAACCAAACACAGGAAAATACACTTACTATCCTTATTCCTCACTGAACCCCCAATCACTAATGAGCTTATAGTTTAGCGTTATCTGGTGTTTAGGTGTCTTACAAGATTGAAGATTCAAATCCTGCTATGAACAAAAATGGTTTAGATCTAGGATAAGGTTAGAGGTGTGCGTGTGTTTAGTCATTCAAAAAAAAACAAAAAAAACTAAACCTGCAATCCCCATACACTCTCAACGTCTTACTTTTACGACAAGAATACATGCACTCACAAATCAACTAGTGACAAAATATCATGCGCTTGTATCATCCTTCCTTGCGACAAAAGTGCTTACACATGCTTTAGTGACAACAACTATACACACTTATATATAACAACCATCGCATGTCATGCACACACATCTATAGTGATCATTAATTTTGAACTTTCTTTATAGACAAAACCAACTTAAGTCCTCACCAAAAGTCGTTGTGAAAAGGATTCTTCAAAGACATGTCGTTGCCAAAAAGTTTTCACCAAAAGCACAAAAGCCGGTACCTGATAGTCTTCCACGACGAGATTGTCGTCGCCGAAAGTGAACCTACACATACAACTAAAGTCGTCGCCTAAGAAAATCAAGGTGTTATGGATAAATCATCTAACAAACATTATGATTATGTAAGAACAAACATTTACTACTTTTTGACCGGAATTCAAGAGGTAGCCGGAAAAAAACTGATACTTTAACCGGAAACAATTGAGATTTTGAAAAGGAGATCAAGATAAAACAAGTGTTTATCTATAAAAAAAAGACAATAATAGTGAAAGAGATTATCTCACCAATGTGATATATCTGGAGCGAACAACTTTGGTCAAATCATTTTACGTGCCCACAAAACAATAAAAGAAACAAATTCAAGTCCGCATAAGAATCGGCAAGGAAAGACGTTGAACGGGCTTTTGGTGTGCTTAAACAATATTGGCACATTCTTCACTACCCGGCACAATCATGGTCTATGGCAAAATTTAGGAGTATTATGTACGTTCGTATAATATTACACAATATGATCCTCGAAGACGAAGGTCATGCGATTTGCAGTTTCCGTGAGAATGACTCTGTAGCGGATGATATAGAAGTAAATATAAGTGCGGAACAACGGGCAGCAAACGTTTGAGAAGTAAAAGACTGGGATACTCATAACAACCTTCAGTCTAATTTGGTCGGAAACATTTGGATTATTCAAGAACCCGACAACGGAGGCGATAGTTTTTTAGATTTTATTATTATTATTATTATTATTATTATTATTATTATTATTATTGTTGTTGTTGTTGTTGTTGTTGTTTTACGTAATTTTTAAATTTTTAGAATTTATGTAATTTAGTTATTATTATTTAAATTTTAAATTTCTCTAATTTTATTAGTAACTTTTTATTTAAATTTTAGTTATTAATGAAATAAATAAATAAGTTTAATAACTTTGTTTATATAAAAAAGATAAAAAAAGTAGGGAAAGTTTGAAAAAGAAAAGAAGAGGTATAACAATTAATTTGAGTATGGATAAGAAAATGAAAATTTTATTTGACATTAATATCACATTCGATTAAGAAAAATAAAAGAAAAAGTATAACTCTTGAACTCTTATGATTTATTGCTCAACCTATGAACACTTTCCCGTTAACTTATAACGTTGTTGTTTATCTAAAAGCAAGCATTAATTAATTAGGTGCCGGAAGAATAGATGGAACAAAAGCATTAATTACAATGAGTATTCTACGCCTGCCCCTCATTTCTTATCACAGATTAATGTTGTGTCATGTGTGAACAAATTAAGGTATACAGTGTGTGTTCCTTCAAGGTAATCTTTAATTAGCTACCTACGTATATAAGAAGAAAATACATTATTCTTTTCATAGAGCTTGTTTTGATTAGTTTATTATTTTTTATTTATTTCGCATCAATTTATGCAAAACTTGTTCATAATAAATCTTTGAAAAGTTCGAAGATTATATCCGCTTGCTGTTGTTCTTTTTCGCATCAATATCATTCAAGAGAATGGCCCCACTTCCAAATAAAATTAACAATTTAACCATGCAATGTATATACTATCTCGTAATACATATTTTAAAATAAATATTCACCTATTATTATAGTAAATATATGAGTTAAGGGTTTTTTTTTTTCTCGCTTATTATGGTCCTTGCAAATTTATTTTCTTGAATTATTTTTCATAAGGACAACTTATTTTAAACCATAATAAACTGAAATACCTTGTTGGAGTGATTTTAAAAAGAATTTTTGTTTAGGCACCCTAGTCTAAGGATTAATGTATCTTAGTCTATAGTTAGGTTTCTTAATTTCATAAGTTTAACCATGTTCTATTGATGTGATTTTTACTTTTAAAAAGTATTAATCAGTAATCATAACATATTAATTAATATAACTTATATTTTTATAAGCATTAATAGAACATAAAGTAATTAATGCGACTCCACTACATTAATTACTCTAATCTTTTCTTTATCTTTTATTTATATCTTCCTTTATCAATGATAAATATAAACTAATTTTTTTTTATATATTCTTTTGCTTAAAGTTAGTTTATTATATTAAAATACACAAATTATAAGCTTAAAAAATATACATTAGTATCAGTTTTAAATAATAAAATTTACTGACGTTGTAAAGAAAAAGTTAATTTACACCCATAATAATGAGTATATATACTAATAAGATTTAGTATTTATAAAAAATCCATCGTGATAGCTCTTATTAGGAGTGTTTAAAAACTCGAAAAACCGAGTAACCGAATTGACACGTACAATCTGAACCTGAGTAGTTCGGTTTCAGTTCTCGACATTTAACATGTGGGTATCCACCCCGTATATATACATTTAAATCTCATACTGTGTTTTCTTCATTCATATTTCACCCTCACCCTCATTGATTTTATTATCCTCTTCCTTGAAAAACCTTCATTGAGTTATTATGCTATCACAACGGTGATCAGCGAGTCCAATAAATCGTTACTTATAACTTAGCATGGAGTGGCAACTTCAATACTCCATACTTTTAATTTCATTTTCTAGTATTTCTTTAGTGTTTATTGTTTTAGTTTCACAAACTAGGTACCCAACCCGTCTTGCGGGTTTTAAAATTCTCAATACAAGCTAGCAATTTACATGCAATTTACACTTTATGTTATTACTTTTTTTAACGGCTGCAATGACATTTTATTAAAAACAGCTAGCAAGGTGCTAGAATTACAAGAGGAAACAAAAAGAAAATAAGAAACAGGAGAGAAAAAAAACCATAAAATGGAATCAGACAAAGATAGAATTTGGGACACAACAACGAGAGCCCGTCAATCTTTATGCTATTACTAAATGTATATTTCTCTATTGTTCTAAAATTTTAAAAGTTTTGACATTTATTATAACCAGACTTAGTATTGGATAATTTTATCAAAATTATAACGTTTTATGATAAAATAATATATTATTAAAATCTTTGTTTCATTAACTAGACGGTCAAGGTCAAGTACTCTTGGCTACACTTTTAAAATTGTCCTTGGTTGTGATCGTGGAGATGTAGCCAAAAGTAAAGACGCGGAAACAAAAAGAATTAATTGTCCGTTTGAATTGGTAGGAAAGTATTTGAAGACACGTAATGTTTGGACCTTAAGGGTTGTACGTGACGAACACAATCATGAACCGACAATCTTTATGGAGGATCATTCATATATGATGAAATTGAATGATAATGAGTATCGTTTGGTGCAAGATTTGACAAAGCTGAATGTCAAACCGCGAGATATTTTGACAAAGCTGAAAAGATTTTGTAAATCTTGATTATTATTGCTAGTAAAATTTATGTTTTTTATTTTTTTTTAATTTATTTTCTTGTTTAATGTAAAACACAAATTTAAACAATGCAATAAAAACCAAAAAAAAGGTATAAGATGATAATAAGAAAATAAAAGAATAATAAAGTAATTACATAAGAAAAAAGTAAAAAGTAAAAAAAATAAAAATAATAAATTAACAAGATATTAATCATTAGGATATAATTAAAGTAATGATGTGATGTATGTAATAAATTAAAAAGAATAAAGTTTGTTAATCATTAAAATATTATTGAGATATGATTACCTATACTAGCCTAGGATATAGTAGACCAGAGTGTCTTTATCAACACTCTTATACCGTTTCGATTTACGAGTTGAAACATAATTATCTACATCTTATCTTTTATATAGGTGAGGGTTCATGCGAGAACCGTTGTTAGTGCGAGAACCGCGAGAACCAATCTCGGTCGTTCCTTGGATATGGGAAAAAATTGGATGATGAGCGTGAAGGGATAGAGTGTGGCAGGGTGCATGTGAGAAATTCATGGGTGGGCAATGACATTGAAAGAGGGGGAATTGGACGGCTCAGATTGGTTCTCGCGATTCTCGCACTAAGAATGGTTCTCGCATGAACTTTTTCCTATATATATACCATTTAGATAAAATTGGGTATTATTATTGTTGTTAGTGATAATAAACTCGAATCCCAAAGATAAATTAAGAACATGGGTTATGAAATTCGAACAGGACGTATAAACTTATAATAAACATGTTAGCTTATTGAAAAGCTAAAGAATCTTATTTTGATGATCATCTCAAAATGGCTATTAAAATTTATTACCATGTTATCGCTTAATTTACTTAATTACCTTTAAAAATATATCTTTATCCTATACTGTTCATAATTTATCAATACCATATAACTCATCTATCATCTCTATCCAAATACAAGAGCTACAAAACTTATAATAAATAAGCTATAAGTTATTCAAATATTGTATTTTGTTTATGACAAATATTTCAAATATCGTATTTGTTAATAAACTATTAACTTAAAGTCCAGTATGCTAAGCTAATTGGATTATCTATAAATAATGTGTGCACAATAAAAATTTGAGAAATGATATATCCTCCTATTTTATCATCCTACTTATCCTCCTTATTCTTATATTCATATGACCAATACAAGTGTCAAAATCAATGGATGAGATGAAAAAAGAGAATTAGTTTAGTATACATGTCATGTTATGGTGAGTAGAAGGGTGAAGTAGGAAGAAAAAAATAGAAGAATATATCATTTTTGTAAAAATTTATATGCACACAACTATATTTTTGTCTTATTAGAACTGGTTGTTTACATATAAAATTTTGATGTGTATAAATCACATCGATTTTAATATTATAAATCTTATCCACTTTGGTGGGTCCTAGTGTCCTATCATGTGTATATTTTCCAATAGCGTTTTATAGAATACTATATATGCTTAAAAGTCCAGTATCTCAAACGAATCAAATAAAACAGACTTTTGAATAACGTCTTACCTCCCGCGAACCCATTCCACCCATTCCAATTTGCAAAGTACTCCCACGGAGTTAGCTGGGAAAAGAAGCCATGAATAATCAAACTTATTCTGTTTGCTTCTCTCTCTATATATCTCTCTCTTCAATGGACAGAGACAACATCCTCATTAATTTTTCCGCCCGGCCACCGACTGAATTAGATCTCCGACCACAGAATTCGTTTCTCCGATGGCTCTGATCAGCGAGGTTAGTTACTTTTTGCCACCAAACTTCCATTTTTTCCGGCGATTAAATCTGCCTACAAGAACATCAACTTTTACTGAATTTACACACAAAAAGGTTTAGATTTCATGTTTTTTCTACGTTTTCTGGCTGGTATAATTAATTTCTCTTTGATCTTTGCGTTCTAACAACCTCCATTTTCACTGTATTGAAAGATCTGTTGGTTAATAATTAGTACTTCTTGTATAATTTGTGCAAAATCAAATTAACATGGTTTATTTGTTGTAATAAATTATTAATCTGGGCCAGATTTTCTCTACAGAACAATGTTTGAAGATGGGGTTGATGGTGAAGCTGAATCACACTGTAAAGTTAATATTTTTTGTTAGATTTCTTGCTCCAAATTATTGAAATAAATTGAGAATTGCTAGCAAATTCTGAGGGAAAAGAAAGTGGGAGCACAAGAAAAAAAAAAGATCTGATTTTTTAGCATAGTTTCATTAAATGGATGAAAGGGGGAAAAGTGTATCTTCTTACCAATTTTACCCAGAAGAGGTTGCTCATGCTCCAGCGACACCAGCAAAGCTGGGTCAGCCCGATCTGAACATAATCTGCAACAATTGGCCCACAGACCCGTTTCATGAAGCTCTTTTTGAAGGAACGCCTGCTAAGAAGAGTTTCAATTGCTGGGACAGTAATTTGGGGTCAACAAGTCAAATTTATAATTTTGGTCAGATGTATAATATATTTTCCGCGGATGATGTGGAAACATGGAGTAATATTTCTTGTAGAGATCTGCTTGCATGTGCAGATGCTGGCTTCGGAAAAGGTTTTGGTGATGGTGGCAGCAGCAGTGGAGGTGGTGGTGGAGCCACCGGAACACAACAATGTAAGCACTAGCATGCTTCTTAAAGTTTCACTTAGTTTAGAGTAATGCATTCTATTAATCTTCAATTTTCATGTGGCATTGCAGATGGTCGGTTATACCCGAATAACTACTTATGTGATCTAAATGCACCACCAGAAACAGTCACAGAACCACTAGTAAACACTGGTCTATCGCTTCAGTTTACACCAGTGACACCGGATCATGTCAAAAGGGTGGAACATAAACAGGTGGCATCTGATATAGTAATTCCAGATGAGGCTGAAAGAGTGAATCTTGCAGCAGATAATGAAGAAAGGTTTAATCTTGATGAACAATCACAGGCTGGTGTTTCTACAATTGTTGAAGCGAATCAAGAGTTTGAAAAGGGATTGACTGAACAAACCGATTTGAATGAAACACCACAACCGAAAGAAAAAAGAAGAAAGCACAGACCAAAAGTGGTTACAGAAGGTAAACCCAAAAGAGCAAGAAAGCCCGCAACTCCAAAGCCCGAAACCCCAAAGCCCGCCACAGGAAAGAGGAAATATGTCAGGAGAAAGGGGGTTGAAAAGCCCACAGAAACACCCACCATGGTGGAAGGAAGTGGGTCAGTAGATCCAAGCCCAGATCAACAAACTAAGAAATCATGTAAGAGAAAGATCAATTTTGATGAGTCTGAGAAAGGAACAGAAGTAGTAGTCGAGAAGACACACATTGATCTCACGGTTGATAAAACATTCTCGGGGAGTCAAGAGGTAGAAACTTGCCAAAAAATAAATGAAACTCAGTCTGCAAGCCCGATTACCCCCAGCAAGACCGAGCTACCACAGGGGAGATCCAAAAAGGACTACACAAAGGCAAAATGCAAGATTAATTTCTCACAAGAAACTCATGATAAAGGACCGAGCAGTGTACCGAGTCCAAATGAATCCCTCTGCAGCACGAGTGCATGTTTTAACAAGGGAGAACTTTCAAGTGAGATTGATGGAATTAAGCGTTTGCAAGAAAATACATTGGAAACTTGTCGGGAGTCTTTGGAGGCATATTTATCGATATATACCGACTGTAACAGTGGCAGCAAACCAGGGATGCAGCTACCTGTGATTAACAACAAAAAGAAAGTCAGAAAGAATCAGGGTGTTATGACAACTGCTACAACTGTCGGTATGCAGATACCAAGTCAAAATTCGAAAAATAAGAAAGGTAAAGCTTTAGCAGTGTATGATTCAGTTTCATTTGCTGGAATGATAGATGGTAGACATCAGCAGCATACATACATGAAATCCCATGCTGCAGATTTCCAAGTTAGTGTAGCAACTAAGAAAAAGAGAGTGAAAAAGTCAATGGTGCCTTCTTTGTATCATGACCACCAGCGCTTCACTAACCAAATAGGTATTTATAAGTTGCTTCATAGTGACTAGTAAAGGTGTTTAAATTGTTAATATTTTTATACAAACACAACAATCTGTTTGTTGTAATGCAGGTTATTATCCAAGATACAAAAACATCTATGATATTGATGGACTTACGAACCAATTTGAGAGGTTACATATCAACAGTGATGCACTTGTTCCATACTTGTCGGGACACCATGAGAAAAATGCTCTTGTTGTATATCAACGGGACGGAAGTCTTGTTCCGTATGAAGGATTGTTTAATCCATTGAAGAAAAGAAAACCACGTGCTAAAGTTGACCTTGATGATGAGACAAATAGAGTGTGGATGCTTTTATTGGAAAATATAAACAATGAAGGAATAGATGGAACAGATGAGGCTAAAGCAAAATGGTGGGAAGAAGAACGAAGAGTATTTCGAGGACGAGCTGATTCATTCATAGCACGGATGCATCTTGTCCAAGGTCAGGATTCTGTGCATGCATGTGTGCACCTTATACAAGATTTTGGCATCAAAAAATAAAATTTTAATTATTTAAATCTTATTACTTTTTATTGGAAAACTTGTTTAAAAAATGTCATCAGTTGACCCTCTGGTAAAACAAAAATCTCCATCATTCAAAGCCCTTTTTTGACAGTTAGCTATAGAACTGGCAGTTTAAACCCAATTACTAATTAATTGGGTAGATTTGGGATTTTTGGTTATGTTTTATCTCCCGCAGGTCAGATGGGTTAAGCTTAAGGATTTAACTAAAAGGAAGCAGGTCAAACAAGTTAAAAGTCATTAGAAATTTATTCAAACACATACAAAAAGGCCTCCTAAATCACTTTATTAAAGAATGTGATTACTTTTATAATCATATTTAGCATGTTATAATCCTACATTTCCCCAAAAGGTGTCAGTGGGTTGACCCTGCCCAACCCATTTCAACTCACACCTGAAATGTAAGTTTTGGTGTTAACCTGGAAAATGTAAGCTTTGCAGGGGACAGACGATTCTCTCGTTGGAAAGGATCTGTTTTAGATTCAGTGGTTGGTGTTTTCCTAACTCAGAATGTATCAGATCATCTATCCAGGTAAGATACAAAAAATTAAATAAATATTAAATAAATCATTGCGAAAGAATCTATTACATGTTCCTCGTGAAAAAAGCTAAAAATTTCCACTCACCATTTCAGTTCAGCGTTTATGTCTCTTGCTGCACGGTATCCCCTCAAACCAAACAGTAGCAATGAGCCTCTGCGTGAAGAGGAATCAGTTCTGTCTGTTAAACTACCTTGCCAAGTAGATGAATCTGCAGACCATGGTCCCATTATACTGCAGGAGGCTGATTCACGTGAAGAAAAAGAAACTGTTAATAGCAATGAATTTTCTAAAAATATTGTCAGTAGTATCGACTTGAACGACAATTCAGAATGTGAAAATGCAGAGTTTCCTGAAAGGGATTTGGCAATGTATAAGGAAGCAGTTATAGATCAGATAGAGGTAAATGAAATAGTCTCTTCACAGAATTCTGCAGACACATCTCCAGGCTCTGCACAATCTTCAATTGCTAATGCCACTGAAAGACTAAATTTGTGCTCCATGCACAACTCTGAAAATGTACAAAAGGAGGGGTCTAAAGCTACAGCTCTTGATGAGTGCGCTTCTTTTGTAGAGTTACTGCACATGCAAGGACCCACAACAGTTGAAAATATTCAAAAGAATAGTGGAATGTGTGTAAGTGAAGAAAGTGGGATATCAGCAGAATCTGCAAGTCAAACTACGGTTCAGATGGTCAAGACAACAAGTTCCCAGGAATCAGCAAAATCCTGCAATAACTGTGAGGTGCAAGAAGTTTTTGATATAACAAATGGCACAACAGATGCTTATAAAGCCAGTGAGAGTAACAACATTGTTGAAGCCTCAGGGAAAATGGTGCAGAAAGTTACTAAAGAGAAAAGTGGAAAGAAACAAATAAAAGTTGACTGGGATAAGCTAAGATTGCAAGCCGAAGTCAAAGAAAAGAGAGAGAAAACACCTTACACTATGGATTCATTGGACTATGAGGCAGTAAGAACTGCAGATGTCAGTGAGGTTGCTGATGCTATCAAGGAAAGGGGTATGAACAATGTGCTTGCTGGGAGAATTAAGGTACCAATATATAATTCCACTATGAGCAATTTTATACTATATAAATGACAGGTGTCAATTTCAACCGAGGTGAAAATGACCCAGAGTGTATTTAAATGGTTACAACCTCTTAAATAGCTTTATTCAAAAATTGAAACTGTTTTGATGTTTTAAAACTCAAACCCTACCCAAGATGCCTGAGTAATAAAACCCTCCCCCCCCAAAAAAAAAAATAATAATAATAATAATAAATAATAATAATAATAAATAAGCAAACACCAATAAAAAGGTCACGTAACAACTCTGAAGTCCTTGAACAGACATACAGGTTTTGATGTTACTTACATTAACACAGGATGTGCTTGACCGGCTAGTAAGAGAACATGGAAGCATGGACCTTGAATGGTTAAGAGATGTTCCACCTGATAAAGCCAAGTAAGCACACAAGAGCTTAAACACTATAATTATTGCTTGAAAACACTACTCTAGTCCAATGTGATAACAAAACATGCTAACATATACGCCTATTTGCTGTTAAAAATAGCTCTTAACATTTTCTGATTTAGGGAGTATCTTCTAAGCTTTAGAGGCCTGGGCTTGAAAAGCGTGGAGTGTATCCGACTTCTAACACTTCACCATCTTGCTTTCCCGGTACGCATTATACTTGAGTAATAGTCAATCGTTCTATTAAGATATTATGATTAAGATATTCATAATTAAAATTCTGGTATTAATATCTTCAACTAGGTTGACACAAACGTGGGACGCATTGCGGTAAGACTTGGATGGGTACCTCTGCAACCTCTTCCTGAGTCTCTTCAGTTGCATCTTTTAGAACTGTAAGCACTAAAGATTATGCAAAGTTTATGACTTATGAGAGAAACACTGACACTTTGGTGTATACACAGGTATCCAGTTCTAGAGTCTATTCAAAAGTATTTATGGCCACGACTGTGCAAGCTTGACCAGAGAACTCTGTATGGCAAAAAAAATTCATGCATTGATAACATACATATAGTAATTATTATTATTATTTATTATTATTTTTGAACAGACATATAGTATTATCACTATCAGATTTGATAACAAGCATACATGAAAACATTTATTAACATGTGGTTTATTGCTCCAATATTGATAGGTATGAATTACATTACCAGATGATCACATTTGGAAAGGTAAGGGTATATAGCTCTTAGCTAAGGAATATAAGACATCTTCAAACTGATGCTGACGTAAGTTCGTAACTTTTGCAGGTCTTTTGTACAAAGACTAAACCAAATTGCAACGCGTGTCCACTGAGAGGAGAGTGCAGACATTTTGCAAGTGCATTCACTAGGTTTGGGCAACTTGTCTTCTCATCTTTCTAACATTGTAATCAGGATAACCTAAATAATTAACTCTTTTCCCTTTAAGATGCGATTTTTCGAATTTTATAACCTCGGTTACATTGTAAATTTAGCGCAACAGACATCAAGGTCCCAACCCATATATACACCGAGTTATTTTGTGTTACAAAATTACAAAAAACAAACCTGACCTCGTGTATCCATCAGGATAGTTGACCGAACCACATAATGCCTAAAGTCGTAAATCCAATGTTCACAGGGAACTAAAGGAATGTGGTGTTGATCACTAACATATTTCTTTTAGAAAAGTTTGACGTGTGGATTCTGGTGCCTTTGCACAGCAATGGCACCATGCCATGGTTATGACCTTGGAAAGCATCATTATCACAATACATACTCTAATGTACTAATGACGACTTCCACTGCAGTGCAAGGCTGTCACTACCAGCACCAGGAGAGAGTATAGGAAGTTTAACAGAAAACAGAACTGGTCAGAACCCTATTGGTATGATAGATTTGCCTCCACCTAGTGAGCTGAAACCGGTTTCAGAAGTCCAAAATTGCAACCCTGTTATCGAAGAACCAGCAACACCAGGGCCTATAGTTGAGGTACCAATAACAGCAGGGCCTATTGTTGAGGTACCAGCAACACCAGAGCCAATAGTTGAGGTGCCAGCATCACCAGAGCCAGAACAGATACAACAAGTATTTGATATTGAGGACTTCTGTGAAGACACTGAAGAAATTCCATTGATCAAACTCAACATCGAAGAGTTCACTCAGAACTTACAAACTTACATGGAAAGACACATGGAACTTGGAGAATGTGACATGTCAAAGGCATTAGTCGCCTTAACACCAGAAGCTGCCTCAATCCCCACGCCTAAACTTAAAAATGTGAACCAGCTAAGAACAGAGCACCAAGTGTAAGTGACTATTATTCCATGCCATTATGTTCATGCTTCTGTTTTATTCCTTATTAGTATTATCAATTAATAGCAGAAAACAAATGTCCAAAACATAAGCCCATGTGTATCGAATATGAAAAAAGAGACTGAATGCATTGTAATTACAAATTAAATCAAATGATTTGAAAATAATCCTACAAACCAAATTACCAGATCATATTAACAGGGCAGTAGTTTTTATAATTCTATGAAATAAAAATGAAGTTATGCCCAGAAAGCGGGAAAGATCAATTTGGAAGCTAATCAGAGTTCAGCATATCTGGGACATTCTAGAAAGGGAACATCCACTACATATGAACTTACAAGATATACAAAGCAGACCGTATATTGAACAAATAGTGAACATTTTGTCAGAACACCATAAAAAAAGCAGTATTTAACTTCAACGATGCAAATTAATTTTGGAAAGACAATGATGTTACCTTTTGCAATGGCGTGTCCTAATGGCTTTTCCATATCAACTTTGCAGCTACGAGCTTCCAGATTCACATCCTCTACTGGAAGGGGTAAGTACACCTGAAAGGAAATTATACTTTAGCCCCTATATTATATTTCTGTTTCTCAACAAATGCTCCTAAAATTTCAGCTGGACACACGAGAACCTGATGATCCTTGTTCATACCTTCTCGCAATTTGGACACCTGGTAAGTAGGAAGTATAGAATAGATATCAGTAGCCAGATACATATAGATGTTCTGAAAGCGCAATTGAAAATATCAAGCTTCTGACTCTCCCAAGATGAAAGCAACATAATCATAATATCATATAAATTGGTTTTGCAAATGCTGGTCAAGTTATTTGTCGTTTCTCCTTTTCTTTATACCAGGTGAAACCGCAGACTCGATTCAGCCACCAGAAGGACAATGTTGCTCCCAAGAATCTGGCGTTCTATGCAACGAAGAAACATGTTTTTTCTGCAATAGCACGCGAGAAGCAAATTCCCAGACCGTACGTGGGACGCTTCTGGTGAGTGATCATGTGCCGGTTCCACTATAAGATCTAGTTAGTGAATAAGAGCCTGCACATACTGACATACAGGATCTGTTTATATCTTATCTCAA
The DNA here is from genome assembly GCA_947179395.2 of Pulicaria dysenterica. Classification (NCBI taxonomy): domain Eukaryota; kingdom Viridiplantae; phylum Streptophyta; class Magnoliopsida; order Asterales; family Asteraceae; genus Pulicaria; species Pulicaria dysenterica. The sequence continues at coordinate 107,892,201 of OX359289.1, forward strand.
TCTTGATTGCATGTCATGGACAGATACCATGTCGAACTGCTATGAGAGGGAGCTTTCCACTCAATGGTACATATTTCCAAGTCAATGAGGTATAGCATGATGCTCGCTTTAATTCTTCCTGAATATTAATTAGTCTTCTCTTATTTTTTTACTTTTAAGGTTGGGAGAATGTTATTGTTCTGTTTTAAAAAAAACATAAGAACTTCGATTGAACCGCAGGTGTTTGCAGACCATGAGTCAAGCCTTAATCCAATTGACGTTCCCAGAGCTTGGTTATGGAACTTACCAAGAAGAACGGTGTATTTTGGAACTTCCATACCAACAATATTCAAAGGTAGATAGAGAAAAGTTTGCTATACATAACACCGGTGTAATGCTTCAAATTAGATTGTAGTGTATACCAAACTTATCATATGTTATTGTTTATCTGCCAGGCCTGACAACAGAGGATATTCAATACTGCTTCTGGAGAGGTATAATGTGGTTCCTAACTTTGCTACATAAAATTCTCTAGCTGCAATAGCATCCAAAGATAAACACAATGGCAATATGACTATAACCTAAGAAACAAAGCAGCTTCTGATTCCAAATCTGCTAATGATGGACAACAATTATAATGATTACAAAGTTGGACTTAGTACAAACTGGGTGTAGATAACTGTAATTTGTGAAACTCCTCTTAAAAGCTCTTGTATCTGTTGAAGTTCCATGATTACTTTGATTAGAGGGCTTCCTACTCTTCTCTAATGAGAAATGTGCTTGAATTAAACCATAGTATCTTGAGTCCGTTATGCAATACTTTAGCAAGTCCACAAATAATTTGTCAAATATATACACTCCTAGTATAACTGTTCTACATTTACTTAAACTTGGTTTTATTCATGTCTTTCAGGCTTTGTCTGTGTGAGAGGATTTGACCAGAAGACACGAGCACCCCGCCCACTTATGGCCAGGCTCCACTTTCCAGCTAGCAGGTTAAAGAAGCCACAGCCAAAGCCTGATGAAAAAGAGAAGCTAATGCAGTAGACGATAAATAACGCAGTTACTTAAGTTCATCCCAGACACAAATGGCAGGAGAACCATGTACAATTAGCAGCAGCAGACATACAGATTTGCCAGAAAAAAGGGCTGTTTATGGCCGGAGTGGCGTAATTCATAGTTTAGGAATCATAGAGACAGAACTTAATTAACTTGTGTAGCCTAAAGATAAAGATTACAATGTTTTCTTATTTAGTTTTCTTCGAGAGATGAACACCTTTTCTTCTGCTAGCAGCTCTTTTTCAGTCTTATACTAATAAAGCAAGTAGAAGAAAGCATTCTAGCAAAGCATCAAATATGAGATTGGCTAACATGAGAAATATTTCATCGGACATCCAGATTGTAGGAATCTCTGTTTCTCAACTAAACTATCTACCTAAAGGCGTTGTGCATCATCATCACACAATCACCAATGGACCGATAAATCTATCAATTTGGGTTTGTCTATAACACTCTAAGATCATGGATAACATCGGGATGCAACGATTTATCGCCGATAATTATACTACCATATATACACAAAAACTCGTATGACCTACTATGATAAACATAAAATTCCAACAATTTTAGCTTGTTTCTCTGTTCAGTGCCATATAACTATGAGTTCTATCTGGCTTAGAGAAAATGAATCGCGTGCTCATCAATGTACGAGTTTATTAAGTCTGTAACGTACCTACTTGGAGTTGATATTCCGATAACGGCACGGACATATACAGTTGTTCCGGCGGAAGTAGAACTGATCTTCATAATGACGGAGGGCAGCGGTGGGAGCCGGTGAAGTGTGAAACTGACGGTGATACACGGATTTTAGTGATTGGGCGATCTTGGTGAATTTTTCCCGCCTTCCCGCTGTGTTTCATGTTATATTTTTAGATGCGTTATGCCACATTTATGCTCATATCATTTTCACTCCCTTATCTTTCTTCAATTTTTATGTTATACCCCTCCTAGCTCTTCCTATTTATTATTAATATATATATTAAAAAATTAAATAAATTAAATGTGTGATTGTGATTAGTTGAGAGGGGATTAGGGGGGTGGGGTGGGGAGTGGCTTCTCATCGAGTCTGGAGACCCGAATAACCTACTTGATTGGGGTACCCGGAGTTTGCGTTTTGGTGTCCCTTCATCTACCCGAAGCTACTCGATGGGATCGGTGAGTGTATAACGACCGACCTAATAAATTCAGGGGCGGACTCAAAAAAAAATTGGCCGGTGACACCATATAATGACAAAAATAAAATTATTTAAAACTGAGGGTGTTGTTCGGGTTTTTTCTCGGGTTCCTAGTTAATCGAGACAGTTTAATAAGGTTTTAGTTGTTGTTCCGATATTATAGGGCCAAATTTAAAAACAAAACACAATTTATATGAAGTCATGTTGATTAAATTGTTATTTTTAGAGTAAACTAATGTATTTTACATGTGTAAATCGAAGATTGAACTATATTTTATCATTTTTGTAAAAAAAATCATTTTTCCTTTAGTTTTGGTGGCATCAAAAAATCACTGGTGGCACCCTAAAATTTGACTAGTAGCACCGGTTCGAAAACGTTGAAATTTTCCATTGCTTATGCAAAAATGACCGGTGTCCCGTGTCACCACTAGGGAACACATAGGTCCACCCATGAAAAAATTAACAAAAATATAAGTTTCATGTTAACTAGTTTTTTTTCTTTTTCTTTGTATTATTATATACGCCCTAGTATACTAAGAGACGTGATTCGTATCCAAAAAAAATTTGTCCATACACATCACGTACAAGCATATGACAGCACATGGTATAAGTAGATAATAAAAAAAACTGTTGTGTATGACAATTCTATTGTGTACGAGTCATCACCCATCTACTAACACGCTATTATAATTCATCTAATGAACTTAGTCAATGCATACCATAAAAGGTCAGAGTTATCATCCAATGATGACTAAAACGTGCATTGATTAGGGTGTGAATGCAAAGTAAATTAGAGTGTATGAAACTATGAATCATGACCTTTTTTTAGGGTTGGGAGACAGAGAAAGGAATCTAATGAAAACGGGGAAACAATAGATGTGTTAGTATCACGGGTGATGTTACACGCACAATTTCATTAAACAAAAGAAAGATATCGATTAAGGGCGAATGCTTACCATCAGATTAGTATACCTTCTAGTGACTCGGCCTTGCAGACTTATCTTATCTATGAAAGTTGGATTCCTTGTCTCACCATCATATCCTCAAAGAAAGTTTGTTTTTAATAAGATGTAATTACTTGTATATAATTAGGTTATTAGACAATATTAATTTTGATGGAAATATATTTATGAAAATTTATGTGATTTTATTGTGCAGTTACTTATGTTAGATCGAAATGTACAAGTAATTTAAAATGGGAGGTAAAAGTTTTTGAAGCATAAGAATTGATTACAATTAGGCATTACTTGGTATGTTCCCTATAACTTATGGTATAATTGGTTATGGGTTTAAGTTTGGATAAAAATGTGTAGATTTAGAAGTAAGTTAGTGTGTATGTGTTTTATATTGTTAAGATAAGGGGTCTTATTGCAAATATTACTGATTTTTTCAACGACAGACATATACTCATGTGATCTACATTTATATCTATGATGAGACTTAAACCCCAACCTCATTTAATCAACCAAGGGGTCAAAACTCTCAGCTTATCTCTCATTGTTCTCCTGCAACCGAATTTGAGAGAGTGAGTTGCTTTTTATTAAGGATTCTTGTTAAACTCTTATTAGAGTTCGTAGACACTTGGTTTGGTACTTGCACTCAATGAACCAGACAAGAGCTTGTATTTAATAAAACCTTGTATAGATGTGATCATTTGAGTCATTAACCTGGTTGGTTGTGTTTGGTGGCTGGTTCTTGAGGCTTTGGTTGTTAAGAACACTTTTGGTTCATACCATCGAGCAATGGAAATTTGATTATAGTTCTATTTGGGTTTAAAGTGTTTAAGAATTCAGGTTTTGCTTTGATTTGTCTTTAAAATTGGTCAGTTTAACCCATTGAAGTTCATACTTAAAATTCAATGTTTTGATCTTCAAAAAATTGTTCTCTTTTATATTTGTTACAAGCTCAAACCAAAAATAATGTGATGTATTTTTGTATTTGGGATTGATTTCATTTTGGTGTAGTTCATACCTAAGGTTTTACAAGAGCGGATGTGTAAAATATTGTCCCACATTGTCTAGTTTGATTTTGTAACATGTTTAATATGGTCATGAGTTACTCCACTCTATTTAATTGGTTTTAACTTGAAATGTCACAAACTTACACTTCGAGATTGTAGCACGAAATGTGTCACTGAAATACGAGTTTTCAAGTTTGTTATCTCCCTTACTCGCGACGCGATTGGCTTTGTGATGATTCCTTGACTATGAGATTGTGATGATTCATGAACCATGGGATTGTGATGATTCCTGAACACTTGTAGTTGTTGAGTAATGCCTCGCATTGGATGAAAATTGATTTTTTAATATGCTTATTTAAGGTCCTAGTCTACTCTACTCATAGCCAATTAGTTTTGGTTAAAACCTCACAAACTACATAGTATCAAAGCAAAGTTCACCTGTGGTTGGTCAAAGGTCACACGTACTCCACCTAAACCACAAGAATCTGTGTGTTAGGCGCGAAAAAAAGGAACGTCACACATGAGGGGCGTGTCGAGTAATGTCTCACATTGGACGAAAAGTGATTTTGTATTGTGCTTAATAAGAGTATTGGGTTACCCCACTTATAGCCAATTGGTTATGAGTTAGAACCATAAACTCACGGTAGTCATGTTTATGTTTGAATATTAGATTAACCAATTAAAAGCCTTGATCACTAATTGTTGAAATAATTATTGTATAGGGTTGGCTTGAGCTTCTTTGCTTAGTGTTTTTGCCTAGTATTTGTAGTGTTCTTAAGCTGTGATCGTCATGCATCATGAGGCGAGTGCAAATGGTTTCACAAACTTGATACACAATCAAGTTTATTTGAAATTGTAATTGGCGTGTATATCATATGATATTTGGTATTATTAAGGTGTTGAGCATGATGACATGAATTCTATGCTTATGGTTACGAACCTTATGAGTATGCTTACATGATTGCTATGTCCTTGAGTGTTGATGATTCTATTTAATTGAACCCTAAGTTTGAAATTTGTTATGTTGTTGGTTTAGTTTTTTAGTGTTCCATGTTTGTATGGTTGGACACTAAATATGACTACAATTGATATGAGAAAGGTTTGCGGATTCCGTTTGGGTTAGGGAGAATTGTAATATCCTGAACACAAATAGAGCTCTAAAGGATGCGATTCAAACAAGAACAAGAACTCATCCAAGTCTTCTATTTCCTTTTAATCTAGTGATTTAGATTAATCATATTATTTTAATTTTTTAATCAATAGAGTATAATGGTAAACTAATATTTTTCATTTGTTATAGTGTGTTCACTAATGAAAACAAATAGAAAAGACATTTAGATTGTAACACCACTTTTTCAAAAGATAACTAAAAACATACTGCTATGTTTTAGCACCCAAAAAGTATCAAAATTTTACAAAATACTGTTAATATTTACACTGATGCTAATCTGTTTATCAAAAGTAGTGTTTAAAACGTTTCTGAAACAAAACCAGGAACTATCCAGCCACTCAAGCCGCTGGGGACTTCCCTTTGCCGGAACCTGACGCACTTGCATGCACAAACACTGAACGTAAGCTAACGCTTAGTGAGTATACTACTGAAATAATAAACATAACATGAGAGTAAGCTTTGTTCAGGATATCTCACATTCCGACTTGTAACCTGCAAATTGTTCAACTGTTAACTGGTCCTAGGGTATACTATACGTCGTGTAAGTAACCCCGGACACTTACTTGGGTATAAGGATCTCAATATACCCCCGTCTCTGTTTGTAATGCTATGCATAATAGTACTACATATTGGAATAACAATATATAACTTTGCATAATCAAATCACGTATCATACATGCAAATGATATACTATTCACTTAGTGCACTCATATAAACTAATCTGGTAAAAGGTAAGTACACTCACCTTAGCAGCAGTTAAGAAATATACTTCTATCACATAAACGTGAACCTCTTATTGCCTACAAGCAATAAACAAGTACCGCATTAACTTCTACACAGTGTTGCGAACGATTCTGACTAATTGCCAACACAATCAACATAAAACCCCCTTTACGGCCATAAAGGAAATCCTTTACGCCCGTAAGGGTCCTCCCCAATCAACAAGGCCTACGGCCGTAAGGACTTATACTTGCGACCGTACGGGTGGTTCTAACCTGGTCTACGGCCGCATGCTATGTGCTTGCACCCGTACACTTGTTTGTATCGTCCGTAGACGGTAATCTTACAAAATACTCACTTACGCCCGTAGGGAACCTTTCCTACGGCTGTAGAGGACAAAACAACAAAACCCCTTTAAACTTGCTTACGCCCGTAAGGGATAACCCTTACGGCCGTAAAGACAGTCGGTACAACAAACCTTCATGCTCTGTTCGACGACAACAACTGAAACTCGGATTTTTCACATGTAAAACCACAAAAACTCAGATTCAAACATTCCTACTACTTCTCTAACATGTAAAAGCTATTAAAGCATCTAAACAACATCAAAAACACCACAAACATGCTACTAGCAAGGATTCAACCCTTGAATCCCTTACTTAACTCACAAACCCAATAAAATCATAAAGAACTCATACCTCTTGCTTCTAAATCACTAAGGGATCAATTCCAGATGTTTAAAATTCACTTTGGCAATCAAAAACAGCCAAGAACAGATGGACCAAGTGTGTGTACGTGAGTGTGTATTTGGAACTAGCTAGGTACTTTGACTACTCATAGTCAAACATGATATACATAACAACTTTAGCAACTTGGCACAAAGGGTCCCTGCACTTTAACTTTCATATCTTGTCACTTTTAATCCCTCAACTATTAGTTAGCACATACTATACAAAAGGCAACTTACTAAACACATAAACACTTAATATTTAGATTAAGATCACACATAACAAGAACTTTCAAACCTTGGGGCGTTACATAGATAATGTGTTCGCGCATGAACAACCTAACCTAGTTTTTTCATGTTCAATGTCTACGTTATCGGTAAACAACAAAGACAAAAAAAATTATCATCAATTATTTACTTTTTTTTAACAGCTGAACACACGCACACACTCAGTGGGGAACACCATACAACACCTTATAACCGCTAGGCTACAAACTCTTTGGTAACAATTATTTACTTGTTACACATACTCATTTAGTTGAACAAAAACTACAAAATTAGAACGTACATCAATTTGGCCTAAAACAAATCAACTATTGTTCACTAGTGAATAAGTGTAAAAAGAGACGTGTAAATAGGGTGACCATTAGTGAACTTAAGTAAACCTTGCTCAACGTTATGTTTGTTCATATGTAAATTAAAAGTCGTGCACAACCCTAGAGTCATAAAAGGACCCCTATTTACTCCCTAAAACCAGCCCCATACCCTTAAAACTCATACTCCGTCCCTCATTTTGAAGTTCCAGGTCTACTCTTTTAGATTCGTTTTCTTTATCGTCTTTTGTACATAAAAAATCATGGACTTAAATACTTAATTGTTTAGGTCTAGCAAATTATTTATAGCCAACCGAAAACTACTCACTCTATAATATTTTATTTGTTTAAGATTTTTTCCATTTGATTTGGTAGATATGTATCCAACAACAACAAATCCAATCGAAATAAAAACTATCGTCAATCTAATCTTGGGGTTAGGATCATCTCATGTTGGGTACTGATCATGTTCTCTCACAATCATGTGAATGGACCCTACAAAGGGGACTCATTCTTGATTAAAATAAGAGTCCTACTCTCATGTTTGTGAGAGAACATGACATGTTCGACCCAAACATGAGAGGATCTTAACCCCTACTTTTGATATAAATAATAGGTAACATCTATAAAATTTATTATACAATCTTAGCCGTTAATTTAGATTAACATTTTAAATTATAAAATATGAACTGAGTGGGGGTCAATGGACGGAAACTCTCTCATTTATGAGGTGTGGAGTGCACACTCGTTTTAATTGATTGAATACCAAGTGGGAGTCAAGGGAGCAGCAACCCTATTGTTGAAGGACAATTTTATGTATAGATTCTATTGGGTTCATTCCTCAGTTCATACACGGAACAAGAAGTTAAGCTTTGGATCATCCCAAAGTAATATCTCTTGAACCCGAATCATTAGGGGCGAATATTTACTTTTGGAAAGCGTTTATACACAATCCAATCGATTATCCAAGTTAAATCTATCAATTCGTCAAAATTTATCTACATGTTACATGCCAAAAACCGGCTGAAAAGTATGGAAGACTCCACATAAATTATCCCTTATTTTAATTATTATTAAAATAATCAGAAATGAGACTTTAGTTTTGAAAGATGATTTTAAGCTCATCTTAAGTCACAAATTTGTGGCTTTAACCCTAACCAATATGGGACTCTAATCAAGGTGACGGTCTAGACCACGCCAACTTCCTCTAAGGAAGGATCTTGCCCGATTCGAGAGTGTATGGTTATGTACTTGGACCATGTGGGTCTAGACTATGTACTTGGACCCTGTGGATCTAGAGCCTAGACGCCGTCTAGGCATCCAAGTTACGGATACAATGGTCACAAAAAGAAAAAAAATATAAAGAAAAAGAAAAGGGAATTACAGGTTTACACAAAGTGCAGAATCATTCAAGGTTCAAGAAAGTAATTTAAATACCTCTAGAACAATCAATTCTACAAGCCAAAACCTGGCCTTGAATGCACATGGATTGTATATATAATACAGGCATCCAGATTTGCACAGTAAAGCAGCAAATTCACATACTTACTTGGCCTCTCTTACCGAATTCAATTAACCTATCAGTCCTAGAGAGCATCCGAGAGACCTGGAGAAAGAACAACACAAGAGTGAGATTATACACAATGACAGAGTCATCATTAACCCAATGCATAAATCCCCTTTTCAATATACCAAGATAAACTAAAAGGAAAGAGAAAACAAACCAGGTGATTTCAGTCATGAATATTACTACTAAAGAGCTGGGGTATAGATGCTAAGATTACCCAAGTGGCAGTCTTCTTTAGACTTCAAATTGTATAAAACCTAATAAGGCAAGTGCTAGCAAGAAAAGTTGACCAGTACTCGAGCAACAAAAGAACATTCAAAATAAACTGTAATTACGCAGAATTTCTATTGAAAACTAGATGAAATAAGGAAACAAAATAGTCGACCGAATTATTCTATAATAGTTTTATCGGTCTAAAAATCCCTATCAACCCAACCCAACCTACTTAGGATTCAAAAACCATATTGATTGGTCTTCCCATCTCTGGACTGGCTAGTTTCACCACTCAACCAATTCTCAGCACCAGAATCTGCTAAATTCCAGAAATCAGGCAGCTCACCACCACCCACACTAAACGCAGACAATTCATAGTTTCCAGCATCATTCCACACCTCATTTGGCATTGCAGCACTTGTCTCCAAATCATAGTTCCAAATCTCTTCCTGTTTAACAGCTCCAAAATCCACATTGAAATCATGTTCTTCTTTTGGAGGAGGATCTTCGGCTAGAGCCAGTTCCTGTGAACTGGTATCATGTAGTTGAAACGGTACAAATTCTGCATTAGAATCAAGAGCTCTTACCGTGTCATCAACTGTGAATGGATCCAATCCATGATTAAGATCATCAGGTTCATGTTTAATAAAATTGCGGGCCATTCTTGGAGATGAGATAAGACGTTGCTCTTTCTTGAATTTTGGGATTTGAAAGACTTTAGCCAGGGATGAGACCATCTGTTTCTGCCTATCTTCAGCCGCTAGGAGCCTTTTGTTCACGATTTCCATATATTGATGGGTCCCACGTTGCTGCTGTTGTAGATCGATCACTTCTTGCATCATCTCTATCTTTTCTCTCTGTAATCTTCCTAGCTCAGCTTCAATTGAAAGACTGCTTCTTTCTTCAGAAACCTGTTGAGATTGCAGTGACTTGCGCCTTTGAATGTTTTTCAAGAGGTGTCTTTTTCCTCGAAGGAAGCTTTCACAAGCAAATTCCCACCTGTCTGTATCAATCTTGCGAAATCCCTGAACTCAATCACCCACAAACAAGTTTGAAAAGGGAAAAAATAGGCCAACAAAAAAACATAATTTAGATTATTAGCACAATAGAAGCAGAATTTTTACATGAAAACAAACACAGCCCATAAACAGGAGGAAGAGTCTTGGCAAATCTCCAAATACAAGAGCAACCCGAGTCACATACAAGAAAAATTTACTATCGCGCAATTCTAGCAATAAATTGGTCAATAGATACAAATGAATGTTTTACCAGAAACCAAAATCTACATCCAGCAACATGATTCTTCTATGTTCAGAAGATAAGCAGTACCTCTCATTAATACAATAGAAAAAGGGTCAGTTGAATTCTTGATATACACATGTTTAAGCCGATGAAAACCAGATTATAATCACGGGCAAAATGCCAAAAAGGTAAAAATACTATACAAAAACATGTTTTGAAAGCGGGTCGCATTAAACTAAGACAATTAAAAGAAGCTGATTACTGCACTGGAGACATATTGGTAAGTTTGTTACCTTTTTGTGCATTTTGCCTGAAAAACAGGAACAAAGACGAGGTATCTGATAACATATTAACATTTTGTGCCTACAATGAACACATAAGTATAACCAAAGGGAGCAGCAAAGTATCCAAGTACCCAACTCAAATGAGAATTTTAAAACAAACTCCCTCCATTATCTGTCTAATACATTTATACATATTACATTGAGAATATACAAGAAGCAAATAAAAGAAAGAGACTTTACATAATAAGAAAACTAAGCTACAGATGTATAAAATAGCAGAAAAACATGAAAATTTAAAAGAAAAAGAATGAGAAACAAAGGAAGTAACAAAAGTAAAGACTGTACATACAAAACTAACATAGCGACCCCAGTGATTAAGGGTCAAGGGTGTTAGAAGCAGATATATACGCACATATGTGTTAAGCTGTCGAACAAAGCTTGATAAATTGTTGTGCTTGAAGTTTTTAGGCAAGATTCTCCTCGCGAACTCCACAGGATCCCACACAACAAAGCTTGCACCAGTATCACTCCATGAGATGATCTGGTCCAACCTCGGGTCATCCACCAAATCAAAAGTTTTTGACAAGAATGGCGGGATTGGTGTCCCTTGTAAACAATCAAGGGGTTGGGGAACATGGACATCCCTCTCACCATTTCCAGTCTCTACGGCTCCATCAGCGTCGTCTGTAGAAATCAGAAAGTGATTACAGAGCAATTATATCAGATTCAAATCAAATATGAGAAAAAGCTTTTCTAATTAATCACGAATATACCGAGAAATAGAACAGTCCATTGAAAGTAATTGCAGAGCAATTACATCAAATTCTAATCAAAAGAGAGAAAGCTTTTCAAATTAATCACGAAAATACCAAGAAATAGGGCAGTCCGTTAAAGATTTTCAGAATTTTGTTGAATAATAAGGTCGCGTTTTGTTGGCATAGTAAAAAGAAATTAAACATGAAAATCACGATCGGACTTGTTCAAGCTAAAACCAAGAAAAACGGCAAGTTTTAGGAGGAAAGCTTCAAAAAATTTGAAGAACAAATACATAATGAACTCCAGAGTTCAAAAATTCACCATAAAAGCAAAACGGTGAGAAACTCTAGCCAATAGCAAACATAATAACAAGCAATACCCACCAAATGACATGGAAATCGGAGTTGGCTGCTGGCGGCAATCCGGCAACGGATAAGAGCCGGGTCGTAACGGGTAAGACCCAGGTGAGCGATACGAAGCAGACGAAAGCGAGCGTTTATAAAAAGGATCCATGGATTCAGATGATGTAGAAGAGATTGATAATGGTCGGTGAAGAGTAGAGGAATTGGTCCCATGTATGTATATTTATAGGTAATGTATGCATTTGCAGACAAGGTGTTTGATAAAAATCTTGAGAGAGGCGGTGGAGGTCTGATACTGTTCATGTTGGGCGTAGAGTGAAGCTTCGAAGAGGAAAGGTCGAGTAGATATTTTGTTAAATGAAGAACGGACAATGATTCGTCATCGTTCGCTGTTTTTGATTTTATGATTCATATTAAATTATTATTTAATCTAACCAACCAGGTTATGTTGCTTAAAATTTAAGGTATTAAATTAACCAATCAGCTAATTGCTATTGATCTACAGAAATTGGTTCCTTCTAGATGTAAGAAGTGATGAGTAGTCAAAATTTTAATTAAAAATGATATGTTATTTCTCTCTATTTTATCTTTTTATGTTTTTTAAAATGGTATGTGAATTTTTTTTTTCTATATTAATTTTGATATTAGTACCAATCTTATGAGTATAAAAAAAATATAATTGATATATATTATCTCTCATTTTCAATTTAGATTTGATATTGTATTTTACTAAAAAGTTAAAACATATTTGGTTGCAGAGACGGAGCTAATAGATTGACTAAATGGTGTATTGATAAATAATATTGGTTTTGAATTGGTCTAGTATTAGATACTTGATTGTGTACATCCTATCTTAGTGTAGTTTATTAAAAGTTAGTGTTCATATGACATTAGTCATAGTTAAGAGTACACTTCGTAAATACCCTTAAAGGTATTTGATTATTTCACTAATTGATTGATACTTAATACCAAGATTATACAACTAGTATCATAGCCAGAAATTGATCCAAATGTGAGTTTTTGATTTGTTTTTTGTTTAGTTTTGGTTTGACAAATGGGTTACTTCCATCACATACATTGGGGCTTAAAACTCATATTGATTTTTGGTTTTTAATTCAAATAGATCTTTGGGTTAACGAATTTGGTGTTTGAATCGAAAAGTAATTTGGTTGGGAATCGGAATCATAGAATCGACTTACGGGTCAGATAATAAAACCCACACCATCTCGCCAATTGGAATTCACGTCAAACGCCAAGTAGCTTTTTAGGTTTGTAACAAGTAATCCACGCCACAAGGGTTTTTAATTCCACACCAACTAGCTTTCAAATTCACGTCATTCTTTACCAACTCAAGCATAATTCTACACCAACATACGGTGTTTTTGTTTCATGTCAATCTCAACTCACACAGACAACAAACTAATGCCAAGTGTTATTTCACGCCAACTTCAATTTGCGCCCTGAGTTTAAAGCGAACCCAATCCAAGTTTTCGATCTAATAAGTGGACAATAAAATTTAATCAACCATTAATTTCCACTCAACGATCCAAAATTTTCAAGTGTCATATAGAAATATCTCAAAATGTATGAGTGAGTAGAAAAAACCAAAACCGAACCAAAAATCGAAAAAACAAAAAAAATGAACCAATAAAATAACCGACGGTTATGGTTTTTGAAATTATGAAAAACAACTTTTTTGGTTCTATTTTCATTCTTTTAATTTTCAAAAAGCGAAAAAACCCGAACCGAACCTTTCAAAAGGGCAATAATGTAAATATACATATCCAAAAAAATCAAATATCATATTACTTTCCTATTTACATGGTCACCCCCCATTTACATTAGGGTTCCACATAAGAGGCCTCACACCGATTTAGATCTCCTTCGCAGTTACAGCTTCGTTTGGTCATCAGACTACTCGATTGAGTTCACCTACATCACTTCGTTTCGAGTTGACGAGTTTACTTATTCTCGACTTTATCCATTTCTAGCTTAATATAGAAAACCCATTTCTAACTGTTTATCTCGATTTTCAAGTTCTAATTATCTGAGTTGTATGCAATTCATCTGGAGTTGGTTGTTTACGTCCAATTTTAGTTTAGCTAATATGTTATTTATCGATTTGCTTTAAATTTTGATTTGTTTCAACTTTGGCTTTGAAGTTTAAACATTTGATAAACATCTTGTTGTATCAATTGTAATGATGGTTCTTTATGTTTTTAATACAACTTCAATCTTGTTTAATTACATAGTTTAAACATCTTGTTGTATCATCTTGTTGATAAACATCTTGTTGTATCAATCTTGTTGTATCATTTTGTTGATAAACATCTTGTTGTATCAACTTTGGCTTTGAAGTTTAAACATTTGATAAACTTGAATTAGGTGACACGTATCTTTATGTTTTTAATACAACTTAAATCTTGTTTAATTACATAGTTTCACAATGATGGTTCTATGGCTTCAAATCTTGATGATTAAAATGCAAAAGTTGTAAAACTGAACCATTTCGAAAATGAACGGTTTTGGTTTTGGTTTTTCAAAATGAAAATTGACGTTTGGTTTCGGTTTTATGCCAATATCAAACTAAACCGAACCGTGCTCACCCCGATTAAAATGTCAAAAGTAATACTTGCTATTGTTTGAGACACTAAGTGACGTGTCTTATTCATAGGGAAATTTACGTTATGGAGGCTTTGTTTCTTAAACTACATTAACATAAAGATTTTGGTCTGGAGATGATGTAATCTATGAAAGAAGGACCGACAATCATTACACGAACACTTTTTACTCAACCAGACAACGATCCTCTTCTACGAGAAAGACGAATACCTTCTAATATTCTTAAACTTCATGAAACTCCTCTATCTAACAACCTTCCGTAAAAGTTACCATACCTATAGTCGAACCTACGATGGTTGTAAAGTTGGAGGTTACTATCTCAGCTATCACTACCTCTACCAATTTTGGGTGAATATGACTTGTCACCTGAATAAAATTCTATATGGTTTGTTTTTAACAATTTATTTATTTTTATTTATTTACATAATCAACTCCAAGGTAGCTAGTAGTTGGCTTGATTTTTATAAAAGGTAATAGGTTCAAACTTCATCGAGAAAGTCATTAAAAAAACAAAATGATTTACACGAGGCTTTTATTGTCTTCCTATTACGTCTGGATGAAAGCAAAATAATATATTAGCATATTACACGCATGTTTTATATGATTTGTTTATCGTCTACCCGTTTATGTCTTAGCCACGGGTAGCCCCTTTCTCATAATTCTATTGGGTTTTTAACACCAACACTTCATTATTCTTGTTATCATGGTTATCATTGCCTCATGAGATATTCAATATGTCGCAAGTGGTATTGATAGTGTACATGTGGAGGTGCCATGTCATCAAGTTAGTTAAGCCACATCATGTGTTGTTAGAGTCAGTTTGTTATAGATAGCTATGAGCTCATCTAATATAGATGTTATCTCTTCTTTGTATTGTAACTCAACACATGATACACAATTGATACTTCTCTCTCTCTACTTCTATATTCCTTTACACCATGAAATCTTTCATGGTATCAAAGCTATGGTTCATCAGTTCATGGCAAATCTGATCTTGAAGACACAGTAACAATGCAAACAAAATTGAAGATCAAAATTGATGAACAACATTGAAGAACAGAATCAGATCTGATCTGAATCACAGAAGAACATATCAGAATCAAATCAAAATTGCAGAATCAAATCAGAAGCATCGGTTTTCGATCAGATTCATAAACACAAACAGATTGAAGCAGATGATTGAAGTGTTTCGGTGTTTTGGTCTGATGGCAATTTTCTTTGCGTCGTATATGCCATGACGACTTGGAAGAAGACTGACGATGTTGATCCTAGCCGGAGTTTTCTCTATCATCGGAGTTGTGTTTAAAGGTAGCGGCGGCCGGAATAATGGTACTGATGACGGTCGTGGTGGCTTTTGGCGTTTTGAGTCCACTGGAAATCGAGAAAAGAGAAGAAGCTATGGTAAAAATCGAGGGGCAAATCGTGGTGGTCACGGTCGTGGGGGTCGGATATTCACTGTAGGTGGCCATGGTGGTCAGAATAGGGATCTTCACTGCAAGTCGACCTCTAACCCTAGTTCTTTTAATCTAATTGATGATATGCAATTTGGGTCTCCACAAGATAAGCATTTTGGGTCTACTAGTACTCACCATGGTTTGTTTGTTTCTGCCGATAACTCTAATCCTTTAGAGGATTCCATGGCACATGGGCATGTGAATTTTAATAATATTGGGCCTGCGAATTTTAATAATCCATATGCAAATTCAAATGCATCTTATGATCTTATAAATTCTGATGAATCAGTTGGGTTTGCAAATTGGGCTCAAGCCCAGGCTGTTTTTGGCCCACAATATTTTGCAAATTGGGCTTCACTTAGTAATAATAACAAATGTTACAAATATTGGGCTCCCGAGCATGCCTTTATGGCAAATTTTAAGCAAACAAATACTTGTGATTTGGTTGACTCTTGGTTACCGGATTCTGGAGCTACTTCCCACATGACGTATGATCCTGCACTTGTTCTTGATCCTCAACCATACATCGGGAATGATCGAGTTATAATCGGAAATGGTACGGCCCTTACTATTACCCACATTGGTCACTTTGTGCTTCATCTTCCTCATTGTACTTTACGCCTTAATCATGTGCTTCTTGTACCTACTCTTAAGAAAAGTTTGTTATCGATCCCCCAGCTTGTTCGTGATAGTTCATGTGTTGTTTCCTTCTCATCGTTTGGTTTCTTTGTACAAACTTTGACGGGACAACTTCTTCATCACATTCCGCTTAATACGTACAATGTGTATGGTCTCTCTGCTACATCTACAAACTCTTTGTCTTTATCCCAGCTATGGCACACGCGTCTTGGGCATCCTGGTTCATACGTTTTACGTAAACTTTCCTTGTTAAATAAAGACGATTCAATTCCTTGTAATTATTGTAATATTTTCAAAATAACGCGAAAACCATTTGTTTCAAATGTAATCCATTATGTGGTTCCACTGCATATTATACATTGTGATATCTGGGGTCCCTCACCTGTTGCTTAGTACTGGTTATCGGTATTTTATCACATTTATCGATGATTACAGTCGTTTTGTCTGGCTGTATCCCCTTACTACTCGTTCTCAAGCTTTTGAAGCTTTTTGTCATTTTAAAATTCATGTTGAGAATCTGCTTTCCACAAAAATAAAAATCTTTCAGTGTGATGGCGCTCCAGAGATTACTAAGGGTCCCATGGCACGATATTTGTCCGAGTGTGGTATCTCGTATCGTATTTCGTGTCCATATACACCGCAACAAAATGGTGTTGCAGAACATAAAAACCGACACTTGTCAGAGGTTGCTCTTACTTTGTTGCATCAGACGAATCTATCGAAATATTTTTGGGCTGATGTTTTTTCTACTGCTGCTTATTTGATAAATAGGCTTCCATCTCAACTTCTTGGTCATAAATCACTGTTTCAGCTCATTTTTCATACTTTGCCTGATTATACCATTCATCGCACTTTTGGCTGCTTGTGTTATCCATATCTTGGTCATCTTCATCAAGACAAGTTGTCTCCCAAGTCTGTTCCATGTCTTTTTCTTGGCTATGCTCCAAATTACAAAGGATATATTTGTTTCGATCCTTTGTCATCGAAAGTTCATACGAGTCGTCATGTTACTTTTCATGAGACTACGTTTCCTGATTTTCCAAACAGGTCATCTTCCTCTGTTTCAGTTCGAGTCACCATTCCGTCTATTCCTTTTTCCTCACCTATACCACCCGCTTCCTCTGGTGACTCTTTTTTTCCGTCTACTTCCACCTCATCATCTTCTACTTCTAGTTTTTCACCTCCACCTCCTCCTTCACCCCCTCCTCCACCACCACCTTCTGCTCCTTCGACTGTCTCTCATCTTATGGTCACTCGTTCTCGTGATCAAACCCGGTCTGTTAAACAGTTTCCTGATCATATTGTGTATCTTGCTGAGTCTGTGTCCCCTCCGACTAAAGAACCTTCTTCATATTCACACGCTAAAAAGTGGCCACAGTGGTGTAATGCTATGGAGTCCGAACTGTTTGCCTTATACTCGAATCAAACCTGGGTTCTGGTTCCTTCTCCTTCTGGTGCAAACATTGTGGGTTGTAAGTGGGTTTATCGAATTAAACGAAATTCGGATGGTACTGTTAGTCGGTATAAAGTCCGGTTAGTTGCTAAAGGCTATTCTCAGACAGAGGGCGTTGACTACTTTGAGACATTTAGCCCTGTTGTCAAACCGACTACCATTCGTACAGTTTTGTCTATGGCTTATACCAGGGGATGAAGTATTAGACAGGTTGATGTCAATAATGCATTTTTGCATGGTGATTTGTCAGAGACGTTTTATATGAGACAGCCTCCTGGCTATGAGGATGTTACTCGACCTCATCATGTTTGCTTGCTTCGCAAAGCTTTATATGGGCTTAAGCAAGCTCCTCGGGCCTGGTTTGTCAAGTTGTCATCTGCATTACTCGGTTTTGGTTTTACACGCTGTGTTTCAGATACATCTTTGTTTGTTGTTCATACAGCTACTGAGGTTTGTTATGTTCTTGTGTATGTTGATGACATTATTATTACGGTTAGTTCTTCGGAGTATGTTGCTACACTTATTGCTAATCTTAACTCGAGGTTTGCTCTCAAAGACCTTGGGCCAATTAGCAATTTCTTGGGTGTTCAGGCCACTTTTGCTGATGGTTGCTTACATCTTAGTCAGGATAGATATGTTCTGGATTTACTTGAGCGTTTAGGATTACGGGATTGTAAGCCATTATCTACCCCCATTTCTCCCGGACGGTTGTTATCTCGACATTCATGGATTCCCTTATCTGATCCTTCATTATATCGGAGTACTGTTGGGTCGTTGCAGTATCTGGTTTTAACCAGAGCAGAGATAGCTTTTGTTGTTAGCAAAGTATCTCAATTTATGCATTGTCCTACGGATTGTCATTGGGTGGCTGTGAAACGGATCTTAAGGTTTTTACGTGGCACTCTTACACATGGGTTGATTATTCGGAAGTCCTTGAGTTTTGATTTGCATGCTTATTCGGATGCTGATTGGGCTGGTTGCCCTGATGATAGGAGATCTACCACTGGATATGCTGTTTATCTTGGTGGTAATCTTATCAGTTGGAGTTCGCGGAAGCAACAGACTGTTGCTCGTTCTAGTACAGAGGCTGAGTATCGTGCTTTAGCGCAGACTGCTTCTGAGATATCTTGGCTACGTTCACTGTTACGAGAGTTGCATGTTACTCTTGTGTCCTCGCCTACTTTGTGGTGTGATAATTTGGGTGCTACTTACTTGGCTGCAAATCCAATATTTCATCAGAGGACTAAGCATATTAAGATTGATCTTCACTTTATACGTGATATGGTGCTAGCTAAGACTTTGGATATTCGCTATTGTCCTACAGTCTTGCAGCCTGCTGATGTGTTTACCAAAGGACTTCCGGCTGCTCGTTTCCTTTCATTATGGTCCAAGCTGTGTGTTGCTACTTGTTGGAGAGATAGCAATATCAAACCTAAATCAAACCTGTCTATTAAGTAAAATAGGATTTGATGTTAACAAAACCATATATTCAGTTTTGGACTTAGATTGATGAAAAACATGTGTTGTTTTTCATCTTAGACTTAAAAGAATTTCTAAGTAAGAAATGTCAGCTGACGAATCATAGTGTCAGCTGAACACTGAGTATCAGCCAAAGGACCAGCTTCAGGAAGATCAGCTAAGAAGAAAAGACAAGTCAAGAAGCATCAGCTGAGGATCTACATTGGATCAGCTGATGGTCCAAAATCATCAACTGAGGAAAATTTCAAGATCAGCTGAGCTATCAAGGACAGCTGACACAATCACATTGATCAGCTGATGCCTCCCATCTGTCAGATAAGGTATTTACTACTTATTCAATCTTTCCTTCAGAAGCTGATCATACTCAAACGATTAGCTGAGCCCTTGGGATCAGCTGACAGTTTAGTCTGATCAGTTGGTTAGCTATATCTTGATTTATATTATTTGCTGAGCATTTCGATCAGCTGAGCAAATCTAGTCAGCTGAGTCTTTCTCATTTATCCTTAGCTGAGCAAATTTACATTTACAGTTCAGTGTCTGTTAGCTGAGTCATTATTCTATATCTCAGTTAATAACTTTTCTATGTAATATTTTCTTTAGTCAAAGGCAGAACATGTGTTGTTCTTATTATGCCTTAGATCCTTCTTTGTAAAAGTACTTAGCACTTTTTGTATCTGCAAAGAAACAAAAATGATAGATCTTTATCCTCTGGAAAAGGAGAAAGATACTTTAGAAGAGAAGATCTCGAATATATGCTTCAACAACTAAGTATGGCTGACAACTCTATACTTGGTTAAGTCAAATCTTCAGAAAGCATGATGTTGATTAAAACACAAGCGTGAAAGGAGAAGTTTACTTTTCCAAGATATAAAGGTAGTACTTTAATAATATAATAATAGATAGTGGGTACACTCATTACTGAAAAGTATGTTCACTTTATACACTTTTTGTATAAAGTTAACTTACTTTTCACCCATTAACTTTATCTATTATAATATTATTAAAACAAATACTTTTGTCTCCTTCTCTCTTCATCAACCCGGACACACCTTGCTTATATATACTCATGCATGGAAACATGCTAAGTATGCGTTGAAAAGCACTGAAATCTCATAAGTTGAGAATTAGAAGAGTTATCATTTTACTTTCAGTGTAACAAACTTGTTCATGTGTTGAACATCTTAGACATTAGTTGTTTAAGATTAACATTGTCTATGTGTTAGACAAATCTAGTTGCCACCTTTTATTGAACTTAGATTTTCCGCATCTAGTTCATGTAATTCTTGATTAACATCAATAAGAATTATATAAAAGTTAACCGTGTGTCTCTTAAATTTTTATTTGCTAAAGTTTGTATTCAACCCCCCCTTCTACAAACATTTGTTGTTGTAGTATCCTTTCGGGACCAACACTACTCCCGCACAGCTTGAGGGGGGATGATAGTGTACATGTGGAGGTGCCATGTCATCAAGTTAGTTAAGCCACGTCATGTGTTGTTAGAGTCAGTTTGTTATAGATAGCTATGTAGGGGTGAGCATGGGACCCGGTAGACCGGAAAAAACCGATAAACCGGACCGGACCGGACCGAGACCGGTCAGGACCGGGCCTGGTCGGTCCGGTCTTCGGTCCTTGTTTTTTATAGATTTCGGGTTTCGGTCCGGTCCGGTCCGGGCCGGTTTTGTTTGAAAAATGTAAAAAACAACTAAAAGACCGAAAAAACCGACGAACCGGACCGGACCGGACCAAGACCGGGACTAGTCGGTTCGGTCTTCGGTCCTAGTTTTATCTACATTTCGGGTTTCGGTCCGGTCCGGTATTTTCCGGTCCGGTCTGGTTTTTAAACCGATCTCACCCCTATAGCTATGTGCTTATCTAATATAGATGTAATCTCTTCTTTGTATTGTAACTCAACACATAATACACAATTGATACTTCTCTCTCTCTCTCTACTTCTATATTCCTTTACACCATGAAATCTTTCAGGTATAATATGAAATTACTGAAATGCCCCTTGAATTCTCTCGTAGTGATTTTATATGATTATTAATCAAATTTGGACTTTGGAGTACTTAAGATTGGATCCGAAAGCCCACTAAAAATTGGGCTTCATTTTTTACCCTTCTTCTAATGGTCTAAACTCACAAGAGGAGAGAGTGAGAGACAGTCTCCACCTGAAATTCTGAACAAGAACAAATATATAATTGCAAAGGGCAGCTCTTGATCTGTATACCTGACTGACGCCTTTTAATATCTTCATCCAATTATTCGTACGAAATCTATCGTTTTCTCTCACAACCATTGAATCCGGACTCCTGCCACCGGTTATTCTTGTCTCGTTCTTGATTTTTTTTCCTTTATCGATTTATGTTTCTGTAATAGACGCTCGTTAGGGTTAGGGTTAGGGCTAGGGTTTTCGTTTTGATTATCCCCAATGTTTGTTGTAACGAATCGTATGAAGTTTATAGTGAAATTAATTCATCTTTGTAAATTGTAAATCGCTAATTGTAAACACAGATTAATAGCTTTTTTTTTTCTTTTTAATTTTCTTTTGATTTTGTAAAAATTGATTTGGCGGGGTGTTGAAATGGAGATGGACAGTAGTTCTCGCAGATCATTCGATAGATCATCAAGAAACACTGCTACGCTGAAGAAACCTCGATTAATAACTGAAGAGCCAACGATGATTCGAAGTAATAACAATAATTCGAACGGTAACGGTAGACCCGCCGTTCAAAGGCAGTCAATGGGGTTTCGACCTGCTGTCGAGAGAGATGGAGATGGTTATCAGCCGCAATCGTTATCTCAGATAAAGCAGCAGCAGCATCAAGAACTTGTGAGCCAGTATCGGACAGCTCTTGCTGAGCTGACTTTCAATTCAAAACCAATCATCACTAACTTGACCATCATTGCTGGAGAGAATTTGCAAGCTGCTAAAGCTATTGCTGCCACAATCTGCAATAATATTATCGAGGTGATGATTCCGGTTACTATGGTAGTGCAGATATTAGCTGTCTTAAGTTCTTGACTATCTGCTTGAATGTACAATAGAAATAGAAAAGGGATATTGTTTGCTTTGTGGCTACTGCTACTATTTGATTTGGGTTGATGCAATTTGAGTGACAGTGCTAACCTGTAAATAGGATTGTGAGTAGTGATTTCTTTGGGCTTCCAAATATTGCTTTAATGATCTTGCTACAGAAGTACAGAAATGAAAATAATATTTCCTTCTTTCTTTTGTGTACATATCGCTAAAAAATCCATTACAGAATTAGCAGATGAAATAATTCTCTTCCTGATGTTGGTTTGCCGTGACTTTTGCATATCCACAACTGCATTGTTCGCGGGAATCGTTGATCATTTATTCATTCAGGAATTCATTATAGGGTTCTAAATGAATGTTCAAACTGATTGTCTGTTGAATTATCTTATTGGTGGCGTCTTCTGCAGAATTGAATGCATTTCCGTTCATATAATTGGCTTCTTTATTTGCCTGAATTGCTGTCATGATTCAACTGGTCTGATCAGCTGTAGATGATGTTAAATATGTTATTTTTTTCCTTCTTCCATACAACAAAAGTATGCATTTGATGAAGTTTAAATCCTGAAGACAGTAGGATATAATGGAAAGACATTTTGTTGTATACTTGTATGTATGAATCATTATCTGCAATAAGCGGGTTTTTTCAGTTCTCTACAAGAAGGACATTATTGGTTTGAAAAAGACCACACTTAAACCTCCAATGATTGTGCTGACGCTCTAAAATCTAGTAGATTGATTATCTTTTTTCTATTATATCAAGTTAAGTGAAGAGATAACTGATCTGCCAATGGAAGCAGTTCTCAGAATGCTATTGTTTATTAACAAAAAATAATAAATAACTTATGTTCCCTTTGGAATTCTCCACTGAGATCTTCATTTGTTACCTTAGGTGTTCTTTTATATATTGGAGAAGTGTAGGATTTACAAGTGGTACCCATCTCGTCATATGATGTATTATATCTATTTTAGAGCCTTGAGTTCGGGTGTCTGTTGTAGAATTACTTCTTTCTAGATTGTTCATTGCTGCTGCAACAACTTTTGGTTATCTTTATTGTTCAAGAGTTGGATATACACTAAAAAAGTTTTTATTGTCTGATAATGTTACTGACACTGAAAATATATTCAGGTTCCAAGTGATCAAAAGTTGCCATCATTATATCTTCTAGACAGTATTGTGAAGAATATTGGACGCGATTACATCAAACACTTTTCTACCAAACTCCCTGAGGTTAGACCTTAAATCGTGTGAACTTTTGTTAACCATGTGCATGTTTTCAATGTATTTTTTTTATATTGACACTACAAAGGATTATAATTTATTATTCAGAGTCCAAAGGTACTTAAATTGTAAGTCTACTTTTTTTTATAGGTATTCTGCAAGGCTTATAGACAGGTTGATTCTGCAGTACATTCTGGTATGCGGCATCTTTTCGGGACTTGGAAAGGAGTATTTCCTCCTCAGACACTTCAATCAATAGAAAAAGAACTAGGCTTCCAATCGATTGGGAATGGTTCTTCTTCAGGGTTAACTGCCGCTAGACCTGAGGCACAGCCTCAGCGCCCTGCACGCAGTATTCATGTAAATCCAAAGTATTTGGAGGCAAGGCAGAAACTCCAACAGTCAAGCAGGGTAAGGGCAATAAAAGTTCTACAGTATTAACGGCATATAGATAATATTTTGTATTCACTGTTTTAAACTGTCATGAAGGTAAAAGATGCAGCCAGTGACATAACCAGAAACTTGGTTAATTCACCTGACGATAGTGGGAGACAGGACAGAACAGCTGCTAATATCCTTCCTCAGAGGGCACGTGCTGATCCTCGGCTTAAGTTGCATGTATGATACCAACCATTTAGAGTTTTTTTTTAAAATATTTTAATTGATGATTACGGTTTTTTAGAAGTGTTGCACATTTTTGCAGAATTTTCAGCATGCACAAAGAGATGCAGAGAGTGATCTTAGTCATGAGAACAGTGGTGCATCATATAACAATTTTGATTTTGGTTCTGATATAACAAGTGAAAGAGTTGCAGATCAAGGAGTTGAAAAGTCTTGGTATGGATCTAGCAATAACAGTACAGAAACAATATCCAGACTGGCAAGAAATTCTTTTGACTCAAAGCATGGACTGCCAAACTATTCTGTCCCTAGATCTGCAATTTCTGATGTAAAATTACAACCGTTGAATAAAGGAGGTGGTGAAATAAGTAGAAGCTGGAAGAACTCGGAGGAAGAGGAGTACATGTGGGATGACGTGAGCTCAGTTGCAGTGAATCCTACCTCATCTAATAGCTCAAAGAGGGATCCACGGGCTTATTTCGAGCCTGAAAGACCTATAAGCAAAACCACAACGTCATTGCCACGTCAGCTTCCTCATTCACTGTACCAGTCTAAATTACTACATGATTTAGCTGACCAAGATATAACAGATGCAGATGGTAAAACAGCTCGATCTCGAGGGCAAACAAACACTGGAATTTCTATTCCATCTCATCAAGATGCTTTCCAAATAAAGCCGCAGATTCCACAAGTGGGTAACTCCCGGAAATCACAGCCTCGTGATTTACAACCACCCTCTCCTCAATTGCCAATAAAAAAGGCTCCTTTTCTGCCACCTTATCAACCATCAAACCCTTCAGTTAGTTCCTCACTTGCTCACCCAAAATCTTTGGTTGAAGATGTACCAAGGCCTCAAAGCTCCAGTGATATGTTAGCTTCTGTTAGTAGCATATTTGCTAACAAACCTATTTCATCAACATTGAGTCCAAGTGTCAGTAATGCAGCATCAAATCCTGTGTCAAGTCTTTTGAGTACATTGGTCGCAAAAGGCTTAATTTCTGCATCAAAAGATAGCCAGAGCCAGAGTGATGATACTCCAGCTTCACAGGAAGTTTTCCCAATTGTAACTTCTTCAGCGTTATCTACTTCATCTACTAGCAGTCAACCATCTCCCTCAAAACCAGTTGCCAAAAGTATTGTTACAATACCTCAGACTACCAATGAGGATATCAAGTGTCTTATTGGTTTCGAATTTAAGGCTGATGTCATCAGGGAATTCCATCCTGGTGTGATCAGTGAGCTTATTGACGACCTTCCACATCAGTGCAGCATATGTGGCTTAAGGTTTAAACTTCAAGAACGGTTTGATAGACATATGGAGTGGCATACATTGAAAAATTCTGAATCAAACACATCGAGGAGATGGTTCTCAAATTCTGAGGATTGGGTTAATGGGAGCACAACAGATATTGGTTGTGCCGAAGAAGCATGGGATATTAATGGTGAGATGATGGTTACTGCAGATGAAAGCCAATGTGTATGCGTTTTGTGTGGGGAAATGTTTGATGATTATTACTGTCAGAAAAGGAATAAATGGATGT
Organism: Pulicaria dysenterica; assembly: GCA_947179395.2. NCBI lineage: Eukaryota > Viridiplantae > Streptophyta > Magnoliopsida > Asterales > Asteraceae > Pulicaria > Pulicaria dysenterica. The sequence continues at coordinate 107,918,077 of OX359289.1, forward strand.
TCATAGGAGCTACATACCTAAATATCACAAACGGTGAAGTTGGGAACATCGACAATGGTGTTATCGTGCATGTAAATTGTGTATCAGAACATTCTCTCTATGATCTGGGCCTAGCCAATGATGTCAAAGTGGTAAGTGATCTTAAAATTCCGTGAACCTGCAAATACTTTTCTCTCTTGTAACCTTAGAAAGTTTTATAATTAACTATATAAATACTTGTTTTTTTGATTTTCAGGAAAACGATGTATGATGCTTAGAATATCATCGTGGTAAAGCTGAAAGGGGAAAACCAGGTTCATTTTTCAATTGCTTATACAACAATGTTACTTCCTTTCGCCTTGCCAATGGGCTGCAAACGGTGCCTGTGTACGTTGAAAAATCTCTTCAACTTTGGTTGATTTTTTATCCCAAGAATAGATCATGGTCTCACATCGTTTTTGACTTCCATGCAAGGTGTTTAACATACTCCTGCATGCTCTCTATAACATTTTTACTATTAGTATTTTTTTGTGTAAAAAGTTGAGAAAAAAGGAAGCAAACTTTGGATGAAAATGCTATCATCTTGGAGCATTAGAAAGACCACATCAATGGTGGTAAGTATCTGATTTTATCGTGAGGCTGGAGCCGTGTGGAACTTTTAGTTTCTTGTAAGCTTCCTCTTTATCGGTAGCATTATTGAGCAGAGTGAAGTAAAAATATATACATTTGGATATGGTTGTTTAGTACTTGGCATATAAATGGGTTAACTTTTGGACAAGTGTGGGGATCGATTTTCGTTTGCATTGTGAGATGATCTTGATATCCGCTTACTTGTACATTTGTTGGTGTAAAACCCGAATGTTTAAAACTCACGCTCTATATTATCTGGTCATGGAATCACAATCGCTCGTGGGTGTGTATCGGTCCGTTCAGCTGATCTTTGGGCATAAGCATAACCGAGCCTGTAACTGATTTTCCGGTTTACATGTTTCTATAACCGATCAGCTTTAGTTATGGTTGGTTCTATTTTTTTGTTATGAAAGATGGTTCAGTTATAATCTTCAGTTACAAGTTTAGATAAAATCACATATGAACCATGACTCCGTGGCTCTAATTCAAGCAAGCGGGTACTTGCTTGTTCAGCAACTTCTACATTTTCATGAAGCTTGCAAGCACCTAACAGAGCTCCATAAATAGAAGCATAGGGCATTGGCATTGTGTATATTAATTCAATAGTTTCTTCCATATAACCAGCACACACAAACATATCCACCATGCAAGCATAGTGCTTGATTCTAGGGATAACCCCATAAACAGGCTCCACTTTCTTGAATAAATTTGTGAAAGTGACACCATTAGGTTTGATGTTGGGTTTTTGCATTTTCTTAAACCAATCTATTGCATCTCTTCCATGGCCGTGCATTGCAAGACCAACCACCATGGAACTCTAGACAAACACATCTTGATCATCAAATGAATTGAACACTTCTAGAGCCTTATTTAGGTCACCACACTTTGAATACACCTAGAACAATAGAAACACAAAAACATATCTGTCTTGATACATATATCTTCCAGGATTTTGGACTCAGGAATATCGGATCAATGACGGACATGAAAGTATTGGTACGAGGTAATATAAATATAAAAAATTCTGTGTATAGTAGAGGTTGCATCTATACATACAAATATAAATGACCGGTCGAAAATTTGAAATTTAACACTATGCTATAAAAGTTGAGGCATAGCACAATATACCTTGTACGACACGTCTACATACTAGGTTCGCCCATGTAACTGTTCTAGATTAGATTATGTTTTTTTACAACTATATGAAGCATCAATATTCTTTAAATATTCGGGCGGGAATACGTCTTCATTTTCTATCGAACTTATTATTAAAACTATAGGGGTTTAAATTGTCAAATCTGAATATGAGAAGTTAAGGGGCCATTATTGTTATTTGGCCATCGTTCATGATAGGTGTCACCTTGTGGTTATATATATATCTGACTTCCTCGCATGACATACATATAAGACTTCTAAAGGAAGTTTTGCAATTCATTTCTCAAACATTCTAGCACCACCTACGTACATGCTCTCTACTTCCTTTCTTCTTTTTGATTTTGCGCAAGGGAAAACAAGTTTTGTTTCTGAATACAACATAATAATCTTCTCAATTGCAGGGTATGGTTAGTTATTATAAATATCAAGTGTTTTTAGTCAAACATGGTTCAATAAGGTTGAATCATGAACTAGAACAAATATTTGATGGGTTTTGTTGTTTGAATAGATAGTATGTACTGTTGGGGATGTAGGAAAACATCCCTTTTCAATTTAGAGTCGAGTTAAAAGTGAGATATGGTTGAAATAAACCGAAACACATATCTGTGCAGAACACTGTCTGCTGTTCTTTAGGTACACGGCCGAGTAGAGTTTAGCAGGTTGTGTAGCATAAGTGGTACACGGCCCGTGTAGATTTAATTTTAGATCAGGATGTGTTATTTACTGTGTGTTATTATCTCATGTGTATATGATCGTAAGTGGACCCCCTATGAAGTGCTATATAGTGTTAACTACTTAATCCAATTACAAGGTGAGTCTTCTAGACTATTACTCATATGCGCACTATGTATGTTATTACAGTAGAATACAATCATGTGACAATCATACGTGTTTATAGCATGCTGCTTTGTGAAGTAGTGGCTCAAATTAGTACAATACTGTAGCTCAGTTGCTACCCAGGGTCTAGAACCAGTGGTTGACATATTACTGTTACACGTGTGTTACATATATGTGATTATATACATGTGTTTATATGATTGACAGTCTGGTAAACTCACTAAGCTCTTGTAGCTTATTAGATATTATGTGTTGTGTTTTATAGGTAGCAAGGACAAGGGCAAGATTTCTGTTTGACCTCAGTATTTGTAATGGTCTTTTTTTTAATTTATTCCACCAATCATAACTCCTTATTCCTCAAATTACTTTTGAATAAGCTTATGCATGCATGAAGTCACAAGGCTTTTTCCGTGGAAACTAGCTTTGGGCGTGGATCCTTAGTACAAATAGGTTACCTGACTTCAGTTTGTTAGCACTCGATATTCAAACTCCTTTTCTTCTTACATTTCCATTCCAACTAAACCCTAAATATTATACGCTTCTTATAACCGGTGTTTACAAAATTCATGGAATCCAAATCCATGAGCAGCAGCATTGATTGTACTTGGATTCTTATATGCTCAATCTCATTATTGTTGATTTCTTCATTTCGAATTCAAAAGTTCTTATTTGCGATGAAGAAGGTAAGTCTACAGATAAAACGATGAATGTAGTCTGTAAAAAGGTTTTACAAAAAAATATGATGATGATCATATATATAAATTTCTGATTTATAACAAATGTACCTTTTTAGATGATTGTGTATCACTATGTACTGTCTAGAATTATTTTACTATTCATATTAGTAATCTTTTACAACTATAAAATTTAAAAAATTTATATTAACCATCTCCGTATTTAAATACAAAATATTAAACTATTATGATATTATATGTAATTTTTTTTTGTATAAGTGGTTTTATAGAAAAGTCTAAATTCTCTTCTTGCATTATACATGATTATGAAAACAAAACGTAAGTAAATAGCTTATTGTACTAAAGAAAATAAAAATTAAAAAGTAGAGAGATGCATCTATCCTTAACATTGTTGAGCACTAGTGGGTAATTACATAGTTTCAACTAAAGTATCAATTAAATAGCCACCCCTAATAAGTAGCAAGCATAGGCTGCCTGTTTCTCTAGATATTTATTTTCTAGAACTCTATTAACTAGAGTAGTCATTTGTAATAAACATTAACTTTCTTTTTATTTTATATTTTTATTCACGATGATATATAAAATCTATTAATCTGAATTAATCATGGAAATAAAAAAATAAATAAGAAAAAAGTAATAAAAGAATATATCACATCTCTTAACAAAATTGTCTATTTAACAAGTTTGTGCTTTTATCAAGTATTGTATATTATTTTTTATATTGTGTATGAATAACTTTTTGTGTACAAATTAACTACGTAGTTGTCTCAACAGGTATTAACAAATTAATGAGAAATTTTATATTCTTCTACTTTATACTTTTACTCATTCTCAACTCAAAAGATTAAGACATGTATAAAAAATCAATAGAAGAGACGAAAAAAGAGATGAGTGAATTACTCATGTCATTTTTAATGGATATGAATATGAAATAGAATATATATTAAACAACAAACATGCACACCCAGAAAGATAAATAGAAATATATATATTTTTTAAACAACAAACACACATTTATCCTAATCTACACTTATGTTCACACTAAAACTTGAATTATTAACTTTAAGGAGAAAGCGTAACATCTTAAAATCATCTTAATACAGCTTGACTAAAGATCTATTTAGTAGAAGGAAATAAAATTCTCCAAAACTAAATAAGTTATTCATCGAAGAAAAGAGGCATTAATCTTATTTCTCTTAGCTATTGATTATTTATTATTCATTCAACTTTTAAAAATGAACTAATCGGTCCTATATATAAAATACATCATGGAAATATCGAATACTATTATAAAAGCTAGAATGAAGAAACCCAAACATGGTAATATATATGGAAGTAAAAGACAAGCTACAAAGAATGCCAACTAATTTAACTTAGAAACTAAAAATAGCGTGAGAGAAGTAAAATTGTTGGGATTTCATGGACCTTGAAACACTTATTTTTTTCAATCAAATTTTTTGTTCTATTTTAGATACTTTAAATAAATTTCTTAATTTAACAAGTATAAAAGCCAAATACCAGGTTTTAGAATGAACATAACAGGAGAAAAGGGGTGGGGAATTTGGAGGGAGAGAAGTCTGAAAACAGAGATTTTTAACCTTCTTCATTCACCATTTTTCTAATCATTTTTCAACACCCCTTTTCTTATAAACACATTGATCCCCCAAACGAATGTTAGTTTCGACATATTTATCGCACAGGTATGTTCACATTATCTAGATTTATCCTGTTTTTGTTTTATAATTATGTCTGTTTTATGCATTTTTATGATTTATTCTTGCAATTTGTTGTATGCTTTTTAAAATAAGCAAAAAGTTTAAAGCTCCTGACGTGTTTAATTATATTATTATGATATGAACAAATATTCTTGATTTTGTAGTTGAATATTCAAGATTTTGTAGGTTGTATTTCTGTAAATATGCAAAAAGTTTACAGCTTCCTGACATGGGTTTGATTATATTTTTATGATATGAACAAAATCTTGATTTTGTAGTTGAAATTTCAAGACTTGTTTCTGTTTTCTTGAATTTATTTCAGGTGGGTTTCATTTTCTCTTTATTATGTTCTTGAATTTGCAGCATGGGTTTTAATTTCTGAATTATCTAGATTTATATTCGTTATTAACAATTTAAATCCAAGTATAAATTAATGGATTTATAACTTTCTTTTATTGTTTCTTCCAATCAGAAAAACTAAAAAAATTAATATACAAATTAAAGATTTGATCATCTTGAATCATGGGAAATTGCTGTGTTAGCCCTGGTAATTCTGCTCAAAGGAAGGAAAAGAAGAAGAAAAGAAGAAGAAACCACAAACCAAATCCTTTCTCAGTTGACTATCATACCCTTTCATCTCAAAACAGTGAGAGAAATTTCTTTGTATTACAAGATCCTACAGGCCATAACATTACACAGTGCTACAATCTCGGCCGAGAGCTGGGCAGGGGCGAATTTGGGATTACATATTTGTGTACAGATCTAAAAACTGGTGAAAAATTCGCTTGCAAATCAATATCGAAAAAGAAACTTAGAACTGCAGTGGATATTGAGGATGTAAGAAGAGAAGTTGAGATTATGAGACATTTGCCTAAGCATCCAAATATTGTGACATTGAGGGATACTTATGAAGATCAAACTGCAGTTCATATTGTGATGGAATTATGTGAAGGCGGTGAATTATTCGATAGGATTGTAGCAAGAGGACATTACACAGAACGAGCTGCTGCTTCGATTATGAGGACGATTGTTGAAATCGTGCAGGTTTGATTGTTTTACAGATGTTTTAGATTTGAATCAAGTGTAGATTTTGTAATTCTGTTTGTTGAGTTTAGTTTTAACTTTTAATGATTACAGATGTGTCATAATCATGGAGTTATGCATCGTGACCTCAAACCGGAGAATTTTCTTTTCGGAAACAAGAAGGAAACGGCTCCTCTAAAGGCCATTGATTTCGGGCTCTCGGTTTTCTTTGAACCTGGTATGTGATTAGGATTCTAATCCATTCTTTTGGTGTTATAATGTTGATAAACTTAGGTATATATGCCTTTTGGTTTATTCAGGAGAGATCTTTAATGAGATAGTTGGAAGTCCTTACTATATGGCTCCAGAGGTTCTAAAACGCAACTATGGACCCGAGGTTGATGTGTGGAGTGCCGGAGTCATCTTGTACATTTTGCTCTGTGGTGTTCCGCCTTTCTGGGCAGGTTTGTTTCTTATTCAATAATAAACAAGTCGATACGGGCTGTATCTTTAACTCAAATGGGTCAAATGAAAAAAGTATTTAGCTAAAAACGCTGGTGAAACAGGCTGGACAACCTATTCAGGGCCGTTTTAAAAGACGTGTAAAAGGGTCAACCCTCCAGGACCCAGAGGGGCCCATTTTTTAGGTTTTAGGATTTACTTAATGTAAAAAAATGGTCCGTTTCGGCCCATATTCATTAATCTTGCCACCACTAGTCCTAGTAAATTTCAAGCAGTCATGTTTCATATCTGAACTTTCTTTAAACTTTACTCATACTTTATTTTTTCTACAGAAACTGAACAAGGAGTAGCGCAAGCAATTATTCGGTCGGTTATTAATTTCAAGAGAGATCCATGGCCTAAAGTTTCTGATAATGCAAAGGATCTTGTTAAGAAGATGCTTGAACCAGATCCAAAGCGCCGGCTTACAGCTCAACAAGTTCTTGGTAATATATGTAAACATGTGTCTAGCTACTGTTTTATTTGAACCTATGTTTTCATCTATTACAAGCTTCCTAATTGACTTTCATTTTGCAACTGTAGAACACCCCTGGTTATATAATTCAAAGAAGGTTCCAAATGTTCCTTTGGGTGAGGTTGTCAAGTCAAGGCTTAAGCAGTTTTCAATGATGAACAAGCTCAAGAAACAAGCTTTGAGGGTATGATTTATGCTCCATTTATCTTCAACATATTTCTATATGCATTTTGAAATGAATTAATCTTTGGATAAGCTTATTAGAATCTTGCATAAGCTAACTTTTGCCAGCTTATGAGCTTATCAGATGATCACTTTGGTGATATACACAGGTGGTGGCTGAGCATTTATCAGTAGAGGAAGTGGCTGGAATGAGGGAGGATTTCCAAATGATAGACACAGGCAACAAAGGAAAGATTAATCTTGAAGAACTGCGAATCGGTTTACAGAAACTTGGTCATCAAATAAACGACACAGAACTTCAAAATTTAATGGAAACTGTAAGTAACATCTTGGTTACATCCATTTAAACTGTATTTATATCTCTTTGATGGATCTTGAATCATAATTTTGTAGGCTGATGTTGATAGAGACGGCACCCTGGATTTGGGCGAGTTTGTGGCTGTCACTTTGCATCTCAAAAGAATGGCGAACGATGAACACTTACACAAAGCGTTTGAATTCTTTGATAAAAACCAGAATGGGTATATAGAGGTGGAAGAGCTCCGTCAAGCTTTAAGTGAGGAAGGCGAAATCAGCAATGATGAAGTAATTAACGCAATTATGCATGATGTTGACACAGATAAGGTTTGTTATTTTCTCTAGTTCTCATGTTGTAGACGCGGCAAAATAGAGGTTCGGATAAAAAAAAACCGGTTTTATATCATAATTACAACAATATAATTATTTGAATAAAAATGATGATTAGGTTTTATGCTTTAAAAACCTAACTTATGGCCCATTTGACACGTTTTCTTTTTTTGTCTGTTTTGTTTGATACTCTAACCACCCTTGTCCTATCTTATCAGGACGGGCGTATCAGCTATGAGGAATTTGTTGCAATGATGAGGTCAGGTACAGATTGGAGAAAAGCATCGAGACAGTATTCCCGAGAACGGTTCAATAGTCTTAGTTTAAAGTTGATGAAGGATGGTTCGTTACAGTTAACAAGCGAAAGACGTTGAAATCTTTATTTTAGAGAAAGAAAAGATGAATGTAGAATAGAATGAGGAATTTACCACTTGTGTATCAGGATAGAGGGGGTTGGGGGAATGTTCATCTTTGTGTAGGAGTAGGATGACTTTGAATGTATGAGATGAAGTTGTAAAAATGATGAACTACTGAACTAGGGCCATAGATGCATATTTTAGTTTGCATATTTGTATCAAGTTATATAACACATCATACTAATCAAAAGTTATATTCAGTGAGCGGAAGTTTTGCGTTCAACCGAGACCAAGTTTTCGTTACATAAAAGTATGAGAAGTTCGGTTTGTGCGTACATACAAAAAGGTCCGTCTTCTGGTGCCGTAACTTGTACCTTATGCAGGGAGAGTTGCACCCTATCCTTGTGAAAAACTTATAGAGTACAAGAAGAACCTTGGAGAAAGAAAGGCATTCCATTCCTCTCTTGGCACTGAATCAAAAGTACTAGGTTTTCTGTTGTGTAGAAGATCAAATAAGCAAATCTTTATATGCATCAAGTCCTTGGCTTTCAGAATACTGTTTTAGTTTAAAAAGTGCCCGGCTTTCCAATTGCCGAATCCGTTCCTTTGACACCCCCATCATGATTCCTATATCAGCTAATGATTTCCGGACCTCACACCCAATTCCAAACCTCAATCGAATCACTTTCCGTTCTTTCTGATTGAGAACCCCAAGCAAGTTGGTGATGTGGTTTCTCATAAGTTGCTTTGATGCACTAGCATCTGGGGTATCCATTGTAGTGTCAGGAGTGACTTCCTGTCATAATAATCATAATAATAAAACATCATATAAGAATATTGATACATCAAAGAAAGCAAGCTGTTCCAAAATGCCATTCTTAAGCATAATATCATTGGTTTGAGAAAGTATTCAACAAATGTTCATATAAGTTAAAACCTTCAGATTTGGATACTATGATTCCAGTTTTGAGAAATATTCTTATACCTCATATGTAGTACTATCGTTGGCCCAAATGGGTTTTTGCAAAGAGAGAGTAATCTTTTGTAATGACCGCAACTTTTGCAGCTTCTCAACAGTCAAGCCAGCTTGATCTGCAATTTGCTTTTGTGTTGGCTCATGATTTCCTTCACGAATGATTGATCTCTTTGCTTCACTAACCTTGTACATCATAGTATACACACCTTCCTGTATGTTAAATTAATTAAAAGATGCTTGAGTTTGTTGTTTGTAATGTGAAATAAACAGACAAACGGAAGTGCATACAGGCAATCGAATGAGCTTGGAATTTTGAAATATAGCTCGTCTGATGGACTGTCTTATCCACCAATAAGCATAAGTAGCAAAACGACAACCAGCTTGGGGCTTAAACTTTTGTACACTCCTCATGAGGCCCATACTCCCTTCCTGCAAACAATTTAGTTGACTTTTCAAAGAATGAACATTTAACAACCAACTAAATGAAATTAAAAAAGATTGAAGTAAAATGATTAAGGTTAACCTGCAAAAGGTCCTGAAAGTCGAGCCCACGTCCCCTATACTGCTTTGCTATATAAACAACCATACGTAAATTGGCACATATTATTTTCTCCCGGCTACTATTTCCAAGTTGAAGTTGACTCTTAAGATCCTGGCAACTCATAGTAGCAGCTTCAGCCCACTCGACTAATGTAGGTTCACGACCAAACTGATCATGAAACTGACTCCTGGCTTCTTCTAATTTCATCCCACACTGAAATGTAAATTAAGGTTTGTTTAGTTTCTTTCTTTTTGTAATATAACTAAGTTGATAGTTTATAAGAACGATGTTGTTAACAAACCTTTATATGGGCAATAAGTTCAAGTTCTTCGTTTGAAGACAAAAGTTCTCTTGTTACTGGTCGTGCCAAGAACATTCGAAGAGGATCATGTAAATTAGAATCTTTATATGATGTTTTCTTCTCTGGCTGCTCTGCTTTTGAAGAAGTGCTGGTCTCACGAACAATAACATTTGACTTTGACCCTTTTCTCCTCTTGGATTGCCTCTCTAGGAGGCGTGTTGACTTCACAAATTTGACCTTCTTGGTTTGTAGTTCACATGGACTTGTAGATCCTAAGCTGGAAAACACCATATATCAAACTTTAGAAAATGTTTCTTCCCGTATAGCAGTAATATGTGTAGAAAAAGTAAAAGAACCAACCTTGAAGTTGAGTTATGAAGGTCAACTCCTAATGATTCACCAGCATCGACTAGTGAAGCTGCTGCCTTTGAAGCTGAAAGAGCTTCTTTTGCAAGGGCAATTACTTGTTTCATTTCAACGTTTAAATTTTGTTTTGTTCCGTTGGGAACTGGCTGCGTATTTGAAGGCGGGTGTGGTTTTTCTCTTGTTTGTGTGGATGGTAACCTGTGAAAAGCCAAATATGATTACATAACTTATATTGTTTCAATAATAATCTAAATCTTTGAATATTTTTGGTGACTTTCAACCCATTTGAAACTTTTCCTTTTAAGTTCTACCCTCTTGTTATTATGGACACATTAAAAAAAGGATACAATAGTCTGTTATTCTTACAAATACCATAAACCAGGCCACTGTAGCAATTGGCATTGAAATTCTTTAAGGTATTGATCTGAACTTATAGCATCTGCTTCATGTGCTACTATCTGTCCGCTATCTGCTGTTACCTATGAACAATAAATAAAAATGTATAAAGTTAGTCAACGAAATTGAAAATAGTTTAGTAGTAACATGAACAGCAAACAATCATTAATAAATTAATACAAGATATCCCTTTTTTCCCCATAAAACAAGATAAGAGCCTCGCCTGAGATGTTTTTTCATCTTTTATTGTCTGCAATAATGGCTTGCTTTCACGACGTTGTTCTTGAATTAACACAGAAGTAGGGAAATGTTGAGCTAAAGAAGTTGCTAGCATTGAAGAATGTGTAGGAGCTGCAGGCTCATATAACTTTAAAGCTGCAATAGTGGTACGAAGGCATCAGTAATTGTCACATTAAAACCAATAATTGCAAGCCAAGTTCCAAACCAATAAACAAAAGTAATAAGCCACCTCAAGCACATGAAGTAATAAGTTATGAACGCAAAACCCCAAATCACTCCTTTCATCCTGCAGTACAATAAGTTATGATCTCAAGTTTTGTTTCAAAATAAGTATATGTAAAATGATTTTTCATTTTATAAACAAGTTTCACATCATGTTATATAATTATTCAATATATTATGTGTTACACATATAGTCATCAATAATCTTTTAAAATCTTTTGTTCTAGAAATCATCTTGTTATGTTGAACCAACTGCGCGCTCAATAAAATTTCAAAAGACATTTTTTCTTACCCTTTTGGGGTCTTTGCAACAGAGAAAACATAAACAAGAGTTGTTTATAAATTATAATAAATTGAAATTTATGCCTAAAATTGGTAACTAAATCCAGATCATTCTTCTTAGGGAGTTGATTCTTCCACTTATAAATTTGATTCATTTACTAAAGGTACAACACCTTTGAAGCTATGCTACAAGTTAGTGAAGCATGAATTTGTAGTGGATGAATCAACTTTATAAGTGGAAATATCATCTCCCTTCTTCTTACCCTGAGGGTGTATGACTTAGTAGTGCTTATAAGAAAGTGATTGTTTTAGCAGAAAACAAGCAAATAAGCCCTTGTTTCTCCATTCAAACACTCAAATGTGTCAGATACTTAGCTAGTAAGCACTTTAAAAACTGCAATCCCAAACACACTCTAAAGTATGGAGCCATGTGACAGACTGACAGCAGTCTCTATATTCAGATATTGGATTTTATGTATAAGTCTAGCCATTCATAAGTATATAACCAGTTGCCAAAGGTCCCACTGATACATAACCACAAACTCTTTAACTTATTGACTTAAATTTAAGACTCAAATTGCTTTAAGATGCCTGCATTATTTTCATATAATGCTCAGCTTACTTCCTAAAACAGGTAAGGATACAATTCAGCAGTTTCAATATTCACAGAGGAAAAATATCAAACACTTGGTGGACCAAAGCACTTATTCACACTTCCTCATAACTATGAGCACCAAACATTCAAGAATCCAAATTTAATAAACCTACTTACTTGTAATAAAGAATTTAAACACAAAATTCGGTCCAAAAGAAAGAATGGCAGAATTAAAACAACAGAAAAAAGCTCGAATTAAGCATCACCTGAAGGAGGATGAGGAGATTGCTTGAGTTGAGTTCTTGGGGGTAAGGATAATGAAGATGAAAGCATTTTGCTTGCAGCTGCCTCCATTAGTATGCATCAATGTATGTCTGTATGAAAAACTTGTTTAGAGATAGATGAAATTAATGAAGAAAAACAATCAAAGAGAGGAATTTCCAAGGGGGAAGAGGGGGTTTTTCTCTGGCTCTGAGGCCATATGTGAAGGAAGGGGGTTTATCTTTCTGAGAGGATAATGGTGTTTCAGAGTTATATAGCTTCACAGCTACACCCTTGCTCTTTTGGTTTATGGCAAAAGTGATCCTTTCAATAAAATCTTCTTGTGACGTAACCGTTTTCTTTGTTTTTGTTTTTTATTATAAGTGATTGTTTATTTTTTTTAACAGCCGAACACACGTATCAGACGAACCAAATAAAAAATTGTATAACTAGCGTCATAGTATCGAGCAAGAATTGATGCGTTCAGGTGATCGATAGACGTAGAGACTTTATTATGCAACTATCGATCATACATTTAATTTAAATCTTAAAAATCAATGATTTAATTCACAAAATTAACAACGAACATGAGAAGAAACAGGTACAAAAATGAAAGGAGGATCCCAAGCATAAAAAAACACGATCTTCCCATAAGGTCCGATAAGACGACCACCGTTGACGAGGCATTTGTTATCTCCGATGGGGGCAAAAGCATGCGGATCAACTTTCTCAACGCTTTGGAAACCGTCGCATGAGACTATAAGGTCTTGTTGAGGGCAGTTGCAAGTGTTTATGAACATTGCCTTCCATTCTTGTTTACCTTGTACTTGTCTAGAAGTTCTTTCTGTCCCAACTGTTATGTCTTTTAGAGCACATTCACCATGGCCTATATATAAAAAAAAACTAAGTTATGTATATAGAATATAAGCGTAGGAATGAATAAAAGATAAAACATATATAAAACTTTCAATTATATGTAGGCTTGATTGGTTATAAGTACCTTTGACAATTAGAGTGAAGAGAACAATTGCAAGGAGAGACTCAAGTATGGATGCCATTGTTGCAATGAAATTGAAGCTCTCTTGTTCTAGTGAGTGAAGGTTGTTGATTGTATTCGTGTTATTTATACACTTAAAATGTTTGATTTGGTATTTATGAGCTTGATATCCAATTTTAATTTCAAGATTCGTTTGAATTTAATGAGTATTGCATCTAAAAACAAATTAATATTGTCTATATATTATATGAAGGAAATGAAGATTACGAATAGAATTGTTCGATCTCTTTGAATAATTATTAATTTCTGTGTATATAACTCATCATTAAGATATTGAATGAACAAAGAAATGACGCACTTACCAAGGGGGTGTTCAAATAATTCCAAAACTCAAAAACCAATCCGAAAGAAATATGGTTGGCTCAAACATTTTCAAGATTTAGGTAAAAGTAAAACAGAATTCTTCAAATACTAAATTCTTTTACTATAAATAAAAAGAAAAATGCTAACCACAACCCTTAGGACTGTGGATAAGAGTAATTAATATGTTTATAGTTTCTAAAAATAACAATCATAACTCATGTTCCATAATCAAAATTCCATGTTTATATAAAAATTCACCTGAATCAGCTTTTAATTAGTATTCAAACTTTCCATATATGATATACGATTACTCTTTTTAAAAATTAATTCCATAAATTAGTACTTTTATCCACAGCCCTAAGGGCTCTGGTTAGCATTTTCCAAATAGAAACTAATGTGGATCAATTTTATTAAATAATCATAATTGCTTTCTGCTTTCCGGGGTGGTGGGTTTGGGCTGTGGTCATAAGGGTGGCGATGGTAGGTATAGAGGTTATGGCTATACTTCCTTTGTATGGTGATATATGGTGGCACTATGTTGATTGCACACACTTCACTTTGCATCCCTTCATCTCTTAGCCATGGTCATAGGTTAGAATTGGGGTTTCACTCTTGTGGAGGAGGGTTGCACTTCACTTTGAAACCACCAGTGATAAGGGAGGCATTTCAATTCCTGTTTTTTTAAAGGCATTTCATTTCTTGTTTGATTTGCTAGGCCATCTTTCTCTAGCCAATGCAAATCCATCTTTCAAGCCTCAGAGTTTTGTGTTTTTCTTGGGATGCGGCAAGGAGAACTTGTATGGGTTCGACCTTGGCGATGAGGTGATATTGGTTTCGATTGACTTTGACCCAGGATTGCACATTTTGGATTAAATCTATGACAATGATACTTGGCAATGATGGTGCTCGAGTTATCTATGTATCAAATGATGAACAAGAGACGCTCAAAGAAGTGAAAAGAATTTAGCACAAGAACAACCGATGCAATTTTAGTTTTTGTATGTGTTCATGCGACTAGATCTCTGTGTCATGTTAAGTGTTGTTTGCTTTGTGTGTATTTCTGCGTAAGTGACTAGTTGACTGTGTATCGTTATGCGTTTGACATTCTGAGTATGAATATAATTCGGCTGTTAAAAAAAATCATAATAATTTGTTTAGGTAAAATTAAATCCGAACTATACATTTGCATATAAGATTAAATCCAATTTGACTCTTTGACAAGTCAACAATCAACAATATTACCCTGTAATATCTATTAGATAGATTAGATTAGATTCAATTACGTAAAGTGTGTATTACATTCAAAATTAAACATCTTGATTTCACTATATACACAATATTTATTAAATTCGCTTACTTAATATCTATTAAACAATATTGATTTTATCACATATGCAATCTCCTATTAAATTCAATTTTTAACATCTATTAATCATTTTAATATATATTTTATCACATATGTAATGTGTATTATACTATATATCAATTGGATAACTAAGATGGCAAATTATCATAATAATTTAGAGGATATTTGTTGGGTTTATGGGGCTCAGCGTTCCCTCGAGCCGGTCAAATCCGCGACTCTTAAACCCACCGCTCTTGTAGCAATGCAGGAGCATCCCACATTGGTGAGGCAAGGGAAATTCATTCTCCTTATAAGGAGGGTGAATCTTACTCTTACCAACTGACGCGTTTTAAAGCCGTGAGGGGAAACCCAAAGCGGACAATATCGTTGGTCGGTTCCCTAGTTATGGTCCTAACAATTGGTATCAGAGCCGGGTGTAACGACCAGAATTTTGAGGTAATAATTATATAATATAAAGTTGCTTTCGTCGGTTATAATTGGATGATTATTTGAGGGAGTCGTAATTATATAATATTGGGTGTTTAGTGACTTAAAAGTTACATTTTTTTTTTAAATAGAACAAAAGAATAGGGACTTAGTGGTTATTAAGGGGATACTTTAGGGATTAATTAGGGAATTAGGGACCAAGATTAACTAGGGTTAAAACCCTCGATGGCAGCCTTGAATATCACATACGGCAGTTTTGAAGGCAAGAAGTGCTCTTGATGGGCTGAAGAAGAAGTCAAGAAATCATGGCTGGTGGTGAAGATCATCAATCAAGTAAAGTACCTTTAACCCTTAATCATGTATCCTATGTGAATGGTATTAAGAATTGAAGGATTAATTCATATTTGAAGGGCATATAATTATCTAACAGAGGGTATACGGGAGTCGATGGTTTTTATACAAATGTTTGGAGTTTGCTGGATTTATTTCGGTTAATCATTAAATCGATATTAGAGGTTTACTAGCTATGGGATTATGGAATCTATTGGCCGTTTCCTTAAAATATTCAGTTGAGAAGTATAGGCTTAAGTGTGGTGGTTGGCTACTTTTTGTGTCGGCAGTTCAAGGAGATATTTCATATGAATATTCAAGTTAACACATGACACTGTGAGGTGTTTGGTCTGATTAACTATAGCGATTCAGATTATGGTACTATATGTGATTTCCATCCTTATATTAATTCATGATTTATGCTGGGGGAGGTGGTTTTCAATTTGTGAATGGGAATGGTTTTCAATCCTCGACTTGTGGTTTTCGGTTAGGCTACAAGAGAAGTTCTCAATTAAGCTGCTACTATGATTTTCAAATTTGCTTCTTGAATTGTAGTTTTCAATTTATACATTTACAAGATAGTTTTCTATTGCCAATGAAAGCAAGTTTTCAGTTGGGTAGTTACCTAAGGTTTTCAATTGAGGTGGTTAAAGCTTAAGGAGTTGAGTGAAATTTACGACTTGCTAATAATTTATATAAGGATCTCGATTATATCACATTAAGTTGTTATTTTTCGGCTCGTATCTCTCGGTTATTCATTAGATCCATTTATCGTTTAGGTTACGCGGTAAATCGTTTCGGGGATTCCTTCGGCTCGTTCTCTCGGACTTCGGGTGAGTTCAGTAGTTTTACAAAACCGAGTACATAGACAAAATAATATATTTTTAAATGGTTTTTAATGTAAATATGTACATACACAAAATAACGTGTTATTTGTTCTGTGTGTACATGTATATTATCTATGTATCCTTACATGTTTGTAATTGCATGCTAAGATCACTTATCGTTTGTATGGTTAATTATGCAATTTATGTATATGTACATGCACTACTGGGCGGGGGTAGTAACCTTACATGCTCACTTATGGTATAGGGGCCTATTGGTTTGAATGACCTTATAGGTAAAAGTGCTAGCCACAAGCGGAGTTGCGGGGTTTTCTAGATAACCTTTGCAACACATGGTAAACGGACTCAGTTGGGTTCGGGTACTGGAGTGATGTAGGCCAATACGGTGAGCTAGATCATACATCACGTGGGTGTAAGGAGGAGATGACGGTGGTTTCCGATTGTACTTACATCTGAACGACAACGCGGTACTTGTACCTGCACCGTCGGAGTAGCGAAAACATTGTCTAATGTACACTCATGCATAGATCGGGAGTAGCTACCCAATTGATGCATGGGTTGCGTAGCGTGTGATTAGCGAACAGGTTACCTAGCTGGCCGGGGCCCAATGGCTAGGGAAAACTTAGCGGGTAGATATACAAACTACGGTATACGGTATATGGTTTGTCATGCGGTATGTGGTTGCTATGCGGTACATGAATGATTATATGCTACAGTTGTTTGACTCATATACAAGTTTTGTGTTATGCGGGTTTCACGGGATGGGTTAAACACACATGCGGGTCGGGTATGATTATATTATAATTGTATTAATGTTTCTTTTAAACACTAATTTATGGATTTTGTAGACTTAACTCTATTAACTCACGAGGCGTAAGCTGACACTTGTTTCTTTAAAATATGTCTTGTACTCGTGCAGGTGGCTTAGAGGTTCGGCTTAGTGAGACGGGTTACTCATGGGTAGTTAGTTAGTTGGCAGTTGATACCAATGACTATTTAATAGTTCTTTTACGGTTTGAATTTTGTAACGGTTTTAACGGTTTGAATACGGTGTGACACCGTGGTACTATTGGTTTACATTCACTATATATACGGTTTGAGACTTCCGTTGCTATTAGTTATTTAATATTGAAAATTTTTAAATAAATGGCATTTTTGAAAATCACGGTGTTACAAGTTGGTATCAGAGCCAGGTTGTGAGTGAACTAAGTGCTGAGACCGGCACTTGGACTCATGGCTAGATCAGCTCGAATAGGATTGACTTGGACTTTTTGGGTGGTTGGGTGAGAGACGAGTGTTTATGTGGTTTTCTTGCTTTTGAGCTTGGATCATATTTTGTGGTTTAAGTACTTAAGTAGACCCTAGGAAGGCCGGCTATGGTTTGTTAAGTTTACGGCTCGACTAATTTGGAATTTGGGCGTTCGACGTGTATGCGGTGCATCAGGATTTTGATATATGAATAGATTGAATGTCTATACATCGCAATAGCTTTTATGATTAGAACAGTACGAAATTACTCCAATATTCGGTTTTAAGTTGGGTCACTTTCGCAATACTCAGAGAATAGACACATCGAAGATTCTCCCTTTTGGATTAAGGAAGGCTGATGGCTCGCTCCTTAAGAGGAACTCCGGAGAGAATGCATGAAGGTATACAGTGTAAAGAACACACCCCGTCTACATCCGTACATGTGAATCTCATTAGTTAGTTAGACAACGACACAAATTTGAATGAAGTTAGCATGAAAAAAAAAATTAGTAACTAAAGGTTCGGATGCAACGGTGAGGGGTAGCACTCGACCACCACAACCCTTCGTAAAGCGCACGATGTCAAGTATGCTAATTGGTACAATTCTGATTGTGAAGACTGGTGCCCATTGTACAATGACTTCTTATAGCTATTCATGAGACTCAGAGTGGAAGCTTTTCGAGGATGAGCATGTGTACCCAGTCTTCTCCACTTGGTTATGGTTCCCTGTGACTCCGCGTCCAGTAAACTTTGATTGTGGAGACAAATCGGACAACAACGGAGGTTGGAATGACGATTAGGGCAGAGACAATGGAGCTAACGATCTATACAATTTAGGCAACGACAAGGTCTTAGCGATGGAGTGGCGAATTGCATATAGTATAGTCATATTACTTAGTTTCTTTTGATAATATTAGACGATTGAGATATTTCATGATGGGTGCTTAATGGATAGTTTTAGTCGGTTAATAGTATATTACCTCACGTGGATATTATGTACTCAAAGGTTAGTTGATATCAGGATGTGTGAGATGGGTTCCCGAATCATACTAACGGTTGTAAAAAAAAATGGCTAAGATGGGAAAACGAGACCACTAATGGTCACATGCGGGATCGTTAAAAATGAAATATAAATATAAATGTATATAACGGTGATATGATAAAATAGGTATTTGTATAGATGATACTAATGACGTTATTATCAGGGTTATATATTTGAGGACAACGCTAATTGGACTACCGATAGACGCGATTATCTTGTTAAGCCTTGCCTTCGATAAGGTCTTATCCGTTAGATGGAAATATGAGGATTTCATCTTCTTCATGTATTAAGATTGTAGAGGATGCGCTATGTTCAAATTAGAAGCGAAGTGACTGTCAACAAGAGATGACTAAAATGAAATTTAGAAGTTGCATTGATGGGTATGTAATGTGATTGAGAGCTAAAGATGGTTTGAACTAAAGGTTGACTAAAAAACGATGAATAAACAAATTGGAGGAATGGGACGGATACAATAGAGGGGAGTATATCAAGCGTGGGTTAGACCCGCACATAGTAAGGAACTAGAACGAGTGGATATGTAAATTCAAGTAAGGATGTGGATATAAGACGGACGAGGTAGTAATAGGAGTTGGAAATTCATACGGTGGATGATTCAATTGTTTCGAGAGATGTGAGGGCGGTGAGGAGGACAGTCATGTGGGGTACTTTTGTGATTACGTCTGGCCAACGGCATCACGAAAATGCCACAACATGTTCGTGCTCCATAAACGAACCTGCATTACTTGAGGTGGATTTTGAGTGACAAGTTTACATTATGAGCAATAAAAGATATCATGGATATTAGAATAATGTGAAAAAGGGGTTGATTGGAATTATTAGGTGGAAAAAAAAATGAATCTTGTGTACACTCAATAGTTACATATATAGAATTGTGGGACATAAAGTACTTGAGTAGTAGAGTGTTAAACGATTATGATTTGTTATGAATGACATTTGAAATGCTATGACTGTGCTAAAAGGTATGGTTAGTTGGGAAAGGATAGGAATCCAACTAAAGCGACAACCCGAGTTACAATACGAAGAGAAACGGTGGATGTTCGTCTGTGAATTCTCTTTGATTCTCGGATTTAAAGTTTTACTTGAATGGTTGTCGATTCCCGATTTACGGATTTAGGAAATTAATTCATATAGCTGCCATAAGTTATAAAGAGTTGTTCTTGAAAATAAATATCTAAGTACCGAATGAAAAGATCTAACAACAACAAAAGATTCGAATGAGGCACGTGTTGAACAATCGAACCTCACAGTGACCGATACCTTGCGTATTGCTTAGCTATGCGGATTCCGGGACGGAATCTTTTTGAGGAGGAAAGAATTGTAACGACCAGAATTTTGAGGTAATAATTATATAATATAAAGTTGCTTTCGTCGGTTATAATTGGATGATTATTTGAGGGAGTCGTAATTATATAATATTGGGTGTTTAGTGACTTAAAAGTTACATTTTTTTTTTAAATAGAACAAAAGAATAGGGACTTAGTGGTTATTAAGGGGATACTTTAGGGATTAATTAGGGAATTAGGGACCAAGATTAACTAGGGTTAAAACCCTCGATGGCAGCCTTGAATATCACATACGGCAGTTTTGAAGGCAAGAAGTGCTCTTGATGGGCTGAAGAAGAAGTCAAGAAATCATGGCTGGTGGTGAAGATCATCAATCAAGTAAAGTACCTTTAACCCTTAATCATGTATCCTATGTGAATGGTATTAAGAATTGAAGGATTAATTCATATTTGAAGGGCATATAATTATCTAACAGAGGGTATACGGGAGTCGATGGTTTTTATACAAATGTTTGGAGTTTGCTGGATTTATTTCGGTTAATCATTAAATCGATATTAGAGGTTTACTAGCTATGGGATTATGGAATCTATTGGCCGTTTCCTTAAAATATTCAGTTGAGAAGTATAGGCTTAAGTGTGGTGGTTGGCTACTTTTTGTGTCGGCAGTTCAAGGAGATATTTCATATGAATATTCAAGTTAACACATGACACTGTGAGGTGTTTGGTCTGATTAACTATAGCGATTCAGATTATGGTACTATATGTGATTTCCATCCTTATATTAATTCATGATTTATGCTGGGGGAGGTGGTTTTCAATTTGTGAATGGGAATGGTTTTCAATCCTCGACTTGTGGTTTTCGGTTAGGCTACAAGAGAAGTTCTCAATTAAGCTGCTACTATGATTTTCAAATTTGCTTCTTGAATTGTAGTTTTCAATTTATACATTTACAAGATAGTTTTCTATTGCCAATGAAAGCAAGTTTTCAGTTGGGTAGTTACCTAAGGTTTTCAATTGAGGTGGTTAAAGCTTAAGGAGTTGAGTGAAATTTACGACTTGCTAATAATTTATATAAGGATCTCGATTATATCACATTAAGTTGTTATTTTTCGGCTCGTATCTCTCGGTTATTCATTAGATCCATTTATCGTTTAGGTTACGCGGTAAATCGTTTCGGGGATTCCTTCGGCTCGTTCTCTCGGACTTCGGGTGAGTTCAGTAGTTTTACAAAACCGAGTACATAGACAAAATAATATATTTTTAAATGGTTTTTAATGTAAATATGTACATACACAAAATAACGTGTTATTTGTTCTGTGTGTACATGTATATTATCTATGTATCCTTACATGTTTGTAATTGCATGCTAAGATCACTTATCGTTTGTATGGTTAATTATGCAATTTATGTATATGTACATGCACTACTGGGCGGGGGTAGTAACCTTACATGCTCACTTATGGTATAGGGGCCTATTGGTTTGAATGACCTTATAGGTAAAAGTGCTAGCCACAAGCGGAGTTGCGGGGTTTTCTAGATAACCTTTGCAACACATGGTAAACGGACTCAGTTGGGTTCGGGTACTGGAGTGATGTAGGCCAATACGGTGGGCTAGATCATACATCACGTGGGTGTAAGGAGGAGATGACGGTGGTTTCCGATTGTACTTACATCTGAACGACAACGCGGTACTTGTACCTGCACCGTCGGAGTAGCGAAAACATTGTCTAATGTACACTCATGCATAGATCGGGAGTAGCTACCCAATTGATGCATGGGTTGCGTAGCGTGTGATTAGCGAACAGGTTACCTAGCTGGCCGGGGCCCAATGGCTAGGGAAAACTTAGCGGGTAGATATACAAACTACGGTATACGGTATATGGTTTGTCATGCGGTATGTGGTTGCTATGCGGTACATGAATGATTATATGCTACAGTTGTTTGACTCATATACAAGTTTTGTGTTATGCGGGTTTCACAGGATGGGTTAAACACACATGCGGGTCGGGTATGATTATATTATAATTGTATTAATGTTTCTTTTAAACACTAATTTATGGATTTTGTAGACTTAACTCTATTGACTCACGAGGCGTAAGCTGACACTTGTTTCTTTAAAATATGTCTTGTACTCGTGCAGGTGGCTTAGAGGTTCGGCTTAGTGAGACGGGTTACTCATGGGTAGTTAGTTAGTTGGCAGTTGATACCAATGACTATTTAATAGTTCTTTTACGGTTTGAATTTTGTAACGGTTTTAACGGTTTGAATACGGTGTGACACCGTGGTACTATTGGTTTACATTCACTATATATACGGTTTGAGACTTCCGTTGCTATTAGTTATTTAATATTGAAATTTTTTAAATAAATGGCATTTTTGAAAATCACGGTGTTACACCGGGGGGCCGCACCAATGTGGGGGGGGGGGGGGGAATGTTGGGTTTATGGGGCTCAGCGTTCCCTCGAGCCGGTCAAATCCGCGATTCTTAAACCCACCGCTCCTGTAGCAATGCAGGAGCATCCCACATTGGTGAGACAAGAGAAATTCATTCTCCTTATAAGGAGGGTGAATCTTACTCTTACCAACTGACGCGTTTTAAAGCCGTGAGGGGAAACCCAAAGCGGACAATATCGTTGGTCGGTTCCCTGGTTACGGTCCTAACAATATTTTAGTAATTTGATCAAATATCATGAAACTTTCATTATTTCATGATATGTTGCCAAATGTGGGATGTGGCATAAGGTGTCATACATAATAAATTTCTTAGATTTTATTTATTTCTCTCACAAATGTGAGGGCTATTAAATGCTTGTTAAATTCAATTACTTAACAAATGTTCGCATTACATCTTAATTTTATTACATACTTTTTTAAATAGCAAAATACATACATTTTGGATCAATTCTACACCTCTTGTTCATCATGGAACCTGAACTTATAACTTATAACTTTATATATATATATATATATATATATATATATATATATATATATATATATATATATATACACACACACACACACACACACACATACATATAATCATGATCAAATAAAAAGAGAATTAGGGTAAAAAGAGTAAGGAGAAACACATGCTTTACACATGATATAACTTACAAAAGGGTAAAATAGGTAATTTTCAAAAACATAAAAAAATTCTCTCTCCTGCCCTCTACCTCACGTTTACATATCCCGTCCCTTACCCCCTCCTCTCAGATTTAACGTTAGTTCCACCGTCGCCTCCCTCTCGAAACCCTAGTTATAGGCGTCGCTGCATCTGCTCATCCTTCCACTCACGAAACCCGAGTTATCGCCGCCGCCACGACCTGCCTCCGATGGACGTTCGTTGCATCTGCACAATATCCCAACCGCCCTCCCAACAAAAACTAAACATTCCAGCGCCGCCTCCGTGAACTGTTTTCGTCGACGCTAGTTCTGCAACTGAAAATGCTCCCGTCGCCGACCTATTCGAATGCCATCGCTGCCCATACGTTTGTACCGTATCCCGCTTTGTGAAGTCGCCGACCATGTGAGAATCGCACCTGTGAAGTCGCCGCTACTACGAAGTCGAGGCACGAAACTGTTATTGTTAATCACCGCCGCGAACTTTCTTGTGCATCTGATGCATAAAATACATCACCGCCTCCGCCGTTCATCACCACTGCAGTCTCCTGTGCATCATATTTAGACAAAGTTTGCATCTTCGTGCATCAAAATGGTTTGTAATTTATGAATAAATTTAATCTGTGAATCAAAGATGGTTTGTACAATTGTACATAGGGGTGAGCATTGGACCCGGTAGACCGGAAAAAACCGACGAACCGGACCGAACCGGACCGAGACCGGTCAGGACCGGGCTTGGTCGGTCCGGTTTTCGGTCCTTGTTTTTTATAATTTTCGGGTTTCGGTCCGGTCCGGTCCGGGCCAGTTTTGTTTGATACAATGAATAAAACAACTAAAAGACCGAAAAAACCGACGAACCGAACCGAACCGGTCCTAGACCGGACCGGACCGGGACTAGTCGGTCCGGTCTTCGGTCCTAGTTTTCTTTACATTTCGGGTTTCGGTCCGGTCCGGTCTTTTCCGGTCCGGTCCGGTTTTTGAACCGATCTCACCCCTAATTGTACATCGTCAGGAGCTGGATTATGCTTATTTTTGTAGATCTGTTGTTTTATTTTTGATGGATCTGGTGATGTACATGTTTAAGATTTAATGATTTATTCATCTTTTTTACTAAAATTATTGTGCATTCTTTGGTGCATCTAGTGTTGCAATCGTTTTTAAGTACATCATGGATATGGTAATTTTCTTCATCTTTTATTATTGTGCATTCGTTATTTGATTGAATCTGTAAATGGGCAAACATATTGTAGAATCAGATAAACCAATTTTTTCGCAGTCTTTTTTTTACATTTACTAATTTGCCCTCAACTGTCCATAACTGACAGTTACGAAACGCAAATTTTGAAATTTTTCTGTTGACTTTTGATGATAATCTTGTGGCCAGGATTTAATTGAGAATGAGAGACTCAATCTCGACCGTTCATTTTGTAAGTGAAATTGATGGATGGAGAGCGTGAGGGGATAGATTATGGCAGAGTGCATGTGAGAAATTAATGGGTGGACAATGACATTAAAAGAGGGGGAATTTGACGGCTGAGATTGAGTTTCCCATTCTCATTTAGTTTAAGGTTCTCATGTGAACCCTCCACTATATATATATATATATATATATATATATATATATATATATATATATATATATATATAGGGTTAATAATGAAAAAAACCCTAAACTTTGATATACTTTTTGGTTTAAACCTTAAAGTTTATTTTTGAATGGTTTAAACCTCAAAGTTACAATTTGTTTTGGTTTAAACCTTAAAGTTTAATTTTTATTTTGATTTAAACCTTAAAGTTATTTCTAAAATGGTTTAAACCTCCATTTTGTCTCAAAGTGATTTAAACCTCCAAATTTGTTTTAGTTTAAACCTCAAAGTTTGTATTTTTTTTATTTAAACCTTAAATTTTTTCAACAAATGGTTTAAACCCTACCATTTATCTAAAAATGATAAAAAGTAACAAATTTACACTTTATTTTGGTTTAAAGCGGTAAGTTTATATTAAAACTTTTGACAAAAAAACACTTTAATCCCTTATGTTTTGTTTACCTTTTAATTCTACCTTCTTCACTTGATTAAAATAAAATTTTGGACATGAAGAGACTATGAAGTTGACGATTTGTTATTAATTAATTTTTATTAGTGTTTATATTTAATTAGAAAAACTGTGGGACCAAATCATGCCGAGTTGGGGCCGAATTTAATCGAGTCAGGGCCGAGTTGAGGCGAATCTGAGTTAAATACAAACTCAGCCCTTGAACCTTGATATCATAGTCTCCTCATTTCAACTTTTTTATTTAAATCAAGTGAAGATGATAAAATCAAAAAGCAAACAAAACTTAAGAGATTAAAATATTTTTTAACAAAATTTTTAGTGTAAACTTACAGCTTTAAACCAAAATAAAGTGTAAATTTGTTGGTTTATATTATTTTTAGATAAATGGTATGGTTTAAATCATTTGTAAAAAAAATTAAGGTTTAAAAAAAATATAAACTTTGAGGTTTAAACCAAAACAAATTTGGAAGTTTAAATCAATTTGAGATAAAATGGAGGTTTAAACCATTTAAAAAAGAACTTTAAGGTTTAAGTCAAAATAAAATGCAAACTTTAAGGTTTAAATTAAAATAAATTATAACTTTGAGGTTTAAACCATTTAAAAATAAACTTTAAGGTTTAAACCAAAAAGTATATCAAAGTTTAGGGTTTTTTCCATTATTAACCCATATATATATATATATATATATATATATATATATATTGGATCAATATAGATCCCCCTTTAAACAAAGATCCCAAAGTCTCAATCTTAGCCATTAGATTAATCAAATCAATGGTTAAGATCTATAATGACATTATTGTAATTAAGTAAACAATTATAAGATTTAATTCTAGAAGGAAGGGTATTATGGTCAAAGCCCTTTTTTTTTAATTTTTTTTACCTCTTGAATCTTTAAATGACCATAACTATTTCAATTTTTTGAGTTTGAGCAAAAAAATTATATCAATCTTCTCATTTTTTAATCTTCTTTCAAACTAGCTCACTCTTCCTATATTTCTAGAAAAAAAAAAAATTCGACGAAAAATGATGAAATTCATCATTTTCGTCACCTGCTGTATCTGTTACGTGATATATAAGGCAGCCGAAAATGATAAATTTCGTCATTTTCATCATTTTCGTGCCTCTTATATATCACGTAACAGCAGGTCTCAAAAATGATAAATTTCGTCATTTTCGTCACCTGCTGTTACATGATACATAAGGGGGCACGAAAATGATGAAAATGACGAATTTTTATCATTTTCGTCACCTGCTGTTACGTGACATACAAGGGGGGGGGGGGCACGAAAATGATGAAAATGACGAAATTTATCATTTTCGTCACCTGTTGTTACGTGATATATAAGGGGGCACGAAAATGATGAAAATGACGAATTTTTATCATTTTCGTTACCTGCTTTTACGTGACATACAGGGGGCACGCAAATGATGGAAATGACAAAATTTATCATTTTCGTCACCTGTTGTTACGTGATATATAAGGGGGCAGCCGAAAATGATAAATTTCGTCATTTTCATCATTTTCGTGCCCCCTGTATGTCACGTAAAAGTAGGTGACGAAAATGATGAAAATTCGTCATTTTCATCATTTTCGTACCCCCTTATATATCACGTAACAGCAAATGACGAAAATGATAAAAATTCGTTATTTTCATCATTTTCGTGCCCCCTTATATATCACGTAACAGTAGGTGACAAAAATGATAAATTTCGTCATCTTCATCATTTTCGTGCCCCCCTGTATGTCACGTAATAGCAGGTGACGAAAATGATAATTTTAGTCATTTTCGTAAAAAAAAAGGTGAACAGGGGTCAAAAAATGATGAAAACTGATAGGTGTTATGGATAAGAAGGTGATGGACGAAAATGATTAAACTGGTAGGTGTTACTCTCTTCCATTTTCGTCAAATTTTTTTTTTCCAGAAATGTAGGAAGAGTGATCTCGTTTGAAAGAGGAGTAAAAAATGAGAAGATTGGTATAATTTTTTTGCTCAAACTCAACAAATTGAAATAGTTATGGTCATTTAAAGATTTAAGGGGTAAAAAAAATAAAAAACTGAATTTGGGAATGAGCTGTAGGCAGCGCGTGAGTTTTATTCAAATTGGTTCAATTCCTATTTTACCCTTTTAAATGAGTGGCTGAAATTGTGACTTTGAGATCTATGTTTAAAAGGGGGGCTTTGTTAACCTTACCATATATATATATATATATATATATATATATATATATATATATATATATATATATATATATATATATATATAGTGTTAGGATCAAGGGAGAACGCTCTTAAATAGAGATTAGAGAGAACACTTTTGAAACTTTGATTTCATTGATCAGATGGTTCAAAAATTGTCACAATTTATTTAGGCATTTGATTTCATTGATCATCGGATTTAAAATATGTCACGTTTTTTTGATAATATGTTCGAATATAATCATGATGCATCGATGCATACAAAAGTGTTATTTGATGCATCAATGCATCCAAAATTTTAAATTGTTAATAATTATAGAAATAATTTTGATTTTAAGATTTAGGATGTAAAGTTGACTTTTGGGTAGCTATGAGTGAACATGAACTTAAAGAAGAAATAATAAATTACAAGTTTACACGTGTTCTCTCTGTTATCTATTTAAAAGGGTTCTCCCTTGAACCTCACCCTATATATATATATATATATATATATATATATATATAATCAGGATCAAATAAAAAGAGTTTTAAGGTAAAAAGAATAAGAAGAATTCTAAGTTTGACATGTGGTATAACTAACAAAAGGTTAAAATAGGTATTTTATATATTTTTATTCTCTCTCTTTCACATTTCAGTCCCACGTTCCAGCCCCAAAATCGTTTCTCTCTCATAGAACCCTAATCGCAGCCCTGTCGATTCCCTCAACCACATTCGCTGTTCGCCGCCCTTCCTTCCCGTTGCCGTCGCCTCCTGTCCCTTCCCGTCGCCATCGGGTGAAGACAGTGCAAGAAACCTATCGATTTCCAGCCCTTGTGCATCTCTGATTCCTTCCTCTCGCCTTCGTCACCACCATCGATTATAGGCGACTGGTTTGCTGATTGTCGCCGCCGCCGCGGTTTGCTTCAAGATCATTGTTGGGTTCCTGTTTAACCATTTTTCGCCGCCTTCGGTTGCGTCGCCAAACCGCCGCCGCTGCTGCTTCCTTTCGTTTCGTTTGAAGGTTTTCTTAAGCCATCGCCAATGATCTATCGATTTATGGTTGTTACCATAGCCGCACCATTTTGTTTATGGCTGTGCATCTGCTCTCCGGTCACCACTCCAGATCCGCCGCCGAAGATGCAAAGAATACGAAGATAATCTGCTGCTTCCATCAATATCTTGTTTATTCAAGGTCATATTCAATTTTTATGAATTTCTTATGTATCAGGTACCTTCATGAATTTTGTATGTTTTAGTTCACACCTGTTCGTCAATTTTTTATATATAAGTTGTATTGTTTGGTTAGTGCATCCATTCAGTTTTGAGACTGAGCATCAATCAAGTTAAGATTTTTGCATCATCAGATTATATGCTTTTTATATGTTTAGCTTGTTGAATGTTACGGATTGTGCATCAAGTTCTTCAATGATTTTAGAGCTGTGCATCTTATGTATTTGGTATTTTATTCATCACTTTTAAATGTATCAGGTTCAAATTGTTTTATCAGGTTGGTATTGTATTCATCAGCTTCTTATAAATTGCAGTTGAAATGAGGTTTGTGCATCAGTATGACGATTAGATTAGAGTAAAAGAATTTAAAAACAGATTTTAGTTTTATTAATTATTTTAAAAATGACTCGTAACTGAATCAAGATTTCCGGCCTATTCCGAAATTGCCCTTAAACAGCAATTTTTTTGGCAGTTACGTTTGCCAGTTTTGACTTGATTTTGTTGACTTTTGATGAAAATGTATGGCTGAGATTTTTCCTTATTTTTTGTACCCTAATTCTCTTTGTACAATATCCCTCCCTTATATATATATATATATATATATATATATATATATATATATATATATATATATATATATATATATATATATATATATATATATTCAATATTAATAACAAATTAACTTGAATAAATTCTATTAGACAATATTAGCTATTAATTTAAATAAAGTTTCTAATTATTAAGTTTGTCCCATCCATTTTAGAAAAATTAAAATATACTTTTGACTTTTTTTTATCAATAGAATATCCCAAATACTTACGTACTCAAACTTTGGTCAAGACATCTTAATCAATATTTTTTACTTTATTTACTTAATTACCTTTTCTTTTAATCTCTTAATATTAATAATAGACTAACATGAACTAATTTAACTAGATATTCTCAAGCATTCATTTAGTAAAAAATAAAAGTATTTTTTATTACGCAATCTAAACCCTTTATTTGATAAACAAAAGTCAATTCTGACTTAAAAGTACTATACCAATTTATTTCGTTAGTTAATTTTTAATTGAGCATCACTAACCACTTGATTGATTTCTAAACCATTAGTATATAAACATTCCCTTATTGTTAGAATATATTACCTTTAAAATTCTTATTATTTATCTTCTCTTCAAATTCTCAGTTTTAGCGTCATATAACTAACTACCTACTGTTTTTTTAATAATTAATGTTTATTATTTATAAATTTTTAAACCAAACAATGTATCATATGGACATCTAATCTAGAATATAAAAATTAATTAGTCTTCATCAAAACGAGATTTGATGAAAGATGCCTTTCCCATTAAGTAATTTTTTTAACTTTATGATTTAAGAATTCGGTTCCACCTTCGCTTTGAAAAATCTTGATTTTTGTTCCAAATAGTGTTTGGATAAACTTAATAAATGAATAAAAAATTATAGAGAAATCTGATTTAGCTTTAAGTGGGTAAAACCACGTAAACCGATAAAAGTCATCCATAAATAACACATAATAACGATATTCATAACAGAAGAAACCGGTGATAGGTCCCCACAGGTCGTAATGGATCAAATCTAAAACATGTGAAGCTCGTTTATAATTTTCCTCAAAAGGAATGCGATGAGACTTAACTAATTGACATAGTGGACGTGTAATAGGTTCCGGTAAAATGGAAGAAATCGTAACCGCCCCCAATTTATTTAATAGTTTTATCGCATCAAAAGAAATATGTCTCAACATTGAACGACATCGTTCCTAAGATTCCCGAGGCATAGACGTCACAAAACAAGCGGACGATGTTGGGGAAGACAAAAGAACATAGAGTCCGTTGTCACATCTTCCTTACGCTAGCACGTGCAGGAGCGGAGCCACCCACAAAGCAGTAGGTGGCAGTGAACCCATTAAATTTTTATAAAAACTAACTTTTATATGTAAAATGTTTAAATATTATATATGGGAACCAACTAAATTTTGAATGCGAAGCCACAAACCCATTGACGTAAGGTTGTGAACCCAATTACACAACTCATAAATAGGAAACTAGATTAAAATTTTAAAATTGACAAGCGAAATATGGGAAAAACCAGAGCTTGGTGGTGAACCCACTAAATATTTTTCTGGATCCGCCACTGAGCACGTGTCTCGTTCGACTATCCTGAATAGAAAAAGTAGATTTGGAAAATACCACATCCGCATCATTATCACGGGTTTACTTACTAATAGATAAAAAAAATTGTACGACGGGGAACAACCAACACATCGCTCAAATGAAGACCATAAGTGAGAGATGATGTCCCATTAGATAAAATAGGTAAAGATTTGTCATTACCAAACATGACCGAAGAGTCACCACCAATAGGTTCAGAATTTTGTAGCGTCCCAGCAGATGACACCATGTGATCGGTCTTAACATGGCATTGAGCATGAAACGCCTTAACAAGATCATTCTAGGTGGGAGGAGATGGCGTGGCTGCAAAATAAGGTAGTCGAGGACATGAAGAAGCATAGTGTCCATTGTTGCGGCACAATTGGCAATGAGGTGAACACCTAGCACGACCACGTCCCCCACGAAAAAACGAGATCCACGACCACGATTTCCAGTAGCAAAGAAGGGAGATTGGGTTGTGTTTTGAGCTGATCCTACTACAGTATTAGAACCATGGGCGGGCATCCCCTGTTGGGCTGTAAGGCAGCCGACGGAATTGAATCAGTATTGTGAATGGTCCTTAAAAATAGTCATGACCTTCAGCATGTGCTTGTAGATCCCACTAAGTATAGGGAACACGTGAGACACGTATCGCGGTGGAGAAGGTGTCAAATGAAGCACCAAGACCACATAAAAACCAATGACTCTTGTCATACTCATCAATAGGTTGACCGATAGCGGCGAGTTGATCACAAATCACCTTAATTTCTACCAAAATCCGAAACATTATCCGAACCTTTTGTGAGATCTCGTAGTTGATCATGAAGATTTTGAACCCGCTCCATAAAAGAGTTACCATAGGCACGTTTGATTGCAAGCCAAATCTCCTTCGCATTGGAAAGTCCAAAAATCTCCGAAAAGCCTCTTCCGAAAGAGATGCTTGAATGAGAATTATCGCTCGTTGATTAGCCAATAACCATTCGTTATAATCAGGATTTGGAGTATTCTTGTCATCAACAACAATCTTAATTTCACTACAAAAATAATGCCATACAAAAAGTGCCACAAAAAACCCAAAAAGTGCCACTAAAGACCCTTCTAGGAAACTACGGCACACAAAAAAAGTGCCACTAGAAGCGCTATCACTAAAGCCTTTTAGTGGCACTTTTTCAATGTGCCGCTGCAGACTTTTAGGCTTTTAGTGGCACATTTTTTTGCCACAATATGCTAAAAGTCTTTTGTGGCACAAATTTTATGCCAATAAAAACTATTGCTATTTAAAAATTCATACTACTAGTGGAACTTAATTTTTGTCACAAAAAAACATGTTATCCATTTGAGTGTCACTCTTATTGAAATTAATTTTCTATTATAACATAAAATATAAACAAAACTATAAAATATAGAAATCATAACACATTGCTCAAATACAAAAATTAATAGTCTTCCCAAAATATCCAAATGCCAGATGTCTAATAATCGTCAGTTAAGTATAAATATCAAACATAAAACTAACAAATCAAAGCTCAAAACTTCATTATGCTTGTGAACTTCTTTCTCAATCTTAAAGCAAGCTCTATGATCCGCGTGTTAACTCATGCAAGCTTGTGAACTTCTCTCAATGGATACTTATACCACCTTTTGACTTATAATATCTCGACAGATCACTACAAAGTACCACAAAACAATGTTATACAGTCTTTGCTTTTATGGTATGTATGCAAACAAGGAAATGACACCCACGTGTTGCGACGACAATTTATGTCATACATTTTGAAGTGACTAAATTAAAATATAACATTTACTCTTTATAATCAAGAATGACAAAACTGTATATCAAGATTTAGCTAATTAACTATGACCCTAACATTAATCAAACTTGCATTGCCAAAACTAGCAATTAGCCAAAGTTCAAAGAGTGTAGATGATATACCTTGTTAATAACACGGAAGTTGCATCCAAATTAATAAAGCACCATATCAGAGAGCTAATCATATTAGAACTAACGTAGATCATATTAATGAAGCATGTAAGAATTTGATGCAACCCAAAACTAGCATTATAACGACCAGTTAACTAACCCAACCAAAACTAGCATTATAAAAAATTAAAATTAAAACAAGCCTTTAATAAAATTTTAAAAACTGGTCTGTTAATAAAAAAACAGTAAATAGTATGAATAAGAACAGTTTCTTGATACTTCAGGAACAGTTAAAAAACAGCTAATGATAGACAGCCAATCACCAATTTAGACTAGAAGCAACTATTTCTGCAAATTTACAGATTGTGCTTACCAACATGCGGCTTCAAAAATCGGTTGGGGTTGTATGTTATGGTTGCACCTTTTTGTCCATATTAATAAGATAATCTTATTCAACAACATTTAGCAATTGCAGTCACCCTTATAAAGTTCAATTTCTTCGCCAAGATTAAATCCAGCCATTTGATTCAACTTAGGTACAATTTCAATTGGCTTGTCATAACCCTTCATAAGTCACCTACCAAAAAAACTAAAAAAAGAAAAATGGTATTGTGTATTTAATCTGTTTTGTATAAGGATATGTAGAATGTATTTTCTGTTTTGTATCTAATCTGTAGAAGAGATAAGCAGGAACAGTATTTTGGTTGCATGATGGAAGAGAAACATTGTAAGAAGATGGAAGTAATAAGGCTGGTTTCAATCAAAGCAGATGCATCCCTTTAGAACATATGGGGAAAAAAAGTCAATATTAAAATTCATAAACAGAACCTAAAACCTAGAAGGCATAGTTAAATTCAAAACACAAATCGTGTATGAAGTAGCTAAGATGAAACGAAAACATATAAACAAACTTAGCGAGTGAACATATCCAAACCTTTAAAACTACAGGAGATAATTCAGTCCAAACCTTTATACTAAACATATAAGAAGTATTACTCATATCTAAACTCTGAGAACCCTAACAGAAGTAAAATCCTGAATCAAAAAACCTCATTTCACTTGCTAATATCCTTTTCAAGTGTCCATCCTATGAAAACAATAAACAGGCACACGAAATGATTTATGCGACGAGTTTTAAAACCTTGGACAACGAGGAAAGGATGAACTCACATTAACACCTTGTACAACTAAAGACTAGCCACATGGGTATAGGATTTGAGAAGTCATGCATTAACTAACTTGTGCAGTAGCAACTAAGAAAACTAACTACACCAAAAGATGTCAAATACACATAGAAATTAAGAGAACTTACTGAAAAATGCTAACTCCGTGAACAAGCAAAAGCTGCCCTGAGAAGATTTCGTGACAGTATAAGTATTGTAAATAATTTTGTTTGTGTCGATAAACTGCAATAAAAGTATCAAGAACTATATATTATTTAGGGATAATCAAAACAGAAAGATATTGAAATTAGAACCCTAAAACAGAATTCCAGAAACAAATACATAATCAAAATAGAATCCTAAAAGGTGATTAGGTTAGGGAGAATCAAATCATAAACAAAAAAACAAGTAGTTTGCCTAATAATCATACAAATAAGCCTTCATTTATACATTATTGTATATAACTCGAAAAGAATTGATAAATAGACACACCAATTGAGAAGATGTCCTCGATGACTATGTAAATTCTCTCTTGACGATATGTAGACTACAAGGTATGAAGTCGATATCCAGGTCCCCGTGATGAGAACCGTCAACTTAATCAAGATGAGTAGAACTCGGTGGGAAACAATCTGGTGAGGCGTGAAGACAACTTTGTGGAGTAGTTGAACAAAATTAGGGGCAAACCAATTTCATACCAGTTTGCATCGATGGAGGGAATTTTAAAATGAATTTGGGCCTAAAATGTTGGAGGGAAGAGATGAAAAAAATGCCGCCTGTTTATTTCTTCTTTATTTTTTTGTGTTTATAGTGGCATAATATAAATTATATATGATGCATTTTAGAAGTATTTAATGGCATATTTCATTCTTGTGCTATTATTAACTTATATCCAAGACATAAAGTAAAAAAAAATGCCACTAAAAACATCTTTGCTTTTATGGCATATACAAAGTGCCATTAAAAATATAAATTAGTGGCATAAAAAGTAAGTGCCATTAATAAAGTGTGCCACTAAATGGCAATTTTTTTGTAGTGTTTGGGGAGGGGAGGAAGAGCCATCAACATGATGAAACAAGTGTTGATATGCAAGGAGAGGGGTAATTTGATTCTTACACAAGAGGTAATTTGATATTAAGGATATGAAGAATTGTGTTCATAGAGATAGAAGATCTAAAGAGGGTGAGAAAGGGGAAACCATAGGAGAGATGAAGAGTAGAAAGGGGACGATAAAGATAGAGAGAGAGAGAGAGAGGGAAATTCTACAGCTTCAAGGAAAGGGGAAAGTATGAGAGACTCTTGATACCATGAATGATTTGTAACTCCTCGATCCAATTAGGAAGGAGATATACATTTAAATAGATCAAATAAGTTACATGAAAGGACTCAATACAATAAATGGATGAATATAAACATACTAATAAAAACTAAATAATATGTCTGTCTAACCGTTTCCTTCTAAAAATTAAGGTTAAAATCATGTCCTTAGTTTGACATAAACAAAGAAGAAAATAGACTAATGTTTGGTGAAATGTTTTCTAACAAAACATCCAACGTTGATACATGAATGAAAGTCGAGGTATTATATAAGTTTAAAAGTGTATATTTTATCATGATTTTAAGTTGATTTTAAAATTATGACCATAACTAAAAACTATGGGATATTACATGTTTACTGCTAATTAAGAAATACATGCAATTAAACTTTAGACATATATACATATTGTACGTGATGATGTTAGTTGTTTACATTCAGCGCCGATCGATCGAATGCACATATTTATGAGTCTAGCTAATTGAAGAACATATATTAAATTCGATTGCTATTATTTTGAACCTTCTGATCAAAACATAATAGGGAATAGTAATTAACAAAATTTTGCTTACATTGATCATATATTCATTCATTCATATTCATATAATCAACTAAATAATAATATTTCAATAACCGGCCTCGATGGATCGACGCTTTTGCTAGAATAGCTAGCTAAACAATTATAATATGCAAACTAACAATGAACTTGAGAGGAAACAGGTACAAAAACGAAAGGAGGATCCCAAGCATAAAGAAACTCGACTGTCCCAAAAGGCGCAATAGTTCGACCACCATTGACGGAGCACTTGTTTTTCCCGACCCGTCCAAACACATTCGGGTCAACTTTCTCAACTGTTTGGAATCCGTTGCATAACACTATCACGCTGTCTTGAGGACATCTGCAGTTGTTTACAACCACCGCCTTCCATTCTTGTTGACCCTTTATTAGTCTGTCAGTTCTATCTATCCTAACTGTTATGTCTTCTACTGAACAGATCCCATCACAATTATACCCTTCCATTCAAACAGAAAAATAATTAATGACATAATTAATAACCTTCAAATTAAGCATATAAGAGATACAAATTACTAATTAATGAATGATTAGATTAAATATATATACCATTGACAAGGAGAGTCATGATGACGAGGATAATTGTAAAGAGAGACTGGAATCTCATGAATGCCATACTAACTGCAATGAAGTTGAAGATCGATCTGTTCTTCTGATGATCGAGTGATGTTACTAGCTTGATTGTATCGTCTATTTATACACATACATGCATGCATGCATGCACGATTTGATATTTTTGATCGGGATATCGAGAGTCTCAATCTCAAGATTCTCAGGGATTGTGATTGATGCAGTTTATATCTTTGAGAATTCAATTTCTATATATACATGCTTTGAATGAAATGAAGATTACAAGGAAAATAACTTCCTTGTAGCAACCGTTACTACCCACGTACATAACTAATTTTAAATTATTTTAATTAATATGTCAATTAAAATTAAATGCACGTCTATAAATATCATTTTCAATAGAAATTCATTTCATTTTTTTTAAACGCAGAAATTCATTTCATTTGATTTTTAATTTGTAGTTAATATGTTACATATTGGAATTTAATTAAGATTGTTTGATTTCGTATAAAAATATAGTTTTTTTTTTAAGACAAACACACTCTTTAAACCTACTCCTAAATATCTACTCTACTGTTTACGCCAGGACTTGAACCCACAACCTCTTAGGAGGGGGCACCACCTTACAACACCACATACTGATGGGCTACAAGCCTTTTGGTCCTATATATATATAGTTAGTATGACGCATTTAATTGTTTTGGTAAACTAACCCATTTAGATTGATATGAGAGGTAAAACCGTAACTATCGAATTCGACTCTAATATATATGTAAATGAGAAAGCTACTGGTTTGAACTAAACCCTAAAAAATATACGCATATCTGAAAACAGATGTAAAAAGTGAATTACTTAATTAAAAGCAACAAATTTTGTGGCGAAAAAGGTTAGGCTGTGTGTCATGCAATAATAAAACGTGAAAAAGACGAGGACTTTATTTCCCAAGGCTAAAATCCTATTTTCACGAACTTAAAAGCATAGTGTCCATAAAATATTACACAGTACGTTATCTACGCTGCCAGATTTTTTGGAAATTTGCATTAACCTCGTCTTCGACCAATATCTACATGCAGTTTCGACGAACTTAAGGTCAGTTTTGACTTCCTAAGGCTAAAATCCTAACTTAAGAACACGGTGTGTATAATTTAATTGCGCTGTGATTTCACCCTGTTTCCGTCCAATTTCTACAAATTACTTCATTCTAACCTACAAGGTGTTGTGAAACTAGATTCGGCTTATTTTAAACATAGTGTAATAGACAGAAAAAATTCAGATAACAATTGCAAATATATATATAAAATGAGCGATATCAGTATTCAATAGGTCTTAGGATCCTTTGTTTAATTCTGACAAAATCAATTTGCTTCTAATAAACAACAAATTTCATTCCTCATCTAGTCACAAGTTTGATTAAAATCACAATTAATAAAGTAATGAAATATCTTTATATTCCCTAATTAATTAAATTTTTTTTTGGCAATATATCCGTCCCTTGTTATTCTGGTCTATCATCACATGAGAATTCCAGGTGTTTTGCCCTCAACTATCATGATCGATCGATCACGCAATCAAAGGGGCTAAATGGGTAAAAAAAATATGACATTAAGCTGGAATAAGTCATGATTAATTCCTTCAGCCTCTAGGTAGTTCAAATTTTCCATGCACTTCATATATTTCCTCTGATTTTCTCATGACTGTGCGTTATAATTACTAATATAAAGAAGATTTTATGATAAATATATAAAAAGTTACGATGATACTTCAACTACCATATATTATATCTATATCTATTATATTATATATCGGTTCCAGCTCGGACTACTACTTATTTGGGTTAAAATACCCGCAATTCAACACCTATTATCTTTTTTACCTTCAAATAAGGAAACCTTTTGTCTTTAATTTTGAATAAATGGAGACGCTTCTATCATGCATGTTATACATAACCATACGGTAAAATAATGTTAAAAGCAAAACCTCCGAATGCAATTTATACAAAGTTCACAAAAATAATGCACAAAAATACAATGCCACACAACTACATAATGTAAATAACATGATTTGGATTAAGTTTGAAGCCATCTAAGATTAAACATGCTTTAGGACATACTCCTTCCCTCTTTAAATTCTCTCATTACACCTTTAAACTCATTAACTTTCTTACTAAAACCCTAAAAGTTCTTTCTTTTATCGTCCTCGCCAACAATGAATTCACAATCGAAAGAAAGATCTTCCATTCCATCAATCTTTAGCTTACCTCGACAAACGGTCCAAGATGACCATCGACAACAATCCACCCCAACACGACCTCAAACCACCACCTCCAATGCTCATTTTCGACTACCAACACAACCAAAGACGTCTTTCGCACCAGTATCCACCCATAGCCCTACACAAATGGCCCCCCTACATGCTCCACCACCTCCACCTCCACAGTTTTATATGTTTGAAACCCGACGTATGGATATCCCAAAGTTGTATGCAACCACAATTCTACGACTCAAAGATGAATTGAATATGAAAAATGAAGGGGAGGTTATATACTGGCTTCTTAACGAATCTAAACTATTAGGAACTATCATCCCAATCTATGCTCCTTCTCATCTTTCTGTCACACCGCCCATCACTCGCCCTACTCAGATGGCCCCTTTGCGTGCTCTACCACCAGAATATTATACGAGTGTGACCATGGCCATGGAAATACCAAACATTTATGCAAGCCGGATTTTCGAACTAAAAAATGAGTGGAATATGGAGAATGACGGGGAGGTGATACATTGGCTTCTTCATAAGTCCAAACAGTCCATAATCAAAGCTACAGGAAGTGGCACAATGCCAATCATGTCCTCTTCCTCCTTGAGTGAAGCCACAAACTATCGCATGAGTGATGGTTTTGATGAGAAGCCATACAAGGCATTAAAAATCATGGCCGGGACCCACGAATCGCGTGTTGATGAAAGTGATGAATCTAGTGGTGATGGTTCTTCTGTCGGGGAAAATGAGTTATAGAACTTAAAGAGCTAGCTAGCTAGCACAAAAGATGATATGATATAGAATTGAAGATGAGTAACTAGTTTCTGATATTAATATTGTATTTTTGTTGTCGTGTGGGGGGTAGAGGTGTAAGTTGAATTGTTCTATACTTCTATGTTCTTCTTTTCCTTTTTCGATATTTCTTTTTATGGATGGTGGTGTAATTCCTTCTATTAGTAAATTTATTTACATACAAATACATTATACTAATCAGTTTTACTTATTTGTGAGGTCTTTCAGAAGTAGTTTCTCTACCGCGTTAAAAATATTACCATCTACATCTTATCGAATCTCTCAATCTCATGCACCCGCTTTTACGAAATATTGTTGTGTGTTACGCTATTCCTAATGATGTCTTGATGTATATAGTAGCATAGCGAATTTCAAGTAAATATTTAATTAAAATCAATAGTTCTAGATGAATTCAGTATTTCTTGCATTTTAAAATATAATATCAAGACACATCAAGAATATATCCTTCAAAATCTTACAAACTGTTGAACAAGTTCAGAGAATCAAAGACACAAGATGAAGAAGCACAAAATTTAGATGATAAGAGGACTGCAACTTTATTACATGAAAAGATTAAGAGCTACAACACACTAACTCTCTATTTATACACAAACGTAGGAACAAGAAGTAACAAACAGATAACATCCTAACAAACTTATAACAACCTGTAATTGTCACTAATCACCTCTTAACATTCTCCACCTTAATTATGACAATAAGAGTTGTCACCAACATTCAGACTATTCAAACACTTCTCGAATTTGGCAAAAGGCAATGGTTTTGTTAACATATCAGCAGGATTTTCTGAAGTATGTGTTAGATTGTGTGCATAGATAGATAACATGTATCATCGTGTCCAATACTATGTGACACTAAAGGATCACACTGCTACACACCCAATTAGAACCTTATGGATTTTACCTAGATGTGTGTTGTTGGAATATGCCCACTGACGCACGTACGCCACATGAATCACTACCGATGATGTATGGGCCTATTGGGTCACACACCGGGGATCAATCTCGACAACAACCTAAGTGGAGGGACTGTTTTTGTCAAATTGCAAAAATTGGCATGCTGATGGGAGTTAGCGGCTCTAACTCTTTAGAGTTAGCGGCTCTAACTCCTTAAGGTTAGCGGCTCTAACTTGGGCGCGATAGCGGCGCTAACTTTTAAAGTTAGCGGCGCTAACCCAGAGTTAGCGGCGCTAAACCCTGTCAGTATGCATGCAACTTTTGCACGTTGCCTCCATTCTCCACCAATCGAGTGGGATTGCTTCCAGATCATTCTTGGCCGGCATTTTGGGGTTAAAGGAGATCTGGAGGTCTCACTTGGTGAGTGACATGCATTTTTCTCTCAAGAAAAATTCTTTCTAGCCATAAACACACATACACCAAATCTTGATCTTTTGTGAAGCACAAGAAGAGAGATCTTGGTGAGTTCTTGGTAGAGGAGAGCTAGGAGATTTCGTGGTTGCTGTTCCAAAGATGATTTCATGCTTGAAGATCATCAATGGCTAGCTAGTACTTGGAGATTGACACATACCCGGGGTGGACTTCAATAGAGGAAGCTATTTCGGCTTCTGGGATCATTTCTTCACATTCCAGAAGTTGTGATAAGGGTATAATCTCTTTATTCTCCTGTTTTACATGTTGCTTTTCTTAGTTATGGAGTTTGGTACACTTTCTTGGGGTTTCCTTGTTTTTATGCTTCATTTGCTTGTACATTATGTTTCTTTTGTCGTACCATGCTTCCGCTGGTTGTTCTCGAAACCCCAACAGTGGTATCAGAGCCACCTCCATACTAGAATTGCACATGGTGGCCTGAAAAACCCGAATCAAAAGCTTTTTGTTTTCTGGAACTAGGGGTTAGCGGCGCTAACGTTGGTTTAGCGGCGCTAACTCATAAGGGTTAGCGGCGCTATACGCGCTGGACCCGTTTTTTTTTCTTTTAAAATAAAACAGTTTTGGTTCTCGGGTTTTTGGCATTCTTGTAGATTCTGGAAATTTGTTTCAGAATATGTTTGCATGTTTTGGTATTTTTAAATACCATTTATTATGTTTGGTTGTATGTGATAGATTTGAAATTGGTAAACCTTGCCTTTAACCTTGTGGTTGACTTTGTGTGTTTGGATGCTTTTTGGTGATTTAATATCACATATGGGCTGTAATATTTATTAATTCAGATTTGTTTGTAATAATATTGTGGCTTGCATGCCATTTCATTCATCCGTGTAATTTGTAATAGATAAAATAGGAAAATTGTGGCTTGCATGCCATTTATTTTCTATTTGTATGTATTGTAAATTTTGGATGGGTGAACACACAAAATTTGGAGTCGGAAGGAGATGGAGTATAATGACCATAGAAGCCGGTGAAGTCTATTGGAGATGGCGGTTCTGTGGGAGCTCGCGTTAAAGACCTTCCGTCCCTTAGATTGACCACGTTCTACCCGTTTTGGCTCACGGGAAGAACGCATAGGAATTTTGGCAAGGGTTACCAATTTATTTCGTATATATGCGTGTGATGTGATTTTATTTAATTCTTGCATGGTTTGCTTAGGATTCGCATGCTAGAAAATTTTTCTAAATTAATAAAATCACAAGAGATTTGGTAAAAATGGTTTACAACTCTCGCGCGCGCACACATACAAGATTAACTCACCTAGTGAAAATAGGTTTTGTCACTAAACAAGTTAATCTGTAACCAAGCCGGAAACAAAAGCCCGTTTTCATAAAAACGTAAATCATGCACCATCCGTAAGTCGATACCACCCGAATCTAGTCTTATGGGTTTTGGTTGTCGAGCTTAGCACGAGCCAATTCTCATGAAACTGTGTGGAAGGTGAGTGTGGCGAATTTACAATTTTGGTTGTCGAGCTTAGCACGAGCCAACTTTGGTGAATTTGTTACCGTATGTCTTGACGGACGGTTTGCAATTTTAGGTTTGAAATCTTGGTTAATTGTCGAGCTTAGCACGAGTTAACCAAAATTTCAAGACTTAAAATTGGTGCAAGAAGGGATCAAACATGCCAAACGACCATTAGATGTCGTAGGATCCCGCATGTGCTAAGGATTGCAATGGAGGTTGCAATTGGCAAAATGGTTGCCGACTTAAATAGTTTTATCATGTGATCCGCGGTAACCCCGTCACATGGTAGGATGAAATATGGTTCTTAGCCCTTGTTAAGATATTTTTCGAGATATATGGGTAATTATTTTAACGAGGATTAAATCAAACTAACTAATTCGCATACTCTTTTTAATATAGGATGTCGAATCAAAACCACAACAAGTCGAATTTTTCACTTCGTATGATTCTGCAAAGGGTGAAACTCACGGAAGTGAACTTTGTTGACTGGCTTAGGCAATTGAGAATTGTCCTACGTGCCGAGTCTAAGTTGCACATTCTTGAGGAACCCCTTCCTGAACCACCTGCTATCAATGCGGAATGGGCTATCCGATATGCGTATGAAAAGCGTGTTCGGGATACACATGATGTTTCTTGTCTCATGTTATCAAGTATGAGCTCTGAACTGCGAAAGCAATTTGAGCACATGAC
Source organism: Pulicaria dysenterica (assembly GCA_947179395.2). Lineage (NCBI taxonomy): Eukaryota > Viridiplantae > Streptophyta > Magnoliopsida > Asterales > Asteraceae > Pulicaria > Pulicaria dysenterica. The sequence continues at coordinate 107,961,264 of OX359289.1, forward strand.
TGTGTATGACATGATTAACAAGCTGAAGGATGTTTTCCGACAGCAAGTTAGGCAAGAACATTTTGAGTGTGTTAAAAGTCTAACCGGTTGTAAGATGCGGGAAGGAAGGAGTGTAAGTGCCCATGTTTTGAAGATGAAATCATACATGGACCAGATGGAGAGATTAGGTTTTCCTTTAGGGAGGGAGCTGGGTGTGAATTTCATACTTCAGTCTCTGCCCGCCACATATGAAAAGTTTGTAAAGGACTATCATATGCATGGAAAGGAAATATCTATAGATGAATTGCATGGAATGTTGAAGGTTGTAGAATCTAACATGTCCAAGCATGAATCATCCTCATCCACTCCTATTCATGGTTCTAAGGAACAACTTTTAGCCAAGAAGAAGAAATCGATCCCATCGAATGAAGAAGTTGGAGTATCCAATCTTGCTTCAAGTTTTGAGTCTATGGACATTGATAACGTGCCTAAGGAGACTCAACATGGGGTGGTTTGCTACTTCTGCGGTAGATTTGGGGATTGGGGCCGTCATGCCTGCCCTTCGTGCCGAGAGGATATAAAACTTCTCAGAAAAGAGAGAGTTAATTTTCCTACTTGAGGTGCATTCATGATTTTTTACTTCATTGCTATTCCTTAATAAGCTGGGTTGTTTACCCGAGCTATAAGACTCACGTTTGTCACAAATTTATTTTGTTACAAAGTGTAGGTCTGTTCGTTGCAAGAAGGAAGAGCTTGAAGAACCGGATCTCTGAAGAAGAAATTTAGTTGATTGTCTTCTATAAGAGAATTGGGAGTCTTAAGTCTTGCCATTAATTCCGGAATTATTTATTACTTTTGTTTGTATGCCCTGCGTAGCTAGACTTGCTTTATTGTATGTTCTTTCGAAGAGGATGGATATTTTGTATCTAGTATTTTATGAAAAGATTTTTCATATTGATAGTTTCATTTCAAATTCGATCCATGTCTATGCTTATGTGTTATTTTTGACTATTTTAGTGCTTAAATACACATTTGATGCGATGGATATGACTTAGAATTGAAACAATTTTGAAAAATTATTTTGAGATGATTTTATCAAAACTTATCCATATCATTGCATACATAAATGCTCGTTATAAGTAATAAGGCAATCATGAACAATTGATTCTTAAATCCAAAAGTGGTTTGGATACATTAACTCTATGGCATAATCAAACTTGACCAAGTAAACAACATTTACATCGCTTAGATCCATGTGGTTAGGATCTTTGTAAAAGTTTAGCCTCGGGCTAAATGAAAGATGCAAATCTTGTTTATTGGAATAGGATGATTAAGAAATCCTTCACCAGTATTGGTAGGAAGGATTGTGACTTGTTGGATATGATCACATTTGTGTGGATAATCCGTTCAAGTATGTCACAAAGAGTGACACTAGTGAAATTCTTCATCACTATCTTTATGGTAGTAGTTGAGAGAATGTTTACTAGAGAAAAGGCTTGTGTCTGGAACCTAGTGGTGTTCGGAACTAACCTAAAGAAAATTAAGAATCAATAAGGGCATATAGATATAAATTCTTAGATCTAGAATAGATGCTAAGTTTTCTTATCTATATTGGTTTAAACATGAAATGAATCATGGGTTTAACTCATAATTCGATTTCTCGAAGAAACACATTTGCACATGGTGTTACTTTAAAGAAAACCAGATATCTATGTAGATGATCTGGTAAAAGGCAGGCCTAAAACATGTATTCAATGTGGTTGGTATACATTAATTTTACGAACCAAGTCCTCAATCTAAAATAAAACATTATGGTTACTTAAGCATCGAATGAGATATTGACTAGAAAGTGTTCTTTGCTTGTCAATCTCATAACTTAAATTATCCAGTCTACATTCAGTGGGAGATGGATGAATTATAAGTTGATGCCAATATATTTAAGTAGTTCGTCTGAGTTTTGGATAATTGTTTCTTGAACTTATGGGAACCATGTTTGGTTGCTCAAGAGGGAAATGACAATTTACAAAAGCATTCTAGTGGAAGAACGTAAAACTTAAATAAGAGACATAATGTTGACACTAGCATTTAATCAGCATAGAGATGCTGGTAAAACCTGACAATATCCATTGCTTCTTTATATCTGATGGAAATCAAGAAGGCTGTTTAGATATGGTGTTGTCATATTTTAGCAGCTTGATGGTAAAACATTGTGATGTTACCAATCATCAGAAACATAGTGGGACCCTGTGTTCACTAGTGAATAAAAGAAGGGAATGGTATACATAAATGTAATTTATTTGCTGCATCCAAGTACTTGACTTGGGTTAATCCTACACCTACGGTGTGATCCAAGAAGGGTGAAGGGACTAACATATATGCAATTATGGACAACTTCAAATACCGACTAGAGACAAAGTGTTTCATGTTGATCATATGGAAACACGTTCTAGTGGTTATGTTGAAGATAATTTGGATAAAAGTGAAATATTGTTATCACCTTGCGGAAGCAAGTTAGTTCACATGGACGTAAGAGACCTGAATCCTTCATAGGATTAAGTTGAGGAAATGCTTAAGGCACTTTCCGAGGCTCTTACACAAGATCCAGATTAGGTCTGGATTATGTGAAACATTGTTGTCGCTTTGGGAAAACAAGTATGTTCACATGGAAATAAAAGGCCAAGATCCTTTGTAGGGTTGAGTTGAGGAAATGTTTGAAACATGTTCCGAGGTCTTATATATCCATTATGTCCAAGTTGTGTCTATGACTAAAGTCAGCAAAACTTGCATCTTGTGGCTGTAATATTGCTTTAACAAGAAAGTCAAAGGAATGAGTTTTCTAGAAAGCATAGATTAAGCCAGATACCCTTGTCAGGGCTAGTGGGAGCTTTGTGTGTTCCTAGTAAAATATACTCAAATGAAAATAATGTCCTAATTTAGGGTTGTTTTCAACCTATTGATGGAATTATTGTTACATGAGTATAAATAGAGAATATGGAATCAAGCGGATACTAAATTCAAGAAATACTGATGTATGTTCTTGATGTTCGACGTAAATGGAGTTGTCTTGAGTAAGTTATTACTGCAAGCAAATCTATACTTGTAAGACTGTCGATTCTAATCGAAGTTTTGAATATACAAATATGTGGTGTAGATACGACATATAAAATTCAATGAGTGTCATTGACCCTATTGTGTACTTTGGTAACATTGAGGGTATGTCGACTCTATTAAAAATGAGTGTCATTGACTCTATTGTGAACTTTGGTTACATTGAGAGTATGTCGACTCTGATAATCATAAGTGTCATTAATCCTATTGTAGACTTCGGTAACATTGAGGATATGACGACTATGATAATATTATGTATGATCTCTTTTGATAAACACTTTGCAAGTGGTTTAACAAGAGAATACAAAAGAGTACAAAGGGATATTGTGTAGATGATCCCATAATTAAGCCATTGTCAAATTCTAGTGATGAATTTCATACTAGGTATTATAGCATTGTTTATGCTTATGACTGGGCTTGAATATCGTTTTAGTAAATGTTTGATTTACTTATAAGTTTTGGGAACGATACAGACAGTATTGTAACTTATGCTTGTTTCGTTATGCGTGTGATACGGTTACATTCATAATACTTTACTGTGTTCCATCTTAGCATGTTTAACCACTTCCCAGAATGTTTATACATTCTAAATTTCCACAGTCAGTCATTCTTCAAGGGAAGGAAGTTTGAAATAAGGCTGAGGTTAGGTGTTGGTTATGCATTAATCAAGGATTGAATGCGTGAAACGCAACAGTAACCTGTGCTTGAAAGGAGTTTCAAGTGACTGGATGACCCGCACCTGAGTTCACTTCATGGATCATGGTCACAAGTAACTTGGGATGATAATATCATTACGTCCTTCGACCTGAGATGTATGAATTGCCATAGCATGAAACTTTCTTACTTTGGTTATTTCAAAACGTAGTTCGTAACTGGCTATTATAAAGGGAATAGCTAGGTAAGACAAGGTTCATGCTATGGGATTGTACAGTCAATGGAATTTGTTCCTCTAGTATGAGAGATATCCCTGGGCCCCTCGATGATTGGGCGCTGACACCAAAATAAGCATGGCCATGCGCAAAGGAATATTGATTGAGAATCAGATATGTCCTTAAATTTTGGTCACCACCAATCAAGATCGAGAAACATAATCGTGAACGATCTGGAGATTGACATATTAATCCATGTCTCGTGTTCACAAGGATATCGCGAACAAAAGGATGTTTGATCACTTATCTATAGGCATCCCATATTTGTTGGGGTTTTTGGTTTTGTATGGATAACAAAACCCATACTGACTTGGGGGCAAAGATGCTTTACTAGAGGCCGCTCTTTGTCTGTGATTTCTTGGGTATGGTGTGTCATGTGCAAGTGGGAGTTTGTTGGAATATGCCCACTGACGCACGTACGCCACATGAATCACTACCGATGATGTATGGGCCTATTGGGTCACACACCGGGGATCAATCTCGACAACAACCTAAGTGGAGGGACTGTTTTTGTCAAATTGCAAAAATTGGCATGCTGATGGGAGTTAGCGGCTCTAACTCTTTAGAGTTAGCGGCTCTAACTCCTTAAGGTTAGCGGCTCTAACTTGGGCGCGATAGCGGCGCTAACTTTTAAAGTTAGCGGCGCTAACCCAGAGTTAGCGCCGCTAAACCCTGTCAGTATGCATGCAACTTTTGCATGTTGCCTCCATTCTCCACCAATCGAGTGGGATTGCTTCCAGATCATTCTTGGCCGGCATTTTGGGGTTAAAGGAGATCTGGAGGTCTCACTTGGTGAGTGACATGCATTTTTCTCTCAAGAAAAATTCTTTCTAGCCATAAACACACATACACCAAATCTTGATCTTTTGTGAAGCACAAGAAGAGGGATCTTGGTGAGTTCTTGGTAGAGGAGAGCTAGGAGATTTCGTGGTTGCTGTTCCAAAGATGATTTCATGCTTGAAGATCATCAATGGATAGCTAGTACTTGGAGATTGACACATACCCGGGGTGGACTTCAATAGAGGAAGCTATTTCGGCTTCTTGGATCATTTCTTCACATTCCAGAAGTTGTGATAAGGGTATAATCTCTTTATTCTCCTGTTTTACATGTTGCTTTTCTTAGTTATGGAGTTTGGTACACTTTCTTGGGGTTTCCTTGTTTTTATGCTTCATTTGCTTGTACATTATGTTTCTTTTGTCGTACCATGCTTCCGCTGGTTGTTCTCGAAACCCCAACATGTGTAACAATAATTAATTAGTTTAATTAATTATTGAGAAGAAAAATAATAATAGCTATTTATTATTTAAAGAGGAGAAGTTAATATTTAGTTTAAATATTAACGGGACCAATTAATTAATAGTTATTAATTAATTAGAAAGGTCAAAGGGTATTTTCTGTAATTACTTAATAGTTTAATTAAAGCTGGGCTTTAAATTAAACGGGCTTGGCTTTAATAAGGATATCTATATATATATACCTTATTAACCTTAGAATCATTAACAAGTAATCACAAGTTAAGAAAAACCCTAAGCACTCCTCTCTCTCTACGCGACGTGGTGAAAACCGAACCACCAAGGGTGGTGGTCGGCGGCGACGCAACACACACACATTGGGGATCAAGGTTTAATCCTTAGGCGGTCTAGCAGCCCGTTCGAGGTGGTGCAGTAGCGGTAGATAACCTGCAGCAATCTAGGATTGAGGAAAAGTTTTGGTTTGCTCAAAGGTATAATTTTATCCCTTACTCTGTATTAGTTCTTATATGAGTTAGATGAGATCACTGGAGGGGGTTTTGTTTTTTATTCCGCTGTGCATGTATGATATGTCTTTTATCCCACAAAACCCTTCAGTATGTACCTTTTGTACATTCACCTGCCCTGACTCAATGATATCTCGAATAAAATGCAGCCTTACACTTATATGCTTTGTCCTGTCATGAAAGACTTGGGTTTTAGACAAATGTAGAGCACTTTGGTTTTCACACCACACCACTGTACTTGAGTCATTAAAACCCAATTCAGAGATTAAACCTTTTATCCACACAGCTTCTTTAATCCCTTCCCCCAAAGCGATGTATTCTGACTCTGTGGTTGACAAGGCCACAACTTTCTGCAAAGCTGATTTCCAGCTTACTCTGTAGCCTAGGACTTTGAAAATGTAACCAGTCAAAGACCTTCCTCTATCAAGGTCTCTTGCAAAATCTGCATCAACAAAACCATTAACCAATGGTTCAACCTAAGTACTTCTTTTTTACACAAGTCCCGTATCTGATGTACCTAGTAGATATCTAAGCAACCATTTCACTGCTCTCCAATGCTCCATTCCAGCATTAGACATGTATCTACTTACTACACCAACCCCATACGCTAGATCATGTCTTGTACACACCATAAGATACATGAGACTTCCAACCACATTAGCATACGGTATTTTCTTCATTTTAAATTTTTCTTCATCAGACTTTGGGCACTGCACACGGGATAATTTAAAATGCTGGGCCAATGATGTAACCACAGACTTGGCACTAAGCATATTATATTTTTCCAAAATTCGCTTTATATACCCTTTTTGTGTAAGAACAATACTGCCTTCTTCTCTATTTCTCACTATTTCAATTCCCAAAATCTTTTTAGCTTCTCGCAACTCCTTCATTTCAAAAGCCAACTTCAAGTTGTTCTTAACTTTCAACATCTCTTCTTTATCATCACAGGCTACTAACATATCGTCTACATACAAAAGTAAGTATACAAATCTGTTCACCTTATACTCACGATAGTAAACACAGCTATCGTAATTACTTCTGCTGAACCCAAGTTGAAGCATATGAGAATCAAAATGCTTGTACCACTGACGGGGTGATTGTTTCAATCCATATAACGACCTCTTAAGCAAACATACTCGCTTATTTGGATCTCCAATTTCAAATCCCTCTGGCTGTGCCATGTAAATTGTTTCAGATAAGTCACCATGCAAAAAAGCTGTTTTTACATCCAACTGTTCTAATTCAAGATTCAACTGAGTAACAATTGCAATCATTACTCTAATTGAATTATGCTTCACAACAGGAGAAAATACTTCATTATAGTCTATACCAGGTCTTTGAGTAAAACCTCTTGCTACCAACCTGGCCTTGAACCTTGGTTTATCATCACTGGAGATACCCTCTTTGAGTTTAAAAATCCACTTACAACTCACCAAATTTTGACCTTCAGGCCTATCAACCAGCTCCCAAGTATGATTTTTATTCAAGGATTCCATCTCTTCTTCCATAGCCCACTTCCATCTTTCTTTATCTTGGGATTCAATAGCATCATGGAATGACAACGGTTCACCATGCTCTCTCATTTCAGCAGCAGCAAATGCATAGGCCAGAATGCTCTCTGACTCATCCTCTCCCTCTTCTAATATTACAACAGCATGACTAAAACGCACAGGAGCCTTAACTTGTCTCCTTTCTCGGTCTCTTACTAGCTGATAAGAGTTTAAAGGAGTTTCTGCATCCTCACCTTCTAACTCTGATTGAGAACCTGATTTGGAAGCTCCTTCAACCTGCTCCACCTCAAACTGCAATTCCCTAGTCTCTAACCTTGCATCCTTAGGTTTCTTCAAGTCTTTATAAAACTCTTCTTCATTAAAAATCACATTACGGCTTACAATAAACTTTGGACTTACATAAACACATCTCCACAACTTGTATCCTTTAACACCATCAGGGTATCCCAAGAATATACATTTTTGTGCTCTTGGTTCTAATTTACCCTGATTAATATGAGCATATGCAATACAACCGAAAACCTTTAGGTGATCATAGTTTACTGACTCACCCATCCATGCTTCCATTGGTGTCTTAAAACCGATAGCTGAAGAAGGAGACCTATTTATCAAATATCCAGCTGTTACCACTCCTTCAGCACAAAAAACCATAGGTAAGCCTGACTGAGATAGCATGCATCGAACTCTATCTAATAAAGTTCTATTCATTCTCTCAGCTAATCCGTTTTGTTGTGGAGTTCCAGGTACTGTTCTGTGTCTAGCAATACCACTAAGTTTACAGAACTCATTAAACCTTCCTTCACAGAATTCCAAACCATTATCAATCCTTAGCTTTTTCACCCGTCTCCCCGTTTGATTCTCAATTAATGTCTTCCACTCTTTAAACTTTCCAAAAGCTTCTGTTTTAGATTTCAATATCATAACCCATACCCTTCTTGAAAAATCATCAATTATGGACATAAAATAACGAGCCCCACCAAGTGAACTCACAGTGGCTGGTCCCCATAGATCTGAATGTACATAATCAATTTTGTCACATGTGGTATGTTTGCCAATATTGAATCTTACTCTATGAGCTTTGCCATAAACACAATGCTCACAGAATTCAAGCCTTATTTCCTTCAATCCTCCCAACAAATCATTTTTGCACAATTCCTTTAATCCTTTTTCACTAATGTGACCCAAGCGTTTGTGCCACAACTCTGCTGTCTTGACTTACTATCATCTTCTACTACAACAGCTTCATGACATATGGCCTTCCCTTCTAACAAATACATATTATTCCCCTATCCCTTTACCCCTTCTAACAGCACACCCTGACTATTGAAAACCTTCAATCTACCATTGTACAAAAGAACCTTGTACCCTTGGTTATCAAATAAACCAAGTGACAATAGATTTCTTTTCAATTCAAGTACGTATTTTACATTAGTTATTTTCAATTCCTTCCCATCTGACATCTTAAACCAAACCGCACCCTCACCCTTAACATGACAAGGCTTATTATCCCCAAGAAGAACTATTCCACCATCACCTTCTTTAAAATCATGTAAATAGTTCTTACTTGGAGTCATGTGAAATGATCCACCTGAGTCTAAGACCCATTCAAGTGTATTTTTGAGTGCAGAAACAACAAGTACTTCAACACTCTCATATCCATCAGAGTAGGTTTCAGAGTTACCTCCATCCCTCCTCTTCCAATTGGAACCACCTTTGGGCTTCTTACATTCGGGACAGTCCTTCTTAAGATGCTCCTCAGAATGGCAAATGAAACATTTCCTTTTGAACTTTGTTTTTCCTTTTATGAAGTTTCTTGACTTGTTATCCCTTTTGTCTGTTTTTCCTTTTTCATATAACCCTTCACTAAATTCATCTTTGACATCATTTCTTTTCTTTAACTCTTTTGAATTTAATGCAGCAAGAACTTCTTCCATGGTAAGACTGTCTCTTCCATACATCAAGGTTTCAATGAAATGTTCATAGGAATCAGGTAAAGAAGTTAAGAAAATAATCGCCCGATCTTCTTCCTCCAATAGCACTTCAATATTCTCAAGATCCAGAACTACCTTGTTGAATTCGTCCACATGATCTTCTATCTTTGTACCAGTTACCATTTGAAAAGTGTACAATCTTTTCTTGAGGTATAACTTGTTTGCTAATGACTTAGTCATGTATAAACTCTCAAGCTTCTTCCATACCCCAGCAGCAGATGTTTCCTTGGTAACTTCTCGAAGTACTCTATCTCCTAAACTCAAGATTATGGAGCTATGGGCTTTCTCCATGATATCAGTCTTTTCTTTATCAGAAAGAGTTGCTGGTAAATTCTTTTCACCATCAAGAGCTGCTACGGTTCCTTGTTGTACCAACAATGCCTTCATCTTTACTCTCCAAAGACTGAAATCATTCTTGCCATCAAATTTTTCCAGATCGAACCTTGTAGATCCCATCGTCATTTCCTGTTGTGTAACTGTTCTTCCTATCGAATTCTCTCCTTTGATATTCCTCTTCAAACTCGCGATTGATTGCCACCAATGGCTCTGATACCAATTGTTGAAGGTATTCAACAACAAGTTCAGAGAATCAAAGATACAAGATGAAGAAGCATAGAATTTAGATGATAAGAGGACTGCAACTTTATTACTTGAAAAGATTAGGAGCTACAACACACTAACTCTCTATTTATACACAAACGTAGGAACAAGAAGTAACAAACAGATAACATCCTAACAAACTTATAACAACCTGTAATTGTCACTAATCACCTCTTAACACAAACAATGTTGTTTTAATTAAGTTTTTAAATCTTCTTTCCTTGATTTTGTTGTTTTATGAAAATTTTGTTTCTGAATCTCCAAATGCTCTATAACATGGTATGTATGATAAATACATGAAACTCATAATCGAATTCTTTCCTTTTCCTTGATGTTGTCTGTCCATAAAAGCTATAACATGAAGGACCAAAAATCTCACGCTACTTGACAGTTGACAATCAACCAACAGGTGTCTTAGACTGTTCTTTGATCCTTGTCACATATTGGGCATCTTGTATATATGGTGGATGTCTAGTGATCGATCTTTTATCCAAGTTTACTTTTGTTAATTAGAAGCCGGCCTCTCTAATACATTCTCCATGTTGAAATACTCAAATTCTAATCTTATAGGAAGAGCTGCATTCCATCTTGTAATTTTCGTTTTATCATTTTCTTGAAGTAGGTAAACATTAACCACATAGGTTTTTGGTGAACTCACAAAAAAAATATTTTTAGCGCTTTAAAGGGAGTATTATGTGAATCTTGTATTAGGATTTGAGCCATTATGTCGAAAATATATATGTTCTCACGTCCAAATTTGACATTGAACATTTGATTTTGATTTGTATGTGGTGGTGACGATAGATTCGTATTGGAACTTATATTTATTGTATTCATGGCAATCGTAAGAGATGCGGAGTTTGTGCTATCTTGATTTTTCTAATCTTTGTTCATATATTAGCAACCATGACCTTAATTAAGTGAATGTCAATAAGTTTTCAGATGTCTCAACACTTGACACAAAAGAGTTGTAAGCAAAACTTAACCCTTGTAGCATCCGAAGAATAAGAGTTTAATCATCAATTTCATAACCTATAGACTTTTGAGAGTCTGATATCTTTTTCATTGTAATATTCTTTAATAGGGAAATTGCCTTGTTTTGTTGTCTGTAATTGAAGTCTAAAGTGTGATCTATTTGCAAAAGCATTTTGAAAGAAAAAAAATCTTCAAATGTTTTCTAGAGTTGAGCAGCAAACGTTGTATTAATAGCCAGATTGAGCAATAGATTAATCCAATGTAGCATATATACATGCACATACATAACCATCCATATTAGACAATTGAGCATACTCAGTAGAATTAACATCAAGAGCAAATAAGTTTGCGTCAATATGACTTAATTGACCAACCATTTTGAGGATAGTAAGACTTTGATGTTTCCAACTCAAATAATTGTTATTTTTTAGTTTAATAGAGACAAAATTTGATATATTTTTTAATGTTATTTGAACTTAGGAAGCAGACATTTTGATTTAGATAGCAATTGGTTACTGTGAAAATAGCTTGGCGATTCCAAAAAATAGCGGTTTGTAGTATTTGGCGATTCACAAAAAAAGTGACACAAATTTTGGCGATCCAGAAATTGATTCAATAGTAGCTTGGCGATTCGATATGTACGTATTCGGTAGTAATTTGGCGATTCAGTATGTATCGGTTTGGCGATCTACAAACCAATTCAGCAATAGTTCGCGATTGAACAAGATTGCAGATTCGAAATTTGAAGATTGACCTCAACAACAGTTTGATGTTGGAGATCTTAAACAGATAGTAAACAACATTGTAACAAAAAATAGTAATCAACAAGTTTAAACAAAAATCGACGATCGAACACAAATTTCAATCAAACTCTGTAACTTTGTGAAAGAAGCCCTAAATGGCGAGCACTGTGATTGCTGAGGATCTTGTATCTTCATCGATGAAATTCAAAAATTTCATATCCCTTACTCAATTGAGATTCTTGAATTCAAGATTGATACCAAATATGTTACACCCCGTTAAAGCAGAAACACGTACGAGGTGTAACCGTTTAGAGTTTCACATCATAAGGTAAAGATCACACCAACCATAGTAAATTAAAAGTAGTATAAATGTTTGAAAATAATATAAGTAACGAATGTAAGCAATGCAGCCACACAACAATGTTGACAAATGAAAGCCACTTACTAATGATTTCCTTAAAAGCATGACAATAGAGTTTCAACTATAAAGAGTTGTTGAGCCCACACGCTTTCGTATGCAATAAAAATAAATTTGTATGTACAAGTCGCTATTGTGAAACTTTTGTTCCCACAAAGTTAAGTAGTTGTTTGTGCGAGTAATTGCAGGAGTATACAATACACTATGATGTCATGACATTGAGCCACTATCAAACCTTCCGACAAACCTGTTGGATATCAAAGAGCTTATCTCACTCTCTTAATACACTCACGAAGAAGAAAATAAACAAAAGAAAAAAAACGCAGCCACAAAAGAACTACACTTTGATATATCTTCACTCTTCTCATTATGTGAAAGACTCCTGCTTAAATAGACTACATGCCAACTAAAATATGAAAAACTACTAAGCATGGGAACGTGGGTGGGGAACATGTACAACATCCAGTACATATAAAACTACTAAACTTCATCCCAAACTCGCGGTCAATTTGAAGACTTCGGTAATCCTACTTTCTTTTGCCCAATACTTGGTCAAACATGGACTATCCATATGTGATGCGCATTCCATGCTTAACCCATGGATTACCCACACCCATAACCCATCAAGATTACCCAACAAAACCAACACCCCTAAGATTTGTACACGTCCTACACCTCAAGGGTAAAATGATTCTACTTGTGTAAGACCGTTAATGGGGGTTGTCGATCTCAAATAGCGGTACTCACAAATACCATTCGGCTCATAACGAGTTAATTGGTAGTGTCTAAATGGTGGAGGCGTTTCAATTTATAACTCAAGCACGTCATAATAAATATATAGTGCACAAACCATTAATTCAAAATTTTATATTTCATGTAGCAACCAATTAACCTTCAATTAAATATCATGCTTTTTCTCCAATCTATAACAATTTCAGTAAAAGGGGCCGGGATAGCCAGCTACCAATTGAATCAACAAGACCACTGAATCAAAGCCTGATTTGACCGATCGATTGAACAAGAACACTAATTAACTATGGAACCAAACAGGAACACCGTAACATTACTTCGAAAAGAACAACTCTAATTTGATCATACCAGTCTGGTTTGATCACCAAATTAATTAATAGGAGTACAAGATCTGTTCGATTGAATTGATACTTTGATTTGATTGTGTTATGGATCGAGCAACTGCTCCGATACCATGCAAAAGTAAGGATACAGATAGAGAAAGAGAGAAAAATTTGTGATTACAATACAAAGAAAAGTATATACTCTTAAGAGATACACACATACATATGTCGATCATCTATAGAGTACATTAATGGACAACTATAAACCTATACATATCGAAAGTGTGCAATGTTTATATGACTTACACATGTTAATCAGATTAGCATTGATATATTAAAAGATAATAAGATCAAAATAATTAAAACAGGAAATAAATCATTAGAATTAATGATAAGAAATTAATGTCCGCTAGATCGAGTACTCAAATGAAATACATCACGTACGTACATGATATAATCAGTATTAATATATATCACTAGAATCCCTCAAAAGGCATGTTACAACCACTTAATTATTGAAATAATTAAAGCTACATATATATTAATTTAGATGCCTGTACTACAAGCACGAGATCGATCTGCAGCTGGCAGCTGGTTCTTCAATTCAGAAGTGGTGGTGATGGTGTGGATGAGGTCTGTGTGGTGGTGGCGGAGGAGGGTGGTGATGTACTGGTGGAGGTGGGTGATGATGAATATGAGGCGGCGGTGGATGATGGTGATGAACAGGAGGCGGTGGAGGATAGTGGTGATGAACAGGAGGTGGGGGAGGAGGGTGGTGATGATGATGATGAGGTGGTGGTGGTGGTGGTGGATGATGGTGGTGATGCGGTGGTGGTGGAGGTGGCGGATGATGGTGGCCTGGTCTATGCATCTCTAGCTGTGTGATCGATTGGATATGATCTTTCTTTTCTTTTTCTTTTCTGAGTTAAATGATAGATATATGTGGTAGGTATGGGAATTGAGGAGAGACGTTTGGATATTTATGAAAGTTATGATAGAGGTGTTATATTATATATAAAATATAATAATTGAGCAAGTACGTACGTACGTGTCATTTTCTTAACGTAGTGGATTATATGAAATTTAATCATCTAAAATAATGCAAAAATAAAAAACAAACACATCCATATATACCGACACGTACGTAACGTGTATAGAAATTAAATCCACGCGTCCAAGTTTTATTAAAAACGTACTGCGTTTCTCGATCTTATTATACATTAATTAACGTTGAGATGGAAACTTGGTGCATACGTATACGTTCGTATGTATTTGTCACGCGCGTATATCCACCACATCCGATTCTATCACAACAGTCGGTTATATAATTAATATCTCCTTTTCACAAAAACAAACCAAATTCATAACCACTTAATTGGTCGACATCCATCGAAACGACGTAGTTACTAATTAATTAACCACCATACTCGACCTTGAGCATGGAGAGATCTTTGTTTTATGCTTTTAGCATTATATGTTTCAACCAAATCAGTATAATTGCATACTTCAAACATATTTTAACTCTCGTATTAACCAACGCACCGTCACCGTAACCCTTATCGTCACATCTACGACGGCTCCTCCTCCTTCTTCTTGTCGGTCTTCTTTTTACGGAATCACATTTAGGGTTTTTTTAGTTTGCCAATTTAGCTTTTTTAAAGGCTTTCATATATATATATATATATATATATATATATATATATATATATATATATATATATAATCAGGATCAAATAAAAAGAGAATTAGAGTAAAAAGAGTAAGGAGAAATATGGAGACGACACATAGCAAATCTGATAAAAGGGAAAATTAGGAACTTTAATAAATTTATATTTATTTTTCTTTGACATCAGAACCCTAATCGTAGCCAAAAATCACGTCGCCTTCCACTGAACCCTAATCGCCCCTCGCCGCCGCCGTATGTGTGCATCTTTTGCCGCACCTGTGAAGTCGACGCCGTAGATGCATCACGGCAACCCTAATCCTCCACTGCTCATTGTATATCGCCGCCGGCTGTGAACCTCCTCCGTCGACTCTTCCATGCAATCTGTTCGTCGATTGCTTTCATGCACCATCCACTAGTTCTACCTCCATGCGATTAACATCGCCTTCTGTTAGATTATGTGCAGAGATAGATAACACGTGTCATCGTGTCCAATGCTATGAGACACTAAAGGATCACACTGCTACACACCCAATTAGAACCAATTGGATTTTACCTAGTTATGTGTGTGGAATAATTAATTAGTTAATTAATTATTGAGAGAAAAAATAATAATAGTTATTTACTATTTTAAAGGAAGAATTAATATTTAGTTTAAATATTAATTGAAACAATTAATTAATAGTTATTAATTAATTAGAAGGGTCAAACTGTCAAAGGGTATTTTATGCAATTAACTAATAGTTTAATTAAAGCTGTGCTTTAATTAAACGGCCTTGGGCCTTAATAAGGTTTACATATAAATAACCTTTTAAAGTCTTAGAATCACATTAGAGAAACAATTGCAACAAGGAAACCCTAGCCTCCCTCCTCCTTACCCTGCGTCGATTTCGAAGAACCCCAAGGGGGTTTCGGCCTCGTCGATCACACACACACGCACTCGGTCTCGCGTAATCGTTTTTGGTGAAATCCTGTAGCGGTCTAGCAGCTTGTTCGTGTGGTGCAGTAGCGGTGTTCTACCTTTAGCATTTTGGAATCAAGTTTCAAGATTGTATCATATAGGTATAACTTTTTGTAACACCGCGATTTTTAAAAAACCAGATTTTTCTTTTTAAATTATAAATTCAAGAATCCAAACTGCGTGGATCCGTTTGTAAACATAACTTAAACCAAACCTGTTTTTCAAAATATCATAAGCAGCGGAAAATATTTAAAAGTGGCTATAATTACAAGAAAAATTAGCCACGATACTAAAAGAAACTGTTGGTGTTACTGAAATTGTCCACCGACCACATAAACAAATACATACAGACATAAGTATAAAGATAAGTGTTCCTCCAAAAGCATAAGTAAAACCAGCAGGTACCCAAGCTCACTCGCCTAAGTATCACCTGTAATCATGGGGAGAGTATCTGTTAGCTATTTAAAGCTAGTGAGCATAAGATAGCATAATCAGTAACATAAACATATCACATATCACATATCAATTATCAGATAGTGCTATCCTAGCATCTCGCGATGAGCTGGCACAGCCAGAAGGAAACATAATCTTGCAGGGTAGCTAGCCCGGCTCAACACTCCTAACTGGGGAAACCAGACACATCAACCGCGCGGGTGGTTGAGCGGGTAGCGGTCCACCGTTGCGTTTCAGGCCAAAGCCTTCATGGGGTACAACAATAAGTTGATCCCCATCCTGCTCGGGGAACGCTGGGTTCGCAACCCCAGGTAGTTGACGGTTATCATCGACCCGTAGGTCTCAAAGCGCCCCAGCCCAAATGCTGGCCCCGTTCAAGGACTATAACCAGCCCCCATATCTCGGATCCGTTCACAAACACAAATCTGACCCATACGGGCCTCATATCGCGCATATCATAACCATACAATATCCATGGTTCAATTCATACATGCTTCTTGCATAATCATAATCATATCATAAATCATGGTTTAATTGTTACGTGTGTTATGCATAAACATAGCATACATCAAGGTTAATTACATTTCATGGAATTACTAACACATATTGATAACATGTAATACGGTTATATTAATTCTTATGTTATCCTATACTCACCTGAGAGGCTAGAGGCTACAGTAAACAAATATCGTGATCGTCTCGTTCATCGGAGTCGTACGGTTCACCTATAAGATAATACTCATGTTTAGTCACTTCACACAAGTACATTAACTAATAGAACTAATATGAATCCCTTAATGTTGCCATTAAACTATTTAGAATCCTAAACGAACATCCCGTACGATAAAACGTCGAAAAACATCAAACAAACCGCGCACTGTGGCTGGTGGGGCCCCATGTGATCTGGTTAGGCCCCATGCGATCGCAAGGGATATGCATGCGATCGCAAGACACCCTTTGCGACCGCATGGGTAAGCCATGCGATCGCAAAGCCCCGCAGAACAGTCCAGTGTCGTTTTTCCAGCCCCTGTTCAGTCCTTATGCACACAAAACTTAATTTCCAGCATTCCAAATCAATTTCCAGTGATTCCATATCATACTAGGCATCATAACGAATCCAAAAACATACATATAACAATATCTAATCAAGAATTGAAGGCTTGGAATCAAATTCTTCAATCTTTGACCCATTTGGTGATTTCTTTGAAACAAGACCAAATCAACACTTTAATTACAAAAAGTGGTTCCTAATCACTTATAATTGATGTAGGAACATATTAGAACACACAAATTTAACTTTTAATAACTAATTCGGGTTTGACCCGTTTTGACCTAAATACCAAAAATGAAGAACAAAGAAGCATGAGGAAGATGATGGACTTACAAAGGTGATAGAGATGATGAACAAGAGATTATTAGCAGATTACAACTCAAATTGCAGCAAAGATTGAAGCTTGGTGATCTTTTCTCTTCAAAGATTCAAGAACACAAAGAGAGTGTGAAAGATATGTGTTTGTGTGTATGTACGTGTGTCTGTATACGTGTAGAAGATAGGAGACCGACTTAAGGTCTCAGAATTATCCATATGGGGTATTTTGTTCCCCTTCTCAACTTACAAGTTAATACCCGTTTACCCGTTTCAACTAACGGGGATGTTTCCAGAATCCTTATTAAAGACCGTTTACTAATATACTAAACTTATCTATTTTCGTTCTTATTTTAATATCACCATTTCTTATTCATTTTCATAATAATTTAATATTAACTTAATTAATTAAATTCTAATATCCATTATTAAATTCGAGATTCTAAAACACCAAAAGTATATACGACTAGGCCCTTCTGCAGGATGTTACACTTTTATCCTCTACTCTAGTTAAGTTTATTGTACGAACTAGATGAGATCACTGGAGGAGGTTTTGAGTTTTTTATTCCGCTGCGTATTATCATTATCTGATTTTATACCCTACAAAACCCTTCACCTTCATCCTGTGCGACGCAGATCGAAGTTGAACATTTGTCGTTCTCCAACCCCGGATGCACAAGCGATTTAGGGTTTCATTACCTGCTTCGTTCGCCGACCCCGATGGACTGTCGCCCTTCGTTCTCCGACCCGGATGCACATACTCCACTGGTTCACGATGCTTTTAATTCGTTTTTTTTTTGCTTCTGTGCTTCAATTTGTGATGCACTACCATAGATTTAGGGTTTCATTATCTGATTCGGATTTTAGTGCATCAAGTTTTAGTTTTTTTTTTGCTTTAATCGTACATCTTACGCTTTGTGTTGTGATCGGCGATTAAAAATTAGGGATTTTGGTGTTGATCGGTGATGAAGAGAAAGGCGGGGGAGATGAACAGTTGTTTTCTAGCAGATGAGGGATTTAACTGTCAAATATTTTTTGGTTTTTGATTTTACCTATATACCCTTTTTAATATATTTTAATCCCGTTTTTTTTTTCTTTTTTGACTTTTTAATCTTGACTTTTGATTGATCTAATGGTTAGGATTCCTCTTTACTTTTTGTAGATTAAAACTTTTTTTAGTGTATCCCCTCCATATATATATATATATATATATATATATATATATATATATATATATATATATATATATATATCTAGAATTGGGTTCAAGTAAAAAAACCTTAAGGTGCTAAATGTAAAAAGAAAGGAGGAGGTGTCATGTGTCATTTTCTGTTAAAGGGTATATATGACTTTTTGTTTTTTCTAAATTAAAAAAAAGCTAATAAATCCTAAAAAACCCCACGTTCCATACATACTCAACCTAACCCTAATTATCAGACGTAACCTCCCCTTTCTCTTGTAAATTCGTGGATGCACATTCCTAGATCTGAAGGTTTTGATGTAATTTTTTCATCTTCGCCGCCTAGGGGTTTCGGTTTCTCGATAGCCGCCGCCGAGGGTTTGCTTCTTGTTAAAGCCTAGGGGTTTCAGTTTTCTCGATAACCATCGTCGTTGCTGTTCTCCACCACCGCCGTTCTCTATAGCCACCACCGGTTGCTCTCTGGTAACGTGCATTTTCTGGATAGTATCCGCCGCCTTTATTTCTTTTTAAGTATTCATCATCTGATCAAGGTTCATCTGGTATGATTCATTTTCTGTAGATCGCCGGATTGTGCATCTGGATTGTGCATCAGATTTAGTAAATAATATTTTTGAGTGTTTGTATCAATGATTCATGTTTATAAACCTTCTGATTCGACTTTTTTCTAGTATATGAGTAATTTTTTTGTTGAATTTTTTATGTAAATGTTATAGTTGTTATGAATTTTGTAAATGATTATATAAATTTGGATGTGCATCAATTTATTATTGATGATTTCTTGACTGTTTCAATTTATTATTGATGATTCGTTCTGTGTATCGAATAATCTTTGATGTTTTTTAAGTTGAGTTTTTTTAAATTTTATTTGTGCATCTGGTGAAGAACAATGGGCATCAGGTGAAAAACAATGTGCATCAATCTAGTTCTGAAAAACCAAACTACAGAACGTAAAATAAAAAGAAATAATGTTGAAATTTAAAAATTTTAGTGGACAATTATACCCCTAACTACTTTTTTTATATTTAAAAGAAAAAGAAAAAAAACCTATTTTTTAGGATCAGATTTAAAAGTTTGGATGACTGAGATTTCACCTTACATTTAGTACCATAACTTTCTTTTTACTAGATCCCTACACTATATATATATATATATATATATATATATATATATATATATATATATATATATATATATATATATATATATATAGGGGAGGGTTCATGCGAGAACCGTTGTTAGTGTGAGAACCGCGAGAACCAATCTCAACCGTTCCTTGGATATGGGAAGTATCATGGATGGAGAGCGTGGAGGGATAGAGTGTGGCAGAGTGCATGTGAGGAATTCATGGGTAGGTAATGACATTGAAGGAGGGGAATTGAACGGCTTAGATTGGTTCTCACGGTTCTCGCGCTAACAACGGTTCTCGCATTAACTTTTATCTATATATATATATATATATATATATATATATATATATATATATATATATATATATATATATATATAAATTGAATCAATAAAAACCCATGCTTAAATGACATCCATGTAGTCCAATTATGAGCCCTTAGATTACCTAGATCAAAGGCTGAGATCTGGTAATTAATGGCATATTAGTAATTAACTAGACTATTATAAGAAACAATTATAAGTAAAAGGGTATTATTGGAAAATTGGTTAAATACTCCCCCCTTATCAAACGATCAAATCACTTTCCCCTTTTCTCTTTCATCGCATGCTCTCTTTCTCTCTGCCGGCACTCTCATCGATCTCTATCTCTCGTTGGTCTCTCTCTCATCGCCGATCAAAATCAGATCAAAAATTCAAAGCCAACCCGAAACGTCTTAACCATCGATCTGAAATTTCGTTAAGATAATAAGCCTCCTGCTCGACGTCCGTATTCCGTGTCGTAATCGGAAAATCGATCGATCTTATCTTCTTCACGTTCTCATCACGATTTTTGTAGGTGATGGTGGAGGATGAAAATTTGTTGGTGGTGAGGTAAGACGTCGATCTGAAAGTCGACAAAAGCCGCCGCCGGTGATCTGAAACAGCAGATCTGAAACAGCAGATCTGAAAGTCGATAACAGCCGCCGCCGCCGTGAATGTTCGTTCAGATCTGATAGTCGACAACCGCCGCTGCCGCCGTGAAATTTTGAAGAATGATGCTTCACGATTAGATCTGTGGATTGAAGAAGGTGGGTTTTTTTATAGAATAAAGGGATAGTTGAAAATGTAAATTTTTAATCTTGATGTGCATTTTAATCCATTATCTCATACGGTTTCATCCTGTATTATAGAGTTTTGATTTGCAGTTTGGTTTGTGTATGTAATTGTTATGGTAAAATGCAATTAGATTCATTTGGTATCATCTTCATCTTGTTATCATATTAATACAGTTGCATTTTGGTTCATCATCATCTTGTTATCATATTCATCTAGTTGCATTTCTGTTTATTTTCATCTTTTTATTATATTCATTTAGGTTTGTATTTTAGTTCATCATTATCCATTTATGTTGGATTTCATTTTGGTTTATCCTTATCATATTCGTCTGGATTGCATTTTCAAAAAAAAAATTTTATAAGAATGATGGCAAGACTGATCTTGATTCGAAGAGGATGAAAATCTGAATACAACTGTATAGTTTTTTTGTCAAAAAATATAAACATGATATATAAGGGGACACGAAAATGATGAAAATGACGAAATTTATCATTTTCGTCACCTGTTGTTATATCATGTAATAGCAGGTCCCGAAAATGATAAATTTTGTCATTTTTATCATTTTTGTCACCTGCTGTTACATGATATATAAGAGGACACGAAAATGATTAAAATAACAAAAATTTTATCATTTTCGTGCCCTTTGTATAACATCTAAGAGCAGGTGACGAAAATGATAAAAAATTTGTCATTTTTATCATTTTCGTATCCCCTTATATACCACTAAAACAGTCGGTCCAAAAATGATAAAAATGACAAAATTTTTATCATTTTTGGACCTGCTGTTTTAGTGGTATATAAGAGGATATGAAAATGATAAAAATGACAAAACTTTTATAATTTTCGGACTTGCTGTTTAAGTGGTATATAAGGGGATATGAAAATGATAAAAATGACAAAAATTTTATCATTTTCGGACCTGCTTTTTAAGTGGTATATAAAGGGATATGAAAATGATGAAAATGACGAAATTTTTATCATTTTCGTCACCTGCTCTTCTATGTTATACAAGGGGGCACGAAAATGATAAAAATTTCATAATTTTCATCATTTTCGTATTCACTTATATACCACTTAAACAGCAGGTCCGAAAATGATAAAAAATGACGAAATTTTTATCATTTTCGTCACCTGCTCTTATATGTATACAAGTGGGTACGAAAATGATAAAAATTTCGTCATTTTCATCATTTTCGTATCCCTTATATACACTTAAACAGCAGGTCCGAAAATGATAAAAATGACGAATTTTTTATCATTTTCGTCACCTGCTCTAAATATATACAAGAGGGCACGAAAATGATAAATTTTTTTTATCATTTTCGTCATTTTTGTAATTTTTTTTCTAGAAGTATAGTGATGGTGGTCTCGTTTGAAAGATGATTAAAAAAAGAGAAGATTGGTATAATTTTTTTGCACAAATTTAAAAAATTGAAATAGTTATGGTCATTTAAAGATTTGAGAGGTAAAAAAAATGTGGGTTTTGAGAGCTGGAAGGTGAACGTGAGTTTTAAGCCGTTGGATTTCATTTTCGGTTTTTGCATTTTTGCATTTTCAAATGAAACCCACGTGAAAATTAAAATTTTGAAAAATTTGCATTTTCAAAAAAAAAATAAAGTTTCAGAAATATACCAAGCCTGGTCTTGCTTGAAAGAGGACGAAAAACTGAATCTAACGATATACTTTTTTTGTTAAAATTCTTAAAAACGAATGAGTTATGATCATTTAAAGATTGAGTGGTTTTTTTTTAAAGTTTGTTGGAAGGGAAGGGGAGGCCACGCGTCATCACCTAAAGTGGTTCTTTAGGTTCTATGTTTAAGTAAGGTTCTATATGTAACATTACCCTATATATATATATATATATATATATATATATATATATATTATATATATATATATATATATATTTATTTATTTATATATATATATATAGGAAAAAGTTCTTGCGAGAACCATTATTAATGCGATAACCGCGAGAACCAATCTGAGCCGTCCAATTCCCTCTCCTTCAATGTCATTGCCCACCCGTGAATTCCTCACATGCACCCTGCCACACTATATCACTCCACGCTCACCATCCATGAATCTTCCCATATCGAAGGAACGGCCGAGATTGGTTCTCGCACTAACAACGGTTCTCGCATGAACCCTCCCCTATATATATATATATATATATATATATATATATATATATATATATATATATATATATATATATATATATATATAAATTGGATCAATAAAGAACCATGTGTTAAACAAAGAACCTAAAGAATCAATCTGTACCTTCGGATCATCAATATCAATGGATAGGATTGATCGATGGCAAAACTGTAATTATTATATATTAATTTAGGATAAATAGGGAAAAAATGTAATTATCCCTCTCCCACACCCACGATTTTAAAAAAAAAACCTCCAAAAACTTTAAATTGTCATAACTTTTTAAGTTTTGTGAATTTAATCAAAAAAATTATACCATTCTTTTAGTTTTTTAATCCTCTTTCAAACAAGATCACTCTTCCTATACTTTTCTAAAAAAAATTTGAAAATGATTTTTTTTTTGGCATTTTGGATTACCAGCTCAAAATGCAAACTACGGATTTTGCATTTAGGCTTGAATTACCCAGTTTAAAATGCAAACTACGGATTTTGCATTTAGGCTTGAATTACCCAGCTCAAAATGCAAACTACTGATTTTTCATTTAGGCTTGAATGAACCCAGCTCAAAATGCAAACTACGGATTTTGCATTTAGGCTTGAATTACCCAGCTCAAAATGCAAACTACGGATTTTGCATTTAGGCTTGAATTACCAGCTCAAAATGCAAACTACGGATTTTGCATTTAGGCTTGAATTACCCAGCTCAAAATGCAAACTACGGATTTTGCATTTAGGCTTGAATTACCCAGCTCAAAATGCAAACTACGGATTTTGCATTTAGGCTTGAGTTACCCAGCTCAAAATGCAAACAACGGATTTTGCATTTTGGGCTAGAATGAACCCAGCTCAAAATGCAAACTTTGCATTTCAAAAAAAAAATAGTTTCAGAAATATATCAAGTCCGGTCTTGTTCGAAAGAGGACGAAAAACTGAATCTAATGGTATAATTATTTTGTTAAAATTGTTAAAAACGAACGAGTTATGATTATTTAAAGTAATTGGTGGTTTTCTTTTTAAGTTTGTTGGGAGAAGATTTGCTTGGTGCTGTAGGCGCCGATTTTCTTTCTTTTTTTTTTAATTTCCTTTTTTGCCCCTAGACTATGTGCCAAATGTCATCACCAGGGAGGTTCTTTGTTTAAGGAAGGTTCTTTGTTTAACCTTACCCTATATATATATATATATATATATATATATATATATATATATATATATATATATATATAATCATGATCAAATAAAAAGAGTTTTAGGGTAAAAATGGTAAGGAGAAACCTGGTGATGCCACTTGTAATTTAATTAAATTCAATTGGAAAGGGCAAAAT
Source organism: Pulicaria dysenterica (assembly GCA_947179395.2). Lineage (NCBI taxonomy): Eukaryota > Viridiplantae > Streptophyta > Magnoliopsida > Asterales > Asteraceae > Pulicaria > Pulicaria dysenterica. The sequence goes on from OX359289.1 coordinate 107,985,703, forward strand.
TGTAAGATTAAAGTTTTTTCTCTCTCCCCCTTATTATTTCTCTACCCACGTCCATGAAATGAGCGTTGATCTCTGTGCCCTCTCTGCCGTATCACCGCTTCCCCCAAAACCTGCTTCGTCGTTCGACTTCAACCTTGGCCGCCGCTCAACCTTCGCCGTTAAACAGTTGCCGATCGCAGTTCTCCATTCAACGTTCACCCTTCGCCTCGAAAACCCGACGACTGTATGCATCATCTGCCTCGAAAACCCTAACTTCCAGTCGCAAATATACATTGCCTCCCCCACGAAAAACCCTAACCTCCGCCGCCAGATACCGAGTCGCCTCCGCCCCATTATCACTAACCCTAACACTGCCAACATCGAAAAGCCCTAATTCGTAGTGCCCTCCTAATCGCCGCCGATGAAGACCTCTCACCATACGCCTATATACCGCCTCTGCACAAATCTACACCTCAAACACTCCCTAGTGCGCACGTAGATGTTTTTATGTATATATCGACATGAAAGCAACGACAGTCGGATTGTGTATTCTGTTTTTTATGCATCAAATTGTCCAGATCTTGAAGAAGATCGATGTTCCATCGTGGTTATCTGATGAGATTTCTGTGTTACTATCAAAGAGGTATATGTGAATATATGAACCTAATTCATCCATTTTTCTTATGTATGAACTTGTTCATCCATTTCTTACAGAGGTGGTTCAATTTTTGTACTGTTTTGATGCACAATTCAATATCTGGGATTGTGCATTTTATGTTTTTGGTTATGTATTCATCAGTTTTGTTCAGATTCCAATAAATCTGTTGTTGAAATAAGAATTGTGCATCATTGTAATGTGTATTAGACATTTTAAAGAATTTGAAAACATTTTCTAGGTTTATTAATTATTGTGCATCACTTGTTTAAATCTGGGCAAACACACATCCAAGGTGGAACAGATGCCAGAAGAAGGGGTGACGTTTTTTAGTAGGCTGATGTTTTTTTCATTTCCTATTTTGCCCTTCGTTGGTAGTTACGAGATTTAAGTTGTGGGTCCCTTTTGTTGATTTTTTTAACTTTTTGATCTTGACTTTGCCTTGATCTAATAGTTCATATCTCTCCTTACTATTTTTACTTTAAAATCATTTTTACAATATCTCTCCCCTATATATATATATAAATGATTGAATGATTGTTTTTACCAGATCTGAGGGTTGAATTAGGTTCTTGTTCATCGAGTTATTGTTTCCGATGAACACTTGAATGGTTGAACAATTTACCATATCTGAGGGTTGAATTAAGCTCTTGTTCAGCAAGATATTTGTTACAATTTAGGATTCTGGTGAAAATTTTTAAGGGTTTTAAATCTTGATCTAGTAAATGCAAACTTATCATTACATATTTGGTTGGATTGTTTGTCTAATTTTTGTTTGTTCTAATTGTTGATCATCTTTAATTTTGTTTAATCAATATTTAAAACATTAATATGCTTAATGTATAATTATAATTATGATTCTATATTTTATTTTATTAAATAATAGCTTTAATATGTTTAATTGTAATTAGGAAGTTAAATAATAATAAAAGGCAAAGAAAAGGATAAGAGGGTGTTTGGTAACATGAATAAAGTGTAAATGACCAAGATTCCTTTGTAATTGTACCTTTTAAGTTCTTTTACCTATAACCATAAAAACCTGACTTAGCTTATTTGTAATTGTACAAACAATCACGCCTAATCGTAAATTGATACCATGTTTCAGCCGTCACATATGCTCTCCCCTCGCGTCAATGCTTCAACTAATGATCTGGATGTTAAAGTCATCTGTTGTCATTTTCTTAAATTCTCATTTATTTTATGTTTTATAATTAATTAATATCTTTTTATTAATTTTATTGTTTATCAATTTTTTAAACCGAATCATACAAATATATAATCTAGTATGTGTTATATAAGACTTAATTAGCCTATAACATGTATAACTAATATACAATTTATAAGTAAGCAACTTCTTAGTAAAATTTAAAATTAAACATTTATTTAAATGTTTTAATGACGAAATTTTAATATTCGGATTTAATATTAGATATCTTATAAAAATCCAAATTAATATGAAAGAATAAGTTCGGCAAAATAAATCATTAAATAAACGTGCATTGCTCACAATGGAATATAACGAGATAATTCAAAAGAAATCGAGTATGAGAATTTTATAAAAGCCAAATGTATACAATACATATTTAGTTAAAAGCACTTTTGGACGAACACGATCATATATATAAGAATTAACTTTTTAACAAAGCATTTTCATATTTTATAAAACATTTCTATGTTCTTAAAAGATATATTTATTCTGGAAATGTATTTTTATAAAATAAATTGCTACAAACAAAAGCAAAATATGTTTCAATTGACAAATTCTATACATATGAAAGTACAGATAAAGTGTACTGATCAAGCACCTAATCTTTTGAATTGTGTATGTAATATTTTTAAGAGATATTATTATCTTGGGTATTGTGATAAAGTGGAAAAGATAAAATGTATAATAAGTACAACTTTATTTAGCATTGTGTCAAGAAAGTACAACCTACTTTATGTGGTGGCACTATCCCATCCACACATTTTGATCTTAAGAGATATTTCTTGATATTTGTGTCAACCCAACTAAATAATTTATCTCATACATATCTATACAAAACACATACCTATACAAAGTATATAATAAAATATTATTTTAATGTATATTATACTGTCTTATGACTAGAAATATGAGTATTTGCCAGCTAAAGTTACTAGGGAAGTATTGGTGGTGGAGGTTCTTCAACGAGGAAAACTCTTTGTAGCTAAGGGTTATTAAGAGTATTTACAGTTGGGAGGGTGGTTTGATAGAGTGAGAGAGGTTACAAAGGGTAAACTCGAATTGGGGAAATATCTTACATGTGGGGAATCTTCAACAAAGCGTGGGAATATCCTTGAGAGAGTCATTTGGTTAAGAAGTTGAGGAGTGGGTGTCAACCGGCTTTTGGACTGAAATATGGGTTGGAGACTTCATAGTAAAAAAGATAAATTTAGTGGGCTCTTTATTATAGAAGAACAAAGAAGTAAAGATCTCAGAAAGTAGGGAGTGTTCGGAAGACGGTTGGAGGGGCCATGGGCGTGGAGACGTGAACCTAGGGGAAGGGAATTTGGGGAACTCGAAGAACTATGACTTGTCAATGACAGAGAACTTAGAAATGACTATCGTGACAAAAGCAAATGGTAGCTTTCTACCAGCAATGACATTCTCACATAAAAAACTTATGATATGATACAAGAGGCGGAGCCAAGTAACCAAAAGAGAGCAGAAATGAGGTGGAACCACACAACACCTATAAAAGTATACATCTTCATTTGGTGACTTGAGGCAAGAAAGTTATCGGTTAGGGAAGTTCTTGACAATTTCGGTATTGATCTATATTCCCTTTTATGTCCGAGATGTGAACAAGAAGCGGAAAGAATCTATCATGTTTTATTCAGTTGTAATCAAGCAAAAACCATGTGAACTAAGTGGGCAAGTGGTGGAATGTGGATCTCGCTGATAGAGGTTCGATTCAAGATTTGCTGCGGGATGAAACATCTATCAACCTAGACGGGCTAACCAAAAATATGTGGGACACAACTAAATGGGTTGTCCTCTACATGTATGGTGTGGTTTGAAAGGAACAACCTCGTTTTCAAGAATGCTAAATGTAGTTCGGAAAACTTGTTTGAGTTTCGACCACCGTGTTCCCAATGGTTCTTTATGACGGTTAAGAAATGAAACTGATTTTGGAGGGGTTGGTTAGTCGATCCAGTGACGAATTTAGGAATTTGTTTAAGAGTATGCACTATACAAATACTTCATGTAGAAGACAATCATTACCACTATTTTTTATTTAAAAATAATAATTTTTTAAAATTTAACACTAGGATTTTTTAAAGGGGTTTGTAAGTGCATACACTCCTCTACACTTAATTAAGTCCGCCACTGAGTTTGATCCAAGCAAGCACAGTTTCGATCAAAGGTTAAAGTCGGACCGATGTGTTTTTTTTTTTCCTCTTGTAACATAATACGCTTTGATAATAGTGTTGGTAAAGTATTGTTGTAAAAAAAAGATTTACATATTTTATAATTTAGTTTCCTATTTCAAAATGAATTCTTGCTCTTTCTATGGTCGCTGCTTAGCGCTCCACACACATCCTTGTTGATCTTGGGGCAGTGGCGGACTTGTGTGTATGAGTGGGTATGCAAGTAAATAAAATTCCTAGTGTTATATTTTTAAAACAAAATTTTTTTTAAGTAAAAACAGTGGATGTGTTTACCTAAGTTAAACCTTTATACAGTGCATACTCTCAAATAAATTTCTAAATCCGCCACTGTCTTGGGGAATATATACACAATCATGAAATTAACTAGAGTTGCAGTCTCTACCTAGCTACTGTTGATCGATGTTTAAATCCAGTCGTTATCCGACTGTCGATATACCTATTGATCGATAGATACAAACACAAATCAACCGACCGACCTGGATACCCATCACTCAAATCAGTATCCGGTGCAAAACTATACACATACATATGACTAATTTGTAATTATAAATTGAACACTACTTACCATTTATACTTGCTAGAACAACAGAATAAATCCAAACTTCAACTAATTAATATATTCATTACACGATACATCAAGATATAGATCATGACGACCATGGATAACTCATCTTAATTAATTATATATATATATATTAAATAAACTAAGAACTCATAGGATAGTCAAATCAAACAGGTCACATACATAATCATCATCAAAATCTTATTAATTAAACATGAAATATTATTATTGGATCGATGATTAGATCTGATATATACATAGATATAAAGCTACAGAATAGTACAACAGCCCTGGCGATCATAGTAGGGCGGTGGCGGCGGCGGCGGGTGGTGGTGATAAACTGGTGGAGGAGGAGGAGGTGGGTGGTGATGATGAGGAGGAGGAGGAGGAGGACCGTGGTGATGAGGAGGAGGACCGTGGTTGTGTGGTGGCGGTGGGTGTCCGTGCCCTGGTCTGTGCATCTCGAGCTCTGGTGCCTTATTTACTTCACAGGATATGATGATGTTGTGTAGAAGAAGTGGTAGGTAGGTAGGAAAATGAGAACAGGCCTTTGGAAATTTATGGGGTGGAGATTGGAGATCCTTTTCTTAGTCGGAGTGATTTATCTTTTTCAGTTAAAAGTAAAAAGTGTCACGGTAACCAGAGCACCCATAATATGTGTTTGTTTATGATGGTTATAATCTCTTTTTTTCTTTTGTAACATACTGCTACATTATCATCATATCATTCTTTATTTTTTTTTTCTCTTACTCATTACAAGTGCTATATATTTCCTTTTTTCCTTTTTTTTATTTTTATATTAAATAAATTATTATTAAACTAAATATTTTTTTATTAATAATATTAAAAAAAACATAATTTTAAATTCCTAATACGATAATAATAAAAAAAGAAAATGACATAATTTTAAATTTCTAAAATACGATAATAATAAAAAAAATTACATAATTTTAGGATCCATGGAGTGTATTGTAAGATTAAGAAAAAATGAAGAAAATATGAGATATATGAAAAAATGGAGAAGAAATGTTAATATATATAGAGTGTAAAAATAAAAAATAAAAAAGGAAAAAGAAAAAAAAATAAAAGCTAGCAGTTGAACTTGTAGTGGTGGGGGTGGGGGTTGGCGTCCGATTCTCAAAGCCCGCAGCTTCCTCTACCAACCTAGTTGGCTTCACCCGAGATGGTGTTCCTTGGGGAACCCGCTGCAAACTCGCCAAGGGCGAGTCCCCCATAACGGACGGCCTAAGGGGCATGCCAAAGCTTTTGCTTGTGTAATCCTTTCGCTGTTGTTTAAAAAAAATACGCCTTTGTGATAGTCCATAGACCATCAGCATCCAATCCAACTTACCCAACCAAAAGTACTGCCACATCAGCATCCACATCATCCTCCACTTTCAACCCAACTTAACCCTACAACCCCCACATCCAACCCTCTATTTTTTCTATTTTTCTTTTTTATTTTTTTCAATTAATATAAAATAATTAATAGAATTATTTAAATATTTTTTATTATTTAAAATTCAATAAAATATAAAATAATTAATAATATTTTATAAATTTCATTACATAATTTCGAAGTACATTAAATAAATAAAAGTAAATACATTACAAAAATAAAAAAATTACTAGTTATTGTCGTTATTGTGTCGTGGAAGTCGATTAATGTGCTCGATTAAATCCGATCGAAGGTTGTGATGCGTTTCCGTGTTTCGGACTTCTCGGATGTTAGCGTCATATTGTTGTTCGCTAATCTCTACGTCTTGTTCCTCGTCCGCTTGATTAACGTTTTCGTTGAACGGACAAATCACGTGACCTTCATCTTCCAATATAATATTGTGTAATATGATACAAGCGTACATTACTTTACGTATTTTATTCGGGTGCTACATCCTTGTAGGGCTTTGTATAATGTGTCACCGTTGTTTAAGCACACCAAAAGCCCGTTCCACATCTTTCCTTGCCGCTTCTTGCGCGGCACTAAACCTCATTTGTCTTTGATCTAGTGGGGTTTTGAATGTTTTGACAAAAGTAGCTCATTCTGGATATATTACACCTTCAAGATAGTACCCGTGTTTGTATTGTACGTTGTTTACTTGAGACGGGCATTGCGGTGCTCTCCCGTTATATACGTCGTTAAATAACGGCGACTGGTTTAGCACATTGATATCATTGTTGGAACCGGCCAACCCGAAGAATGCATGCCAAATTCAAAGATCCTGTGATGCAACTGCCTCTAGGATAATAGTCGGCCGTTGATGATCACCTCTCATGTATTGCCCTCGCCATGCGTTTAGGCAATTGTCCCAATCCCAATGCATACAATCTATGTTTCCTAACATGCCCGGAAACTCGTGTGTAGCTTCATGTGCGGCATCTAAATGTTGAATATCAAGGTAAGAAGGTTTACGTAAATATCACTTACCATACAGAGAGATGATACATTTGCAGAAGTTTTGTATGCATAGCTGTGCGGTTGATTCTGCCATCTTCAGGTACTCGTCGATTCCGTCAGCGGATATCCCATACGTCATTTGCCGAATTGCCGAGGTACACTTTTGTAAAGGAGATAACCCTTTCCTACCTCTACCATTGTAGCCTTGTACAAAAAATTCGTCCCATTGTTCAAGATCCGAAATTATTCGTGTGAATAGTCATCTGCTCATGCGGAAACGTCTCCTAAACATCTCGTCATTATAGTTGCTGTTTTCTGAAAAATAATCTGCAAAAAGTCGGTCGTGTGCAGCTTCACGGTCTCTAACTTGATCCGGTCCCCTACGTCTCCTTACCCGACGCGAGCTTTCTTCATCATCATCATTAAGCGTATTCGAAGCTTCCGTTAGCATTGTACGAATTAATTCACCATGCATATTAAGAAACGTGGCGATACGAGATTCATCGGAAGATGATGATGATGAAGACGAATTAATATGCTCCGGCAATTCACACGAGGAAGAAGACATTTTTTATGTATGTAAAAATAAAAATTGAAAGAAAAAGAATAGAAGAAGAAAGATGATAAAATGGTGTAAATTTTGAGTGAGTGAAAGTGTGTATATATAGGAGAAGAAAAAAGAAAAGAAATATATATATATATATATATATATATATATATATATATATATATATATATATATATATATATATATATATATATATCAACGGTCAAATGGCAAAAAAAAAATTTATTTGAAAAACCATCGGGTCAGTGGACTAGTTGGGTTGGAAGTCATCCACAACCCCATGTGGGCGATGGTGTACCCTAGAGATGGGCTTTTAGGACCGACCGGACCGGTCCAACGAAGACCGAATGAACCGAGCCGGTCCAAGACCGCTCCAAGGCCACGGGAGAGAGAAACGGTCCGGACCGGTCCAGGACCGGTCTAAGAGCAAAACCGGTCCAAAACGGTCCGTGAACCGGTCCGGACCGAGCCGGTCCAACCGAAAACCAAAAACTGAAAACCGAGCCGGTCCAACCGAAAACAAGTCACTTTTTTTTCAAAATAAAAAACGAACCGAAAACCGGAAAATTCTAAACTGAAACTAAAAAAACCCAGAAATGTCTAAACCGAACCGGAAAATATCCGAAAACCGAGCCGGTCCAACCGAAAACAAGTCAATTATTTTTTTCAAACAAATAACGAACAGAAAACCGGAAAATTTTAAACCGAAACTAAAAAAACCCCGGAAATGTCTAAACCGAACCGGAAAATTTCCGAACAAAAAACGGACCTGTCCAGGACCGAAGTCGGACTGGTCCGGACTTGGACCGGTCCGGAAGTGGTCTAGGACCGCCCGAAAACCGAATTTATCGAAATGGTCTTACGCGAAGACCGGTCCGCCGAGGACCGGACCGGCCCGGGATCGACTAGGTCCGGACCGGACCGGACTGGCTGTGGTCCAGGACCGGTCCATGACCGATTTTGCCCATCTCTAGTGTACCCTTTGGGTTAAGACTGCTACATCAGCCAAGCCCGATGGCTTAGCCCTTGGATGCGGATAGTCTTAACGAATAAAAAGGAACATCCTGGTGTGCCATTCTCTCCCATCGTTACATGCTCCTGTTTGGCCGGCTAGCTATGTGGGTAATGATTGACGCAACTTGTTATGTTTTTCTTTTATTTTGTCCAAACCAATAGAATTTGAGAATTATTTACAGGTATAGTGATGAAAGTTATTGTTGTTATTGGTTAATGATGAGTTATTACTGCTGATGTAGATGTGATAAATTGGTGAATGCTCTTCTATACAATGTATATCTTCTATATACAAAATTGATATATAAACAAAATATATAACATCAAGTAAATAACATTTAACTACAGAAAATTGAGATATGTAGCGAAAAATATTTATTATAAGTATTTCAACCTCATAAACACTTAAATGAGCAAAATATGAAATTATTAATATATCATTCATTTAAAGTGTTCGTAAGTAAAACTTTTATAACAGAAATATTGCTAAAAGTATCTAAAATGTCTTTTTGAGAGATAATATATCTTCATACTTGTTACTATTTTATTCTCTTACCCATTCAATTTTTAACATATATAGTATAGTAAGACTTTGTTTATTTTTTAAATAAGTTCTTAATTTAAAGAAATGTTTGCGGGCGCGCATATGTTTTAATAAGCTTTTTTGTTTTTTCAAAGAAACTTTTGCGCGACCACAGACGTTTTTAATAAATTTGTTTGTTTTTCGCAAATATAAGACCCTATTATGTCTTATTTTTTCTTATTTTGAGAAGCTAAAATCTAAATCTTTTTTTCCAAGACCTTTATTAAGACCTTTAAACCACATCTTATTTTGAAGATATGAAATAAGATATGTTTTTAAAAACAAACAACACCTAATTTTCTTTCATTATATGAACCATTAATTTATAACATTTGTTTTGATCAAATGAATAGAAAGATAAATAGAAATAAAAATTAAAATAATATATCATTTGTCCTTATTTAAGTATTATTTTTAAAGTCCTTTAAAAACAGAAGTTGATTTGTACACAAATTTTGTTTTATCATATACAATAACTGTGATTTTTATGCCCATAGAATTCTACTATTTTTTAATGTAGTCCACATATTCAAGGGTATGATGATCCAAATAATAACTAATTATTGTGTATGACAAAAATCTGTTGTATACATATAATCTCCTTTTAAAAACCCAATAATTAATAATATTTGAGAAAAAAATTAAGTCGACGAATGAGTTGTCTTATACCGTCAGGCGTCATATGACATGGCAGTTACACGTGCCTCCACATTTTTCATTTAGTGCCTAAACTTGGTGACTAATTATTTTTTTCAAAATTATATTTTTTTCCTACGTTATCTATAATATTTTAATCATATAAATTTTTTTCTTAATCATTTAATTTTAAATAATTTAAAATACTTGTTTTAATATTAAATTAATAAAAACATATAAATGAAATAACTATTGTTGGAATTTTTAAACAATCTTATATATTATTCTTAATAATTTTCGAGTAAAAAACAATTTTAAAATTCAAATCAATACAAAGTAACATTAACATAATAATTAAACTTTTAATATTAAATATTTTATCAAAATAAATATGTTAACTTCATTATTAAAAATGCATATACCTAAAATTATTAAATCTTAATAATAACCTACATTTATAAAAAATTCTAGATCTTTTAAATGTCTAATATAATTAAAATAACGTAGAGGTATAATGTTAACACTCTTGTTTGATTTTATCATTAATGTGAAACGTTATTGACCCATTATAATTTAGACAAAATACACCCAGATTTTAAAAACGGACAAGTTGTTGGAAAAAAACGATTGTCGTCGCTGTGTTACGCGTGTACCATGCTTGTCATTCTAATTCATATTTCTATCTACTTAATTGTTAATACTTAACCTGTGTAATGCACCAACTAGCTTTATTCATCTTATTCTTTGATTTTGATAGTTGTAATAATTGAATATATAAGACATTAAGTAGGATGATATAAACCTCTCTTATTTTTAAACAAGTGTTTGTTAGAAATAATAATTATGAATTTTATTTCTTTATATTTCCATTATCCTTTATCTCTATCATCATACTTAAAGTATAATGATATCTTTTTCTAACACTATAATTGCGTAAAATTAACTCTTCCATGTCTGTGTTTACTGTTTACGTAAAAAAATTTCTTAAAATCTAGTATTTGATGGGAGTTTTCAATTTACTACTTTCGGTAAAAGATATTAATAAAGGAAAATGATACATACATAAAAAAGTGTTTATAAATAACATCTTTATATTATCAACTTATACAATATGTATTAATTACTTATATTTTAACATGTATGACTAAAAACAATTATGTAAAATTCGTTTCCATTAATAAATATCCAATTATCATCAAGCTTTCACTAAACACCATTTTTTAAGGAAAATCGTTCCATGAAATGAAGCATGACAAGGGAGTTGACGATTTGTATACTCTTTGACAAATTTGAGTGTGATAATAATAAAGTGACATAAATGTATGACTTAGTAAGACGACATAGTTAAGTTTTAAGTCATAGAAATCATGATAAAATCATGACTTTTTTTAAAGTGTGCTTTAAGATGACAATTATGTATATATATAAATTATTATTATATGTATACAAATTACAAGTTCTAATTATTTTATCAATCTCGTTAAAGTTAAATATACACGATACAAAAGATGGTTCAATGTTAACGAAAAATAACTTTGCGTGTGCCACATTCAACAAAAGTCGCCTTGTGATGTCTAAATCTGCACATTATCAATCCTCGGTGTGAGCTTAACACCTAACACAACACCTACGCCAAGTAATATTTCTTAATTAATGGAAAAGTGACACTTCATGCCTTTGCCTTGACAACACCATGATGTTGTTTTTAGAACACTAACATGTCGTGTTTGTTTTTGACCACGTCAAGAGTGTTGGAACAAGCATTAATTAACAAAATTTGGTTTGGTTTCGCCCTCCATATCGACTCTTCAGTTCCGGTCATACGTTCTCTTAATTAAGCAAAAATGATGACCCTGATCATTATGATACAAAACAACTAGTTACTTGTTGGAACGTTTCCTTGATCAATATCTTCTCTCATCCACTTAGACGCTCCAAATACTTCTGTAATTTTGAAATCAAAATAACAAGCATGAGAGTTTGAATGTGTGATCTATTTTGTTAGAAAAATTATAATTTGGTTTCAGTGATGTAGAATGACAGAATTAATTACCTTCTTGTTTTAGACTTATTTTTTAGTACGTTTTATAGCTTTTATGTAAAAATAAATTATAAAAATATTAAAATTTCATGTCGCTAAATTGAGCATTCATACCAATAAATTATGAAAATCATTCTAATAAACATAATAAGTTAAAACAATTACAATATATATCCACATAAATTCAAATATTATCAGTCTCAAATCAATAGTTTCACAGTTTTAACATTACGAAGAGAGAGAGAGAGAGAGAGAGAGAGAGAGAGAGAGAGATAGAGAGAGAGAACAAAGATTCATCTGAGACGGAAGGCTGAAGGCGGTGGAGTTCAGAGATATCTAACTACTTCGACTGATGAAAAACGTGTTGGGGTGAAGGATCTAGAGGAGGCGACGAAGGAAGACTGCGGACAAGGGTTGGAGGCTGCAACGGAGGAAAGCTACGGTGAACTGTCCAAAGGCGGAGGAAGAAGTCGTCAGTGTCTGGAGGCTAGTTAGCTCACGTGTTATGTCGATGAAATAAGATAGATATATCAGGACTATAACAATATTTAATGGTAACAAAATAATAATGTTCCACATTTCATCATTCAAAGGTATAATCCATCCCCTCTAAGAATTCATTCATCCTTATTTAATGGGTTCCAATTCATTCATTCAAAATATATGTCAACCAAACGATTTACGATAGTACGATTCCCGATTTTTCAATTCCTCCAAAAAAAATTTTTTTTTTTGCTTTCGAATTTTTTAATTGCACTTGTAATCAAAGCAAAAACCCACCACCGACAATTCCTAACCTCTCTCAAACCCCCTACGTCGCCGACCTCCAGTAGCCGACCTCCGCCTCAGGGGCGGACCTAAGGGTTAGGGGGGGGGCACGGGACACCGGTTTTTTGATGGTTCGTAGTGTTAATTTTTGATTTTTTGAGACGATGCTACCGGTAAATTTTCGGGGTGCACCCGGTGATACCACCAAAATCAAAGGAAAGATGATACTTTTTAAAAAAAATGATAAAAAATAAGTTAATCTTTCAATTTATATCTTTAAAATAGAATTTTAGTTCATAATTTCATATAAATTGTGTTTTTATTTTAAAATTTTGCTCTAAAATACTAGAATAACCGCCAAAATCGCGTTAATTCGACCCGATTAACCAAAAACCCGAAAAAAAACCCGAACCACAGTGTCAATTTTATTTAATTTTATTTCCGCATTATATGGTGCTACCGGTCAAAAAAAATTCTCGGTCCGCCCCTGCTCCGCCTCCGCCTCCTTTTCCGACATTTTGTCTTATCCTGCGCCTATTATACTCATCATCTCCGATCATTCCTCCGGCTCTTCACAACTCGATCGAGTTCGATGGCGAGTTTGGTTTACAGATCGATGTATTCTGTTCATAACTGGTTTGTCTTTGTCTCTCGTTCATCTTTAACAGTTTTTGTTCTAGGAACGATCGATTAATTTCACCAGTTTGCCATCAATGAATTTGGTTTTATGGGTATTTGAGTGTTTCCGACTCATCGATTAATTTCTTAATTTTTCAACTAAAAATTTAGCTAACTTTCAGCTTATCAATCGTAATTCCAAGTGAATATTCTTATAGCGCAACTAAAACAAATTAATTCACTTACGAGGTTATCCAGAACTTTAAAAGAATAAAAACATGTAAAGCCGATCTAAACACCTTCTCGAATCATAACTCAAAACATCGATCGTATTAAAAACGATTATATATAGATGATGCTATGAATCAAGACAATGATATATCAAACACATGATATAAATATTATTTGTTGCATATAATTAATTAATATATATAATCATCAATCACATGAAAATATAAATTAAAGGGAAGACATACAGATTCATGTTACCATATACATACGCACATCGCACTAAACTAATAAGACTAGAGAATAGTGCAACAGCCCTGGCGATCGTGCGGCGGTGGTGGCGGTGGAGGATGATGAGGCGGTGGTGGTGCGTGGTGTGGCGGTGGCCCTGGCTTATGCATATCTACAGAGCTAGTTTTTTTATATCTCTCTTCTTTGAAATGGATGATGAGTAGACAGATATGTTGTGAGACTGAGTGGTAGGTATGAAATGGAGCGAAGGATTTGGGAGTGAATTTATGGGGATGAAGGAAAGGGAGTAGGTGATTGATTATGTGAAATTATTAATTAATTAATTTCAATTATAATATATTTATATATTTATTAGTTCTATGGTTGTGGTTATCTACTCATACAAAAAGAATACCCAAACCACGTGAATGTTATGTAACCCTGCGCCTCGAACAATTATTGCAGTCGACATCTTTTTTTGATTTTGCAAATTAAACTTTGAAGTGGACAAATTAACGTGTATATATATAATTTTATATTTTATATATTATTGTTTAAGGACAAAACTGTAATTATTATGTATTAATTTAGGAAGAAAAGACAAACATGAAAAATCCCTCCCCCAACAATCTACGAATTAAAAAAAAAAACCTCAAAAAACTTTAAATTGTCATAATTTTTAAGTTTTGTGAATTTAAACAAAAAATTATACCAATCTTTTAGTTTTTTAATTATCTTTCAAACAAGATCACTCTTTCCATATTTTTCTAATTTTTTTTAACACGAAAATTTTGTTTACATTTTGGTAGCAATAGTGTTTCTGTACGGATTTTGCATTTTGGGTTGAATGTGTAATTTTGCATTTTGGGCTGCATTTTTCTTTTGAATCATGTTGGATTTGCATTTTGCATCTTCATAATTTTTGCATTTTGGAAGCATCTAGATGACCTGCATTTTATATTTTGCGTTTTTCGTTTTTTGCATTCTGCATTTACGTTCTACGGATTTTGCATTTTTGGGTTTGAATGTGTAATTTTGCATTTTGGGCTGCATTTTTCATTGAATCAGTTTTGTGTTTGCATTTTGCATTTTGGAAGCATATGGATGACCTGCATGATGATATTTTGCATTTTAACGATTTTTTGCATTTTGCATTTAATATGAACACAACTCAAAATGCAAAATTTTCATTTCAAAAAAAAAATTCTGAAATATATCAAGCCCGATCTTGTTTGAAAGAGGACGAAAAACTGAATCTAACGGTATAATCTTTTTGTTAAAATTCTTAAAAACGAACGAGTTGTGATCATTTAAAGTAAGTGAGGGGTTTTTTTAGTTGCTGGGTCGCTGGATTTTTTATGAGGGACGCTGAGTTTTTTTTTTAATTTTCCTTTTTTGCCCCTAAACAATGTGCCACGTGTCAATACCAGCGGGGTTCTTTAGGTTCTATGTTTAAGGGAGATTCTTTATATAACCCTTACCCTATATTTATACTACAAAAATTTTGAACGGCAATATTAATGGAACCTAAGATAGGAGCTTCCACTCGGCTATCACAACCATCTAGACTCCGGATTCTATTAATATAGGAAATAAAAAAGCAAATACTAAGAGACTAGAAGGAAGATACCACGTCAGCTATGGTTATAAAACAACAAAAACAAAAAACAACTCTTCAAAAGCTATTGAGAGGGTCACAAGACCAGTTTGACCAAAGAAGGCACCTCTTTTTTTACCACTCCTATGTTTGATCTCGAAAAACGAATGCGCTTCTATGAAGCTCACCACACTGTCAACGTTTTCATTTCCTTCTGAGTTGAACACCTTTTTGGTTCTCCAATTCTAGATAACCCAAATAAAAGTATAGAATATACCCGATAGAGCATTATATCTGTCTCCATTAACGCCCAATACCTTTATCCAACCCAAATTTTTAAAAACCAAAGAGGAGCTGCGCATTTGTAACTTAGCCCAACTGTCAACACCCCTAAGTAACACTTTGCTACGAAACTGGGCAACCCATAAATATGTGGCATGCTGATTCAATATTATCCTCACATAGTGGATAGTAATCCGATTGCCTATTCACTGACTTCAATATAACTTTAGTTCTTTTATCGAGTTATATCAACTATGATACGTAAAGTAAATGAATATAAAATACATATAATTTGTCTCAGGAATTACCTATCCACGACCTACTATTTGTCTATGTCATATTTACAATCATCAATTATATCATTATGCCATATTAGATTTTACTCTCTGTTATGCCAATCTTATATATTAAATTACTACCACTAAACTTAAGGAAAACATGCAACAATTTAGACACTTGGGAAAGAACTAAAAGTAACTAAACAAGTAAACAGTCACTATCCTTTAGCACTAGTCACAATATCGAGCAAGTATCTTTCTGTTCCTTTTGGGCTGAACATTTGCAACTGTTGGGCAAGTTTGTGCATGGGCTAGGCCCACTATCCCACATCACACCATCTCCAGGTGCCGAGGTGAACAAATAGGACTGGTCCAACCGGTCCGACAAAGACGGCCAAGACTGGACCGGTCCTGAACCGGTCCAGGACCGTATGTCATTCCTCAGTCTGGACCGGACCGGACCGGACCGGACCGGAAGACCGTAAAGAACCGGTCCGAAACGGTCCGAGAGTCGGTCCGGACCGAGCCGGTCCAAGAGTCCAAACCGGAAATTCCTCACTACCTCTTCCTTCTTTCTTTATACAAAACTTCTTTTTACATATTCTCTTTATATTATTCTTTCAACTTTTTAAGTTGTCAAAAAAATTCGAAAAAGGAACCAAAAACCGGAAATTTTAACCGAAACATAAAATTCAAAACCGAACCGAAAGATATCCGAATGAAAACCGGACGGGGCTGGACCGAAATTTGACCGGTCCGAAAAAAATACCGGACTCGCTCAAAAACCGAATGGTCTTACGCGAGGACTGGTCCGCCGAGGACCGGACCGGCCCAGGACCGCCTAAGTCCGGACCGGACCGGACCGACAGTGGTCCAGGACCAATTTTGTGCATCTCTACCAGGTGGTGGTTGTTGCTAAACATAGAGATAAATTGGGAAGGTGATTTCAGCCACGCAGAGAAGAGTCATCGCTAAATGGCAAATAAAATAATAATTTATATCTATACTACTATATAAATTTTTTAACATTTACTCTTCTACTTAATTTTAAGAGTTATTAAAATTTAATCAAGACAAAATCTTAAACTTTCATTCCATTTAAATTAATGTCATTTACTTAATACTTAACCATTTCAGACACTCTCTCTAATTTACTTTGACCGTTCATATATTTTTAAATATACTCTCCCACCAACACACACTCTCACACCAATACAATTATCCACCCACATCAACAGAATTTCCAAAATCTTATGAACTTCTTCCTCATTATTTCATAAATATAAATCTTTTTTTATTTTATTACTTTTAGAATTTATTTTTTATATTAATAAAATAGTTGATGCAAGTAAAAGAAAATTTTAAAAAACGGATACGTTAATGAAGAATTTTTTTTCGTAACATTGCGTAAATAACATATCATTACATTCTTGAAAGCGACATGTTGAAAAAAAACTATTTACCGCTGCAGCATTGCGCAAATACGATGTTAGTTATATTATAAATCATTTAGACCAAATGATTAATCTCAAGTAAATTGAAATGTTTTAAAAGTTCCTCACATCTTACAAATAAATACTTAAGAATTAAATGGAGAGTAAAGTATGGTGAATTATTAAAAACATTCCATTGTGTGATAAAAAAATGGAAATTAAAAGTCTAATTGTATTTGTAAATATGGTAAGCTTATTATAAAAATGGAAGTCTAATTGCATATATAATATGGTAATCTTGTAATGTGACAATTGTGAGTGTTGTCTTTATTGGATGGTTAGAACTAAACTTATGATAATTTTGTAAACTTATTATACAACCCTTTTGTAAATATTAATAAGTATATATGTGTACAAGAAAAAAAACTTGTATCTTATAATATACAAAGTTAAATGCATTGGAATAATTAGAAAATGAAATCTTATGTATGAGGAAAGAAAATTTAACACAACTTAATTACAGTTTATAATGTTACTCGATCGGTAGCATATTGAGAAATTCCGGAATCAATTCAATATGCTTAAGGCCCTATAAAATAAAAGAAACAGAATTAAAAAAATGATAAATTATTCAAATGTATAATGAAAAAGTGCCTACTTTATTGTATGATAAAGTGTAATTAATAGATTCCAAAGTTATACAATATAATAAAATTATTAAATAATTGTTATTAGTTAAATATGAAACAAAATCAAATTCAAATATTTAAAGAAGTATTGTAAGCGTAATTTAAACGAGTGAAAAAAATTATCTAAGATGGTTGTTTGGCAATAAGGGAGGCAAAATTACGTTTTGTACTCAAGACAAATATGTAGCGGGAAGGGAGAGTTGAATACAAATTTTAGCTTTTAAAATTAAAGACATACGTTCATACTTTTAATAACTCTTATTGATATAATTCAAGAATTACATGAATTAGATGCGAAAAATATAAGTTCAATAAAAGATGGCTAAAATAATAACACATAGATTAAGCTATTCCTAACAACTAATGTATAGGAATTCAACACATGAACAAGTTTGATTCTACATAAATATTGCTAACTCTAAAAGTTTGTTCTTGCTTAAAATCTTAAACTTGCTTCTAAAATTCTAAGTTGAAGTTATGTGTAGATCTCAACAAATGATGTTTTTCAACTTATGAAAAAGATGATTTAATGTTAACCATGCAATGGTATATATAGAAGATGATGTACAGATGTTGAAGGGATGTAGGAGACAAAAAGGATTTAGAATATTAATATTATAACTAAAAAGTTAGTTGGTGAAAAGTAAATTTACTTTAAAAAAGGATTGTATAAAGTGAATGTACTTTTCTGCAAAAAGACATCATGCTCATATTATTATAATATTAAAACATATACTTTTTGTCTTGAAAGCTTAAGTTTCTCTTTTCATTCTTGTACTTTAAACAAATAATGCTTTCTTCATATTTGACTTTACCAAGTATGAAGTTGTTAGACATACTTATTTGTTGAAACTTGAGACAAATCTTCGGGATCTTCTTCTAAAGTATCTTTTGAGGATAAGATCGATCCTTTTTGTATCTAAGTAGATCAAAAAAGTGTTTATACTTTTACAAATACAGATCTAAAGGCATGATAAAATAACATATGTTATGCCTTTAATTTAAGAACAAATACAAAGTATACAGTGAGCTGATACTACAATTTCGAGACTTAGCTGATCAAAATGTTCTAAAATGCAACTGTAAGTTTGCTCAACACGTAAGGGAGTAATGATCAGTTGATCAAAACAAAAGGCTCCGGTGCTAACACTTGCTCACTTGATAATATAAATGTTCAACTGATCAAATGTTAAACTAAGGAGAGGAGTAAGCTAATCAACCGAGATGATCAGTTGACCAACAATGCTCAGTTGATCATTCATAGTGATAAGCTTATGAGAAGTAAACTAAGGTGCTGTTTGTTTTTTCAAAACAGATCTAATTTACTCTGATGTCTACAGACATGCTGACATTTAAATAACATACTGTTTGTTTTTGCAATCAGAAAAGAGCTTTACAGATATTTTTACATCTATTTCCATAAGAGGTGTAGCATCATCTGTTTTAAATAGACATTCTGACATGTGTATCTATTACACATTTTTGTCCTTACTTCTAACTCTATAATCATATTATTATATAATACGTACATTTAGTTGATCGTGTGTGATAAACGGACCACCATTTGACCACCGGTCAACCCGGTTGTACACACACATACATATACATACATAAATAAATACATACATACATACATACATACACACACATACATATACATACAAATATATACATATATATGTCTATGATACATATATATACACACACACATACCTACAATCATACATACATATATATGTCTATGTTACTATGTACATATAATATATACACAAGCTAAACACCTACCCACACACAAACACAAACACAAACACACACACATATATATATATATATATATATATATATATATACATATACATACATGTATATATATATATGTATACCTACAATCATACATACGTATATATGTCTATGTATATATAATATATACACATGATAAACACCAATCCACCCACACACAAACACACACACACACACGCACGTATGTATATATATACACACACACACACACACACACATATATATATATATATATATATATATATATATATATATATATATATATATATATATATATATATATATATATACATATATAACAAGTGTCTTCAAGTTATGACTCAAATCAAATGTTTAAAATTCGAGCTGTTTTTTATAATTGTACTAAAATGTATGAATTCTTCTCATGTGTTTATTTAAAAGTTTACTTCGTAATATGACATTATTTCAGACAATTTCTTAAGTTTAAAAACAAACAGTCTTCTTGGTGCAGACTGCAGACAATTAGTCCACATCTATTTCTGCAGACATGGAAATAGACAGAAACAGACATCAGACATTTTATTTCTGAAAAAACAAACATCACCTAAGTGAAATAAATGTTACTTAGTTGATGCAGGATGACCTCAGCTGATCAAATTATGGACTTAGCTGATTACTTTCACTGCTTAGCTAATTAGAGTCATCCCTCAGCTGATGGTTGTAATTCCTTGACTAATGGTCTTTTACACTTGTCTTTTCTTCTCGGCTGATCGCAGATGATGGTCCTTCGGCTGATACTCAATACTTAGCTGATACACAATACTTAGCTGATACTTCATACTTAGGAATTTCTTCAAGTCTGATTTAAACAACACATGTTTGAAATTATTTTAAGTCTAACTGAATGTATGGTTTTATTATCATCAAATCCAGTGTATTTCAATAGAAAAGCTTAATTATTGGGTTGAAATGATTATCTTTCCAAACATATATATACAAACATAGTTGTACCAACATGGCACTTTAACATTTGTCTTCATCAACTTATTTGATATGTAGAGACTTTTTTTTTTGTTTTATTGTTTTTTAAATTTGTTTTAAAAATTAATAAAATAGTTGATAAATAAAAAAGATAAAAGGAAACTGCACATGTTACGAATGAAAATTATTTAATGTTGAGTGCGTGAATACAATACCCATACGACATCGAGTAGAATATATTTGTTATAACTCTGTAATAATGAGTAAGAGTGGTCTCTTTTAATAAAATTGCCACCTTTAGAAAAATGTCATTGGAGTTAAGGTGTTGGAATTGGAAAGTAGGGGTGAGCATGGTTCGGTTTCGTACTGTTTTGGCATAAAACCAAAACCAAACCGAAAATTTTGGTTTTTGGAAAACCAAAACCAAAACCGTTCAGTTTTGGAATGGTTCGGTTATTGGTTTTGAAATCGGTTTTTGGTTCGGTTTTTGATCTTTGGTTCGGTTTTACAATTTTTCTATTTTAATCAATAAAATTGGAAGTTATATACCCATCATCGTGAAGTTATGAAATTAAATATGATTGAAGCCATATGTTTTTTTGAACATCAAAGCATAATTTATTCATTATTTCTATCACAAAACAAAGTACATAATCAGAACCATAGCAAACCATAACAAGTTAACAACCTGAATAACCGACTCCAAATGATCTGCATACAGCTCATAAATCTAGAACCTAAAAATCGAGATAAACTACTAAAAATGAATTTTTATATTAAACTGAAAATAGCTAAAATAAAAAAGAAGTGAACTTGTCGACTTGAAATAAAGTGATATTTACAATATTCCTCCTTGGAATGGTTCGGTTCGTTTTTCAAATTTCAAAAACCAAAACCAAACCGTAAAAATTGGTTTTTGAAAACTTGAAAACCAAAACCGTCGATTGCTATAGTAGTTCAGTTTTTTCGGTTTTTTATTCGGTTTCGGTTTTTTATTCGGTTTCGGTTTTATGATGGTGATTAGACCTTTTCTTTTTTTGTTTGGACTATGAAGGGTGAACCTGTTTATACTATAGTTTACAGTCTAATTTGACATCGTTGTTATATTGTAGGTAAACGTATACCGGTATTAAAACTGTAATTAATTAGTATAACTTATTATTTAATATATATAAAAGAAAAGAAGTCAAAATAATAGCACCCCTTAACAGAAACATATTGAATTCTCTTGTCATTGTCATAATCGATCGGCCTCTAAAAATATATATATATACTAGATTACTAGGTGTATATATCAACTTGTATTAAGCTAACTTGTAGCATAATTATCAATGCGTAATTAAAACAAATTAACTTATCGAGTGAAAAAGAAAAAAAAAACATGTTAGTCCAAAAATAAGTCGATCTAAACACCTTCTTGACTTAGAAGTCAAAACATCGATCGTATTCAAAGTGATTATATATAGATGATGTTATCAAGGCAATGATATATCAAACACATGATATATATGTCGAATATATATGTTGCATATAACTAATATAATCATCTCGCACATGAAAATATAAATTAAAGGGAAGACATACAGATTCATGTTACCATATATATACTTATACATTGAAGTAAACTAATAAAGCTAGAGAATAGTGCAACAGCCCTGGCGATCCTGCGGCGGTGATGGTGGCGCAGGTTGATGAGGTGGTGGCGGCGGTGGAAATTGATGAGGCGGTGGCGGTGGTGGAGAATGATGAGGCGGTGGTGGCGGTGGAGATTGATGAGGCGGTGGCGGCGGTGGAGATTGATGAGGCGGTGGTGGCGGTGGCGGTGGAGATTGATGAGGCGGTGGTGGCGGTGGAGATTGATGAGGCGGTGGTGGCGGTGGAGGCTGATGAGGCGGCGGCGGCGGCCCTGGTTTATGCATATCTATCTAGCTAGTTGTATTATATGTTCCTTCTTTGAATTCGATCACTAGATACATATATTGTGAGAAAGCAAAGGATTTGAGAATGAATTTATGGAGATGAAAGAAATGGAGTAGGTGACTGATTATGTGAATTTATTAATTAGTTTCATATATATATGAAAGAAATGGAGTAGGTGATTGATTATGTGGAATTATTAACCAGGAGAATAAGAGTTGTATTCAATACAGTCTATCTTTTTTGTATAGTTCTGAGGGACAAATCTCAGCCACACGATAAACAAACCGTTTTCCGGCGATCCCACCATCGGATCATCGTGATTTTTGGTGAGGGTGATCGGTTTTGACTCCCCTACAAGACTATGGAGCCTGATTGTCCTCACGATCCTCCATTAACGAGAAATCGAGCAAACTCCGGCCACCATGGCCGTCGCTGCAAAATCCGACCACCACGGCCGGAGTTAATGGTGGTGGCGCACATGGTTCAACTCGGTTTGATGAGAGGAGTCCAGATCTGGTCTCGGATTCGTCATTCGATGCTTAAAAAAAAGATCTGGAGTTAATGTCTCAGATCGGCGCCGACGAGGCCAAATTCGCCGGGTGCCGGAGTTGTTTAGGGCAGGGATAGTGGTGGTTCAACTCGGTTTGATGAGAGAAGTTCAGATCTGGTTTCAGATTCGTCGTTTGATGCTTCAAAAAAAGACTGATCGGCGGTGGTGGTGGTGGTGGCCGACAGTGTGCAATCACATGTGATTGCGTCGCCAGAGGAGGTGGCCGGAGGTGATGGTCGGTGGTGGTGGTTGGCGGTGTGCAATCACATGTGATTGTGGCTTCAATCACATGTGATTGTGGCGGCCGGAGGTGGTGGTCAGCGGCTGTGGTGGTGTCCGGAGGTGATGGTCGATAGTGGTGGTTGGCGGTGTGCAATCACATGTGACTGTGGCTTCAATCACATGTGATTGGGTCGCCGGAGGTGAAGGTCGGTGTTGGTGGTTGGCGGTGTGCAATCACATGTGATTGCGGCGGCCGGAGGTGGTGGTCGGCGGCTGTGATGGTGGACGGAGGTGGTGGTCGGTGGTGGCGGTTGGCGGTAATCACATGTGATTGTGCTTCAATCACATGTGATTGGGGTGGCCGGAGGTGGTGGTCGGCGGCAGTGGTGGTGTCCCGAGGTGCTGGTGGGCTTTTGCCTTTTTTTTATCCTGTGGCTGAGATTTGTCCCTCAGGACTACACAAAAACTTTGGACTATATTGAACATTTTTCATTGAATACAACTCCAATTTTATTACCTATTTATAAACTTATCAGATATACATATTCTCAT
Organism: Pulicaria dysenterica; assembly: GCA_947179395.2. NCBI lineage: Eukaryota > Viridiplantae > Streptophyta > Magnoliopsida > Asterales > Asteraceae > Pulicaria > Pulicaria dysenterica. The sequence goes on from OX359289.1 coordinate 108,009,660, forward strand.
ACGATAACTCATCCTCTTAACTTATAAACTCCCATCTTCTAATATATATAAAAGACTAATTTAAAGAAATTTATTAGATATTCTGGACCCTTCATTTAATAAAAGATTTAATCATGGTCGTTAATTTCTTTAATTCTAAAAATTTTGATTTTGACTTTTTAAAGTCAAACTAATATAAATTAGATAAAGATAACTTTTAAATAAATCTATAATAAATATCAAAAAGATCATAAACAATTCAAAAATAAAATCGTAAATGTCAAAAATAATTACGACTAATTAAGTAAAAATATTACAAATTAATATTATTCAAATGCTTCCACTGATTTCATTACGACTAATTGCAGATTGTATATTCCCTTCGTTTTCTACTCCCGATATTAATTAACTAATTAATCTTTTACCTTAACAAGCTAGCCATCTAGCACGAATATCTACTAATAAATAATTATTGTATTTTTTTTGAAGTTTTGTAAGTATTTAATATTGTTTATTAATTTTTAATATTTTTTTTTTTAAACTATTATGTGTTACACGGACATTTAAACTAGTTATTAAATATATAGTTAAAACAGATTTTCGCGATACCTCATTGGTTTTAAAATGAACCTAGCTCCCCATATATATACATATACACACAAAAGTTCATGCGAGAACCGTTGTTAGCGCGAGAACCGCGAGAACCAATCTAAGCCGTCCAATTTTCCCTCCTTCAATGTCATTGCCCACCCATGAATTCCTCACATTCACCCTTGCACACTCTATACCTTCACGCTCTTCATCCATGATAATTTTCTTATCCATGGAACGGCTGAGATTGGTTATCGCGGTTCTCGCACTAACAATGGTTCTCGAATGAACCCTCCCCTACATATACATATAGAGAGAGAATGCATTAATAAAGAACTTATGTTAAACAAAGAATCTAAAAACCAATCTGAACTATTGGATAATCAAAATCAATAGATGAGATTCAAGATGGTATAATTATAATTATCATATATTAATTAATTAATAAAAGGGCAAACATGGAAAATCCCCCCCAACAACCTACGTTTTAAAAAAAATACCCCCCAAAACTTTAAATTGTCACAACTTTTTAAGTTTTGTGAATTTAAACAAAAATAAAATTATTCCAATCTTTTAGTTTTTTAATCCTTTTTCAAACAAGACCAGTCTTTCCATGTTTTTCTAAAAATATTTAGAAATGCAATTTTTTTATTTGGGGCTGAATTGTAGTGTTATGTACGGATTTTGCATTTTGGGTTTGAATATGTAATTTTGCATTTTAGGCTGTATTTTCATTGAATCATTTTTTGTTTGCATTACGCATTATCATAATTTTGCATTTTGGAAGCATCTACATGACCTTCATGTTCATATTTTGCATTTTTCGACTTTTTGCATTTTGCATTTAGAATGAAACCCAACTCAAAATGCAAACTTTTCATTTTCAAAAAAAAAAGTTTAAGAAATATATCAAGTGGGGTCTTGTTATGCCAACTGTCATCTCCAGAACGGTTCTTTAGGTTCTATGTTTAAGGGAGCTTCTATATAGAACCTTAACGGTTATATATATATATATATGAAAAAGTTCATGCGGGAACCATTCTTAGTGAGAGAACTGCGAGAACCAATTTGAGCCGTCCAATTCCCCCTCCTTCAATGTCATTGCCCACCCATAAATTCCTTACATGCACCCTGCCATACTTTATCCCTCCATGCTCTCTATCCATCAAACTTCCCATATTCAAGGAACATTTGAGATTGGTTCTCACGGTTCTCGCATTAACAAAGGTTTTTGAATGAACCCTCTCATATATATATATATATATATATATATATATATATATATATATATATATATATATATATATATATATATATATATACGGTTTAAAAGAGAACTGTTTTTCGTACGAGAATTGCGAGAACCAATCTTAGCCGTTGATTTGATAAAGTGGAACTCGTTGATGTGGAGCGTGGGGGATCAAATGTGGCAGAGTGCATGTGATGAGATCATTGAATGAGGGGAATTGGACGGCTCATATTTTTTTTCGCAGTTCTCATACGAAAAACAGTTTTCGTTTAAATTTTTACCCACACACACACACACACACACACACACACACACACACACACATATATATATATATATATATATATATATATATATATATATATATATATATATATATATATATATATATAACCCAACATAAAACTATCCCTTACACAAAGAACTCAAAAGTTAATTCTCAGCCACTTATCTAAAATGAAAAATAGCAATTGCAAGGATTAATTCAAACCCACGCCTCCTATAAGACTTTCCCAAAATTTCTTTTTTATTTACCTCTTAAATATGTAAATTTTTATAACTATTTCAATTTAAGCAAAAATAATTATACAAATCTACTCATTTTTAATCATTTTCAAACAAGACCACTATTCTCATATTTTCGAAAATTTTATTTCGAAAATACAAACTATACGAAAATGATACCAAAATGTTATTATTCTGAATCATATGAATACTTATCATTTTCGGCTATAACCATGTCTATCTATATCATTTTCGGCTAAAAACATGTGTATTTATACTTTTTGCGCTAAATACATGTATATTCATTTCACTTTCGGGCTAAAAACATGTGAATTTTTATCATATTCGGTTGTAACTATGTGTATTTATATTATTTTTGGCCGGAAGTAGTGTATTTATATCATTTTCGTTTAGAAACATGTGTTTTTACATCATTGTTGACTAAAACATGCGTGTGTGTGTGTATATATATATTATATATATATATATATATATATATATATATATATTCGACCGAAAATAAATATTTTTTTAATTTTCATGTGGATAATGTAAGCATAGGGCATATATTGATACTATACATGGAAAAGTTCGATCGAGAACCGTGTGTAACATCATTAATGACTTATTAATAGGGATATTTTGTTCTTTCATATATTTAAACTACAAGAAAAATGAGAAAAAAACACCGGATAGTTTCTGCGACGACATATGTCGTTGCAAAAACCCACTAAACGACAAAAGATATTGCTTTTTGACTTTTTTAAATAAATTGACTTTATCCTTTTGCGACGACAGGGTCGTCGCCAAAGATAATATACTTTTTTTAAAAATTTTAATTTGGCACGAAAATTGCATTTGAGCGGTGAAAAGTGTCGCCTTTTTTTTCAAGGGGTTTTTGCGACGATAGTGTCGTTGCTAAAGGGTTTGGAGAAATTAATTTATTTAACCAATAAATACGCTCGATGAAACGACGACGCTTAGAGTCCTGCGACGACAAATGTCGTCGCTAAAGGGTCTGTTTCATCCTTATCTTATGCCAGACGGGTCTACCTTCCATTTTCATCCCCATCTTTCATTTGCACAGCCTAAGTCTCTCTCCCTATCAAAATTTTACCGTCGTTTTGTTTAAACCTATAGTAGATCGAATACTTCCTCACCTCCGGTCACTCTCACCTCCGGAACAAAGCTCCCATTTTCCGGCCAAAAGCTCCGTTTTCTCCGGTTAACTCGAACATCCGAAGAAGGTTTGGTGATTTTACATATCTTTGTATATTGTGTATGCTAAATGAGCTACGTGTAATACATTATGGTTTTTCTTAATGTTATATAAATCTTTGTTTTTCCGGTGATACTCCGGCCAAGAGGTCCATTTTCCCGGTCATCTTCAAAATCTGAAGAAGGTTAGGTGTTCTTACATAATCTTTGTATCTTGTATCTGTCAAATAATAATAACACATCATTTTTAGATCTTCTTTACATTTGAACTCCCGGCAAAACTCCGGTAAAATTCCGGCAATACTCCGGCGATGAGAAGGTTAGTTCACTTATCTATGTTTGTTGTGGTTGTTTTTTTTTGTTTTGAAGAAGTTCATTATTTTAAGAAGATTATCTATGTGATAGTGTGTAATATGTTTGGATTATTTAGATGAAATATTAGTATTTATTTGTACATACAAACCTTGTAGATAACAACATAAGTTTTAAAATATTAAACTATTATGTAAGTTGCTAAGATTAGAATATAACCCAAAATTAATCTACTTTCACATAGTCTTATTAAAATTCTATCATCTACTAAATATTGGTCATATCATTTGATCTAATATAAAGCATATGTTAATTAAGAAGATTATAAGAAATTATGACTATAATGTGATTCAAATAAATTAGGTAGCATTAATTAAGATAAAGAGAGTAGTAAGGGTGTGCAATAGCGAAGAAGACATCTATAATTTATAAAAAAAATTCATCTTTGAAAACTTAGTCATACACACATACTGACATTTGTCCATGCTTAAAACTACTTGTTTTTATTTTGTTCATTTCATGCGTTTACAATTGGTTTTCTAATTCACTATCGTGTGTGCGTATATATTTTTACTAATGATTATTATTCTTATTTTATTATTACATAGGAAGAAATGAAATAATTTATGGCGATCAAGATTCAAACCCACTTATGAGCAAACATTAGAAGTGTTGGGTGAATGTGAATGAGGACTAGGACAAGGACGAGAGGGAATATGTGGATGAAGAAGAGGAAGATGATTACGTTGAAGACAAGGATCACTATATTTAGTATGACATGTAAACAAAATAAGTGTGTGTGTTATTTTGAATGAAAAGGGTAGTACGATAATTTATACGTGTAATATGTGATATATATATATATATATATATATATATATATATATATATATATATATATATATATATATATATATATATATATATATATATATATATATATGCTTCTTCTTAACCTATATTGAGTTATATATAGCTGTAACTTATTATTTAAATTATATAAATTTTTATTTTGAAAAAGGCTTAGCGAAAAGAATATCGTTGCAAATAGGAATAGAAATTTTTTTTAGAAACCTTTTAGCGACGACATCGGTCGTCGCAAAAACATTTAAAAATACAATTTTGATTTTTTTAGTAACACCATCTGCGACGACTTTGGGCGACGACATGTTGTAGCATTATGTGTCGTCGCAGTTAACTTAAAATGTCGTCGCAAAAGACTATCAGCCACGGAGGTACAACGACGACCTTTTAGCGACGACTTGACGTCGCAAAAAAGTTACAGCGACGACATTTTGCCTTTCAGCGACGACTTTTGGCGTCGCAGAAGGGCATTTTTCGTGTAGTGTTACACAACCGTGAACTGCGTCCGGGTGAGCCGTCATTAATTTGCGAGTCTTGATAATCTCAAAATACCACTCATTAATGAGCTATTCTTAAGTCATTAACGAGCCGTCAAAATTTTTAGCTGTTGGTTAATTTTAATCAAGAACTAAGATTGGTTCTCGCAGTTCTCGTACGAAAAACAATTCTCGTACGAAAAGTTAGTTTGAGAAACATTTATATTACGAGAATCACGAAACCAAATCCTATACACCTTGCAATATTCTATCTTCTCAGACCCTTCATCCATAAAATTCACTTACCAAATAAATAAATAAAATTAATTATAATGATTCTTACGATCTCAAATATAACTTACTTATATATATATTTTATAGATAGTAGTTATACTAAAACAAAACCCAAACCATGTGAATGTTAATCAAACCCGCGCCGCGGACAATTATTAAAGTCCGCGTCTTTTTTTTATTTTAATTGTGTAAATTAAGTTTATGAGTGGACAAATAACGTTTATAGATGATTTTATTATATTATTAGTGTTATATATATTTATTTATATTTAATATATATCTTTTAGATTATTAAACAATGGCTTAATGTTTCAAACTTAGATTAGACACTGATGTGGATGGAAAATATGCGTTTTCTTTTACAAATAATTAGAAATTAGAAATATATAAAATAAATGTTTTGTTTAATTATGATAACTTTATTAGTCTTGTATTTATATTATTAATTGGTTAATTCTTTGTTAAAGAAAAAGATATTAGGTGAAGTGAAATGAGTAGTTTAGTAGTTAGTAAGATGAAGTTAAGATAAGAGAAATATGGTAATTAATGTGATGTTAATATAGTGATATGACATATGCTGCATGTAATATGATAAGATGAGCATTACTCTTATCGTAAAACCATCCATATAGGATTGAGGTCCCTCCCATGGGTTTCAGCGGGTTATTGGGTTTGAAAGGAACATGTGTACTAATCTTTGGTTAGCAATTTAACATTCTTTCTCTTAATCCAGGTTCACAAAACCGATGTCACCCAACCCCGTCTTTCTCTGTGTATCTTCTCCCTTCTCTTCCTCTCTCCCCTCCTTGTCTCTTTCTCTCTCTTACACACACACACACACACATATATATAGACAAAATTTCATGCGGGAACCGTTGTTAGCGCGAGAACCGCGAGAACCAATCTAAGTCGTCCCATTCCCTCTTCTTCAATGTTATTGCCCACCCATGAATTTCTCACATGCACCCTACCACACATTATCCCTCCACGCTCTCCATCCATGATACTTCCCATATCCAAGGAACGGCTGAGATCAGTTATCGCGGTTCTCGCACTAACAGTGGTTCTCGAATGAACCCTCCCCTATATATATATATTACAAAATAAAATAAAAAATATGGTAAGATTGAGAATAATTAATTATAATTACTTTTGAAAAATGCCTAATAATAGGTTGATGATGGTTATGACAATAATAAAATAAGAAAAATGCCTTCCTAATTTTCCCTCTTGTAGCACCCATGTCATACTACAATCATCTTCATCACTTTAGGCAACCACAACACACTCTTTCCCTCTTCAACCCTTATTGATACGAACAAGAAAACAACACCACCACCACCATTTCATCCCTTTCCTTTCAAGCCTGTCGGCACCCCAATTAACAACCCGATCATAACTACGATAATCACCTTTCAAACCTGTTATAAAAACTGGTCTCAGCCTTATTTTAACCAGGTTTAGCAAAGACTATTTTTACACATGTTGTAATAAGTTAAATGAAGATAACAAATTCTTTGTTAAATTATCAAATTCTGTGTAACTTAATCTATATCTAATATTATATATACGATGGTTTTAAGTTCATAAGTAAATGTACTGTATTTAGCTTATATGTTATTGGTTTTTTTTATAGATTTAGAAACTTAACTATATGTGTACACTACTACTATTAATAGTACTAATAAGTAATGCTATGTTATGAGATAAAATGTAACTTGTTTAAGTTAGAGAGTAAAAAACAAAAGTTTGGTATAGGTTAAAAAAATGATAGTAGTATATGAGTAAATTAATAAGTTTGTATAATAATATATTTTTTTAACCGGATAACACAAAGTTTTTAATTTACATATATGTCCATGTAAAAACTTAAATCCTAAACTCCAAGTGAGAGAGGACGCCATAATAAGCGTTAATACTGTGATAGAAAAGTTCACCAAAAAATCAACTTAGAAAGCTAAAACCTTATCAATTGGAGGGCGGCTAACATTGATAAAATCAGTTCTGTCGGCACTTCCTCTATACTTTTTCTCGATCTTTAAAGTTCTAGAGGGGATACTTAAACAATTGGAATCAATCAAAAGGAGGTTTTTTTGGGGGGGTCAAGAATTAAAAAAAACATGGGTGGCTTGGGACAAGATTATGCTTCCTAAGGATTTAGGTAGACTTGGAATTACCAGTCTTAAACTGAAAAACACTACACTTATAGCAAAATGGTACGGACGTTTTTTATCTGAAGATGAGGCTCTATGGAGAGAAGTAATCACGGAAATTCATGGAAGCGATGGTGGGGTTGAGTCAAGTATTCGACAACGCAAAAAAGTACAATATCACAAATTTAGTTAAACAATTGGATCACCTATACTTCCCAATTTTACCATCTTTTACAAAAAGAGTGGCAAACAGATCTAAGTCCTCTTTTTGGCATGATAGGTGGGTGTGGAACGGGATTTCACTAAAAACCAGATTCCCAAGGCTTTTCTTGAAAGAATCAGACAAGGCGATACAATTCAAAGAGAGATGGGTCTTTACAAACGGAGCTTGGAGTGGTTCGTGGTCTTGGAGATCAGTTGTTAGAGGAAGGGCTTTAGATGAATTATCTAATATGGAGGACCTTCTTTTGGCTTCCGATTTCGCAACAAAAGGAAAAGACCGTTGGAGTTGGGATGGGTCTGCAGATGGGTTGTTTACGGTAGCAAAATTGACTAAGGTGGCGTTTGTTTTTTCAGATGTTTTACATCTGATGTCTAATTCCATATCTGCAAAGGATAGATGGACTGAAGTCTTTTTTAATAAAGAAATAGATTGTTTGTTTTGTTACCTCTTTTTTCATTTCTTCACCTAAATTAGTGTTCCAACTTCCAGAACAGAAACACAATCGGTAATCCCCTAACTGAATCATCGACAGAAGGAAGAAAGAATCGTTGAAGCATAATCGAACAAGCAACCGGTGAACCGATGAAGAAGCAACCGACGATGAATCGTTGAAGCAGAATTGTTGAGAAGAAGCAGCAGTTGAAGCAAAATCGTTGAAGCAGAATCGTCGGCGAAGAAGCAACCTACGAAGCAGTGGTTGACGCCGGCGAAGAAGCTGCGGTTGACGTCGGCTAAGAAGCAACCGGCGAAGAAGCAATAGCTGACGTCAAGAGGGGAGATCGAGAAGCAGGGAGGCGTGGGTTTAGGGTTTTTTAGTGAATGTCTATTTCGAAAAAGAGGTAAGTTCATGTCTGCATGGAACAGACAAAAATAGATCTTTTGATGTCTATTTTGAAATATAAAACAAACAGTCTACTTTCCAAATGTCTGCGCGCCGCAGACAATAGAGGAAAATAGATCTATTTTAAAAAAACAAACACCACCTAAGATACTCAAGAGCATTCCATGTGGTCATTCATCATCTCGTATCAGGTGTTGGTCTAAATTTGTGCCGATCAAGAGTAAAGTCTTTTGTTGGAGATTGTATCTTAATGCTCTTCCTACTAGAGTGAATCTATTACATCGAGGAGTTCAGATCCAAGATCCCTCATGTACTTTTTGTGGGTTGGGCATCGAAAATCTGGACCATTGCTTTCTTTTCTGTTCGAAGTTAATTAGATTGTGGAAGAAAACGTGGAGCTGGCTAGGTCTACGTACCCCGTCTTTTGATTCGGTAAAAAATCTCCTAGAAAACGTTTATCATATCTCGCCTAACCGTACGGGGTAATCAAGTAGTCCAAGGGATCATAACAATAGTGTTCTGGTCGATTTGGTGTTGGTGAAATAAAATTCTTCATCCTATCTTGCTTAAGAACAGAGACCGTTTCATTGGAATTCAAAGTGGAGCAGCCCTTTGGATCTCAAACATGATGAAATTACAAAGATTTTGTTGGGATTCTTGGTGTAAAAACCCAAGAGCTGCTATCAATCCTGTGAATTTTGATTAAGCTATAGTAGTTTGCACCCTAAGAATATGGGTTGTAATCTAAGTTCTTGTTGTAAATAATCTTGGTTAACTAATATATATAAAACAATCCTTGCCTTTCAAAAAATAAATACTGTTAGGCCAATGATTTTTGGGTTGGGTGAAAAGAGAAAGCTAAGTAGAGGTAAATGAAAATTCAAATTAATAGTAGTTTTATGTAAGCAAATAAGTTTTAAAATGTCAACACAATATGTCTAATATACACTCATGTGTATAACATGACTTGAACTCTTAACCTTAAAGAGAGAGACATTTTAATACATCTTGATACCGTTAAGCTAAAGATCTTTTAATTTATAAATAATAATAGTTAATGTTATAAGATCAAATGTAAGTATATAAACCTAAGGGGCTGTTTGGTTGGTGTCATTTGGGAGAAATCCATGGGAATGGGATTTTAAATCCCCCCAAATGAGGTGTTTGGTTGACAAAAATGAGTTGGGAATTCAAATCCATGTATTTCATAAAATCCCATGAATGAGGTATTTACAAATCCTTTGACCTCCCCTAGTATTTGGAAATCCCACATATGAGGTATTTGCTCCGGCAACCCTCCGGCCAAAATCCGGCGAACCACTACCGTCGACGTCAAACCCTAAGCCTTCACAAAACGAAATTACGGCGACCCTAATCGCAGTCGACCTTCGCCGTCGTCCTCTTCCTTCGCAAAACAGCACCGTTGACCTCTTCCTTCGCAAAAAACCCTAGCCACCGTCGCTTTCGTCGTTCGAAGAAACCCTAATCGCAGTCGACCTTCGCCGTCGTCCTCTTCCTTCGTCATCGCCCCCTAGTTTCTTCGAAGAAACCCTAATCGCCGCCGCCGTCGCCTTCGTCATCGCAAACCCTAGTTCCTTCGTCATCGCCCCCTTCGAAAATCCTAGCCCCCTGCGTCGCAGATCTGGTTCGTCATCGCAAACCATGGTTCGCCCTTCACAGATCTGGTTCGCCGTTGCCTGCGTCAAAAACAGTTCGAAAACCTAGCCCCCTGCGTCGCCGTCGCCTTCGCCGTTTGAAACCATTCTAGCCGGCAACAGAGGTGTCTTAGATGGTGGTCGGCGTTCGTAGAGAAGGGCGGCACTGAGGTGGTGGCCGGCGATGAGGTGGTGGCCGACGAAAGAGGAGTCTTGGATGTGGGTTTGTGTTGGTGTTGGATAATTGAGGTCAACTAAACAAGGGAATGGATTTTAAATCCCCCCAAATGAATTCCTATCAAATGAAAATCCCATCTATAAATCACATTCCTCTCAAAATCAAAGAATGAACCAAACACCCCCTAAGAGTGAAAATGAAATTTTGTTAAGGGTTAAAATTGAAGATATGAAATGAATAGTATTTTAGTTTGAAAAATGATATAAGGTAACAGATAAATATTCAATATAGTCCATACTTAATCCATAGTTCTGAGAGACTAATCTTAGCCTTTGGATCAACCCCATCAATGGTCCAGATTGAATTTTAAAATTTTGGACGGAATAACATTTTCGTAATTAACATGTGATGATTTTACAATCACATGTGATTGGAAATGAAAACATACGCTAGACCACGGATGATGTGAAATGTTGCTTAGAAGAAGCTTGTATTGAAAAGCTAATGGTGAACTTTTAGCTAATTAGACCATCTGCATCGGTATCCCTACCCGAGCTGGTTGGCCAGCCAACCAGCTCGCACACCATCACGGTGCAGCTGGTTTGTGCATTTAGTCGATTTAGGCTTTTAATTGGGTATTTTGGGAACTTCATATATAAATAAACTTGGAAATATGTTTTTTTTTAAATGATTTAAATACGATTAATTTAGGTACTCTGATATATAAGAGATTTTAGATGTTTTAGAAGGATGTTAATATAATTTTAAAGTTTCTAAGAATATATACGTAATTAAAGATTTTTTTAAAGATATATATGAAATTCCCCTTATTTTTAAAAGTTAATGTTTTCTCACTCTCGTATTGCTCATAATTAAGATGGACTATATCAAGACATATCGAGATATGATCAAACCACTTACGTACAATAATATATGTACAAAACTCAATCATCCGTTTACATTAATAAATAAAACCTCATCCAATACTCAAATGAATATGTCACATAGGATAATATATATAACATCATCAAAAACATAATCGTCAAATATTATTTGTTACACAATAGTAGTACTACACGTGATTAATTAAATTAAGGGAAAGACATATATGTTACACATATATAAAAAAGCTACATGATAGTACAAACATGGTGGTGATGGTGATGGTGCGGTGGTGGAGGAGGCGGTGGGTGGTGGTGATGAGCACGATGTGGTGGTGGTGGTGGAGGGTGATGATGATGAGGAGGAGGATGATGATTATGGTGTGGTGGAGGTGGATGGTGGTGTTTAGGCATCTCGATCGATCTCTAGCTGGTTTGATCTTCTTTCAGTCAATTCCTCGAGTCTGATGATCTTTAGTGTGCGTAGTATGAAACTTATATATGAATGTAGTAGTAGGTATGCTATGAATTGTGAAGCAAAGGGTTTGGGTATTTATAAGGCCATAATTAAGGGTATGGATTATTGGATCGGACACGCGTACGTCAATTCCTTAACGTTGTGGTATAAGTTTTTATATATTTAAAAGATAAATATATTTATTGAAAATTAAAAACCATGCATACCGTGTACACAACTAAATCCACGCATTTGACTATTTGTTATTAAATGAAATTTTGGTTTTAAAAAAAATGAAAGCTGCGTTTTCCTATTGGCTTTTTATTCTTGTCGACTAAGTAATTAATCTATATAATAATAATTAATTAATTTTGTAGTTTAACCAATTTCAATCATCTTTATTTTTTCTTTCACAAAAATAAGTAAGAGTATTATCAATGTGTAATTAACACCTTTATTTTGTAGTTTAAATGTATCATCTTACGCTACCCTAATGCAATATCGGTGTATGAACATACGCTATAAGACCATTAACATTCAATCTGGATTTTCTTAAAGTTTCCCATTGCTACATCAGCATTCATATCATCTCTCACTTCCTACCATTTTTGACCCATAAACCCTCATATCTAATCCACAGCAACCCACATATATTATTAATTATAAAATATATATTAACGAGAAGAGAGAAAGGAGTAAAGGGCAAAAAAAGGAAAAAGACGTGAACCGGAGCTGGTTGGAACCAGTCGGGACTAACTTTGCGGTGATGGTGCTTGGACTAGATTGGGTTCAACCAGCTCTGGTTAAAGCACCGATATAGATGGTTTAAGGATAACAACAATCACAATAATTACATCACCATCATATGTTGACCCGTCTACCAACAATACTTGTCACCTCCCATAGTATGCCACAAGAATCTAGTTCATTTCTTGCCTCTGTTGAAAATACCCGAAACTGTATTGTTCTTGCCACGATGGTAGATATCGAAAATGTCTTCCAATACTCAACTACTGCTTTCAGCAGACCCAATTTCACAATTTTCAGATGTGACAGGTCATTTTTAGCACATGGAATATCCCATAACAGTATGGATTTGACCAACCCTAAATATCCCATAACAATGGGTTAATCACAACAATGGGTTTTGGAAAATTTTAGGCCTTAACAAATCACACCAATGGATTATCGCAAACACTAGGCATCGTTAAACCAATCCAACTCTAGGTACTTAAAGAAGTAACACAATTTACCAAGCACACTTCAGCAAGTGTGCTAACTAGTCACCAATCTATCCCAACTTTCTTATACTTCAACAAGTATAATACCCATCACACATCCAATTTCTATCACCAAGACAATTTAAAAAAATATACCATAGACCAAACAGCCAACCACTAATTCTAATATACTTCAGCAAGAGTTGGGACCATTTGACAACTAACTAACAAGCTTACATCACTAGTTTAATTTAACAATTGTACAACTAACAACTATTTTTTTAAATCTATCACAAAATAACTTGTTAGGATCAAGGAGCTTATCACTAGGCTACAAAGAAATTTTGATGGTCAAGACGCTACCTCTTTCTTATATATTGAGTAGCCTAACATAGACTTTATTAAGATCTATAGGAATTCTCACTAGAGTAGAATTAAAATACTAAATTTCTATAACACTTTCTCGATCTAATCAGATTGTTACATAGAAATTCTCATTCTTTTCTTTACAAGAGACATTATATAACTATATACATTTGGAAAAAAAATTCTTGTGCTTTAGTAGGAAATTTTTTTTTGTCTTTTACTAGGGAATTATTATTTTTATTATTTATTATTATTATTATTATTTATTATTATTATTTATTATTTATTACTCCTTCCATCCTAAAATTATTATCCACTTTTGACTTTATAAAGTATTTCTTTTTTAACTCTGACCTTAAATATTTGTTTGTGTTATATAATACTTGATACAAAATGTATGAATGCATCGTGTTTTAAACGTACCTTCATTGATATAATTTTCATCAAGTATTACATTACACAAATAAAAATATCTAAGGTCAAAGTTGAAAAAGAAGACTTTATAGAGTCAAAAGTGGATAATAATTTTGGGACGGAGGGAGTAATATTATTTATTATTATTATTATTATTAAACCTATCAAATTAGGTAAATAACATTTGACGCAACGAGCAGGCTTATAACCCTTTGTTATTTACATTTTTATAAACTTAAAAACTATACCAATAACCTTTTTAAACGACAAACACACACATCCCTAATTTACACATTTTGTATCTTTTTAACTCAAACCAACTCAATGCCACCTCAGCTACCACATCAGTTTTTTATTAATTTTTTCTTCCCAACCCAAACTTAACCCAAATCCCAAGTAGCACCCAAATTTCAACCTAAATCAACCCAAAATATTTTATCTCTTCTTATCCTTTTTGGATTATGTGCAGAGATAATTAATGGGTACATTGTATCCAATGTTATAAGAGACTAAAGGGTCACACTGCTACACACCCAAATTAGAACAGTTGGAATTTACCATAATTCTGTGTGGAAATAATTAATCAGATGGATTAATTATTAGAGAGAAAAATAAATAGTTAATCAGTTGAATTAATTATTAGAAAGAAAAGAAATAATAAATAGTCATTTATTATTTAAAGAGAAATTAAATATTAAGTTTAATATTTAACGGACCAGTTAATTAATAGTTAATTAATTAACTAGTAAAGTCCAGGGGGTTAAAGTGAGAGAAATGAAACTTCAATTAAAGTCATGAGCTTTAATTAATAGTCGATCTCTCTCTCTCGGCTCTCTCTCTTTTGCGTCGAACAAGAAAAAAGGCAAAAGCCTTTCGGTTTTTGGCGATCGGCGAACACCACACACACACGCAGGATTGCGTTTTTGATTCTTGGGTAATTCCAGGAGCGGTCTAGCAGCCAGTTCATTGGTGGTGCAGTAGTGGTGGACTAACTTTAGCGTTCCCACAGATGAAAATGCGATAATAAGTCGAAACGGAAGCAGTAGTTGTTCCTTGAATGGGGACCAATTCTTCTGCCGGTTCATGTGGTTCCATCAAAAGCTGAACCATATTTATCTTTAGTTAGCAATAAGGTTGGAGGAAATGAGCCTGAGAGAGCTGGAACACAATTAGGGCAGCCAAATTCTCCTAGATTCGATTTAATTTCTTCAAATTATAGCTTTTCTTCTCTGTGTTCATCTTTGATTATGGATCCTACATGAATTCGTTTTGTTCCGTGAATATGATGTGTTTCATTAGATTTTTCTGGCTATTTATATGTTGTTCTTGGGTATGCATGAACCCTAGTTGATTAAGGAAATTTGATTTCGTTATAATGGGAGTAAGATATAAATAAATTCAGTAACTTGTCAACTAGAGAAGCTACAATTAAGAATTGAAGTACTACCTATAAAGAAATTGGAAAAATCTAGTGCAACGTCTCTATGAAATTAACCCTAAGAAAGCTTCAAACTATTAATTGTACCTATTTAATTTGGAATTTGACCTTGTTTATTGCTAATTTTAATCAAATAAGTATTTGATTTTTAAAAACTGGCCAAATCCTATACCGAGACATCATTCATGGAACAAGATGGTTGTAACTGAAGCAGTCACCGTGTTATGCTCGAGCAATCTTTGTATTCTGTTTGTAGATGGAAAGCTTTATTAATTGTTGTTTAAAATGGTTAATGTGTTGGTTTATGGTTCAACACAATTGGTAGGGGTGTTTGAAGAACTGATAACGAAGCCTGTGATCCTAAAACAAAGGTACCCGCTAAGACACGGTCAGGCTCGGTTTAGGTATTTACTCTCCTTGGCTAACCGACATACGTGTTCATTTTTAAGTTTATATAAAGTATATATTTATTAGTTTTTAATAAGAATTAAGTATTAAAATGTCTCAAGACTGGTACATTTCACCTCTCAACACCTTTACGAACTTCAATAAGGTATCTTGGTTCTTTTTATTTTTGTTTTTTCTTCTAAAAATAAAACTCTGTGCAGGTCCAGTCACTATCAAGAATGATCATTAAGGATGAGATTGGAAAGCAGGTCAGTTTATATAGGGATGCAATGTGTACTGGTCATCTTATAAGTTAAAAGGGTTTATTTAAACTTCCTCTGCATGCTTTCGAGTTTCTGAAGTAAAATTAGCACATCAGATGACTATGATATCTGGCAATTACATATGTGGTGTTTCTTTTCTGTATGTGCAGGTCAACTTTTCTCTTGAAGTTGCAAAATTAGCTCAGGATGATGCCTTACAAGGAATTTATGATGCTTCAGCTGGTATGTTGAACTGAAAATAATAATAATAATAACAACAATAACAATTTCTTTTAATTTTTTGATATTTTCATGTGTTATTAACTTCTCTTGTATTATAGATCATTTTACTTCTATTTGCTACTTTTGGCAGTTTCTTCTAGGCATGCTAGATCCTTGGTTGAGGATGTGTTCTTTCACCCATCAGTAATGTCTATCAGTTACTACTCTTTCGAGCACATGTTTGATATCTACTTGGTTAGTGTCTCCACTAAATTTCTGTGCTTATAACTTCATTTACAAGTTCATAAAATGAGACAAATATTGGTTTTACATGCGTTAATATTGTTCATTATGGTTAATTATTTATTTATTATATTAGTGTTATCTTTTGGTTCTGGAAGAAATATTGAAGTTAAGGAACGACAATTCTGTAGAATTAATGAGCGACAGGCTATTATGGAAAAAGTATTTGGAAGAAGTTCTGTTCGTTTGGGTGGGTGGGGTCGTGATCTCGTTGCGGGTAAGACCATAAGTACTATGGAGTCAAATCATCCAGTTTACAATCAACTGGTACTTCGAGTTCAAGAATTGGAAGCAACCGTTGAAACTATGCACACAATTTTAATCAAGAAAAATATTATGTCTCCAATTGTCCAAGATGATGCGTCTAACCACCACCGGTCCAGAGAGTCTCATTATGATGAGTCTAGTGAAAGTAGTGACTAGCTAGTTTCGTGGTCTAGATTGAATGTTTGACGTCGTCTACGAATTTTTAGCACACTTATGACTATAACTCTTTTCTTTGTTTACTATGTAGTACATGATTAGTATTTGGGTTTTTATGGTTAAAGCTATTATGTTATAATGTATTATTTAGAATAGTTTTTAGCCACACATTTTCTATTTATATGTATATATGTTAATATTATTACCTACATATATTGTGTTTATTGTCCACACATAAGTGATTTTGTCAACCATCTTACCTACACATAAAAATATATTTACCCACATATATTTATTGACACGTGTCACTAACACTTTATATGTTCATGACTCGTCATCTTCCACGTCATCAACGTATGCCACGTCATCATCCATGTCATCAGCCATGTCACCGAACAACTAAATTATAACACTTTTACCGACACATATTAATTATTTTACACAAACATATATGTGTAGGTATAGGTTACTCTCTATACCTACACATAATATATGTGTGGATAATGATCTTTACCTACAGGCATGAGCCCACACATGGTAACATATGTTTTATGTGTAGGTAAAGATAATTACTCACATATGTGTGCGTTTTGCCAACACATAAGATGTGTGGATAAATACCCCAATTTCTTGTAGTGAAGATCAAGCAGGTATTGTTATTCTAAACCTTTTTATCTGGATTGTTGTTTAGAAACTGATATGATCATTAGATAGATCCTAACCCTTTTAGGGTTTAGAGGGTTGTGTTCAATCTGTTTCCGCTTTAGGATTGAACCAGTAGAATCAAACCCAGGGTTTGACCAGTTTGTGTCATATAGTGGTTTGGCCAGATCAAAACTCTTCAGTGGTAACAGAGCTTCGGCTCTATGATCTATAGTTTCTAGTTTATCCTGTTTTTAGATTTAAGGTTTGTTCTTCATCTCCTACTTGTTCTTGGTGATTTTCGAAAATCAAGAAGGGCAACAAAACAGTTTGTTTTTGTTACCCAGTTATTAAAAGTTTTAATCCTATTGACCTGAAAGTTTAAACAGTTAGTTTAAACGGTTGAAGGATTACAACTTTTAAAGAAAGAAGTTTTAAATCAAGAAAATTAAACAGTTTGTTTTAATTGATAAAACCTAGTTACTCTAGTTAGTTGATTCGTTTATAGCTTATCATCGTCTTCTTCATCTATTTTTCTCCCTGTTAAAATCGAAAACCAAAGGGATAAGAAAAACAAGTTTTTCTGTTTTTTCTAAGATATAAAAGAATAACTTTAATCAGATAAGTTTAAACAAGTCTTATGTTTAAACGGTTAAAGGGTAAGTCTTTTATCTAAAACTTGATATTGATCAAAAATTTAAACAAGTTTTTGTTTAAAAGGTTAAAATCAGTTTTAGGATTTACTAATTAATAATGGTACCTTTTTAGGTCACATTAATAATTAATAGTTTTGGTTTTTGAATTAAATCCAGATTTTAATCAGAATATTAAAACTAGTTAGTTTTAATAGATTGAATGGAATTAGGATTTAACTGTTTTATTTTTTGTATTAATCGAAAATAAACAAAACCACCACCATTGCCGATCGGCGACGGCTTCAGCAGTGGCGGTCGGTGGTGGCGTGGCTTCGGCCCAGGTGAGGTCTCGGCTCGGAAGGGGTTTTTAGCCCAAATGACCTTTTTGGCCCAGATGGGTTCTCGGTCCAAAGTGATTTTCGGCCTAAGGGGTTCTCAGCCCAAGGTGGCTTCGGCCCAAGTAAGGCCTCGACCCAAGGTGGCTTCGGCCCAAGTAAGGTCTCGGCCCAAGGTGGCTTCGGCCCAAGTGGGGTCTCGGTCCAAGTAGGATCCAAGCCAAAAAGGGTTCTAGGCCCAAATTGTTTTTTCGATTAAATACAAAATTATTAATTTTAAGTATTAAGATTAATAAGTTTTATATAAACTAGTAATCATATATATTTTAATTAGTCTAATTGAAATATATAATTTTTGGATGTTTATTTATGATGTCCAGTTGAGATGTTATAAATAAACTCTAAAAGGGTAAGTTTATATAAAAGGAGAAACTAACAAGATGATGTTATTCAAATAATGATCAAATTTTTGTCATATTTTAAGTTTTTGGTAGTGAAAACTCGACATAGGATTTATTCAAGTTTTTGAATAAAGTTATGTTTTTCAAAGTTTATTGAAAGACTGTTTTGGTCAAGGTGATTTGAATAATTTAGAAGATTATAATTCTCATATTTTATTGATAGTTATTAATAAAAAAGGTAGATGAGAATAGTTAAATGAATCAGGTTTTATGTGTTTATCGCATAGTTTTCGGTTTTATATATGTATAACTGTGTGGTTGATTATATTTTATATAATTGCGTGGTTGTGATATATAGCTATGATTTTGCCGACTTAAGACTCGTTTTTCTTCTTCTTTTTATTTTTGGTTTTGGGAAGGCCTGCGTGCCAATTACAATCCCTTTTTCAATTGTAATCTTGTACTGGTTCGGGGAGGCCTGCGTGCCACTTACAACCCCTTTATTATTATATTTGTAATAGAGTAGATGTAGTTTTGTCCCTTAATCAAGACGGAGTTCAAGATGATTTCCAAGATGATGGCTTGCACAATGCTTGGAAACTTCGGAGGAGGTGTCAAGGCAAGTGGGAGCAATGCATCACAAAGGCGAATACAAGTCCTTTATCCTTAGGATTGACCTTAGGATTAATTGGCAAAACTATAGGTTTTTATATGCTTATTAACTGCGTGGTTGTGATTTTTTTTATATACTTGTCCATATTTGTATGTGATGCTATGAAAAAGGGGTTTAATAATAAGTAATTATTAAACAGAGAAAAACCACGATTTATGACAAACTAGAATACGACTTCAGCTTGATAGTCGTATTAGTTAAATTTTTACAAATTTAAAGTTTTGTCAAGATTATAAGTTTAAACCTTATAAAGCCGTTTTGTGCATCAAGTATAGGTACACATGTAAATCGTATTTTTAAAACAGTTTGTTTTAAAATGTTTTTTTTTCCAAAAACTGGAAAATTAAGTTTTTCTTTTAAACTTAATTATAAAACCCAAGAAAATCTTAGATCAGTGTGCTACCCATCTAATGGTACACCTTTGCTGATAAACGGTACTCGGGTGTCGGAAGTGACCAAACCTTGGGCGTCCGGGTTCAAACCATTGCGGCAAAGGGTATGAAAGATTCTGCGATAATTGGGAGTCCCGGCCAGAATTCATACTGTCTTAGGTGGTGCGATCTATTTTGGTAATAATCGGGAGTCCCGGCCCAAAATGCACTAGAGTATAGTTAAACATACTAGACTAGGTCTAAGTCTTCTACGAGGTTCTAGGAGTCGTATCAGCTAGGTACGATTGGTACAGTGTGTTACCTACCAGAAATAGCATGACTTGGCGGGAAGTGACCAAACCTTGCGTCAAGTATGTGAAATATGGGTCCTAGGTCTAATATATATTATTTATGGGTTTTGATGATATATGTTAGAAAAGTTTATTTGAAATTACTAATTAAACCGGGTTTTAATTTGTAGATGGCAACCAACGTTACCAACACTAACAACCTCTCTCTTTGCTCTATCCTTGAGAAGGATAAGCTCACCGGGCCCAACTTTCTCACCTGGGAGAGAAATCTCCGGATCGTGCTGAGGCACGAGAGAAAGTGGTATGTCCTAGAACAACCTCTGGGGAACCCTCCTACCAACAACGCCAGGGCAGAAGTCAGGGAGGCTTTTCAGAAGCGCTCCAACGACGCCTTGGACGTGAGTTGCCTCATGCTTTCAACAATGAGTCTAGAGTTGCAGACAAGCATGATGGAAACTCCTGCTTACGACATGATCCGCCAGCTGAGGGACATGTTCCAGGAGCAAGCCCGCATGGAGCGTTATAATGCCACTAGGGCATTTAACTCGTGCAAGATGGTGAAGGGGACATCGGTCAGTAACCACGTCATGAAAATGAAAGATTACATGGACCACCTGGAGAGGCTTGGTCACCCAATACCGTTGCAGCTAGCAACGGATACGATACTCAACTCATTGTCAGATGACTATAAGCCTTTTATAGTCAACTACAACATGAACAACATGGAGAAATCCGTGGCAGAGTTGCACTCCATGCTTAAGACAGCGGAGCAGAGTATCGGGACCAAGTCTAGGAATGTCCTTATGGTGGGCAATGGCGGTTATAAGAAGAGGAAGGGGAGCAACGGAAAGGGAAAGGGTTAGACCCAGCCCAGCCAGAATGCACCTAGGGCCACTGACAACAACAAGGGCAAGAAGCCAAAGCCAAAGAAGGCAAGAACCGAGAACCGGTGCTTCAAGTGTGGCGAGACCGGAAATTGGAAGAGAGATTGTCCAAAGACTCACGAGGCAGGAGGCAAGGCTGGCTCCTCAGGTATCGTGTGAATAGCTTCTTTGTCACTTTCCACTTGTAAAGTTATTACAAGTATTCTAACATCTTGCAATCGTTTATTGTAGGAGGAGATGGAAAGTGAAGCAGCCTAGTGCTCGAGATCTCACGTGCTTTTACGGATATTTTAATAATTCATGTTTTTAGCTTTTAAACCTTTTTATTTTTGGATATTGGTTGTTATTCAAACTCTTCGTTTGACACTTATGGTTTAATATTTGAAACTTTGGATTATTTAACTTATATCCGTGCACGTGTGTTTATTTTTAAATTGAATCAAGTTAGTCCAGTTGAGACTAAAAGGTACTAATAAGTTAAGTTTTGACTTAATAGATGGTTCATAATGATCTTATGCAATAATTGTTGTTGTTACTTCATTCTCACTATATAAATACTTGGATAAACAAATCGTGTTTATGATAATAGATAAGTCTTTCTAATCTGCAAGTATTTAAGAATTTTATGAAAGACAAATGTTCAAGGCTTTGAACATGATCAAGTAAGAAATAATAGTTATTATTTCTGGGTAAAAGTTTTTGAACAAAACATTTAAGAAAGTATAAAGGTGATTGTAATGGTTATTATAATCAAGGTTGTTTTATACTACATGTTTTAGGCAAAAAAATTTTAAATATCTTTACAAGTGTTTTATACTTGTAAATGTGTTAATGAAACCACATTCCGTAATTAGAAAGATGGATATATGTGAAATCCAAGTTCTGGTTTCATAAAACGTTTAAATTTCTCACAAAAACTGAACAAGTGTTTTAAAACACAAGTTTTAGGTGTATTAGTCAAGGATTGGCTGAATCTAAAAGGGTATTTTAAGGTAATGAACTTTTTCATAAAAGATAGTGGGAGCACCTTGACTGGTGTATTTATCAAGTTATCAAGGATTGATCTAACTAGTATGATAAATACAAGTATGAACTTTTAAAATATATATAATTATCGGATGATTTTAGAAGTGATCTTAAATAAAAGTTCTTGAAAGGGAACTAATCCGGGGAATGCATGACTTATTGAAAGGTTCTCAATAAGGGTGGCATTGCAAGTTTTTAAGTCAAGTTATGACTTAAACGGAATTATATGTGATTAAAAGGATTCAAAGGTCAAGAAAATTAATGTTGGTGGTTGATTAACGTTAGAGATGATAAAATAGGATATTCTTGTATCCTTAGTAATGAAATTAGATAAGTGTTTGTATACACTGGGGATCTAATCTCAAGTTTACAAGTTTGTGTAAATGGTTTTATCATTTCAAAAAGGAGGATATGAACCTAGTAAGGTTTATCACATCTACAAGTGTGATTATAGTTTTAATTACAAAGGAATTATTTTATAAACTCATAAATTTTGGAGTTATTTTCCAGTTCTCCAAGTTTAAGAAATTTATAAAATAAGTAAGTCTAGAATTGGTTTTTGGGTTGCGAAACTGGTTTCTAGCAAAACCAAGAAGGAGTACCTTAAAGTACTAGTCTTGAGTTTTAGGTTTATAAACATGTTATTTTCTCTGTAATCCGTGATAATTTACAATGTAAAATAATAAAGTAATTCAAATAAACGCTGTGAATTGAGTCAATGAAATGGTAGAAATTATGCATATTTATTCCAGGGTGGAATATGGAGGGTGCAGAAATTAGTTTCATTGTTCTTCACCATTTTGTATGTTTTAGATCATCCAGGAATAAACTTGGTTTATTCAAAACATTATCATTGACTACTTATCTTGGTGGAACCTTGATAGGGTTGTAAAGTCATCGTAATTTTGGGGTAGATTCGAAGGTATATTGAATATAGCTGCGAAAGTCTTTTGCGGACCAAAATTTACGGATATTCGTTAGGGTTACTAATATTGGATTGACCCACCGTGAAAAATACTTCGTGGATTCGTGTCAAAAGTATTTATCACATAGGTTATCCTTAAACCTGGGGTATTTGGTTTGGAATGCGGTAACTATTGTCTTCTTAATGCGTCTTAACGCCATGCCGTAACAGGGTGGTCATAAGGGGCGTATCTAGATTCAGTGAGAGCCGTATTGCCAAATGCAAATATGCAAGATAAGATGGTATTTGCACCTCCTTTTTAGGATAGATATTTCTGGGCCCCTTGACTGATTAGAGAAACTGGTAAGTGCACGGCCGTGCCCAAACGAACTGATCTGTTCTTTGTCGTTTATCACGCAGTTTTGAGATCAAGCATGTCATGAACATAATTCTTGAGTTTTTGAGTTGACACTCTCCATGCTCATGCTCAAAATTGAAATATCGCGCTGCAAGGGACAAACCTATAATAAACGTACCCCTTCATAAACAGGTAGTTTATGATAGCTGGTTCATGAACAGTTAGTTCATGATAGATTGCTCATAAAAACAGTTGTTTTGTGAGAGTTTACATTATCACGAGTTTTCTTTGGGGTATAAGAGTTTGGTGTGCTCTCGACTGTGGGTTTTTCTTATTATAAAATGCTGTGACACAACCTCGTTTTAAATTTATAAAAATGATGTTACTAAGCAGATACTACACACTACTCAGGCAAGTATAACCTGGTCAATAGTAGTATAGACTCGGTAAGACCGGATATCGTTCCACCAGGACAGGAAGCTACTAATACTTAAGTCTCATTGTTGTTTGATCAGCAGAATTAATATTAAGCAAGTGACAGAATGAACTAAATTAAACAGGAAATACAACAACTAAAACAGATTAACACTGAAGGCAAACAGGCAGGATAACAGATTCACTCAGGCTTTCGAATCATCGAGACTAGTCATGGCAATGACACGATACAAAACATAATATGAAGACTTGAATAAATTAAGCGCATAGCATGTTGTTCTAATACTCACAAGACTACATTATCATGCAGAAATCATCACTCGAGTTATCAAGACTCAGACTTAGCAATTAAACATAATCAGGCAAGCAACGGCATATAAGGATTTAACTACAAATCCACCAAATCACGTCCAAATCAGACTACAAAGACATACATATTTTCAAATGACATATCCAGTAGTCCTCAGAACCCAAAAATGTGTTAAAGTGGTTAAATAAGTTAAAACAAGCAAAAACAGCAAATTGTTGTGAAAATAACCTCCTACGGCCGTATGGATTTCTCACTGCGGCCGTAGGAACCAATACGACAGAACAGTCAAATCTAACATAAAGGCATTCAACAACAAATTACAATCTAGACTTTAATCTCAGATCATAAACACATGTAAACTGGTACAATGGGGTCACAAACTCCTCTAAACTCAAACCACACAATTAAGGGGTTTTTAATGATTAGCCACATGATTACTAAAATATGAACATGTTAAACCTACCATTTCTAGTATAGCCAACACTTCTTAAAACATGAATCATGTGATATGCACATTGAACACTAAGACAAGCATAACAAAGGCATACATGTGAGTTCATTTCACCATCTAAACATACCAACAAACATCTTTGTGAACCCTTTAATTATTTGAAGCATGTTAGACCAATGAATACACCAAATGACAAGATTTTCATCTACAATCACAAGGCATGCATAAAATCAACATATGAGTAAAATGACCAATAATGGATGAACCTACAAGGATTCAAAACATATTCCAATAATGATATCTAAAGACAACCATACAAGATGTATCATTTCTAATAACAAACTCAACATGGAATTAGTAAAATCAACCATCATTCTTGAATATCCATATGCTTAAACATGAAGGAGTTATGTAAAAACCAGAATTTTTGAATATTTTATTCTATTTTTTTATTAAGAAGTCCGTGTAGTTGTTACTCGAATCATTAACAATATTAAGGAGATTCTTTTGGTAATGTCTAGTATTGTTTATTGTCTTTTCAAATAAAAGGACTAGAAGGACTTTAAATGAATAGATATAATTGGTTTAGGGACTAAGATTGTAAAGGTAAAAGATAAAGGGATCATTAAGGATCATTAGGGCTTAACCCTATTTTATTTAGAAATTAAAAAGAAACGGCAGTTTTGGGGCTCTCATAACTCTCAACGGCAGCAAACGTGGGGAAGAAGAAAGCCATTTGGTGACTCGTGTTACGAGGATCAATTCGGGAATAAAGACGAAAAGGACACTTGTATTTTGCGTGGACAAGCAATTCTAGAGGAATGGCATGGAGAAGAGTGTTTAGACTGTGATAATTCGACACAAAGACGACTCATGGGAATATTAAGGTAGTATGGATAGATTCTTTTATTTTTAAGGAATGGGTATTATGGACAGTGTAAGCAAGAGGTTATTTGTACTCGGTAAAATTGCATGGAGGAATTTGATGAGTCTTAGCATCCAAGATTGGGTAAGCTCAACTTGGGAATTACTTAGATTGACATGGTCTAGGGTTATCTAATAAGTTGGATAATAGGAACCACCTTGGTGATTAGATACACGATCTTTTAGGGACGATAACGACCTAGAATTCGTTGTAGTTTTCTTGGATTATAATTTGAATCAATTCATTTATTCTAAGCTATTACTTGAAATAAGTAGGTGGTGCATTTATAAATAAGATCAAATATATTTAATGACACATCATAAGAACTTTTAAAACTTAGATAAGTATTAGGCAGTTGAAGGTTTACTATGAGGGATTAGAAGTTAAATTAGCTTGTAAAATATTAGAAAATCTAATTGAGTAACTAAGGGGATTAATTCTAGAATGACTAGGACCACGTAATTTAAGAAATTTCAAAAGTTTGATGGGTTTCATCAAAGAATCATAGAAATTATTCAGTTTTAATGCATGGTATATTAGATTGAAGCAAAGGGGTTTTAGTGTTAGAAATTGATAAAAGAACTTCAAGTTGAACATAAACGAATGATTGAGGAGCCAACAGCTATTCTTATCGCCAAACGAAACATTTGAGGAAGACCCGTGTCAAGCTAGTGAAAGTTTAGTAGAAGAACAAACATAGCTTGGATGTGACGTGGGAGACGGAAGGAAACATGAGAGCTTGGTACCCCCACTTGTTTATTGCGGTGCTTGATTCCGGGACGGAATCTTCTTAAGAGGGGGAGAATTGTAAAAACCAGAATTTTTGAATATTTTATTCTATTTTTTTATTAAGAAGTCCGTGTAATTGTTACTCGAATCATTAACAATATTAAGGAGATTCTTTAGGTAATGTCTAGTATTGCTTATTGTCTTTTCAAATAAAAGGACTATAAGGACTTTAAATGAATAGATATAATTGGTTTAGGGACTAAGATTGTAAAGGTAAAAGATAAAGGGATCATTAAGGATCATTAGGGCTTAACCCTATTTTATTTAGAAATTAAAAAGAAACGGCAGTTTTGGGGCTCTCATTACTCTCGACGGCAGCAAGCATAGGGAAGAAGAAAGCCACGATTTTGGGAAACAAATTATCTAGTAAGTACTCTATACCCATATCTATGTTTGATTATTAGTTTGATTGGCGCTTAAGGTGATTTAATCGACATATGTATTGGTTTTGTGGGGACAACGGCTATGGATCTGGAGCACCAAATTGATGAATAGATTAGGATAAAACATGAAATAGATAATGCTATTTGGATTTATGATACTAATAACGGATAATGAGGTTCGGATGGATGGTTTTAATAAAGAAAACAATGTTTAATTTCTAGGTTTTTGGAATATGTTCTTCTACAGCTTCAAAAAAATAGAGATGAGGCTTGCAAGTTGCAATTTTCTAAAGATTTGTGATTTTCTAAGATTTGTGATTCCATATTAAAGATTGGCTTTGCGATGTGGGTGATAGTTTGATATACAATGCATGTCATTGAATTGGAATCTTGATTCTTGAACATGTTTTCTTCATTGAATCTGCAATTCATATGGCGGTGAATTTCCGTGGAAGTTGCGATTAGATTTGCGAGTTGCCCTATGGTATGATTTACGATTTTGTTTGTTTGAGGTTGGCATGGAGGAGACGGGACCTCAGGCTGGCGATAGAAGATTTAGAGTGTAGCTAAGCTTGATCTGCAATTGTTTTCTTTTATCTGGAAGTAAATCACGATTTGGCATACTATAGATTTGTGATTCATGATTAAAGAATATGATATACAATTGTTAATTTAAAATTGTGAATTGTAATAACAAGTTTTGAGCAACGGTTCAAGTCTAGTTAGATTAAGATTCTGATTTGCTTGTTTTTGGTTACCGGTTCTCGTTACTCGTTAATGATTAAGGTTTCTGTTATTGTTTAGGTTGTTCATTAATCTCTCGATTTATCGTTGGGCTTCTACTTTCGGGACTCCAGGTGAGTTCAGTAGAATTTACGAAACCCGAGTACAAAGACAAAACCTAATTTTTGGAAATATAAATGGTTATATATATTGATTGATGATACGTGTTATGTGTTTAAAGTCAAATACTTGTTATATGTATGTTTAAACACGTGATACACATGCTATAATTATTTGCGGTTTATTGCGATTTATAAATATAATTATTTATGATTATATGCATGCTTGAACTTAGCGGGCGGGGGTAGTACACTTTATTACTCATTTGTAGATTGCGGGCCTAGTAGGTATGATTGACCTTCTAGGATTAAAGTGCTAGCCAATGCGGGTCGCTTGGTCTTTCTAGATGGCTATAGTGACACATGGTATGCGGACACCTCGGTGTTCAAGTACTGGAGTGATGCAGGCCAGCGGGGCTAGATCATGCATCACGTGGGTGTGAGGAGAAGCTGAAATTACGGTCGGCTTCGTTTGTACTTGCACTTGAACGACAACGCAGTACTTGTACTTGCACTGTCGAAGTAGCGAAAGCGGCGATACTCTCGGGATCTATGCTCTCGGGTGGGAGTCGCGCCCCACTTGGTGCATAGGTTGGCCGGCCACGTGATTAGTGAACCTTGGGTATCTAGTGTGGGTTTAGACTCTACATTAGGACACCTTATTGATACATAAGCGGTTTTGATGCGGTATGATTCATGATTACGTGCGGTTGATTATATGATTTAATTTGCGGATATTTGACCCATCCAGTGCTATATGATTTGCGGGTTATCGGGTACGGGTCAAATACACGATGGGTCGGGTATGGTATTTTCTGTAATGTCATACTTATACTTACGATTATATTTTTATGGTTTTTGGTTATAACTCTTATTGACTCACGAGACGTAAGCTGACACTTGTTCTTTTAAAATGTGTCTTGTACTCGTGCAGGTATCTTAGAGGTTGCGGTTTATGCGAGGAGGGTAGTCATAAACTATAGTTTGACTTAGTGATTGGTGCCAACGAATATTTTATTCATTTAATTAATTTACGGTTTTAAACTCTATAACGGTTTCTGAATTACTGCGGTGGTAGCACTGTGGTTTAATTATTAATAGTTTTCTTCGTCTCTATGGCGTTGACAGTTAAATCTGTTAATGGTTAAAGACTTCCGTTGCATGTATTTGTTAATATTTAAAAGGTTTTTGTAAGTTGAAAATTTTGAAAATCACGGTGTTACAAGTTGGTATCAGAGCCAGGCTGTGAGTGAACTGAGTGCTGAGGCCGGTACTCAGACTCACGGCTATTATCGGCTCGAATAGGATTATACTTGACTTTTAACTTAGGGGAAGTGTGTGTGTTTAAGTGTATATTTAAATATATAAGTTATGGTTGCATAATATAAGCTTTTCCTTTTTTTTCACATTATCTTATTCTTGATTAGAGTCTAAGATTATCTGTAGGTAACTATTGATTGTAGTTGAGGATGTGTTGTTGGAAATTGATGGATCATATGCCTGAAACAACAGTGTAGAATTGCCCAAACTTGAGAATCGGGGTGCTAAGGAGTGAAGTCAAGACTAGGTGCGTATAGTGTGTACGAAGTGTTATGGCGCGTGTATCACTACTGACACATGGTACTCACCAAGACTTGGCCAAGTCATAAAGTGTTCCGTGAATCAAGTCAGGGTAATGGATATATACGAGCTAGGGGGGACTAAAGTGGAGAGTGAGACTATAAGGACTTTGTGGTTTACTAGTCGTGTTGAAACGGGAATAGATTAAAATGTAGCTTGAGACAATGAAGTTTATATGTGGATAGAATAGTGTAAAAGAATATATAAGGGTCATGATCAATAGAGTGTATAAGCTATTGAATGATTACTAGGGTATTAGAAATAGACTATGATTAATTCTTATGATACGTAGGAAATATAATAGACCGGGAATCGTGGTGTGATCAAAGTGTATAAAGAGGGACCAAAGTATGGCTCAAGAACAAGTTTAGGTTTGATAGGAGATTCAAGCTAGTTCAGAAGAAAGTAAGGAAAAGATTAGAAGGGTAAAACCCTTATTGTTGTTAAGTCGGACATGCCTACACTATGAGTTATTGGAGGTAATCGTTTCAACTCACACATAAGAAGATAAGTGAACCCGCAAATAACTTATTTGAATAACGGCATTATATTGGATTACTTTCTAATGTCTAGAAGATTGCGGTTGATTATCATAGTTAGGCTATAGTATGATAATGTGTATGACCTTGAAGGTGACGCAGATTGAGGGGTGGTCTGACTTGGTTGCGGTTGCTCTATTCTATTGTTTAGTTTCCGATAAACTTTATTAGATGGTTGAAACTATGAATTTAGAAGTTTCTCACTTTGCTGACAAATGATTTCTTTCGGAATATTATTACTATTTCTTATATTAGATGTTATATACTAGTGCGACCT
Source organism: Pulicaria dysenterica (assembly GCA_947179395.2). Lineage (NCBI taxonomy): Eukaryota > Viridiplantae > Streptophyta > Magnoliopsida > Asterales > Asteraceae > Pulicaria > Pulicaria dysenterica. The sequence goes on from OX359289.1 coordinate 108,039,682, forward strand.
GTTTGGCTACATAAATTATGTGACGTGTCTCCCCAAATTACGTTTATTAAAGGAACAATAATAGCAATAAAAAACAATAAAAACATATTTAGACCGGGGGAAAAAATGACGCCGGTCAAAAAAGATTAAAGGAAGCGAATGATGTGAATGGAGGATTAAAGAAAGACCACAAACGGTCACACGAGACGGTTAATAGAAAATAAAAAGATATATAAAGACAATTAATTGAAACAAATATGTATATTGATATGCGAATATTGACGTCTCTTTAGCATAGCGATCACTTGCTACCGGAAGACGGATTGAGGCTAATTATAAAGTCTTGTGTTGAGTTAAGTTTCTTTCATTGTATAAAATTGGTAGGTTCTTTCTCCTTAGTGTCATTTAAATTTAGAATGGAGAACAATATTCTTATTCTAAGACCTCGAATGTTGCAAGCATTTGGTGACTCGTGTTACGAGGATCAATTCGGGAATAAAGACGAAAAGGACACTTGTATTTTGCGTGGACAAGCAATTCTAGAGGAATGGCATGGAGAAGAGTGTTTAGACTGTGATAATTCGACACAAAGACGACTCATGGGAATATTAAGGTAGTATGGATAGATTCTTTTATTTTTAAGGAATGGGTATTATGGACAGTGTAAGCAAGAGGTTATTTGTACTCGGTAAAATTGCATGGAGGAATTTGATGAGTCTTAGCATCCAAGATTGGGTAAGCTCAACTTGGGAATTACTTAGATTGACATGGTCTAGGGTTATCTAATAAGTTGGATAATAGGAACCACCTTGGTGATTAGATACACGATCTTTTAGGGACGATAACGACCTAGAATTCGTTGTAGTTTTCTTGGATTATAATTTGAATCAATTCATTTATTCTAAGCTATTACTTGAAATAAGTAGGTGGTGCATTTATAAATAAGATCAAATATATTTAATGACACATCATAAGAACTTTTAAAACTTAGATAAGTATTAGGCAGTTGAAGGTTTACTATGAGGGATTAGAAGTTAAATTAGCTTGTAAAATATTAGAAAATCTAATTGAGTAACTAAGGGGATTAATTCTAGAATGACTAGGACCACGTAATTTAAGAAATTTCAAAAGTTTGATGGGTTTCATCAAAGAATCATAGAAATTATTCAGTTTTAATGCATGGTATATTAGATTGAAGCAAAGGGGTTTTAGTGTTAGAAATTGATAAAAGAACTTCAAGTTGAACATAAACGAATGATTGAGGAGCCAACAGCTATTCTTATCGCCAAACGAAACATTTGAGGAAGACCCGTGTCAAGCTAGTGAAAGTTTAGTAGAAGAACAAACATAGCTTGGATGTGACGTGGGAGACGGAAGGAAACATGAGAGCTTGGTACCCCCACTTGTTTATTGCGGTGCTTGATTCCGGGACGGAATCTTCTTAAGAGGGGGAGAATTGTAAAAACCAGAATTTTTGAATATTTTATTCTATTTTTTTATTAAGAAGTCCGTGTAATTGTTACTCGAATCATTAACAATATTAAGGAGATTCTTTAGGTAATGTCTAGTATTGCTTATTGTCTTTTCAAATAAAAGGACTATAAGGACTTTAAATGAATAGATATAATTGGTTTAGGGACTAAGATTGTAAAGGTAAAAGATAAAGGGATCATTAAGGATCATTAGGGCTTAACCCTATTTTATTTAGAAATTAAAAAGAAACGGCAGTTTTGGGGCTCTCATTACTCTCGACGGCAGCAAGCGTAGGGAAGAAGAAAGCCACGATTTTGGGAAACAAATTATCTAGTAAGTACTCTATACCCATATCTATGTTTGATTATTAGTTTGATTGGCGCTTAAGGTGATTTAATCGACATATGTATTGGTTTTGTGGGGACAACGGCTATGGATCTGGAGCACCAAATTGATGAATAGATTAGGATAAAACATGAAATAGATAATGCTATTTGGATTTATGATACTAATAACGGATAATGAGGTTCGGATGGATGGTTTTAATAAAGAAAACAATGTTTAATTTCTAGGTTTTTGGAATATGTTCTTCTACAGCTTCAAAAAAATAGAGATGAGGCTTGCAAGTTGCAATTTTCTAAAGATTTGTGATTTTCTAAGATTTGTGATTCCATATTAAAGATTGGCTTTGCGATGTGGGTGATAGTTTGATATACAATGCATGTCATTGAATTGGAATCTTGATTCTTGAACATGTTTTCTTCATTGAATCTGCAATTCATATGGCGGTGAATTTCCGTGGAAGTTGCGATTAGATTTGCGAGTTGCCCTATGGTATGATTTACGATTTTGTTTGTTTGAGGTTGGCATGGAGGAGACGGGACCTCAGGCTGGCGATAGAAGATTTAGAGTGTAGCTAAGCTTGATCTGCAATTGTTTTCTTTTATCTGGAAGTAAATCACGATTTGGCATACTATAGATTTGTGATTCATGATTAAAGAATATGATATACAATTGTTAATTTAAAATTGTGAATTGTAATAACAAGTTTTGAGCAACGGTTCAAGTCTAGTTAGATTAAGATTCTGATTTGCTTGTTTTTGGTTACCGGTTCTCGTTACTCGTTAATGATTAAGGTTTCTGTTATTGTTTAGGTTGTTCATTAATCTCTCGATTTATCGTTGGGCTTCTACTTTCGGGACTCCAGGTGAGTTCAGTAGAATTTACAAAACCCGAGTACAAAGACAAAACCTAATTTTTGGAAATATAAATGGTTATATATATTGATTGATGATACGTGTTATGTGTTTAAAGTCAAATACTTGTTTTATATATGTTTAAACACGTGATACACATGCTATAATTATTTGCGGTTTATTGCGATTTATAAATATAATTATTTATGATTATATGCATGCTTGAACTTAGCGGGCGGGGGTAGTACACTTTATTACTCATTTGTAGATTGCGGGCCTAGTAGGTATGATTGACCTTCTAGGATTAAAGTGCTAGCCAATGCGGGTCGCTTGGTCTTTCTAGATGGCTATAGTGACACATGGTATGCGGACACCTCGGTGTTCAAGTACTGGAGTGATGCAGGCCAGCGGGGCTAGATCATGCATCACGTGGGTGTGAGGAGAAGCTGAAATTACGGTCGGCTTCGTTTGTACTTGCACTTGAACGACAACGCAGTACTTGTACTTGCACTGTCGAAGTAGCGAAAGCGGCGATACTCTCGGGATCTATGCTCTCGGGTGGGAGTCGCGCCCCACTTGGTGCATAGGTTGGCCGGCCACGTGATTAGTGAACCTTGGGTATCTAGTGTGGGTTTAGACTCTACATTAGGACACCTTATTGATACATAAGCGGTTTTGATGCGGTATGATTCATGATTACGTGCGGTTGATTATATGATTTAATTTGCGGATATTTGACCCATCCAGTGCTATATGATTTGCGGGTTATCGGGTACGGGTCAAATACACGATGGGTCGGGTATGGTATTTTCTGTAATGTCATACTTATACTTACGATTATATTTTTATGGTTTTTGGTTATAACTCTTATTGACTCACGAGACGTAAGCTGACACTTGTTCTTTTAAAATGTGTCTTGTACTCGTGCAGGTATCTTAGAGGTTGCGGTTTATGCGAGGAGGGTAGTCATAAACTATAGTTTGACTTAGTGATTGGTGCCAACGAATATTTTATTCATTTAATTAATTTACGGTTTTAAACTCTATAACGGTTTCTGAATTACTGCGGTGGTAGCACTGTGGTTTAATTATTAATAGTTTTCTTCGTCTCTATGGCGTTGACAGTTAAATCTGTTAATGGTTAAAGACTTCCGTTGCATGTATTTGTTAATATTTAAAAGGTTTTTGTAAGTTGAAAATTTTGAAAATCACGGTGTTACAAGTTGGTATCAGAGCCAGGCTGTGAGTGAACTGAGTGCTGAGGCCGGTACTCAGACTCACGGCTATTATCGGCTCGAATAGGATTATACTTGACTTTTAACTTAGGGGAAGTGTGTGTGTTTAAGTGTATATTTAAATATATAAGTTATGGTTGCATAATATAAGCTTTTCCTTTTTTTTCACATTATCTTATTCTTGATTAGAGTCTAAGATTATCTGTAGGTAACTATTGATTGTAGTTGAGGATGTGTTGTTGGAAATTGATGGATCATATGCCTGAAACAACAGTGTAGAATTGCCCAAACTTGAGAATCGGGGTGCTAAGGAGTGAAGTCAAGACTAGGTGCGTATAGTGTGTACGAAGTGTTATGGCGCGTGTATCACTACTGACACATGGTACTCACCAAGACTTGGCCAAGTCATAAAGTGTTCCGTGAATCAAGTCAGGGTAATGGATATATACGAGCTAGGGGGGACTAAAGTGGAGAGTGAGACTATAAGGACTTTGTGGTTTACTAGTCGTGTTGAAACGGGAATAGATTAAAATGTAGCTTGAGACAATGAAGTTTATATGTGGATAGAATAGTGTAAAAGAATATATAAGGGTCATGATCAATAGAGTGTATAAGCTATTGAATGATTACTAGGGTATTAGAAATAGACTATGATTAATTCTTATGATACGTAGGAAATATAATAGACCGGGAATCGTGGTGTGATCAAAGTGTATAAAGAGGGACCAAAGTATGGCTCAAGAACAAGTTTAGGTTTGATAGGAGATTCAAGCTAGTTCAGAAGAAAGTAAGGAAAAGATTAGAAGGGTAAAACCCTTATTGTTGTTAAGTCGGACATGCCTACACTATGAGTTATTGGAGGTAATCGTTTCAACTCACACATAAGAAGATAAGTGAACCCGCAAATAACTTATTTGAATAACGGCATTATATTGGATTACTTTCTAATGTCTAGAAGATTGCGGTTGATTATCATAGTTAGGCTATAGTATGATAATGTGTATGACCTTGAAGGTGACGCAGATTGAGGGGTGGTCTGACTTGGTTGCGGTTGCTCTATTCTATTGTTTAGTTTCCGATAAACTTTATTAGATGGTTGAAACTATGAATTTAGAAGTTTCTCACTTTGCTGACAAATGATTTCTTTCGGAATATTATTACTATTTCTTATATTAGATGTTATATACTAGTGCGACCTGTTTGGCTACATAAATTATGTGACGTGTCTCCCCAAATTACGTTTATTAAAGGAACAATAATAGCAATAAAAAACAATAAAAACATATTTAGACCGGGGGAAAAAATGACGCCGGTCAAAAAAGATTAAAGGAAGCGAATGATGTGAATGGAGGATTAAAGAAAGACCACAAACGGTCACACGAGACGGTTAATAGAAAATAAAAAGATATATAAAGACAATTAATTGAAACAAATATGTATATTGATATGCGAATATTGACGTCTCTTTAGCATAGCGATCACTTGCTACCGGAAGACGGATTGAGGCTAATTATAAAGTCTTGTGTTGAGTTAAGTTTCTTTCATTGTATAAAATTGGTAGGTTCTTTCTCCTTAGTGTCATTTAAATTTAGAATGGAGAACAATATTCTTATTCTAAGACCTCGAATGTTGCAAGCATTTGGTGACTCGTGTTACGAGGATCAATTCGGGAATAAAGACGAAAAGGACACTTGTATTTTGCGTGGACAAGCAATTCTAGAGGAATGGCATGGAGAAGAGTGTTTAGACTGTGATAATTCGACACAAAGACGACTCATGGGAATATTAAGGTAGTATGGATAGATTCTTTTATTTTTAAGGAATGGGTATTATGGACAGTGTAAGCAAGAGGTTATTTGTACTCGGTAAAATTGCATGGAGGAATTTGATGAGTCTTAGCATCCAAGATTGGGTAAGCTCAACTTGGGAATTACTTAGATTGACATGGTCTAGGGTTATCTAATAAGTTGGATAATAGGAACCACCTTGGTGATTAGATACACGATCTTTTAGGGACGATAACGACCTAGAATTCGTTGTAGTTTTCTTGGATTATAATTTGAATCAATTCATTTATTCTAAGCTATTACTTGAAATAAGTAGGTGGTGCATTTATAAATAAGATCAAATATATTTAATGACACATCATAAGAACTTTTAAAACTTAGATAAGTATTAGGCAGTTGAAGGTTTACTATGAGGGATTAGAAGTTAAATTAGCTTGTAAAATATTAGAAAATCTAATTGAGTAACTAAGGGGATTAATTCTAGAATGACTAGGACCACGTAATTTAAGAAATTTCAAAAGTTTGATGGGTTTCATCAAAGAATCATAGAAATTATTCAGTTTTAATGCATGGTATATTAGATTGAAGCAAAGGGGTTTTAGTGTTAGAAATTGATAAAAGAACTTCAAGTTGAACATAAACGAATGATTGAGGAGCCAACAGCTATTCTTATCGCCAAACGAAACATTTGAGGAAGACCCGTGTCAAGCTAGTGAAAGTTTAGTAGAAGAACAAACATAGCTTGGATGTGACGTGGGAGACGGAAGGAAACATGAGAGCTTGGTACCCCCACTTGTTTATTGCGGTGCTTGATTCCGGGACGGAATCTTCTTAAGAGGGGGAGAATTGTAAAAACCAGAATTTTTGAATATTTTATTCTATTTTTTTATTAAGAAGTCCGTGTAATTGTTACTCGAATCATTAACAATATTAAGGAGATTCTTTAGGTAATGTCTAGTATTGCTTATTGTCTTTTCAAATAAAAGGACTATAAGGACTTTAAATGAATAGATATAATTGGTTTAGGGACTAAGATTGTAAAGGTAAAAGATAAAGGGATCATTAAGGATCATTAGGGCTTAACCCTATTTTATTTAGAAATTAAAAAGAAACGGCAGTTTTGGGGCTCTCATTACTCTCGACGGCAGCAAGCGTAGGGAAGAAGAAAGCCACGATTTTGGGAAACAAATTATCTAGTAAGTACTCTATACCCATATCTATGTTTGATTATTAGTTTGATTGGCGCTTAAGGTGATTTAATCGACATATGTATTGGTTTTGTGGGGACAACGGCTATGGATCTGGAGCACCAAATTGATGAATAGATTAGGATAAAACATGAAATAGATAATGCTATTTGGATTTATGATACTAATAACGGATAATGAGGTTCGGATGGATGGTTTTAATAAAGAAAACAATGTTTAATTTCTAGGTTTTTGGAATATGTTCTTCTACAGCTTCAAAAAAATAGAGATGAGGCTTGCAAGTTGCAATTTTCTAAAGATTTGTGATTTTCTAAGATTTGTGATTCCATATTAAAGATTGGCTTTGCGATGTGGGTGATAGTTTGATATACAATGCATGTCATTGAATTGGAATCTTGATTCTTGAACATGTTTTCTTCATTGAATCTGCAATTCATATGGCGGTGAATTTCCGTGGAAGTTGCGATTAGATTTGCGAGTTGCCCTATGGTATGATTTACGATTTTGTTTGTTTGAGGTTGGCATGGACGAGACGGGACCTCAGGCTGGCGATAGAAGATTTAGAGTGTAGCTAAGCTTGATCTGCAATTGTTTTCTTTTATCTGGAAGTAAATCACGATTTGGCATACTATAGATTTGTGATTCATGATTAAAGAATATGATATACAATTGTTAATTTAAAATTGTGAATTGTAATAACAAGTTTTGAGCAACGGTTCAAGTCTAGTTAGATTAAGATTCTGATTTGCTTGTTTTTGGTTACCGGTTCTCGTTACTCGTTAATGATTAAGGTTTCTGTTATTGTTTAGGTTGTTCATTAATCTCTCGATTTATCGTTGGGCTTCTACTTTCGGGACTCCAGGTGAGTTCAGTAGAATTTACGAAACCCGAGTACAAAGACAAAACCTAATTTTTGGAAATATAAATGGTTATATATATTGATTGATGATACGTGTTATGTGTTTAAAGTCAAATACTTGTTATATGTATGTTTAAACACGTGATACACATGCTATAATTATTTGCGGTTTATTGCGATTTATAAATATAATTATTTATGATTATATGCATGCTTGAACTTAGCGGGCGGGGGTAGTACACTTTATTACTCATTTGTAGATTGCGGGCCTAGTAGGTATGATTGACCTTCTAGGATTAAAGTGCTAGCCAATGCGGGTCGCTTGGTCTTTCTAGATGGCTATAGTGACACATGGTATGCGGACACCTCGGTGTTCAAGTACTGGAGTGATGCAGGCCAGCGGGGCTAGATCATGCATCACGTGGGTGTGAGGAGAAGCTGAAATTACGGTCGGCTTCGTTTGTACTTGCACTTGAACGACAACGCAGTACTTGTACTTGCACTGTCGAAGTAGCGAAAGCGGCGATACTCTCGGGATCTATGCTCTCGGGTGGGAGTCGCGCCCCACTTGGTGCATAGGTTGGCCGGCCACGTGATTAGTGAACCTTGGGTATCTAGTGTGGGTTTAGACTCTACATTAGGACACCTTATTGATACATAAGCGGTTTTGATGCGGTATGATTCATGATTACGTGCGGTTGATTATATGATTTAATTTGCGGATATTTGACCCATCCAGTGCTATATGATTTGCGGGTTATCGGGTACGGGTCAAATACACGATGGGTCGGGTATGGTATTTTCTGTAATGTCATACTTATACTTACGATTATATTTTTATGGTTTTTGGTTATAACTCTTATTGACTCACGAGACGTAAGCTGACACTTGTTCTTTTAAAATGTGTCTTGTACTCGTGCAGGTATCTTAGAGGTTGCGGTTTATGCGAGGAGGGTAGTCATAAACTATAGTTTGACTTAGTGATTGGTGCCAATGAATATTTTATTCATTTAATTAATTTACGGTTTTAAACTCTATAACGGTTTCTGAATTACTGCGGTGGTAGCATTGTGGTTTAATTATTAATAGTTTTCTTCGTCTCTATGGCGTTGACAGTTAAATCTGTTAATGGTTAAAGACTTCCGTTGCATGTATTTGTTAATATTTAAAAGGTTTTTGTAAGTTGAAAATTTTGAAAATCACAGTGTTACAAGTTATCTTATACATATTATCACTCATGAACATGGTAAGATTAAACATACTAAGTTGATAAAACATACTTGTATTCAAGATCAAACATGCATATATGAATCAAGTCATCATAAAAGTCAAATATATTGCCATAACTTAGCCAAGAATCATCTTGGCCCAAGTGAAATGAGTTTAGTTATCCATATACAATAATAGTAGCACTACAACATCTGGAACATATGGGTACATGATTGATATAACAAATGGAAAGAGTATACCCAAGCTAGCAATGATAAAACTAATAAATCCAAGCTCCAAATGTTGTTCCAAGCCTTCAAGATCCAAGCTCTCCTCCTTAGAATCACCAAGAGAAGTCCCCTGGAGTGTTAGGATATTTAGAGAGGGTATATGGATGTGTTTTTTCGGAGTGGAGTTGAAAATGGTTACCCCTTGCAAAATGGCAGAATTCTGAGTTTAATCTGCTGTAAGTGGACTTCCTACGGCCGTAGTAAGAAGCCTCTACGGCCGTAGGGTGGCTGGGACAGATATTCTCCGCACGCAATGTTAAACCACTCAACCGGGACACACAAAGAGTGGCAGGCAATGATGGTTTCTAGAAGACAGGCTCCTACTGCCGTAGTGATTATATCCTACGGCCGTAGGGATCATATTTTCACTATTCTTCAATTTTCTTCTATTATTCCCTTGTTTTGTCCATCGTCTTACTTAAAGTTCTTTGTAACCTGCATGGTGAATGTTAAGAATATTAAATCAATAATAGGAGTAATCACCTTGGATTTGGGCTAAGTACGGGGTATTCTAGCATGTAAAACATGCATAAAAACACATATATCAGAGTTCTTATGACCTGGTTATCCTAAGTGGCTGGCTAGGGACCTCCTTAGGCCAACAATATACATTAACTATTACTTATCTTGCACAAGTGAGAGTCTGTTGGATTATGTGCAGATATAATTAATGGGTACATTGTATCCAATGTTATAAGAGACTAAAGGGTCACACTGCTATACACCCAAATTAGAACAGTTGGAATTTACCATAATTCTGTGTGGAAATAATTAATCAGATGGATTAATTATTAGAGAGAAAAATAAATAATTAATCAGTTGAATTAATTATTAGAAAGAAAAGAAATAATAAATAGTAATTTATTATTTAAAGGGAAATTAAATATTAAGTTTAATATTTAACGGACCAGTTAATTAATTAACTAGTAAAGTCAAGTGTGTCAAAGTGAGAGGAATGAAACTTCAATTAAAGTCATGGGCTTTAATTGAACGGGCTTGAGCTTGAATAAGGTTTAAGTATTTAAACCTAGATAAGGCTCATTTGATCATTAAGGCATTTAAGTTTGAATCAAAGAGAAACCCTAGCCTCCCTCCTCTCCCTCTCGTCGATCTGTCTCTCTCGGCTCTCTCTCTCTCTCTTTTGCGTCGAATAAGAAAAAAAGGCAAAAGGCTTTCGGTTTTTGGTGATCGGCGAACACCACACACACACGTAGGATTGCGTTTTTGATTCTCGGGTAATTCCAGGAGCGGTCTAGCAGCCAGTTCATTGGTGGTGCAGTAGTGGTGGACTAACTTTAGCATTCCCAAGATCAAGCAGGTATTGTTATTCTAAACCTTTTTATCTGGATTGTTGTTTAGAAACTGATATGATCATTAGATAGATCCTAACCCTTTTGGGGTTTAGAGGGTTGTGTTCAATCTGTTTCCGCTTTAGGATTGAACCAGTAGAATCAAACCCAGGGCTTGACCAGTTTGTGTCATATAGTGGTTTGGTCAGATCAAAACCCTTCAATCATCTCACAAAACAAAACAAAAGCAAAAAAAAAAAAAAAAAAATGAAAAACAAAAAAAAAAATGCACAAGTCTTCGGTTTGGCCAACCCAAAGCCAACTCAAGGCCTAACTTGTCTCCGCGACGAGTGGCCTTACAAGACTTGAACCTTCAATCTCTAAGTGGAAGTAACACATTGATACTATTAAGCAAAGCCCCTTTAGTAATATGTCTATCTCAATATCTTTTGTCTTATATAAAATTAGATGAAATTCAAATTGCACACACACACACACACACACACACACACACATATATATATATATATATATATATATATATATATATATATATATAAAAGGGAATAGTTCATTCGAGAACCGTTAATGCGAGAACCGCGATAACCAATCTCAACCGTTTCTTAGATATGGGAAGTTCATGGATGGAGACCGTGATGTAAGGAATTTATAGGTGGACAATGACATTAAGACAGGGAGAATTGGATGGCTCGGATTGGTTCTCGCATGAACTTTCTCTCTCTCTCTTTCTCTCTCTCTCTCTCTCTCTCTCTCTCTCTATATATATATATATATATATATATATATATATATATATATATATAGGGAGGGTTAAACTATAGCTGATTTTCATACGAGAATTAAGCGAAAACTAATCTTAACTCTTAATTAAAATAAATCGATGATTATGTGGTAGTAGCTTATTAATGACTATTTAATGACTCGCTGATAGACTCAGTCCTTTATGATGATGAACCTAACATAATCAACGATTGATTAATGATATAAATGACCACTTTTCACTGAACTCTGATATTAGAATCACACTTCTACTACATAACCCATTAACCCACTTGATTATTAACAATATACCAAATTATATAATTCTCCACAGTCCATCCCACAACCGCTTTTGGCATTGTGTGCCGCCCGTGGGGCTATCCTGTCAACCAAAATTTATATATAAAAAAAACTTTTATTATCGACACACTACTGCCTTCACCACCACACCGTGGTAATGTGCACTCCCCTTCACCCGCTTCTTCTCGGTGTCTCTGAGCATGCACCCTACTACTTTGTTAGATTCTTTTTTAGTTTTATGCAGTATATATACAATCTTTTAGGCAACATTAAATCGTCTCACATATTCCCACCCCTCATCCGCAGTCACATATTTCAGATGAATTCCAAGTCATATCAGCTCGCTTATAAATGGTGCAAATTTGTCACACCTCCATGAACAAATCAAAAAAACATGTATATATGAAATAAACAATTTAAGGAGTATCATTTCCCCTGTTTCAATTCCCAAACTCAGACTTGTTTACAACCATATAAGATCAATAAGACTATAAAAATTAGACAAACATAAACCCAAAACACATGTAAATTACTAACTTAATTGCCCTTTTCCTCTTAACCTCATTCACAACCAAACTACACCTTCTATACATACAACAAAAGGGGTAAGAATGACATTTACCATCATTCTCCATCACACCCTTCACTTCAAAACCTCTCTCTCTCTATATACTTTCATCACTTCAAGATTTCAAGAGCTTTGATGACAACAGTCTCTCAAATTTTGATATCCTGAACCTTCTCTTACCTTCAATTGGCATGTCCTCGGATGTCTTTTCCCCCTCTGCGGGCTCCACAAACACTTCCTCCGGCTTAATGGGTTCGGCAGAAGGAACTGCATGGACCGGGCTCTTTGGAGGTTGTCTTGGGCTGGTTCCTTCTGATGTACCATCAACAATATGGTTAACCATTTCCAACACCTCACTCATCTTTGGCCTTGATTTCGGGTTCTTAGACAAACACTTGTTGGCTATGATGGACAGTCTCTGTGCTTGTTTCATTGAGTATTTACCTTGTAGCTTTGAATCTATTATTAGCCTAAACTTTCTAGAGTCCAGATACGGTTTCACCCATTCTAGAAGCTTCTGCTCGTTCTTGGGTAGGTTTCGGTCAAATGGACGCCTACCCGTGATGAGTTCATATAAAAACACCCCGTAGCTCCACACGTCACTCTGGGATCTGAGTCGGCCTGTTTGGATGTACTCTGGAGCTGCGTATCCCATGGTTCCTACAACCTGATCATAAAAATATATTTATAATCAAGTCTTTTTTGAATTTATTTATCTAATTATAATCTTTTTCGATGAACATACCGCTGTGGAGACATGGGTTAGCCCTTCTTGAGGACCTAACCTTGCCAATCCGAAATCTGAAAGCTTTGCATTCCAATTATCATCTAGAAGAATGTTGGATGATTTGAAATCTCGGAAGATGATCTACAAAAACATCAAACAAGAAAAGGTTAATAGTCTTTTAAATTGGTAAACAAGTGATCTTATCTACCTTTAGATAATCAGTTTTGTTGGTCATTTTTGGTGTTAAAGAAGGGGTAAATACTCAGATAATAAGAAGAAAATTTTGTTTTTCAAACATTAAAAACTGATAATTGCGTTAATGCTTACTAAAACTAGAGATAGAAATGGTTAAAATACCTGAAATCCCATATCCTCGTGTAGGTATGCCAAGCCACGAGCAGCATCTTGAGCAACTTTAAGCCTCATGGTCCACGAAAGAGGCGCTTCTGTTCTACCAGTTAAGTGATCTTCAACACTTCTATTAGGCATATATTCATAAACTAGAAGGCGTTGGATCCCTCTTTCATCATCTTCAGCACAATATCCGACCAGCTTCACAAGGTTCGGGTGCTCAACCACTCCAAGAACATTCACCTCTGTCACCCACTCCTTATGCCCCTACACCACCAAAAAACTACTTATTTTCAAACACGATATATAATTACATTTGTTATTCGTTACACAATATTCTCTATGCTATTGTCACTCACTGTTTACTACATACACTCTTTAGGAATATGTGGGTAAAATTTTGTAATGTTATTTGCACTTATAAAATGTTTACATCATAACCGCACAAGATGCATAAAAGGTCATAACAACTCTTGCACTTATAATTGCAAAGAAAGTGTGCATACTTATAAGCGTGCAAAAACATGAACTTATCTGCATTTCAAAGTGCAGAGGATCAATCTGTCACACCCATATTTCTCAGGCAAGTGAAAACATGAAACTTTGGTTATGAAAACTTGATATCTATACTTTTAAGTGTAGATAAACTTTAGGTTTGCACACGCTTATATGTGCGAACACTTAAGCTACTACTACAAGCAGGAAAATTCTCTTGTAAATGTAATAATATCTTTTATAAGTTTAAACAACTTGAAATGTGTAGAAAAAGGGGTGTGCAAATCACATTTTTGTTGTGGTGTGTTATTGAATGTAGTGAGAACAGCTTGCCTGTAAACCCCGTCTGCCGAGCTGCTTGACAGCCACATGAACCTTGTTAGTCGGGTCATGAGGGGACTTGATAGAGCCGAGATAGACACACCCGAACCCACCCTCACCAATCTTTGCAGACCGGCTAAAGCCATTGGTAGCTGACTTTAGTTCAGCAAAAGTGAACACTTTCAGGTTACTTGGCCTCTGTAGAAAACTGGGAGCATCAGGCCTTCCGATTGACTCTGTGCTAGCATCAGATACAGTTTGAGAATTTAATCCTGTCCATGATCTTCCTGTAAATAAAGAAGTAAAAGACCAAACTGATGTCGTTTTTGTTGGATTTTTCGTCGTTTCGTCCTTCTCTTTACAGAAACTGATAGGAAAACACCTCATAGCCTCCCAAGATTTATTGTTTCAACTGGAAAAAATTTGGATTAGAATCAGCATTATGTTCACAAAACATACAATGAATACATATGCAAAGTCTAGAGTTATGTGCCATAGACATATATATATATATACATAACAACATTCCAGAGGTGCATAGAGAATAGCTTTTGAGTTAAAGTGACTTATTTTCCCTTTAATCACTCATGTGAGAGATTGAGTTTGTTGTGATAAAAAGCTAAGATTAACTACTTGACCATCTTACAGTTATTTGCAATCAGAGGTATTGATTTTCTTGCTATTGAAGGATAGATTGTGTTCAATAACGTACAAGAAGCCAGATTCAGCATAAAAGATCTTCAAATAAACTCAAACTTTAGTCAAAGATTAGATAACCAAGAATCAATTTAGTCAGAAGATTATGTTACAGTAGCGAAGAAAGCTCAGAGATTTGACAAAAGAACTCACCTTTAATCAGGTATCAATTCAAACTAATTGCAGAAGATCAGCTCCACAGAAGAGTCTTCAAATCTTGTTCTTTTCCGATCAAGAAATGGAATCTTAGAACGATTAATATCTAAATTGTGCAAAATAACACCACACACCAAGAAGTTACTTTAACGTCGGGTAGCATCACAAGACCGAAAATTGACACGCAAACTGAATAACCCAGATTCAATTATCTTCATATTATGTCATCAAAGTCAGCAATTGAACAGTGAAAACATCAAATTCGATTTGATTCCAAGAAACCTCAGAAGGGGTAGAAGGACATGATGAAAGGGAGTACGGGGAGGGTGGCTGGAGAAGAATTTAACCAAATGAAGAGAAGTCAAAGGACCCAATGGGTAATAGAGCTAAAAGCTTGATTTCATTTATCATTTGTTTAACATGTACGATTGATTGTGTCTTTTTAATGAAATAACATAATAAATGTTATTATTACATCCGATTATAAGGTTCATAGATATTTTAAAATATTCATAATTATACGATTTTTAATTACCTTTTTTCTTATGATTTATCACAAGTGTGAAAAGGGATAGAGAGAGGAAGGGGAAGTGGGGCCAAGTCAAGGAAAGGGAAATTGCGGGTAGCCCCAAGAATTATCAATCTTTTTTCTTCTTAGACCATGCACATGTTATCGGATAGATCTTAGGTTGGTTTGGATAAAGGTGAACAACTGTACGCTCCTTTTTTCTATTCTATTCGAAATTCTAAATAACGCAACACGTAATGTAATAGAAAGATAAAGTTTTAAAATTTGTAAGTTACGGTGAGTCATGACGTTTCACAAATGTGGTAAATTTGTATATAAATTATCATTATGTGAATAAAATTTTATAAAAAATATTGAAAACACATGATTATAAGCTTATAACGCAGTCCATCAATATATGGTTCAATACCTCTAACAAGCCAAAAAAACCACGACTTATAACATTTAAAGACACGTCAAGCCGGACCTTAGCATACGCCAAGCCTTGGACCACGTTGTGACAGCATGGCCAAGCCACAAACCTTGGCGAAGCCAAGACGAGCTTTTTGAAACCATTATTCTACCAGTTTTTAATTTTACATCGGGAAATCCGAGCCTTTCATGAGCCTAGCCCCAACTCATCTGTTTTCTCTGTTTTTTTTTTCTTTTTTCTCTTTCTTAATATAAATTTTATAAAAATAAAATAAAAAATAAGATTTTCATAAACGACAAAGACAACCAACAAATCTACTTCTAAATCTAATTTATTGTACACGACAGGACTTGAACTCTCAATCTCCCAGGAGGGGGTACTACTCCAATAAGAGAAACTGTAAACAACTAAAGAGGGTATTTATGTAATTTTATGTATAAAAATTTTATATCTAGTTTTAAAAGATAATTACAAGAAACATTTTATTTTAGAGTTTTTTGATTAAAAAAACATTCAATGTGTTTTTATCCAAATAAAATTGGCATCGTTTTATTTAAAACAAAAGGTTGCCTGCCTAAAAAACTGTATACTAATTAAATACATCCTTAGTGTATACTAACTTTTAAATTAAAAAGGAAAAAAATGTGATGTGAAGCTTATATATTTCAAGTGGGTTGAGAATCCAAATAGAATCATACGAATAGCCTTAACAGCTATTAACTACACGATATTTTTTTTGTTTGTAATTATTAAAGAATTAAACACGTTACGAAAATTATTTAATTAAATATATACTAAGTTAGGTATAGATTGCTTATAAAACAATCATAATTCTGCTTATGATTGATTGACTTTTAGTTTTTAGGATTTTGAGAATATATATATAGTTATGTACAACAACAGCAGAATGATTCATTGAGTTGGGCAATTTCATATCTCAAACATAGCTTGTAAGCACAAACTTACTATTAGAATAATTTGAAGTAATCATATGGAAATTAATTGATTGATTATAAGTGCAGGAGTGCTTGATGTTAAAACCACATGTTCTTAGATCTTACTACGTACTCATTGAAGTCTATTTGTTTAAAATAAAAATAAGAAACTATTGTTACATAGACGAGCCTTGTTATTCCCCTCCGACAAACAAGTTCTCTATCCTTGATGCATAATAAGAACATAATCATGCATCAACAGTAACTAAACACAATAATCTGGGTAGTTTTGCCCCTTGAGCATTAATGATAGATATAATACGACCTGGAAGTGACACAACTAGCGTACGTGTGGATCTCAAGCATAACCCTCGACAAACCAACCCGCGAATATAAGCCTGACTTTAAACATGGCCCTTCATCCTCATTCACTGGTTAATAGTACTGGTTCTTGTTGATTCTCATCATCAGCAACTCTGGAACATGAGTGACAAACATATGAACTCACAATTGCATAAAACAAATGCAATTAATATGATATGATGTCAGGTGTATCTCCTAAAATACACAAGTGTTAGGTTCCTAAATTGTGTTCAATATATTCTAGTGGAGTTTAGTATTACATATGACATTAGTCATAGTTTAGGGTAGCTATTGTAAATACCCAAGGGGTATAAATACAACTTTGCAAACCCTATTCTAATTAAGCAATTCATATTACGTTTCACAGACCAAGTTATCGGCTCTCTCTATCGATTGATTCTAAAACCGAGTTCTTCGTTCTTGATTGCTTCAATATTATAATTGATACTTGATACAATTGGGTCCTACAATTGGTATCAGAGCCAAAGAGTGATTAAAAGGTTACGTTTTGATCTGTTCTTCGCTTTGGCTTGGTCGACTAAAAGATTTCTGCCATAGTGCTTCATAAGGCGTAGTTTCCTATTGATATTGGGTGTTTGATTCGAATTGTCTGTTGGGATTATTAAGTTTGGTGTTTATTTCAAGTTTGGGATTGAAAAAGGGTGTTTTGATTGTGTTGTTTGGAGAACAAAAACGATTTGCAGGTTTGAATCATCGATCTAGGGTTTGTATCAAATTTCAAGCCATTTGCATTTCAAGCCATTTGGTGCTTCAAGCCGTTGGTGCTTCAAGCCGTTGGTGCTTCAAGCCGTTGGTATTTCAAGCCATTTGGTGTTTCAAGTCGTTTGTATTTCAAGCCGTTTGGTGTTTCAAGCCATTGGTACTTCAAGCCATTTGGTGTTTCAAGCCATTTGCACTTCAAGCCATTTGCTCTTCAAGCCATTTGCATTTCAAGCCATTGGTACTTCAAGCCATTTGGTGTTTCAAGCCAATTTGGTGCTTCAAGCCGTTTGCATTTCAAGCCATTTGGTATCTCAAGCCGTTTGCACTTCAAGATATTTGGGGGTTCAAGCAGTTTGCTCCTCAAGCCATTTAGTGCTTCAAGCCGTTTGCTCTTTAAGCACTTTGCTTTTCAAGCCACTCACCTAGCCATTCATCAAGCCATTCGTTCAAGCCATTCACCAAGCCATTTAATCAAGCCGTTCAACATTCACCTTTAATATCCACTCAGATCCGAGTTTTCAAGTATCAACATTTTGTTTATGATGGCGACTACTGAAAGTGATCATCGTTCTTCATCTGCATCTGAGGTTAGTACTACTAATTCTCAATTGATTGACATGATTCATGCTTTGCAAAATCAGATTTTAGAATTAGAAAAGGATAAAACTCATTGTCAAATCTTAGAGGCTAGATTAGATAACAATTACAATGAGTTAGTTCAATGCAATCGAGAACTGGCATCAGCAAATGATCAACTGTGTTATGTACAAGGAAAGTTCAAACTCTGTGAAGAAAAAGTTCAATATCTCACTGAAGTCAACTCTGAAATTACTGTCAAATTGAGGGATGCAGAAATTCAATGTAAAGATAACGATGCTGAGATTGATCGTTATGTTAAAGAAAGAACCCAACTTAATTCTAAAGTTAAAGAACTGGAAGATAATCTTTGTAAACGTGGTCAATCAGAACAGACTATATTTTTGAATAAACCGAAAGACACTAAATTTTACGATGTAAAAGCAGGTCTAGGTTTTGAGAAAACAAAGAATTTATCTAAAGTCTGTTGTGCTCAATTTTATGAATTTGAATTTATGGGTTGGGGTTTCACCGATTTAATGAAATTCACAGGGGCTTCAGAAGATGATGAGTTGGAAATTCCAAAAAGAGAAAATAAAGAAAAAATGCAACTTCCGTTTGACTATTCTGAGTTAAACAAAAGTTATGAAAAGCCTGAAACTTCTTCATCAACTGAATCTCCAACTACTTATTCTTCTGAAGAATTTAATCAAAAATCAGAAAATCTTTCTGAAAAACCCGAATACTCTGATCTTTATATTCCAAGTTCTATTTTGAAAAAGAAAGTTTCAGATCTTCAAGAAGAATTAGCAAAACAAACAACAGATTTCACTAATGAAAGAGTTCTTCTACTTGATACAATAATTTCTTTAAAAGACCAACTCACTTCCGCTGTCAACCATCAAACGGAAAATGTTTCAAACTCTTTCGTTGACAAAGGTAAATCTGTTGTAGAACAAAGTTTTGATGATTTTATTGAGTCTGATCTTGGATTTAAAGTCGTTAATGGTCAATGTAGCACATCTCAGCATAATCAATACATTAACTTTCCTTACCAAGATTTGGAAGTGACGACCGAGAAAACTTTAAGTAAGAGGCAAGCCAAGAGAGCATTGTGGTTTGAGAAAAGAAAGAGTTTTCTTGAAGCCAAGAAAAGACGTTTTCAAGGGAAAAATCATTCTGGTTGTGGTGGTTATAAGAACAATTTTGATCATGTACATGGGAGAGCTTCAAATGCTGGAAATAGTTCTCGATGTGCAAAGACTAATGGTTCAAAAGAGTTTGGTTTTTATTCCAGTGTTCATTATCATGCTCATGTTAGGAAGTATGAATCTTCTTCTTTTGTTAATTCTTGTTGGGATGCTATTGGTAAACCTGATGTAAAATATCCATTTAAGATATATTCTATTAAGCACTTGATAAGGTTATCTAAAGAGAAAATTTGTACTTCTCCTCAAAAAGTGAACACATTTTTGGTAAATTAGAAAATTCAAAAGGAGAAGTTGAATTCTAACTACAAGTGGATGCCTAAAAATGAATCTATAGTTAATTCTCCTAATCTACCTGGACCCAAACTCAAATGGGTACCAAAATCTGCATAATTTGTTTTGCAGGTAAGCCTAGAGACAGTCTGGAACACCACAGTTACACTCTGGAGAATATAGTGAAGTCTAAACAACTATGTGTTCAATATGCGAAGAAGTTCAATTCTCATGGCTAGAATAAAGAAGAGTGTTCCTTGCAAATCATCTTACACATCATTATGTTCAGCATCAGCCCGAGTCTGATGATCTGAGAAATTTATTTTCTTTAGTTTATCATTATTTGATATAACTTCTGTGTTGATGATTGTTACTTGCAGGAGGAGCACAAGTTTTCAAGACCCGCAAGTATGCAATTTTCTCAATAAGATTGTTTTTATGCATGCTTGTAAGGGGAGTAAATCAGAAAAGTTTCACAAAAATATTTCTTTTGCTCTGTTTTTATTCTTAGAAAATCCAAAAACATTGAAAAATCAAAAATCCAAAAATAGTATAAATTTCAAAAATACTTTGTTGTTTCGATCACTTCGTGCGTACTGTGTTTATGCAGCTTCTTTACTCCTATGGTCTAGCCAGAGCCGGACAGACCTACCCAAGGAGCTTCCTATTTTATAGAAGTGAGAAAAAGAGTGTCCAATCATTTTGAAAAGAGAGTTTGAGGGAGAAGTTGAAAAATATTAAGAGAGCTGAGGGTGAGAGAAAGGATCAAAAGAAAAGGAAGATCCTCACTAAACAGTGTCAATCTGGGTAGCCGCATCTACTACTAGTTTTATACTGGTATTGAAGAAGACATCATGGACCCAGTGATGCAATGCACTAACCCCACCCAGCTACTCAATTATCTCTTAAAAGATGATTGTTTCAACTTCACACGGAGATTTTTCACATACACTATTGACATCTCATTTGGAGATTGTTGATATTGAAAATAGGAGGACAATTGCTCCCGTCCCCAACTTCTTTCTTGCACTTATTGAGTCTAGAGCCATTTGCAATATCATTCTTGTTCTAGGACACTTATTGGAATCATTTTGCCTGTTTTTGTGACAGTACCGGAACATCTTGAGTAATATCTTTAAGATATTTACAGTGATAGATGGAAATCCTACCAGTGCTAACATCATGCCAACGCTGAACGTAGGTCACTCAGTTTATTTAAACTGATGTGTTAACGGGAAATCTATGTGATCCCGGTGTTACAACCGATGCGTTTATTGCCATATCGTTCTGATAGAGTCATGCTAAAATCAAACTGAAGTCATTTTGCATGTGCATGATGATCATGATGGATCCTGACCATTATGAGGGGGAGAATCAAGTTTAAGGAACATAATTCACATGTCAAGGGGGGGCTAATACATCAAGTGCAGTGTGTCTTTTCAGTTGTTTCTTACATCTTAGGGAGATGAGATCTTTACTTCCTAAAAAGGCAAAACAAGGACAGCTGACAAAGTTTCAAAGAAAAGAAGACAACTATTTACAGATTTGAAAGGGAGCAATGCTTTGAAAAAGCTTCAGATTTTAGTCTTAAAGATCTTGAGCTATTTTCGAGGGGGGGCAAAATTTGTTTAAAGAAAAATTCAAAGGTGCTGATACAGCTAATACAACCCTCAAGCAACATCGATCTGTGCATGATCAAGAAATATTATTCTCGTGTAATGCTCAAGACTGTTCCCGTGAAGACAAAAGAGATGATCATGGTTGTAAATTCTGATAAGCGCGAGGCTTCTACTGCAATCTCTGATAAACAACCTGATCACTGTTGAAGAGTCTTTGAAGATCTCGTGAAGACTCAAAACTTCAAAGAATGATCTCCTAAACGTTGAATGCAGAAAGAAAAAGAATCTTTGCATATTCTCAATGGGGAAGATTGTTTTGATGCTTAAAAAGTTTATTTTTGTTTATTATGCTTAATTGTAAATTGAACACAAAGGGGGAGATTGTTAGGTCCTAAATTGTGTTCAATATATTTTAGTGGAGTTTAGTATTACATTTGACATTAGTGGTAGTTTAGGGTACATTCTGTAAATACCCTTGAGGTATAAATTGTTTGTAATTAGCCCTAAATTAATTAAGCTTTCATTCAACGATTAACAGTGTGTTCTTTGGCCGTATATCGTCTCTCACGTTCGTATCTTCATATACATCCAAGAACTTGATCATTATGTATTGATTGCTTCAATGTTTGATTGATACTTGATACAATTGTGACCTACAACAAGTGTGAGGGTCCTTGCCACACGATGACTCCTTATGGGTAGGTAACATCAATCATGGCGAACATGTCTTACCAAAATGACATATGGATTGACATTGCAACCTATAAAGAACAACGGCTTTATTTTCTCATGATGATTTGTATCAATGATCCCCATGCTCTAAGACAATGGTACCTACTCATTGGCGACCGTCACTATAAACAGATACATTCGTCTTCGGTCTCAAGTACACACCTTATACAACCATTTTATTACTCACCTAGTGTAATGTCGTGGTTTCGAAAATTCACAACTTAAAAAAACATCACAGTAGAATTGATAATCATCTTCGTTAAATCCTAACAGATAAAACGTTAACAAAAAAATATCATTTTAAATCCTAACAGATTAAACGTTAACAATTGTTTTACATGTTAAGTTGTTAACCACAAGTAATAAATCATCATATACTATCTCTACCCAGCAGCGTCCACGCCCACCAAACCACACGCTCTTATGCTACCTACATGAGTACGAGACACATTTTAAAAAACAAATATCAGCTTACGCATCGTGAGTCGGCATTAAGTATAGCAAAATCACACTTTAAAACAATTACATAATTGACTCAGGTTTAGGTTTTGAGGTAATAAATCCCAACCCATATCTTGACCCACCTGCATAGTATCATAGATCCCTGTATGGTCAAGTATCATCGATTAACATCATTTAGCACCTCATAATTCATTCTTAGCAGTGGAATCCTAACTAGGAGTATTACTCCTGTTATGTAGTGTCGTATCTTACTAATCGCTTTGTCTGTCCGGTGTATCAAGTATTAATTAGCAATATGAATGATTATGATCTTAGTATGGAGTTTGTATGCGTACGATAGAGAAAACCAATAACATAGTTAATGAACATTGTAGCTTAGATTATTAGGGTTTGTAAATATGTATTTATACCCCTTGGTTATTAAAAGAGTTAATTGTTTAAATGATCCTTTAACTTAGGGGTTTTTGCCATTTTCGTCCTTTAACTTTAAAAGTGGTAAGTATCGTCCTTTAACTATCATTTCTATGCCATTTTGGTCCTTATTAACGTTAGCCGTTAGTTTGGTCAGTTAAGTTAGGGTGAAATGACAAATTTGCCCTTATTAAATTACAAGTTTTAATTTATTTTGTAAATAATAAAATCTCTCTCTCTCTCTCTCTCTCTCTCTCTCTCTCTCTAAAACACAAAGAACCTTCCTCCCAACAACTACACCATCAAATTTCTAAAACAACCCACCTTCAATTCGCCGGAGACGCCATGGACCACCGCCATTTCTGTGAGTTACGGCCACCTTCCCCTTCCATACACACATCTCACACCATCTAAAATAATGCTACGACATAAACAAAGGAATCGATTTTTCAAGCATACCCCTCCTTGACAAATAATTTTCAAGCATACCCACAATTTTTTTCCTCATCAGAGTCAAGAAATCTTGAAACTTTCAGGGTAATAATGGCGACAGCCACCAGGTCACCCACTACCCACCGATCACCAACACCACCTTCCTCATCACCTCCACCACCAGCAGCACCACCAGGAACAACGGAGTCAACGGATGAGGCGGCGGTGAAGATTGTTAGTAAAAGGTATGAAGGGCTTATGATAATTCGTACAAAAGCGATAAACGGAAAAGGGGCTTGGTACTGGTCTCACCTTGACATATGATCTTGCCGGAATCTTTATTTTCCGAGGGCCGACATATGATCGACATCATTCCCCTGTTTTTTCTACTTCCGTGATTTCAGTTATCCTTACGACTTTAATAAACTAAATATTTTCATTTTCCTAATCACAAGTCAAACGTAAAAGTCCGATCAAATTCTTTCCCGTACTTATCGGCGATTCAAATCTTTACCAGCAATTCAGCTCTTAACTATTTACGGTATTGCGTTCATCAGAATCGGTATAATGGAGATCCTGGTGCTTGGAACCCACACAACCCATTAATATTAAAAATTGGATTGGATGGATTCTTGACCAAATGGAATTAAAAAAATAATTACGCAGGTGATGGTGAACCAACAAGTTAGGGGGTTGGTGGTGGGTTGCGGTGGTGAAATTGGTTGTTGGTGGTGATCGTGATTTGGGTTTGAGGTGGAGGGTATGAGAGAGAGAAGGACAGAAGTCAGAGAAAGACTTGTAGAGAGGTAGAGAGAGGGAGAGACTTGTAGAGAAATAGGATAGATTGACAGATGTGGAGAGATAGAGTGGACACGTGGAGAGGAGATGATTTAATTTGTTATATATAAAAATAAATTAATACTTATTATTTAATAAGGGCAAAGTTGTCATCTTATCTTAACTTAACGGAGATAGTTAACAGAATCCGTTAAGAAGGACTAAAATAGCATAGAAATGGTAGTTAAAGAACACTTCTTACCACTTTTAAAGTTAAAGAACGAAAATAGCAGAAACCCCTAAGTTAAAGGACCATTTGAACAATTAACTCGTTATTAAAATTAACTATCTTATACTTAGGCTAAAGTCATAAGTAAAAACTAACTTTCCTGAAATATATTGAACATAGGTCAGCTTATGCGTTGCTTTGTTTGGAGTTTGTCTCTTGGTTTTAGTCTTAAAATTCGGTTTTTTAATAAAATTGCCGTTAAAATTTTTTTTTACCTCCATAATTTATGTGGCAGTTTCATTTTTGGAGCCATGATATGCTCCGGGAAATTTCACTATATGCAAGGATTTGGTGGATTGTTTTTCAAGAGATAATTATTGTTGTAGGGATGGTCCAATTTTTTCAAGTGATGAGATATTTTGTTTGTTTGTTTTGTTTCATTTCCCTTGGTTTATTTAAGAAGTATTGGTTATTTGGGATTCAACATCTATGACTCTAGAAGCTAGAAAATTAAGAAGGAAAAGAAAGAATAGTCTTTAGTGTTCTAAATAAGGTGTTCTCAATTTGGTATGTAAATGGTCTCATTTTGACTTGTGTGAAAGTAAATGTCCATGGATTTTTGATGTTGATGGATGTTTTTAATGGCTTAGTTTCAAATTTGGAGAGTCGGTGAAATTTTGTTAGAAGCGAAGAAAGTCTTTATCGGTATCTTATGTCATTTAAACGTATGAAAAGGCTACATGTTTCAAGTTTAGTCCTATAAAGTTCTTGGTTTAAAAGATTTGATATGTTTTTCGTTTTGTAATAATCTTTTATGGGTTAAATTTCTCTTATGTTTAGGTCAATCACTTATTTTAGTGAAAATGAGTCCCTCTTTATATGATTAATTCTTATGTTTGTAAGAAAACATGATCAATCATGGTTGATCAAATATGAGAGGATCATATCCCAACTTTTATTTAAGATTCTTTTTATAAATTTTTTGTTGTGTTTTTTTATTTTATTTTAAAGTCAATAATAATAATAAAGAGCCAAGGCAATCAGCTAAAACGAGGGTTGTTGGCTTGAACAGAAAGATTAGGGGCCATTCTTGGTGGGCACGCTCCTTGTCTCCTCCGTGGTTTCGCAGAAAATCAGAAATGACTCGACTTGATTTTGATAGGCTTTGGAATATTATTATATTAATTTTTTTCTTTTAACATTAATTTTCGTCTACTATTAAAAATTAATTAATATCTCAATTAAGTAATAATTCACGACTATTTTGTAATCTTTCTTTTTACGATTACATTAGAAAAATGTCGGTGGTAAACTTATCAGAGTATTTTCTCAAGCAAGTATATATGAAAAAGGAAATTTTGTAAGAAGTTTCATAATAAAGATTAATTTAAATGAGGCATACGTGCATTTCATGAAATATTACTTATTATTCACTTGTTCCATGTTCACATGGGCACCGATCAAGTTGGGTTAATAATGAGTTGACACGTAATTATTGGATCAGGTTTAAATCAAAATGAAAGATTTATAAATTTAAAGTTGAATTGTTTCATCCGGTTTACTTTAATAATAAGTATTAATTATTAATTGAGATTTATAAAAAATTAAAGATAAAACATAATAACGACGTTGGCTTTGTAAAAAAATTTGTTAGAATTTCAATATAATATTGCGGTAAATATAAAGATTTAGTGTACATGTTAAAAGCAAGAATATTGTAGTATCGTTGGCATATTTTAGCATGATACTTATTCCACATATTATTGACACCTCATTTGTACGTGATGGTTCTATACTCGGATTTGATTAAAGTTTTTATTGCTGGTTCTTGAAGGTTCTATACCCAAATTTGGTCAAAATCGATTAAGGTTCTATAACCAGATTTGATTAAAATGAATTTTGTTGATTAAGGTTTCAATCGGTGGCGGTTTAGGGTTTCGATTCGTTGGCGGTTTAGGGCTTCGATTCGTTGGCGGTTTAGGGCTTCAATTTATCAACGATTGATGGTTCGTAATCGATTAGTGCATTAGTCTTTAGCGATGGATATGGGTTTACGACTTCGTCTATTTGTTCATACACATTTCATCGACCTGGGATTGCAATTCCAGGTATGTAATTGTCAAATCTGATCTTGTATCAATTTGTTGAGGCCCATATCAGATTCTGGTTCCTTCGTGTCTCGATTTCATCCAGATCTTTTATGGATTTGTTCATAATCGACCTACGATTTAGGTTTGTAACTCTGAATTACAATTTCATAGTTGTGATTTTAGTTCATGAGTTTTAATTTCATAAAGTGAGTTATGATTCAGGGTTTCTTGATTGTTGCATTATGGGGTTCTTAAAATCTTAAGGTTATGTTTAAAAGTCCTGATCTTAAAGATGATGATAAAGAATGTTGTTCATAAAAATATTAAAAAAATAAATGAAGTGTCAATAATATGTGGAATAAATTGTCGACATGGAATCATATGTGGCATATTTGAGACATAAACATTAATTCAAAAAAATAATTTTTTCTGTAATGTGATTAGTAGATCAACCGATACGTTAAGTGGTATTTTAGAAAGTTTGTTACATTAAATAATAACTATTAAAGTTGAGTACAAACAATAACTAAATATGACAACTTAAACATATTTTTAAAGAAATAGGCCTTTTTTTCTCCCATTTTTACCAAAAAAATGCAACCTTCAGAATATAACTTGGAATGAGTGAACCTATTACCGAATTTAATTAGTTAAAATGAAAGATTTATTTTATAATAAATGTTCGGTCTACCAACTTCATACTTGACATAATCGTCAGAAAAAAGAACTTTCGAATATATATATATTTTTTAATTCGTCTCATCATAGAATATAGAAGTGGGAAAGTCATAGCTTTCGAATTTTCTATTCTCATAGCATTTAATGAAACTGAATTTCAAGAACGAACAGGTAATGAATTAGTTCTTACTTTAAAACAATAAAGCAAAACAATAAAAGGAAAATCCTAATTCATCTATCTAAACTTTCCATGTTTAAATTCTGATATAAAATCAAAACAATAAACTTTGAAATAACAGATTCAAGTTTTCCTGAATTGGCAAAAAGAGAGAAGAAAAACAATTTACACACAAGAAGTCCGTATTTTTTGAATCAAGCTCTCAAACAATAAACACAGATTGGTTATAACAAATCAAAACTAGTCGACACAACCTTACCATGAATATACAGCAAGAAAGCATCGTCAGTTCAATGAAAATAATAATAAAATCTTTAAAGAAAAAGCTCAGTTTTTTTTATATAATAAGAGATCGATCTGCAGCAAACTCGATTCTTTAAGTCTGGCCACCGTTCAAATGACGCTGATTCTCCAATACTATAGCCTCGTTCACCATTTCCAGTACCTCGCTCATCTTTGGTCTCGACTTCGGGTCCTTGACCAAACACTTTTCAGCTATTGAACATACCAGTTGCATTGATTTCTCAGAATAGTCGTTTTCAATCCTCCGGTCAACTACCGGTTTTGACTTTCCTGCACCTGCATAGCAGCATACCCACGTCATGCATTCAGGATCCTTCTCAGAGTTGTTTTGGGCAACTGGGCGTCGACCTGTGATCAGCTCTTCAAGAAAGATGCCATAGCTCCATACATCAATCTTGAATGTTAGACGCCCGGTTTGAACATATTCTGGAGCTGCATATCCCTTTGTTCCTACTACCTGAATACATGCTCATAATATCAGAATAATCATATATAGAACATAATCACACGATTTACGAATTACACCAATGTATTAATAAATTAAAAAAAGATTAAATCTTTTAAGTGACATACCGAGGTTGAGACATGGGTCTTTCCCTCCAGCGGACCGTCCCTAACAAATCCAAAATCGGAAAGCTTAGCGTTCCATTGGTCATCCAAAAGAACATTGGCGGGTTTGAAATCTCTAAAGATGATCTACAATGTATGCAGCATTATTTCAGATTATGTTCTTAAAGTAATAAATATATTTATATCAAAGAAAGAAAACACATGATAACAGTAGTATATGAACACCTGCCGGGCTGGTCCCATTCCCTCGTGCAGGTATATCAAACCAATAGCAGCATCTCGGGCTATGTTTAGTCTCATAATCCACGAGAGATGGTTTTTCAACTTGCCCGATAAATGATCATCTAAGCTTCTATTAGGCATATATTCATACACCAAAAGCCCGTTACTGCTTTCATTACCATAATCTTCATAACAGTAGCCAATTAGCTTCACAAGCTTTGGATGTTTAATCTCCCCAAGAAAGTTCACTTCTGTGTCCCATTGCCTCTGCCCCTGTCACACAAACATAATCTTCTGATATTTTTTCGGGGCAAATGTCAACATATGTGACTGACTAACTGATAATACAGGCTGCATATCTACTTCTATAAAGAAAATTCAGGACATTGAAACAAAATCATATTCAAAAAAAAAACTTGCCTACATGAAACTTAGTCACTAATAGTGACATTTTCCTTTATTTTTCAGTAAAGTTTAAGAAAACTTGCCTTTGAACCTCTTTTACCCCGCTTCACAGCCACACGAATATCATCATATGGATGTTCTGACCTCTTGATAGTGCCCAAATGTACACTCCCAAATCCACCCTCCCCGATCTTGGTTGACTGGTCAAAGTTTTTGGTGGCTTCTTTAAGTTCATCAAGTGTGAAAACCGTAAGACTACTTGATTTCACATTTGGATTTGGGATATACTCATTGGTGTTTAAGGACCCACGCGATCTCAAATCAAATTGTGAAGGGGCGGTATAATACAAATCAGTTGGCGGGGCCTCCTCTACATCTCCAATAGAGAAACAACGGAAATGGAAAACCATTATTCAACTCTTGAGCAGCATGAGAGCAAGATGCATATATATATGAATACCCTTATTCACTATCTACTCATATCCTCTCAGATTTGGCTGTAAAAAAAGATTTACAAAATCATCAATTACAAAACATCATAATTCAAATGCTCATAGAAAAATATTGCGGTATTATTTTCGTACGTAGGATGTCAAAGATTCTCTAAGTTTATAGTAGTTTGAGAGAAGTTTAATTGGTGACAACTCACTTTTTAAAGCAAAATAAATAACAACCAAACCCAGTCCCGCCTAAGTAGATATGGGGAAGGTAAGATGTATACGTGATTGACACTACAAAAAGATAATTTGAGTTCCATCTGTTTATATATAACACTTTCCTTGATTATTAAAAACTAAATAACTAAACGAATGAAAATGAGTAATGCCGAAACCTTACTTTTTGTGTCTACATTAAGAAAACCAGAAATCAGAAACTTTCGATAAGGGGTGAAACTATTTGGACTCCTTGATAGTCTTATTTCAACCTCCAACTGTAATAGATTGATATGACATATCTGGTACGTGAGAGGGAGTGGGTCCAAATAGTAGCAACCTTTTATAAGATCACTACAAGTTTAACTTATCTACCTTAAGATTTGCATAATCAAGTCTTATTAAGTGATTCCCCCAAATTTTGAAGTTCTAATACATATACATAGTTTTCTACAGCCCTAAAATCAGGACAACACAAAATTTCCCCCAATTAGAAATGAGTTTCATCTCTAAAAATGCACATGATAAGAATCCCCCAAAAGCAACAAAATTTACAAATTTAACTTTGAATCAAACACATTTTCCTCGATTGGAAGTACTTGGTACCTCTGAAAACTGCCTTTCAACTTGTCCTCAATCGAAAAATAAAGTAATAGCAATCAAAATTCACAAATCTAATTAGTCAAACAGAAATACAACTAAACTGATGCCTAATAACAACAGCGATGAATTAAATACACAATCGGGTAAACCCTAAAGTGGCATCTGACCAAATCATGTTCAAGGTGTATGAAACAGAGTAAAGACAAAGCATACTCATTACCACACAAACCAGTAACGATTTACAGAGAAAATGGAAGAATTCTACAAAAACCCATATACAATATTCATAAAGGAAAGTCAAAGCTGGAGAAATAACGCACCTTTCAGCCCAGAATGAGCATGATCTTGAGATCAGAGCACCCCAGAATCCAAGAAGGGGAGAGAGACTTTTGGCAAAGGGGGAAGTCCACCCAAAAAATAACAACACAGAGTTGGACGAAAATGTAAAAGATTAAAAATTTGAAGAGAAAATAACATATAGTTTGAACCAAATGGGGTAAGAATGAATTATTGTTATTTGTTTGTTAGGGACGTTCTCGTTTCTTTCTTGGGTGGGAACACGGGATTTACACGATGAAATTCTTAGTAGGCCGCGTGACCGCGTAGGCGCATTGTTCAATTCAACTCCGATGATTTCGACTAAATATTTTATTCCAGCATCTATAGTAGTAAATACTAAATCCATCATCATAACTAATATATAACTAAAAAATTGTAATAAGAATCATAACTATTATTACGGGACCCAACAAAATTTTCAGAGGTGTACATAAGTTTTGGTTTAGGTTAATTTTATTATTAATGTCTTGAATTAGGTTAATTTATAATTATTGTTTTGATTTAGAGTTAGTATTAAGTGATTATAATGTAAAAGTTTAGAAAAATAGAAAGATTCTATAAAAGAAAATCGGCATCTTTGTCAACATACGACAATAATGGTGGAGAATCGGTAAAGTTAAGTAGTACTAGTAACACGTAGCTCTACTTTTTCGACACGTTTAATGTAGTAGACATGAACGATCTTCCTTGGGCCCTTCTGATAGACAAAAAATTTTACATTATAATCCTAACCAAAGAGATTAAATAAGGCGTACGTATTGGATTAGTTACTTAAAAAGTATGCCCCATGTCACTGCTTCTAGCCTAGTGGTTTTGGAGTAGTTTAAATTTGAAGTTGCTCATGGTCTAAGATCATCACTTCGAGTCTCATCATAGACAAATTGAGGTAGATTTAAGAATTGTTCAAAAATAATTTAGTGTTTATGAGTAAATTACGGTTATAAATCTTAGGTGTTGTTTGGTTTGATGGAATGTTAAGATTGAAATTGGAATCGTGGAAGGAATCTGAATGGGAAGGAATTTGATTTGGAAAGTAATTCCTCCTCTTTTGTGTTTGCTAAGACAATAGGAATTGTAGCCTCGGTCTCCGATGCCCGTCACCACCGCTAGTCGCCACCCTGGTCTCCGTCTCCGCCCCGGTTGCCGTCACCGGACGCCGCCGCTGGTCGCCGACCCGGCCTACGTAATCTCAATTCCATTGATGATGAAAAGGAATCTCAATTCCTTCCATCAAAAATGAACCAAACATAAGAATGTATGAGAATTGGATTCCAATTCCTTAGAATTCCTAAGGAATTCTTCAATCCAAACAACCCCATATATGTAATACCACTAACTTAGTTTTACTCAAATTTAGTGTTGTTATTATTCGTAATGCTTTTATTCTATATAATTTACGTTAAATTTAAGTTAACTGTCGTTTTACTCAATTATGATTAACCCGCTTAACTCGGGTTTTCAGTTTAGATTTAAGTTTTAGAATATAACGAACCAATATTTCGATTAACCGAATCCATGAACACACTTGCAATGCATGCTGCCATGACTTCGTTGCCATTGATGGAAAAAAAACAAAAAAGAAAGTTATTACCACTTCGCAAAACCATAACATAAATAACGACGTCCCGGATCAACAATGGATCACAAGCTCAAACAAAATCAAAAGTCCAAGTGATCAAATTTCTTCAAGAGCTAAAAAGTGAAGGCAGAGAAGCTTCACATTAATCAACAAAGCAAAAGGGGGAAGGTCGTATCATGTTTACAGATGAGTGCAAAGCTGGAAATGATAAAAGATAGGTTGGAGGATGCGCGGATGGTGAAGATAAGTATCACGATTCACATATGGTGGTTTTACCGATCAGAGATGGTGTCAGTGGTTTAAGAGATTGGGGTTTCCATAATCGATCATGGGATTATTACACGTCTGACATTAAGAATAATATACTTAGCATTAAAAATAATATAATATAATCCTCACCACAAAGGGCGTTTCCCCTTGATCCTAGGGGCGTTGTTCCTAGAATCCTGAAAGAGGAGCAACCCTGTGTACACCAGTCTTTTTGAGTCTGGAACTTCAAAATGAATTATATGAGCGTGCACTCTGTACAGAATCCTTTAGTAGTACATTATTATTATTAACATAATAGTTATTCAACATTCAGCGCGGATATCTCAAACGATTTACACTTGTGGGTTGGTTACCCCAACTACAAAATAGTCGATAGAAACCGAAAAACAAACAGAGTCCTTGAAATAGTTAACGGGTCTTCAGCAAACCTGGATAGTCAAGTCTGGATCTATATTCTCCAATGATATAGCCTCTTTCACCAGTTTCAGGACTTGAGTCATTTTTGGCCTCCTCTTTGGTTCCATGACCAAGCACTTGGTGGCTATAGAAGCCACCTTTTGCATCGATTTCTCAGAATACTTGTCTTCAAGTCTCGGGTCAACTATTAGCTTTGACTTTTCAGCACCTGCATAGCAACATACCAACCTCATGCATTCAGGATTCTTCTCCGGATTCTCTTTAGCAATCGGAAATCCTCCCGTAATCAGTTCCTGTAGAAAGATACCATAGCTCCAGACGTCCATTTTTGATGTTACACGCTTCTTTTCGACATATTCTGGTGCTACATACCCCTTTGTTGAGTCTGTTCCTACCACCTTCAAGACAGATATAAATATAATTAATCTTGTTATCTTGAATAATCTTTATAAGTTGAAATGAATATGCATACTGATATTGTGACATTGGTCACCCTTGCGTCTTTGGGAGCTTCCCTTGCAAATCCAAAGTACGAAAGCTTGGCATTGAAACGACTATCTAGAAGAACATTGGAGGGTTTGAAATCTTTAAAGGTGATCTGCAACAAGAAGTTGGATAAGGTTATTTTGTATAGTGCTAACTTCTAAACAATGATCAAAGTGTAAAGATTTGGAAAAGTTTCACTGGCCCTTTTCTCGTGTAGGTATGCCAAACCCGTAGCAGCATCTTTGGCTATTATTAGTCTCATTGCCCAAGGGAGAGACGATAAGTGACGATCTAAGCTTAGATTAGGCAAATATTCATACACCAAAAACCAGTTTCTTTCGATTCCAGAATCTTCTTTACAATATCCAATTAGCTTCAATAAGTTTGGATGCTTAATTTGTCCAAGAAACTCTACCCCCCACTGTCCCTTTCTCTGTCAACACAAACATAAGACCATGTATACCAACTTCAAATGTTTCTTTTATAGTTAAAGTTCTAGAAAAGACTTACCATTTGTTCTATTTCAACCCGCTTCACTGCAACTTGGATATTATTATACGGATGTTCTAACTTCTTGACCATGCCCATATACACGCTACAAGATCCACCCTCCCCGATCCTAGAAGACTGGTCGAAATTCTTAGTGGCTTTTTTAAGCTCGGCAAGCGTGAAAATCCTAAGAGTGTTTGCTTCGCCTGTTCCGTATTGCATTACAGGCCAACATTGGCAACAGAAGACCATCTTTTAATCCTTCAGAGTCTTGAGAGAAAGATGCATAGACATACATGTATAGATTTCATCTTCAAGAATTGTCACCAATACTTGCCCTCAATTGGAAATCTATCAATATTACAGAATAATTAAGCATTCAAAGATGGATGTCTTTTATGTATCCAGATTTATTTATACCAAGTCAAACAAAAAGACCAAGTAAAAGCTTCAAGTTGTTACACATATCAAATTACAAAAGAAAATCTGGCAATCATATTCATCATGTCTAAATTATCAGAATGAAGACAAAACATCCTTATTATGACAAATTAATAAAAAGATTTTGGAAAATAATCAAAGAGTTACAAACAAACCTTGGAAGCTCAAAAGCTGGAGAAAATTGCACCTTTCAATCCAGAATAACAATGATCAGCACCTCATTATCCCAAGAAGGGAGAAAAGCATAAGGGAAAGTCAACCGATAATAGCATGTTAAAGTCAACGAAAAGCAAAAAGATAACAATTTTTATAACTCCGTTTCTACTCTACCTATTTGAAGTTCATAAATAAATCAGAACATATTTAAATGATTTGTTGACAAAAGAATTATTCTTGCCAGAGGATGGTATAGAGTAAGTTTCTGTGTCTCCATTGGCAAATGTATTACCACCAAACCAAACCAAACCAAACCACTCTGTAATTTACTTATTATTTAGTAAACAAACACTGATTAGTTTATTTATAATATACTCTTGTTACAAGTTTAATATGGAAAATAAATAAATCACAAAGAAAAGCAAAATTTTCATGCTAGTGGGTTCAAAACTAAATTTATTATCAGCAGGTTAATAAGGAAAATTATACTAAGTTACATAATATTATACTAAAATTCAAGTGAAAAAAAAAACCATCTAAAGCAGGGTCTGACCGTGCTTATAACTATGTATCTCTGTAACCGACTCTACAAAAAAAGACAAAAAAGCTCGTGCAATGCGGTTTTTTTTCTAATTATGATGTCAAACATCCTTGACGCGGGTAGTTCAAAGGCAAGTAAGCCCCCTTCCACGACGCCTAGATAAAGCTTAGGCCTTCCAACAAACGGTCTTGGCCCTCAAACTCTCAAAGTTGTTAATAACCTCTTCCTTCTTGATCACGAAAAGTCAACCCATTCAGGTTATAATAGTTTTCACTACTTCGACCTGGAGATCAAACAAATAAATGCTATAATACGACATCCTACTCCTGTTGCAATAAGGTAGCAAAGACATTTCTTCGAGTTATGAATATCAAAATTAAATTTCTTCAATGCAGCACGTCGTGTCATCAGCCAAACCCCGTTGTACCTGAAAAACCCAAAACAAGTACTCACTATCCCATGCTCTTAAATCTTAATGATAATAATACATCACCTAGATTCCCATCAAGAACATACTCTTTGGCATTAGCAATAACGAATGCTTCCAACGCCCATCTTGGGAAAACAAATTTTGATACTAAGGAAACTGCAGAACTTTTGTCTTGATTTGCAATAAGAGTCGAAACAACCGGAAGAAGCACAGACCACTAAGGAAAGGTAACCAAGAGTAATATTAGATGTAAATTTACAAAGACTTGAGATAAACAATTATACAGAAAACTTATTAGTATTATTATTTAGAAAGATGGCATACCAACTGTGCTTGGCTAAACTCAAGTGAGATGGCAAGCGTATAAGAAATGCCCGTCACACAATAAACGAGGCACAACAAAATCAAATAATTTGATTCGAAACTTGATCTTGGATAGCTGAAAAAGTAGAACATGCAAAGATAAACTAACGGCTTCGTGACTACATTTAAATGGTCCATCGTATCTTTGACCAAAAAATAAGATAAACTGTTCATGCCACTCGCACTCTCCCTCCTGTATTGTAATTTATCCTGAGAAAATGTTCTCAAAGCTCCAATCATGCATAACAGAGCTGTAATCATACATCAAGATATAATAATTAGCAAGATTAACCTTTCTGATATTCATTAATTCAAGGCCGATAAATGCAATGCTTAAATGGAATAAAAAAGAACTCGAATTATTGTTTAAAATTTTCTTTGTACTTACAAACAACAATGACGGCAGGGCTGTCAATGGGTTGGATCGGATCGGATCGGTTAAAGATCTGATCTGACCCGCTAATCCATTTAATTGGATTTGGATTTGATCCAATAACATTGAGATCCATTTAGTTGGATTTGGATCGGATCAATAATTAATAGATCATGACCCGGAACGACCCATTTAATATTACTAATTTAATTTTATTTATGTAATAAATATATCAAATAACTCTCCCACCGCCACCCCACACCACCCAACCCTACCCAACCCTACCCCACCACACCCTACCCCCACCCCACCCCACCCCACCCCACCCCACCCCACCGTATCCCTACCCCACCCCACCTTACCCTACCCCCTACCCCTACCCCTACCCTACCCTACCTCTACCATAGCTAACCCACGCTACCCTACCCCACCCCTACCCCTACCTACCCCCTACCCCCACCCTACCCAACCCCACCCTACCCCACCCTACCCCACCCACCCCCACCCCACCCAACCCAACCCCACCCCACCCTACCCTACCCTACCCTACCCCACCCCACACCCACCCCACCCTACCCCACCCCACCCTACCACACCATATCCTACCCTACCCTACCCCACCCCACACCACCCCACCCTACCACACCGTATCCTACCCTACCCTACCCACCCTACCTTACCCCTACCCCACCCCACCCCACCCTACCACACCATACCCTACCCTACCCTACCCCACCCCCACCCTACCTACCCCTACCCCTACCCGACCCCAACCTACCCTACCCACCCCACCCTACCCTACCCTAACCCACCCTATCCTACCCCTACCCTACCCTAACCCACCCTACCTACCCCCACCCTACCTCCACCCTACCCTACCTACCCCACCCCACTCCACCCTACCCCCACCCCACCCCACCATACCCTACCCTACCCCCACCCCACCCCCACCCACCCCACCCCACCCTACCATCGTCGGCGGCGGCGGTGGCGGTGGTGGTCGGCGGCGGTGGTGGCGGTGGTCTGCTACGGTGGTGGTCGGCGGTGAAGGTCGGCGGCGGTGGTGGCGGTGGTCGGCGGAGGTGGTGGCGGTGGTCGGCAGCGGCGGTGGTCGGCGGCGGTGGTCGTCGGCGATGGTGGTGACGGTGGTGGCGGATTTTTTGATATTAAATGGATCAACCCAGACATATCTTGGATCGATCCATGTAGTGATCTAATTAAATGGATCGGCCCATTGGATCTCTTATTGGATCAATGGATCGGATTTTTTGACCCGTTGGATCATTTAAATGGAGCAGATCGGATCGGATCTAGATCATGATCCGATCCATTGACGGCCCTAAATGACGGTATATTGATAACCAGTGTATCCAAATGAGACATCACTCACTTCAGCCATAGTTCCTAAGCATGCTCCAGCAAGTAAAAGTATTATATAATCTGCAGCTTATGCTCTAGCATCTCTCAATCGCTGCTTTGCTACCCTGTAAAACATCATTTTGTAAGAAATCTTGCATTAAAAATTGTTTAAAAAGAAACTCCGTGCATATATTAATAAAAATAGAAAAGAACCTTCCTAAATAATATATGTATTGCCTAAAAACACCAGGAGTTACTCGACCCGATAAATCCGGGGTTGTGAAATAATTATATTTATCAACTTCTCGTTGACCCTCCTCGCTAGCTTCACCATGAGATGATGATGATACCGATGATGATGAAGAAGGTGATCCGCTTTGATCACATAAATGCAACATATCTAGTGGTACACGGTACCCGTTGTGAAGCATCCATCTAACGGGAAGCTGCTGAGCTGTCACATTCCCGCCCGGTTTCGTAAACCCTCGAGAATGTCGATTAAGTGATCGGGTGTCACTACAAGAGATAAAGGTTTTTGCGACATAAGCCTTTTGCGGCGACATATGTCGCCGCTAAATCCTGGCTAAACGACAAAAAGATGGCCCACTATCATCTGATTAAAAGGTGTCGCCGCTAAATGCTTTTTGCGGCGACATATGTCGCCGCTAAAGTGTATTCCCACCTTTTTTCCCCATCGAAAACCATGGCGGGATTTTTTCCCACCTAAAATATCGGATGTCGCCGCGAAAAGCCTTGTGCCGCCACAAAAGGTATTTTCTTTTTTCTTTATTTAATCTAAACTATTTTCTATTTTCTATACTTCATTAAAATTATTTATAAAATATGATTTTAATTATTTTTATCTTATTCATACACAACGTCGTATGGTTTTCATGAGAGATGGTCAAGTCGGGAGCCAGAACCCGATAAGCGAAGAAGATATCTTGAAGGCGGTGTTGGATGAACGCCGAGGACACGTTCATGGAGTAGTAAGAACAATAAATTCTTCATCCGTATCTGTTGCACGATCTACCGCACAATCCCGGCCTACGGAGAGATTATTTACACAGGCCGAGGTAGAGAGCATCTGGGCGTCTCAACGTGCTAAAGTCCGGCAGGAGATCATGCAGGAGGTCCGGCAGTCAACATCCGCAATCTATGATATCTTAGCGGTGGCACGTATAAATACTAATATTTCCTCAACATCCGAACGTCAACGAACTACCGATTTGGCTGCTCGTGATGAAGAGTCTAGTGATGAGGATTAGATTATTAGTTTGTTAGGCGAATACATTTTTGATTGTCTAAAAACGTTTATGTTAACTTTCAAACTATCGTTTGTTATGTATGATTGTTTTATATCGTTAAAAATGCCGTATTGTTATATTTGTTGTTGAGTTCTGGAAAACATGTTTTATGTATATTGCCCGGTTAAAAACGGGTAGAAAACGCAAAATGCAGCAATATGCTGCCGGATTTTTAATAGGTTTTTTGCGGCGACATGTCGTCGCAAAAAAGCCCCAAATGTCGCCGCAAAAACC
This sequence comes from Pulicaria dysenterica, assembly GCA_947179395.2. Classification (NCBI taxonomy): domain Eukaryota; kingdom Viridiplantae; phylum Streptophyta; class Magnoliopsida; order Asterales; family Asteraceae; genus Pulicaria; species Pulicaria dysenterica. Next base: position 108,078,767 of record OX359289.1, read on the forward strand.
CTTATATTCGCAAAAAGCCAAAATGACGTCGCAAAAGGACAGGTGTCGTCGCAAAAGTAATTAGTTTAATTTTTATTTAATTTACTGGTGTCGCCGCAAAAGGTGTACATGTCGCCGCAAAAAGTATTTAATTTAATTTTTATTTAATTTAAATGCGTCGCCGCTAAAAGTAGTAGCGTCACCGCAAAAAGGTGTCCACGTGGCAGAACAAGGTCCCGTTGAGTGACGTCGCAAAACGTCAAAAATGTCGTCGCAAAATTTTTTTGGGTACGAACCTTTTGCGGCAACTCTTTTGCGGCTACATGTCGTCGCAAAAAACATTTAGCGGCGACATTTTAACTTTTAGCGACGACATATGTCGCCGCAAAAGCCCTCTTTTACACGTTCAGGTATTGTTATCCCTATACCCCCAAAATATTCCTCAACTTTAGCAACGGGTCCATGGTACACGGTTAAACCACCTTTTGCTAAATGCATGTCAACACTCGTCAATCACTACGGCAGCTTCATCACCCGCTCGTCATCCAGCATCTCGTCATCGTGGTGACAGGCTACCGTGCTCGTTTCCATTTTCTTTTCTTTCTTAAGTTTTTTAAATCAATCATATTAACCTAAATTAATATTTTGTGGGTCGGGTAAGGGTAGTGATGATGATGTATTGATGTGGAAATTTAATTATGTATGTCATGATTAGATTTGTTTAGTCAAGACTGTGTCATAAGCCGAAAAGCTAATGTGACAATCAGTGGTGCGCGCATGACTACTAGTGGTTAACGTAACTTTGTTAAGTTTGATACATCTTTATATATACTTAAAATATGTAAAATTAAATATATTTTTATATTATTTTCCTAATCTAATTTTGAGTGACTGTATGATTTGCATTTTTATAATTTTGAAGGTTCATATTATTTATGTAATATATGGGAAATGACTAAAAGCGAAACCTTTATATTATATATACTACTATTAACCAGGAATATGAACACTAACCACCATTAATAATTTAAATACTTTAAATATGCAGTTTTATCAATTGTTTATTTGCCAGAGTGGTTAGCATCGGATCGATGGTCTGCAAACATCAGGAGTTTGATTCTATCATTTTTCTTTAATTAACACATGAATTCCTTTTTATTTGGATATTTTTTTCCACAATAATTCCTTTTCATTTGGGTAATCTTTTTCCAGCCTAATAGTTACAGGCATTTATCATTTTATTGAGTTATTTAATTTAACAATTGATTTTATTTGTTATTTATTATTCTGTTACATATAATATTCTACAAAAATATAAGTGTAATTGTTTAATTTTATCTATATTTTAATAATTTTTATTGTAATGTAATATTCATCTAAAAATGTATTTTTAAAAATCGTAAAATATATGCTTTGTTGAGTAATTTTACCATATTTTTAATCTCAAATGTTTAAATTTTTATAAGCTTATATTTTAATATTAGTTACTACATATATGTTCATACTTGCTTTTTGTTATCGCCGCAACGCGCGGCTAATCATCTCGTTTTTTGTATAAAACGTGGGACATTAATTACTATGACGGTCGACATGCCTAATAAATGACAAAACAACAAAAAGAAATTTTGATCGAAATAATCTTCTCCCATTTTGAGAAGAAAAAAGGAAAACTCGTATTTAAAAGCATTTCACTTGTTAGAATGCTTGTTTTTTGTAGGATGTAGAATATATTAACGTAGGAATTAAGCGGATGATGTTTTTAATATTTATGGACAACCAAATCATGTGAGTTTGTGTTTGTTCTTTTATTTCTACACCACCCAAAATCAGTATTTTTTATGTCAATGACTCGTTAAAATTGGTTATAACTAACTTTCTCACGGTTATTTTGGCGGACATGTAACAAAAATACTAAACATGCAAAAGTCTCAATGTGTGCTGAACACTCGAAAAGACATTAAACTTCAGCTTAAAACTCAGCTTTAGCATTGATCACTCATAACACGGACCACTCAACAGCTTCAACGCTCAATTCTAGCACTAAAAACACTGTTCGGGATTTTATCTAACAGAGTCTTCCCACAAGTCCATCTAAGCATCCTCACCACAAAGGGTGTTGCCCCTTATCCTAAGGGCACTGTCCCAAGAACCCCGAAAGAGGTGTAACCCCTTGCACACAGGTCTTTTGGGTCTGGAACTTCAAAATGAATTATATGAGCATGCACTCCTGTATCAGTAAACTCGTCACAAAGTTATACTAAAATCCTTTACTAGTACATTATCAATGATTAATATATAAAAGCCTCGTAAACCACTCGGTGTTTTTCAGCATTCGGCCCGGATATCTCTCAGATGATTTACACTTAAGGGTTGGTGTTCGAAGTAGACTATACAAACCGAAAGACAAACAGAATCCTTGAAATAGTTAACGGGTCTTCAGCAAACCTGGATAGTCAACTCTGGATCTAACTTCTCTCCAGTGATATAGCCTCTTTCACCAGTTTCAGGACTTCAGTCATCTTTGGCCTCCTCTTTGGTTCCGTGACCAAGCACTTGTTGGCTATCGAAGTCACCTTTTGTATCGATTTCTCAGAATACTTGTCTTCAAGTCTTGGGTCATGTATTAGCTTTGACTTTTCAGCACCTGCATAGCAACATACACAGCTCCTGCATTCAGGATTGCTCTCCGGATTCTCTATAGCAATCGGAAATCCACCCGTAATCAGTTCCTGTAGAAAGATACCATAGCTCCAGACATCCATTTTTGATGTTAGACGCTTTTTTTCGACATATTCTGGTGCTACATATCCCTTTATTGAGTTTGATCCTACCACCTTCAAGACAGATACAAATATTATTATTCTTGTTATATATCTTGAATAATCTTGAAATGAATATGTATACCGATGTTGTGACATTAGGAGCTTCCCTAGCAAATCCAAAGTACGAAAGCTTGGCTTTCATTCGGCTGTCTAGAAGAACATTGGAGGGTTTGAAATCTTTAAAGGTGATCTGCAACAACAAGTTGGATAATGTTATTTTGTATAGTACTAACTACTAAACAATGATCAAAGTGTCATGATTTGGAAAAGTTTCATGGACCCCCTTCTCGTGTAGGTATGCCAAACCAGTAGCCGCATCTTTGGCTATTATTAGTCTTATTGCCCAAGGGAGAGATGATAAGTGACGATCTAAGCTTCGATTAGGCAAATATTCATACACCAAAAACCAGTTTCTTTCGATTCCAGAATCTTCATTACAGTATCCAATTAGCTTCAATAAGTTTGGATGCTTAATTTGCCCAAGAAACTCTGTCTCCCACTGTCTCTTTCTCTGTCAACACAAACATAAGACCATGTATACCAACAAATGTTTTTTTATAGGAAAGTTCTAGAAAAAATTTACCATTTGTCCTTTTTTAACCCGCTTCACAGCAACGTGGATATTATTAAACGGAGGTTCTAACTTCTTGACCATGCCCATATACACGCTACAAGATCCACCCTCCCGAATCCTAGAAGACTGGTCGAAATTTGTAGTGGCCTTCCTAAGCTCGGCAAGCGTGAAAATCCTAAGAGTGTTTGCTTGGCCTGTTTCGTATCGCATTTCAGTCCAACATTGGCAACAAAAGACCATCTTTCAATCCTTCAGAGTCTTGAGAGAAAGATGCATAGACATAAATGTATAGATTTCGTCTCCAAGAATTGTCACCAATACTTGCCCTCAATTGAAGATCTATCAATATTACAGAATATTAAGCATTGAAAAAAGAATGTCTTTTATGTATCCAGATATATTTATACCAAGTCTAACAAAAACACCAAGTAAAAAAGCTTAAAGTTGTTACACATATCAAATTACAAAAGAAAATCTGGCAATCATATTCATCATGTCTAAATTAGCAGAATAAAGACAAAACATCCAAAATAAAAAATAGATTATGAAAAATAATCAAAGAGTTACAAACAAACCTTAGAAGCTCATAAGCTGAAGAAAAATGCACCTCTTAACCCAGAATAAGAAATGATCAGCAACCCATTATACCAAGAAGGGAGAAAAGCAGAAAGAAAAGTCAACAAAAAGCAAAAAGACAACAATTTTTATAACTCAGGTTCTACTCTCCCTATTTGAAGTTCATAAATAAATCACAACATATTTAAATGATTTGTTGACAAAATAATTATTCTTGCCAAGGGATGGTACAGGGGAAGTTTCTGAGTTTCCATTGACAAATGTATAACCACCAAACCAAAACACTCTGTAATACTTTTTTTAGTAAACAAAAACTGATTAGTTTATTTATACTATACTCTCATTACAAGTTTAATATGGAAAATAAATAAATCACAAAAAAAAGCAAAATTTTCATGCTAGTGGGTTCAGAACTAGATATATTATCAGCGGGTTAATAAGGAAAATTATACTAGATTACATAATATTACACTAAAATTCAACGGGAAAAAAACATCTAAAGCAGGATCTGACCGTGCTTAAAACTATGTATCTCTGTAACCAAAAAGACAAAAAAGCTCGTGCAATGCGGTTTCTTTCTAATTGTGATGTCAACCATCCTTGACGCGGTTAGTTCAAAGGCAAGTAAGCCCCCTTCCACGACGCCTAGATAAAGCTTAGGCCTTCCAACAAACGGTCTTGGCCCTCAAAGTTGTTAATAGCATCTTCCTTCTCGACTCTTGAGCCACCAAACCAGTACCGCGGATTGATCACTAAAAGTCAACCCATCCGGGTTATAATACTTTTCACTACTTCGACCTGGAGATCAAACAAATAAATGCCATGATACGACATCCTACTCCTGTTGCAATAAGGTAGCAAAGACATTTCTTCGAGTTATGAATATCAAAATTAAATTTCTTCAATGCAGCACATCGTGTCATCAGCCAAACGCCATTGTACCTGAAAACCCCAAAACAAGTGCTCACTATTCCATGCTCTTAAATCTTAATGATAATAATAATGTCGCTAAATTCCATCAAGAACATACTCTTTGGCATTTGCAATAACGAATGCTTCCAACGCCCATCTGGGGAAAACAAATTTTGATACTAACGAAACTGCAGAACTTTTGTCTTGATTTGCAATAAGAGTCAAAACAACCGGAAGAAGCACAGACCACTAAGGAAAGGTAACCAAGAGTAATATTAGATGTAAATTTACAAAGACTCGGGATAAAAAATTATACAGAATAAACTTATTATTATTATTTAGAAAGGTGGCATACCAGCTGTGCTTGGCTAAACTCGAGTGAGATGGCAAGCGTATAAGAAATGCCCGTCACACAATAAACGAGGCACAACAAAATCAAATAATTTGATTCGAAACTTGATCGTGGATAGCTGAAAAAGTAGAACATGCAAAGATAAACTAACGGCTTCGTGACTACATTTAAAAGGTCCATTGTATCTTTGGCCAAAAAATAAGATAAACTGTTCATGCCACTCGCACTCTCCCTCCTGTATTGTAATTTATCCTGAGAAAATGTTCTCAAAGCTCCAATCATGCATAACAGAGCTGTAATCATACATCAACATATAATAATTAGTAAGATTTAACCTTTTTGATATTCAACAATAGTAAGAACTCGTATAATTGTTTAAAATTTTCTTTGTACTTACAGACAGCAATGACGGTATATTGATAACCAGTGTATCCAAATGAGACATCACTCACTTCAGCCATAGTTCCTAAGCATGCTCCAGCAAGCAAAAGTATTATATAATCTGCAGCCTGTGCTCTGGCGTCTCGCAATCGCTGCTTTGCTACCCTGTACAAGCAAATTACAGTTTATACTATATTATACCGAAAATGATGAACGAAAAATATTACTCCCTCCGACCCATTATTATTGTCCACTTTTGACTTTTTAAAGTCTTTCTTTTTCAATTTTGACCTTAAATATTTTTTATTGTGTTATATAATATTTGATACAAAATATATGGATGCATTGTGTTTTAAATGTATTTTCATTGATATAACTTTCATCAAGTATTATGTAACACAAACAAAAATATTTAAGATCAAAGTTGAAAAATAAAGAATTTAAAAAGTCAAAACTGGACAATAAAAATGGGACGGAGAGAGTAAGACAGAGCGCAAGAAAATCCAATCTACTAGTCACTTCCGAACATAATTTTGTAAGAAATTTTGCATTAAAATTTGTTTAATACGAAACTCCGTGCATATATCAATAAAATAGAAGAGTACCTTCCTAAGTAATATCTGTATTGCCTAAAAACACCAGGAGTTACTCGACCAGATAAATCCGGGGTTGAGAAATAATTATATTTATCAACTTCTCGTTGACCCTCCTCTTTAGCTTCACCATGTGATGATGATGATGATGATGATAATGATGAAGGTGATCCGCTTTGATCACATAAATGCAACATATCTGGTGGTACACGGTACCCATTGTGAAGCATCCATCTAACGGGAAGCTGCTGAGCTGTCACATTCCCGCCCGGTTTCGTAATACCCTCGAGAATGTCGATTAAGTGATCGGGTGTATTTACACGTTCAGGTATTGTTATCCCTATACCCGCAAAATATTCCTCAACCTTAGCAACGGGTCCATGGTACACGGTTAAACCACCTTTTGCTAAAAGTATCAAATCATCAAACATTTTGTACAACGAGTAGCTTGGCTGGTGTACAACCATGCTGATGTTAACACCTTCAAGAGCTTCACGACGAAGAGCTCTAAGAAGTAAACTAGAAGATGCACTGTCTAAACCAGAAGTGGGTTCATCCAGGATCAAGAGTGATGGTTCCATCACCATTTCAAGCCCCACATTGACTCGTTTTTTCTGCCCTCCAGAAATCCCGCGTTTTTCAACTGTCCCGACTTTAGAATCTCTTACTCCTTGAAGTCCCAACGCCTCGATTACTCTTTCAGTTATAAGAACTTTATCTGCTTTTGGCAAATCAGCTGATAGTCTGGTACAAGACAATAAGTCAGTACACACAATGCAGCAAAATATAAACATTTGTTGTAAAACTGTATCACTTTGAAGCTGGCATACCTGCATCGAGCACTGAACCGGAGGTTTTCTTCTACAGTCAAATCTCCATGAACAATATCATCTTGTGGTACAAACCCAACAATTTTTTTGTACGAGTGAATAGACTCATTTTTTCCGTTTATTTCTATCATCCCTGACATTGTACATCCTGTTATCTTTCCAGTCAAAGCAGAGAGAAAGGTTGTCTTTCCAGCCCCAGAAGGACCCATTACAGCCGAGATTCTACCTGGTAAAATCTTACCACTAACACACCTCATTATATTCTTTCGTTTTCCTTTTAAAGTTAAGGTAAGCTCCTTAAAAGCAATCTCAATCCTAGGCCTTCTTCTTAAAACATCCTCGTCACCATACATCATGTCCATGTTCATGTTCATTTCATCCATGGCTTTCTCTTTCTCAATTTGACCATATGCATACTTGAATATTTGACTTCTGGTATGCAATTCTTTTGAAGCTTTACGTGCGTGCTTTGTATTTATATTTTTATCTCCATTTTCTAGATTGGAAGTTTTATTACTTTCCAAATTATCATCAACCGAATGCACTTCTTTTTTGTTCCCTTGTGTAGCTGAGAATCCTGGACTTTGACTCGAACCTTTGGTTCTTGTTCTTGAGAATTTTCTGGAGAGTGTTTCTTGCAACCCTTGTAATCCTGATGGTTTCCAAGCATCTCTTGATGCTCTTGACTTTTGCCTTGCTTGTACTGTTTCTCGTGCATACTTTGCTGCTGCTTCTCTTGATTTTGCTTGTTTTTCATACCGAGTTGAGATTACTTGGTCTGAGCAATTATATATCACGATCAAAATTGCTGTCAGCAAAGCCTACAAAAAACAAATGCATAGAATTCAAAGTTGGTTTCAAAGAATCATCTTAATAAATAAAAGATCAACTACTTACAATGAGCAATATTCCAAAAACCTGCATGCTTGGTATTTCTGTTCCCTTCTCACACTTAGTGCCAGCAAAGCACCCTGTATATATTCCATTCAAAATGCTAAACCCTAAACCCTAAACCTTTTATATAGGAGGAAGATAATTGGTTCTACTTATAAGCATATTAGGCACACTAGAGATTAAAAGAACTTACGGTATTTAACTCTAGAGCCCATCCTGCAATAGCAGCTGCAATTAAACCAAAAAAGTAAGCATGAGTGAATGTATATTAAAAGGATCAACTAACAAAACTTTAATGAATCTGCTAAGAACATAAAATGTGCTAAAATACCCTCGAGGGCATTCAATTTTCTTGACAGTTGTTGGACAATAATATCCTGGATCGCAAAATATCTCTTTACCCAAATGAACAGGAACCCACATATCAGCTGCACCACAAGTATGATTCAGCTTGCCTGAAGGTAATTGGTAATGATATCTGCAAAATGATTTCTAAGAATACATGTCTTAATAATGTATATAACCCAAACATAGTGTGTGAAAGATTAAAATCCAGGATCAAACTGTAAGTAATCACTTACGGCAAACAAATCCCACTTTTCTGATTGAGCTTTGCAACAGGGCAGTGTGCACCCAATGGGCATGCTGTAATTGCAGATTAACATAACTTATTGCAGGTAATTTGCACTAAAGTTGGCAGCTTTTAAGATAATCTGGTAAAATATACTTACGAATCATGCAAGTGAGACCTTGAGGACAGAAGAAGCCCTCACAACATGGTTTACTATTAGTTGTCCGGAAAGGCATTTTTTTGGGGTCTGTTTCATTATAATCATATTTTTGACCCGGGTTGGCTGCACTAGCCCATCCTGCCTCACATCCAGCTGACCATGATGTCAGATTACAGTTGCGGGTTGGTTCTAAAAAATGAGATTGAGAAACACTTTTCTTGTCACCACCATTTTTCAGAAAACTTGTAAAGTATACTCTTAGTTCCGCAACAGTACACAATCGAATTGGGAGGTCTGAAAATAAGCAATACAAGGTCAAGAATTAGGAACACTTAAGAGGTGTTTGGCCTTGTGTTTTCAAAGTCTGATTATTGAGTTTTCAAGCTACAAAATTGATTCTGACTAATAGATTGTTTGACTGTCAGATATTCAGTTCAGGGTTTAGATTATTTCAGCATTTTACAGCCTATTTTGCTACTGTTAATCATCTGATTTACGATACCATATCACAATATCAGAGATCTTGAGGATGAATAAGAACAAAAGGGATTAATCACCTTGTAATATATCCTGGCAATTTTGAAAGAATTCTTCTCTGCCTTGGAAGTCAAAAGCTCCATTGAAATCTTTTTTTCTAGAACAGCAAACAGGTATGTTATAAGCTGATAGAAAGCAGAGATAAGAGTGGTGCAGTGTAGTGAATACTTACACGTCTTCAGTGCAAAACCCTATTTCTTCTTCAATTGCTGGCTGGTACTTTTCAACAGTCTTGTTAAATCTTCCAAGAAAAAGGTTGGAAAGAAGTGGCGACAATCGAGGTTTTGGTTTGCGTGCAGGTTTTTGACACGAAGCATGGTGTGGGAAATGATCCAGAAAAATGATTAAAATGAGGATCAAGTATCCAATCCAAGAGGGAATTATCCTCGTATCTCCATTCATCTTCTGATTCAGGTTGCAATAAAATCATGGCTATTATACCTTAAATGGACCCATATAAGAATTTAAAGATCGACAGCCAAGCAACGTCTATCCTTTCTTCGTGAATTGCTCAAAAGAGCGTGAATATCAAAATGGGGTAATTCGTAATCCAGAAAATGTTGATCAAAGTTGATGGATTTGTGAGAAAATGTAGGTGAAAAGCAGAGTATGAGAAAAGAAGGGGATTTAGGTCAAAGGAGGTGATTGTGTTGGAAAGAAAGGATTGAGGATGGATTGGAGTTAGGGTGGAGGAGCATGGTTTTCGGATGAAGAAATGGCGGGGAGTGAGTGATGGAAAGAATGTAGGAATTGATGATGGTGATCTTGATCAGAATCCACAAAATTTAGCCCCTTCGCAAAACGTGAAAGAGCGAAAACGACGCAACCTCCTCGTTATTTTCATTACGAAAACATTCGTTATTTGCATGTTATCTTATATCTTTGCATGTGTAAGAGTGTAAGGTAATGGTAGTTATGTATGTTACTATATTAATTGTTTAGTTACTAGTTATGGGTTAGTTATACAGATATAATGGTTAATTTTGACAGTTATAGATGTCTATCACTACGATATACTTAAGTTGTCGTTAAGTAGTCTGTGTATGATTAATTTGTATCAATCTCGCTTTTTTCATAGTTTTTTATTTGTCACATAAGCATCATATCAGTTTTGACTTCAATCTCTTCTGACCAATAAAAGCCCACAACAACTATTGTACACAAACCGTGGGAGAAGGAAGAGAGACCCTTTACCGGTTTACCAAATAGCGAGAGAAGTCTGAGTGGGTTTATTTTTTCCTTGGCCCATGAGGAGCCCAACAAATTACTTATCTATAAAAAAAATTGAAACAATTAACAAACATGTCTTACAAACCAACGAACGATTGAACGAAGATGTAATAATGATGACATATTCCATCTCCCTTAAACTCCCCCTTGCAAGATCGACCTGCAAAGGAATATGCATATGGAGAATATCAAAAATCATAACAAAACATTGCCAAAATGTAATACGTAGTATTTAATCAAACTAGCAAGTAAAAACGGTACCTACCTCAAATATTTTGTAGTAGTGTATCCATAATACGTTGCAATTCAGGTAAAGCCGTTTTGATATCAAGTCGTTTTAGCGAGAGATCTACAGAGCATGATACTCCAATCTTGACTGTTGAAGCCAGATTATTTTTTTTATATTTTGCATAGCAATTTCATCCCCTTTATAAGCATTAAGAATGTCACCATGGCTGTGACATGGAAGCAAATCTATGAAGACTAAGGTCTTCATTGAACATGTTGTCAGAAGGCCTTTTCCCTGTCATCACCTTCGATGACAATATCTAAAACTGTACACATCTCCAATACTACTCATCTCACCCCTGAGACCATATTCTGCAACCATTCCAAACAATGGTACTTCATCCTCAAAAGATTAAAAGGACATGTTTAAATATTATAACAAAAATCCAGCCAAGAATTAAGGATTTTGGCCTGAAAAATTACTATAAGACCAATCCTCTTAAGGAACTAAATGATGGTGGTATCATGCCTTGAAAGAAGCTATCTTTGAGGGAGAAAGATGATACGAACCACCGCTGGGGGCAGGTTTACCGGCGCAAGAAAGGGGACCGAAGTACAGGAGCTGAAACTGCACGGGGCTGAAGTGATAAAGTCTATTTAGTCTCTAATTAATTATTTATTTATTTAATTAATTAAGTAGGGTAATGCTATTTTTTAGGACTTAAACCTATCGGCTTTTAGCTAGGGTTGGCCACCCATTGTACGTATTCTGATTTCTGATTTTGCGTCCTGGACGTGGGGGAGTTTTCCTGGTTCTCAAATACCAGGCTTATCGTTCAATCCAGCCGACTAACGGGGTGTTAATCCGTCAGTCTTTATCGTACCAATTTGATTCTTATCAAATTGGCATCAGAGCCATACGATTCTGGGCAGGAGGGAAAAAAATCGATGTTACTGTTCACGGCGACACTGTTCATCCGACAACACTGTTCATCCGTCGACGTTATTGTTCACGCCGACTACTGTTAATTCCGGAAAAAAAACGATCAACCATGACGAAGAAGATTTCTGATGTGGATGGTGAGCTGGCTCAACACCGAAAGGAGTCCGGCGAGCGTATTGCGCGATTGGAGGATGACGTAGGTCAATTGAAGGACACCGTGTCCAGCCTACGAACCGAAGCAGAGCAGCGCCATGCAGAATTGATGAAGGCGCTGCTGAATCAATCGCAAGGAGCGAACAAACCACCAATCAAAACAGTCCCGACCGGACCGTCTGTTGATGAGGGACGAAAGGTGGGTTTTGACGATGGTTTTGACTTCGCCGATGAGGAGGAGGTCACGCCGGGTAAACACAAACAGACCTTCAACGCAGGTAATGTTTTTTTTGAAAAAGAGGGAACATCCAATGAGGGGACGAAGTGGTCACCTTGGGGGCAGAAATCGGGTATAGGGTCGGGGATTGGAGGCGATCGAATGGGGCCGACGGGGGTGGATTACCGTTTACGGAAACTAAAAATGCTGTTGTTTGATGGAGAGGATGCTGGGGGTGGATTTATAAAATGGAAAGGTTTTTTGATGTTCAAAACTTTGTTACTACGGGGGAACGGTTACGAGCTGCTGTACTCTGTATGGAAGGGGCTGCGCTGTCGTGGTATAGATGGATTGATGCCCGGCATCCGTTCCGCAGCTGGGAATCATTGAAAGGCCGGGTGTTGGATCGTTTCCAGCCAACGCAAGACGGGGATTTACATGAGCAGTTTCTTTCCATTAAACAGGAAGGAACCGCCCGTGAATACGTAACTTTATTTGAATCATTGGCGGCTCAATTGCATGGGTTATCAGAAAAGGTGTTGGAGAGTACTTTTATGAAAGGTTTGAGACCGGATTTACGCACGGCTGTTAGGGTGTTATACCCCGTAGACTTGTACCAGGCTATGAAATTAGCCATTGTGATTGATGAAAACCGCTCGGGAGGTACTGGGGAACAATGGAAAGGGGGTATGAAGGGGCAGCCCACGAAATCGATGACCGGTAGTATACGGGCAGCCACGAACCCGTCAACAGCTGGGCCACGGCCCATCACCGGAACAGGTAAACCATCGTTTAAACATCTGACCGAGGCTGAGATGGCTAAAAAAAATCGAAAGGGTTATGTTTTCGTTGTCATGGTAAGTTCGGACCCGGACATCGGTGCCCAGAAAAAACTCTACAGGTGATTGTGATACAGGATGGGATAGTCGAGGATGAAGGGGATGAATCGCATACAGAGGGGCATGCACACTTGGACTCGGTCGAGGTGTCTGCCCATTCGGTAGCGGGAATAAATCAGCCACATACTATGAAGATTCGGGGTAGCATTGGAAGTACCGAGGTAGTGGTTTTGATCGATAGTGGGGCAACCCACAATTTCTTGTCTATTAAACTACTTAAACCATTGGGTCTGAGGGTGAGTGGGAACCGTACAACGGGCATTACATTGGGTAACGGGTGCAAGGACAAGAGTATTGGTATTTGTAAAGGAGTAGAGCTGATGTTACAGGGGATTCGAGTGGTCGATGATTTTTATCCGTTGGAACTTGGAAGTACAGATGTCATTTTGGGAATTAAGTGGTTGCGGGAATTGGGCGATACACGGGTGAACTGGAGGGAATTGACCATGTCCTTTCAGCAGGGAGAGCAGCGAGTCATACTTCGAGGTGAACCGGGGTTGAGACGGAGCGAGGCTACCTTGCGCTCCATTGTTCGGGCCCTTCCGGAACTGACCGAGGGGTATCTGGTCACGCTGAACACTTTGATAGAAACCACCGTTCCGACATCACAGGTGCACCCGGCACTCGATGACTTACTAACTTGTTATTCGGATGTGTTTTCCATGCATGCAGGTTTACCTCCCCGGCGTGACCACGAGCATACTATTGTCCTTAAAAGCGGATCCGAACCGATTAGTGTTCGACCTTATCGGTACCCCCAGTTTTAGAAAGATGAGATCGAAAAATTGGTTGGTGAGATGATCCAAGCTGGGATTATACGACTGAGCACCAGCCCAGTTTTATTGGTAAAAAAGAAAGATGGTAGCTGGCGTTTCTGTGTGGATTATCGTGCCCTAAACAAATCCACCGTCTTGGATAAATTTCCAATTCCCGTGATTGATGAGTTATTGGACGAACTAAATGGAGCAACCATATTTAGCAAGATAGATCTGAAGTCGGGATATCACCAAATTCGCATGAAGGAGACCGATATCCCCAAGACCGCATTCCGGACTCACGAGGGACACTACGAATTTTTGGTTATGCCATTCGGCTTGACCAACGCCCCCTCTACATTCCAGTCTTTAATGAATCGGGTATTTCGTTCATATATCAGAAAATTTGTGTTAGTATTTTTTGATGATATCTTGATTTACAGCAAGAGCATGGAACAACACCATCAGCATCTGGCAGTGGTATTTGATTGTTTGCGGGCCGAGAGATTGTATTGCAACAGGAAAAAATGTATTTTTGGTCAGGATAGGGTGGAATATTTAGGTCACATCGTTACGAAAGACGGGGTAATGGCCGACCCGTCCAAGATTACAGCCATGACGGAATGGCCATTACCGAGAAACCTGCGGGGATTGAGGGGTTTCTTGGGACTTACCGGGTATTACCGCAAATTTGTGCAAGGTTATGGAAAAATAGCGAGGCCTTTGACTGATTTGTTAAAAAAGGACAGCTTCCATTGGTCAGACGAAGCTACTTGTGCTTTCAGGGAATTACAAGGGGTTATGACTAGAGTACCCGTTCTAGCTTTACCCGATTTTTCCAAGTCTTTTACAATCGAGACTGATGCATCGGGACACGGGTTGGGGGCGGTTCTCATGCAGGAGGGTCGACCGATCGAGTTTTTCAGTCAGGTGTTGGGGCAGCGGGCGCAACTGAAATCGGTGTATGAAAGAGAACTGATGGCAATTGTATTGGCAGTCCAAAAATGGAGACCGTACTGGGACGATCGTTCACTGTGATTACCGATCAGAAAAGTTTGAAATACTTGCTGGAACAGCGAACCGTGTCTGGGGACAACCAGAAATGGCTCGCTAAACTATCGGGATATGAGTTTGAAATATTGTATCGGCCGGGTAAAGAAAATGGTGCGGCTGATGCGCTATCGCGCCGGGGGGAGGCCGAGGTGTCGGAATTATCGGCACCAGTTGTGACTGCTTATGATGATTTGTTACGCGCTCTACGGGTTGACTCCGAAATTATTGCCCTTCGTGAACGCTTGAAGGAGACACCGGTCGAGGGGTATTCTGTTGAGAATGACGTGATACGGTATAACGGTCGGTTGGTACTACCGCGTTCATCGACTTGGATCCCAAAATTATTCTTGGAGTTACATGGGGGTGCAGTTGGTGGGCATGGTGGGGTACAAAAGACATACCACCGCATGTCGACGGAATTTTACTGGGTAGGTATGAGGAGGGATGTTGCGAAAATGGTGGCCGAATGTAGTACTTGTCAGCGTAGTAAATACTCGAATTTGTCGCCAGCCGGTTTGCTACAACCTTTGGAGTTACCAGCACGTATTTGGGAGGATTTGACCATGGATTTCATCGAGGGGCTACCAAAATCTGAGGGGTATAGTGTGATCTTGGTGGTAGTCGACAGACTAAGTAAGTCGGCACATTTCGTTCCACTGAAGCGTCCGTTCACAGCGGCTTCGGTCGCCACAGTTTTTGTGCGAGAAATAGTTCGTTTACATGGGGTGCCTCAGTCGATAATCTCTGATCGGGATAAGGTCTTCATTAGTCATTTTTGGCGGGAGATATTTCGGTACCAAGGTACGTTGCTGAAACGTAGCACAACTTACCATCCTCAAACGGATGGTCAAACGGAAGTGGTGAACCGTAGCGTGAAAACTTATTTGCGTTGTTTTGCTTCATCCCAGCCTAAGGCATGGGTGAAATGGTTACCCTGGGCGGAATATTGGTATAACACCTCTTACCACACTGGGTTACGGATGACACCATTTAAGGTTCTGTATGGTCGCGACCCTCCCTCATTGTTGCGTTATGATAAGGGGAAGGCGGTCACGTTTGAGGTGGATCGATACTTGCTAGAGCGAGATCTGGTATTGGAAGAGTTAAGGGTTCAGTTACTTCGTGCTCAACAGTTGATGAAAGAACAGGCGGATGAGAAGCGTCGAGATGTTAACTTTGTTGTTGGGGACTTGGTTTTTCTGAAGTTACGACCGTATCGACAAGGGTCGGTGGTGAAGCGGGGAAATGAGAAACTTGCACCACGCTACTACGGTCCCTTTGAGGTTCTTGAAAAAATTGGTCGAGTGGCTTACAAGTTGAAGTTACCGGCGACGAGCACTATTCACCCCGTCTTCCATGTCTCTCAGTTAAAACAAGTGGTGGGAACGCATGTGGATAATCCGGTTCTACCCGAGGGTATCGTGAATGGACACGTCCATGAGCCGCTGGAGCTGTTGGGGTCGCGTGAAGTGGGCGGTAGCCGGGAGGTGTTGGTTCGTTGGGAGGGCTTACCCGAGTCTGAAGCTACATGGGAATCATATGATCTGATGCAGCAACAGTTTCCTTCATTTCACCTTGAGGACAAGGTGAGTTTTCGAGGGCGGGGTGATGATACGAACCACCGCTGGGGGCAGGTTTACCGGCGCAAGAAAGGGGACCGAAGTACAGGAGCTGAAACTGCACGGGGCTGAAGTGATAAAGTCTATTTAGTCTCTAATTAATTATTTATTTATTTAATTAATTAAGTAGGGTAATGCTATTTTTTAGGAGTTAAACCTATCGGCTTTTAGCTAGGGTTGGCCACCCATTGTACGTATTCTGATTTCTGATTTTGCGACCTGGACGTGGGGGAGTTTTCCTGGTTCTCAAATACCAGGCTTATCGTTCAATCCAGCCGACTAACGGGGTGTTAATCCGTCAGTCTTTATCGTACCAATTTGATTCTTATCAAAAGACTAACACAACCTTCAAGCTGCTAGGAATGTTACCTAATAACCACTAAACTCCTAGAGCAGGCCAAAATGTCTAATTGTAATCCATGTTGCACACCTGTAGAAACATAGATCAAACTAGATTCATTGGGCCCATTTGTTGCTGCCCTTGCTCTTTATTGGAGTTTGGTAGATGCACTACAATATCTTCTTACCTTATGGCTTATGGCCCACTGGTCCACTATGTAGCATACCATGTTACCTATTTTGTATCCTTATTTATGTTGCCAATCAATTCATATTGTTCATATTTGCTTACTTCATTTTCTTCAATTTAATTTCATATATGTTTCAATTCAATTTAAATGTTTACCAAGAAGCTTCCTTCAACTTTTGACATATTCTCCTCTGAGTTATTTTGTGAAGTATCAACTGATTATGACTCATATTAATATAGCAAATTTGAAAAGTATCAGCTGAGGTATAAGATTTGAAATAAGAAAACATACTCTTCAACTATTTAGACAAAAGGATTGGTGTTCTGGTGAGCTTACAAATTCAACCCGTCCTTAAAAACCGTTTTCTTTCCCGGTTCTCGGTTCAACCAATTGAACCCAATGGTCCGGAACGATTTTCAAAATGGTGCATAGATAAATTGCTTATAAATACAACAATATACTAGATAAATTGTAAATTCAAAATTACTTTTTGCTCAACCATCTGAAACCTTATACTTAAGTCACAAGCTATTTTATACCTGAAAACATATAATTTACTATATAATTAGTGATCAACCATTTAATCATGTTGGGTATCAAATATTATGATTTTTAGAAACAAAAAGGCTTACTTTAAGTGGTACTTAATCATGAAATGCAGGTATCCCCAGTTCCCCACTACTGCTTAATGGGGTAGGAAATGATATGATATCAACCAAGCTACCCTTTGCTTGAGGGGATGTATCCACTTGGTGGGTTTTAATCAATTTCCCTTCTATGGTATCTCTATCACCATCAACCATGGTATCTAATACTTTCTGCTTTCAGAAATTATATAAACACTCAATAATATCAATAAAAGATCCATAAGAGTTTATAATTGTTATATGATCATTGCTAATTAATCTATCAGTAAATTACATAAAAATATTATGAAAAAAGAAGCCAAATTAGCACTCAACTTCATATTTTGCCAAATTTAGATGGGATCAATACTCAACCAAAGTGCCTTTCAAAAATTAGAAAAAGAATACTCAACCAAAGTGCTCAATCATTATCAAACTCCCCTAACCACAATCTTTTTATCACGTCTACTCTCCATCATTCGATTTCGATGTCTTAATCAATCATGGGTGTTTGACTCTTTATACTTGAACCGCGTGTGGCACACATGGCGTATCGGTTAATACCAAGGACAAATCTTTTACTAAAAAGAGAAAACAACAAATGTTCAGACACATATATATGAAGAAGGTAGGCGAAATGCATTTCCCACTTCTTTTACGTGTCATTTTAGGATATTGTAAAGTGTACTCGTGGATTTCTACTTAGTACATTCGGTGTGCCTATCCCGTTTACCTTGTAAAGGTTCTTTTAATCATGCTAAAAAGATGTTCGTACAATTTCGTACCAAATTTAAAACTTTAACAGAACATAAAATGAGAAAAAGTCCCCACAAATCAAATTCAAAGTAGCACACAAACTTCCAATTACTTAGTATCCCCATGCCTTCATCTCTCTCTCTCTCTCTCTCTCTCTCTCATGTATGTATGTATAGTTTTGTATATAAGATATAAGCTTTACATCTAGACACTATTTATAAATCTCTCCAACTTGCCTACCATCAACACAAATATTTCCCTATTTTCCCCTCCTCTTTATCCCTGCTAGAAGCACATCTGCCTATACATACATATACAAGACGATGCAAGTGAAGATTGTGAAAACATGGCTCAAAAAGAGGAGACGCGACAGAGGAATTGTACCATGGTTAAGCTGTGAAAGATGGTGGCCATGGATAATGAACCTGAAATCAGCATCAGCATCATCATCCACGCATGAAGATGATGATGAAGACAACATTCCAAGGGATGTCCCAAAGGGTCATTTAGTTGTCTATGTAGGTCAAAATCAAAGCAGGTTTGTCATCAATCTCAAATTACTAAAAAACCCTTTGTTCAATGCCTTGTTGGATCAAGCCCAAGAAGAATACGACTTCAATGCTGGTTCAAGACTCTGTATCCCCTGCAATGAAGAAGTTTTCCATAGTGTGCTTCACCGCGATGATCAAAGATTCATTCCCTGCATATGAATCTTAAGGGGACTTTTTACAAGATTTAAAGATTAGTGTAAAGTATGCAAGATAATGGAACCACGTTTCTCAAGGGGTTCATAATACAGAATACAGATTCAGTCATTGATCATTTTGGATTACATACAGACTGAGATTCCTTAATACATAAATCCAGTAAAGACAATTAGATGTAAATTGAAGGTATATAAACTTTATGTTATTGAGATTGCGTAAACTTCAAAACAAAACGACAAAATCTACTTTTAAATCGCAACAAATATGTTTACAGTTATAATCACAAGGTTGAACAACTTTATTGACTTACATTTGGTCAAGTCAGCAGTATTCTTGAATGAAGTCCATCCAAGTGCAGCAGTTCTCAGATTAAATCATAATGGTTCAAGAATTCAAATGGTACCATTCTAACAAAAATCATAATGATCAAATAACAAATAATTCTAGGACAGCACAGTATTGTTTGAAATATGTAATCTAAAACAGAACATGTCGTATTATTTAGCATTGCTGTTAACTTGGTTTGTTTGTTATTTATAGAGTTTTAGCTTGAGGTTGGATGTGGCTTGTAGCAGAAAGCATAAGGACTAAATTTTGTGTTGCAAAATGGAGGGTTTATGTGGAAAGTGGAAACAAAGAATGTAGCTGTGCCTTCTTTCTTCTTTAATTGGGTTTTGACGGTAATTGATGAGAGGAGAAAAAGAAGACTCTCTAAAATACTCATTTCATTGTTTGCTGTTGTTTTGTTGTTCATTAATTTAGTGTGCAGATTCAAAAGCTTCTTGGGTCTGTAATTAGAGGTTTGTTTTGGTTGTTTTTTTAACAAAATAAACAGAAACTTGTTAGATTTACCAAGCTAAGATAAAAGAAAGTGAAGTACATGTATTATCATTTACTGTGATTCCTAACAAGTTCACATCATCTAACATTGGTAAATGCCAAGTCATATATGTTGAAACACATTTACAAAAAGTAAATGCTAAAATATTACCGTTTCATTAAGCGATCTTTTGCAAATTTGAACATCAACTATCATCTAACATCTGCTAGCATGGTTTCAAGCTCTCTTTGACCAAAAGGCACTCCATTAGAGCTAGCATATATGGACTTCACAGAGAAGTAATACATGATCCATGCCACCATAAAGTAAACCTCCATAAAAGACTGAATAGTAGAAGCAACAAAATCGCCAAATATATAAGTAAGTATGTGTCTCGCAAATGACCCGCAAACAATACCTTCAAAACATTTGAGATTGATGGCAGGATGAATCATTAACGACAACAAGTGACACCCTTCTTTGATTACTTCTTTTCCAGTCTTTCTTGAATCCACCATAGCCACCCAAGCATCCACAGCAAAAACAAAAGACATAAGCATGTCTAACAAGAACCATGATAACAGAAAACCATAGATCTCCTTTTCAAATCCTTTAACCCAAGGGGAGACTATTGAAAATGGCATAAACTTCAACCTAACAAATATCTTGAATATTGAATACTGATCCTCAATCTCTCCAAAAGACCAAACACCCAATAGTTGAGTCCATGCATCCCTGACTACCCATTTCATTACAATGAATCCAGACAATCTTTTCAAGCCCAAAATCGCGCCTTTCTCAAAAGCTGTGCGAAACGATATGGAATTTTTCAATAAATGGTTCACAACCAGCACAAATACAACCCCATGAACCCAAGTATGAGTGGAAACAAATCCTAGAATCATAAATCCATATGAAGCAGATAAAGCACCAATAAGAGAGAATAATGCAGTCAATTCATGGTGTTCGAGGTCAAACATCATCAAGAAGAACTCTAAATCAGCTTTACTTTCAGCCTTCCCAGCATCAATTGTTGCAGAATCATTGCTGTTATTAATCACAGCATTTTCTTCTTTCTTAATGACCTCAATTGATTTGAAAGACATCTTAACACTCGAACGCATAATTTCCGATACCCTAATTCCGTTATCGGATATAAAATTGGAGAACCCCAATTGGGGATCGAAGGAGTCCAATATGAATGAGGTGGCATTTAGTTGGGGTTTTGGGAAATTTCCGAAAAATCGGTGATCGAGTTCTTCGTCCCCCGCGAAGAAATCGTCGTCTAATGTCCCAACGCGGGTGAGCTGAAGAAAGGGGCGGCGGCGTTGGCGATGGCGGGTGGTGGTCGTGGTGTTGGGATTTGCGGGGAGTTCAACTCGAGAGATGAGCGATTCAATGGAAGGGTCGTTATCGATGAAGGTAGTAAGTAAACGAGTGACCCTTTCGACATTAATACGCATACAAAGCAAAAGGAAAGCAAGAACGAGAAACATACGGAGGTGGTTGTGGATGGAGAAGATGGCGTTGGTTTGTTTGAGGATTTGGGTGGTGGTCCGGAGGTCAAGTAAGCGCGGCTGCGACGGCGGCGGAGGATGGTCGGTCATTGCGTTGGGTTTTTCCGATGAATGAGTAATGGATCTTGATTTTGTATAATTTGGTCAAAAATTCACGTTAGATGTGCATATCGATGAACAATGATTTGGTCAAATTTGTTCGAGATTATTATTAAACTTATCTTGAACTCCCAAAGTCTTTGATCGTCTCCGACGGCGACTTGTAATTTCTTGATAAATTTTACGAAATGAACATTTAATAGCATGATTTTTTGGTTTGGTGGGTCTTTATATGGAAGTGCAATGCAAATGATTTTTGACAAATATACATGTAACAATTAATGCATGATCTCAAGTTGTTACTCCACAAAAAAACTAGTTGTGTATTACCAAAAATATGTAGTATTTTTTTTTTTTTGAAAAGCAAAGTAATACCATTACCAACCAATCATGAGCTGCAGAGTCAATACAACAAACTTCATATTACACCAAAATCAGAATTTAAAAACTAACAGTTCTGTAAGCCAATCAATAGAGACCAACCAAAGATGCATGCTTCTGTTCCTTGATCTGAAATTTATAAATTCAAAAATTCAATGGACCCATTAACCAGTGCACATGAGCCTGCTTTGTTCCCTCCACGATGCCAAAGCCAAAAAAATGTTTGTTGCTGAAACAATGTAAATTCTGAATGTAATGCTTTCTTTTTTCCTTCAAACACAAGGTAATTTCGATTTCTCCATATTAAAAACAGAAAATACCATATCAATGCCATCCAATAATTCTTTGACTTTTCCTTCCATCCACTAAGCCCCTCATCATTCAACAATTCTAACAAAGAGACCTCATTTTGCCTTTAATAACCCCACCACTTAAAGACTTTATCCCATATTTCCCGAACCTCCGAGCATTCCACTAAGGCATGATCGATACTTTCGATTTTGTTCTCACATCTTGGACATAGAACCGTATCCAAATCTATACCTCTCTCATCCAGCTTCGATCTTACAGGTATCTTCCCGTGCCTAAGCCGCCAAACAAATATCCCTACTTTTCTTGGAACCAATTTACTCCATTTTGTGTGAGGCGCATTTGGGTCAGATTTTAGGAATTTATCATCTATTATACCTCTTAAAGCCTTTACCGTAAAAGTATCTTCAATGCTCATCCATCATTTAGCCGAGTCTTCCTTCCCTTCAATTGGCCTACAATCCCCTAATTTAGTCATTAATCTGTTCAATTCCCCTGATTCCCTGCCTCGAATTGGTCTTGTCCAAACCCACTTCCAAATCCATCGACCATCTTCAACGCTGCCTTTATCTCTGACCATGATTTGTTTGTTTGGTTCTAACCTGTATAATCTTATACATAAGAGAAGATTACTATGTGTTGGATGAGATCGAATGAAGCGTTAAATCGAAAGCATGTGTTGTCTAATAGAAACAACTTTACGTAATAGAGAGAATTGAAATATTAAATGGTGGTTGTATGTGTTAAAAAATTTTAGTTTAATACAAAAGATATAGTTAAATTTGGAAAACAAGGTGGTATAGAGTGCATGATTGTTCAAGTCTTAAATTCAAAATTCCTATGGGTCATATAGGTTGTGCATCCTTGCGCGGTTCTAGGACAACGTCATGAAACCTAAACGAAAATGCAGAGTGGTAATGTATCTCAAAAAAACTGCGAGAGGTAGCATGTGCTTACGACAGAAGCTCACCAATTAAAGTTGTCACTATCATTGACATTAATCTACTAGAGCTTCAACTGTTGTCTATGTGCTAAGTCACCTCTTTGTTCAACACATGTTGCTGTCACCGACCCTTGTGCATAATTGTTTCTAACTAACATTAACCATTTGAAAGAATGCGCATAACCAACTTTAATGGATATTGGATCCATAAATAACCATTTTAGGTGATCCAATGTGCGGTGGTGTACTAATAAAGATTAAGATAAATATGATTATGCTAATTATCTGCATGGTTAGAATGTTAGATTGTGAAGCATGTCAATTGTCAAAAGTGTATATAATGTATGTAAAATACATATGGCGAGTATGAAATGTATACCCATGCATAAGGGAAGAATATAAATATGTCAAATGACATATTTATCTCTAGAGCATGTTGTATGTAAAGCACGTGTATTTGGGTTTCATGACATGAACTTATAAAGAATGCTCGGAACAAAGGAATTGACAAAATTCCGATCATATACCTGTTATGTCACGTGGGTTGAATTTACGCGTAACAATAAAAATGTGCTCTATTCAAGGTAGAGTAATAAGGATATGTATGAATAGACGCTTCAATAGTGTGTGACCGAACGTTTGTCTATGAAAATGGGTTGCGTGGTTCATGTATTGGTATGACATTTCACAGTGATATCATAAAAATTAGCATGCATATATGTGGAAATCCAATATGCATTATATATATATATATATATATATATATATATATATATATATATATATATATATATATATATATATATATATAGGGTAAGGATACACATAGAGTCCTTCTTAAACATAGAACCTAAAGAACCACTTTAGAGGATGACACGTGGCATGTTGATTGGAGGGCAAAACTGGAAAATTAAAAACAAAACCCACGCGCCTCTTTCTACATATTCCAGCCAACAAAGATTTTTGAAAAAAAAAACCTCAATTTTTAAATGATCATAAGTCGTTCGTTTTTTAGAGTTTAAGCAAGATAATTATATCATTAGATTCGGTTTTTCATCCTCTTTCAAACTAGATCAGACTTGATATATTTCTGAAACTTTTTTTTTTGAAAATGCAAAGTTTGCATTTTGAGCTGGGTTTCATTCCAAAATACAAAATGCAAAAACCAAAAATGCAAAGCAACAAACAACAATCTGAAAATGCAAAACAACAATATTTTCACATAACTGGAAATGCAAAAACCAAATCAATCACTGAAAATGCAAACAAACAACAAACTAAAAAATACACTTGGAAATGCAAAAACCAGAGATAATACATAATTACAACATATCATGTACGAAAATGCAAACACCAAATCTATCACTGAAAATGCAAACAAGAACAAACTGAAAAATACACTTGGAAATGCAAAAACCAGAGATGATACATAATTACAACATATCAAGTACGAAAATGCAAAGCCTCAAAAGGAACTCAAACAGCAGTAGCTTTTTTACAACAAACAAAATATTTGCATTTTCAAAATTACACATGAACATAACATATCAAGGACGAAAATGCAGATCAAAGTACCAATTAGAATAAACAAAATGCAAAATTGTGTAACTTAAAATGCAAACAAGAAACACAAACACTATTGATAAATGAAAATGCAAATACAATTTATAAACAAAAGGAATTCAAGCAGTAGTTGCATTTTTACATAAGAAAAATATTTGCATTTTTAAAATTATACATAAAATCAGCATATCAAAAACGAAAAATGCAGAAACTTAGCAAATAAAGAACGAATATGCTTAAACCCAACATATCAAAACTTTTCAAGCTGCAATTTCAAAACTGCTTGAAAATGCAATTTCAAGCTACAATTTCAAAACTGCTTGAAAATGCAATTTCGAAAATGCAAAATGCAAAATTGAAGAATGTAAACTGCAATTTCGCAAATGCAAGTGAAACTAAATTGAAAAAAAAACAAAAGTAGAGATCGCTGTTGAAAATGCAACACGGATGAAAATACAAAATGCAAACATTCATATGCGAAACCAATATGATACATAATCAAAACGCAAAAGAAATACCCATAATTGAAAATGCAAACAACAAAGATAATACATCATTCTTATTGTTATTAACTAGATATACACATGAGTAAAAAATAAACATGTAAACAATATCTAACTGAAAATGCAACCCAAACACAAAGTATTTACCTACCAATATTATACAAAAACATATGATACAAAAAGAATCCTGGTGTTGAGTTCATAAAAAAGGGAATAACAAAGTGAACTTAATGGTATTTTTTTTGTTAAAAATCGAAAACATGACATAGTTATGATCATTAGAAGGATTAATGGGGTTTTTTAAAATAAAAATATGAAAACTTGATTTGAGCTGGAGGGGTAGGCATGAACAAATTAAAATTTTGGGGTTGTATTTTTCATTGATTCAGATTTTTGCATCTCCATGACCTGCATCATTGATTTTTGCATCTCAATGACTTGCATTTTCAAAAGCAAAACTCAGTTTTGAATGAAACCCAGTTCAAAATGCAAAACTTTGCATTTTCAAAAATAAAAGTTTCAGAAATATATCAAGCCTGGTCTAGTTTGAAAGAGGACGAAAAACTGAATCTAATGATATAATTTTCTTGCTTAAACTCTAAAAAACGAACAAGTTATGATCATTTAAAGATTGAGGGTTTTTTTTTTAAACTTGTTGCATGGAGAATTGAATGAGCTGGAGGGGGAGGCGTGAACAATTTGAAGTAAGTAAGGAATTTTTGTTTAGTTCCTAAATTGCCCCCTAATGAATGTTTGATTACTTGATAAGTGGGTTTTTTGATTTAAAATTCAGATTTAATGACAGCCCTTGATCTCTATAATCTAATGGTCCATAATGGTCCTATGTTTAAATAATGGTTATATATATATATATATATATATATATATATATATATATATATATAGGGGTGGGTTCTTGTAAGATGTAAATTATTGTAAGATGCAATCTGGACCATTCATTTTTCATCTGATCTTCAATTTATAGCAGGTTTTTATTTCTATAATTAATTTAATAAAAATGGCAGTTAAGGGTAATTTTGACTTTTTATAAATCCCTAAAATTAAGATATTGTCATTTTTATATTTCCATCCTCTACACCAAAACGTAAATATGTTTGAAAATTTGATGAAAATTCTTACCAATTTAATAAAAAAGAACATTCATCTGAAAAAGAGAATCGCCATTTTCAAAAAAATACAAAGCTTTCTAGCAGTAATCATTATTCTATCTTTTCCCTACAACTTTCACTCACAAACAAGAAGCAAATCCATAATTGATGTATATATCTTAGTTGATATACATATAAATCGATGTATAAAAGTACAGAGTGATAACAAACAACAATCATCAAAATCAATAGACATAATCTTATTGAATCAATAATGATGAAATAAAATAAAACTGATGAATATATGCTTGCTATAGAGAGCAGTTATCTTAATAAACAATACAAACAATCCTAAAAAGTATATGCTGATGAATCATTTAAAAAAACTAGACTTGGATAAGAATACAAAATACATTCATCAACTCAAAATTCGTTTTTGCAGCAGTGGAGTGAAAAAAGAATATAATTCAGCTTTAAAAAATCGATGACAGCCATGGAAGGTGGTGATCATATCAGAAAAAAAAATGAAATAACCCAACCTCGCCTCTTCAGATCTGATGAAGAGTCCTTCTTCAAAACAAAAATCGTGACTTTCGTACACAAAATCGAAGCCATTCTTTAGATCTGATGCAAGCTAACATCGATTGTAACATCGGTGGTGGTGGCGGTGTGGGTACTTGAGCCCGACGGTGACGATTCAGGTTTAGGACTTCATGACGCGATAAAAACAGGGGCGGCGTTCGGAGCAGCGGAAATGGTGGCCGTTATAATGCGACGAGAACAGAGGTAGCGAATGGGGCGGTGCCATGGTCAACGACCTGAGAGGTTAGGGTTACATAGCGGCGGCGGCGGTTTAGGGTTACAGAGCAGCGGCGGTGACGGTTTAAGGTTACATAGCGGCGGCGGTGGTTTAGGGCTACAGAGCGGCGATAGAGGTGTTCAGGGTTTGGTCGAAGTCAGTGTTCAGGCTTTGTCGGCGACGGCGTTCACAGGGTTGCTAGGCGGAGATGAATTAGCGTTGCAGAGGAGGCTTAGGTTTTCAAGCATGCTTCTCGTGAACTGAATATATGGGAAAGGATGGATTATATTAAAGGCATTAATTCATATAATTAAGGAAAAAGGAAAAAATATATAAATTACCAATAATACCCTTATCTCATTTGTGCCACATGTCATTATCCCCTTACATCTTACACATCTTATTTTATTTTGCATCTTATTTGATCATAACTATATATATATATATATATATATATATATATATATATATATATATATATATATATATGTATATATATAGAATCAGTGCCTCCCTTATATTCGGTGCCTCCCCCACGTTCACATTCACGATCTGCCTCCCCCATTACCCTCAAGAAAACCCTAAAATATCGCCGTCGCACACCTCGTCTCCGCCGCACACCTCGTCGCCGCCGCACACCTCGTCGTCGCCGCACACACTGTCGACACCGCACAGTATCATCGCCTTGAGCGGCGCCTTTTTTATATATCGCAACCCCTGTAGATGCACAAATATCTCTCGTCGCCAAGAATGAACCGACTCGGACCCTTCGCCGTTGCTGTTTTGCTTATCGTCGTTGCTGTTTTGCTTATCGCCGTTGCTGATTTCCTTTGCGCATCCACTAGTTTGCGCAGTCCCGTCGTTGGTTGCGATGCATCCTTCATCTCGTCACAGGACCACCGTCGCTGTTCCGTCACTCCCTCTGCACCAGCGCCGCCGCTGCATCAAGGCAGAATCAAGACTAAACCATAAATGATTTGTGCATCGCCGCCTTTCATCGGTCCATTTGTGTCTTGTGCATCAGATTTACCTTAAAGTATGTATTTTTTATTCTGTGCTTCAAATGGGTGTCATTTGTGCATTTACTGTAATATGTGAATCAAATGATATATCTTTTGATTGGTTTTACTAGTGCATCAAGGATCTCAGTTTCGTGCATCAGGGGTTTTTGGTTGTACATCAAGATTTTAGGGCTATTATTTTGGTTTTTAATTGTGCATCAGGAGTAGGGTTTTTTTTTTTTGTTTTGATCTGAGAAGGTGATCGGAAAAGCAGACAGGAGAAGGAGAAGCGATGGGGGGTGGTGGTGGATAACGAAAGTGGGTTTGGGTGCTTTTGTTACTTTTACTAATATACCCTTTTTTATTTTATTTAATTTCGAATTTTTTGTATTTTTTTTTTTTTTACTTTTTAATCTTGACTATTGGTTGATCCAATGGTTATTATTTATCCTTACTTTTTGTACCTTAAAATTCTTTTTACAATATCCCTACCCTATATATATATATATAAATTGGATCAATAATGAACCATGTGTTAAACAAAAAACCTAAAGAACCAATCTGAACCATTGGATCATCAAAATTAATGGATGAGATTTAACGATGACAAAACTGTAATTATGATGTATTAATATAGGAAGAAAAGGACAAACATGGAAAATCCCCCTCCAATACCCCACGATTTTTTTTAAAAACCACAAAAACTTTAAATTGTCATAACTTTTTAAGTTTTGTGAATTTAAACAAAAAAATTATATCAATCTTTTAGTTTTTTAATCCTCTTTCAAACAAGATCACTCTTCTTATATTTTTCTAAATTTTTTTTGAACATGAAATTTTTGTTTGCATTTTGGGCAGTATGTAGTGTTTTGTACGAATTTTGCATTTTAGGTTTAAATGTGTAATTTTGCATTTTAGACTACATTTTCATTGAATCATGTTGGATTTGCATTTTGCATTTTCATGATTTTTGCATTTTGGAAGCATCTAGATGAACCATGTGTTAAACAAAAAACCTAAAGAACCAATCTGGACCATTGGATCATCAAAATTAATGGATGAGATTTAACGATGACAAAACTGTAATTATGATGTATTAATATAGGAAGAAAAGGGCAAACATGGAAAATCCCCCTCCAATACCCCACGATTTTTTTTAAAAACCACAAAAACTTTAAATTGTCATAACTTTTTAAGTTTTGTGAATTTAAACAAAAAAATTATATCAATCTTTTAGTTTTTTAATCCTCTTTCAAACAAGATCACTCTTCTTATATTTTTCTAAATTTTTTTTGAACATGGTTTTTGTTTGCATTTTGGGCAGTATGTAGTGTTTTGTACGAATTTTGCATTTTAGGTTTAAATGTGTAATTTTGCATTTTAGACTACATTTTCATTGAATCATGTTGGATTTGCATTTTGTATTTTCATGATTTTTGCATTTTGGAAGCATCTAGATGACCTGCATATTTATATTTTGCGTTTCGCATTTTGCATTTAGAATGAACCCAGCTCAAAATGCAAACTTTGCATTTAAAAAAAATTCAGAAATATATCAAGTCTGGTCTTGTTTGAAAGAGGACGAAAAACTGAATCTAAGGATATACTTTTTTTTGCAAAATTCTTAAAAACGAATAAGTTATGATCATTTAAAGTTGAGTGAGGTTTTTTTATTTATAAAGTTGATTTTTTTTTGTTATCCAATTTTGCCCTTAATCAAAGTGTCATGTGTCATTACCAGGATGGTTCTTTAGGTTCTATGTTTAAGGGAGGTTCTATACATAACCTCACCATATATATATACTACTATATAAAGCATTCAACACTCTCTCCTCTTACTCTTAAAACTTCTTAAAATTCAATCAACAATAGATCTTCACCCTTCTTTTTAACTAAATTAATCTCATCCACACAATCTTTAACCATTTAATTTCCTAATTTACTTTAATTTTTTATTTATTTTAAATATATTCTCCCACTAATACATAATTTCTAAAATCTTATTAACTTCTCTCTCCTTATTTTATAAATATAAATCTTTTTTCTTAATTTAATGTTTTTTAGAATTTATTTTTAAAATTAATAAATAACTGATACAAATCTTATAATATTGTTAAAAGAAAAGTCCCTTTCCTAAAAATTCTCCACCAATCACAACCCTTGATTTTTTTTAAAAAAATTGCGTCATAATTGAAAATTTTCCTTAAGGTTTCTTGGATTAGGAAGGGGTGGAATATAAATTGTTAAGGGGGTAGTATGAAATATGTGAGAGAGTTTTAATAAAATTGTATATTAATGTAATTAATTATATGTTGTTTAAAAATTATGTTTAATAACTTCAAATATATTTTGTTTTGAGAAAAAATAATTATATATTTGTAATCGTCTCATTTTTATCTACGTTTTGATATAAATTTTATCGGAATATGAGGTTTTTAAAAAAATTAGTACAATTTAATTATTTTATCAACATGTAAGTAGTTATTGTACATTTTATTCTTCTTTTATAGTTATTCATTCTACATAATATAGTCGATATAATCACTGATTTCTTGGTATTTCAATAAAAAGAATAAAAAATATACTATAATTAATGGTTAGTAGCATAAAGTTGTTTACAAAACTACCACTATCGTTAGAGCTTTTTAAAATTAATTGTTAGTTGTGAGTAAATTACCCTTCATAATTACTCGTTAGTGAAACAACTGTCATGATAGTGGGTTTTGTAACTACACATACAACTTGAAATTTTATATAAAATTTTTAAGTGTCTAAGTTTTCTTATTTTTTAACTAATAACTTGATACATAAAATAAAAGTTATTATTACATGGATATTTGAATTCAGTGAGATCTCGTGTTTTCAATTATATTTAATTGAATAATAAATTACACTTAAGTGATTTACGTATGTATAGACATAATCTATTTTATGTTAGAATCTTATTTTTATGCGATCTAATTTGCGTACTTAGATGGATGTCATCATTATTAAAGGGTTTTGATCTGACCAAACCACCCAATGACACAAACTGGTCAAACTTGGGCTTGATTCTACTGGTTCAATCCTAAAAGCGGAACTGAATTGAACACAACCCTCTAAACCCCAAAAGGGTTAGGATCTTAAAACTAATGATCATAGCTTCTAACAAAAACAATCCATAGACAAAGGTAACAAGAGAAATATACCTGATCAAAAACCTTTAGGATTGCTAAAGAAAGTCCACCACTAGTGCACCTCCTTGGAACTGGCTGCTAGACCGCTCCTGGATCACCAAAGCTTCAAACCGTGAAACACTTGTGTGTGAATGCTTGCGTCGATCAACAAAATCGAAAAATACCCTTGGTGTTTCTTCTTGTTCGACGAGAGAAAGAGAATACGAGAGAGAGAGATCGGCCGAGAGAGAGAGAGAGTGCGACGAGAGAGAGCTCGACGAGGGAGAGAGTGTGGTGGCTAGGTTTTCTTTCTTAATCCCTTATTCACTTATGTCTTAATCCTTAAGGCTTAAGGATATATATAAGGATTAGATGGACCTAAGTCCGTTTAATTAAAAGCCCACTTGTTTTAACTAAACTTTCAATCTTCTCACTTTTACCCCTTGGACTTTACTAGTTAATTAATTAAATATTAATTAACTTGGTCCGTTAAATATTAAAACTTAATATTTAATTTCTCTTTAAATAATAAATAACTATTTATTATTTATTTCCTTTTAATAATTAATACAAACTGATTAATTATTTATTTCTCTCTTTTCAATAATTAATACTACTGATTAATTATTTATTTTTCTCTTTAATAATTAATCCAACCTGATTAATTATTTCCACACAGATTTATGGTGAAATCCAACTGTTCTGATTTGGGTGTGTAGCAGTGTGACCCTTTAGTCTCTTATAACATTGGATACAATATGTCTATTAATTATCTCTGCACATAATCCAACAAACTCCCACTTGTGCAAGATAAGTAATAGTTACTGCACATCGTTAGCCTAAGGAGGTCCCTAGCCAGACACTTAGGGTAACCAGGTTATAAGAACTCTTATACCCCAAAGTAACTTGTGATAAAAATTTCATAAGCAACCTGCTTAGAAGTAACTTGTTATAAACTAACTGTTTACAAACTAAACTATCATAAACTCTCTGTTCATGAATGGGTACGTTTTTATATATACATACATGCATATATATATAGGTTTGTGCCTTGCAGCGCGATATTTCAATTTTGAGCATGAGCATGGAGAAAGTCAACTCAGAGACTCAAAAATTGGTTCATGACATACTTGATTTCAAAACTGCGTGATAAACGATAACGAACAGATCAGTTCGTTTGGGCACGACCGTGCACTTACCAGTTTCTCTAATCAGTCAAGGCCCCCGGAAATATCCCTCCTAAAAAGAAGTTGCAATTACCATCCTGCATATTTGCATCTGGAAATACAGCTCCCATTGAATCTAGACACGCTCCTTATGACCACCCTGTTACGGCGTGGCGTTAAAACGTGCTAAGAAGACAACATTTACCGCATCCCAAACCAGATACCTCAGGCTTAAGGATAACCTATGTGATAAATACTTTTGACACAAATCCACGAAGTATTTTTCACAGTGGGTCAATCCAATATTCGTAACCCTAACGAATATCCGTCAATTTTGGTCCGCAAAAACCTTTTGCAGCTATATTCGATATACTTTCGAATCTACCCCAAAATTACGATGTCTTTATAGCCCTATCATAGTTCCCACCACGATAAGTAGTCACGGATAATGTTTTGAATAAACCTAGTTTATTCCTGGATGAACCAAAACATACAAAATTTGTGAAGAACAATGAAACTAATTTCTACACCCTTCATATTCCACTCTAGAATAAAGATGCATAATTTCTACCATCTCATTGACTCAATTTCACGGTGTTTATCCGAATTACTTATTATTTTACATTGTAACTTATCACGGATTACAAAGAAAATAATATGCGTATAAACCTAAAAACTCAAAACTAGTACTTTGAAGTACTCCTTCTTGGTTTTGCTAGAAATCGTTCATGCAACCTAAGAACAATTCTAGACTTACTTATTTTATAAAATTCCTTAAACTTGGAGAAACTTGAAATAACTCCTAAGTTTCTGATTTTATAAAACAAACTTCCTGTAATTAAAACATTTGTAGATATGCTGGATTTTATTATCCTTTTGAAATGTTAAAACTTTCTTACACCTACTTGTAAGAACCTTGAAATTAGATTCCCTGTGTATGCCAACATTAATCTAATATCACTACTAAGAATGTTAAAGAACATCCTATTTCATCATTTCTATCTTTAACCAACCAACAATCAATTAAGCTGACTTGCTGAACATTTTAAAAACGTGTATAATTTTATTCAAGTCATAACTTGACTCAAAATCTTGCAATGATATCTTTATTGAGTACCTCTCAATAAGTCATGCATTTCTCGGATTAGTCCTTTCTCAAGAACTTATTATTTTTGGATACCTTCTAAAAACATCTGATAATTTTATACTCTTAAAAAGTTCAATCTTGTATTTATCATACTGGTTAAAAACAAACATTTATTAACTCTGATAAATACATTAGTCAGATGCTCCCACTATCTTTTATGAAAAAGTGCATTACTTTAAAACATCATTTTAGGCTTTAGTCAATCCTTGACTATCATGCCTAAAACTTGTGTTCTAAATAAGAAATTTGTTTTATGAAACCAAGAACTTGGATCTCCATATATCCATCTTTCTAGTTACAGAAAGTGATTTCATTAAACTTATCAGAAGCGCAAAACACTTGTGAGGGCATTTTAAATTTCTTTCCCTTAAAACATTTAGTATAAAACTCCCTTGATTATAGTGACTATCATAATCACTTTTATACTATCTTAAATGTTTTATCAAAAACTATTTTACTTAGAAATAATGACTATTATTTCCATTTGTTCAAGACCTTGAACATTCACCTTTCACAAAAACTTAAACACTTGTTGAATTAGAAAAACTATCTAATTCCACAAACAACATTTGTTAAATTAAGTATTTGAATAGTGGAGCCAGCATTTATGTAATTACAACAAATCATAACATAAGATCACAATGAATCACCAATCAAGTCAAGACTTGATTTATTGGTATTCTTTTAATCACAACTGGACTAATCCTGATTCATAAATACGTGCACGGATATGAACTAAATAATTAAAATTTTCCATAATCTCAATCCAAAAGTTTCCAAAAACAATCATGACAAATTCAGATAAACTTAAAAGGAGTTTAATAACTAGGAAATAGAATTATTAATAATATCCGTAAACTGCACGTGGGATCTCTTCATGCTGGGCCGCATCACTTTCCATCTCCTCCTGCAATAAACGATTGCAAGATATTAGAATACTCGTAAAAACTTTTACGAGTGGAAAGTGATAAAGAAGCTATTCACACGATACCTGAGGGGCCAGCCTTGCCACCTGCCTCGTGACCCTTCGGGCAATCTCTTTTCCAGTGCCCGATCTCACCGCACTTGAAGCACCGATTCTCGGTTCTTGCTTTGTTCGGCTTTGGCTTCTTGCCCTTGTTGTCGTTATTAGACCTGGGTGCATTCTAGCTGGGCTGGGCCTTGTCCTTTCCCTTTCCGTTGCGCCCCTTCCTCTTCTTATGTCCGCCATGTACCACCATGAGAATGTCCTTGGACTTGGTCCCGATACTCTGCTCAGCTGTCTTGACCATAGAGTGCAACTCAGCCACGGATTTCTCCATGTTGTTCATGTTGTAGTTGACTATGAAAATCTTATAGTCATCTGAAAACGAGTTGAGTATCGTATCCGTTGCTAGCTGCAACGGTACTGGGTACCCAAGTCTCTCCATGTGGTCCATGTAACCCTTCATTTTCATGACGTGGTTACTAACCGAGGTCCCCTTAGCCATCTTGCACGAGTTAAATGCCCTAGTGGCATCATAACGTTATGTGCGAGCTTGCTCCTGGAACATATCCCTCAGCTGGCGGATCATGTCATAAGCAGGAGTCTCCGTCATGCTAGACTGCAACTCTGGACTCATAGTTGCAAGCATGAGGCAGCTGACATCTAGGGCGTCGTTGGAGCGCTTCTGAAAAGCCTCCCTGACATCTGCCCTAGCATTGCTGGCAGGAGGATTTCCTAGAGGTTGTTCTAGGACATGCCACTTTCTCTCGTGCCTAAGCACGATTCGGAGATTTCTCTCCTACGTGAGAAAGTTTGGTCTGGCAAGCTTATCCTTCTCAAGGATAGAGTGGAGATAGAGATTGTTAGTACTAGTAACGTTGGTTGCTATCTACAAATTAAAACTTGGTTTAATTAGTAATTGCAGATAAACTTTTCTAATTATATATCATTAAACCCATAAATAATATATATTAGACCTAGGACCCATATTTCACATACTTGACGCAAGGTTTGGGCACTTCCCGCCAAGTCATGCTATTTCTGGTAGGTAACACCCGGTACCAATCGTACCTAACTGATACGACTCCTAGAACCTCGTAGAGCACTTATCACCAAAATAGATCGCACCACCTAAGACAGCATGAATTCTGGCTGGGACTCCCGATTATCGCAGAATCTTTCATGCCCCTTCCCGCAATGGTTTGAACCCGGATGCCCAAGGTTTAGGCACTTCCGACACCCGAGTACCGTTTAACAGCAAGGGTGTACCATTAGGTGGGTAGCACACTGATCTAAGATTTTCTTGGGTTTTATAATTAAGTTAAAACTTAATTTTCTAGTTTTTGAAAAACCATTTTAAAACTAACTGTTTTAAAAATACGATTTATATGTGTACCTAAACTAGGTGCACAAAACGGCCTTTATAAGTTCCAAACTTATAATCTTGACAAAACTTTAAATTTATAAAAAATTTAGTTAATACGACTACCAAAACTAAAGTCATATTTTAGTCTGTCATAAAACGCGTGGTTTTTCACTGTTTAATAACAACCTGTTATTAAACCCCCCTTTTTATTTAGCATCATATAAAATGTCACAAGTCTATACGAATAAACAATAATAAAAACCACAACCACGCAGATAATAAGAAAAAACATATAAAGCCCTATAGTTTTGCCAACTAATCCTAAGGTCAAACCTAAAGATAAAGTGACTTGGATTCGCCTTCTTGATGTGTTGCTCCCACTAGCCTTGACACCTCCCTGAAGTGTTCGTGCTTCGCGTGAAGAACACCATTTACTTTATCACCTTCTTCGAGTCCATCTTGGTTGAGGGATTAAACTATTACTCATCTATTACAAATACAATATTGAATGGGGTTGTAAGTGGCACGCAGGCCTCCCCGAAACAGTACAATATTACAAATAAGAAAGAGATTGTAATTGGCACGCAGGCATTCCCAAAACCAAAAGAAAAAGAAGAAAAGGAAAAACGAGTCCTAAGTCGGCAAAACTATAGCTATATGTATCATAACCACGCAATTATATGTAAACACTATATATATAAAAGACAACCACGCAGTTAAAATATATAAACAATAAACTGTGTTGTTAAGCACATAACCTGATTTGTTCAAACATTCTCATTTATTATTTTGATTAATACCTAGTAACCAAAAATGAGAATTATGATCTTCTAATTTAAATTTATTTGACCAAAAAATAGTTATTCAACAAAACCTAAAAAAAAAAAACTTGATCTCATTCAAAACTTGAATGAAATCCTCTTGTCGAGTTTTCTTACTAGTTTTCCAAAAACTTAAAACCGACACCATTCGGTCATTTAAAAAAAATCATCTTGTTTATTTCTCCATTTCTTATATAAACCAATCCGTTTAGAATTTATTTTAAACGACTGAACTAGTCATAATAAATAAATATCTAAAATATATATTTTAACTAAAACCTAATTAAAATATATAATACTGGTTTATATAAAACTTATTAATCTTAAAACTTAAAATTAATTGTCTTGTACTTAACCGGAAAGCCAACTTGGACCGGGAAGACATTTGGGCTGTAACCCACTTGGGCCGTGATCCCTCCTGGGCCGAATGCCCTTGGGCCGTGGTGCCTTGGGCCGAGACCACCTGGGCCAGACCCTTAGGTCTCGAAATACCTTGGGCCGAAGCCCACCTGGCCCTTAGCGCCGCTAACGATTACCACGAGGCCCATTTGGCCTTAGTGCCGCTAACGATCACCACCCAACACGGCGATTATCTCGGTTCCCATTTTCCGATTAATACATAAAATAAAATATTTTAAATCCTTATTAACCTATTAAAACTAACTGTCTTAATATACTTAAAAACTGGATTTAATTCAAAAACCAAAAACTATTAATTATTAATATTAACAAAACTTGTTTTATTAATAACTAATTATCCTAAAACTTGATTTCAACCTTTTTAAACAAAAAGTTCAAAAAACTGGTTAAGATCTAGTTTTAGATAAAAGTTTATCCCTTTTAACCGTTTAAACACAAACCTGGTTTAAACCTAACTGGTTAAAATCAAACATTTTATCAACTGGATAAAAAACAGAAAACTTGTTTTTATCCCTTATGGTTTTCGAAAAAACATGAGGAGAAGAAAACATGATGGAGAAGATCATTCAACTATCAAACAAACCAACTAACTAGATAAAACAGGTTTAACTAATTAAACAAACTGTTTAATTTTCTTGATCAAACTTATCATTATCCAAAAAATCATAACCTTTTCAACCATTCAAACTAACTGTTTGAATTTTCTGATTAATAGGATTAAACCTGATAGTAAAAAACAAACTGGTTTTGCTACCTATTGATTTTCGAAAAGATTGATAACAACATTAAGATCAAGAGCAAAAATCTTAAATCTAGAAACAGATAAAACTAGAAACTATGGATCATAGAGCCGAGGCTCTGATACCACTGAAGGGTTTTGATCTGACCAAACCACCCAATGACACAAACTGGTCAAACCTGGGCTTGATTATACTTGTTCAATCCTAAAAGCGGAACTGAATTGAACACAACCCTCTAAACCCCAAAAGGGTTAGGATCTTAAAAACTATTGATCATAGCTTCTAACAAAAACAATCCACAGACAAAGGTAACAAGAGAAATATACCTGATCAAAAACCTTTAGGATTGCTAAAGAAAGTCCACCACTAGTGCACCTCCTTGGAACTGGCTGCTAGACCGCTCTTGGATCACCAAAGCTTCAAACCGTGAAACTCTTGTGTGTGAATGCTTGCGTCGATCAACAAAATCGAAAAACACCCTTGGTGTTTCTTCTTGTTCGACGAGAGAAAGAGAATATGAGAGAGAGAGATCGGCCGAGAGAGAGAGAGTGCGACGAG
The DNA here is from genome assembly GCA_947179395.2 of Pulicaria dysenterica. Taxonomy (NCBI): domain Eukaryota; kingdom Viridiplantae; phylum Streptophyta; class Magnoliopsida; order Asterales; family Asteraceae; genus Pulicaria; species Pulicaria dysenterica. Next base: position 108,117,045 of record OX359289.1, read on the forward strand.
AGAGAGCTCGACGAGGGAGAAAGTGTGGTGGCTAGGTTTTCTTTCTTAATCCCTTATTCACTTATGTCTTAATCCTTAAGGCTTAAGGATATATATAAGGATTAGATGGACCTAAGCCCGTTTAATTAAAAGCCCACTTGTTTTAATTAAACTTTCAATCTTCTCACTTTTACCCCTTGGACTTTACTAGTTAATTAATTAACTATTAGCTAACTTGGTTCGTTAAATATTAAAACTTAATATTTAATTTCTATTTAAATAATAAATAACTATTTATTATTTATTTCCTTTTAATAATTAATACAAACTGATTAATTATTTATTTCTCTCTTTTCAATAATTAATACTACTGATTAATTATTTATTTTTCTCTTTAATAATTAATCCAACCTGATTAATTATTTCCACACAGATTTATGGTGAAATCCAACTGTTCTGATTTGGGTGTGTAGCAGTGTGACCCTTTAGTCTTTTATAACATTGGATACAATATGTCTATTAATTATCTCTGCACATAATCCAACAATTATTAATTTTTAATAAATTTAGTTTACAATTTCAAATATTCAAATATATAATTGGCTAATAAAAATGTCTTTAAAACACTTGATATTATAACATCGACAATAATATTATAGTTATGTTTTTATAATGTCGGGATAAAGCTCCATCACGAGAAACACATTAATATTATACTAAAAACTTTTAGACGTGTAATGTAACTTTATATTTCTTAAAAAGAGTATTTATAAAAAGTATTAAAAATGCACGTTTTTACTCATGGATAGTTATATGTGACAGTTTCTCGAGTGAAAAGTAAGGAGTGGTTAAAAGTTTTAATTTGCGATGATGAAGGAAACCCTACTAATAAAACCATGAATATTGTTTATAGAGAGGTTTTACAGAAATTTAATAATCTTATGTATGGATTTCAAAATTCTGTAATGGGTTATTTATTTCTTATTTTCTTACGAGATTTTATTTTCCTATCTATGTTTTGTAATTATTTTTACTAAACGTGTTATGACTCTTTAAAACTATATAAATTTAAAATTGACTTATATCATCTCGTGTTGATACACGGGTCGCTTAGCTAGTATAAGAAAATTCGAAAAAACGGACATGTTGCTTAAAACTTTTTCGTAACATTGAATTACGCGAATAACATATCATTACATTTTTTAAAACGAAATATTGCAAAATAGAAACTATCTATTTACGCAGCATTGTGCGGTACGATGCTAATATATATATATATATATATATATATATATATATATATATATATATATATATATATAGGGTAATGTTACATATAGAACCTTACTTAAACATAGAACCTAAAGAACCACTTTAGGTGATGACACGTGGCATTTTGTTTGAGGCCAAAACTGAAAAATAAAAAAAATAAAAAAACTCACGCCTCCCCCTCCATTTCAACAAACTTTAAAAAAAATCCCCCTCAGTCTTTAAATGATCATAACTCATTCGTTTTTAAGAATTTTAACAAAAAAAGTATACCGTTAGATTCAGTTTTTCGTCATCTTTCAATTAAGACCAGACTTGATATATTTCTGAAACTTTAATTTTTTTTGAAAATGCAAATTTTTCAAAATTTGCATTTTCACCTGAGTTTCATCTGAAATTGCAAAAATGCAAAAAACGAAAATGCAAAAATCAAATATGTAAGTTATGCATATGCTTCCAAAAATGCAAATTTTGAAACCAATACTGAAAATGCAGCCCAAAATGCAAAACAAAATTTGCATTTTCATAATTTTTTTGAAAAATATGGGAATAGTGGTCTTGATTGAAAGAGGATTAAAAAACTAAAAGATTGGTATAATTTTTTTGTTTAAATTCACAAAACTTAAAAAGTTATGATAATTTAAAGTTTTGGGGGGTATTTTTTTTAAATGTTGGTTTGTTAGGGGGGGGGAAGATTTCCATGTTTGCCCTTTTACATATTAATTAAACATGATAATTACAATTATGCCATCTTCAATCTCATCCATTGATTTTGATGATCCAATGATCCAGATTGATTATATGGTTCTATGTTTAAATAATGGTTTTATATTGATCCATTATATATATATATATATATATATATATATATAGGGTAGGGATATAGGAAGAAGGAATTAAAAATGAGAAGCCTAGGAAGCAATCTAGGCCTTTGATCAAATTTAATCTAAGGTTAGGATGATTAGTGGCATTTTAGTAAATAAAATGAACTTTAAGTGGGAGGGGCACTAAAATAAGTGGCTGGAGGGGTATTTAAGTCATTACGCGCGTGAGTGACAGCCACTCTCCTGAAAGGAGAGTGGGCTGAGTAAAAAAACCCAATACCACTTCAAACTTTAACCAATCATAACTTTTATATAGTAAACTTTTTTTAAAAAAAAATTGCACCATTAAAAGGATAAAATTATGCTCTTTCATTTGATACCAGTCTTGCATATAATTTTTTATTTTTTATTTTTTTTGAACTATGTTGCACAAATTTTACACTATGTTGCACCAATTTCGTACTATAAGGCATATTACTTTGGTGCACGCATTTGGTGCTGTGTTACACAACTTTTACACTATATACACAACGTTAATTTGTTGCACAGCTTCGGAACTGTGTTGCACGTCTTTTTACTGTGTTGCACGTTTTTTAAACTGTGTTGCATGTTTTTTTTGGGTGATTCAAAAAACTGTATAAAGTATACATCAAGATCTATAACTTTTATTTTTTAAGTTTTTGACGAATCAAACTCGATCTTGGTCAAAATTACGGTCAAATTGTTGAAAAAATAGAAAAAAACCAAAAAATTCGTATCTTGCTCATACTACATCCGTTTTAAATGATTCGAAAAACTGTAGAAAGTGTGCACTAAGCTCTACAACTTTTATGTTTTAAGTTTTTGACGAATCAAACTCGATCTTGTTCAAAACTAGGGTCAAAATAGTGAAAAAAAATAGAAAAACTGTGTATTTGATGTGCAACACAGTGCGAATGTTGTGCAACATATTAATGTTGTGTAAAATAGTGTAAAGTTGTGTAATAGAGCGCAAAATATGTGCAACATAGTGATATGACTTACAGAGCGAAATTGGTGCAACACAGTTTAATATTGTGCAACATAGTTCAAAAAAATTAAAATATGCAATACTGGTATCAAATGAAAGAGCATAATTTTATCTTTAAGGTGGTGCAATTTTTTTTAAAAAAAACTTTAGTATATAAAAGTTATGGTATGTTAAAGTTTTAGGAGGAAAGACACAAGATGGGGACATGTGTCATCTCCTTCTTGCTTCCTAGACTTCTCCCCCAAAAAACTTTTTCATTGATCCACGATCTATATATATATATATATATATATATATATATATATATATAGAGAGAGAGAGAGAGAGAGAGAGAGAGAGATTTGTGTGTTGCGGTTAAATAGTTAGACGACATAATCTATATGTCTAAATGGTTATACCGGATAGGTGTATGTCAAAATGTTAGACGACGTAACTTACATGCCCAATTGGTTAGAAAATACTATAATGTACGAAATAGCAGAAGACATCAATAAATAAAAAATGGCAATGGACTGTAATATGTCAAACTAGTAGAGGGCATAAATAGATGGCAAATGATTATATGACAAAACAAAATCATGTCTACATACTAAAACATTATTCTTGACATATGATTGTGTGTTTACTCAACGTTCATTTATCCGTTTTGATTGTTTGTGCAAGTAGCATTAAGTGTTAAAAAAGAGGAATAACTTCTACTTCTTTGGTGGTTGACGAATGCGTAAACCAAAGTGTAATCGAAAGTTCAAAACCCTGGATATTTGCGAGATGAAAATGTCCAAATGTTTTTGTAAAATGTAAAACACCAAGCGATTATATAATAATGTTATTATTAATGTACGAGCTTGTATATGTAGATGAGTTAAGATTATACCTAAGGTACCTATTCTTTTTCTTTATAACAATTCATGTGATTAAACCAAATAACTAAAGCAAGAATTGAACTCTAGACTAAAAGTATAAAATTCACATGACCAACCACTTGACCAAGAAGAAAAATTACATGATAATATATTAGATATTAAAATAGGTGTAGAGAAAGATAAAAAATCACTGTTTATCTCTCTTTACTAAATGTTATTAAATATACCTAAGATGATTAATATATATTGTATGCGAAGATACGTACATGATGAAAAGAGTATCATCCATTTATTAATGGGAATATGATCGTAATGTTAACATCATCTATCTTAGATGATGTTATACTTACACACCATTTTAATGAGTAAATATAGAAATGACTAAAACTACTTTTCATTAACATAACATGTGAGTATAATATTATCTAAGTTAGATGATGTTAAAATTATGAATTTTTTCACTTTTTATTTAAATTGTATTTTATAATTTTATATATGTAAACTTTTTTGGGGAAAAAAAAAGAAAGAAAGAAAAAAAAAAACCTAAAACCAGTGTTGTAGGGTTTTAGCATCTTTTTGGCCCAACGACTCAAAACCCTTCTTCCCCAAGGAATCAGAAAACGTATACCTCAGACACTCGCATCAAAATGGCGACTGCAGCGGCTGCCGCTCGATCTATTTTCCGGTCATCCTCTGTCCGTAGCGCGGCGGCACGAGCCTCCTCTCAAGCCAAAGCTGCTCGTTCACCCTTTCGCATCAGTCAGCAGAATTCCCTCTCTAATCGCATCTTCAGGTAAACGCCATTCAACCTAACGCACTCAGATCTACGAAATTTGTAATTCGGATAGCCTTTTGTGTCAAAAACCAGATTATATATGACAACGCCTTTATTGCTCTGAAATTTACACTTTACACCGCGAGGATAAGTAATCAATTTATCGTAAACACATATTCAATCGGAAATAATGATCTGTCCTAGAAATTTTTGGTAGAAATAGGCAAAAGCTAGGTTGATTTAGCGAAAATTGGTTACTAACACTTATTTAATTGTGCTCAGTTGTCCGGTTGAATTGAGTGCTTGTTTGGAATCGTTGCAACCTTTTCACACCGCCACTGCTTCTGCATTGATGACTTCCATGCTTACCCTTTCTCAACGTGGCTACGGTTGGCTCCCTGAAGGTAAAAGAGTGTTCAGTTCATATGAATTCATCATAATTGCTATCCAATTTGCAAATGATTCTAAATTGGGTGTTTATTTACATGAATGAACTGTATACATTTACTTGAAACTCTAGATATTGGTTCTAGGATTAGGAAATCACATAGTGCCGAATATTTCGAAGATGAAGTGAATGTCTTTTGTTTACATAATTGAATTCTACTGTTTGTTTTGACCCTATGATCTTAGTTCCATGGATTCTATATTACGCCAAGCCACTACTAGTAATCAGATTATACAGTGCCTAAAGTTGCAGTTATCTATACCAAATCATTTTCTTTAAAGTTTTATCATTTATACAAGAGGTGTTGTTGTTTGTTATAGGTTTTAGGGTTTGTGTATATCAAGTCACCCATCGGCATAATTGTTTCATTCTGTATGATTGAATGTCAAAGCGTCAGTGTTTTGACGCAATATCTAATTTTGTCTCGGTAGAAGCTCATCTTGTGTGTGGTTTGAATTTCCTGATTTATTTAATCTCGCCAATTTAAGAGTTCTTTCATTTAACTTTGATAATTTCTACAATCAAGAGCCGTTTTTTATTGGATTTACTGTGTACGCTTTTAATTATCTTCAATTTGATATTTACTAATTACTAGATGCGTTCTTTTCCTACCCTAATCGTTTTTCTTAGCATTAAACTGTTCTTGTTTGCATTATCATCACCCTTTCAACCTCCATGGCTCAGCAACTTGTTTTCTAATTATTAAATTTTTCTTATTGATTTAGGTATCTAGCAACGCGTCATAAGTGTCCCTCCTTGATCTTCTTTCATTCAGTTTGAGGTAAGTTAGTGTTCATTAACTGGTGTCATGAGGTCACTAGCTTTTATAACACTGTTAGATGTAGAATATGCTAGGTCTCATTATAGGCAAGGAAGCAAAATTATAGACTGGTGGCCTTCACCTTTTGGTTAAATTTGAATACTCTTGTACTCTTTTTCCCAAATACAACATTTTAGATGTCACTGTCCCTCCCCTACTCTGCAACATCATTCTGTGTGTTTAGTGTAAATTTGAGTAGGTTTCTTTCAATTGAATTTTGATTTGCCTGCCGCCTTTCTTGATAAAGTGCTACATCCTTCATTGTAGGCGTTGACAAGACTAGATGAAGATCGAGAAGCAAAGATGGAATGACTTGGATCTGTCTGTTTTTAATTCTTTGTTTTAGAACTTTGTTCGAATAGGAAACATATAGTTCCCCATCGGATACCTTATTTAAGACCAATAATGAATCACAAAGTTTTTGAGATGAGCACAATGTATCTTTGGTGTTGGAGAATTTAGTTTTTTAGCATGGTGCTACACCCTTTATCTATTTACCATATTTGAATGATTAATTCACATAATATTTGTGTGCAACTTCATGTACATGTTTTTTTTAGTCGTGATCTCATTTACTGAAACTTCAACATAATTGCAATGAACTTTGGTCCTTTTATTAACTGTATCCTCGTTTGATCAGCTTGCAATGACGATGTGTGATGAGTAGTCCGAGGATCGAAGCTAAAGCTTTTGTAGAAACCCTGTTTGTCTCCATGAGTAGCAGACAGTGAATTTATTGGGTCATGGGAATCACTAGACTTCTCAGCCTGTTTCGATAAACGTTCAATGTTATTAAGCATAATATAAACAGGTGGAATTTATCTCATCACAAACTTGAACAAGTTGCTGGATCTGCTAAACTTCATTTTCTCCATTGAACATGTTTAGCATCTTATAAAGTTCCATAAACTCAAATAACATGTACATGAATCAAAGAAATATAAATTCACTTTTATCTGATGTTTTAGAAGTTCGAATCTGGCGAACAACAGTTTAAAATGACAACAGAAATAACAAATCAAAACGACCCTTTTCTTGTTTTCGACCTTGGATTTTCTCAAGCTACTGGTAGTTAGCAATATAGTGACTAGAATGTACCATAAAAGGAACAATTTGTGTTCTTAAACTCGTAGCACAAGAAAACGGAAGTAAATTTATATGCACATGCAGAGCAGTAGTTCCCTCAAGCTTAAAGATGGTCAATTATTGCGTTTGTAAACTCAGAAGTCTTTGAAGAGCCACCAAGATCAGCAGTCCGGTATTTGCCTTCTGCTATTGTTTTAAGGACGGCATCTTGTATACTATCAGCTTTATCATGAAGCTTCAAATGCCGGAGCATTGAAACGGCACTCAGCAACAAAGCAGTTGGGTTTGCCAAGTTCTATACAAATCAAAGTCAACCATATAGTTATTGACATCATATTTGTGAATCGCGATCAGGCATAACATGAGAATAAAGTAATAAGAGATTAATTAAGTCCCCATGGCCAACCCGAAAGAATCCAAGTTTTATAACAGGATTCTTGCCTATTATGGTGTATTACTTTCTTAAAAATAATTAAGAACTAAAATGGATAAATCTGAGTCCACACTTCAGATACTTAATAAAGCAGCTTTGATTCTAACCTTTCCAGCAATATCAGGAGCTGAACCATGGACGGCCTCAGCAAGGGCAATTCCTCCCTCCCCAATATTTAAGCTGTGGTTGATATCCAACGATGTGAGTAGATCTACTCAACATAGAAAGCATAAAGACGAATAACTAGAGGATAATATTTATGCAATAGATTTATACCTCGGAGTCAAGCCCAATCCTCCGATTAACCCAGCACAAAGGTCACTTATGATGTCACCATAAAGGTTAGGCATCACTAAGACATCAAATAATGTTGGATTCTTTACCAGCTGCATATAGAAAAGGAAAATTATGAATCTTGCAGTACATAAATGCACTTTAACTGGCTGCATACCAGTGAATTCTTCAAGATTATATTACTTCATGGAATATGTAGAGGACTAGATACATAACAAGAGACAATTTTGTACCATCATACAGCAATTGTCGATGATAACTTCCTCGTATTTTATCTCAGGGTACTTCTCAGCAACCTCCCGACAACAATAGAGGTGTAAAAGAACAACTAAGTGTAATTGAAAATGGTGGGATCATTTTAAATGTTAATATCACAAAAGATTCCACCTTTAAAAATAGACCATCAGTTTTCTGCATGATGTTAGCTTTGTGTATAGCAGATACTCTCTCTCTGCCCTGAGCTTTCGCGTAGTGGAAAGCATATTCAGCAACCCTCAGACTTGCCTGACGGGTTATTATCTTGAGACTTTCAACAACACCCCTCACCACCTAGGGTCAAGTGCAAGAAGCGTCAGCTTTATTCAACATTCACTCGAATGTTTGTATAGCAATCAGCTAAACTTACTTGATGTTCAAGACCACTGTACTCTCCTTCTGTGTTTTCACGGATTGTAATGAGATTTACATCATCATACCGAGTTTTATAACCAGGTAGGCTGTAGCATGGTCTGACATTTGCATACAGATTCAGTTCTTTCCTCAGGGTAAGATTCAAGGAACGATGACCTTTTCCAATTGGTGTAGCCATCGGGCCTTTTAACCCAACTTTATTCCTTCGCACCGATTCTAGACTTTCCCATGTAACAAAACTCCGGGTTCTAGGATCCACTTCTGTTCCTACATAATGTTCCTCCCATTCAATTGGAACATCTGCAGCAATAAATATCTGCATAATGAGAACGGCAAAGTCAATGTGTGACCTTTAACAGTTTAAGGTACGTACGTACATGCATAAATAGTGACATGAAGACAGATGGTCTATTTGAACTGTCTTTATTCAGATACAGTTAAGATAAACAGTAAACACACATTTTCTAAGGACTGTCTTCTTTTGAGGCTTTCTCAAGTTAATCAATTGATACCAGGAATTAGTGTTGACAAAATTGATGCATTGAAAATATAAATAAGCAAATACTTTAGACTTATCTTAAATTGCTCTTACTTTTACTTGGTGCATCCTCACCTTTCCTATACAGTTAATATAAATAACCCTATACTTCTGCCAAAAAATTGTACTTATATAATAAAGGGTGATTGAGCTGTTTTATACTCATGCTATAAGGTTGACAGTTGTCTGTTTCTAACTTTCTGTGTTTTATTTTTTTTAGGGCTAGTTAAGAAAATTATGCAGGATCAGAGGTAGTAATTGTTTTTCATGATATAACAAGTCATCTTTTATATCCAAATTCTTATCTTTCTATACTTTGGCACTTTACTGGTGTAAGAAGTTTACTAGTACTTGAGATACTAAGTTTTGGTTAGCAATTTCTATTCTATTAGGTCACCAAAGAATGTACAAATTGCAGCAAAATTACATAGCATGATGAAATTCTCAAGCCTCGATCATATATAAAATAAAATAGAAAAGCTTAACAAGCTAAATTTGCAACAATGACCTAAAACAAAAAACCACGCTGAAGATAACAGAGCTTTACCAAACATATAATTGGATGATGTTTAAGCAATGACATAACTTAAGATAAGGGAAATTTGGACCTGTTTGACGGAGCTTGCTATCTCGGGACCAATTCCGTCGCCGGGAAATAGAGTGGCACGGATGAGATCGGGGGAACCGGAAGAATAACTCCGACCGATCGGCGAGAGCAGGCTGTTGTTAAGATTCCTGGAGGTGGTCGTGAAGATCTCCTTCGCTGAGCGGCTCCAAAGGAAACGTCTCGCAATTAGCGTTGCCATTGTTAACGACTCGTTGATAGAATACGCGAAATGAAAAAAATGAAAAAGGTGGTTATACATAAGTCCTCCTATGTACTTGGATAATCTTCTAATCTTCTAATATATATAAAAGACTAATTTGAAAAAAATTATTAGATGATCTCGACCTTTATCATTAAATTAAGTTTACTTATTATTTTATTTTATTTGGTTTTATAGTATACTCCTATGGATTTTTCTACTACATAAAATGACACTTAAAGGTGATATTATTTAGGCTATAAAAGTATAATAGCCATCTGTTTCGTTAGTTATTTTAATTGAGTGTACCCTAATAATTTGATTATTTTTTAAATTATATAGTATATAAATAATTCCTTACTATTAGATGATACTTATAAACTAACTCGTGTATCACACGAGCATCTAATCAATGCAAATTAAGATAAAGATTACCCTTTACTAAATCAATGATAAATATTATTGGGATTAAAAAACTTCTTAAAATAATAAGGAATACCTAAACTTTATATTAATATTTATTATCTTTTTGAAATATTCAAAAAATCAAATTACATCCATAAAATTATGTACGAGATCTATTAAAAAAATTTATATGGTTAAATCTTTCACTTTATTTAAAAAAACATCAAATTGACATTCTTACAATTTTACATTTTATTCACATAAAGTTAAAAATTTATTCGACATTTGCATCACATTATTATTTTATAAATACTTATCTTTAGTTTTTATATTTAATTCTTTAATCTTTCTTTAATATATATTAAAATAATAAGTTTATGACATCGTCAAATTATTTTTGTAATATTTTTACCAATCTAAATCCTCAATGTGAAGATGGCTTTGAATTATTCTTGAAATTTTTACCCACTAATCAACTATTTATTTTCTAAAACGGCTAATAACTATCAGCACAAATTTATGAATATGTCAATTTCCTTTTTTCATCTTCTGATTTTTATAATTGGTTTTTTATTTATTATTGATATATGGATTTTATTATATATTTATGATTTTACACCATAAATGTTTTAAATTCAAATCAACAAAACTCGTGTTTATACACGGGGTATTAAACTAGTAAATAAAATAAAAGACTAAATTAAATCGAATGAAGGATGAAAATTAAATCTCTCTTTTTTAATATCAATTCTTACTAGTATTATACAATAATCCTCTTTTTTTGTTTATCTTATATCTTGATTTTAATAGAAAGATATATAACCTTTCTTGTTTAAGATTTAAGTAAATTAGTAAATAAAATTATAATTATTGTATTTATGTATTATGTTATATTACTATTTAATTTAACTAGTTTGTGGGTGTAACCGTTTTTAACTTAAATGTTGTCAAGCACATTGATTATATATCTATATATCTCGCCATTTAATATATGTTTGATGCGTAAGTGATAAAAACGACTTGCTCGTGAACATATAAAGAAATTTAACAAATAGAAGTAAGACATCTTTAGGTTTTTACGCGTAAATTAAGTAAGATTAATAACATTTGTAATTACCATGTATAAATAAGATTGTCTATAAAGCTACAATAAACAGTAATTAAATAATTATTAGAGGTAATTACACCGTTGGTCCCTGTGGTTCACCAAATGTCCCATGGGCAGTCCCTAAACTTCAAAAATTACGTCTATAATCCCCGTGCTTGTTATTTTGTCCCGTGGGTGGTCCATTTCTAACTGGGCCGTTAAGTTGGACGTTAACACCTCCGATTATGAGGGTAAAAAGACATTTTTACCCCTAAATTATAATAACTCTAGCCCTCCCTTTTCTCTCCAAGATTTCTCTCCCGGACTTCTCTCTCAAACCACCGCCACCGCCACCGCCCTGGCCTTCTCTCTCAAACCACCGCCTTGGCCACCCACGTCGCCGGAGATTCTTTGGTAAGCCACCGCCCTGGCCCTCTCTCTCAAACCACTGCCCTGGCCACCTACGTTGCCGGAGATTCTTTGGTAAACCACCGCCACCGCCCTGGCCTTCTCCCAGATTCTTTCAGATCCGTCGCTCTCTCTCTCTCTCTTTCAGATCTCGTTCTTTCACCCACAAGCACCACCACTAAACCGCCGCCACCGCCTCCCCTTCACGGGTACATGCCAGACTCGGTCCTCTCTCTCTCTCTCTCTCTCTCTCTCTCTCTTCCTCCCTTCAAATTAAGGTTTTCTCATACGATTTCAAATTAGGGTTTCTCGATCTGTGTTCGACTTCAACTACCGCCGCCGTTTTAGGGTTTCTCGATCTGTGTTGTTTTATATTTTGAGAAAACCCTAATTTGAAGGGAGGAAGAGCGAGAGAGAGAGGGAGAGAGAGAGAGAGATCCGAGTGCATCTTTTGAAAACCCTAATCGAGTCAGAAAATGTTTTCCTTTGAAAGACGCTGGTTTCCGGCGAGAAAACCCTAAACGTTTTTCTTGTTCATCTTTTTCTTTGGATCTGAAAGTGTTTTTGTGTGTGTATATGCTCATTTTTTTGTTTAAAGGATGGTGGTTTCCGGCTAAGGTCTGCGGCGGTGTGTTTGTGTGTGTAGGTGCTCATCTTTTACCCTAAATATCGACAGTGGTCTGCGGCGGAGGAGAGGAGGGGTGGTGGCGGCGGCGGTGGAGATGAAAGGAGGGTGGAGATGAAAGGAGGAGGCGGTGGAGAGGATGGGTTCGTCTGTGAGAGAGAGAGAGAGAGAGAGAGAGAGTGAGAGTGAAAGGAAGAGAGAGACTGAGAGAGATGAGAGAGAGAGTTTGACTTTTAAATGGTTTAAAAATAAAAAAGAGGATAAATAGTCTTTTTACCCTTCAAAATAACAGAGTTAACGTTAATTTAGACGGCTCAGTTAGTTTTAGACCATCCATGGGACAAAATGACAACCATGGGGATTATAGGTGTAATATTTGAAGTTTAGCGAATGTCCATGGAACATTTGGTAAACCACAGGGACCATCTGTGTAATTAACTCTAATTATTATTTACCTTATTAGTTGTATCATGTACGACTCCTCTCATTGATTTGTAACATATTTACAATACATATATGTTTATCATTGCGTAAAAACAAGAGATCCATACGTCATATCACTAGAATCAAAACCAAACAAACATCATCCATATAACAGCGACAGCGAATATCCCCAACCATGGAGATTGTTGTTTAGTCTAGAAAAGAACAACCCTTTAGGAACTAGGAATGCCTTCATAACTAGTGTTCTGAGCTACAAATGCAAGATCATGCCTAGTAAATTCATATAGTTTAATTCTTGGGACTTCTTGATTGATGTTATGGGTCAAATGGGTTTTGGGGTAAGATGGATAATGTGGATTAAAGCATGCTTAATGTCAACCAAAATTTCAATTCTTATTAATGGTTCGGCATCTGAAGAGTTTGGGGTGGAAAGGGGGGTGAGGCAAGGAGATCCTATATCCCCTTATCTCTTCCTAATTGCGGTAGAAGGCCTTAATGTGTTATTCATGGATGCTTGCTCAAAAAAGATTTTTGATGGGGTAACAGTGGGGAGGGACAAAATTGTGGTGTCTCATCTGCAATACGCGGATGACACGGTTATCTTAGGTAAATGGAGCTTGAGGAATTTTAAAAACATGATGTGTATTTTGAAAAATTGGCAAGAAGCTTCGGGTTTAAAAATAAATTGGTCAAAAAGTAGTGTGTCGGGTTTTAGGGTGAAAAATGAGGAAATTGATAAATTTGTAAGAAGGTTTGGGTGTAAAGAAGGCAAGGGGGTCATTAATTATTTGGGTGTTCCTATAAATGTGAATATGGGGAAGAAAGTAAATTGGGAGAAGGTGTCCGAGAAATTTGTGAATCGGTTTTCAACATGGAAAAGAAGTATGCTATCGTTTGGTGGTCGGATAACGCTTATTAAATCGGTTCTAACCGGAATCCCGCTATACTTTTTCTCGTTGTTTCGTGCACCGGTATGTGTGATTCGCTTTCTTGAGAGATTGAGAAGATCATTTTTTTGGGGTGTGAATGGCCTAAATAAAAACATGGCATGGGTAAAATGGGAGGAAACTGTGAGAGGTTTTGAAGGGGGGGGGGGGGGGGGTCTAAACCTGGGAGATTTAAATGATTTCAATTTGGGGTTGTTGGGAAAATGGTTTTGGAAGTTTAGAGTCGGTGGGGAGTCATTGTGGGTCAAGGTCATAAAAAGTGTATATGGTGAGTCAGGTTGTTTTGAGTCGGGTAGAGTGGATAGAGGGTCTATGTGGGGGGTATTGTCTCAGTGGTTATAGAAATTGAGGCGTGGGGTTTATCTTTAGATTCGTTTTTTAAGATCAAAGTAGGTAATGGGAAATTATCGAGTTTCTGGTTTGACAAGTGGGTGGGCGACTTGAAGTTGTCGGAGTCGTTTCCAAGATTATTTAATAGATGTCGTAATAAAGAGTGTAAAGTCGCGGATGTCGGGTCTTGGTCTCAGTCGAGTTGGGAGTGAAATTTTAGTTCTTTTGAGTCATGTATGGGTCGGGTCGGGTCAGAGTTAGAGCGTCTAAAAGAGTTATTGAGTCATGTACAGTTAAGTAAACAGGTGGATGATAAATGGTGCTGGAAAATGAACAATCTGGATTATTATTCTGTTAGCACAGTACGCAAGGAAATTGAAGAAAGAAGGTGTAAAGAGATGCAGGAGATGGTCCCTACGGACTGGTCAAAATTGGTTTTAAAAAAATCAATGTCTTCGCATGGAGAGCTCTAAGAGGCAGATTGCCGGTTCTAAGCAATCTCAGAGATAGAGATGTTGATGTTCCCTCAGTTTTATGTCCGAGCTGTATCGAAGAAACTGAAGATGTAAATCACGCGCTTGTTACATGCCCGAAGGTTGTTCCTATATGGCATGAGCTGTACAAGTGGTGGGGAGTGACTTTCAAAACAGATTCTGATTTCCGAGAGGTGTATTGCAGGAATCTACATTCTTGGTCATCAAAACAGTTTGACTTGTGGAAAGCTGCCACAAAAATGGTGGCTTACGGAATTTGGAAGAGGAGAAATGCTTTGGTTTTTAGAGGTGTACCTATTAGTTATGATGGTATATTTCTTGAAGCCCAGATTCTTTTGTTTCAGTGGCTAAAAAACAGGGGTAAGAGAAAGGCTAATTTCAAGTGGCATCTTTGGGTATTGGACACAGGGGTAAGAGAAAGGCTAATTTCAAGTGGCATCTTTGGGTATTGGACTCAGCAAGTTTGGCATAATATGTTTCGATAGGTAGGTTGCAGATTGAGATATTATGTGATGATAATTAATCATTAAGGATATTCCAGTTCATGTAATTTTAGTATAGGAGATCGGCTTATGTACTTGTGCAGTCCTCTATTTCTTATAGAGACCTTTTATCTTAATATAAAGTATTGGCTTTAAAAAAAAATCATATAGTTTAATGAAAAATGAAGAAATCTATAATTCCATTTATGAAACAACAAGTACACTTTGAATGAAAAAAAGAAAAACCTTAACATAATAGCATTCATTCACATGATTTCACATATCAAGACTTGCAAAACCCATCACTGTATCCCCCAAAAAAGGAAAAATAAAATAAAAATAAAATTAGACTAACAAATGGGTAGAGGAACACCATTCCACCCTTGAAGGCACTCCAACAATGGATCAATTATTTGGCCATTGCACAACGCCGTGAACACCTTATCAAACTCCTCCCCCGGTGATACCACCTTCTCTCCGGTCAAATACACTCCTCCAAGCTCCTCCCTCACGAGCCTGTACAATGGGTACGACCTGCACTCTTTGATCCTGTTTGGAATCGACAACGAGCCAGTCTCGAAAGCGACTCGAACCGCCTCCACCTCTTTCGGCAAATGGGTTTTCAATTCTTTTTCAAAATCACCAATCTTGTGAAAGATGGAGGTTCCTGCGTCTTTCTCATGGTCGCCATTGTTTAAAGCGTGGTCAACCAAGACTTGTCTGAGCTTCTGCATTAATGGGTATGTCGCGAGACAAGGGTCGTCGATGTAGGCGAAAACGTACTCGCGGTCAACCACACGAAGCAGGTCTTTTTCACTGAATCTTGATGGGTGGAGCTCGCCATTGACTCCGGTGGTTAGGACCTTTTTAGCTACTTGGCTCACAGTGTTCTTCACTGTGGCCTTAAGGTTCTCTTCCAAATGCCTTAAGTCAACTGATTGACATAGAGCTACTAAGTATGTGGATGACATGAGCTTCAAGATCTCCACAGCTTCAGCTGTCTTTCTTGCTGAAATCAAACCCAGAGAATTAACATCTTGGTTGTGTTGTTCTGCACTTTGGACATGGTTTGTAACCGGATTTGCAAGAAATTGGAGCTCCGAACAGTAAGAAGCCATGGCGATTTCTCCACCTTTAAACCCGTAATCCAAGCTCGGATTACGCCCACCCGACAGATTCGATGGTAAACCGTTGTTGTAGAAATCATTGACAAGCTCTGAGAACTGGGCGAACATGAGTTTTCCGATTGCAGCTATAGCCAAACGTGTGTTATCCATGGAAACACCAATTGGGGTTCCTTGAAAGTTGCCACCGTGTAAGGCTTTGTTTCTTGAAACATCGATCAATGGGTTGTCGTTAACAGAGTTGATCTCTCTTTCGATCATTTTCGTGGCTGAGCGAATGACTTCGATTTGTGGTCCGAGCCATTGCGGCGATGTGCGGAGAGCATAACGGTCTTGTTTTGGTTTCTGCAAAGGGTCCATTTCGTGGACCTTTTGTGCAGCCTTAACGTAATCACTTCCATCCAAAATGTACTCCATGATAGCTGCAGCCTCGATCTGGCCCGGGTGGTGCTTCAATTTGTGGGTTAAATGATCCGTAAACTCAGGCTTTCCTTGCATAACTTCGGCGAAAATGGCAGATAACACTTCCGACAACAATGCAAGAACATTAGCTTCGAAAAGGACCATGGACGCCATCCCGGATCCCACGGCAGTACCGTTGACAAGTGCTAGCCCTTCTTTAGGCTGTAACTCGAAGAAGCCGCCTTGGACGCCGGCCTGGGCGAATGCTTTTTCAGCATTAAGGACTTCACCGGTGGGACCGACAGCTTTGGAGTTGGGGCGGCCGGTGAGGAGTCCGGCGATGTAGGACAGGGGAACAAGGTCGCCGGAGGCGGTGATGGTGCCACGGAGGGGTAAACTAGGAGTGACGTTGTGGTTAAGGAATTTGGTGATTGCTTCCAGAATCTCGAATCGGATGCCAGAGTATCCCTGGAGGAGAGTGTTGATTCTGACGAGCATCGCCGCCCTTGTTGCTGAATGTGGGAGAGTGTGGCTTGATTCTGTGCCGTTACCGAATATTCCGGCATTCAAGAATCTGTCAAAACATTAAAAAAGATTAAAAAAAAGGTTCATAACTTTGCAATTATCATAAATATAATGTATTTTTATATAAATACAAGCGTTGCTCTTATTACCTGATGAGTTCCTTTTGAAGTGCGGCACCTTGGTTGGTTCTCCGGTGAGAGGTGGCGCCGAAGCCGGTGGTGACACCATAACTATCAGTTCCTTTATTCATACTCTCCATCACCCAGTCACTACTCGCCTTAACCCCTGCCCTCGCAGACTCCGACAACTCAACCTTGATTGCAGCGCTGTCACTGGCGGCGATCGCAGCCACCTGCGACACCGTCAACGTTTCTCCACCTAGCTTGACAACAGGCTTCCTGAACTCCGACACCATCCGTTTCACCTCGTCCAGGTGGCTACCCATCAACGATTCCGCCGCTGCCCCCCAGTTTAACGGATCTCCTTTGATACAAAATTCACCATTGTTTTGATGTCCATTGACTTGAGTGCCGTTACTGCCCATTATTATCGAGAATTGAAGAGACAAAATGAGGTGTTTTAGAGAGAGAGAGAGAGAGAGAGAGAGAGAGAGAGAGAGAGAATGGGTTGATTTGGGAGGAACTGAAGCCTGATGAAGAAGACTAGGTGGTATTTATAGATGGAAATTTTGTGTCATAAAGTTTATAAAGATATCAATATAATAAATATAATATTATATATATATTTCTGGTAGGTGAGGAAAAGGGTGTTTCTATTTGATTTTTGAGAAGGGGGTTGGTAGGAAAGCATGGTGGCTGAGCCTTACATGGGTTGGTTGAAGATTAATATAAGCCGTTGATCTTCGTCTTGTGGACGGTGATGATGTTTAAACGTAGATTTGTTAAGCAACACCACCTCTCTACCAAACCCCAACCCATTTCACGTTAACAAAAGTATTTATGTAAACATCTTTTATTTTTAATAACTCGTTACTTTCTTTTTTTATAATTTTGTAGAAATTATGTAATAATGCATACAATTTAATGGATAAGATCAAATATTAATGTTTTAATGTGATGATTACCAACAAAACCACCATTCTTAACCAAACTAACATTATATTATTATATTGTATGTATATAAGAATAAGAATATAAGTCTATATTTTATATGTGGTAGAAAATGTCAATATTCTTTTTGGTATGGTTATATGTTTTAATAAATAATTATTATATGAATTGTTTTAAGCATTCTTTGATATTTATATATTAAGAATTATAATTATAATAATCGATTCCACAACACTCCAAAGACAAAGGTTGAATAGATAAAAATTATAAGAGCGAGTCAAAGTAGTTGTCAATTTGGTTGGATTGACTTAGTTAAACCCACTTACCCTTTAAATATCTTTATTTTTATTGCAAATAAAAGTAAGTGAGGATTATATATATATATATATATATATATATATATTGTGAGTTTAGTCTCACTATAGGCAAAATGTCTATATTTACGAGAAAGATTAAAAGGTGTGTTTAACTGTAAAAAAAACATATTTAAGAAAGAGTATTCATTTAATTAGATAATTCTACTCCAATTCATATAAAATTATAATGTAACGTAACTCCATAAACCATAAAATGAATGTCTTTTAAGAAAATAAACGATATAATGAATATATTTAATTCTTCTCCATAAAAAGTTCTCTCACATTAAGTAATGTTTAATGGCTATATATTCTAGTTAATTTAATAAAATTGGGAAATTTAACAAAATTGGGATGAAAATGATGATACTAATATAATAATAAAATGAGGCGTATGCATGAACAAGGTGTGAAACTACATTAATATTTATGTTCACGTTTCTTTGCAAAGTTAATATTGGCAAAATTGTAAGGATGACGTGAAAACTAAAATGTGAGTAATGATTTATACGCTATGCGCTAAAGATATTTAACATTTTAGTCTATAGTTATATTCTTTTAATTAATTATAAGGTTTACTTTTTATATTTTTTAAATAATTTTATATTATTAAATTATAAAAAAAGATATTTAAAAATTATACACTAGTATACATTTCTAACAACCCATGACTAAACATCATGTTAAGGGAGTGTAATAATATAAAGTAATTGGATGTACATGAAATAAATTGCATGTTTTTTACAACGTGGGAAAGGGATAAAAGGTTATTAATGCAAGGAGGTTTGGTGTGAAGAGGTGCGCATGAAGCATGTGTACCACCGTGTATAAATATATATTTATATATTTATATTATTATTTTTTATTATATTACATATTCATGTATTATTCACAAAGTTTCTAAATAATATTACATGCTTCGTGGATTTATGATATCTTTAGAAAATATACTATAAATTTAAAATATTGTTGTAATACTTGTTTGTACCTAATTAAGAAAATAATAATAATGAATGCTTTTTAAGAAAATAAACGATAAAATGAATATAATTTAATTCTTCTCCATAAAAAGTTCTCTCAAATTAAGTAATGTTTAATGGCTATATATTCTTGTTAATTTAATAAAATTGGAAAATTTAATAACTCCATAAACCATAAAATGAATGCCTTTTAAGAAAACTAGTATTTTACCCGCGCGATGCGGCGGGGTAAAATAGTTTCATTTGTCGACATAGGGGTGTTCAAAATTCGGATATAAACCGTTTTAACCGTAATCCGAACCGCTCCATAACCGAAAAGGCCGAAACCATTTTCAAATTCGGTTAAAAAACCGAAACCGATTACCATAAATACTTTAATTACATAAAACTGAAACCGTCTTCAAATTCGGTTTAAAAAACCAAAACCGATTACATAAAATAGTACAACTCAAATAGCATTATTTACAATATGTTTCAGCAATGATCTTAAACACTTTAAATACTTTAATTATATAAAACTATCAGAATTTAAATACATAATGAATATTTTAAAACTGTCAAAAAATTAATTACAAAAAACTGCCTTGAATTTAATGACAGTTGTACTAT
This sequence comes from Pulicaria dysenterica, assembly GCA_947179395.2. Lineage (NCBI taxonomy): Eukaryota > Viridiplantae > Streptophyta > Magnoliopsida > Asterales > Asteraceae > Pulicaria > Pulicaria dysenterica. The sequence continues at coordinate 108,137,107 of OX359289.1, forward strand.
TTTAAAAGTGTTAAGATTGTTGCTGGAATCTATTGTAAAACATGCTATATTACCTGTACTACTTAACTTAAAAAATTGTCTTAAAAAAAGAGCTAAATGCTTTATAAAGTAGTAAAAATAATGTAACATAACTTCATAAACCATAAAATGAATAACTTTTAAGAAAATAAACGATAAAATGAATGCCTTTCAAGAAAATTGGGATGAAAATGATGATACTAATATAATGATGAAATGAAATGAGGCGTATGCATGAACAAGGTGTGAAACTACATTAATGTTTATGTTCACGTTTCTTTGCAAAATTAATATTGGAAAAATTGTAAGGATGATGTGAAAACTAAAATATGAGTAATGATTTATACACTCTGCGTTAAAGATATTTAACATTTCTTAATTAGTTATGAGGTTTATTTTTTACATTTTCTAAATAATTTTATATTATTAAATTATAAAATAGATATTGAAAAAGTATAAAGTAGGGATACATTTCTAACAACCCATGACTAATCATCATGTTAAGCGAGTGTAATAATATAAAGTAATTGGATGTACATCGTCAATGAGGCTTAGCCTATTTGGTAAGATATTTTCCTTTCTTGCAAGAGGTTAGGAATCAAATCTCACTGTAGTGGGTTAAAGTTTTTCTCTTAAAAGGTTTCCTACTAAAAATGCGGTTGAGTGTCCTAATTTACAAGTTAAAAAAAATGGATGATGGAATAAATTGCATGTTTTTACAACGTGGGAGAGGGATAAAAGGTGATTAATGCAAGGAGGTTTGGTGTGAAAAGGTGCGCAAGAAGCACGTGTACCACCGTGTATAAATATATATATATATAATGAATTAATAAAAAACCATGTATTAAACAAAGAACCTAAAAAATTAATCTGGACTACTGAATCATCAAAATCACTAGATGAGATTGAACAATGACAAAACTGTAATTATTATGTATTAAATTATGAAGAAAATGGTAAATATGAAAAATGCCCCTCCCAACAACCTATGAATTAAAAAAAAACCACAAAAACTTTAAATTGTCATAACTTTTTAAGTTTTGTTTATTTAAACAAAAAAATTATACTAATCTTTTAGTTTTTTAATCCTCTTTCAAACAAGAACACTCTTTCCATATTTTTCTAAAAAAAATTTTAACATGAAATTTTGTTTGCATTTGGGCAACAGGTAGTGTTTCTGTAGGATTTTGCATTTTGGAAGCATTTTGCATTTTCATATTTTGCATTTTGGAAGCATATGGATGACCTGCATGATAATATTTTGCATTTTTCGATTTTTTGCATTTTGCATTTAGTATGAACAGAGCTCAAAATGCAAAATTTGCATTTCAAAAAGACTGGGCGGAGTGTGAGCGGCGCCGCGGCAGAGAAACAACTACCTGGATTAGGGTAAGCGGAGACGGGGGTTAACAGCGGCGGTGGTTTAGGGCTACAGAGACCGGCGCTGGTTTAAGCTACAGAGAACGGAGGTGGTTCACGCTACAGAGGACGGCGGTGGTTTAACCTACAGAGGACGGCGGTTGTTTCTGGTTAGGGCGGTGGTCGTGTTTTTGAAACGTAAGGGGAGAGGAGGGGGATGGGTTTTATAAAAGGTAAATATGAAATATCATTAAAGAAAATGGAATATATATATATATATATATATATATATATATATATATATATATATATATATATATATATATATATATATATATATAGGGGAGGGTTCAAACGAGAACTGTTTTTCGTACGAGAACTGCGAGAACCAATCTCAGCCGTTCCTTGGATATGGGAAGTTCATGGATGGAGAGCGTGAAGGGGATCAAGTGTGGCAAGGTGCATGTGAGGAATTCATGGGTGGACAATGACATTAAAGGAGGGGGAATTGGATAGCTCAGATTGGTTCTCGCAGTTCTCGTTTGAACTTTTGCCTATATATATATATATATTTATTTATATTTATTTATATTTATATATATAAATTACCTATAATACCCTTGACTCATAAATGTCACATGTCATTCTCCCATTACATCTTACACATCTTACACTAATTCACATCTTATTTTATCCTAATCCTATATATATATATATATATATATATATATATATATATATATATATATATATATATATACATATATATATATATATTATTTTTTATTATATTACAGATTCATGTATTATTTACAAAGTTTCTAAATAATATTACATGTGTCATGGATTTATGATATCTTTAGAAAATGTACTATAAATTAAAAATATTGTTGTAATACTTGTTTGTACCTGATTTTGCGGGATCTTGATATATAGAAAATTTTGTTTATAATTAAAATAGTTAAAATTAGCATAAAAACGTATAACAATTAAAACCCAATCATCTAATATATCTTCCAACCTTATTTAAATCTTTAATATTTAATATATATTAAAATAGACTTAGACATAATTAAAACTATTTTTAAAATATTTTTTTACTAATTAGAATCCACTATTTCAAAATAGCTTCAAATGATTCTGCTGAATTTTTCTTACTAATCGTCTTTCTTTATTTTCTAAAATAGCTAACTATCGACGCAAATCTATGAGTATATCAATTTTCTTTTTTCATCTTTTGATTTTCATAAATACATGTGTCTTGATTTGTTATCGATATATGTATTTATTATATGTTTAAGATTTCACATCATAAATTTTTAAAATTTGTATAAACATGTATCGTGTTTATACATGAGGTATTGATTAGTTTTATAATTTATATTTATTAACATTAGGTTTTTAAATTTTTAATGTAGTTATTAATTAGTGTGTAATGTTTTTTATAAACAAGTGAAATTCATAAAGTAGGAGAGTAGGGTATGATACAATGTAAATAAGGTGTGATTACTCTTGTTACACCGCCCAATATAAATAAAATAATAGTATGGTATAAACCCAATTCAGATTCAAGTAAGAATAAAAATAAAAGAACCAATCAAGTGAACAATGGTTAATTAATATGTATGTAAGCGGTATAAAAACTAAAAAGTATAGAAAATTGTAAGTTGTGAGGTTCTAACTCAAAACCAATTAGTCATGAGAAAAGTAGTGCAGGACCCTTATAAAACTCATTACAAAATCACTATTTGTCCTATATGTAACATTACTCAATAAAAATAAACAAACCAAAAGATTTGATATTTCTCTTTGATAACACATTCAACAGTTTATTCTTTTGTCATTCTCCTCGTATTCCTTCTGTTTGTTCTCAACTTGTCATTTTCCAACTTACATTTAGCAACAAATGCAAACCAAGCAAATTTAAAATAATAGAAAATTAATTTTTGTCTAGGATCAAGTTTGGTAGTTGTATTTTGGCTAATGGGAATCTATCTTAGATGAATAAGAACAAACAATCACTTTGATCTTCTCCATGAACATCTTTTGTTATTTGTCAAAAATGCAGATAGATATTTCTTTGTATAGTATGAAAGATTTATTATGTTAAACTAATAAGATACTACAAACATATAAAGTGTTAAAAGTAATAGAAAGAAAAACTACAGTAATCAACCTATTTTTCAATAAGATTAAAGACTCTAGCTCTTTACTTTGCCTAAAAACGAAATTGTTCAATTCCTCGGCTTCCAAACAATCCATAAGAATGAGTATCTTACTCCCATTAAAGCATTTCACTTATCACCTTTAAGATCTAGTCGATCTAGTGTGCTGCTCCATTTCAGTAACGAATGATTGCTTTGAATAATCGATGAATCGATCCCCCACCAAGAGCATATCCCCTTTAGAATACGATTAGAAGTCTCACATCCTCTAAACAAATGCTCCTAGTATTGATGGACACTAATAATCGAAAGTCACACCCTTTGCATTTGTAGATAGCAGTAAAATTAGCGGTTTCTTATCAGTTATATTTATTAAAGACAAAATCATTTATTACTAAAAACCCCAAAGATTGAGATACACAGTAATACTTAATGGTTATAATTTATCTAGCAAATTTAATAATCTTCATAAAAGCTTGGTAGTTGTAGTAAGTATATGAGCTTTAAAAAGAAATTTATAGTGAAAATATTTATAAAGTGGTAAGCCAGCATTTATATAGTAGGCTATTTTATACTTCTCTCCAAATGTTACTTAAACATGTACAAAACTAGCTAGTTTAACTTTTAATGTAAAAAAAGTTTCATACTTCACCCATATTTAGGTTGTATTTATTTTAAAAGAGGTAAACCATTGTCTATCTATGGAACAAGATGATGCTTATGTTAAAATGTTTGTAAAATAATAAGAAATATTTAATAACTGTTAAAAATAAAGGACTTATTTCATATTTTTCGAATCACTCATTACTTATACTAATTTAATTATATGTTGCTTTGTGAAGCTCATGCAATTAGCTCACTTACTATTGAAGCACCACATCAATCTTCATCTCGCATCCCCCTTAACCAAGAAAATACTCACGTCACTCCACACGATTAACCTATTGTACCTCATGCTTCTTGCCGTTGAAACTTCTAGTAAATAACTAAATATGATGGAAACTCTAATCAAGGCGAAAATTTGTGGGACCGAATTGGGGATTTCCCACCAAATCTAGCCCCAATATGCCACGTAAACCCTATTTTGATACGGAGTGAATAACGTCTTTAGTTAAGAATGTTATTTTTAAGTGAATAGGTTTATATATTTATTTGAGTTTACTATATCACACCTACTTGAGTATAGTTGACATAGAACTTCATTGTCACAAACAATTTGTAGAAGTAAACCAAATCTTGAATTTTGTTTTTTTTAAAGACAAATTAGATATATAGCATATAAAAGAAGGTATGTACATCGATTAACATTCACATATACAAGATGTATATGTGAATTAGAGGAAGACTGTTAATACTGTAAATGAGCCAACGCAGGGTCCAATTACCAGATTAACAGATTCCTAACCCGAACTTAACTACACGACCATCAACAAATTACCAAGGTTTTGCAATAAAAGTTGGAGCCAAAAGCCATATGTCCCACTGTAAAAAATTGCCATGTTTTGCACGTCTCTTGAGCCAATGAAACAACATCAGCTGCACCTCAAAGTAAATCTGTCGAATGTGTTTTTTCGAAGTTTTGAAGAGTTGATCGTTCCTATCCTTCCAAATAAAATATGTCGTCGCTCTTATTACCAAATCCCAAATTTGGACACACCAATCAGGTAACACTTCCTTTGCCTTTTCCGATAAATCGAAGAACGAACTACCTCCTGAGAATGATAAGCCACACCAATTATGGATTTGTTTCCATAAGTATTGAATTTTAATGCATGAAAACAGTGCGTGGTCCACCGATTCAATGGATGTATTGCAACGATGACAAAGAATCGAATGCAAGTCAATTCCTTTTTCATCTAACTTTGTCCGAACCGGTATCCTCTTTAGATCTGCTCTCCAAGAAAAAATTAGGACCTTTTTGGGAACATTTTTAGACCAGAAAGTTTGGAGGTTGAGCTGTTGATGTGATTGTTGTGTCAAAAGCCTGCTGTCAATTGTTTTGCGAACCCATTTAACCGAGAAAACCTCTTCGTTGTTTGCTGAACAGGACCACAAGTCTTTCTTTTGTTTTTGTAGTGTCACCGAGTTCAGTTGTTGCTTTAATTGCTGAAGCTCCTCCGCCACTCTGGCAGGCATTCTTTGGCCAGCGCCAATGTTCCAAGACCATCTATCGGCTTCCCATTTCCCAGCCATTTGAACCTGCAAATCGATTGTACCAATTTTTTTGAATAATCTTGGGTAGGTGGTAGCCAAGCTTCTATCACCCAACCAAGAATCAATCCAAAAATTTGTATTTGAACCATTACCAACTATCACTTTCAACATCTTTTGAAATTCCGCTCCTTTATTATTGAGTTCCCAACCCACCCTTTTTATACCATCCCAAATCCCAGCCCCTTTTTTTAACTAAATTCGAATCTAACCCTCCCAAAAGACCATGTAGGTTTTTTATTATTTTGACCCAAAGAGTGTTATTTTCTACCCGGAATCTCCACCACCATTTCAAAAGTAAAGCCAAGTTTAAGGAATCAAGATTTCCTATGGCTAACCCCCCCCCCCCCCCCCCCGGGCATCCCTGTTACGAATTACTTTTTCCCATTTAACTCAACAGATGTTTTTGTTTTTATTTTGAGCCCCCACCCCCCGCCCCGAACCCCAAAAGAAGTGTTTCCTAATTCTATCAAAGGATACGAGAACAGACGATGGAGCTCGGAACACCGAAAGGAAGTAAATAGGCAAGCTTGATAACACAGATTTAATTAAAGTGAGACGACCCCCAAATGAAAGCAACTTCCCTTTCCAAGTTGCAAGTTTATCCTCCATTTTACTCAAAACTTTATCCCAGTTTGCGACCCTCTTCATATTTGCATTAACCGGAACCCCTAAGTAATGAAAAACGCCCGACCCCACCTTGCAGCCAATGAGATTTGCGAATTGGAGTTGTTCTTCAAAAGTGACTCCGAAACCTCTAATACTACTATTATTCCAATTCACTTTTAACCCTGAAGCTTCACTCCAGAATTTCATAATTGAGCCCACTACTCTTATGTTTTTTCTATTCCACTCACCAAAGATGATAGTGTCGTCAGCATATTGCAAGTGAGTAATCAAGACTCCATCTTTGCCGACCTTTAAACCTTGAAAAATATTTTTTTCAACCGCCTCTTGGAAGACAAGATTCAGCCCTTCCGCTACTATTAAGAAAAAGTAAGGCGCTAAGGGGTCCCCTTGTCTAACTCCTCTCTCCGGTTTGAACTCCTTAGAATGTGATCCGAGTTAACCGAAATGTGGGCTGAGTTTAAGCACGTCATGATCCAATTTATCCAAGTTTCTCCAAAACCCGTTTGCACCAATGAGCCTTTTAAAAAGGACCAATCCAAGCTATCATAAGCTTTTGCAAAGTCTAATTTTAGAACGAAGCCTTTCTTTCCTTTTGCTTTCAAGTGATGTAACACCTCATTTGTAATAAGAATCCCGTCCACCATGGATCTCCCTTTTAGGAACGCAGTTTGAACATCTCCTATCAAATTTCCAAGTACCGGTCTCAATCTATTTGATAAGATTTTTGAAAGCACTTTGTAATAGCAACCAATTAAGGAAATTGGCCTATAATCGGTGAAAGTGAGAGGATATTTTACTTTTGGGATTAAAGTAAGGAACAATGCATTACACCCCTTTGAAATAGCGCATTCTTTTCCGAACCAAACAATGGATGAAATTAAATCTTCTTTTATCAGGTCCCAAAAATGTTTAAAGAAAGCAAAGGTGAACCCGTCGGGGCCCGGTGATTTGTTACTTCCGCAGTCTTTTAAGGCCTCAAAGATTTCTTTTTCTTCAAAATCCTTTTCAAGCGCGGATTTTTCAAGATCAGAGATTTTTTTGTATCTATTGTTGGAAAATCGAGCATCCCTTGAACCAACTTTTCTAAAAAATGTGCCAAAGTGAGCTTCTGCCTCGATTTTGATTTTGTCGCACTTTTCAACCCAAGACCCGTTTGAGAGTATCCCAGCGATGTTATTTGCATGTGTTCTTCTTCGGATTGTATTATGAAAGAAATTGGTATTTTCGTCCCCCTCTAAAATCCACGCAACTCTTGCTTTTTGTTTGAGCATATCTCTTTTTGATTCTTCTTTTTCTTGAAACAATTTCTTTTTCTCCATCCAAGTAGCTCTATCAACACTATCCAATAGGTTTTCTTCCGCTTTTAGTTCCCACTGAGAGACCTCGATATTAAAGGCTTTTAATTCTTCGTCCAACCTTCCAAACTTTGATTTTGAACACTCTTTTATAGCACGTTTGACGTTGATTAGCTTTGACATAAAGACGGAATCCGGGTTCTTTGCTTTTGAAGGGATTTTCCAAGTTTCTTTTACCACCTTAGCACACCCTTCGTCTTTAAGCCAAGAGTTGAAAATTTTGAATGGTTTGAGCCCGGAATCTTGTAAGTTATTATAGTAAATGATCGGGCAGTGATCCGACTACTTTCGCTCTAAAGCTTTAGAAGCCAAAGGACCCCAATGTCTTTGAAACTCATCCGAAATAAGGAACCGATCAAGTTTACTAAATTTTATTCCATTAGAACATACTCTCGTGAACTTCTTATTGCCAAGTTGAATGTCAATGAGATCACCAGTGATAAAGTTATTGAATTCTACCATATCAGACAAGTTCGAGTTCATTGTTTGTTTTTTGTTCCCAACCCCCTAATATTTAAAAAGATTATTTTCATTTTAAATAACAGAAGATCGAACTTACGTACCTAAAATCAAGGTTGGTCAACCACTTGATCCCAAGCGAACCCAAGTTGCTCCCCGTTTAGTCTCCTCTGCTCGTCGGAATTTGACCAGCTTTTGCTCAAATTTGAAAGAGAAGTCTTCCTTTTAACAACTTGAGATGTGGGTTGACTGAGAATTGATTTTCCTCTTGACCTAGCCATTTTTTTCATTAGATGAAAATTGAGTCTTCCAGTACCACTCCATTTCGCTTTTGCTTTAACCAAATTTTGTCTTCCTTGGATTTTCCTCAAGCTGTCTCTACTGTGGGAAGAATTAATCGTATCGGCTTCTTGAGTTTGTGGAACGGTGGAGTTGAGACTCTCAATCTGAGATGGACATCTAGGTGATTCCTGCTAGTGGGTCTGGGCCATAAGGTTTGTATCTGAAGTTGAAAGATTTGGGCTATCCTCAGTCAGAAATGGACTTTGAAGATCTTTGATAGTTTCAATATCTGATAATGGACCTGGAGCTTTTGGACCTTTTGTTGGCCCAAGGTCATTAATACTTTTGACCCAAGAAGATACCTTTGAATTGTTGCTTTTGTTTTTCGAATTAGGGGTATGTGCGGTCCCCTCACCAATCTTGGAAATAGGACTTTCAACAAAAAACAGATCTTCGAGCATATCCGTTAGACGGCGAATTTGTGGCTACCTCGTATGACTTTCTAGTACCCTTCCTGCCCCTTCGGTCAGAACGCTTCTCCTGTACATCGAAGAACGAATCCCCATGCTTGATACCAGTTGAATCTTGATCGGCGATTTCGTTCCAGTCATCTTCCCGCGAGTCTTCCGACGAACTTTCTTGATAGAACTTATCTTCGGATTTTTCACCATCGGACCCCCCGTCGTCATCATCCACAGCATCCACCCAACCATCTTCACGCATTAAGATCTCACGAGAGTAACCTTGACAACGTATTATATACTTCTCACAAAGCGGGAATTCATGAGACATATTAATAAGAATCTTAGCCGAGACCATAGAATGAGATTCCGACCAAGAACAGTTCTCAGTGGTCAAGGGATCACCCCATCTTGACGCTATTTTCTTGAAATTTGCTTCACACCAAAGATCCAACGGAACCCCGTACACTTTGATCCAAGCCAACATATATACTCCATTTGAATAATGTGAAGACCAACGTTCGATCTTCTCACACCATTTCCAAAGCTCACCCTCTTTGTCTTCAATAAGTTTTATAGCTATTTCCTTAGAATTACAGACTAATAGCACATCCTTTCCTCCCAGAAATTTCCAATTAGTAATATTTTTTGCAGATGAGGTTGGTTATAGCGGAGAAATCTTCTAGTATATCAGATCTCACCACAGTTGCAACTATGCTATTTTTTAGCTTATCATCACTGTCTTTTTCTTTCTCCAGATCCTTTATTATACCCCACTCCGTTGAATCTTTTTTGTTCTTTTCTGTGTGCTTGTTGTTTGTGCTGTACTTAAGTACTTCCTTATACGATCTATGGTCTTTTACTGCCCATTTGGAAGCATCTCCGTATGTTACAGATTGTTCCTTATAGTAGTGTTTTCCCCTTGACTTTTGTGACTGTTCTTTACTGTTAGAGTGAGCCTTAAAGCATCTCAATTTAAATAACCCAATCCCGACACCATTTAAAGCTTTTAAGAGTTCCTCTAGATCTTCGTTTACTTCTAACCTGACAAAACCAAACTTTTGTCCTGTTCTTAGAAGTCTTCTAGATATGTAAATGTCAAGAACCTTTCCAAAATGCCTAAAGAGTTCTCACAGCTTCCTTGTACCACAGTCTTCCAGAAAATTGTAGAAGAATATTGACCTAAACTTTGCTAAATCTTGAATTATCTGCAAAGTATTAACTTATATTTTTTGTATGCATCTTGTCATTTATATATATACTATTATATAAACCATTTAATATTCTCTCTCTTAATAAATTTTAAGACTTCTTAAAATTCAATCAATAATAAATCTTGACCTTTTATTTATATAAATTAATCTAATCCACTAAATTTTTAACCATTTCACTCACTCTCCTAATTTATTTTAACATTTTATTCATTTAAAATATATTTTTCTCACTAACACATTATCTCACACAAACACAATTATGTACCTACTAATTAACTTCTTTCTTCTTATTTTATAAATATAATTTTTTTTCTTATTTTAACGTGTTTTAGAATTTATTTTATAATTAATAAAATAGTTTATGCAAATAAAAGAAAATTTAGAAAAAACGGACATGTTATTGAAACAAACATTTTTTGTGACATTGAATCGCGCGAATAACATATCATTATATTCTTGAAAGTGTCATGTTACAAAACAAAAACTATTTACCGCCGCAGCATCGCGCGGATACGATGCTAGTTAATTACTTGATATTTGAATATGCATTTAACTACCGCTTGGACGTAACTTTATTTTTTTAAATTTTTTTACAATAGGGTATTTTATTTTAGTTATCAACATATATATGTACTTTTGATTTTATATTAACTTTTTAATTACCAATGAATTTTTTTTGTCTATAACAATAAATTGTTTATATGTTATAAATCATGGGGTTCTATTCCATCGGATCTTGCCCCCTAGTCGGTCAAGGTGACGTGATCAAAATAATATTAAGAGATGGATTTATATATTTCCAAAATTAATTAATACGTTGGAAATTTTTTTGTAAGATTTTAATATATTATTTTACATTTGTATAGTCGTTTACAAAAATTGCCTTCGTATGATGTATCCTAAGATGTGTGAATTAGTTATATGTGTTGTATACTTGTATCAATGTCTTCTCAAATATAAGAGATTACCATACCATATATTTTAGACCGTCCTATCCATTCTACAAATTAGCGTCATATATTTTCTCTTTCATCATCCTTTAAACTATTAACCTTACATTTAACCCGCCAATCATTCTCTTTTATTTTATAAAAAAAAATTAATATAGATAGAGGAGAGAGGGAAAGGGATAGAGTCAGCATAAGTGAAAACCCACTTAAATGACTCACTTAGAATCTAGAATCAAGAACTGCCTTGTTTAGGTGCAAGTGTTTCCTGTTCTTTGGTTCTAAAACCCGAATTATTTGAAACCTCTAGTAAAAAAATTTATACCTAAGCTTGCATGCTATAGCTTACATACCCAAAAATAACAACCAAGTTTGATTAACTTACGATGATTGTTGGAAGATTATTTTCTACTTGTGTACATAAAAAAATCATATGTGAATGGAAAAACAAAAGAAATTTATCACTATAATCAAAATGTAATTTTCTATTTGTAAGGATTCAACGATGTTAATATATTTATTTGCCTTTTAAAAAGAATATTGAAGGAGATGATTGAATATGAAGATCACATACAAACTTACTAGAGTATCTTCCATGGAAGAGAGGAATCCAATTATCCATCAATGGCATGATATTGACGTGAGAAGAATCCAATTATCCAATTATCCATTAAATTGGTGAAGAAAACTTGAAAAAAACATTAATCTTCTACATTAATGACTTATAGATTATGGAGAAGAAGAAAACTTTTTAGAGTTTGGGCATGCTATTGACGTGAAAGGGGGGCTGCTACTGTTGACATGATGGAAAGGATGAAGGGTCACGACGACAAGGAATGAAATTATGGAAGAGTAAAAATCGTGAGATTGCGTTTTGACTTCTTGGTTATTGTTTGTTACATATTAATTAATGATAAGATAGTTTAAAATTTTGTTTTAAAAAGTGTTAAGTGATTGTCGTTTAATATTCGGAGTCCAGTTCCGAATAAAAACCAAGCCCGTTAAAACCGGAACCGAATCCGGAAAAAGAGAAAAACGGAAACCGAGAACAACCTTACTTATATGTAATTCGATTCATTCCGATACCTGTTTCGCTTTAATCCGATCCATACTATTATTTTGCTCATCCCTAAAACACATAATAAATACGTTATCTTGTTAACGGTTTGTGCAAGACACACGTGTGTGAGGCCAGCTCAAAGGGGGTGTGAGTAGGCAGCCATTTTAGATGCCAAATGGAATAAAACTTGGGTCCAGTTGTGACGCGTACACGGCGGCTCATCATCCTAAATTAACTACCAGAGACCAAACCGTCTGCTCCGATCGGGAATATTTGCCGCCGATTGCTGCCGCTCATAGAATACACTATTTAACCACCCACCCCTCTTTATTTTATTTTACCTTTTTTTTAAAAAAGAAAATACGCAGATCATTTATTTTACCGTCTGATCAAATTGATTTGTGTTTTTGTCTTCCTCTAGACATCACAAGCGGCATTTCCAGATTTATAACAACATCATCACCATACATCATATTCTTATTCTCATACCGGTGTTACATGATCGCTTTTTTTCCACCATATTAATTTTCTTTATATAAATATATAATAGAGGATAGATGAGAGAGATAGAACTAAAGAAGATAAATCAAACATCAAGATATAACGTGGTTCTGTCGTCAAGGTCACAATTTACATCTACGGGTAGAAACAAGAAACTTTTATAATGAATCAAGTGTTTACATAGATGTCACCCCAAATGTGCATAAGTTGAATGAAACATAATATTATATTTGTAGAGACAAACTAGAAGTCATAATATAATTCTATTAACTAACTAATTCAACCATTAATGGATAATCACACAACAAAACGGACGTACATCTCCTAGTTTCAAATTACAAATCTCAAATCTGAATAAATCAGGCAACGAAATCCAAATTTGAATTATCCACGATTCAAATTAACTTATCCATTAATTTGAATTTGATTTCATTACCATTTTAACTAACCAATAATTAAAAACGGGTAATCATTAAGTTTCTCAATTAATTCTAGTTTCAAAATCGTACCGTTATTTTCAAATTACACCTAACAATAATTACCAAGACCTCTGAACAGTTTTTCATTATATATATATGTCTTCTAACTGAAAAAATATCTCTCACTTTAAACTTCTAAACCGTTGGTTATAAGACCTCCCGCATCCATCAGGAGATGGAGGCTGTGAGGGCCCTTCACATCCGTGAGGAGCATCGCCGAGGTTCGTGAGAGCCGGCTCACGGTCACGAAGGTGACCGCCGTCGCGAGCGTGAGCGGAGGGAGAGAGAGAGGGGGCGCCGAATTTAACATTTTTTTTTGTGATGTAAAGCATGTGATGGATGCAGAGGTTTGTGTGATAGGATGAGGGAATGGTGGGGAATGATGTGGCGCTGATGTGCCTGTGTGAAGCATGCGATGGATGCTGGTGGTCTAAGCATACCATATGTGTTTACGATTAAAGACATGAAATCTAAATAAAAACTGATAAATGTATTTTACATGATTAATTTAATCAATGTTTTAGATCCTGGTTAGTTGTGTGGTATGTGGATTGTGGTTAGTTCGATGTTGGATAGTAGTAGTTTAGCGGGTTAGATCACAAATAGAATGTTTGTTTTTAGTTGCGGCTTTGTAATGCTTTTGCATCTTGCAAAAGCAATGGATCTCTGTAGTTGTTTGTTTGGTATGGAATGGTATGGTATTTGCCTTTAAAAAAAAAATTTAATCAATATGTTGACAATGGAAGCGTTTGGTGAAGTTGTTAAAAGGTTAGGTTACCCTTGTAACATATGTTGCTTTTAAAAAGTGTTTTTGAAGGTTAATTACGCATTTAATGCTATGGGTCAAACAGGTTGGCTATGGTCTCAAATGAGTAACTTCTAAAAAGGGACCCACACTAACTTTCAACACGTTGGGTCAAACAAGTTGACTAAATATAAGTGCTTATATGAAAAATAAATTAAAGCAAGTTGACTACAAGAGCTTTTTAAAATATAAGTGCTTATTTGAAAAATAAAGTCAGGCATTAGTGTAAGAGCACTGGGTACGATATGGTGAATAACGGACGAAAACCATATGATAGCGAGCATTTCTTGATTAATAGCTAGTTATAGCCATTGCAAGTGTTTAGTTATAAAAATGTTAATATGTTATTGACATTCTCGTTATGATCGTAATAGTGCCGTATCTACTTTATTAATTGTTTTCTTTTATTTTTAACTAATGTAATTTGAGACAGATAATTGTGTACGGTTTTAGTGATGATTGTTATAGGTGTTATTAATGCAAGTTTTGACGATGAATTAATTATGCTAATGTAATAATTAGTTATGATTATCTATAACCGAGATACTCTAATCATCATCTAATTGGTGTCAACAAGTTTTGACTAAATTAATTTCTTAGTTAGACCATTACAGGAAAAAACAATTTATTTTGTCTTCTTACCGCATCTTTCACATCATATCGTGTCAAGCCCCCAACAACTTCTCTTTGATTACACGTATATGACATTGTAAAGAATTTCGATCTTAGGATGCATAGTTTGTGGACGAAAATATATGACCAAAATAGTTTTATGATTCAAAATGTAATTTTTATACATTTTAAAGAAAAGAGCTTGTAATATGGTCAATACGTGAATTCTATATATTGTGGAAAGAGTTTTTACTAACAATAATGGTATTAGTTTATATATTGTATCTAACTTTTTACATTTTGTTATTAAATGTATCAAACTTTCAAGTTTAGTTTTTAACGAGTTTTTAATGCCCGCGTTTTGCTGCGGAATTTTAAAACGTATACATTTTCTTAAGTAGATTACATTTTTTTAGTTTATCAAATTTGGTCTTTTTAATATTTTAGTTACATTCAATTAGGCGTGAAATATATACAACTCAAATAATCACAAACATGATATGATGCAATAAAGACATAATAATTAAACAAAGTAATAATGGAAAAATTAATACTAACAACAATAGCGTAATATTTACGATAAATCAATAACAACGGTCACAAATATATATGATATACACAGTGAGTTTTTTATTATTATGATTTTAAAAAATTTGTTCCTAAAAAATATGTTATATAATAAAATTTATATCGAAGTACAAATACAAATGAGACGACCACAAATACATGAATATTATTTATTAAAAGTTATAATAAAAATTTATATAAAACTAATTGATTTAATATAAAAATAAAAAATGGTAAATAAAAAACTAAATAAGATCATTTGCGTTGCCCAATAAAATAAGAAAATAAAAAGGAAAAAGAAGGGAGGAAATTAGGGAAAGGAAAAGGAAAAAAAAAGAGAAAGCCAGGAGTCGAACACCCGACCTTAGTGAGAGGGACAAAGAAAGCGCCTTAACCAGTGAGCTCCAATATCAAACTGAGTTTTGTACAGTATATTAAATTTATAACTTAAAATAGAGGCGTAAGTTAGTAAAACTCCTTTATAAACAGTAAATCAGGCTTATGTTAAGCCTTGTGTATTGTATTATATATATATATATATATATATATATATATTAAACTCTCAAAACTTATTATTAGATGTTATCGAATTTGGATACATAAAGTAGCAAAATTTGTAAAGTTCAATACATAAAGTTTGGAAGTTCAAATACATTATAAGGTATTTTTAAAAGTTGAACAAATACAATAGCAAAATGTTTAAAGTTAAATACATTTGAATACATAAATTTTGAGAGTTTAATATAATTTGATTGAGTTGTGTTCAATATAGTCCATATAAAAAGTATAGTCCTAAATTTTAATATTTAATCACATGTAATTCAATATAAAATCATATGTTATTCAGTATACAATCACATGTGATGGTAAAATCATTACATGTTAATTACGAAAATGTCACTCCGCCCAAATTTTTAAAATTCAATCTAGACCATTGATGGGGTTGATCCAAGGGCTAAGATTAGTTCCTTGTGACTATGCAATAAGTATGGACTATATTAAACATTTCTCTAATTTGATAAAGACTTAGTTATGTTAACATCCACTTCATTATCAGCTTCTGGAAACAAAAGATAAACATCGACTGATGTACACATCTACCTATAGTTAATAAAATTCATCCTTAATACGGTTTTTTTTACAAAAAGTAATTATATTTATTAAAGAAAATCGCACTTAATACCTTAATAAATAATACAATAATCAAGAAACCATGATCAATTACATAGACACTATTGAAAGATGCTACTTTCATAGGTTTTCTATATCGAGTTTGTTTAAGCAGTATTTTTGATCAATTACATAGACACTATAGAAAATCTATTAAAGCACTCACAGTTTATATTTCTTTATTGAAATCCCTGTAATAAAACTTTATGTTAACTTGAAGATGAATGATGGTGGGAGAGTGTAGGGCTGTCAATGAGACATATCAGATCGGGTATGCCTCATTAACAGGCCTAGGAGGGTGACCCTAATGATTTGATTTGGTCAAATCGTTAATGTTAATCTATTATAAATGCCTCGACTTCAAATGAATGCTTTTGGAACATATGGCTCCCTTGGAGAGTTAACCATGTTGTTTGGAGACTATTTTCAAAGCGAATCCCCACTAAATCTAATCTCTAAGATAGTGTTGTAAAGTTGTGCCTATTATGTGAAAGAGAGGAAGAGACCGTTGATCATCTTTTCTTTGCATGTTCCTCGACCAACAGAAGTGTGGAAGAGGATGATGAGTTGGTGTAATATTGATGTGGGGCAACAACCTTTGCTGGAACACATGCCATCGAGGATCTTGGACTGTACAAGGCAAAACAAAGAAATCGAAGAATATTTTGTTAGCCTTTGTAGGTTGCTTATTGAGTTCCATACGGAAAGCATGTAACAGCTTGATGTTTAATAGTAAAATATACTTGATACCTTTAGTAGCGGGTGAAAATCAAGCAGCCTTTTATACTTGGATTAAGTTTAATGCTAACTGTAATAATTCAATATGGATTATTATATGGTGTTGTAACCCAATTTCCTTGTTTGACTTCTAACATTATTTCCTAGTATCTTGTTATAGTTAATTTTAATATATCTTATTCTGTTAAACGAGTTTATGACCATGTAAAACCTTCATAATTAACTTTGTGGCCGTTGAAAAATTATCTTTTAAGTAATATAGTTTTAGTTTATATTTTGTCGGGTTTCAAAAAGTTGGAACCACAATAACGTATAAAATAGATAATACATCTTCAATATGGGCCAAAGATATCACATATAATTATGATCTTTATTTTCAAGTCCATGCCTAGTAGACTATATCATGTTTAGGCCGCTCGTTATGTTGTACTCGATCCCATCGAGTAGCAGCGAGTTTGGCTGGGAACATCATTACGCCTCAAGCGAGTAACCTAAGCGAGTCCTGAAGCTCGATCGAGAAGCACACGTCCCCCACCCTTCTCAACCAATCACAATCACACATACATTTAATTCTTTAATATATTAATAAAAAATTGAAAGAGTTTTAAGGAGAGATATAACTAGTTAATTGAGTAAGGAAAAGGGAAAGAGAGGGACACAAGAATACAATACAAAACAAATAACAAGATATTTCATTTGCCAGATTTAGTTAACATTGGTAAAGCTAAATAAACAGTTAAATTGATTATTAATAAGTGATAAGTGTGTTTTTTGTGCTTTAGCCCAATAGTACCGATCCAGTTCATTTGCAGGCTCTTTTTAATTAAATGGCCCAATAAGCCGATAGTAGCAATCCAGTTCACTAGGTATTAAGTAACAATGATTTCTATTTTTTAATAATGAACAATATTGTCAATATGCACATTCAGACTACCAATTTTTAATTTGATAATCTTTACCAGACAATTAGTCGGAAAATTTTAACACTTAAAAACTTTGTTCGATGAAATGTAAGAACTAAAATATGGGAAATTTAAGTTACCATTACAAATATAAATGATATTAAATATCAATAAAATTTTATAAAAAATGGATAACATCTGTAGTACTTACTTAAGGAATTAATGATTTGAGAGATTGGTTTTAATTAGGAATAGGGTGATACAAATAGCATTGAAAGGATTATTAACATGTGTTTTAAAAAATTGAAGATGCAGATTTAAGAGTAGATTAGCGTGTGTATTATTATCTTTATTGATTAAAGAATGGATGGATGGATTAGTATTGAATAACTAATTGTATACTTAGGTGAAACCAAGGAGACAGAAATTATAAGTTAATATATATGATTTACAACCTCGTACACGATACATGACTACTCAAGTCTTTGTTGACACATGATTAACAATAACCATACAAATTTGAATCTTAAATGCAACAAATCAAAATATGACAAAAGTACAAATCAAACACTTAACCCCACCCAACTCACTCCTAACATATTGGAAGTGGTGATCCATTCCATCCTTCAACGCACTCCAACAACGGATCGATTATTTGACCTTTGCAGATTGCCGTGAACACCTTGTCGAACTCCTCTCCCGGCGACGTCACCTTCTCACCGGTCAAGTAAACTCCGGCGATCTCCTCCCTCACAAACCTATACAACGGGTACGATCTACAAGCCTTGATCCTGTTTGGAATCGACATTGTACCGTTCTCGAACGCGACTCGGACAGCCTCGACTTCTTTAGGCAAAATGGTTTTAAGTTCGTCTTCAAAAGTAGCGATCTTATGGAAGATTGAAGTGTTGGTGTTCTTCTCGGATTCACCGTTGTTAATAGCATGGTCAACGAGGACTTGTCGAAGCTTTTGCATCAACGGGTATGTGGCGAGGCAAGGGTCGTCGATGTATGCGAAAACGTACTCACGGTCAACCACACGAAGCAAGTCTTTTTCACAGAATCTTGATGGGTGGAGCTCGCCGTTAACGCCCATGGTTAGGACCTTTTTGGCTACTTGGCTTACGGTGTTCTTGACTGTGGATTTCATGTTTTCTTCCAAATGCCTCAAGTCAATCGATTGGCAGAGACCTACTAAGTATGTGGACGACATGAGTTTTAAGATCTCAACCGCTTCCGCCGTCTTTCTTGCGGAAATCAAACCCAAAGAGTTAACATCTTGGTTGTGTTGTTCTGCGCTTTGGACATGGTTTGTAACCGGATTTGCAAGAAATTGGAGCTCGGAACAGTAAGAAGCCATGGCGATTTCTCCACCTTTGAACCCGTAATCCAAGCTAGGGTTACGACCACCGGATAGATTTGAAGGTAAACCATTGTTGTAGAAATCGTTTACAAGTTCTGAAAACTGGGCGAACATGAGTTTTCCGATTGCTGCGATAGCCAAACGTGTGTTATCCATGGAAACACCAATTGGGGTTCCTTGAAAGTTGCCACCGTGTAAGGCTTTGTTTCTTGAAACATCGATCAATGGGTTGTCGTTAACAGAGTTGATCTCTCTTTCGATCATTTTCGTGGCTGAGCGAATGACTTCGATTTGTGGTCCGAGCCATTGAGGTGATGTACGGAGAGCGTAGCGGTCTTGTTTTGGTTTCTGCAAAGGGTCCATTTCGTGGACCTTTTGTGCGGCTTTAACGTAATCACTTCCATCCAAAATGTACTCCATGATGGCTGCAGCCTCGATCTGACCCGGGTGGTGCTTCAATTTGTGGGTTAAATGATCCGTAAACTCAGGCTTTCCTTGCATAACTTCGGCGAAAATGGCAGATAACACTTCCGACAACAATGCAAGAACATTAGCTTCGAAAAGGACCATGGACGCCATCCCGGATCCCACGGCAGTACCGTTGACAAGTGCTAGCCCTTCTTTAGGCTGTAACTCGAAGAAGCCGCCTTGGACGCCGGCCTGGGCGAATGCTTTTTCAGCATTGAGGACTTCACCGGTGGGACCGACAGCTTTGGAGTTGTGGCGGCCGGTGAGGAGTCCGGCGATGTAGGATAAGGGTACAAGGTCACCGGAGGCGGTGATGGTGCCACGGAGGGGTAAACAAGGGGTGATGTTACTATTGAGGAATTTGGTGATGGCTTCCAAGATTTCGAAGCGGATGCCGGAGTAACCCTGGAGGAGGGTGTTGATTCTGACCAGCATGGCGGCCCTTGTTGCTGAATGTGGGAGGGTGTGACTTGATTCCGTGCCATTTCCGAATATTCCGGCGTTCAAGAATCTGTAACATAAACCACTTCCGATGAGTATATTTTATGAAAGTCAACCAATCACTGGTTGACGATAATAAATAATAGTGCTTAACGATACCCTAAAGAAAAATGCTATCTTTTAGATAGTAATAGAAATAATAAATAATAATAATCAAATCAATAATGGTAATATAAATTTAAAATTATTATGTATTATATATTAAAAATTATAGTTATATACGATTAGGGCTTCGAAATAATCATTTAGACACGAATTTAAAACAAGGATAATTCGATTTAGCTACGTTTTCTTTAAATAGATTTTCAATTAGTTAAGATCTATCTTAGAATTAGTCAAAGATGATATTGAAATAAGCAATGTCATCACATGGCAGTAATTGCTCATTGATAAATATTGATATTCTTTAATTTAGTAATTTGGAAAAGATAGAATTCCTTAAAAATTCATATTTTGTAAATAATTACATTATAATGTATTAAATTTTGGTCATTTGTAACTGTGATGGTGAATTAACTTTCTAAACTTTCGTTTTAATGTAATTCTATATATAATAGTAAAAAATATATAATTATAACATATAAGTATGTTATTAAAAAAATCAATAAAGATGATTTTCTAAATTAAAAATGATAGTAGTCCAACATTGAAACAATATTTCAATAATCAATATATAGATGATTAACGTACTATTGAGACCTTTATCCAACAGTATACTCACATGGTATAAATATTTGATGGGTCCGGAAAGTACTTTAAAAGGAAAATAGATAATTAATATAATTTTAAAACTTCAAAAACCAAAGATGTAACTTTATATAACCCATATAATCGGACCTTTTTGTACTTTCTTTTAAGTATTCATTTCATCTTTTGTAACAGTTGGATAACTTGTCTTTTTACTAATTTGCCAAAATATATGATCAATAAAAAGTAACTACTACTTCGTGACTTCATATAAATATATTAAAACAAATAGTTGTTTTTAATTCGCTGTCCAATAATATTTAAAATTGGATGCCTAAATGGGTTTGTTATTAATAATCTCATTTACCTTTGTTTAAGTACCACTCACCAACCACCAGCAGGCCAAATCATTAATATTATTTAAATTATGAATTATGAATTATCTTTTATCTATTTATTTATTTATTCAACTGTACTTCATTTTCTTAATCAATTTTAGAATCACGAACTTTTTTAACCTACTGGTTTGTTCAAATTCCATTTATACAAAATATAATATTCACTCTTGATAAAATATCAAATATCTAAAATTATATACCATTTTAAAAATGGTTATAACAAATTGTTATAATGATTAAAAAATTGTAGAAAATATTAATCACCCTTTCTTTCTTACTCATAAAATAATTTAAAAAAAGGACCTAGCTACATCATAATATTATTTAACTTTTAAATTTAATATTACTAATTATTCAAATCTCGTAACTTACGGATCCACATGTACGTATTTTCTTTTTATTCATTTACTCGGAAAATGAACTCAGATCTCTAACTAATCTATAATTATTTTCTTCAAAAATAACCCTCATATATACTTAAATTTATATAAATGGAAAAATATATAAAGTCGTAACTCTATATATAGTCTATACTTCAAAACCGGCATCCCACGACTTTATATCATTTCTAATATCCCATAATCGGCCATGTAGCTACCTAGCTAGGATCGATCTGATCTCCATAATTATAATTATTCAAATAATACCATAACTAAATATAATGTTAATCGTAAATTAATCAATACGATATGAATTAATTTATTACCTAATGAGCTCCTTCTGTAGAGCACCACCTTGCTTAGTTCTCCGGTGTGATGTGGCGCCGAAGCCGGTGGTGACACCATAACTATCGGTACCTTTGTTCATGCTCTCCATCACCCAATCACTGCTGGCCTTCACTCCGGCCCTTGCAGCTTCCGACAGCTCCACCGTCACGGTGTTGCTGTCTGCGATCCCGGCCACCTGAGACACCGTGAGTGTCTCTCCACCAAGCTTCACCACTGGCTTCCTGAATTCCGCCACCATCTTCTTCACCTCATCGAGGTGGCTCCCGGTCAACGCCTCCGCTGCAACCCCCCAGTTCAACGGATCCTTTATGCACAGCTCCTTAACGAATCCATTAACGTGATTACCGTTCTCCATTGATGTTTATTTAGATTAAGCTAGGAGATGGATGGAATGATTTAACAAAGTAGAAAGAAACAAAGAACAATCTGATGGATTCTTCACACACTAGACTCACACTCTATGTGTGTGAAAATGAAACTGAGATTGCTGAGTTATTGGGTGGCGGGGGGTGAAGGGTTATATAGAGGAGGAGGTGGTGTGTGTGTGTGTGTGTGTGTGTGAATAACGAGAGGGAGGGAGGTGGGGGTGGTAGGTAGGGGGAAAACAAAATTAGAAAAGGGAAGCGCGATCGAAGGTGGTAGGTTGGTTTAGAGATTGAATCTTGGCCGTTTGATTTTTGTGAACTTCTATCAATGGTGTAGAGTTGCTGACGTGGACATACGGGACCCGACTAACTAGTGGGTGTTTTTCATTCAATGCACTAAACGTAAAACAATAGTGGTAGTAGGTGAGTTTACATTTTCTCATTTTTAACTTAAAAAAACACATTTATATTATATATATATATATATATGATATGTATATAGATGTCTCAATTTAACAATAGAATAATGTTTATCAATTTAATTAAAAAATTATAATCTTTTGTATAATTAAAATATTTTACTCATTCATTTTAATTAAAATTAAAATTCAATTTTGACATTTAATTAGTCAAACTTGAAACTTAATTTTGACTTTAAATAAATAAGAGTTATTCATATATAATTTTAATATAAGATAAAGTAAGATAATAAAGTATTACTTAAATTCAAAATAACCTCTATTAATTCAAATTCTAAATCATTATACTTAGTATTAAATTAATTTTAATTCT
Source organism: Pulicaria dysenterica (assembly GCA_947179395.2). Lineage (NCBI taxonomy): Eukaryota > Viridiplantae > Streptophyta > Magnoliopsida > Asterales > Asteraceae > Pulicaria > Pulicaria dysenterica. The sequence continues at coordinate 108,160,344 of OX359289.1, forward strand.
CTTTCCTTTTTAAATATCAAAACACACTAATTTACATATATTTGCATTACTATTTATTTATTTACGTTGCTGTTTACAAATTTTTAATATATTTGTGTTGCTATATATTTCTCTTTTAGATTTTATTAATTTTTTATTAATGTTTAATATTTATAATTTTTTAAAGTAACTCGTGTATCACACATGTTTATAATTTAGTATCTATATATATAACTGAAACATGATATTATAAGACACTTGTCATTTTCTTATAACTTTGAAAATTTTTAAGTAAATAATTTAATATATTTTAAAAATCCATATTTGTAAAATTTATCCGATTTTTTAAATTATTCAATTTATAATTACATGTTTCTTAAATTCTTGATACAAAATCGTGATTAGTAACATTTTTGTAGCTATCCAAGTTTTATTAAACAATCCATTGTTTATTATCTATCTATCTTATCCCGTTATTAAATAAATCCATTTTTTCTTTAACTTATCATTTTTAAGATTATTATTTGAAATTTACTTACTCACACTTTTTAACCATCCATCGTGTAAATATTTCAATGTTTAATTATCCATCTTTCATATCCTATTATTTTAGAATACATCTCTTTTATTGAATTAGAATCAAATAAGATGTAAAATAATGTAAGATGTAGTGTCAAATGACATCATTATACAGGGGTGTAACTGGTATATACTTCTAATTATTATTAGTAAAAATAAAAATTATCTAAAAAAAGCTAACCTCCATTAATAACTCTCATAACTATCATATTAAATACCTAATTGATTTATTAAGCGTAAATTATTAAATAAATTAGAAAATAATTGATTTATTAGTTATAGATATCGGTACTCATTCTTTTAAGGGTTAATTTTCTTGATTAACCTTCATTAGTTGTAGATATCGGTATTTATTTATTAACCTTCATTATGGATTCATCAATTTTTTTAACTACTCTTTTAGATGAATATCAATTGTTATTTTGTTATCAATGTAGTCAGTTTATTTCATTTTGATGAATTGTTAGAGCAATTAATAAATTAAATATTTATATATATATATATATATATTGATTTTAATGATGCAATTTTAATAATCAAATAAAAAAAGAAAAATAATAATATAAATCCAAGTTGATATGAAAATAATATGTTTGCCAAAATAATAATATATATAAATTTGCGAAGATCAAAAACACTGATAAACATACACCGCCAAAGTATGAAGATGGGTGAAAACAAAAATAACAATACAATCGTAATTAAAAATATTATTTAAATATCATTTTTAATGAACATACATTTTCACTTATAAAAATGTTTCATATTGTGTTGAAATATTATTTATCTATGGAACAAGTTTTTATAACATTTTGCCAACTGTTTTGAATAGATATTATTTTATAAATTGGCAAAAATAAAAATGCGTATTTTATAATATAAGATAAATATCCTTAAGAAGTATTAATATACTGTATATTGAGTAAGTGGGTAAAAGAGAATATTGTAAAGATTTTATGACACCTTAAGTACAATGAGGTGTCATCCTCTTATTTAAATATGTGTTTAAATTTTTCAAAAAGTCAGTCCAAATATACAGTGTAACGATATTTATTTTGGTGTTTATCATATCTTAAATACTAGCTTAAAAGAGGAAGTTGAAATATAACGAAAATATTTTTAAACGACTCGAGAAAGTGGCAGCTCTAGCCCTGGTCGACCGTGGGATCGACCGTCGGTCGCCTGGAAGCTTGGCCCACCTTTTCTCTTCTCTTCCTCTATATATACAACCCATTTCACCCTCATTCTAACCTTTTACAAATCTGAATATTTTTCTCCTCTATACACATACACTTGATCTTCCAACTTATATATATTTTGAGTGTGTTGTTTATTGAAGTTGTTTACACTTATTGTGAGATTTATACAACTCTTCAATATCAAGCAAAAGGGAAGCAAGAAAGATACTTTGAGTGGTGTTCATAGTGTTAATCTTTTCTTGTTTGAGAGACATAGATCTTGACACCATTGTTGGTGTTCTTGGTGAGGTGTTCTTGAGTGAAGAACATTGTTAGCTTTAGTGGGTTTGACTAGTCCCCACATTGTTTGTTTGAGTGTTCATAAGTTCTTGGTGAAGAACTTGAATTTTCTTCTTGGTGAAAAAGAAGGTGTGTTCTTGGTGAAGAACATTTGTAAGATTTTAGATTAGATCTTTGGTGATTGTCACCTAGCCGAAAAAGTGATTCTATATCGGTGATCTCTTCCATGCTAAGAGGTATTCGCACGTGGTGCTAGTGGAAACCTTGACGGAGGTCAAGGAGTGAACGTAGGTTGGAGTTCAACCGAACCACGATAAAATATCGATGTCACTCTTCTCAACCTTTAACTCCTTCATACTTGCATTTGCGTTTGCATATTACATTCTTGCATATTTACATTCTTGCATTTTACATTCTAGCATTTTTACTTTCTTGCATTTTACATTCTTGCATTTTATTTATTTACATTCAAGTTATTTATATTTCCGTTAGTACTATATATATATATATATATATATATATATATATATATATATATATATATATATATATATATATATATATATATATATATATATATATATATATATATATATATATATATATATAGGGGAATGTTCAAATGAGAATGAGAAACTAAATGAGAATGGGAGACTCAATCTCAGCCGTTCATTTTGTAAGTGAAATTCATGGATGGAAAGCGTGGGGGAATCGAGTGTGGCAGGGTGCATGTGAGGAATTCATGGGTGGACAATGACATTGAAGGATGGGAATTGGACGGCTGGGGATTGAGTCTCTCATTCTAAAAAATACTTAGGTTCTCATTTGAACCTCCCACTTTATATATATATATATATATATATATATATATATATATATATATATATATATATATATATATATATATATATAGATAGTGGGAGGTTCAAATGAGGACCTTAAATAAATTGAGAATGGGATACTCAATCCTAGCCGTCCAATTCCCCCTCCTTCAATAGTTCAATGTCATTGCCCACCTATGAATTTCTCACATCCTGCCACACTCTATCCCCTCACGCTCACCATCCATGAATTCCACTTACAAAATGAACGACAAAGATTAAGTCTCTCATTCTCATTTAATTTCTCATTCTCATTTGAACTTTTTCATATATATATATATATATATATATATATATATAATATATACTTTCCGCATATTTACATTCCCGCATATTTACATTCCCGCATTCACTTACAAGCATTTATTTATTTTTGTCTTAAATATAATCTTTATCGAAAAAGTGGACATAGAAACTATTCAACACCCCTTCTAATTTCAACATGAATATTACAATGTAATTTTGTATGATTATAGTCAAATTAAATAAAATGATGTTATATTATTTGATGAATCTTGTCTCGCATTTTTGGTGTATCATATTTTCAGTTAACTGATTTGGAATATACATTTAAGGCGTTAGCATGAATTTAGGGATGATTGAATGGTGAAAAAGTCAAAAATATCCTTAACTGCTATTTTTATTAAATTAATTTAAGAAATAAAAACTTTCTATAAATTGTAGATCTGATAAAAAATGGACGATCCAGATCACCTCTTACATATCTTACAAGATTTTACATCTGAGAAGAACCTCACTCCTCTTTTATTAATAGAACATTTTATTTTAGGATCTTCTATCCATAATCTCTTCCAATATAAATAAAAGATTAATTAAAAAAATATTTATTATACGATCATAACCATTTATTTAACAAAACATCTTGATGATTGATTTACTTAAAATTTATAACACAAATTCGAATATATATATATATATATCAATTTTAATTTACTATTTAAAAAGTTGAAATTCTAATTTTGACTTTTTCTGGTCAAAATTGAATCAAAATAATTAAAATGATTTCATATATGCCATTTTAAATTTTAAAATATCATATTTGTTTATCTTAATCTATAAATAAATTTACCCTTTATAACATTTCAAAAAACATCATAATTAATCAAACTCTTAATTTTTATTATTGAAAATATTTTATGATCTATTTTAAAATTATTTTTAGTTATAAGCAATAATGACATGACATTATACTCTTATTGTAGTGTTAACATCGTATGTCACTATTTTTTTAAATTCACATTTCTTTAATGTTTTATAATTATTTCATATATATTATAAATTTTTAAAAGTTGCCATATTTTTAAACCAACACGTATATTATACGAGCAGTCAATCTAGTGTGTGTGTATATATATATATATATATATATATATATATATATATATATATATATATATATATATATATGATTTTATTAGAACTAATATTAATGCAAGTAAGAAAACAATTATTATGGATCAATCATTAATTACGTGTGTTTTATTTTATTTTAAAAGAAAAGAGTATACATGTCTTTTTTTTTATATGTATTGATGCTTTGATTTTTTTTTGTATTTCCATTTTTTTTTCTTAGTTTACTTCCTTGTATATGTATGTATCATAATCAGTTACATTTTTGTTGCAAATTTTTAGATATATATTCAATATCTATATCCCACAGATTCTTTTTGTTACAATTTTTTGAGGTGGTAATGAGATTCCTTAAATTGAAGTTTTTCTTCTATTAAAATGTGATTATTTAGATTAATGAACATCTATAATAAACTGAGAATACATGAATTACTCACTACTGTGAAGTGAAAATATGATGCATTAGTATGAATTGGGTTTTATAGAAATACTAGATTAAAAATAGATCGCTTTTCGTAAATAAGAGATTATACTTAAGCTAAAAAATATTTTTAATTATATACCATTAAAAAGTATATAACTTAAGTATACCATTAAAAATAGTGTAGTATTCAACTTGGTGAATGATGGATTTATAAGTTTTATTTAAGTATATAACTGGTCATGTATCTTAAAAAGTAGAAAAATTAGTAAGTCTAGGGGAAAAAAATTAGATGCACCTGTGTATATATGCTCACATGCATCTACATCTGTTTTTTTTTTTTTAACGACATACCTTTCATATATGATCAAATAGGAACCACATAATCCGTTACAATGAAACGCAAAACCGACACATGATGTACACAACACTAAAGTGCTACCCATCATAGTAACCATTTCTAATGACCTGCTAGAACAAACCCATGGATGCTTGATCTAAGTATGCACAGCAGGCCGTCTTCCTCAAGGATCAACATAAATTAATGCTCGACTCAGCCGATTGCATAGCAGCGATTCACAGCAAAGTGCTCAATAAAACTCAGCAACAAACAGCAGTAACATATCAAAGGGATTCAGTTTTACCCGTTTTGACAATGCAATCCCTCCAGAGCAAAACGAAAAGCAGTAGCGACTTCCAAAAACAGCAGCAACCAAGTAGAGCATGCATCAGGCAAAACCAAGAATAATAGCCAAAGAAGTTGCCTGTAATAAGCAAATACAGTCTCGATACGGTAGCATAATCTCCACGAACCATGAACCCAATATGCGTAAGCAGGCCTCATATACAAAAATATTCAAAAAAAACACAATATGTATAGTATCCTGTCGGAGGTACTCATACTGCTCACAAAATTTGGTTTATGAGTACTCAATCCGACCAAAGACTCAGGGGCTCGACAGGGAAACTTAAAAGAAATGAAGGGATAGAATTTCTCACCCCACACTCTCACAAAACATACAACTGACCCAACCATAATCTATATTCACTACTAAGAAAAAAACTCTGAGGCTCAATGGGTTAAATCACAGGTAGGAAATCTCCATCACATCCCAACCACCCTTCATAACTCCACTGCACCAGAAGCATCCCTAGCCACTACCTACTAGGGGTGGAAATTATTAACACGACACGAACCCGACACGTAAATAAACGGGTTTGGGTTGAGCATAAACGGGTTCGGGTCGTTTTCGGGTTTACCCGCCAACCCGTATAAATAAACGGGTCGTATTTCTGGTTGGCTTGCGTGTTCGCGGGTCGACCCGTCAACCCATATATATATATTTGATCTTTTTTATTTTCTATTTATCCTATTTGGTTTTTTAGCTTTTATCATATTCCTTAGTCATCCTAAACCTAATAAGAAACAATTCTACTGTCTCCTTTTATTCATTCACCGTTTTAATGGTATTGTCTCCTTTTGTTGTTCGGTAGGGTTGAACTTTAGTAAATAGTTTGCATTTAAATTTTGTATTTTGACAAACAAGGGACAAAATTAGTAAAACTAGATCCACTGACTCACCAACCAATTAATGACCCGCCAACCCGTTAGTGACCTGCCAACCCGTTTATGACCCGCCGACCCGTGAATGACCCGCAAACCCGCCAACCCGTATATTTAAACGGGTTACGCGGGTTGTGTCGTGTTTCAACTTATACGGGTCGTGTCACGCATCTTGACACGAATAATTATACGGGTCGTGTTCGGGTCACGACCCACCGACCCCCCAACCCGCGAACCCGTGACCCGCCAACCCGAACATGACACGATTTCCACCCCTATACCTAGCCACCTTATGACACCAACTCAATCTCAAATCAGTATAATCAACCCATCATTACAGCCAAACATATGGATATACCCAAGTCAGCTGTAACATTCAGAACACGTATTGTACAAACCCACAAAACATTTAACCGTCCAATACCACACACGCTGGAATCAATAGCCTCCAGCATCATCAAATATAACAATTATGAGGTCGGCGTTGTTTATTAAAACTCTCAAAAACTGGGGAAATAAGCAAACACCCACCAAAAAGACTCTGAAGCACAACATGGTTACCTAACTAGCTGAATTTATAAGGACCAAACACTTTTATATTTGTAAATATACAAAAAACTATTAGTATAGTTAACAATTGTAAAACATATTTAGCAATACAAAATCTCATAAAAATAAGTAAATATATTTAAAAAACAGGAATTATACATAACACCATTATCAAAAAATTTTTGTGTAACATCTTTATAATCAAATTTGAATTTTACAATTGTTTTACTTTACAGACTCAATTAAAATTAACTTCAATCATCCCCGTGTTTATACACAGGGTTTTAAACTAGTAAGAATTATATTTTGCACGAAAATCACAAGATTCAATTATAGCAATTGATAAAAATGATCTAGGGTCTACATAAAATGATTGTTAATTGATAACCTTACTTAAATCAAACTTATCCTTGATTTGGTTATTATGACATTACCACCACTTTTTTAAAACTAATATATCTATCAAATAAAAATGTGTTAAATTACGAAAATTAGACCATATTAATGAAAAAATTATGTTCTTTAATTTGAGATCGATCTTGCTATATTCTTCGGGAAAAAAATTCGTGTTTGCTAGGTATTTTCAGCACGAGTCTCGACATGTGCACATGTGTATATTACTAAGTTTTTTTTTTAATAAAGGTCTGGACATGTGCACATATGCAGATAGATGCAAGTGCACATGTGCAGATAGATGCAAGTGCACGGGGATGATTGAAGTTAATTTTAAATGAGTCTGTAAAGTAAAACAATTGTAAAATTCAAATTTGATTATAAAGATGTTACACAAAAAAATTTGATAATGGTGTTATGTATAATTCCTGTTTTTTTAAATATATTTACTTATTTTTATGAGATTTTGTATTGCTAAATATGTTTTACAATTGTTAACTATACTAATCGTTTTTTTTTGTATATTTACAAATATAAAAGTGTTTGATCCTTATAAATTTGACTGTATAGTGACGTTCGTTATTACATAGTCAAAATAAGTTAAGATAATTGGTATAGATTTTTTTTAAAAGAATATCATAGCCATATTCTTTTAATATATTATTAATTAATGATGAATTTCATAAACATAATTAAATGGGTGTTATAGTTATCTCCTAACTAAATAAATTATTATTCAACTAAGAAGGTTTATCTTAACTATTATTTAGGGAATAGTTAATTTCCATGTATATACATATTAATAAATATAGATAATACCAATCTATAATCTATAAATATTAATAAACATCTAACTTATTGCCACATGTCCATTTTTTAGACATCCTTTTTCTAATTTTTCCCGCTCATTTCCAATACATTGTACATCTGTCACGTGTCCTATTTTTATTACACGCATGCTTTTTAGACCAGTTTTAATGGATAAAAAGACCGGTTTTCCTTTGGTTTTATAAAGGCTGGTCTTTTAAGACCGGTTTTAATGGATAAAAAGACCGGTTTTCCTTTTGTCTTAATGGGTGATCTTTTAGACCGGTTTTAATGGATAAAAAGACCAATTTTCCTTTGGTCTTAATAGGGGTGGTCTTATCTATATCATAAAGACCGGTTATAAACTGGTCTCCAAAATCACATATAGGCCGGTTTTTATCATACGTGACCCTAACCAAATTCTACATAAAGACCGTTTTACCTCACTCTGGAGACCGGTATTCATCCCCTCTCTCAATGGAATTATTTATAGACCCGTTGTATTAAAACGGTCTATATGTAAGAACAACAATATAAGACAAAACTAACTTATTATTTCATAAACAACAAAGATATATCTATAAAAAAAAGTCTCAAAGATTGAGATACAACGTTGTTACAAATTAAGTTCTCTAAATATAAACTAACATAACAACTATTTAAACCTTTTGAGAGTGCAGCCTTATGTTACAACTAATAATAATAATGCTGAAGACAAGGTTTTAATAATTCTTACTTTTGCTCAAATTTCCAATTTATGATTTATATCTGCTTTTGTATTTTATTTCCTTAGTAATTGTTTTATGTATTTTTTATATTTATAAGTTTTCTATAATCAACCCGTGTAATACACGGTTCTCTAAACTAGTTAGTAAATATATTAATAAATATTAGTTTGATCCTAAAAAAGTCAAAATTGATTTATTAGTATTAAAAGAAAAAATAACTAAGATCAAATCTTTTATTAAATGAAGGGTCCAGATCATCCAATAATTTCTTTGAAATTAGTCTTTTATATATATTAGAAGACTATCTATCCTATATTATAAAGCATTAAAGACTTTTGTTTAATCTCTTAAATTTTAAGTAATTTAAAATTACTAAATTATGCCTTATATACAATAAATGAAAACTATTATATGAACTATTAAATAGAGTTAATAAGATAATTACATTCCATTTTAATAATTAAATCTTCTATATTTAAAAAAAATCAAGGCAATACAAATTAATTTAATTATTAAATGATATTTTTATAACCAAACCTTTTATTTTAAATATGAAATCATGTAATAAATATTTTAACATAACTAATTATCAGAAAGTGTGTACAATAGCACTCATAAACCTGAATAATCTATAATCAGAATTTATAAACATATATTTTTTTATTTTAATAGTTTATATAATCAATAGTTTCAAATTAGTTTACTCTATTTTCTTAATCTCTTAATTTTAAATAACTTCAAATGACTAATTTACACAGTGTCATTCATGCAATTTACCCTATTTTATAAGTAGAGACATTTTTTCTTATTTAATTGTTCTCAAAGTTTATTTTAAAAACAATAAAAGAGATGATTGAAAAAACATATAAAGATATACAGAAAACAAACATGTTATGAAAGTAAAATTATTTTTGTCACCTGTGTATACCGAAAAACGAATAAATTATCGAGTATAAACTATTTGATACCGTCGTATTGCACGAGTTTCATGTTAGTATTTATTTATTTATTTATTTATTTATATTATTATATGTACTTGCTATTCCCTTCACAAAGTTTCTTTCTTTCTCTTGGTGTACGTACGTACCGACTTCCTTTTTAATTTGTTTAAAAAATTTATGATTTGATTATTAGTACGACTCCTTTTATATTGGTTATTTTGTAGCAAATTAGTTAATTACAAAAGAACTAATTGTAAAAAGCTTAATTTCCCCTTGAAAGATATCACGTACTACGCCTGTAACTTTAGTACATGCATAATTGACTTTTTTTATAAGAAATCTGGTTTATAATTTATATATATGTAGCTTAAATTATTTTTTTCAATCATATCATTTATCATTTACTTAATTAAAACCGTGTGCGTAGATTTAAATATTGTTTTTTAAGTAGTACGTGGTTTATGTCATGAAAACCTTATGATCGAACTTAATTTCATGTTTTTGCTATATATTATATATTTATATGTAATTAAAGGACCGTTTTTTTTTTATTTTGTCATTTGGCCGCGTAACAAAATTTAATTTCGTTAATTACCATTTGATAAAATTGACTATTATAACTAACACGTTATTACCTCCTAAGAGAAATGTTCAATATAGTCCATACTTATTGCATAGTCCCAGGGGACTAATCTTAGCCCTTGGATCAGCCACATCAATTGTCCAGATTGAATTTTAAAAATTTGGGCGGTGTGGCATTTTCGTAATTAACATGTAATTATTTTACCATCACATGTGATTGTATACTGAATCACATGTGATTTTATATTGAATCACATGTGATTAAATATTAAAATTTAAGACTATGTTTTTTATATGGACTATATTGACCACAACTCTACCTCCTAAACCTCGTAATGTCATATTCCAAATTAAGGAATTTATGATTAATTGTAACAATCACATCAAATAGTACAACGAAATAAATGTTTGTTATATCAAATAATAAAATAACTATCCATTATTGACTATGTTTTGTTACATCACTTGTGGTCTTTGATCTAATTAAGCTATTCAAATGGTGGGGATCGGTAGATAGTTTTAGCTTCATATATTTGCATTACGAAGGTAAAAAATCACTAAAAAAGGCCACAAAAATAGTTTAGACTTGTTTTACGGGTTCCAATATGTATGTTCTCAATTGTATCAAGTATCAACGATAATTGGAGTAGATCCACAATGATAATGATGATGATGATGATGATGATGATGATGATGAAATTAGTATGAATCTTTGAGAGAGAACTAAGAAAACACTTTGATCTGAAATATTGAAATGCTTAAATGAATTAAGGTTAGTTACATTGTTTATATATCTATCAGGTATTTTCACAATATACCCTATTTTAAAAAAATACAACTAAAAACAAACTTCCACTAAATTAACATAATAAACACAACTTATGTCTAACAAAATATTTGACTAACTTCTATTTTGATCCAAAACAAAAGTCAAAGGCTAAAGATTGATTGGGTTGATTGATCTACAAGTCTTGCTATTAATTTAGGATAAAAGAATAACAAAAATTAGCGTTCTTTGTTGTATCAATGAGTGAATTATGCTACTGGTAGACTTGCTTTCACAGTTCGTGTAACTATAATTAAGTTATAACTTGGTTTTTTATTTATTATTGTTGCGTATTATGGAAACCCGTTGAGTGCATATTGCATTCATTTCACAGATATAAATAATACAATAGTTTACATCAAGGACCCTACACTATACATTAATATAAATTAACTAATATTATTTAACACACCCCCCGCAGTCGGAGCTGGAGGAGGGCGAATACTCAGACTAGATCTAAAGTCTAAAAATAAACTGTGTAGGTAGGCCTTTAGTAAATATATCTGCAAGCTGATGAGACAAAGGCACATGCAACACTTGCCCCAAAGCAACACGTTGTTTCCCACTCTAGTGCTGAAGTTGAGTATCGTGGCATTGCTAATGCCGTTGCCGAGTCTACCTTACGTATTATGAAAACCCGTTGAGGGTATATTGCATTCATCTCACAGATATAAATAATACAATAGTTTACATCAAGGGACCTACACTATACATTAATATAAATTAACTAATATTATTTAACAATTATAAATATCTATTATTTACTTTTACAAAATCTTCTTACTTTATATGTTTACTTATTAGATGATAACTTATGAAATCTACTTATTCTTTTTCTAGAATAACCGTGCAAAATTTATTACATTCTATTTTGAAAAACGGTTCATTTAACTTGATCGCTTGTGTAAAGTCCAAAACTTATCTAATTATATCTTTATATATCATAATAAAAAATTCTTAATATATCATAATAAATTACATTCTAGTAAGATATTCTTAATGAGTTAGTCACACATCAATTAATATATAACCACGTACTAATACGTTTCTAATGACAACTATTTTGTATTGCTTTGTTTATAATTAGTCAATCGATGTAGGCTCGATCCATCAAGACTCAAGAGTGTGAACAAGCTTTGAGTTTTGAAGATGTGGTGGATTTCTAGTCAAAGTCAAAGTTTTACCCATTTTGAAAGGAGGAGGTAGCCAGCGAGTGAGGGGCTTTAATTTTATCCATTAATAAATTAATATATATTTTCTGTAATTATTGGATGAAAGAAGCCGCGGGCCGCCTCTCTTTTTGTTTTTGATCTCTCATAAAAGGAGGCTCTCCATCACAACATATATAACGGTTTTGGTGTGTGCAGCCGATAATTACATTTTAAAAACAATACACAATAACAAAACACAATAATGTCTTAACTAGATATAAGAAAAGTAAAATATAGAAAATTATACCTTTATACTTTGATATAGATATTGTTTTTGGAAAGATCTTGGCAACAAAACAGAGAAAAAATTAAAAAATAGATAGATTAAAAAAATAAAAATAGAAAATAAAATAAATCTTCTCTAATATCAATAAAAGACTAACTTAAATTAAATCTATTAGTTAATCTTAAATATTGATTTAGATAAAGTTTAAATCTAAACCATCTATTTTAATAGAAATTGAAATCAAATTTTGACTTTTTGTTGGTCAAAATTATAGTTAATTTTGACTTTAATTCAAAACAAATTATTAGAGAGTACATTATAAATGATCTTCTTAAACGTTAAAATATTGTTTTTACCCATCTTGATTTACAAATATTATATTTACGCCTGATAACATTTCAAAATACATTTAACCAAATTTTTAGTTTTATCACATTAGAAAATTTTATATTCATTTTAATTTTTTTAATTATAACCACTAAATACTTGACATTATTGTTTTTAATTATAACAATAATAATTGATGGTTTCTACAAAAATAGATCAAGTTTCCTCGTATCATAGAGATCCTGGTGTCAAAGGTTTTTGTAGCTTCCATGTACTCAACTATTTGGGAACTTTGGAGTTTGAGGAACAACATGATTCATACGTCAATTCAAAAAAGGGGCAATGTGCTTGCTTAGGATGCTTTTGAGGTCATTGTCAGGCTAACTTTCTTGTGGATATCAAGTCGGATACATATAGAAATGCGATCAAATGAGAAGTTTGGATATCAAACCCTCATTATATGGGAGTCGGTTAACATTTCGGTTCCCCAACATGGAGAACCATATTGTACATATGCCTTGATTATAATATGATTATTTATTGTCTTAAAAAAAGTCTCATTGTATCATGATATTACGTTTTTGTCGTCATATTTGTCCTTCCCGTTGCATCAACGCTTTCATCACTGGTTTGGGTATTGATGTCATATGTTGCCAATTTTTAAATACTCATTTTTTCATGTTTATAATATTTTATATCTTTTTATTAATGTTTAACATTTGTTATTTTTTTAAACCTAACTCGTGTATCACACAAATATTTAATCTGATAATAAACTAAATATATAAATAAGAAAGAAAAACAATAAAAAATAAAGGTATAGTACGTGTATGTGTGTATATATATACGTATTACTAGAATTAATACAACTATTAGTCTATTAGTAGACATAATAAAGTTACATTAGTTAGGATAGAGATACATTTGAAAACTAAAGTTAACTTTATATGAGAAGATAATTACACAAGTATCTGAATGAACGTTGAATCAGACTTAAAACCGAGATGATTTTATAATTAATTTAATATATTAATTTCTTATTTTAAGTAAAAATAAATAAAAAACTACCCAAAAAAGGTTAGTCAGTCAACCTGGTCGGTCAATCTTGACATTTGCTAAATTCATCATGTTTGACGTGTTTCCTCAGCCCATTTTGTCACTCGTAAGATGATCAAGAGATCGAAGAGACAGCTTATGTCGATTTGCAAATTGACATATAATTTACAAATCAATGATATTTAAATAGTTGACACACACACACACACACACACACATATATATATATATATATATAGACAAAAGTTCATGCGATACCGTTGTTAGCGCGAGAACCAATCTAAGCCGTCAAATTCCCCCTCCTTCAATGTCATTGCCCACCCATGAATTCCTCACATGCACCCTGCCACACCCTATCACTCCACGTTCTCCATCCATGATACTTCCCATATCCAAGGAACGGCTGAGATTGGTTCTCGCGGTTCTCGCACTAACAACGATTCTCGCATGAACTCTCCCCTATATATATATATATATATATATATATATATATATATATATATATATATATATATATATATATATGGGACAGTTCAAACGAGAACCGTTTTTCGTACGAGAATTGCAAGAAACAATTACAGCCATTGATCAAAGAGATGGAGGGTTGAGATTAAAAAGTTGTTAATGAATAACCTTAAACTAATCAAACTTATCCTTAATTAATTAAGGGTAGTTTGGACATTTTTACATTACCCCCGTATTTTTTAAACTAATATATACATTAAACGGAAAAGTGTCAAATTACGAAAATCATACCAAATTAACGAGAAAATTATGCTCTTTAATTTGAGACCGGTCTTGATATATTTTTTCAAAAAAATTTTTTTTTTGTGTTTGCTGGCTTTTTTTTTGTACAGCTCGAAATTTGCACTAGTGCAAATTTTGCACAAGTGCAGTTTTTGCACATATTTACCTAGTTTTTTCAGCACAGGTGTAGATATGCACATGTGCAAAATTTGCACTAGTGCAAATTTCGAACTGTACTGAAAAAAAAACCCAACAAACATGAATTTTTTTTCCAAAAAAATATAGCAATACCGGTCTTAAATTAAAGAACATAATTTTGTCGTTAATTTGGTATATTTTTCGTAATTTAACACTTTTTCGTTTGATCGATATATTAGTTTTAAAAAAGTGGAGGAAATGTACAAATGTCAATACTACCCTTTCCTATTTAAATTAAATAAAAAAGACAGGACATTAAATGATTGGCCAGAAATGGTTCTCGCAGTTCTCGTACGAAAAACAATTCTCGTTTGAACCGCACCATATATATATATATATATATATATGTGTGTGTGTGTGTGTGTGTGTGTGTGTGTGTGTGTGTGTGTGTGTGTGTGTGTGTGGAAGATATATTGTAAAAAGAGAATAAATGGTTTTTTTCTTTTTATATTAATTAAAAAAAATGCAGTTAGGGGTATAATCGTCCATTAGAGTTTTAAAATTTCAACATTGTTTTTAATTAATTTACGTTCTGCTAAAAAAAATTCAAAACTACATTGATGCACATTGTTCTTCGCCAGATGCACAAATAAAATTCAAAAATTCAACTAAAAAAACATCAAGATTATTTGATGCAGAATCAAATTGATACCCAAGAAATCATCAATAATAAATTGATGCACAAACCAACAAAGATGCATATATAAGAGATGAACCTTTACAAGACATAATTTTTGATAGATATATACATATATTATATATTCACGGCAGCCAATGATGCACAAAATCAAAACCATCTAATTAAAAAAAAGTACTAAAATTGATCACCTTGACTAGAGGTATACAATCTTCATGACAGCCATTGGTGCACAAAGTCAGAACAATCCAATAAGATTTTGATGAACAAGTATCAGTTCAATCAAATTAATAAATTAAGACAATAACTTGCAAAAAGTCTTCGTTGTGCATAAAGATGAATCGCAGCAGCAAAAAGAAATTGAAGACAAAGAATTGGTGCAGCGACGGTTGTGGTGCAAAGGCGGTGGTGATGCAGCGGCAGCGGTGGTGCAGCGGAAGAATAGTGTTGGCGTCAGGAGGTAGACGACGGATTCTACAATCGAGGGGATGAAGCGGCGTTGGGGAAGCGAGGGGTTTGGACGGAGAAAACCTAAAATCGATGGGGTTTGGACGGAGACCGGCGATGTACACAGGCGACAAACCCTAAAAACGAACGAAGATGGTTTGCGTGGGTTTGGAATTGCCGTAGCAAAGGCGGCGCTCCTCCGGAGGCTGCAAAAATAATAACGGGTAGGGTTTTTTTTTTATTAAACTGGAATATACATGGAAACGTGGGAGAGAGACTTTTTATTACTTCCTATATTACCCTTTTAATACACTTGCCACATGTCAATACCAGGTTTCTCCCTACACTTTTGACCATAAAACTTTTTTTATTTGATCTTGATTATATATATATATATATATATATATATATATATATATATATATATATATATATATATATATATATATATATATAGGGGAGGGTTCCATCGAGAACAAAAAAAATTGCGAGAACCGATCCCCATCTTTTTAAAACTAAAATATCTATCAAACGACAAGATATTAAATTATGAAAATTATATCAAATTAACGACAAAAATATGCTCTTTAATATGACATCTATATTGCTATATTTTTTTCAACAAAAAAAAATTCGTTACATATATGTAACATACCTTATAGTACTGATCACATATATGTTAGTACTGATTACATATATGTAACATACCTTATAGTGCTAGAAAAAAAACCCGGCAAAAACGAATTTTTTTTGTTGAAAAAAATATAGCAATATGGATGTCATATTAAAAGAGCATATTTGGTATAATTTTCATAATTTAATATCTTGTCGTTTGGTAGATATTTTATGGTTTAGATTGATTCTCGCAGTTCTCGCATTTTTTTTTGTTCTCGATGGAACTTCCCTTTATATATATATATATATATATATATATATATATATATATATATATATATATATGACCTTACTTGTTGAATGATGTTTTAATTAAACAATTTTATGTGTGTTTCATATATAATTTCCGACCATTTGTCATTTGTAGTTTTCACCAACTAAGTTTGACACAATTCTGCTTTTACACATATATATTAATTAATTAATTATGAATCATTAGATGTTATTCAGTCACAAGTCAAAAACAATTTTTCTAACTTTGTATATACTAAAGTATTCGACATCCTGGCCGGTATATACGACTTGATATACATATTATACGTATGTGGTTTTCTAGGATATTTTAGTTTTATATAAACATATTTAAGTTAGTATATATTGCTATTATTTATTCTTTCCTTAATAACACTTGATACATGTCGTTTGGGATGTATATGGAAGGAAAACCCTATAAAGAATGTGAATAAATTAAACATAACACAAATTTGTCATTAGTCATACATAATAAAAGTAATTGTTTGGATCATTATACTTTTGAATTTGTCGGTAAGAATAATAACTAGTGTGTTGGTAAGGAAGTTTCCAATAAATTTGATGCTAGCATCAGCTAGCAAACCAAAGGTTGTTTAGTGGGTTTGTAGTAAATGCTATTACCGACTAAATTAGGTCATCCTGTGTTATTCTAGTTTGTTCGAAAACGGCTAGTTTTTGTAGGTTTTGTATTACTTGATAAGATTAATCACAACATAATATATATAAACAGAAGACCAATTTAAATCATTTTATTAGACAAATGATACCCGTTTGTTCTGATTAAACTTGGATTTTAATTTATACAATAAGGATGGTTAAGATTCGATTTGATTTTTTTTTCTAGATCAATAGATCGGATTGTCTAATAGATTTTACTAGATTAGTCTTTATTAATATTAGATTAAAAGATAAACTAGTTTGAATACCGATGCTATACACAGGTTAGTTTAATAAAGCGATAAATATTAAACGTTAATAAAAACTATTAAATAATTATATATATTTTGATGACATATGAAGTCAACACTCATAGCAGCGGTGAAACTGTTGACACGAGGCTAGGGTATATGTGATGGTAAAAAACGCAGTATCATGATATGAAGAGACATGATTGCATTTCTTGTACAAGTCAACGATCGATCATTATTATAACAATAAGGGTAATAAGGTCAAGTAAATATTGATTACAACATATAAAGTTGATAAAATATCCAAAAATTTAGTTAGTGTTTGGTTTGATGGATTTCTTAGGAATTGGTGGGAATTGGAATCCAATTCCAACCAAATCATGTGTCTGGTTCAAAAATAAGAAAGGAAAAGGATTTTGAAAGATGGAAAACATTCTCACACCTGATGGATTTTAAAATCCTTCCCTTACCCCATGGATTCTAAATTCCGACTTGAACTCGTACAACATCGACCAAAGGGCGACGGGCTTCGACGGTGGGTCGTCAACGGTGACCAAAGGGAGACGGCTAAAGGCCTTCGACGGCGACCAAGGGTGACGATGATCTAGGGTTTCGACATACGGCGACCAGTGAGGTGGTGGCGATCTAGGGTTTCGACAACGACTAAAGGGCGACGATGATCTAGGGTTTCGACAACATGTTCACCTGTGTGACATGAGATCTAGGGCGATGACAGTGAGGTGGTGGTGATCTAGGGTTTCGACAACGACCAAAGGGCGACGGCGATCTATGGTTTTGACAACGAGGTAACCCCTTATTCTCTTTTTCATTCTTCTTTTCGATTGTGGTGGTGAAGGTGGCGACGGTAGTGAGGTGGTGGCGACCGCAGTGGGGGCGGCGGCGACGACATTGAGGTGGTGGTGAAGGTGGCGATGGTGGTTTGTGGTGGGGAAGTGAATTCCATTTTCTGAAACTACCCAACACGGAAGGATTTAGATTCAAATTTCAAATCCTTCAAAATCCAATTACTTCCTACAATCCAATTCCTTTAAAAAACAATCAATCAAACCAAACATTACCTTAAAGTTGATAAAATATCCAAAGGTAAAGGCAAATGGGTAGTGATCATGTGTAAGATATGCATTAAATATTGTACCTTAGTACTGAAAGTTTGAGTTGTTGATTGTAATTGCAAGACAGTTAGACCTTATCTCCAATAATATATAATTTTGGGTTTTTCAAATAAAAAATATTGATTACAATTTTAAAAAATATAAAATCATTACAAAATAATTAAAATGATAAATTTGGTGAAATATGTATTTTAAAATATTCTAAAGACTAAACATGATATTTATAAATTAGGATAGACAAATATGATGTTATAAGATTTAAGACTGACATATTTGAAAATTTTTCAATAATTTTGATTCAATTTTGACCAGGAAAATCAAAATTGGATTTTTATTTTTGATTAAATGGATAGTTAAAATTGAATAATTAAATTTTTTTAATAAAAGATATCGTTTAATAAACTTAATGCACATTAGTCTTTTTTTAAATGAAATACGGGAAAGAAATACCATTCGAATATATTAGAAGATGACAAACTATTTTTCTATTTTATTATTATATAGATAATTTTCCAGAAGAAATATTGTATATATGAGCTAGAGTAAGTGTTAGTGTGAATGTGTGATACACAAGTTGGTTTTAGAAAATAGTAAATATTAAATCTTCATATAAAAAATATCAAATAATTATAAAACATAAAAGAAATGGGAATTTAAAAAGGCGACATATCTTATGAACACTCAGACCAGCGGTGAAAGAGTCGACCCGAGGAGAAGGACAGGCGTGCCGCCGAAAACGTGGTTCATGATATGAAAAGACGTGATAATATTTTATGTATAAGCTATCGACCATTATTGTCACAATAACCAGCAATTAAGTTTAGTATTTATTGGTTATAATAAAAAAATTAAAATGTTCATAAAATATTTTAAAATGATCAAACTAAGAATTTAGTTAAATATAATATTTTAAAATGTTATAAAACGTAAATATGATATTTGTAAATAAGGGTGCGCAAAAATGATTTATTAAGGCTTACAAAAATAATAACATAAAAATTTATGTATAATCATTTATATATAAATATTATATAAATTATAAAATATATTTTAAAATTTTCAATACAGTCTATAATATATAACTTATCAAAATCCATTATAAATATAATACTAAAATATATAGAATAAATATAATACTTATAATTCTCAAAAAAATATAAGAACTCATATATAAGATTTTTGTTTAACGTATTATAACTTGTTAAATATATTCCACAATACTTTAATACAATAGATCAAAATCTTAATATAATTAAATTATTAATATTTAAATTTAAAATATATTTATATTGGTTTAACCTTTAAAAAACAAAATTGATTTTTAAATTTTAAATAATGAATAGTCAAGATTTCATAATTAGTATTAACTTGTTAAATTAAATACTATAATTATACAATAAATTTTATCTAAAACAATATCTAATCAAATATTCTAATAAAAAGAAAATGTTTATGATGTCTATTTTTTTTAAGGGTAAACTGCATCGAAATATAACGTACTTTTGCTTATACAACGAATTTCAAAATTAAAAAAAAATATATATATAACGAACTTACAAAATCTTATTATTATATGCAATCGGTAACCTGAGCTACATGTAACTAGTTTTTTTTATATTTTTCTTATTTTAATTAATATGTTCTTAAAGATATTCATGTGTGTTCTTCAACTTAATAAACATATACAAGGTATTCAAGCATAATCAAAAGCTAATTTAAGCATAAAACAATCTTTTCTTGTTGTTCATATGGAATTTACAACTAATTTAATCATAAACAAAAAGCATTTAAGTATATTTGAATATAAACTCAGATCTGCGACAAATCCTAGATTTTGAAAAAAAAAACCCAAATCATGAAGATGAAGAACCCTAATATACAATATAAGCTTGAAAATGAATAACACTAATATATAAAAATTGTACATAAAAAATCCCAAATCTGTAAACAAATCCCCATATCTTAAATTTAACCTATCTATAACAACCCTTAAAATCGATATATGAAACCCTGTGATATAACTAGTTGTTTAAACCTTATATCGGCGGTAGTTATATCTTGAAACCCATGGCGAAATCAGCGGCGATAGTGGTTTGCTGCAACGGTGATTGAAGTCTCGCAACGGCGGCAACTGCAACGGCGATAGTTGCATCTAGCTACCCTGAAACCAACAACGGTGGTGGAAGTCTCGCAACGGAGGTGGTTGAAGTCTCGCAGCCCTGAAATCAAGCGGCGGTGGCGGTGGTAATCTGGAAGGCAATGGTGGACTCACGAACAAAAACCCTGAGCCTGACGACGGTGAGTGTTTATGTGTGAAACCCTAAGCCCAGCGATGTCGGTGCTTTGAAGAGGAGAAGGCAGGTGGTGCTTTGATCGGGAGTAAGTAGTTTGAAGTGTGTTTGATCAAGAGAGAAAGGGGAGATGAAGAGAAAGATGAACAGAAGGTTGTTTGATCAGTAGGTTGTACAAATCCCCAAAGATCTTCATAGATTTTGAATAAAAAAATCAGAAAATAAAAGAAAATAATAACAAAATAACCGGTTAGTTACTTTTTTTTCAGGTAACTTACATATATTAGGAGATAAAAATAGGTTGGTTGTATTTTTTTTTTTAAATTTTAAAGTTAATTGTGTACATTGTTAGCTTAGTAAAAGAACGTTTTATTTTGATGCAGTTTACCTATTTTTTAAATATATTTTTTATCAATCCTAACCCACCATTTATAAAAAAAATTATTTTCATTAAAAGAGCTTAACACATTATCATCATAACTACTATTCTTTATACGTAACAAATTTTCAAATATTAACCTTAAAAATCGGATAACACCAAATTAACAGATTAGTTTGTTAAAATTTATATTTTACTCTATAATTAATTGACCAAATCTTATGTAACCAAATAAAAAAATATACAATTTTAAATTTTAGATTTGAATTTCAAAAAATTTAAGCAACATCTTTTTATTACAACTAATTCAAAGTTTTGTTTGCTATGATTTCTAATAGATTTGAATTTCAAAAATTTAATCAACAAATTATATATTTTTCAAATTTGAAATTTTAGGTTATTTAGAATAGTATTTAAACTACTTAGTTCAGTCCATTTTCTTATTTTGATTTCTACTTGCATTTTTTTCTCAGCTTTGTATTTCGTTTAATTAAGAATTTTTTATCGTTACCTAGAAACATTTGTTTTATTAGATGTGATTGGTCGACTTATAAAATCCAATGATCTAAAGATTTTCAAATCGTTTGGTAAAGACAAGGTCCTTCTCGAACTTTAAAATCTCAGGTATGATATTTATTAACGGTTTTATTGTTTATTTTTATATAAAACAAGATATGAGATATCTTATTTATTTAGATTATAATATAAGAAAAAAAAATTAAATGAAATTAATTATTTCTGTATTTATACACATGTGATTAGCTAGTTTTATTTATATTAGAACATATTTTTTCCCCGTATACGAACGCGTCTTACATAAATACGTGTGTGATTTTCGTTGCATCATGCAATCAATTGGAACAATGATAAAAGCCAATGGTACCACAAAACTAAGTGCTAGCTCAAATAACAGAACTCTTGAGCACAAATTATCGGTCAAAATTTAACCACAATATAATTTTTTTGGAATTTAGTTTATAAATATGTATTCAACTAGTCATCTTTTGATATTGTTTGTATCAGACTTTTAAATTTACTATTTAATATACTCAACATATTTATCAAACTTATCATTTTATATATCTAACCCTTATAAGACATGTTTCGTTCGCATTTCCAACCGATATGGGACGGATGTTACAAATCATCCCCCCTTCGGACACAACGTCCTCGTTGTGCACGTCAGTCCGAGGTTTAGCTCTGATACCATCTGTAACAAACCAACCGCATAGCACAGTAATAACAGCTTTGCCCCATTGGCTCACGATTTTGTTTATGATATGGATAATTCCACCCAAAAAGCCTCATATTAGGAGATATATCAACATCCTTATAAAGCATGTTTCGTTCCCCTCTCCAACCGATGTGGGACGGATGTTAAAAATTTTCATACGATTCCTCTATGGTTTTGTATTTTCAAGTCTTCATCCTATCGATTTCATATGGGATTTCAATTTTGTTTCGATTTTCAGTTTTCATCTGTAGATTTCATATGGTTTAAAGGATGAAGTTGTTTGTGATTATGATTTCATCTGAAAGTTTGATAATGAATGTAGAGTTTGTGTTTGAGTGTTTCAGTATTGAATATGAAGATGATGAATGTTCTTTAGGTAATAGAAATAAATAAAAAATAAATTGAGGTGGCAGCAATAATGAAGTTGAAATTGTTATAATATTAAAAATAAATAAAAATTAAAAATTACCAATTACCTGTTATGTAGGTAACCAAATATATTAATTTGTAACTTTTGAGACTTGAATAAGTTAATAAATTTAAAATATTTTTTTAAGAACTAAACTCATTTAATTATTATAGTATCACCTTGCTTTTTTTTGTTAACGGGAGATGATATTTCCACTTATAAAGTTGATTCATTCACTACAAACTCATGTTTCACTAACTTGTAACATAGCTTCAAAGATGTTGTACCTTTAGTGGATGAATTAAATTTATAAGTGAAAGAATCAACTCCCTTTGTTAATTGATCATTGTGTTTGTAACTTTATTATCACTGAGTTTCAAAAGCTATTATTAGCACTTGCAGCCTACCAAAGAGTCTTTAGGCTTTAGCCTAATAGTATAAGGTATGTATGTGTATTTATGGTTAAAAAAAATACCATTCTTTCATCTTGATCAAAGTTGAATGAATCAAAATATTAAAAAAAAAATTATAAATATATTTAAACCTTAAAATATCATATTTGTTCACCATAATTTTTAGTTTATAAATTTCAAATATCATATTAATCAAACTTCTTGATTTTATCAAGTTAAAATGTTTTATAACAATTTCAAATTCCTAAAAACTATACCAATAAATACTTGACTTTATAGCTCTAACTGTAACAATAATAATCGGTTACTTGTACAAAAAATATAATCATGATATCATCCATCGCCATAATAATTAATATTTTTTAATCAACCCTTGTATAACACTGACATCTAATCTAGTTTAAAATAGATTTTAGTATTGTTTTAGATCTTTATTGTAGTCACAAATGATTTTGTGTTATTAGTGTGTACGTGTTTTGTTTTATGATCATTTTATTTAACATGTACGTATCAATTTTTAGGATTACTATCATAAGTAATTTAATAGGCTTTGTTTCTTTTGTATTAAAATCGTGTTTTTAATCCTACCTCTTTTAAATACATTATTAATAATATTTTATAGGAAATATTTTTTCTAAAGGCAAAATATTATTAAATCAAAGGGTTCTTACAAAGAAAAATTCAATCTATAAGCAATAGATTGATGACTCTTGACTAACTTCAAGACAACCAAACATATATAGCTCATGTGCAGCTCTTAAAAATAAAAAGTAACAAGTCACTATTTGTTACTTTAGGTGTGTAGTCATCCTATTTAAGTATTTAGTTCAACTATGTCCTGTAGGACAACTTCCTCAAGGCCCATTTTAGTTCCGAATATTGCAAGTTTATAAATAAAAGTTTAAATAATAAATAACTAATCAGTCATGTCTTTATCTATGTGTTTATGAGATTAATAAAGTGTTTATTTGATATGAGTTTACTATGATTGAATGAGTCAATGGACAGATTTATAATTATCAAATGTTACTGTATGTGTATGGGAGTATTTATGTGGCTAAAATTAAAATAAAGAACTTAGAGGACTGTTTTGCCAATTAGTGAAATCTGCCACTATAAAATGAGAAGCTTGACTATTAGAAGTTAAAAATTGCTTGAGTCTGGTCTGGAGAAATCTAGAGAGAGTGGGAAGAGAGAAGTGCAAAAAATTAAAGATTGAAGTTCAAATCATAAAGGAATTTGGTGATTACTTGAAAAGGTATGTGTTATGAACCTCAATTTTATGATTAATGACGAATTTAGGTGTTTGAAAGATGAAATGGTTGTTCTTGATGATTAGAAATCATCTTGGTGATGATTTAAGAGTCTTATGGTGTCGAGTTTTAGAAATCTAGAGTTATTAGTTATGATTGAATTCATGTTTTTAATGTGTTCTTGAGTTGCAAATGGTCAAAATTTGTTCTTTGGAGCCAATTGATACATGGATGATGAAGATGTGTTAAATAGGTTGTTTTAAATGTCTAGAGTTGTTAAAAGTGTATGTGAAGTGCTGGAAATCATTTTGTGAATTACATGTGTTTTGGACAGAATTTGTAGTTGTTCACGTTGAACAGCCTGCTAGAAATTGGACAACACAAGCCGTGTCTAGGGTCACAGACCATGTAGCGGGCTGTGTAAAGAAACACGATCAATATTCAAATGATACAAGGCATGTTCAGCCATTCATGGCTCATGCCATGTACCAAAGCATGGTGATGCTATATGGTCCATGTAAACTAACACGAGCCATGTAGGGTTGTGGGTTTAACATTAACATAGTATAGCATGTGTGGCTGTGTAGAGTGGCTCTGTAATTTAACACAGCCTGTGTCCTAGAACGTGTAACTGTCAGAGTTTTAAAGGAGCAGTTTGAGATTTGAATTTAAGTATAACTTCTTGTAGGTGATCATTGCCGAGTATATGCTGATTACTTACTATCGACAATGGATTAAGACACTATATGTGTTTAAGGTGAGTTACACGATTCCTACTAATGTGCTAGATACATAAGTTTATTTTTGTGTATGATGTATTGACTAGTTGAGATGATAATGATGAGATGATTGCCTGAGTAACAACTCATTAGCCTAAGTGGCAATATAATAGCCTGCATGGCATAATTATGAGATTGTGTTATGTTTTATTGTTAGGATACTTACCGATGATCAGTTGTATGCAAAGTATATTTGTTACCGCATTAGTACAAATATGTACATAATTTGTATTATATGAGATGATAAATGATAAGACAATGGCCCGAGTAGCATGCAATATGATGACCTTAGTGAGAAACTACAAACCTAAGTGGCAAACTATGAGTTTGAACGACAATACAGTAACTTGAGTGGTAGGTTTATGAAATTATATGATTTCTTATGATGATGAATGCATGTATATGAGATGTGTGTGCAACTGTGTGTTAGTTTGTGATTGTGTGCTTACTAAGCTTCATGTTTATCAGAATGTTGTTATTTCTTTTTGCAGGGATTGTTAGAGAAAAGGCTCCAGTTAGAAAGGGACAACTCATGGCTTCTACATACAACACTTTCCAAAAACAAACAACCAATGTGATGTTTTTAAATATTAAAATGGTTTATTGATTAAAGTGTAACTATAGTAAGAAATCGTGTCCTCACACCTCTTACTATCTTTAAAGAATAGAGCATCCCGAAAATTTTAGATATTGTAAGCCATGGTACGACATACCACTTCCCGAATTCTAAATTGTTTAGATAAAATGAGCTTGAAACCTTTAACAACACCTCTGTTAGACTGTTGTGCTCAGAATAATTAAGCGCCCACCATGTGAAAAAAAACACACCAGTCGTTTTCAGTTTTTCACAACTAAAAATAGCATGATTAACCAATTCCAGAACTTATAAACATATTGGACACAATACCAAGGAAACATCAATATCTTTACCATCTAAATCAACTAATACCGGAAGCCTTTGTCAGAAAGTACCTGAAACTGAATCTGAATCAAATGTTTTCAAATCTTCAAATACCTTGCGATTGTCCTTCACTTACTATTCATTGTTTTCTCCAAGTTTTCATGACCAAGGGTCTTTCACATTTTGATGTAGTGATAACTGATTTACCAAATCCTTCAAATCCAGAGTTCTTCATGCAATCTTCCTCTTGTCTACCCATTGGAGTCGAAAGACCACAACCAATTCTGGTTAGCCCAACTTCTTATTTCTCCTACCAAAGTCCACCCGGAATCTTATATAGACTTTTAATTGTCCAAACCCATAAATATTCATTTTCTACTTTAAAAAGTCACCACCATTTTCCTAGTAGACCTAGATTAAAAGATTTTAGATCTCCAATATTTAACCATCCCTCTCAAATTTACGTAGCACTTCGATCCCATTCAACCTACACCATTTTGGTCGAATTTATATACCTAAAAGAAACAATTTCTTATTTTTTTAAAACACTTTAAGAATAAAGTTGGAGCTTAAAACACAATTTTTTTCTTATTATATCCCCTTCACCCCCAATAAACTATATTATAAGAAATATTATTTCAAATTATCCATGTAATTCAAGATTTTCTAGTATAATCTTTCAATAATAAGAAAGCGTGCATACTTCTGCAATGACAAGCCAATTAATAATAATAATAATATAAATATTAATACTTATAATAATAATATTAATAATAATCATCTTTAATATATATTAAAAAATAGTATTATAATGTGATAATTTTATTTCTATTATTTTTTCACCAATCATGATAAGAATCCTAATTGTATTGATAATACTTCAATTAAAACAACTGAGAAATGTTCAATATAGTTCATACTTATTGTATAGTCTCAAAGGACTAATCTTAGCCCTTGGATCAGCCCCATCAATGGTCCATATTGAAATTTAAAAATTTGGGCGGAGTAACATTTTCGTAATTAACATGTAATGATTTTACCATCACATATGATTGTATACTGAATCACATTTGATTTTATATTAAATTACATGTGATTAAATATTAAAAATTAGGACTATGTTTTTTATATGGATTATATTGAACACAACTCTAAAACAACTAAACTTATATTAATTAAATTTGGATTGGTTCCCGGTTTTCCGTTTCCCTCCTGTTATATGAAAAGACAATATTCCAAAAATACGTACATTTTGGTTTTAACATTTTACAAATTAATTTTTTCAATGATTTAATTAATCAACTAATTATTATTATCTTTAATTATGATGTCAACATCTTATTTTTAGATTTTTTCCTCCAAATTAAAAATTTTAGATCTCCAATTAATATTTAACCACCCCTCTCAAATTTACGTAACACTTCAATCCCACTCAAGACAAACCATTTTGGTCGAATTTACACTACTAGAAAAACTGGAATTTCCGAGGACAGATTCCCTCGGAAATCCCTAGAAAATCCGGTTTTTCTAGTAGTGTTATATTCTAAAAGAAACAATTTCTTATTTTATTTAAACACTTTAGGTTGGAACTTAAAACCCAATATTTTTTCTTATAACCCTCTCATCCCAAGAAAATATATTATAAGAAATATTATTTCAAATTACCCGTCTAATTCAAGATTTTCTAGTATAATCTTAAATAATAAGAAAGCGTGCATACTTCTGCAATGACAAACCAAATAATAATAATAATAATAATAATAATAATAATAATAATAATAATAATAATAATAATAATAATAATAATAATAATAATATTCTTTAGACACGTTTAGTTATAATATTCTATAGCTAGACACGTTTTGGGATGTCTATGTATGAAAGCGAAATACTGCGTACGAGTTAAGTTAGATAAATTATCTTTTATAAATTTACATGCAATGTAACTAAATATCAAGGAAAAACAGAAGAGTGCGAAACGGCTAAATTAAGGTTTTTATTTATTTATTTGACGTACTGTTTTTAAAGCTTGGTAAAAATATTTTTATATATAGAAAGAAGTTTATTTGATAATCATTGTTAATGTGAGAATCGCTAGAACCAATTTTAACCGTCCAATTTCTCCTTCTTTAATTTATTGTCCACCCATGAATTTCTCACATGCACCCTGCCACATTCTATCTCTCCACGCTTTCCATCCATGAGTTTCACTTACTAAATGAATGTCTAAGATTGGTTTTCACACTAATAATGGTTCTCAAATAAACCCTCATATATATATATATATATATATATATATATAGGGGAGAGTTCAAACGAGAACTGTTTTTCGTACGAGAACTGCGAGAACCAATCTAAGCCGTTCTTTGGATATGGGAAGTTCATGGATGGAAAGCGTGGAGGGGATCAAGTGTGTCAGGGTGCATGTGAGGAATTCATGGGTGGACAATGACATTAAAGGAGGGGTATCTAGACGGCTGAGATTGGTTCTCGCAGTTTTCGTATGAAAAACAGTTTCATTTGAACTTTTATCTATCTATCTATCTATCTATCTATCTATCTATCTATCTATCTATATATAGGGTAAGGTTAAACAAAGAACCTCCCTTAAACAAAGAACCTAAAGAACCTCCCTGGTGATGACATGTGGCACATAGTTTAGGGGCAAAAAAGGAAATAAAAAAAATAGAAAAATCGGCGCCTACAGCATCAAGCAAATCCCCCCAAACAAACTTAAAAAAAAACCCCAATTACTTTAAATGATCATAACTCGTTCGTTTTTAACAATTTTAACAAAAAAATTATACCATTAGATTCAGTTTTTCGTCCTCTTTCAAACAAGACCGGACTTGATATATTTCTGAAACTTTTTTTTTTGAAATGCAAAGTTTGCATTTTGAACTGAGTTTCATTCTAAAATGCAAAATGCAAAAAATCAAAAATGCAAATTTTGCATTTTGAAACTGGGTTTCATTCCGAAATGCAAAATGCAAAAAATCGAAAATGCAAAATATGAAGAAGCAGGTCATGAAAATGCTTCCGAAATGCAAATTATGAAAATGCAAAATGCAAACTCAACATGATTCAATGAAAATGCAGCTCAAAATGCAAAATACATATTCAAGGAACCAGAATTGCATATCCACCTAAAATGCATAACTCACCTCATATTTAAAAGACCCTAAAATGCAAAATACAAAAAACTAAAATGTCCTTGATTTAGTAAACTAAAAACATCATTCAAAAAACCCAAAAAACATAAACACCATAATATCTCAGGCCACAATCAAGTATAAAGAGTAAAAAATGCAAACGAACAATTAAAGGTACCTAAAATACAAAATAAATGAAACATTTGTACACTCTCGTTGAACAGAGTGACAAATACAATATAAACATCTTCTTGTTAAAATTGCAACAAAACCAGATTAACTCTGATTTGCAGACATTGCAAAATGCAAAAATGCAAAAAAAAAAAAACGAAAATATAAAAATCAAAGATACAGGTCATGAATACGCTTCCAAAATGCAAATTATGAAAATGAAAATGCAAATCCATACTGTCATTTGCATTTCAAAAATCTGATTAAATGAAAATGCAAAATGTAAATTACATATTCAAATCCAAAAATGTAAATTACTTATTCAATCCAAAAATTCAAAGTCTATACAAACACTACAATGCAAATTTTCCAGAAAATACAAAATGAAAATAACACTACAAATAAAAATGCAAATGATAATACCTAGCAATTGATGAAGAGATTCAACATCAATTTCAATATACCAATACCAAAAAATTATCATCTAGAAAAGCAAAAAACAATTACCGTAGTTGGATTTCATAACAGAATACAAAAAAAATTTCAGAATTAAGACCTAAATCTTCATTACAATTGAAGATTCATCCATATACACAAGCAGGTAGATTACCAAAAATTATACTTGTGTTGCCCCAAATCAAATGATACCTCTATAAAATTTAAGAAATTGAAGATTAAATAAAGGAATTATGTAGATTGAGAAACTTACATCCCAAGAATCTTAATCAATTGTAAGTAATTTGGTAACAGCAAAAGTACCAGCAGTAAGAACAATTGAAGCATTAGTAGCTCTATCAATCAGCTTATCAAAAGGCACATCCTCAACCACCTTGTTCCCGTCGTCACCCCCATCGGCACCGGACGAACTAGCGGAAGCCGACGAGAACCCACCTTCAAACGACAATCTCCCGTCATTACCGTCATCACCGCCCTTACGGCACCGGCGCCATCGACCTGGTTCGTTTTGGTGAAGAATTGACGTGTTTATGAGGTGCGTACAAAGGATGTGGAGTCCTTGACAGGTTTGCATTGAGAAAGGAAGGCTGTTTTGATTGAAGTTGCAACCGTTGATGAAGAGATTCTTCATCTGGATTTAGGGATTCGATAGTTTAGAGAGAGAGAAGAGTAGACCCAGTTGATTTTTATGTTCCCAAACTACCCTTGGATGCTAATATATATGGCAAAATTAAAGATTTTATTATTTTTTATTATTGTTAAATCTGAGCCCTAGGATCACAGATCTAAAGGTCTAAAATAGTTTTTTAGGTTCTATGTATAAGACATGGTTCTATGTTGATCCTTTTTTTCTCTCTCTCTCTCTCTCTCTCTCTCTCTATATATATATATATATATATATATATATATATATATATATATATATATATATATATATATATATAGGAGGGTTCAAACAAGAACTGTTTTTCATACGAGAATTGCGAGAACCAATCTTAGCTATTGATTAATATTAATCAGTGGTTAAGATATTTTGCCGGCTCATTAATGCTTCATTAATGACTCTTTAATAGCTCATTAATGACGCACTAATGAGGGTTATTTCGGAAAATCAACTCTCGCAAATTAATGACGGCTCACCTGGACGCAATTCACGGTTGGTAAATATATAAATTACCAAA
Organism: Pulicaria dysenterica; assembly: GCA_947179395.2. Classification (NCBI taxonomy): domain Eukaryota; kingdom Viridiplantae; phylum Streptophyta; class Magnoliopsida; order Asterales; family Asteraceae; genus Pulicaria; species Pulicaria dysenterica. The sequence continues at coordinate 108,191,879 of OX359289.1, forward strand.
ATACCTCTATTAATGACGTTAAAAACAGTTCTCGCACTTCTCGTACGAAAAACAGTTCTCGTTTGAACTTTTACCTATATATATATATATATATTTATTTAGTTATAATAACTATATATAATAACATATGTTCTCATGAGTTTGTGAAATTTAAAGTGGAAAAACTTAGGTACATTTGGCTGTCTATGTGTGTAGATATATATATGTGGACATCATCTTGTCCATAAGAATTATCATTTAATGCATTTGTTAGTTAGCTTAATGATTTGTTATGGCTGACATCGATCCATATATAAGGCCACAAATGGACCTACCTACAATCTCTCTCTCTCTCTCTCTCTCTCTCTCTCTCTCTCTCTCTCTCTCTCTCTCTCTCTCTCTCTCTCTCTCTATGAGTATTTATACAAATTTCCAATTGACAAGATTTCAAGTCCCCTCCCAATTCAATCGAATCTCTACAACCACGTTATATGTAGTCCACACTCCACATGCTTGATCATGACCCTATAAATTATTATATAAATTAAACTTGAATATACATATAAATAAAAGATTAAAAGATACAATTATTTATACTTTTGAAAGCTAATTAACACATTTGTGATTCGTAACCATCCAGAGGTATTATGTATTAATCAATATTTTTATCACTTATATATAAAGTTAAAAGTGCGTTCTTCTATGCATCATGTCCTATAACTTTCTATGAACATCAACTATACCACTATATATACAGTTAATTTATAGTTGTTACATGCAAGCTGTTATAAAAAAAAGTTCTTCAGTTAGTATATAGTAAATCAAACATAGTGATCAAGTTCATAAAGAAATCTCATTCAGTACCCCTGGTGGTCATATATGTACGTACGTGATTATCGGGTTCTTGCCTTCATCACTTAATCTGCTAATTGTCTTTGTATGTTTAAGTTTGATCATGATTATATATTCATATATATGCATGAGCTAGGTTAAGCTAGTGACTTGATGAAATAACCTTCAACAAACTTGGTAGTGTTTAACTATCTCTAAGTTATTCATCCTTTTCTTTATGTTGGTGGCAATATATAGAAATGTGATCAATTCCAGCGCCATTGTTTTATTGTAAAGAAACTGGTGTTGTGAATGTAGTAGGCTAGTAGCTACATTGACTGTTTATAATGATACATATAATCAAGGTTGTAAAAATCGCTTGGTGGTATACAATAAATCGACCATGTTCAAACGACTAATCGGTCTAGGAAGTAATTAATTAATCGATTTTTAGGCAGGGATTATAAATTATAAATGAATAAATTTTTTTAAAAAGTAAATATCAGCAATATTTTAACAAAATAAGTCAATAATAATTAAAAAAAGCTTAGCATATGTCTTTAAGAGTTAAATTCATAAATGGTCCTTTAATTATTTATAAATTGCATATTTAACCATTTTTTATAAAGGTTGCAAAATTCATTCTTCAATTAACATGTTGGAACCTAGAGGGGGGGGGGGGGGGGGGTGAATAGGTTCTTTTACTTAGTTTACCAATTTTTACACTTATAAAAATTAGTAAGTTGTGTTATAAAGAATAATCTTGAAATTTATAGCAACACAACTAATATAATAATTTAAAGAGAGTAGAGATAGAGAGATATCACCAAGAGTAGACAAGAGATTTATAGTGGTTCATGCAAGTGTTAACAAACTTGCACTACATCCACTCCTTGGCCTCACCCACCAAGAGTTTGCTCCACTAGCTTCTCTCTTTGAAGGTAGAGATAAACCTTTTAAACTTCTCTTTTTAGCTTACAAGAAATAATCTTCTCTCTTGCAAACAAGGCTAAGATAAGCCTATCTTCACTCTAATTATGTTGGCTAGAGTTAATCCTTACTTCTCTCTAATTTTATAGGCTAGAGATGATCCTCACTTCACTCTAATTTGAAAGGCTAGAGTTGATCCTTACTTCACTCTAATTTGAAAGGCTAGAGTTGATCCTTACACTCTTATACAAATAACATAATATATAGAGATGAAGATTTGCTCTTGAAGACTTTGCACTTTTTCTCTTGATCTTGATCTTGAAGATGGTCTTTTTGTGTGGAATATAAGCTCACAAGATCTTGTATATTTTCTATATTTTTCAGATGTCAAGAGTTGGTTTGAAATGAAGACATTAGCTTGTTTAAATAACCAAGGAATGACAAAAGGAAATTCTGTCCGGATGCCCCACGGAAGAAGCCAAGGTCGACCGTGCATCTTCCGTCGCAGGTCTGGACAGCTTTTTGGAAGTTCAAAATATAAACGTTGCACTTTGTATAAAACCATACTCAAACATTTTTTGCCATAAAAAATCATTAGAAAAAGCATTTAGAAAAGTCCCAAGTTGACCTACCAAAAGAGTTTGAATTCTTTATGCAAATTTGGAAGGTTGGAAGGATTTGCAAAAATGATGTTGGATATTTATCACATATAGAAGATGCTTTTCTAATTTTAGTCTTGTGGCAATTCAATGCAAAATCATGTTTAGTTTTTGCCACAATAAGAAATAATTTGTTTTATTATAATTTGTCTTACAAGACAAATTAAATAAAAGTTTGGAATTACTTTTATAAACTATATATGTGACATTTACAAAAGATTTGATAAAATATTCTTTTGTCAAAATTATTTGTGAACTCTTATATTTATTAATCACCTTTAAAGATTCCATCTTCAATTGTCGAGTATGAGATCGGTTGACATCAAGAAAGATGATGTTAAGAGATGACGTTTGTGCGGCGACGGTTGATTCACGGTCGACCGTGGGATCGACCGTGAAAGTTGAATGTTTGCTTTTATCTTGTTTTCTTCTTTGCTTGTTGATTTGAAGTCTTCAATTATTTGTCCTTCACTTGATCATCTTAATTTTAGGTTTGTTAACCTTTAAAGACTGTAACATATGAACATATGAATAAATTTGATAAGCAATAATATTACTTGTTCATATTTTTATCATCATCAAAATAAGGATGCATTTCTTAATGTGTGACCATGTATGCACTAACAATCTCCCCCTTTTTGATGATGACAAAATATGCAACATTTAATTAATATTGCTACACAAATTTATTAATGTTAACATGTTGCATATCTACATTCTTTACCCCCTTTTGTCAAATCAAAAAGGAACATTCTTCTCCCCTATTGCTACACAAATTTGAAGCTCTCCCTTGATCAAAGCTCCCCCTTGATTTACGATCCCTTTGAGCTAGCACTTGACAAAAGATAGACAAAGCAAAACACAAGTGCAAGATATACAAAAGTATATGCATAAACTTAATCAAATATACTCAAGTATGAATTATGAGAGATTTATACATCATTATCTTGTATTTATGTAAATGATAGGAAGTGAGGGTGTGAACAAATATATATGAGATATGCTTTTTGGTATGTGACTCCCCCTTAAAATGTGCAAATGATGTCAGAGACAACCAAAATTCACAAATCTAATTTTTAGATGAATATCAAAAAATTTCTTAGCTCTAGATAGTGAAGAGTATCTCAATATTAGTCTATTCATAACTAATTGATATTTATTTATTCATTGTCATTTGTATATTATCTTGATCTTCAAAGAATAATTCATAGTGTATGTAGATCAACATATCATGAGAAATTAGATATAGAACATAGATATTTTTCTCAAGCATTACACATTTTGAATTAATTCAATACCTACGTATACTATACTCCCATCATTACTAGTAAACAAAAGTATTCTAATTTCATGCAAGTTAAACAAAGATTTTGTAGCTACATGTTTGATTCATGATTACTTAAGTTTATTTTTTGATAAATCAAATAGGCTTAAGTATAAGTTTACTTGTTATTTAATCTTATATTTAAATTTTCTTTTCCATTTATGTGTATTTAGTATTCAACAAGATTAAGATGAAAAGTGTTCTCATGAGTACACAAGTGTGCAATACATATACTATAATCATTATTTATACACGTATACCTCATAGATTCATGTGTCAAGTGATAGTAAATTAAGTGTGTGACACATGAGATAGTCATTTAAGTACATAGGCACACTCAAGCACATATCAAGATGACAAGTAACATGATTTCTTATATGAGGCATAACTTGTCATCTAATTTTACTATCTTGATTACAAAGAGTAATTTATTAAGTAACATGACAAGATAGTAAGAGAGAATCACTTGCAACAATCAATGTGTTGATTTATATTTCTTCACCATGTAATCATCTTCATATATCTTTCATCACAAACTTATTTCAAAGACTCTTTTGATAATGATCTTATATGAAAAATCCATGTGTGAGATAGATTGACCATAATTCATTACATGATAATTATTCAACACTTGATGAGCATAATGACATATGATAATGTTACATATGTTGAGTGATATTTCATGTAAGAATCACATATGTAATTTAATAACTTGAAGAACAAGGATATGTCAAATATGAATCAAGGTATTATAATTTAGCGTGTATTGATGTAAACAAGATATTATGAGCACCACATATAAATTGCATGCAAGCATTTTTCTTTTTCAAACCACGTAAGATATAGAATTTAGGCATGAGGTTTGTGTAAATTAACTTTATTTCTTCATGCATGCAATTACTTAATAAGTTCTTTTAAGAGTAACACATGAAATGTTTGACCAAATGATTTATCAAACCCTTATGTCATAGCTCAACTTTTAGTTTGTGATTACTTTGAATTTTGAAGTGTATAAGATATAAGCATGTTCTTATTTATTTAATGTAATCTTATATTAACTTTATAATAATCATTTTATGACTTTGCAAGTTTAATTAGTTTATCACATTTACTAATAGTCTTGACTTTTTGAATTAAGTTATTAGAATTTGAGCCCAAGACAAGTATTCAAACTTTAACATCATAAGGAGTTGCATGTTAGCATATTGTTGCACTAAACGAAGGTAATATAATTTATTTAATGCACAAAGGTTTAGGCATAGCATTTTAGTAACATAAACATGCTTTTATTCGTTTGTTTACAATGATGTTTACAAAGTTTGTATAGGTTTTTAAAGTGATAGGTGATGAAGTGATTTAGAGGTGGGTGACGATGAAAGTTACTAAAAGTTACAACAAGCTCACGGTCAAAGTCACGGTCGACCGTGGTTCGACCGTGGAGCACATGATAGATTTAGAATATTGAAATTTTTCAAGAGGGTCCACGGTCGATGCACGGTATCGACCGTGTATCGACCGTGAAGCATCTGCTCACTTTTTGTTTATTTGTTTATCTTTCCAATAATAAGTGAGTTTGATACTTTTGAGAGCATAGAGATAAATATATATATATATATATCTCAGTTTTATTGTGTCATAACCCTATTTTTCATCCTATTGGTTTTTCTTCATTTTTTTTATTTTTTATTTTCATGTTTACTAAAATAGACACAAGGCTTAATCTTTACTCAACATTGTTCAAACATGATTCATGTTTATATGCAAAATGAAACCCTAAGAAGATGAAGAAACAATGGTGAGGAATTTTACCTTTAGTGAAGAGGATTCAAGAATCAAGTGAGAGATCGAGAATGAAGAAGCTTTCACTTGTAAGTGGAATATGAATCCAACCAGGGCTTCAACCATAGTTTCAATCATAAGGTAAATTCTTGTTTCTTGCAATAAATTTTAAGCTTTTTGAGTGTCTAAGCAAAAATAGAGGCTAGGGTTTTTGTGGGGAAGATGGGTAAAGTAATAAAGTGGTGAGATGAGATAGAAATAGGGCAAAATAGGTTTAAAATCCGTCAGACACCCGACGGTCGGTCCACGGTCAACCGTGGCATCGACTGCGAGATTTCTTTCAATTTGATCATTTGGACAGTGGATCCACGGTCGATACACGGCTTCGACCGTGGTTCGACCGTGAACCTTCTGGAAGCACAATTTTGAAAGGTTTCACATAATCAAACTTTATTTCCTAGGGAACATGTTCAATCATTCCTAAACCAAAATCTCATTGTATCAACTACTTCTTTCTTAAGTGGTTTAACACATATGTCCGCTAGATTTTTGCATTTTTGTTTGTTTGAAATATTATTTCTTTAATATATCTTAACTAATTTTAAAGCATGTATATAACTTCTAAGCACCATTTTTATGAAGTCACAATTATGATTTATCAAAGTAAGTTGTCTTAATTTGTAATATTATATCTTTTAAATTCTAGGACAATGTTACTTGTGATAAAATCTAATTTGGTTATTTAATTGCTTAAACCCAAAAAAGTGTATATGAAAATGAAATCTATGAGATTTAAGCAAACATTTAATTCTTTGACAAATGATTTATTATTTGACTATATATTTCAATATATAGAAATATATAACATATATATTTCCATATCATTTAGAGACTCTTAGCCAAAACATGATTTGTGAGAAATTTAAGCATTGCATATTATCACTTAAGGCAATATGATGAACATGAACATTGTATATCAAGTTTTAAAGTATTGTTCATCAATATGCAATTTTAACTTTAAGCACAATATTTTTCACATTCAAAAGCAAATACTCTTGTTTAGATGTAGTTTAATTATTATAACTTTATGAAATCATACCTCTAGAATTATTTTCACAATTAATCAACTATCAATTTTCACAAATTTGATATATAATGATCTCCAAGATAGTTTAATGTTTTTCTATCATATATCAAGAAGTACTTCAAGTTATTATTTAAATCACAACACTAAGTAATATGGGCACAAGTAATATGTCATTTTAACGTCACATAGTTCAACTTTGTAACTCAATCACAAAGTATTTTACTTGAGTATGAATTGAGCTTTGAAAGACATTTGATACGTATTTCTATGTCTTTTGTTAATGCTTTTGCTACCCTTGATTTATTTTTATAGCAAACCAAGTTTATGTAAAGTTCTGTATACAATAAACACACTTAGACATGTCAAGTAACTTCACATATATTCACATAGATTTCAACATATAAAGCTTTGAGAACTGTAAGAGAAACTTATCTTGATTGTGTTTCACAAGTGTTGTTCAAAGCATTATTCTTGATGATTTATTATCCAAGTTTTTGATTCACACAAGATTTCAAGTTGCATCAAGAATGATATTTAACCTCAATTGCAACCTACAACTCAAACATATATCATATGTGTGGTACCCATCTTTTCATGGGTCCGGGATTGTTAGTGTCAAAAACACCTACTTTGATCCACCTTGGTGTTATCTTGAAACCTTTATAATACAAAGTGTTCATAGAATCAATAGTTTTATGAAAACGTCTTGATCTTTGAATTACATTTGATTTAGGTTTCTTAAAACCAAGTTCATACCTTGAAATTGAAGTATAAGACTTTATCATTTGTTTATCACTTACAATTTAGGCATACAAGTGAAAGAACTAGAGGCAATATTGTATTTTTCAAGTTTTTGAAAATTCCAATGAGCTGACGGAAGATGCACGGCGGATACCGTGAGGTACCTGGATTTTCTCTTTTGCCTTTTCTTTCACACATTTGATTGGTTCTAATAGATTTGTTGATATGTTACTTGTTTCAATTGAAAACCCAAGACCTTCATTGTCACTTGATGAATGTTGGACTCTAATATTCTTTTCTTTAAAATCCTGACAAGTAGAGCAACTTTGTGACATAATATTGGATTCTCTTAACTCATTTATTTCCTTGACCAAAATTTCATTAAGAGCTTTGAGTTTAAGATTATCATTTTCAACATTTTTTAAATCATTGGTCTTGCTAATGAGTTTTGAATTAATATCAAGTAACATATCATATTTATCTTTTAGCTCATCATAAAGATTATGTGAGTAATCTTTACTACTAGAATCACTTATGAATGATACCTCATTTTCTTCAAAAGCCATGAAGCAAGCAAGTTCTCTTAATGTCTCTTTTTCTTCATTTCTTCTTGCTTCAAGCTCCTCAAGTTTACCTATATCATTCCATAATCTCTTGGCACAAGTGTAAGAACACATATATTCATATTTACTTTCCTTAAGAGATTTATGAATAAATATCAATGTTTGTTTATTTAGTGATTCATTTTCATCAAAATCACTTTCAATAAAATCACCCATGTCATAATCTATTGATCTTAAGAAAGTCAACATGTAGGTTTTCCAACCTAAAAATGTATAATCAATAAACATGGGTAAAGTGGTCATATAAACCCCCAATCTTAGGTTTTCTTCTAAGTCCATGGATCTAACTCAATATTTTTTGTAATAAATTGTTTTCTCAAAAATTTACAAAGCAAGTTGTATTTCAAAACAATTTTTACAAAAATTTTAGAGCAACTTGCTCTAATACCAATTGTTGGAACCTAGAGGGGGGGGGTGAATAGGTTCTTTTACTTAGTTTACCAATTTTTACACTTATAAAAATTAGTAAGTTGTGTTATAAAGAATAATCTTGAAATTTATAGCAACACAACTAATATAATAATTTAAAGAGAGTAGAGATAGAGAGATATCACCAAGAGTAGACAAGAGATTTATAGTGGTTCATGCAAGTGTTAACAAACTTGCACTACATCCACTCCTTGGCCTCACCCACCAAGAGTTTGCTCCACTAGCTTCTCTCTTTGAAGGTAGAGATAAACCTTTTAAACTTCTCTTTTTAGCTTACAAGAAATAATCTTCTCTCTTGCAAACAAGGCTAAGATAAGCCTATCTTCACTCTAATTATGTTGGCTAGAGTTAATCCTTACTTCTCTCTAATTTTATAGGCTAGAGATGATCCTCACTTCACTCTAATTTGAAAGGCTAGAGTTGATCCTTACTTCACTCTAATTTGAAAGGCTAGAGTTGATCCTTACACTCTTATACAAATAACATAATATATAGAGATGAAGATTTGCTCTTGAAGACTTTGCACTTTTTCTCTTGATCTTGATCTTGAAGATGGTCTTTTTGTGTGGAATATAAGCTCACAAGATCTTGTATATTTTCTATATTTTTCAGATGTCAAGAGTTGGTTTGAAATGAAGACATTAGCTTGTTTAAATAACCAAGGAATGACAAAAGGAAATTTTGTCCAGATGCCCCACGGAAGAAGCCAAGGTCGACCGTGCATCTTCCGTCGCAGGTCTGGACAACTTTTTGGAAGTTCAAAATATAAACGTTGCACTTTGTATAAAACCATACTCAAACATTTTTTGCCATAAAAAATCATTAGAAAAAGCATTTAGAAAAGTCCCAAGTTGACCTACCAAAAGAGTTTGAATTCTTTATGCAAATTTGGAAGGTTGGAAGGATTTGCAAAAATGATGTTGGATATTTATCACATATAGAAGATGCTTTTCTAATTTTAGTCTTGTGGCAATTCAATGCAAAATCATGTTTAGTTTTTGCCACAATAAGAAATAATTTGTTTTATTATAATTTGTCTTACAAGACAAATTAAATAAAAGTTTGGAATTACTTTTATAAACTATATATGTGACATATTTACAAAAGATTTGATAAAATATTCTTTTGTCAAAATTATTTGTGAACTCTTATATTTATTAATCACCTTTAAAGATTCCATCTTCAATTGTCGAGTATGAGATCGGTTGACATCAAGAAAGATGATGTTAAGAGATGACGTTTGTGCGGCGACGGTTGATTCACGGTCGACCGTGGGATCGACCGTGAAAGTTGAATGTTTGCTTTTATCTTGTTTTCTTCTTTGCTTGTTGATTTGAAGTCTTCAATTATTTGTCCTTCACTTGATCATCTTAATTTTAGGTTTGTTAACCTTTAAAGAATGTAACATATGAACATATGAATAAATTTGATAAGCAATAACATTACTTGTTCATATTTTTATCATCATCAAAATAAGGATGCATTTCTTAATGTGTGAGCATGTATGCACTAACATAACATTTTGTTGCAAAATAGATTCTTTGTTACATTTTTTATTAACTAGGTCTCTTAAGTTTTATAAATTGAGCTTTATACCCTTATCCTTTTTTATTTATATTAAAATTTTAACACACATGTGTTTATTATTTTCCTATTTATACTAACATTTAATCATAACTTCACATTTCAACATATATAACATGTATAAAAATACTAATATGTTAAATAAGTTAGTGAATTCACCTGGTTCTTTAGTCGTTCTAGATGCTTCAAAATACTTGATACAGTATTCTATATGTGCATATAAATCCATATTATCACATGTGGCTAAAATCGAACTCTTCATTTTACCTTAAACGTGTCGCGTCATATTATTATATTTACGTTACAATATATATACACGACCGTATATGATTTATTTTTATCAAACTGCGAATTACTAAGCCGTATATAATATTGTTTTGAAGGTATTTTAGAATAATTTTCAAACTAGAAGAGTTAAATTACAATGATTATTAAAGTTTAGGGATAAATGAGAAAAATCCAATTCTCACTTGCAAATTGAATCGAAACTTCCACATTTCCACACGTGTAAGTTTTTATTATTATTATTATATTTATCAACTATTCATCATCGATCTTCTCTGTTCATCAAATTTATTTTTCTCAACCGACACCAAATTGACTTTATCAATCTCAAACTCTTTGTTGATATATTTAGTTAAATTTTGTATAAATATCTTGCTTTAAAACATTTGTTTTCCTTGTTAAAGCTTAACACTAACCTTTGAGTTACTAATGATAATTTACTCATTTTTAATGGTTTTACCTCTACTTTCACCAAAATGTTCTAAATAATAACATGAACACATTACAACTTCATTTGAATTAATCCATCAAAACTTTGACCATGTATTTCTTAACATATGATTAACATTTCTACTTCTAGTTTGTACCAAAGTACTCCTAATGGAGTTAGGAACACACTGCTAACACTTTGATATAAAAACACAAACTTTTAATATAACACAGTAACATGCATGAACGAAGAACCTGGTTTTTCTTTCTTTTGTTGGCTTCAAACACTTTTGCAGACCCTTATGAACTCCTAACCACCTTCTGTTCTCAACTTCGATCATGAGTTCTCTTTAACTCTCCAATTCTCTATAGAGAAGATGATATTCAAGTGAACTATTTAAAACGAAAAGGTAGATCTTGCGTTGTTATGCATCAAGACAAGGAACTAGAGTGTCGAAGGTCAGTTATGCATGTTTTTCTTTGCAAAAATTTTAAAAATTTGACATGATTTACGAAGAAATACAGTTGATGCATTAATACCTCATTAGTGAGAAAGTTTATAATTTCTATTTAACTGAACTCACTCAATTGAGTAGAAATTATGATCCCTTATCTGCTTACAATTTATCCTCACATAAATGTAATATTAAAAATGGCTATTTTCTCAAACCATTAATTTATTTCATTCAATAATAAATATTTTCTAATTAGGTTCAAGAATATAACCCACATTTCAAACACTTGAAATGTATTCATAACTCCAATGATTGTTCAGTAAAAAAACTATTAATTAATTATTACAAAATTTGGGTGTTACATAACAAGTTCGTTACAATAATGAATAATTAAATATTCGTTTATTGAGTTGAAACACGGGTGTTACAGTGTTGGTGGTGATGGTTTTTTTGGGTGGTTGTATACGGTGGTTTTTGCCTTTTCAAGTGGTGGTAGGCAGAGTTGACGTAGGGCCGTCAATGGATCGGATCATGATCTAGATCCGATCTGCTCCATTTAAATGATCCAACGGGTCCAAAAATCCGATCCATTGATCCAATAAGAGATCCAATGGGTCGCTTCATTTAATTAGATCACTACATGGATCGATCCAAGATCTGTCTGGGTCGATCCATTTAATACCAAAAAATCCGCCACCATCGTCACCACCGTCGCGGCCGACCACCACCAACCACCACCGCCAACACCGTAACCACCGCCGCCGACCACCACCAGCCGCCTCTGCGACCACCGTCACCACCACCACCGACCACCACCGTCGCTGACCACCACTAACCGTCACCGCCATCACCGTAACCACCGCCGCCGACTACCACCAACCGTCACCGCCAATACCGCAGCCAAAAACCACCAACCGCCTCCGCCGACTACCACCAACCACCAACCGTCACAGCCATCACCGTCACTGTAACCTCCGCCGCCGACTACCACCAACCGTCACCTCCATCACCGCCGCCGACCACCACCAACCGCCTCCTCGACCACCGCCACCACCTCACCGCTGTTGTAGGGTGGGGTAGGGTAGGGTAGGGTAGGGTGGGGTAGGGTAGGGTAGGTAGGGTAGGGGTGAGGTGGGGTAGGGTTGGGTAAGGGTAGGGTGGGGTAGGGTTGGGTAGGTAGAGGTAGGGTAGGGTAGGGTAGGGGTAGGATGGTGAGGTGGGGTAGGGTAGGGGTGGGGTGGGGTGGGGTAGGGTTGGGGTGGGGGTAGGGTGGGGTAGGGTAGGGTAGGTTAGGGGGTAGGGTGAGGTGGGGTGGGGTTGGGGTGGGGGTAGGGGTGGGGTAGGGTGGGGGAGGGGTAGGGTAGGGGTAGGGTGATGGGTATGGGCTAGGGGTAGGGTAGGGTGGGGTGTGGTGGGGTAGGTAGGGTAGGTGGGGGTAGGGGTGAGTAGCGATGGGGGTGGGGTGGGTAGGTAGGAGTAGGACAGGGTCGGGTTGGGTCGGGTGGTGTGGGGTGGGGGTGGGAGAGTTATTTGATATATTTATAACATAAATAAAATTAAATTAGTAATATTAAATGGGTGCTCCGGATCATGATCCATTAATTATTGATCCGATCCAAATCCAATTAAATGGATCTCAATGTTATTGGATCTGATCCAAATCCAATTAAATGGATCAGCGGGTCAAATCAGATCTTTAACCGATCCGATCTAATCCAACCCATTGACAGCCCTACGTTGACGGACTCAGATGGTGGTGATGGTATGTTGGTTGTATACGGTGGTGTATGACATTTGGTGGTCTTAGATGGTGGTGGTTGGTGATTTTCGACTTCTTGTGGTAGTGGAAGGTGATGATGGTTCAGCAACGGGTGGTGGAATGAATATAGAACTCCTTGGCTATAAATATACAACTTTGGTGTAGTTGATCTTCACTAAATATGTAATATCTTATTTTTTTTAAGTTTTTGTAAAAAAATGAATATTATTTAAATATTTAAAATCAACAAAAAGTTAAAAGATGGAATAAAAAGACGTAAATACCCTCAAGTCCAATAGACTTAGTGGCAGTGATAAATTGAAAATGTTATAAAGGATTATTTATGCAACGAAGCGGTAAAGTTTGCAACTTAAAAAAAGCCGACCAAATATATAATTCGTGGATACTTAAAGTACCATTTTGTTAAACCATAAACGATTTTTATAAATGAAGCAGAACCAATTTGTTGACAGTCAAGGACGGTCATCCAGAATCGATTTTTGACATGCCTAATACTTTTGACCGCTCACATAATTTCTAGGTCAGTTGGCTGTCTATAACCGTCTAGGCAGCGATTTATCGGCCGCCGAAATCAATTTTTACAACAGTTCATGTAATGCCTAATAGTATAATATTTAAATAGTTTTAATAATGAAGTGACCATCCGATCATAAACAAATGATTGCACAACTATTTATATTGATCCTCCTTTTTTCACATTGTGTATAACACTTTTAAGAATAAAAACTTTCATACACACACTAAACTCTAAGGTCACGTTTGTTTCACCGTAATACAAAGGAATGAAAATGATTTTAATTTCATCCATGTTAGTTATGGAATGACATTACTGTACCTAAAGAAATATTAATACTTCAAAGAATTTAATTCTTTTCCTGATAATTTTACCAAACGCAATATACAACGAAATTTGATTTCAATTCCATTACATTCATTCACATTACAGTTAAACAAACGGAACCTAACAGTTTTGGGATGAGAATTGCGTCAACACTATCACATAACTTATCTCATCGAAAACGGAGTGGTGTTCCTGATACTCTTATCTTCTAAAGTTGAAACTTTTTCACACTACCAAGTATTCCAATACTCATTCTCCTAAGCAGGACAACGTGTCATTCCCCGACTTTTTAGTGCTTGAAAATAGAGAGCTTACAATAACACAAAAGTTATATAAAGAATGCAACTAATAAGTTCTGTTTAAGTAATGTCATGATTAAAAGATGAAAGCAAATTGAGGAACCTAAATTTCAAAATGATATTCCAACCCAGACCCATGCAACAAAACTAGTTAGTAAGGAGCATAGTTGTCAACTCGTGACTCGAAATCCCTAAATTTTAACTCGTGACTCGACTCATGATTCGACTCGTAAGAGTCACGACGCTAAAAATTATATACCAAATATATATATATATATATATATATATATATATATATATATATATATATATATATATATATATATATCATGTACTACACGAAATATAAGCTCTCTACTTAAGCACATTTACTAATATGTTACAAATTCGCTAGTTATAAGTGTTAAGTATCAAAAGAACACATATATAGTAGTAAATATAAAATAACTAGCGATCTAGTAACAAAGCAAATGACAAAAAACTGTTTAGTTAGTATATAGTATAATGCTCTCAAGTGATATCGGGCTTTGCTTTCGTCATAACTAAAATCTAATAAAAGTTAAATATATACTAATTTAATAATAGTTAGTTAGTTAAAAATATATATATACTACCTCCAAAATATGCTAAAAAATCATCCCACGTTTATTTTAGAATGTAAAGTATGTTAATAATAATTTATAGTTTTATACTACATAAATAATATGGTTTATTTCTAACTAAATATTATAAATATTTATTTCATCTTTAGTAATTAATGAAATTAGGTGGATAATTAATATCTTTTACATAGGAAAATGCAGAAGTAGGTAAGTAATAAATTTATTAGGTTGGAAAATGGGATGGAGTTAAGAGCATACTTAAATCGAAGAAGAGCCATCAGTAGTTCACTACTTGAGTTATGGGTTATCTGTTGAAATAAAAATACCTTAGAGAGAGGAAAAAAAACGACAGCAACAGAGGAGGCTGCCGGCGATGGTTTGGGCGGGAATGAAGGGTACGATGGTAGAAATGAAATACCATTGTATATTTGTTTGTTCTTTTGCCTCGTACGAGTTCCATTTGGACTCGACTCGGACCGAGTCATGTAAAAAACGTGAGTCAGCTACCGAGTAAGGAGGTCTAACGAGTCAAGTTCCAAGTCGCCTCATTTTTAGTGTAATCTGACTCGACTCGTACGAGTTGACTCGTGACTCGTACGAGTTTAACAACTATGGTAAGGAGGAACCTAAATAATATCTTTTATGGATCCTTAATTCCGTATACAAATATCATCACAACAAACCGGTACTGAAACGATTATATGAAGACACATATATTAGGAAAGCTAGGACGGAATTTTCAACACAAAAGATTACGTATTAGCGGATTGAAACAAAATATTACCTTTTGACCACTTAGTGGTTCTATCGTGTACAGACAAAAAAATTAGTTATAAGTGTGTTCTCATATGCTTTTACGTGACAGTGATAGTCCCGAAGCATCCGCAAAAGGACCTATACATTAACACATGTTAGTGGAACCATAGGTACAACTGTTAACTGGTAACAACAGAATTCAGTTATCAGAAATATTAGTTATATAAAATATGGGATTGTCTATATAGACAACCCTCTTTTACTAATTGACACCCCCAACTAACTATTTTTTATCTTAACTAATCTTCTATTATAACTAATTCTTGTCTTAACTAATTTTGTCTTTGCCTATATGTTATTATTTTAAAAAATAAAATTATTTTGGTATTTAATTTTATATTTCATATATAATAACCAAATAACAAATTAGAAAGTCTTAAACATAGCTTATCAGCTTTCAACTTATTTTCTAATTTATAAAAACTTAAAACTAAAAAATAAACAAAATTTATGAAAAACATATTTTAAAAAATAAAAAATTACTAAATTAAATAGACTTACCTATAACTGAGCTTATGAGTCATCCATGTTTAGAATGAGTTTATGCAAAACAAATTTTATAAATTAAAAACATGTTCTATAATATATATTTGCAAAAAGAATCAAATAAAAAATTAAATTATTACCAATAACAAAAACTAGATCACGCGGTCCAACTTCTCCACCCACACATTGTATATTTTCTTTAACTCTCAGAACCTTATTACATCTTTATTAAATAATAAGAAGAAAATTTAATTTTTAATAGAAATCATAGCTATGAAATACTTTTAAATCTCAAACAAGTATTGTCGAGCATTGTTTACTGAAATGTCATAACAAAAACGACAATGATCATGTCTCAAAATCTTAAAAGTTATAAATAGTAGTTAAGTGAGTCACATGATCAGTAAGAAGATTAATAAGAGAAGACAGAGCTTTAGTAGAATGTTTATATAACAAAATGTATTTTTCTTAATTATTATAGGAGTAACATAAAATTTATTTCAAAATATAGATATAAAAAAGACGGTCTCAAACATATAATTATTTTTACACCAAGCATTATGTACTAAATGTTATAAGAAAAAATGGAAATAACTACATAAATTAATTAAAAGAATATAATAACAAAAATAATATAAAGTAAAGTAAAAGAAAGAACCCGTAACAAACTTTTATGGTATGTGCGCTTAATTAGGCGATGAAATCACTTGTTTCAAATTTATATCCGACTAAAGTGTATCTTAATATTTAAATTTAAAAAAAATAATTTTGATTATTTGTACCTTATGCATTTGTACTTGTATCAAATTCAAATTAGCATAAATTTAGGATAGAAAATACAAAGACTTTTAGTATGTTTGAACAAAAAATTTGACTTTGTTATTAGGGTGTCTTTTAGTAAATATTAGGGTGTCTGTATAGTAGCACCCATAAAATATTAAAATATAGATAACACATGTACCAAAACTACCCTTTTGATTCGCTACTTGTCCTAATGAATGATACAGTTGGAATATTTTTGTAAACATAGAAATTCTGCATAGCTCAAGATGTTTTCAGGCTTCATGTCATGATGATTGATAGGTTGGAATTTAAATAGTGCGATGCTTTGACAAGAAAATTCCAGACTGAAGCAAAATATTGAACATGTTCACATCATAGAGTTTTTGTTATGGAAGCATCAACAACAATTACAATGTTTAAAATAGCTAGAGCATGTGAATCAATTTACAGTATATTGACATTATTAATTCTTTCTCAATGAAGTGCCTAAAACTTGTATTTATTTACATTGACATCATGAGAATATTGAGCTAAATTCACTGGATCAAAACATACTACTTACTAACTAAATCTATCGCAGAATGATAGCATCTATGAGAAACATACTAATTGCCAAGTAAACCAACCCTGTTGATTGTTTGATTTCTTTATCTCCCGTCTTCTACTGTTTTGGAACCCAATCTTGCTAAGAATGATATTTATTTCAGTTCAGTAAGTAATAAACACGCAATAAAGCTTTTCCTGATTTAAAAAGAGAAATTGCCTTGTTCCATATGCAATTAACAACTTGATTATGTTAGGCTTCATTGGAGCATTTCTTCAAGCAGCTTGTAGAAAAAAAAAAGCATCCATGAACCTAAAAGCCACGACCAAATTTAATAATGAAAACTTAGTATACAAACAACTCTAAAAGATTGAATGTCAAGAGTTCTAGATGAATATCAACCGGTTTGTTGGGTTTATGGGGTTCATCGTTCCCTCGAGCCGGTCAAATCCGCCACTCTTAAACCCACCACTCCTGTAGCAATGCAGGAGCATCCCACATTGGTGAGGCAAGGGAAATTCTTCCTCCTTATAAGGAGGGTTGATCTTATTCTTACCAACTGACGCGTTTTAAAGCCGTGAGGGAAAACCCAAAGCGGACAATATCGTTGGACGGTTTCCCGGTTGCGATTTGGACGAAGTACGTTGAGCTGACTACTTTTAATTTAGATGAGGATCAAACAACCAAGAATTTAAAAACTTCAATCTGATCATTTAAAGTCGACCAAATAAGAAGCAAGCAACATTGGACAATGATCCAAGAAGCCTTGATGGAGGATAGTAGCGCCTGAATTTGGCCAGAAATGAAAGAATATGCTGGAGACCAAGTAATAGTCTAATATACTGAGACGGGTATATAGGAAGGCTAATGAGACAGGTATTCGTGATCTCAGTTCTATATCCGATTAAAAAAACCATGTTTCATACCTGGTCTCGTCTCCCTACAAAAAAAAGGCTTTTTGCAAGTATTAGGTATCCCAAATTAACAATCTTAGTCGATTAAAACTCATCAATAAGGATTTTTGTTTCTTAAACAATTGATCGTGATCACATTAAAACGAGTAATATGTACTCTTTTAAAATATTTAATTTTATCACCAATAACATTAACAAGTTCAAAACTTTTATGTTACATGAGTACAATCATCCACATACAAGTTTAAAATATCTAAATTTTATAATAAGCTAAATCAAATTATTACATAAAAAGTAAATAATATATTCTCAATCGAGTCCCATGCATTGCGAACGAAGTCATTGACATGTATATATGTTCCTTCTTTTTTAGACCATGTGCATCCATCACATGCTTCACACAGCCACGTCAGCGCCACATCAACGCCACATCATTCACTCACCATTTCCTCATCACATCACGCAACCCCTGCATCCATCACATGACTCACATCACAAAAAAAAAACCTAACTCTCCCTCACATCTCCCCCTCACGCTCGCGATAGTAGTCACGATAGTGACCTTGAGCTTTCCTTCACATTTGGCAGCGATGGTACTCACGAGCACTCACACATGTGAGCAACCCTCACGAGCTCGTGAGGGGAACCCATGCACCCGGTCATAGACCATCCACATCCATCACACCCTTCACACAGCCACATCAACGCCACATCAGCATTCCACCATTTTCTCATCACATCACACAAACCCCTGCATCCATCACACCCTTCACATCCTTTTTATTTTTCTTTTCTTTTTCTTTTTTTTTCTTTTTTTAAACAATATAAATTAAAACATAATAATTATAAAAAACATTAAATAACAATATAAATTAAAATAATATTTTATAAATTTAAAATTACATAAAAAAACATAACTACATTAATTTAAATAAAAAATACTAGTTAACGTCGTCGTTCCATCTCGGAAGCCGATTAATGTGCTCGATTAGATCCGATCGAAGGTTGTGATGCAATTCCGCACTTCGGACTTCTCGGACATTAGCCTCAAATTGTTGTTCGCTAATTTCTACGTCGTCTTCATCGTTTGGTTGATTAATGTTTTCGTCGAATGGACAAATCACATGTTCTTCGTCTTCTAATATCATATTGTGCAATATGATACAAGCGTACATTATTGTACGTATTTTTTCCGTGGTCCACATTCTCGTCGGGTGCATTATCACATGTTACCGTTGCTTAAGCACACCAAAAGTCCGTTCCACATCTTTTCTTGCCCCTTCTTGCGCGGTAGAAAATCGTACCCGTCTTTGATCAAGAGGTGTTTTGAAGGATTTGACAAAAGTAGCCCATTCAGGGTATATCCCATCTGCAAGATAGTAGCCGTGTTTGTATTGTACACCGTTTACTTCAAATGGGCACTGCGGTGCTCGCCCGTTGTATACATCATTGAATAACGGCGACTGGTTTAAAACATTTATGTCATTGTTGGACCCGGCCATTCCGAAGAATGCATGCCAAATCCAAAGATCCTGTGATGCAACCGCCTCTAGCATAAGAGTCGGTTTCTTTTGATCACCTCTCATGTACTGCCCTCGCCATGAGTTTGGGCAGTTGTCCCACTCCCAATGCATACAATCTATGCTTCCTAACATGCCAGGAAACCCGTGCCTACTCTCATGTGTGGTATACAAATGCTGAATATCATGGTAAGAAGGTTTGCGTAAGTATCTCTTACCATAAAGAGTGATGATACCTTTGCTGAAGTTTTCTAGGCATAACCGTGCGGTTGATTCCGCCATCTTCAAATACTCGTCAAATCCGTCAGGGGTCATCCCATACGCCATTTGCCGAATTGCCGATGTACACTTTTGCAATGGAGATAAACCTTTTATTCCTCTAGCATCGACACGCTGCTGAAAAAATTCATGCCATCCCTCAAGATCGCTGACTATCCGTGTGAATAGTCGTCGGCTCATGCGGAAACGTAGCCTAAATGATTCGTCGTTGTAGTTGCAGTTGTTGGCAAAATAATCTGCTACAAGTTGCTCGTGTGCAGCTTCACGGTCTCTAAATTGATCCGGGCCTCGCCGTCTTGTTGATTTACTAGAGTTAACTTCATCATACTCGCGCAACACATCCAAAACCGCATTGGACAAACCAATAAACAAATTGGTTCTCGTTTGACGATAAACGGAGAGAAAACCTACATCCGCTTGATTAATCTCGATATCATCATCATAATAATCCGACGAATCAGATGACATGTTTGTATGTATATAAATGTTTAAATAGAATATATTGAAGTTTAAGAGGAGAGTAGTAAAAATATGTGTAAAAAAATTAAAGAAAAGAGGTGTATATATAGGAGGGGAAGAATTAAAAAAAATATATATATATATATATATATATATATATATATGTGTGTGTGTGTGTGTGTGTGTGTGTGTGTGTGTGCAACGGCTACAGCCCAACGTCTCTCTCCCCCTCACCCGCGCGATCCGCCTCACGAGTGTGAGCGTGAGCCGGCCATCACACAGTGCGGCGATGGTGTTCGCACCCGTGAGCGCCCCTCACGAGCCTCTCACGAGCTCGGATGCGGGTGGTCTTAGTTAAGATCGATCATTAGTACGTTAAAGATTGCTCCAACGTGTCTTTTCCATACTCACACATTGAGGGGTATACACATTAAACAAAGTATAAATGTAAGATGATGACATATATATACAGCCACGTAAGCAAAACTGTTGATATATATATATAATATAAAAAATAATATATTCTTTTACTTGTTTGTTTTTACGTACGCATCTCGCATTTGATCAATATATATGTCTAAATAAAGAATATTATAAAGAAAGAAATAATACATTACACATATCAAATATTAAGTAATTATAAAAAATATATACAATAGAAATAAATAATAAAAGAATATATCGTTACTAATGTAATATATATGTCCCCAAGGACTATTATGAAAACATTATCGTCTTTTTACCTGAAAAAGAAAACCACGTTTGATTTACTTGAAAGGATTTACATTTACTCATTGTCATTACGTACCTATGACTAAAAAAAGTTATATATATAGTATGATACTCATGCAATGCTATCCCAAGGGATAATTTATTCTTAATAATATGTTCGCTATTAAAAAGTAATAGTGGTGAGTTTTCAATACATTATTGATGGTCAATGAAATTTTACATAATTGGTAAAATATTAGCAATTGTGTTGGTGTATGTGAGGAGGTAGGTATGCTAAACCCTATTTTCTATACAGGAAAACGATGTTGGAACTTTCAGAAATAGAAGAGTAGTACGTTATTGATAAGTTACACGGGGTTTGAATGTTAGTTGATGAGGAAACGTGTGGTGTTCGTGGGGTTGAAAACTTATGAACAAGTCCTAGCCAGGTGGGAATTTATATATGTGTGTTCTGTCACAAGGTTGCATTATCTTTATATTTGACATTTGTTCACGAGTTTACAAACGCTAATTAATATCTATATATACTTATTTTTATAAACCGTCCTTGTACTTTCTTCATATTTCATTCACACCCCTTTTTATTACTTTTCTCTCTTTAGTAACATGAATTATTGTGAAAACGGGACCCATCCTCGAGTCCAACATTTTGGGTTGGTTATGCTTAAAACTTAACTATAAAATAATTGATTGCCTCAAATTTCAAATTAAACGGTTTCGGTATCTAGTGCCGTGGTTTTCGGTTCCTGATGTCGGATTGGTTTTTCCTATTAATTAGTTTTACCGGCTAACCAGAAGTACAATCAAAGAAACAAAATAGTAGAAGCCTGGTGCCTCGAAATAGAACCTGGGAAGAGTGCAAGGAAGTTGCAACAATGGAGATAGTGGCACCTTTGACTTGGAAAAAGAATCTAGATATGTCGGTAGTATGGAGTCATAGCATCCTTCAAATATTCCACTCATTCTGAAGCACATATCATAATCTAGATTAGTAGATTGTATTACTCTTTTATCTTTTTCATATACAAAGAAGATTTATGTAAATATATTTTATAAAATGAGGTTCTTTCTATAGCATTAATCATATTGGCTGTCACACGTATGTTTTCCAACATCAAACAACTTCAATTTGTATGCACTGCTCTTTTGTTTTGTCTAGATAATCTTAATTTAAAAAAAAGCAAGATACTGACTCATAGTTAGCTCTTGAGATCAACAGTCATCAATGAGTGGTTTAAGCCTGAACTTTGTTGTACATCATATATAGGTCCAAGTTAATATTTTGTATAACAAAATTATTTTTAAGGGGGCGAAGCTATAATTATCATAAACAACAGGGGTGATAATCATAACTTAAAATGTCCCGCTTCCTTTCTTCTTATTCCCCTTTTTTGTTTTCTATTGCTTCCCAAAAAAAAGCCCATTTTTGTCTCTGTTTAATCGTGTTTCCATGATACACTCCTGCATTACGTTAACGCTAAACCATCTCAAATTCAATCTTGCAAGCGATAAGCCATCAAATCTTCGTCGTCATTCATCCATCGCTTCTATTCCTCACTTACTGATTTCGTAATTCATCGTGTTTATCTTCCTTTGACACCAATTATCAAATCTCTAACACATTCTGTTTATATAATTCAGATACCAAGATCGAGTTTTTACTAATACCCCAAATGAGATGCTATTAAGATGAGCTTTCTTGGTAGCTTATTTGGAATTATAGGGTTTGTAATTGGAATTCCCGTCGGTGTTTCCCTGGGCTTTCTCATTTTTAAACACACAGAGACTACAGACGTGAAGGTGATTAGTTTGATCCTTGTATATTCGTTAGTTATTTGCGATTACGAATTACTTCCTGTGCTTATTGATCGTGGGTGAGGATTACTCTTATACGGGTCATAAAATTTCAAGATTCAGCTTAAACTTGTCTTATGTGTTTATTATAGTTTTCTTAATTCTTAATTAGTGCAGCATGTGTTTGAAAGAATGCCTCAATGAAAATTGCTATCCATACTTTTGTCCACTAGAATTGTTTATTTCTTCCATCAGGAAGTATTTCTGTAGGAACTTGGTATCAAGTATCAATCACAATTAAAGCAATAACATAATGATTTAATGAACTTGGATAGTATGAATGTAAGCGTAAGAGGAGTATACGGCGAAGAACACATAATCCTATTTCAAATATTGAATTACTTATCGATTTACGGTTTACATACATGTATTTATACCTCTTCTTTAATCAATGCCATCTAAATTGGGAGTATATTTATTTTATACATTTGTTCAATATGCTTGATAGCAACACAATGATTGTATCCTATCATCTCATAGTAGTGTGATGTTCAGCAAATCTGATTGTAAAATATCAACTTTTACTTGCAGAATCCATTAATTAGGCCGCTTCAGGAGTTCGATAAAGATTCTCTGCTTGATATACTACCCGAGCTTCCATTATGGGTGAAGCACCCTGACTATGAACGAGTTAGTACTAAATTTAACCATTCTTACTTATCATCTTAATATGTTTCATCTTTAATGTTTTCAATAACAATGCCACATGGTTTCTTTATCATTCTACAGGTCGATTGGTTGAATGATGTATTTCATGATCTGTGGCCTTACCTTGATAAGGTGATACAAAATTTGAGATACTGTTCAAATATCTTTGATTTCTTTTGGGCATTTATAATAAAAAACTTTGAGATGCTGTTCATGATATGTATAGGCAATCTGTGGTATGATCAGAAGCATGGCAAAACCTATATTTTCTGAATACACTGATATGTATAATATAAGATCCATAGATTTTGAAACCCTTACACTTGGAACTCTACCTCCTGTAATTCAAGGTATGTTCACTAGTGTACGTATTATATTTCAAAATGTCTTTGGTACGTTTATGTATCAGACACTTTGCATAACAGTTATAGGCTGCTGTCTTTTGTTAACTTGGTAGGTATAAAAGTACACGAAATGAATGACGACCAACTCGTTTTGGATCTTATGGCTAAATGGGCAGGAAATCCTAACATAACATTGGTTTTGAATGTTTTACATTTACCAATCAAAGTTCAGGTTGGGATTGCTTGGTTTGTATGTTATAAAACTCTTTATACAGTTTATCTAATGGTGTTGCTTTCTGTTAGTTGATAGATATGCAAATAACTGCAGCAATGCGGGTAACTTTGAAACCATTTGTGCCAACCTTCCCCTGCTTTTCAAATGTTCTAGTCTCTTTAATGGACAAGGTACATCTTTAATGTGTTTCTGAAATATGTGGAATAATAAATCAATATCGGATGAATTTTCATATTGTGTTTATGTTTAGCCGGAAGTTGATTTTGGGTTAAAACTAATGGGTGGTGACTTAATGGCAATCCCTGGACTCTATCACCTCATTCAGGTGCTCTTTTTCTGTCTTTGGAATTCTTTATTGCTTCATAAAATTGTAAAGTTGTTTGTTAAATAAGTTTGATTGTCGGTTTATGGCAGAATCTAATCAAGAAATATGTTGCTAGTCTTTACCTCTGGCCTCAGTGTCTAGAGATACCAATTCTTGATGCTTCCATGTAAGCTCTTATAACATGCCTAAATTTTGCAATAGCAACTGAATCTTGGCCAAGAAAATCTTTTTTTTTTACATTTGTTAAACATGATCTCGGGATAGTGGTGCAGCAAAGAAACCAGTGGGTATACTACATGTGAAAGTTGTACGGGCACGTGAGCTTCTAAAGAAGGATATAATCGGATCTTCTGATCCATATGTTAAGCTCAAACTCAGTGGAGAGAGGTTTATTCCTTCTAAGAAGACCTCTATAAAAACTAAGAATCTGAACCCCGAGTGGAATGAAGACTTCAAACTAACTGTAAACGATCACATGTCTCAAGTTCTTGAACTACATGTATATGACTGGGAAAAGGTCCTTTTTCTATCCTAAGCCAAAACATAGAACATAAGTTCAAGATGAAAATTCAAAATCTTGATCATGATTTTTCTTATGCAGGTTGGGTTGCATGACAAATTAGGAATGCAGGTTATCCCATTGATGCTGCTAAAACCGCACGAGAAAAAAGAGTTGACTATAGGTTTGGTAAAAAACTTAGATTCAAATGATATACGTAACAAGAAGCCAAGAGGGAGCATCACAGTGGAATTAACTTTCGTTCCTTTTGTGGAAGACAACATACGTGTCAATGGACCTATTGACTTCTACATGAGGAAGGAAACCGTTCCTAAAACACTTAGGAGTTCATTCGTGAATCGAGCAGGATTACTTTCGGTTACAGTTATTGGTGCAAAGAATGTTGAAGGAAAATACCACAATAACCCTTTTGCTTTGGTTGTTTTGAAAGGAGATACAAGAAAAACCAAGGTGAGTTAGCCTTTTAGTTATCATGGATCACTTGGTTCTAAAAACTTGTGGATCTTCAAATTGTTGATTTGGTTTTCCATTGATAGTTATTGAAGAAAACTCGTGATCCAAGTTGGAATGAGGAATTTCAGTTTATGTTAGATGAAGCTCCATTAGAGGAGAGAATTCATATTGAAGTAATAAGCAAACGCAGGAATACCCTTGGATTCGGCTCTTCAAAGGTAAACCAACTTTCAAGAACATGAAACGAAAGGTAGATATGGTATTCTTTTTCTTTCTCAACATCTTATGATCATATGCAGGAAGCGTTGGGGCACGTGGATATAAATCTGGTTGATGTAGTTTACAATAATCGTATAAACGAGAATTACCACCTTATTAACTCGCATAATGGGATGATACATGTTGATATAAAATGGAATGCTACATGATATATAGCTTAGCTACAGATTGGAGTTGCCGTTACTTAATTTTTCTTATTCTTTTTTCTGGTTACACAGATTGTTTCTTTCTTGAAAGCTTTGTCAAAGGCTTCATAGAGATTTGTAGGTTGTAACATAGATATCATGTTGTAAAAAACATTGTTTTAATCTATAATTTACGAATTAAAACAGCGAGCTTTGTTTAGAATTTTTTTTGTCCAAAAACTAAGGTCCAGTTTGTTTCGCCGTAATGTGAAGGAATGTAATGGAATTGAAATCAAATTTCGTTGTATATTGCGTTTGGTAACATTATTTTGAAAGGAATTAAGTTCTTTGAAGTGTTAATATTACTTTAGGTAGAGGAATGTCATTACGTAACTAACATGGATGGAATTAAAATCATTTTCATTCCTTCGCATTACGGTGAAACAAACAGGGTATAGTTTTAATACCTCAAAACTAATAAACCGATCCAAACAAAATGAATAGCCCGACCGAACAACACACTTAGGTGGTTGTGGGGTGGTGAAATTATAGTCAAATTCCGATTCCTAATTACATAATCAAACACAACAGGTAGTGAATTAGATTCAAAATTTCAATTTATTTGAATTCAAATTTATTAATATTAAAAACATTCTGCAAACCAAACGACCCCTCTTATTAAACTTAACAGTTGTAAATTTAATTGGATTAGGCTTTTGTAACTTGTATCGACATCACAAATTTTAAAATAAAAGAAATATGTGTTTACATTCTTGTAATGTAAAATTTATTTTGGGTAAAAAGAAAAAGATGATATAGCGTGTTTGAATAAGTTAATTTTTTAGTTTAAGAGCTTATTTGAATTTTAATAATAAAATATTTGTTAAGTTGTAAGTTCATAACCAGAATAGATGAAAACAAATTAACAAGTGACTTCTAAGCTTATTCAAAATTTTAATAAACACAACAAAGAAAATTAATATAATAATAATAAATATACAATAAAATTAAAAATCAATTTTGAATAGTCGAATTAAACCGAGTCGACTCGGTACGACGCGTTCTAAAACCCTAGCCCTCAAGCGCTCATCGTCCTCTCTTTTTTCTACGCGATGAACTGAGCTCTCGCTGCTCCCCATCTTAATTCTCGAGAAGCATCAAAACGATGTCTTTAATCTCTGCATCAAAACCCCAAATCTTGAAACACAGCTTCTTCTCTAATCTTGCAAGAATCTCAAATACACAGCATCCCTTCAAAGCCCTTTACTTTTTCTGCTCGTCTTCTTCTTCTTCTTCAGATAAACCCACAAATGAAGAAATCCCAGAACCGGAAACTTCCAGTTCGTCCCACGATCCACATCCCGAGAATCCGGTGTCGATCCCTGAAGTACAATCCGTCACTATCCAGAATCGCGAATCGAGACTCCCAAGAGGTAAGCATCGAAACTCAGAAAAGGTCGAAGATATTATTTGTAGAATGATGGCAAATAGGGCATGGACGACCCGTTTACAGAATTCAATTCGAAGTTTAGTTCCTGTGTTTGATCACAATCTTGTTTACAATGTATTGCATAGTGCTCGAAACCCGGATCATGCTTTACAATTTTTCCGGTGGGTTGAGCGGTCGGGTCTGTTTAAACATGACAGAGAAACACATTACAAGATCATAGATATCTTAGGTAAAGCTTCAAAGCTTAATCATGCTAGGTGCATTTTGTTGGATATGCCTAAAAAGGGTCTTAAATGGGATGAGGATTTGTTTGTTGTTTTGATTGATTCTTATGGGAAAGCGGGTATTGTTCAAGAAAGTGTGAAGCTTTTTAGGAGCATGGAAGAATTAGGTGTGCCAAGAACTATAAAATCATATAATGTTTTGTTTAAGGTAATCTTGAGAAGAGGGAGGTATATGATGGCGAAACGTTATTTCAATAAAATGTTGAGTGAAGGTATAATCCCAACTCAACATACTTACAATGTCATGATTTGGGGTTTCTTTCTTTCATCAAGGGTCAAGACTGCAAATCGGTTCTTTGAAGACATGAAAAGTCGTGAAATTTCACCTAATGTTGTCACTTACAATACAATGATTAATGGGTTTGATCGGGTAAAAAAGATAGAGGAATGTGAGAAGTTATTCATGGAGATGAAAGCAAAAAACATTGAACCAACGGTTATCACATACACCACTATGATCAAAGGGTATGTTAATGTTGGTAGAGTAGATGACGGGTTGAAATTGTTTGAAGAAATGAAAACCTTTGGTATTAAACCGAATGCTTTTACATATTCGACTCTATTGCCTGGGCTTTGTGAAGCTGATAAAATGCCTGATGCGCATAACATTGTGAAGGAAATGGTACACCGTCATATTGCCCCTCAGCATAATTCCATCTTTTTGCAGTTAATATCCGGTCAGTGTAAGGCAGGTAATCTTGATGCAGCTGCAGATGTGCTTAAATCCATGATGCAATTGAACATCACCCCTGAAGCTGGCCACTATGGTGTTTTAATTGAAAATCTTTGTAAAAATGGTGCTTATGATGATGCTGTGAAGCTATTGGATCAAGTTATAGAGAATGAAATCGTGCTGAACACAAAGGCTGCATTACAGCTCGAGTCAACCACATATAACCCGATGATTGAACACCTCTGTAACAATGGTATGACAAATAAAGCCGAAACTTTATTCAGACAATTGATGAAATTAGGCGTGTTGGATCCTGTTGGTTTCAATACTCTAATCCGTGGCCACGCAAAGGGAGGCTCACCTGATTCTGGTTTTGAACTTTTAAAAATTATGATGAGAAGAAATGTGGCGTCTGAAGAAAGTGCTTACAAGCTGCTTATCGAGAGCTACTTGAAGAAAAACGAGCCAGCTGATGCTAAAACCACGTTTGATTGCATGATTGAAAACGGGCATCAGCCTGACTCTTTGCTATACAGGTCATTAATGGAAAGTCTGTTTGAAGACGGAAGGGTACAAACAGCAAGCCGGGTAATGAAAACCATGATTGAAAAGGGTGTCAAAGAGCACATGGATTTGGTTTCTAAAATCTTGGAAGCACTTTTATTGAGGGGTCATGTTGAGGAAGCTCTAGGGAGGATCGACTTGATGATGAATGTCGGATTTGCCCCTAATTTTGATACTTTGTTATCAATTGTATGTGAAAAAGGGAAGACAATAGCTGCTGTGAAGCTGTTGGATTATGTTTTGGAGAGAGATTATAGTGTTGAGTTCTCGAGTTATGATAAGGTGTTGGATGCACTTTTAGCTGCTGGAAAGACTCTTAATGCGTACTCGATTATATGTAAAATCAAAGAAAAGGGGGGTGTTACTGATAAAAGTAGCGGCGAAGAGTTAATCAAGATTCTTAACGAACAGGGGAACACAAAACAGGCGGATATTTTATCTAGAATGATCAATGGCACTGGAGGTAAGAAAACCAAGAAACAAGCATCACTTCTGTAATTTCCGAGTTGAGTAATTTTATGATTACTTATGCTTTTCTCTTTCGCGTAATAATCTTTGCTAGAGTTATTGTAACATCTAATTCACTGTTATAGTTCAGGGAGTCAGAACATTTGTTAATCTCATTTGAGAACAAGTTTTGCATTGTTTTGTTTTCTTAACTCTTAAATCAATGCCATTTATCATTTAGTTTCAAGTTCTTATATTTCTCTGAATAGAGAGGTTCTATATCCTCCTTTTAAATGGTCAAATTATCTGGATGCAATGTGGTATCAGATAATTTATAGTTTGATACAAGGGTATTTTAGGTATTTTACATTTGAAAATCTGTATGTATAATGTTTGAAGGGGCATTAAGGGAAGAAGTTCATGAAAGTATGATAAATCTACATCTCTATCAGCCCTCTTGGCTATTTAATTATTTTTGACAGTTGTGGACCTCTGTATTACACCTTTTTTTTGTTTTTTGTTTCTTTTTTTGGTCTCTACTCGGAGTGATTTATAAGGATGGGATGTGGCTTTTACACAGCCCCTCATTTGTTCCAAGATTTTTTTGGGGAAAAAAATCATGAATTTAATTTGTTTTTGTTACGGAATATCTAGGAGCAATCTTAAATGTTTCACATGTGAAATTATCCAAGTTATGATTCAACACTTTTGATTTGGATATCAAATCATTTGTATTCAAGATATATCATGGCCGCCAGTCTTCTGGTTTACATTTCATAGCACTTTGACGGTCTGAAACTGTTCATAGTTATCGGTGTAAAGAGTTGTCGCTCTTAAGTGGTAACACCCATTACGTCTCTTTATACCGTCACGTTAGTTTTTTACATTCATCAATTACCATACTTTGGTCACTTTCCAAACATACCAACTTATAAAACTTGCCTACTACCCAACAACAAATTTAAAAATAGATAGATGGAAAAAGGTGGTTGCCCCACATTCCTCCTATGTCTCATACCTACGTCACAAAGACCATGTAGCGCAACCTACTATGTAGTGGCGGTGTGGCTCTCTTCTATGAGAGTAAACGGTATGGGGAAAGGGGTGGGATGGGCGTGATGTGTGGTGAATGGGTTTTCCACACCATTAATGTGTGATAGGATTAGGAAGTATAGGAGGTGTGTATTACATAGAGGTGTGAGGATCACATGGACCACATCAAAATACTTCTCTAATTAGTATTATATATTTATTTATTAGTAGTGAGATAATAAGTGGGTTACAGAATTTGATATGGTGTAGAGTGACCACTACATAACTAAGTGGTGAGTTGAATGATGAGAGAAAAAGCTGATGTGACGGTATGAGGACAGCTGAGGGTTACAAACACTCTGACAATGGCGTGGTAACTCGCTCCCATAACCCGACTACTCCTTTTACTCTTCAAGTATGCTAAATATGACATGTATCATTGCAAACTTAATTTTGTATAAAATATTCAACCAACTTTCTAGAATATGTTATTATATACAATTTATCTGCTATAGTTTTGACAAACCACTTTTTGGTGACATTCTCTTGTTTCCAACTACCTGTTTTGATTTCATTTCATTTTTTTGTTTTACTTCTTGAAAGAATCTGGTTTCCACTTCATGGAGAGTAAGTTTAGTAGGTTAAACATACAAATTTAGATTTGGAGCTGCTGTTAAAAACGGTATGAATGTAGATCTTGGAGTAGACCTTTGAAAGCCGTTTTTGGATGTTTTGATATGGTTTACGCTTCATTTCCAAACGGCTATCCCCGTTGGTATGGTTTCCATCACAAAATTACATCTATTGTATTTGTTAGCTGTAACACTGTTCTCACTAACACTATTATAAACACGCGCGGAAGCTTAATTAACAAAATATAATATAATATATATTTGATCAAACACAACTAAACAGGTTTGCTTTACAAATCATTTACAGTGTTACTACAAAACAGGCTCTTCCCAAAAACATCAGATATCAGAGTTAGATCAGTCTCAAAATTCCAGTTTAGCTCTTTAATCCATCTACCTGGATTCTCCTGAAAAGAATTCAACAGTGGGGAATTAGCACAAAGCTAAGTGAGAGAATAGATACCACAAACATACAAGGCATCAAGCCCAAACCAACAATGCTCAAACAAACAAGAGAACCGGCGGTCTTACGGGACCTTCAACCAAATGCCGGCCAAAGCATAGGTCTACCGATAGCCTAGTTACAACAGACAACAATACTAGCAACTCTTGATTACAACAAATGCTATCAAGACGAATGCTAGTACTGTATATCCCTAAACATAGGCCCAGCTGAATAACAACCGCCAAGCTGATCTCACAACAATGTCATGTAAACAATCAGGTGATATATCTTATACATCCAAGATATATATCCACTCACCGATATCTTCAATGCTCAGGGAACTCAGTCTTTCTTACTACTGAGTCTTTCCACCACCTGAACAAACAACTATCAATCAGTATTTGCTTAATCAACAAACAATAAGCATAATACTGAAATCAAACATACATGTACATATAAAACCACAAGTACATATCAATTTACGTGTATGCAACAATACACCATAATTCACTATTACCCTTTACTTACTGTAATCCTGTGAATTCATCCAGTTCCTTAGCTTAGGCATTTCATACATCCTTTCATAAGCAAAGACTACAAGTTCATGTTTATCTTCATATCATCAATGCATTTGATCTTCCATGCAAATCCCATATGAATCGAATGTGATTCCCACCGTGAATCGCATGCGAATCAAACGCAACTCAACTTCCTTTGTGAGTCGCATGTGATTGATTCATGCGAATCGCATGCGATCAACACTAAGTATTTCATGCGATTCAAACACTACGAATATCTTTCTAAATCAAATCCAATATGATCCAATCGAACGCGATTCAACTCCAGCATTTAATGCAATATATCATTATCCTTCCATTCAATCAAATGCGATCCAAGGAGTTAGGAAAATTTAATCCAATTCCATCCATTGTTATCAAGTGCGATTCAATCACTATCCCATGCGATTCAGCTTAATCGAATGCGATTCAAGGATATCCATTCCACTACTATTAGCATGCGATTAATACAATCAAATGTAATTTAAGTTCCATGCGATCCAAATCCAGCAAGGGCATTTCTAAGTGTTTAATGCAATTCAATTCTACAACAGTCCATGCGAATGAACCCATAAAACTAGAATTCCGATTACTTCATTCTTGAATTCCGATTCATTCATATTTATCATCCAATCATCCATTTCAATCCAGATTTCTACCATTTCTAACATGCATGTTCTAACATCATTTAAAACACAGAAATGGCATATAAACATATTCATTCTAACATGGATTCTCCTACATGCATCGTGTATTCATCATGTTCTTTCAAAAATAACATGCGATTCAAGAACCGATTTCAAATAGCAATTAACAACAAGAATCATATAATTCTAACCTTATGAAGCTTGATTTATTGAACTCTAATCTCAAACAAGTTCTTGAAGAGCATAATCGGACCTTCTTTTGTTCTTGTTCTTCCGAGAGTAAACACACACACACACTCTATGTTTGCATGTAAATGAGAATGGAAAGGAGGTTTATTCTCCTAATCGGCCAACACATAATCTCAAATGGGGTTGGTGGCAAGCCTAGGGGTTAGGGTGATGACTAATCACCCCCACTACGGCCACCTCAATACCACCGCCCCACCCACTCTATTAATTAAATAAATTAATTAATTAACACATTTTCAATTAAAACACATAATTAAATTAATTAAATCACATACTTTAATTAATCAACAATTCAATAAAGAGTAATCCTACTTAATTACCTTAATTCAACTAGGCCGGTAAGGAGGGTGTTACATTAGCACGATTGATTCTTTATTTTTCGTTTTGGATTCACAAATTTGTTCTTGTTTTTAGTTCTGTAAAAATTCATGAAGGTTGATGATGAATATGCATAACGTGAAAGATGAACATAATTGCAAAACAAGAAATATGTTAATACGGTAAATGAGATAGGGACAACATCTTAACCTGAAAGTCGATTGTATTTTTTTTGGTTACAAAATAAAATTAGTTACATACAATGTTAATTTTAACATGTATTGCAATTTTCGATTATTTTGCACATTTTATATTAAATTTGAGTAATTGTAATTAGAAAAGATCCTAAAGTTATTCAAACTTCTGTTTTAATCAATTTGAGACTTGGTCATTTGATTAATTGGTTTGGTCAAGTATGATTAAGAATTGTTCTTCAAAACTCTCGTATAGAGTTGGATATTGTTTGAGGCTATGATATATAGGAGTTTCTTGTATAGGTTGGCTGGTGATCTTCGTCACTTCCATATATGAGTGCATCATCTTTTAAAACTTGGTTTATAACCCATGAGAAATGAATTTGTATAAAGGCATTACACTTGGTCTACTAGTTAGGAGTGTTTGTCTTTGACGATTGTTATCATGTTGAAATCTGATAGATTGTGTGCAGGGATAGTGTACACGTGTCATCACATCCATGGATACTATGAGTCACTAAAGGGTCACACAGCTGCACACCCAACTATTGAACCATGAAAACAATATTATGTGTGTAGAGAGGATAATTAATAGTTAATTAATTATCAAGAAATAGGGAAATAATAAATAGATATTTATTATTATTAAAAGGGATATTAAATATTAGTTAAATATTTAATAAGAAAGTTTGGTTGGAAAATATTAATTAATAGTTGATTAATTAATATTAAACTAAACTAGATGGTAGCTTTTGACAAATGGTCAAACTTGTTGGTCAATGGACCGGGCTTAAGGTCCAAGGGCTTTAATGCATTTAAAAGAGTATTTAAAGGGATTAAACCCTAGTTTTAATACTAATCAATTCATTAGGCAACAAAAAGCTCTCACTCTCTCCCCCCTGCTCTCTTCGATCGACGACAACATCACCACCACCCTCGGTGGTCGACGGCGGCGCCCTGCGGCGGCGTGAGGTGGTCGACGGCGGCACCCCTCTTGGCGGCTCTGTAACACTGTACTTTTTAATTAACAACAAACTACGCGCGGAAGCTAATTACATATAATTAGATTTAAAATCCAAAAGATATACAAATTTGACTGGTTAACAGTTACAAATTTTCCACTACAGTGTTAGTTACAAAACAGGCTCTAACAAAAATCTTTGACATCAGAGTAATGGTCAGTCCAAAATCCCAGCCTTCATTATCTACAAACTCACCGCGGAGTATCTGCAAAACAATCTAGTGGGGAATTAGCACAAAGCTAAGTGAGGGAACAAATATCTAAACATACACAAGGCAAACATGCCTAAACCCAAATAGCTCATGAATCCCAGGAGAACCGGCGGTGTTGCAACCACCTACAACCAAGGTCGGCCAAAACCAAGGTTTACCGATAGCCCTGCTAACATGGATAACAATACCAGCCTTCTTGTGTACAACAAATGCACCACAAGATCTGATACGGTAAATCCCCAAGCAACAGGCCCAGACACAATCTGATCTCCAAATAACATGTATATACAATCCAAACAAGAGCATTCCAAATAGGATATCATATCCTGTATATCAATAGATATAAATCCACTCACCACAGTCAGCACTGTAGCACACTCAGTGGTCTAGTTCACTAAGTCTTCTCAGTTCCTGAGATTAGATAACCACAAGTCAGTATTTAATTCATAATACTGATTTATGATACATAATACATGCATTCATACATTACACGCCAAATATTCATGTATGACTATCATGTATACCAAATCATAGTTTGATCTTTAGGAATAACTCCTAATTCACAAATCCCGATAAAATCCATTTCTGATCAAAGTCGGATTCCGAGTAATTGACAAATCCCAATAATATCCAATTCCGAGAATGGGGAAATCCGATTAACACCAAATCCGATAAAAGGCACAATTCGGTACAATACACAATCCGAGAACATGCATAATCCGATAAAATGTCTAATTCCGATAAAAGTGTTAGGGCATTTATCACATCCCGATAGAATGTCCAATACTGAGAAAACATACAATCCCGATAGAATCAAATCCGAGAATAATGTCAAGGCTACAGTTCCTTTTTATCGGTATTCAATACAATCCTATCAATTTACCCGGATTCATCATCATCCCGAGAATATTCTATCGGATTTCATCAATACCGATACATTCATACTTCAAATCTGATAGATTCATGTGTTCATGCATAAAATCTATTTCTAACTTAAATTTTACTGATTTCATGCATACAAGTTATATATGTTTCCAGAAATCATCCAACTCATATAAACAACATGTATAGATCATAATTTCTAACATGCAAACAACCTATAATCATCAAATTGTCAATAATCAATCGGTATTCATTTATATAGTATTCATTTATATATATCAAAACCGAATATATTAACAAACAACCAACTATAAATCAGTAATCTAACCTTTAGATGCTATCAAATAATCAACTAAATGCAAACACAAAATAGAAGCTTGATTCTTTTCTTCCTTCTTCTTTTTCTCGGCCGAGAGTACCCAAGAACACACACACACACACACACACACTTGTATAATTTTACAAGCAAAGAAGTATGGAGGAGGAGTGGGTGGTTATACCCACCAAACCGGCCACACCCCCTACCCACTCAATTGTTAATTTATTATAATTATTTTCCCAACATAAAAAAAAATAAAATAATATCACAAACAATAATCAATTAACACATGTCTACCAATAAATTCACATAAACAATTAAATTTCCAGATTAATTAACTAATTACCTTAATTAATCTAGGCCGGGTAAGAGGGTGTTACAGGCTCTCTCTCTCTCTCGACGGTTCTTATCCACGGCCGAAGACCCCCTTGCGGTGGGGTTTGCTCTCGGCGGCGATAAGGGCAAAAACCAGCGGGTTTTTGCCAGTTGACTCACACACACGGTCATTGTTTGTTTTGGTGGTCTGGCAGCCAGTTCAAGGGTGCAGTAGCTATGTATCCCCTTCATCAGTTTCAGGGTATATTTTCTGTTCCTTATTTTTAACTGCTATGGGTTGAAACATATATCTGTTAATTGTGATTATTTTGGGATCTGAGAACGGGATTTACTGTTTTATTTTCGCTGTGCTTGTTGTACCCTGTAAATCTCTACAAAATCAAGTGTAATTCGGATTGACAATAGGATGTCATTCTCATGACAAGATGAAATGCATATTGTCATTGCTTTTATTGTTTAAATGTTAATACACACACTATTACGGAATGCTCCTTTTGGAGATGTCAACGCACATTGTATGAGTTATGTGTATAATTGTTCATGATTATTTGCATTACGAACAATTAAGTACTTGTGTGGTTTTGTTTACTTGTTATTTATAGTTCTTATTGATTGCAAAGTAGAAATGTTCTATGGACAAAGTATGTCATGTGCACTTAAGAGGTCGGTGTGTGAACCAAATCCTTTGGATTCAATAGGCTGAGGTGCGAACCAGACCATATAAACAAGGATTGGCTTGAAGATGGAATTTGTGCTCCTCCTTGTTGACGGGTGATGTTGGCTTTGCATCTTGCGAAAACTTGATTACCAAGACTATGAGATGTAATTTCTTAAGGGAGGTGATTCGTACACAACAATATTAGTCATACACAACAATTCTATACATCATCAACTTGTACTATGTGCAATAAATGCTTGTATCTTGTTGTGTATGGCTAAAAACTGTTGTGTACGGATCAACACCCATTTCGTAATTGATTTCGCCCACATTCTTGCGTGTTTGATCGTGTAATTTAGGTTGTTAAACTTGTTTTTATAATTGTCTTAGACTAAGGTGCACTCACTAGATATGTGACAAGTAGTTTTGACACGTAAATGATTTGCTTGAAGTCATACGTTCACAAGAAGGCTTAACTATATAAAAGATTAAAGAGTAGCGTCTTACTTTTGGTTCAAGATATTTTGAAGATATTAACAGTCTATTTATTTATACTTTATTATTTATCTGTTTAGCAATGATGAAATATTGAAAAAGGGATGTACATGATCATAAATTTATATGGACACATATCTTGTATCACGCCAAGAAGTAAAAAAAAGGGTTAAAGTTGCGTAATGACATGTAACTTGTCTCAATGTTCCAATATGGTATTTAAAGTATTTTTTTACTTACATGACCATTTAACTTGTTAAAACCGTGTTACTATGCTCATTCCATCAAATGTCCTGTTTAATAGGTAAAACCTCTAATTTAAGGTCTTTCATAACTAAATGCTTCTGTAAGGAATCAATAAAATGTCAAATATCTTGGACAAGAAACAACTCTGGTCGAAGATTCCAACATGCCTAATTCTTTGGCATGATTTTGTAAAAAATATTGTCACTGAAATTTGTGTAAATAATCTTAATTAGTCAATGAGATTTACAATCAAGATTATACAGACCATAAATAATTTTGGATAACAAGAAAACTGAACTTATCATGTATAAGGGAAAGATGCGGTTATTAAAGTAAAAAATGGAGAAATATAATGTTTTTGTAAGATGTTTAGATTGGTACAAAAAAAACTTTAAGTACCATATTGGAACAATATGACAAGATTCCTACCATACCCTAACACTTAAAATGAGTTTAAAATCATGGATTTACCAGCTAAGCCGGTTACAAGTTAAATAAGGGGTATATTTACACGTATTTAACAAGTTAAATGGTCATATATGTAAAAAAAAAATACTTTAAGTACATATTAGAATATCAGGACAACTTTCATACCATTACGTAACTTTAACCCTACAAAAAATTATTTAAGCATTAAAACATACACATACATATTTTGTTCTAAAATGTTTGGAAAGTGTAACATGGTAACATGAAAATGCAATATTCAAGATTTTTTCATTTATGCATAAATTTTGGTTTGTGTTTGTTTATATTATTTTTTATTATGTTTTAATAATATACTAAAATAAAGGGGGAATGTTAGTAATTTTAGTGTACTATTAGAAGACTTAATAATGTGTCATGTTGTAAATTATTAACTTTACTTGTAAGAGATGAACGGTGTAAAGTACATACTTATTTAAGTGTTTTGAAAATCTACGATAAAAATGTCAGGAGTTTGCATGTCCTTGCAAGGTTTTAGGCAGCACTGTTATAGAGTCAAGGGGCAGTGCACCTTGTTACTTAGTACTAGAGCACACACAATTTAGTACTAGGCAAAGCTAACTCTACTAGGCTTAGACAGCTAGCTTAGAAAAGCTTATTTGACCGACTTAGACGCTTAGCCCGGGACGAAATTTAGACACTAACTCATAAAGCTGATTTTACTTGCTTCAAGACTCAACTTGTGCGCAAAGAGTTAGCACTTACTCGGCATAACAACAGTTATAAATTAGTTTTGACGGTTTGACTTTAATTAACCAATTGTTTGGTATTAACTAACATTTAATAGGCCGCATCATCTATAGACTATCATAAATCAAATTCTGTGTAACTCAAATAAAAGCGAAACTACCATTTTCTATCTTTATGCAATCTATAGATTTTCTAAACATTTGCATTCTCATTACCTTGTATTCAAATCCATTTTTCATTATTGAGCAACCATAAAGCAAGCAATATAACCTTAAGCTAGACATACTATCATGAGGTAGAATCCTAAAGGTTTTGGTGTGTATTTTTTGCGTAATGGCTTCACATTTAACGCCGCGGGTTTTCAGAAGCTTAATTAATAAAATATAATTAAGACACCAACTGTTTATCAAAAGATAACGTTTAACAAACACAGTGGAAGCTAAAAGTTAGTTATTTACATCACAAGTTTAACAAAATACCCAACGGTGTTACCGAATATCAGCCGACCATTACTAAACATCAGAGTAAACAAAAGCAAGAGTAAGAAGTGTTCCCCATAATTACCAATGAAATAACCATAGCATGGCACCCTTCCTCACGATCAACTAC
This sequence comes from Pulicaria dysenterica, assembly GCA_947179395.2. NCBI lineage: Eukaryota > Viridiplantae > Streptophyta > Magnoliopsida > Asterales > Asteraceae > Pulicaria > Pulicaria dysenterica. Next base: position 108,231,298 of record OX359289.1, read on the forward strand.
ATACCCGCATATGGGTGGGTTACATGGAAGGAGGGGTTATCTATAAATAACTAGTGAGTAACAATTAAACATAAGCATCGTAACAAAGATTTTATAGCATGCAGAAGATATCACAGAATAACAAACAAGTCTATCCAAACAGCTAGCGATGTTCCGGTGCCCAGGAGGAGTCACGTCTTGCAGGGTTGTAAGCCCGGCTCAATGATCCAAACTGGGGGAAAACCGAATACATCTATCATATCGCGCCGGTGGGGGAGCGGGTAGCAGCCCACCATTGCATTAACGAGCGGGGAAATCAGTGAGAGCCCCTAACGAGTGGGGAGATCAGTAAAACTGAGAGCCCCTAGTTGAGGTACGAAGGTTTTGCAAGAACCCAGATTCGCGGCCGCGAATCACCGTACCCCAAACAGCATCAAAGTGCCGGCACGAACACGTATTGGCCGACTCTAGCCTCATCATAATATAGTTGGCCTACAAAAGCCATATCATAACGAGTTAGCCTACAAAAGCCATATCATAACGAGTTGGCCTACAAAAGCCATAATATCAGCATATACCAAGTTTATAACATGATTGGCCTACTCAAGCCTAACATAAGTGCATAGTAGCGTATACCATAGCAAATTAACAACACAAGCCTAACATAGTACCAACAGATAACAAATTTATAACATGATTGGCCTACTCAAGCCTAACATCATCGCATAGCAATTCATACCATAACAAATTAACAACATACAAACCATAACTTACCTTAAGCTTGTTATAACATGTTTATCACGAAACCTAGGGTTAACCGGTACTCACCTTAACAGCTACAACAGACAAATATAGTGTTCGATATCCTCTGGCTCTTCAGAAGTGCCTAACACATCATTTACAAGCTTGTTAACACCTTACAATTAACACACATGGTTCTAAACATAAGTTGTACAAACTGCCAAAACTGAAATACCCCCTAGCGACCGCATGTACTCTCCTTGCGGTCGCAAAGACCCTTTAAAAACACCCCCTTACGACCGCAAGGAAATACCTTGCGACCGCAAAGGTCATTTTCCATAAACCAAGCCATACGGCCGTAGGAACTCATCCATACCCCCGTAGGAGCTATTTTATGGGACCTACGGCCGTAGATTATGTACCTACACCCGTAGACCATGTTCCTTCGTCCGCAGACGGTAAACCATACAAAACCAACCCTTACGGTCGCAAGGACCCATGCCTGCGGCCGCAAGGCCTATTTTACATCTTACGGTCGCAAGGATAATCTCTTGCGGCCGTAAGGACCATTTAACCCCCCTTGCGACCGCAAGGACCATACCTTCCGACCACAAGGACCTTTGTTACAGCAGGGTTCGTCCAGTTCGTGAAATAGACCTGCAACTTCGTTTTTATTTACCAAAAGTGATCAATACAACCTTCACAACATAAACCTAACTCAAAACAAACATTATAATCCATTTTTAACCATCAAAATGGGTCACTTCTTCAACATGACTCAAGAACAGGGTTTAACCAATAAATACTTACAAATTGAAGAGAAGTTCAGCTGTAGAGGGTGTTTCTTAGCAAGGAACTCAATAACCAACTCGAAATCACAGCCTCCTTCTTGATTTTCTTCTTTGATTTAGCAAAAGAGAAGTGTATATGTGTATACGTACGTGAATGTGTGTGTTTTGAGTGTGTGTTGTGGTGTTGCAGGGGATTAGAATCCCTTAGACCGACCCTCGTGGTCACATTAAACAAACAAGGTATTTTATTCCCCTTTTCAACTTACAACTTATCTCTCGTTTACCCGTTTTACCTAACGAGGATATTTTTAGAACCATTACCTAAAACCAATTACTAATGTACCAATTTTAGCTATTACCATAACTACTTTACATATCACCTTTTTATCACGTATAATTAACAAATAATACATTTAACAACAAAACACATTGATTAAAATCAATGCACAAGTATATAAGCACATGGTACAACACGGTACAACTAAACACCTATTTTGGGATGTTACAAATCTACCCCCTTAAGAAGATTCCGTCCTCGGAATCTGTTCTACCGAAAACAAATAAGGGAAACGAGTTTTCGTCTTATCCTCTGCCTCCTAAGTCAAATTAGGACCTAAATTATGCTTCCACTTAACTAAAATCAATTTGAGCATCTTCTTGCGTAGGTTCTTTGTCTTGGTATTGAGGATCTCAACAGGTTCTTCTACCAAATGTTTAGCTAAATCAACTTTCAACTATTGATTTGATCATCTTCGACTTTTCATTTCCTCGGATAGCATACATTGAAAGTGTTATGAATACCTGGTGTTCACAAGGACTGCTTGTTTTTCTGGTTATAAAATCTTGGAACACAACCTCGTTTTAAATTTATAAAAACGATGTTACTAAGCAGATACTACACACGACTCAGGCAAGTATAACCTGGTCAATAGTAGTATAGACTCGGTAAGACCGGATGCCGTTCCACCAGGACAGGAAGCTACCAATACTTAAGTCTCATTGTTGTTTGATCAGCAGGATTAATTAAAGCAAGTAACCAAATTAACTAAATTAAACAGGAAATACAACAACTAAAACAGATTAACACTGAAGGCAAACAGACAGGATAACAGATTCACTCAGGCTTTCGAATCATCGAGACTAGTCATGGCAATGACACAATACAAAACATAATATGGGGACTTGAATAGTTTAAGTGCATAGCATGTTGTTCTAATACTCACAAGACTACATTATCATACATAAATCATCACTCGAGTTATCAAGACTCAGACTTAGCAATTAAACATAATCAGGTAAGCAACGGCATATAAGGATTTAACTACAGATCCACCAGATCACGTCCAAATCACACTACAAAGACATACATCTTTTCAAATGACATATCCAGTAGTCCTCAGAACCCAAAAAGGTGTTAAAGTGTTTAAATTAGTTAAAACAAGCAAAAACAGCACACTGGTGGTGAAAATGGCTCCTACGGCCGTAGTAATTATCTACTACGGTCGTAGCAGCCTGGATAGTCCTACAGTTGTAGGGATTTCTTCCTACGGCCGTAGGGACCCATCCGACAGAACATTCAAATCTAACATAAAGGCATTCAACAACAAATTACAATCTAGACTTTAATCTCAGATCATAAACACATGTAAACTGGTACAATGGGGTCATAAACTCATCTAAACTCAAACCTCACAATTAAGGGATTCTTAATGTTTAGTCACATGATTTCTAAAGATATGAACATGTTAAACCTACCATTTCTAGTATAGCCAACACTTCTTAAAACATGAATCATGTGATATGCACATTGAACACTAAGACAAGCATAACAAAGGCATACATGTGAGTTCATTTCACCATCTAAACATACCAACAAACATCTTTGTGAATCCTTTAATCATTAGTAGCATGTTTAACCCATAAATACACCAAATAACAAGATTTTCATCTATAATCATAAGACATGCATAAAATCAACATATGATTAACATAACCAATAATGGATGAACCTGAAATGATTCAAATCATATTCCAAAAATGTCATCTAATGACAACCATGCAAGATGTATCATTTCTAATAACAAACTCAACATGGAATTAATAAAATCAACCATCATTCTTGAATATTCATATGTTAAAACATGAATGAGTTATCATATACACATTATCACACATGAACATGGTTAGATTAAACATACTAAGTTGATAAAACACATTTGTATTCAAGATTAAACATGCATATATGAATCAAGTCATCATAAAAGTCAAATATATTGCCATAACTTAGCCAAGAATCATCTTGGCCCAAGTGAAATGAGTTTAGTTATCCATATACAATAATAGTAACATTACAACATCTGGAACACATGGGTACATGATTGATATAATAAATGGAAAGAGTATACCCAAACTAGCAATGATATAACTAATGAATCCAAGCTCCAAATGTTGTTCCAAGCCTTCAAGATCCAAGCTCTCCTCCTTAGAATCACCAAGAGAAGTCCCCTGGAGTGTTAGGATATTTAGAGAGGGTCTATGGAAGTGTTTTTCCGGAGTGGAGGTGAAAATGGTAACCCTTTGCAAAATGACAGAATTCTGAATTTAATCTGCTGTAAGTGGGCTTCCTACGGCCGTAGGAATAAGCTACTACGGCCGTAGGAAATCATGACTGGATTTTCTACACACGCAACGTTAAACCATTTGTCCGGGACACGCAAGATCTGGCAGGCAATGATGGATTCTAGAAGATGGCTTCCTACGGCCGTAGGATATAATCCCTACGGCCGTAGTGATCATTTTTTCACTATTCTTCTATTTTCTTCAATTCTTTCCTTGTTTTGCCCATTTATCTTGCTTAAAGCTCCTTGTAACCTGCATGGTGAATGTTAAACATATTAGATCCATATTAGAAGTATTCACCTTGTATTTGGGCTAAGTACGGGGTATTCTAACATGTAAAACATGTATAAAAACGCATATATCAATACCAGACAGTTCAGGTGGAAGTTCAAGAGATACTATTTCATTAACGTAGTGTTGGGTTAACCGATTCATAGGCGCATATTCGTTAGTTGCGAGAAAATGAGCACTCTTAGTAAGTTGATCAACAATAACCCATATCATATCATACCCTTTAGATGTACGAGGTAATTTTGTCACAAAATTCATCGTATTATGATCCCATTTCCATTCGGGGATCTCTAACTGCTGTAAACTACCGTAGGGCTTTTGATGCTCTGTTTTTACCTGAGCACAGATTTGATATTTCTCGATAAACGAAGCTATGTCACGCTTCAGGGTAGGCCACCAATACAATTGTAATACCTCGCTTTTGAAAACCAGACTTTTCATTTTAAAAATAGTAATTCAAGAATCCAAACTGCGTGGACCCGTTTGTAAACTTAACTCAAACCAAACCTGTTTTTCAAAACTTACCTAAACAGCGGAATATCTAAAAGTGGCTATTAACTACAAACAAAATTAGCCACGATACTTAAAGTACTGTCGGTGTTACTGAAATTGTCCACCAACCACATAAATAAATACATACAGACAGACATAAGTATAAAGACAAGTGTTCCTCCAAAAACATAAATAAAACCAGCTGGTACCCAAGTTCACGCGCCTAAGCATCATCTGAAAGGCTAGAGGCTACAGTAAACAGATATCATGATCGTCTCGTTCGTCGAAGTCGTTCGGCTCACTTGCATCCTTTGTCTCGTTTGTAATCATTTGGAAAGCTCTCCCCTGCGCACGAGGGGCGCCTCCCTTTTTCTGGCCCGCTGCTCCAGATGAACCACCAGCACCCGAACTTTGCAACTCAGGGCAATTAGATATTCTATGACCAGGCTTATGACACTTATAACAAACATTATCTTTGAATCTACATTTACACGTCTGGTGACCCTTTGTTCCACACCTGCCGCATTTAATCACGTCCCAGCTCCCAAATTTCTGAGACGAATCACCACTTGACCTATTTCCAGATCCACTATCACCTCTCCTATTACCAGACGACTGTTCAAACTTTCTCTTGTTCCCTTCTCCTTGCTGTTGTGGTTCTGCCTTTGGCTTTTGTCGATAATCGTCCTCGGTCTGCCGAGCTATATCAAAGGCTGCATCCAGTGTTGCTACAGACCTCACAGCAGATCGGTATTCAACCGGTAAGGCATTAGCAAACTTGCTAATCTTTACTCTCTCATCCGGTAGCAGATGAGAAACGAACTTCATCTTATTAGAGAACTTAGATATCAGATCCTCCACAGGTTTATCGCCTTTTTGAAGAGCTCGAAATTTATCCTCGGTCTTTTGCATATCATAATCTGAGCAGTATTTCTTTCTGAGCTTTTTCAAGAAATCCTCCCAGGTTAAAGCATCCAGAACCTCTGGCGGTGTAACACTCACAACTGTATCCCACCAGGTAAGTGCACGATCTCGTAACATCTGTCTAGCAAAAGTAACTTTCTTCCTTTCTTCACACTTGCTGTACTCAAAGGCGTTTCGCATGTTCCGAATCCATGTTTCCACAACAAAAGGATCATTTGCACCAGTAAAAACAGGAGGCTTACAGCTCATGAAATTCTTATAAGCAACAGACTTAGAAACTTCGTGAGCGATTCGTAACGACTGTCGATCGTTCGCTTGCTTCAACTGGGTTTCTAACTGACGAATGTAGGCATCTCTATCTTCATTACCAGAGGAACTAGCCATTTGATTCAACCTCTATACCAAAACAAGACTACTAACTATAACTCAAGTAATTTAACAGTTATCACATACCAGTACTAACTTAACACATAACAATTTACATATAACGCTCATCACACCCCAATACCACCCAGGGAACACTTAATAATGGTCGGGCCTGGGTTTGAGATTGAATACTCCTCAAAGTACCCAATTCCCTCAAACCAAGGCTCTGATACCAACTTGTAACGCCGCGGGTTTTCAGAAGCTTAATTAGTAAAATATAATTAAGACACCGACTGTTTATCAAAAGATAACGTTTATCAAACACAGCGGAAGCTAAAAGTTAGTTATTTACATCACAAGTTTAACAAAATACCTAACGGTGTTACCGAATATCGGCCGACCATTACTAAACATCAGAGTAAACAAAAGCAAGAATAAGAAGTGTTCCCCATAATTACCAATGAAATAACCATAGCATGGCACCCTTCCTCACGATCAACTACATACCTGCATATGGGTGGGTTACATGGAAGGAGGGGTTAGCTATAAATAGCTAGTGAGTAACGATTAAACATAAGCATTGTAACAAAGATTTTATAGCATGCAGAAGATATCATAGAATAACAAACAAGTCTATCCAAACAGCTAGCGATGTTCCGGTGCCCAGGAGGAGTCACGTCTTGCAGGGTCGTAAGCCCGGCTCAATGATCCAAACTGGGGGAAAACCGAATACATCTATCATATCACGCCGGTGGGGGAGCGGGTAGCAGCCCACCATTGCATTAACGAGCGGGAAAATCAGTGAGAGCCCCTAACGAGCGGGGAGATCAGTAAAACTGAGAGCCCCTAGTTGAGGTACGAAGGTTTTGCAAGAACCCAGATTCGCGGCCGCGAATCACCGTACCCCAAACAGCATCAAAGTGCCGGCACGAACACGTATTGGCCGACTCTGGCCTCATCATAACATAGTTGGCCTACAAAAGCCATATCATAACGAGTTGGCCTACAAAAGCCATAATACCAGCATATACCAAGTTTATAATATGATTGGCCTACTCACGCCTAACATAAGTGCATAGCAGCGTATACCATAACAAATTAACAACACAAGCCTAACATAGTACCAGCAGATAACAAATTTATAACATGATTGGCCTACTCAAGCCTAACATCATCGCATAGCAATTCATACCATAACAAATTAACAACATACAAACCATAACTTACCTTAAGCTTGTTATAACATGTTTATCATGAAACCTAGGGTTAACCGGTACTCACCTTAACAGCTACAGCAGACAAATATAGTGTTCGATATCCTCTGGCTCTTCAGAAGTGCCTAACACATCATTTACAAGCTTGTTAACACCTTACAATTAACACACATGGTTCTAAACATAAGTTGTACAAACTGCCAAAACTGAAATACCCCTTTGCGACCGCATGTACTCTCCTTGCGGTCGCAAAGACCCTTTAAAAACACCCCCTTACGACCGCAAGGAAATACCTTGCGACCGCAAAGGTCATTTTCCATAAACCAAGCCATACGGCCGTAGGAACTCATCCCTACGCCCGTAGGAGCTATTTTATGGGACCTACGGCCGTAGATTATGTACCTACACCCGTAGACCATGTTCCTTTGTCCGCAGACGGTAAACCATACAAAACCAACCCTTACGGTCGGAAGGACCCATGCCTGCGGCCGCAAGGCCTATTTTACATCTTACGGTCGCAAGGATAATCTCCTGCGGCCGTAAGGACCATATAACCCCCCTTGCGACCGCAAGGACCTTTGTTACAGCAGGGTTCGTCCTGTTCGTGAAACAGACCTGCAACTTCGTTTTTATTCACCAAAACTCGACTAAAATTCATATTCATAATGTCTCCACATGTTATTAGTGATGAATACAACCTTCACAACATAAACCTAACTCAAAACAAACATTATAATCCATTTTGAACCATCAAAATGGGTCACTTCTTCAACATGACTCAAGAACAGGGTTTAACCAATAAATACTTACAAATTGAAGACAAGTTCAGCTGTAGAGGGTGATTCTTAGCAAGGAACTCAATAACCAACTCGAAATCATAGCCTCCTTCTTGATTTTCTTCTTTGATTTAGCAAAAGAGAAGTATATATATGTATACGTACGTGAATGTGTGTGTTTTGAGTGTGTGTTGTGGTGTTCCAGGGGATAAGAATCCCTTAGACCGACCCTTGTGGTCACATTAAATAAACAAGGTATTTTATTCCCTTTTTCAACTTAAAACTTATCTCTCGTTTACCCGTTTTACCTAACGAGAATATTTTTAGAACCATTACCTAAAACCAGTTACTAATGTACCAATTTTAGCTATTACCATAACTACTTTACATATCGCCTTTTTATCACGTATAATTAACAAATAATACATTTAACAACAAAACACATTGATTAAAATCAATGTACAAGTATATAAGCACATAGTACAACACGGTATAACTAGGTCTTATTTTTGGATGTTACATCACATATCCCAAAACTATGAAGGTTAATAGATGACTTTTATTAGTTAATATAAATAATTTATTTAGTTGGATATTTTTAGATAATATTCTCCAATAAAAAAACGTTTAAAAAATAGAGAGACTCAAAACTTCAAAAGTGAAGGAAACCCTAAACCCTAGTGTGTTTGAAGAGATAAGATGAAAACGGGTCGGGTCAACCCTTTAAGGGTATTAGCCTATATAGCACCCTTTCATAATCTGTATCCATCCCTCATCCTCTTAGCAAAAACCTTATCCCCTTTGCTAAGTAATTCTCAAACCCCATGGCTTCCTCTGCAACTTCCCTTCATTTTCTTTCCTTAGCCTCATCTAAAACCCTATCTTCAATCTCTAAAACCCCATCACCTGCTTCACTTTACCTCTTCCCTTCATCTCTTAAGCCATTTCCAAAGCTTTTCTCTTCCACCAAGCTTTTTGAGGCCACACCATCGTCTCGTATCATCCGTAATGTAGCTGTTTCTTCTGGTTTGGAGCTCGACGAAGAATTATCAAGCGATGGCGATAACGAACAGGAGCAGAATTTCTCACCCGACCTCAAGATTTTTGTGGGTAATTTGCCGTTTAGTGTTGATAGCGCTGCGCTTGCTGGGTTGTTCGAGAGCGCTGGAAATGTTGAGATGGTTGAGGTATAATTACTCTTCTCAATCCTAATTTAGATGCACTTTCGTTATAATTTATGTGTTAATTCGATGTGTTACTAATGTTTTTGACCTAATTCGAGTTTACGTTATGAATTGAAGTATTCAACCCCTGTTTATAGTAATAATATTCAACACAGTTGAATTATGAATATTACATATTATACGATATATAGGTTTCTTTATCTCTTTTGTGGGTGTTGTCTATTTAGGGGGCTTAGAGTTATATGCTTTTCATGTATAATCAGTGTTACAATTAGCATGTTTACTGAAGTAAATACATTTCCACAGGTTATATATGACAAAGTTAGTGGACGAAGCAGAGGTTTTGGCTTTGTTACAATGTCATCTGTAGATGAAGTCGCCGAAGCTGTTGAGAAGTTCAACGGTTATGTGAGTTTTTAAATCATACATCTTGTTAGCTAAAATTCAATTAGGATATTGAAAGTTCAAAGCTTTATAATTTTCAAGATTGTTAGATGCGTGCCGAGTGAATGTTCATTTTATTTTGCATTTAACGTTTTTTAATCTTTTTGAAATCGATAGGAGCTTGATGGGCGGCAACTGAGGGTGAACTCTGGCCCTCCTCCTCCAAGGAGGGAGGAATCATCCTTCGGTGGGCCAAGAGAAGGCGGCCGTGGTGGTGGTGGTGGTGGTAGAAGCTTTGACAACACCAACAGGGTGTATGTAGGAAACCTTGCTTGGAGTGTTGATAATCTTGCTCTTGAAACCTTGTTTAGAGAGCAAGGAAATGTTTTGGAAGCCAAGGTGGTTTATGATAGGGAGAGTGGTAGATCAAGGGGTTTCGGGTTTGTGACTTTCAGTTCTGCTGATGAGGTCAACAGTGCAATCGACTCATTAAATGGCGTTGTAAGGGTCTTCTTAAATTTTTGTTTTTGATTGGTGGTATGTAATTTTATGTGTGATTTACAAATCCTACTAAACTATTTGGTGCAGGATCTTGATGGCAGAAATATCCGAGTTTCTGTTGCTGAAGCTCCACAGAGGCGTCAATATTAAACAATCAAAAGGTGTGGTATGGCTAACCTATAAACTTATATGTGTTTTAAGTAGTATTTTTTTTTTTATTTGGTGTTAATAATCTGTGATTGAATACTTGTGACAGGTGGACGGTGTTACAGTTTTGAAGAGGAAAGTGATGCTTATAGTGAAGCTGTGACTGACTACGTGCATTTTGTATGTAGTGTTATGTCTCATAGGAGTCGTTAAGTTTTGTAACTTATGCTACCAAACTATATACTGATTTGTAATCAATCATTTTGGTGTATGCAAATTGCATCCTTTTGGATCATGTGGGAAGAATGTTATGGTGATTGCACATTAGGATAGATATACTTTCTGTCTAGTTATTTGGATCATGAATCTGTGAAAAGATATGCTTTGGTTCTTATATTTGGATAAACAAAAAAAATCTTTAAACTCTGGTTTTGTTCTTGATATACTTAGTTGAATAATGCATGTGTTACCTTTGTTCTGCAAGGGAATGCAAGCAATATGTTAAACCTATCCCTGTAAATCAAATGGGAAGGTTGTCAAATTTGTTTGTGAACTTGTCAATTTATGAAGCTTAATTTGTATCACATTTTCTCTGCGAGTTCCAAAGATTTTGTATTGCTTCTGAAAAGATTTTTAAGTTGCTTCTGAAATGGAAGTCTGTCTGTTAGAACCATTTATTCACTATTGAGTGATTATCAACATGCATAGTGTTTTCTTACAAGGAGAAAACTGCGAAGTTGTTGTTCATGGAACCTGTTTGATGAAATGCATGATAGAGTCCTTGTTTTTTTTGGCTTATTTCTGATAAACAGCGGTCAGGCATACGCTTACAAAAATTTCGGAAACTTGATGGGTTTGTGAGAAATTGTGGCCGTTTGCATTCAGGATTTTGATTTTCTGTTGCCTGGATGTTCGTACTAAAAAGCCTACTTGTATAAGACAACTAGGTATTCTGTGTAAATAGGTGGTTCGCTACGACTTTTGTGGTATAAAATGATCAAATTTGGAATCCTGGCATCAGCTTGGGTCAACAAATTAATGAAAAATTTAGAATGTGAAGATCCCAAAGACCATGTCATCTCATTAAGGACTTCTTTATTATGATTAGTCATTTTCGTAAGTAATAATAGGAGGACATATCTATCTTATTTATTAATATTAGTTTTATTTAATGGAAAGTATAATCTTTATTTTATGTAGCAAATGCCAATGTTACATTTATTATGACTATTTGGTCTACAAGATTTAACAACACTACCCAGACCCTGCTAAGCTAGGTATAAAGAAGTTTGTAGCTTGTGGGATACCTGTTATATAATTTCATAAAAACAGTTTTCAGTCAAATGTTGAAACTTTTATAAAATAAAAGCACTGTAATCCACAAAAGTACCTGATCCAAGCTAAAGAAGAGGATCATGTTTGATGATGGAGTGATTTCTTAGTTTGTATCTACAATTCTATAAATTCCTTTTCTTGTAGCTTGCCTTTTCTGTTTTCTAGCAATTTTAAGCATCTAAAGAACTGACCACATATAGATGACAAATATAAGAACAACACAATTCAACCCAAACCAATTTCATAACATCAGTTTCTTTAATTAAGAATGACAAATTTAGCTAACAGGCACAAGTTGTCAACATCAGCAATATCCCTCTGTTATCTTTTCTTCCTTTAACCTATAAAATGCAAGTTTTGGCCCCTTTTTAGATCATCAATACTTTCCAGGAATCAAGTTCAGCAGCTGCTTAAGCAGCCTTCAGTTACATTAACACAATGTCTAATTCGACACGATACGTCAGGTTGAAAAAAATTACATCTTTATTCTGTATATAACTAACTTGTGTTACTCTGTTCATGTGCTTTTATTGATTATGAAGTTATTTTGATGGTTTATTTTTACCAGATTTGATGCTGATGTTGAAACCCCGGAACCAAAAACTATACCTGAGAAGAAAGATGACACAAAAATCGTGAGAAAGCTTTCACGCGTGTTCTCAGAGGATTATAAGCAAAACAACCATAATATTCTTGACCCTCGAGGCGATGTTACAAGTAGATGGAACCAATTGTTTCTGATTGCAGCTCTTATTTCACTTGCAGTAGACCCTCTTTTCTTCTACTTGCCTGTGACCAAGGAAGACATGTGCCTTGATGAGGATATCACCCTCAAGATAACACTCACCGTCATCCGTACAATAGTTGATTTGTTCTATGCAATCAAGATTTATGTTAGGTTCCGTACGGCTTATGTGGCACCTTCTTCCCGTTTGCTTGGAAGAGGCGAGCTGATTCTAGATTCTTCTAGTATTTCTGAGAGATATTTGAAAGGGGAATTCTGGCTTGATTTCTTAGCCACACTTCCTATCCCACAAGTCATGACTTGGTTCCACATTGTTGATAAGACTGAAATGATGAGTACCAAGACGAGTGTTTTATACTTCATCATGATTCAGTTTATCCTGAGGCTTTATCTCACGTTTAGACTCGGGTCTCGTATATCAAAACAAGCCGGTCTAGTGGCTAATGTCGCGTGGGTTGGTGCTGCTTATAATCTAGTGCTTTTCATGTTGGCTGCTCATGTATGTTTCTTGTTCAGAATCATGCTTCAAATGCCTTTTTTTTTTTAATTATAACCTGTTATATGATCAGGTAAATGACTGACTAACACAATCTTGTTTGTGTTCATTCTTGTTGTGAAGGTGATCGGGGCGATGTGGTATCTTTTATCGATTGAGAGGCAAGGGCTATGTTGGGTGGAAATATGTGATATTGAAACAGAGTGCAAGCATCGGTATTTCGATTGTGTTAGTGTGAATATTCCTGCTCGGCAAGCATGGTTTCCAACGACTAATGTTACGAGTATATGTGCGGATGCTGATAACTTCCAATATGGTCTTGTTGAAGATGCGGTTCGATACAGTATTGCTTCGGCTAATTTCTTTAAGAAATACTCTTTCTGTCTCTGGTGGGGTCTCAGAGGCTTAAGGTAACTTTAAAAACCTTTAAATCGAGGGCGGTCTTTGCTAGCCTGTACAAAGTAATACAGGCTAGCAAAGAATGTCCTCATCAGTTGAAAAATTAAGAATTGTACAAGTATCGGGTTTAATTTGTTTTCGGGTTTTTCAGTTCAGCAGGCCAAGAACTTAACACGAGTCCGTTTATAGCGGAAACACACTTTTGTATACTTATTGCAATTACGGGACTGGTGCTCTTTGCGTTGCTCATTGGCAATATGCAAGTAAGTCGAGTTTTTTTTCGGGTGTTTCATTGTGATCAGTTTTTATGTTTTGGGTTATAAAGTCTATGTTGTTTTGTATAAATTAAACAGCAATATCTGGAGTCAAGAACTAAACGACTGGAGGAGTATCGAGTGAAACGGATGGATACCGAGCAATGGATGCACCACAGGCATCTGCCACATGAATTGAGGGAACGTGTACGTAGACATGACCTTTACAAATGGATTACAACCCGAGGGGTCGATGAAGAAGAAATCCTCGAAGCCCTTCCTCAAGATATCAGAAGAGATGTCAAACGCTATGTATGCGCCGAGCTCGTTAGAAGGGTGAGTTCTCTCTCTCTCTCTCTCTGACTTTTGTCTACATATATATATATATACATGTGTATGTAATGGCGTTAATGATCAAATAGGTTCCATTGTTCGATCAAATGGATGAACGCACCGTGGATGCGATATGTGAAAGACTAAAACCTGTGATCTCGACACCTGGAAATTGTCTAGTACGAGAAGGCGACCCGGCTAAGGAAATGTTGTTTATCATGCGAGGACACCTAGATTCTTACACCACAGGTGGGGGCCGAAGTGGTTTCTTGAACCAGTGTGAGATCGGCCCCGGAGATTTTTGTGGTGAGGAATTGTTGACGTGGGCACTCGACCCACGTCCAAGTAAAATCATTCCATCATCCACACGTACAGTCACTGCCATTTCTGAGGTGGAAGCTTTTGCTCTCACCTCGAAAGACTTGAGATTTGTGGCCACACAGTTTCGTAAGCTTCATAGCAAGAAACTGAGACATACATTTAGGGTTCACTCACACCAATGGCGTACTTGGGCTGCTTGTTTCATACAAGCGGCTTGGAAACGATACAAAAGGCGAAAAGAGGCTGGACTTCTTACGGCTAAAGAGAGTTCTAGCTCTCAAAAAAACAAGACCAAGTCGAGTAAGAAAGATGTGGGTTTATCACTATTGGCAACAAGTGTAAGAACGGGACGAGGATTTGACGATGATGATGTTATTCGGAGCCCAATGCCGAAACCGAAAGATCCTGAGTTTTTAGATGATGATAATAACTGAAAGAAGGGATGAAGTTTTATAACTTTGGTTGTATAATGCATTGGATGATCTTCTCTCACTCTGTATTGTGCAAGATTCCAAGCATTTTGGCATTTGTATTGTTTGTTGCAAGATTAATAAAGCTATTATCTATGTTCTCAATATTATCTACTTTTATACATCACAAACACACGGTTATATGTAGTATTACTTTTTTTTAAACGGCAAATGGAGCACGTTAGGCATGGAGTTTCGGTATCGGTATCACTCCCGACAAATGGACTTATAATTTTATTATTACTAAAACATCAATCAAATTCAAAAATAAGGTGAACAACACCAATTTATCCTATTTAAGACCATTAATTTTCGAGCGTTGTTTCATATTATAGGCATATGATGTTATAAACTTTGCTAGGTGTACAAAATTTTAATTGAACTTTTTATTTATATCCTTAATTTTATAAAGAGAAAACATTTAATCACAAAATTTACATGGTATGCATAATTGCATAATATGTATGTGTGTTGGATAGCATTTCACCAGAGATGTGTGGGCTATCTCTAGTAAATGATACAAGAAACAGGGCCCAAATATGTAGTAGACATGTTTTAACCAAATCATATGGTTTCTTAAAAGTTTGTTGTTAAGGTTTAATAAACACACAACAACCAAGCTAACCAACAACAATCCATCCAAAAGCTGTCCAACCCACAAATTTGTCCATGTGATAAAAAGTCTTTTTAAATATATTATTTTCAAATAAAGTTATTTAGCTGAGTGGATCTTAATGTATGTAACAAATATTTACATTATTTTGATTAAAACAACATATTTTTTAAACAACGGAATATGCATATTCTTAAATGTGTTATCTTTACATATTGACTTGTGTCAATAAATCGTTTTATTTATACAATTAAAATAAAGTAACTTCTTTTAATCTTCACTTAATCGAACTACTAATAACATATATAAATGAATCATAACAAACTTAATTACCATATTTAATTATATTCATTTATTTTGAAATTATTTTAATTATATAACTAATATATTATTTCATATTTTGGTGTTGGATACTTAATAAACATTTAAAGATTGTTCAAAACCATTAATGTGTTGAGGGTTGTTAAAAATAATCCCTAAGTGGTTGAGTGCCACCTAGAGGTGCACATCTTCGGATTTTTATCTGATCCGGATCGAATAAAATCCTGACCGGATTTTTTCGGTTTTTTTTTTACCGGATTTTCGGATTGTAATCGGATTTTCTCGGACAAAAGTGTAACCGGTTTCGTACGGATTAAAACCGGATTTTCTCGGACAAAAATGTAACCGGTTTAACCGGTTTCGAATCGGATTAAAACCGGATCGGATCGGATAAAACCGGTTAAATCCGCTCCGGTTTGAAAGAAATCCGGTTTTATAAAAAATCGGTTCGGGTAGTTTTTGTATAAAATCGGATATTCGGATTTTTTGTGCACATCTAGTGCCACCTTCAATAAATTATACCCCTAAAAAGCCGAAATTCAAGAGTTTGATTTGAATTCATTTCTTCTGATGCACAATCTCCGGTTAACTTGATATATTTGTAAAAGTATAATGAATTTGTTCTTTATTTTCTAAAGGGTCCAATTCTCCAAAATGTATTAAATTATACCCAAAAATCTATTGTGTGTATCCACCTTTCAATAATTCTATTGTGTGTATTGAACTTTTAAATTTGGTGTTATTGTATGTATTAAACTTCCTATTGTATGTACTAAACTTATACTTTTTTTGATCTTTTATGTAATCAAAATACATACAATAACACCAAATTAAAAGTTCAATACACACAATAGAAATTTTGAAAGGTGGATACACACAATAGATTTTTAGGTATAATTTAATACATTTTAGAGAACTAAACCCTTTTCTAAATACTATGTTTTTTCTCCTTATTTTTTAGCACTATCTATATTTGATACATCATAGTAAATTTATTCTTTAGTTTTATATCTAAATTCTCTTTACAAATTATCTTCATGTGTTTTGACTATATCTGAAACATTATAGTGAATTTATTGTTCATTCTTATGTCTAAGCTTCTCTGACAAATTGTCTTTATGTGTTTGGACTATATCTAAAATATTATAGTGAATGTATTATTTATCCTTATGTCTAAGCTTCTCTGACAAATTATGTTAATATGTTTGGACTATATATGAATTATTATAGTAAATTTATTTTTTATCTGTCTAAATTTCTCTGAAATTTTTTTTATGTAGTTTACCTTATATCTAAAATATTGTAGTAATTTTATTCTTTATTTTAATTTTTAAATTATTTTGTTAACATAAGTTCCTCTGACTCGTATCTTTTTATGTTTTGAATTTATTCCTAACTAAAGAAGAAGTCCGCTAACAATATTATTAACCCTTGAAATGACATACAAATACTTTTAGAACCGAAATTCTGACAAATCATTTTAGGCGAGTCAGTTTGGAACTTTGTTTTGAAACTTAAAATAACATATTAGGCGAGTCAATTCCGAACCGGGTTTGGAACCAAAATCAATTTAGCCATATAGTGAGAGTCGAACGTGGACCTGCTAAACTATATCGGTGCCGATTTTTCGGTCAAATCCCTAGTTAGAACCGGTACATGTCTTATGCAGTTGGCACAATTAGTCAATACTTTTAGTCTATATTATTAGAATAATACCAAATCAACAATTTAACCCCAAAATATTCTACAACTATATATATATTATATTAGTACGAATAATAATGTGTCATTCTATCTCCTTTTCAATATTTGCAACTAGTACGAATAACGTTAAACACTATTGAATATTCATATGGCAACTTGTCACATCATGTTAAACCAGATTACATGCATCACTAACTAACTAAAAACCGCATGCAACATGTACACAAATTGAAGAGGAAATTAATTGGTTGTTCTTTTATTTACAACATATCTGGTCTTTTTGTCTTAGAACCAATAACAGGTCCAATTTATGCTAATCGGTGTCACTTTGATCCCGGTTTGATTCATTCTAACCGGGTCAAATGTTCACTCCTAGTTAATTATTTATAAACTTAAATTTTATATCAAAAAATAAAAAACAGAAGAGAAAATGGGAGGAAACCGTTACATAATGAGAGAAATCATACATTGATATGATAGAAAATTGGTAACCACACCCCCAAAACTCCTAAGCATTCAATTATACACAAGCCGCCCTTACCATCAGGTCTTCACTTAGCCGCCCTTGCCATCAGGTCTTCACTTACAATTTAATTGAACTACTAATAACAAATTTAAATGAATCATAACAAACTTAATTATCATATTCAAATTATATTCATTTATTTTAAGATTGTTCAAAACCATTAATGTGTTGAAGGTTGTTCAAAATCATCCCTAAGTGATTGAGTGACACCTTTAATGAATTTAATCACTAAAAAGCCGAAATTCAAGAGTTCGGTTTGAATCATGTCTTCTCCTGCACAAGCTCCGGTTAATTTGATATATTTGGAAAGTGTAATTTTTCTTAATTCTCTGAATACTATGTTTTGTCTCCTTATTCTCTAACACTATGCTCTATCTGAAATATTATTGTGAAGTTATTCTTTATCCTTATGTCTAAGTTCCTCTGACAAATTATCTTTATATATTTAAATTATATATCAAATAGTGTAATGAATTTATTATTTATCCTTATGTCTAAGTTTCTCTTGACAAATTATCTTCATGTGCTTTAACTGTATACTAGTTTATTGACCCGTGCACGCACGGGTATTTCGGACGTGTATGTGAGATATTAAAATTTTTAAATAAAAATAATGCAATAAATAAAATATCATCGAAAGCTTACATGTTTGAATTTTTAACAAAAAAAATAACTAATTTTTTTGAATAACTTCTTTATAGACTACATTTGTTATATTGTTTGTAACATTACCACTCATGTCACAAATCAAGACTTTTAATCTTTTTTTTACTTCTAACACGTGAAACGACAACATACAATTGACCATGTGTAAACACATGTTTCGTGAGAAATAAATCAACTTCTGAAAGTGATTGTCATTGACTTTTGTTAATCGTCACATCAAAATACAACATCAGAGGAAATTGTCTTCTTTGAAACTTAACCCGAAGTTTTGTATCTGATAGAATAATCTTCATTCAAGGAATATATGTAATTCTACCAATGTTCTTTCAATAAATGATTTTGACCTCAATAACATGTGCGCCAAGTCGACAATTAGTAGACTTTTACCATTGCATAAACCCTTAAATTGGTCTAGATTTCTAAGTAACATAATATAGTTTCAGGACCGTTAAAAACATCTATCTTTATATCTCTGAATTTATATTTTTAAATTTATAATATATCATCTTTTAATAATACAATTTATTTTAAATCTTATTATATAAAAAGTTTCATACATCTTTCTAATAAGATTGAAAATGCTTTAAAATCAAAAAATAAACACTTTAAATAACATATTCAAGTTGACCACTCAACTTATCACCATAATCAAAAAAGAAAAAAAAAACCCACTCAGCTAAATTATAAATTACCTACCCACTACTATTAATGTACTAGCAGCGTACCCGCGCAATGCTGCGACGGTAAATACTTTCTATTTTGCAACATGTCTTTTTCAAGAATGTAACGCGTAATTTAATGTCATGAAAAAAGTTTTAACAACATGGCCGTTTTTTTCTTCTAGTTTTTCTTATATTTGTAACAACTATTTTATTATTTTTAAAAATAAATTCTAAAAATATTAAAAAATTTAAATTTATGAAAATTATATTGATATGGGTGGATAATTGTGTTTGTGTAAGAGAGTTTGTTAGTAGGAGAATATATTTTAAATAAATATAAAGTTAAAATTTATTAGGAGAGAGAAATGGTTAAAAATTGAATGAATGAGATTAATTTAGATAAAATAAAGGGTGAAGATTAGAGATTGACATAATTTTAAGAAGTTCTTAAAAATTAATATGAGAGATAGTGTTAAATGGTTTATATAGTAGTATAGATAACAAAAAATTATGAATATACTAATTTTAAAAATAGTGTCATATTACAATAAAATTTATACCAAAACGTAGATAAAAATGAGACGGTCGTAAATATATAATTATTTTTTCTCGAAACAAAATATATCAAAAGTTACTAAACATAATTTATAAACAATCTATAATTAATTTCATTAATATACAATTTTTATAAAGCCCCCTCACATTTTCTTATAAAACCCCTACAATTTTCATATAACCCCCTCCTAATTGATTTCTAATTGAAATCATCGACATTAATATTTCTAAAATTGTTTTTGAAATTGAATTATTTTAAAATTGGAGGTTGTGATTGGTTGATTAAGTCTCAATTTTAGTTATTTTTAGAAAATTTGCATGTCTTTTATATATAGATATAGATAGATTGAATTAATATTGTAGTGAATTTATTAAATTTATCCTTATGTCTATGTTTCTTTGACAAATTATCTTCATATGTTTTGACAAATTATTTTTATTATTTTAACTATATCTAAGTTTCTTTATGTCTAAGTTTCTCTACCAAAATTATCTTTATATGTTTTAAAGTTAAAAATGGCCCTTTTGGTTGTCACTAATTTTCACTTTTAGTCCTTTAACTTAAAAATTACGAAAATAATCACTGTGTTTGTCACTTTGTTTCACTTTCGATCCTTTGCACTAACTAACTTAAATATCACCGTTCGATACCCTCATGTGCCTCGCACATGAGGGTATCTTGGTCATTTTAGCCTCTATTCTTGTTACCAAATATCTTTTAAATTTGATTATAATCATTATTAAACAAAATCAAATAATCATAATTATATATTAATGACCATAGCAACAAATCAATTATCATATCATTCTTTAACCAAGAACAAATCAAATATTGATTTAGAATACTGTTGTATAATCAAACAATTTTAAACATGAATTTTGAATGATTACAAATAATCCACAAAGAAAGAGTATAAAATACGTATAGATAGGATATAAAGAACAAAAACCCAATTTTCATACATCTAAATCTAAAATTTTCACATATCTATAACAAAAAAAATCACAAATCCAAAACGCTTTAACTATTCAAAAATCCAAGCTTCTGAAAACTCCAACTATCAAACTTGAAGAAAAAAAACCTCATTTCCACTCACAAAGTAAGAACAAATGTGTTTTGGGTTTCTTTTTTATCTAGAAAAGTCATAGAGAAAAAGAGGGGGAGTTCTACAATCATTTCGACCATTGAAAAACTAAATATTCATGTGGATTGCTTCATTTCTCACACCCACAACTTCCATTATCACCACCGCTGCCGCCACCAATATGAATTTGCTTTGGTTTCTTATTTGGTCTACTAGTGTGCTTTGTCTTTGTGAGAAGATATTCAGAGAAGAGAAAATCTAATGAACGATGGTTAGATGGCGACGGCGGCGGTTTCCGATGGCTAGATGGCGGTTTTTGACAGTGTTGCTTAGACGGTGGTTATGGCGGTGATTAGATCTGTAATCGATGATGATGGGGGTGATTAGATGGCAGTGATAATGGTGGTTTAGATATGGTGAATGATGGTGGTGGTTTTTGGTGGTTTTACATATTTGCCGGTAGTGATGGTTAGACAACGGTAGTGGTGGTGGGTTTCGGTGGTTAGAGAGAGAGTTGACTAAGAGAATAGTTTTAGAGAGAGAGTATTTGGTGGAGATAAATGGGTATATATTAGGGGTGTTCATTTTCGGATATCCGGATTTTCGGATGTAACACCGTACTTTTAAAATAACTTTAATACGCGTGCGGAAGCTAATTACATATAATTACATTTAAAACCCAAAGTTAAATACAAACTTTCACTGGTTTATAGTTACAAAATCTCCACTACGGTGTTAATTACAAAACAGGCTTTAACAAAATTCTTGGACATCAGAGTAGTGGTCTGTCCATATTCCCAGCCTTCTGTATTCACAAACTCACTCAGGAGTAGCTGCAAAACAAACTGGAGGGGAATTAGCACAAAGCTAAGTGTGGGAACCACATCTAAGCACATACAAGACAATCATTCTAAACACATATAGCTCATCAAGTCAAAGAGAACCGGCGGTGTTGCAACAACTCACAACCAAGGTCGGCTACCAAAACCAAGGTGCACTGTTACAACCACCCACAACCAAGGTCGGCCACCAAAACCAAGGTCTACCGATAGCCCTGCTAACATGGACAACAGTACCAGCACCCTTGAGTGCAACAAATGCAACTCAAGATCAGATACTGTAAATCCCCAAGCAAACAGGCCCAGCCGCCCAGCTAAAGCTGATCTCCCATCAAACAATAATCATGTATACATATCAATTAAGAGCAAAGCAACTTTTAGCATATCCTATCCCGCATATCCGAAGATATGAATCCACTCACCAAAGTCTTCCAACTCTGACCACTCAGTAATCTATTTACCGAGTCTTGTCACCTTCTGAGAAGACAATTACAAATCAGTATTTGCTTAATAATATACAATAAGCATAATACTACTATCATCTTATATGTACATAATTTAACAAGTACATATTTCTACATATCACATGAATCAATGATCTACTAACACCTGTTCATCAATATTATCATGGTGATTCGCATTAAATCCTCATTCAAGTCCATTATTGAATTCCTAAATCCAAACATAGGCAAAACCGATTAAAAGTACAAATCCGACAAAACCTCAATTCCTATAAAGCTGAAATCCGATTCTATCGGATTCCGACCAAACAATCGGATTTCCCAAAATCCGATCAACTTTACCGGATTCCGATCGTATTCTATCGGATTTTGCCAAATCCGATCAATCTTATCGGATTCCGATCGATTCATCCTTCGAAAACCGATAAACTCATCTTTTATATATAACTTCCAATTAAATTCTGATTTTAAACATGCAATCCTATATATATATTCCAGAACTGATTTCTAACATGTATAGAACATATTAACATCATTATCTAGTATACATGCAACCTAAAATCATCAATTCATCATGTAAAGCATTTAATCGGAATTCATAAATAAAATTCTATAAAACCGAGATTAACATCAATTAACATATGATACTGAAATCTAACCTTCTTATGATGTTATGAACTCAGTTACTTAATTGCAAACAAGATCAATTGCCAAATATAGAATTCCTTTTCTTCTTCTTCTTCTTCTTCTTGTTCGGCCGAGAGACACAAAAACACACACACACTCAATGTTTGCTTTGTAAAGAAAAGGGGTATGGGCTAGAGTTGGTGACAATAGTGGCGTGGTGAAGTAAACAAAAGGACATCATCATCATTTCCATCTTTATTTATTAATTATCATATTCTAAATAAAATAATAACATTATAAACAATAATACAATCAATAATAAATATCACATAATAAAAACAATTCAATTAATCAAACTTAAAATCCAGATCAATTAAGTTAATTACCTTAATTATACTAGGCCATATTAGGGGGTGTTACAAATCTCTCTCCCTTAAAGGATTCCGTCCTCGGAATCTCATCAGATTAATACATCTACAGTCTCTATCTATAAATGCATAGGTCCAACATATCATGCTGACAGGTATATTCACATAATATCACCGATATAGATATGCATTCTATTCATGCTATAACCAGTAATCAATTATACAGTTTATTAGCATCATACCTGTAATCAGATTATCATTTTCATCACCCTCATTTGCTATCATCTGATATGCTCTTGCTTGAGCAGTAGGAGGATTCTTTCTCTTCTGCCCTGCAGTGGACGATCCCCCGATATCAACTACCCCTTGCCCTGTCCCCACTGCTCTCTGGTTGTTACAAACTCCAGCTCGATGCCCCTCTTCATGGCAATTCCAACAGACGTTCGTCTTAAACTTACAATCATAAAGTTCATGACCTATTCCCCCACAACGCAAACACCGGCGAGTCTGTGGTGTGCACGGACCTGTATGACGAGACCTGCAGTTCATGCACCATGGATTCCTCTGTACATCTTCTTGATTCTGATTTTGATTATTCTCCCCTTTTCCTTTACTGGTATTCCCACTCTGGTTCCCACTGGACCTGTGAGATGATCCCTTCTCTCTGTTTATCTTTTCTCTGGATTTTACATCTCCCTCTGCTGCTCTAGCTATGGTGAATGCCTGAACTAATGATGTTGCCATACGAGTGTTACCTCGGTACTCAGGCAACAAGGCTTGTACAAAATGATTGATCTGAGAAAACTCATCGAGTACCCACTGTTTGACAAACCTTAACTTCTCATTGAATTTAACAATCAATTCATCAACTGACATTTTATCATCTTGAGCTAAATCCAAAAATTCCCGTTTTACCTTTGCTAGATCATAAGTGTTGCAGAACTGTTCACCAAACTTGACTTGGAATTGATCCCAAGTTATCGAGTTGAGCACCTCTCTAGATAAATGGGCTGTCAGAGAATCCCACCAAGTTGCAGCTTGACCTTTAAGTCTCTTGGTAGCAAATTTGACCCTGTCAGACTCCTCACAGTTGCAGGCATCTAAAGCTTTCACAGTTTCCCTTAACCAATTCAAAGTATCTGTAGGGTTTGAGCTTCCAAAATATTCAGGTGGCTGACAATCCATAAAATCTTTAAACAGACACTTATATCCGAAACCTCCCTGAGCTGGATACCACGGCATAAAGAAATTCTGTTGCGGTTGATACGGCTGTTGAGGTTGTGATACTGGTGGAAAGGGCATATACGGCAAAGTACCAAAAGGTATAGACACTGTGCTGAACGGAGCAACTGAATACACTGGTGGTGGTATTGACTGCGTAAATACTACTGATTCTCTTGGCATATGAATCGTCTGGGTTGGCTGTGAAGATTGAGTCTGATGCTGCTGTTGTTCTAGCTCTTGTATTCTATCCCTCAAGGTTTGTAAAGTATCCTCCAACTGTAACACATAATCCTGTTGATCTGACTCCCCATTGTGAGAAGTACCCGCTCTGTTAAGTTGTTCATTTGCGGCGGTGGAATACTGGTTGTTTCTTCTAGGGGACGCAGGGGTAGCTGTCTGGTTTACGTTATCTGCCATAATTCTGTTCTAAACACAACATCTCACCAGTTGTTAGATATAATCCGTTAGTACAAAAGCTCTAACCACCTCAAAGCTACACTACTAATTACCCACCCTGGGAATACCGGACTGACCAGAGCCTTAGTTCGAGTATTGCACGGCCACCAAATGCAAATCCTCAAACCGGGGCTCTGATACAAAATTGTAACACCGTACTTTTAAAATAACTTTAATACGCGTGCGGAAGCTAATTACATATAATTACATTTAAAACCCAAAGTTAAATACAAACTTTCACTGGTTTATAGTTACAAAATCTCCACTACGGTGTTAATTACAAAACAGGCTTTAACAAAATTCTTGGACATCAGAGTAGTGGTCTGTCCATATTCCCAGCCTTCTGTATTCACAAACTCACTCAGGAGTAGCTGCAAAACAAACTGGAGGGGAATTAGCACAAAGCTAAGTGTGGGAACCACATCTAAGCACATACAAGACAATCATTCTAAACACATATAGCTCATCAAGTCAAAGAGAACCGGCGGTGTTGCAACAACTCACAACCAAGGTCGGCTACCAAAACCAAGGTGCACTGTTACAACCACCCACAACCAAGGTCGGCCACCAAAACCAAGGTCTACCGATAGCCCTGCTAACATGGACAACAGTACCAGCACCCTTGAGTGCAACAAATGCAACTCAAGATCAGATACTGTAAATCCCCAAGCAAACAGGCCCAGCCGCCCAGCTAAAGCTGATCTCCCATCAAACAATAATCATGTATACATATCAATTAAGAGCAAAGCAACTTTTAGCATATCCTATCCCGCATATCCGAAGATATGAATCCACTCACCAAAGTCTTCCAACTCTGACCACTCAGTAATCTATTTACCGAGTCTTGTCACCTCCTGAGAAGACAATTACAAATCAGTATTTGCTTAATAATATACAATAAGCATAATACTACTATCATCTTATATGTACATAATTTAACAAGTACATATTTCTACATATCAAATGAATCAATGATCTACTAACACCTGTTCATCAATATTATCATGGTGATTCGCATTAAATCCTCATTCAAGTCCATTATTGAATTCCTAAATCCAAACATAGGCAAAACCGATTAAAAGTACAAATCCGACAAAACCTCAATTCCTATAAAGCTGAAATCCGATTCTATCGGATTCCGACCAAACAATCGGATTTCCCAAAATCCGATCAACTTTACCGGATTCCGATCGTATTCTATCGGATTTTCCCAAATCCGATCAATCTTATCGGATTCCGATCGATTCATCCTTCGAAAACCGATAAACTCATCTTTTATATATAACTTCCAATTAAATTCTGATTTTAAGCATGCAATCCTATATATATATTCCAGAACTGATTTCTAACATGTATAGAACATATTAACATCATTATCTAGTATACATGCAACCTAAAATCATCAATTCATCATGTAAAGCATTTAATCGGAATTCATAAATAAAATTCTATAAAACCGAGATTAACATCAATTAACATATGATACTGAAATCTAACCTTCTTATGATGTTATGAACTCAGTTACTTAATTGCAAACAAGATCAATTGCCAAATATAGAATTCCTTTTCTTCTTCTTCTTCTTCTTCTTTTTCTTCTTGTTCGGCCGAGAGACACAAAAACACACACACACTCAATGTTTGCTTTGTAAAGAAAAGGGGTATGGGCTAGAGTTGGTGACAATAGTGGCGTGGTGAAGTAAACAAAAGGACATCATCATCATTTCCATCTTTATTTATTAATTATCATATTCTAAATAAAATAATAACATTATAAACAATAATACAATCAATAATAAATATCACATAATAAAAACAATTCAATTAATCAAACTTAAAATCCAGATCAATTAAGTTAATTACCTTAATTATACTAGGCCATATTAGGGGGTGTTACATCGGATATCCGAAAATTTCGGATAGTAGATTTCAGTATCCGATATCCGTATCCGAAATTTCGGATATCCGAATTTCGGATACGGATACCGGATAATCCGAAATATCCAAAAATTCAACATCTATAAATCCATCTTAAAAACTTAAAAACCACATCATACATATTACCTAATACAAACCCAATAATTATCCAGAAGATACAACATTGCAACTGTAAGATTGATAACATCCAATTTGAACTTTGAAGTAAGACCGATACCTCTGTGTTCTAAATAGAATAACAGCAAACTTAATTGTTTTCTAAATGGTATCAACAGATTCAACACAAGTAAACAACAGCAAACTTACACAGTAGCAAACTTAAATATAACTTAAACACAATAGCAAACTAAATTTTTACCCTAAGATTATCGGTACTTAAGAACAAAATCGGTACTTAAATATAACTTCAACAGCAAATTTAATAAAAAATGCTAATCAATATGGTAATTAACTAAAATTAAAAGTTCAACTTATTCTGATTTTCGACAGTGGAAGGCAAAAACTGTCCAAAATTAGGTCAATATCGTGAAATCACCAACTGTGGAAGGCTTGAAGCTGCCAATCGAGTCACCGTCGGGGGATCTCCAGTCACTGTCGCCGTCGAGGGAAATTCGACGTGGGGTCTATGTCGCCATCGATTCGTTGTCTCCGTCGAGTCACTGTCGTCGTGGGGTCTCTGTTGGGCTGTTTTCGTGGACTCGTGGGTCGCCGTAGCTCTATCGCTTTCGGCCAATGGATAATCACCGGAGAAGGAAGCGTCGGCCGTCGGCCACTGGAGGAGGAGACAGTTGCCGTCGACCAGGAAGAAGGAGCTATCGGGTGAAAGTTATCGATGTGTTCTGTGGAGAGAATTGAGAGTTTTGGCTTTTGGGAACTAGGGTTTTATTTCATATTATATTATTATATATTTGTTTATTAATTAATAATGCATATTTGATATTTTAATTAAAAAATATATATATATATATATTTCGGATATTTCGGATATCCGAATATGCGAAAATTTGGAAAATTGCTATCCGAATCCGAATCCGAAAATTCGGATATCCGAATTTCGGGTATCCGAAATTTTCGGATATCCAAATTTTCGGATAATTTTGGATCGGATTTTTCGGATATTTGGATTTCGGATCGGATACGGATAATTTTAAACACCCCTAGTATATATCAACTGTAGCTTTTTCTTTAATGATTTAAGGGATAATTTCATATATATCCTTGCAAACTTTCATAATTACGTATATATCCTTGAAAAGTTCAATATTACGTATATATCCCTCT
Source organism: Pulicaria dysenterica (assembly GCA_947179395.2). Taxonomy (NCBI): domain Eukaryota; kingdom Viridiplantae; phylum Streptophyta; class Magnoliopsida; order Asterales; family Asteraceae; genus Pulicaria; species Pulicaria dysenterica. The sequence goes on from OX359289.1 coordinate 108,259,383, forward strand.
AAAACCAATTAATTCACATATATATCCAAAATCATATTTTATTATTATTTAATCTTTTTTAGAATCAATAATCTTTATTATCTAATATACTTGTTTAATCATTTACCATATTACCCTTATATGTTTTTACTCGACCATCGATGAAAAAACTACCATTTACCCCAAACCCCCCCCAAACCATCGACAAATATGGTGTGCCCTAGGTTCATAGTTTTCCCCATTCGTTCCTTTCCTCCTGCTATCGATTTAAGATTCAAGTCCCGAAAATCGAATGAAGATGCTATCGAGTGAAGTGATCCAAGTGAAGCTGCTATTGAGGAGCGATGAGCGAAATCACTAATCCTCCCCAAACGATCGACGAGCGAGTGAAGCTGCTATCGAGTGAAGGTGCTTATCCCCTAGCGATCGATTGAAGCTTCCTCACCTGTTGTTGTTAATTGTTGTGTACAGGTATTACGAGTTGCTTTGTTCTAATGGTTCCGATTGATCAACTGAAAAATATAGGTCTATGCTTTGTTCTAATTCTCTTTCTCTCTATGTTCTAATAATACAGCAATTGAATGGTTTGGAGAATCAAGGGTATAATACTGATCTATGCTTTGTTCTAAGTCTCTTTCTCTCTATGTTCTAATAACACAACAATCAGTTGTTGCTGTATTATTGAAGTTCGAAAGATTGAAGCTACTAATGCTAATATGGTAAACTGTTTTTTAGTCTATGTTTACAAGACCATATTCTATCAATTGCTGTTATATTATTGAAGTTATAGAAGTGAATTACATAATACAATTGTTGTTGTATTATTGAAGTTATAGAACTGATGTTGTTTGTTGTTGGGCAGATTGAATAAACATATTGGCATGGCAGATTGAATGAATATATTGGCAGATTGAAGGCACAGTCGAACGGTTTGGGTTTTGGGGAGGGTAATATGGTAAATGATTAAATAAGTATATTAGATAATAAAGATTATTGATTTTAAAAAGATTAAATAATAATAAAATGAGATTTTGGATATATATGATAATTAAGTGGTTTTAGAAGGATATATACGTAATATTGAACTTTACAAGGATATATACGTAATTATGAAAGTTTGCAAGGATATATATGAAATTATCCCATTATTTAAATATAGATATTACACTTTATCATGTTTGGTAACATGGATAATGATTAAATTGACCAAAGTACCCTCATATGCAAGGCACGTGAGGGCAACTAACGGTAATAGTTAACATCAGTTAGTGTAAAAGACTTAAATGAAACAAAGTGACAACCACAATAACTATTTTCGTAATTTTCAAAGTTAAATGGCTAAAAGTGAAAATTAGAGTAGAAATCATTTTTGTAACTAACTCTATGTTTTAACTTTTCCAAAGCAAAGAAGAAGACCGCAAACCATATATTAACCCTTGAAAATGACATACAAATACTATTAGAACCGAAAGTCTAACAAATGATTTTAGGCGAGTCAGTTTGGAACTTTGTTTTCTGACTTAAAATAACATTTAAGAAAACAATTAATATGATTTTCAGTTTTATTAATGTTATACAATTGTTATTTTTACTTAATGAAAAATTTTCAATTCTGATTTAGTATAATATTCTAATAATGTTAGTTCAGGGTTAAGTAACCGAGTCCAAATCCAATTTGAAACTGGAACCAATTTAGCCAAACATTGAGAATTAAAATCGGACATGTTAAACTATATATGCGCCAGTTTGTCAATTAAATACCTTGTTAGAACTGATTTTGTCTTACGCAGTTAGTATAATTAATCAATACTTTGAGTCTAAATTATTAGAATAATACCAAATCAACCAACAAAATTTAACACAAAAATATACAAAATACAATATATATAGAGAGAGAAAAGTTCATTCGAGAACCGTTGTTAGCGCGAGAACCGCAAGAACCAATCTGAGCCGTTCAAGTCCCCCTACTTCAATGTCATTGCCCACCCATGAATTCCTCATATGCACATTGCCACACTCTATCCCTCCACGCTCTCCATCCATGATCTTCTCATATCCAAGGAACGGCTGAGATTGGTTCTCACGGTTCTCGTGCTAACAACGGTTCTCGAATGAACCCTTCCCTAGCCCCTATATATATATATATATATATATATATATATATATATATATATAGGGTAAGGTTCTATATAGAACCTAAAGAACCATCTTGAAGATGACACGTGACATATTGTTTAGGGTAAAATGGAAAATTAAAAAAAAACAGTACACCTACACCATCACCGACTAAGCCAAAAATAAAAAAAAAACCACTTATTTTAAATGATCATAACTCGTTCGTATCTAAGAATTTTAGCAAAAAAAAACCATATCATTAGATTCAGTTATTAGTTTCTAAGAATTTGCATTGGGGCAGCAGGTAGTATTTCTGTCGGATTTTGCATTTTGGAAGCATTTTGCATTTTGGAAGCATATGGTTGATCTGCATGATGATATTTTGCATTTTTTGATTTTTTGCTTTTTGCATTTAGTATGAACAGAACTCAAAATACAAAATTTGCATTTCAAAAAAAAAAGTTTCTGAAATATATCAAGATCGGTCGTGTTTGAAAGAAGACGAAAAACTGAATCTAACGGTATAACTTTTTGATTAAAATTGTTAAAAACGAACGAGTTATAATCATTTAAAGTAAGTGGGTTTTTTTTTTTAAGTTTGTTGGGGTTGCTTGGGGGGAGGGCTGTGACACGCTGAATTTTTTTTTTAATTTTCTTTTTTGTCCGTAAATTATGTGTCACGTGTTATTACCAGAGAAGGTTCTTTAGATTCTATGTTTAAAGGAGATTTTTTATATAACCTTACCCTATATATATATATATATATATATATATATATATATATATTTTTAGGATCAAATGCGAACAATATAAATCGTTCGCACCGTGCGAACGCAACCTAAATGTGAGAATCAAAGAAATTTCAAAGTTTTGGTCAAACTTTGTTGGCTGAAAACTCTGCAAGGGTGTTTATTATATATATTATAATTAATATTAATAATAATATTATTATTCCTATTATTATTTTTATGTTTAAAGATAAGATGCAGTGATTTCTTATTAGATGCAGTAGATTTTAGACTAGATGTATTGGTTCTTAAATGAGAATTCATCGATTAATTCATGCATGATGAACTAGATTAAAGAGAACTACATGTTTTTTAGATAAGATGTAATAATTTAAAGTTGGATGCGGTGATTTATAGACAAGATGCAGTGTTTTTATACTAGATGCAGTGTTTCTACCGTTGCGCACTGTTTGTATTGGATCCTTACCCTATATATATATATATATATATATATATATATATATATATATATATATATATATATATATATATATATATATATATATATATATATATTATATAAGGTTTTATTATATTAGTAGGAATATATAATAATGTGTCATTCAATTTCTTTTTTAAGATTTGCAACTAGATTGTGGCCAACTAATAAATTTCATTTGCTTCTCCATGCAACTAGTACGAATAAGGTTAAACCCTATTGAATTTTCATATGGCAACTTGTTACACCGGCCATTCTATATGTTAATAAAACCAGATTACATGATGCCTCACTAATTAACTGAAAACCGCATTTGGACCAATCAATTAAGTGTAATCTGTATTTTTAATATGCGTTTGGGTTCGTTAATATATGATGATAGATGTATTTGTGCTGTAATCGAAATAAAATTTGAACAGCTTAAACAAGAATATCATTAGATTTGAAATTTGAAATTATTAGGATTAGATTAGAAAAAAACATGTCTCCTCATCTTCCGGGCGGTCGATCTAGGTTCTTTACTCGAAATTAGTTTAGACCAAATCTGAGAACCAATTTCTGCTAACCGGTGCTTGTTTGGTCCCGGTTTGATTCAGTTCAAGCTTACTCCTAGTTAATTATGTACAAACTAAAATTCAAATATCAAAAAAGAAAAAATGGGAGGAAACCATTACATAAAGAGAGAAGTCATACATCATGGATATGACAAAAGATTGGTAACCATATGTAAATCTTTGGAATTCCGTTATACACAAGCCGTCCTTAATTACCATCACGTCCTATGTATAATGTGACCATCGGGTTGTAGTCTCTCTTCTCTCTCTCTTCAGATTTCATTGAAAAGAATTAGGGATAAAAAATGGTATAAAATGGTTTAAGGAAGATAATAATCATATGGCATTAGTGTGTGTGGTAAAAGGAAAGTGAAAGGAAGGGAAGATCATTTTCTTCTATCATTTTAGTAATTTATATTTATAATATATACATTTCACAAGCAATTATTGTGCGCCGATTTTACTATTCATCAATGAGTTTTGCTAAAGTGCGCTGTGTTGTATTCATATAGTTGATTTTCAAGCAGGAACCCAAGGTTTGTTACAGCCCAATGGTTAAGTTCTTTGATTTTTTTTGCCATTTCTATTTTTCAAGAATTATGTTATTACATTCTATTATATTACCTATATATATAGATTTTAGTTTTATGTTCAGGGAACGTTGTGTGATCTTTTTTTTTATTTGATAAGTATAATTAACCTTATTTTTCTTATTCCTTCTATTTCTTTCATATCTAACTTTTATTTCTAAATAAATAATTACATTTAAATTTATTATTCTATTCTATTCATATATTTTGGTCAATTTTAATTTTCCGCAACAGAGTGCGGTATTGTAACACTAGTTTCTTATAAGTTACAAATAAGCATTATTAGAAAAGGTTCTTGTTATTTCAATGGATTAAATAATAATCAAAATAAAAGCACTCCATAAATATTATATCTGATGGGCTGTTATAATGGGCCCATTTCTTGTTTTGTCTACCATCATCCCTTTTATTGTTCTTTGGATTTATATTGTTGTTATAATTTATTTATAAAAGGTAATTAAATTTAGGGATAGCAGCGACACATAGCCATTTTGGTGGTTGAAAGGTCCATTTGATGCTATTCATGTCTCTTGGAATTTAAATTAAGTTTGTGAAAATAAAAACTCAACTAAGTTCTTTAAAAAACATGATGATCAATTTTAATCACTCCATTTCATTTTTGTTGATGAAAATGCCATTCTAATTTTCTTCTAGACGTTTATTTCTTTTCGTGTCGTTGATGCGAAACAGAATAAGAATCTTTAATATAGTTAAAAGCCGTACTAGCCAAGCGATCGAGTCTAAGCATATGTACAAATTCATTTGATTCATAACGAGGTTACAACTTACAAGATTCCCAGCGTTGTACGGAAAATAATAAGGTAATGATAAAATATAAATTATGTAAAACTAACATTCAAATATAAATGATAAAATTTTATATTAAAAAACTAAGATAAATATTCAAAAGTAAACAGAAAAAATTTAAAAATTTAGGATTTCAATACGTGGTTAGTTCAAATTCAAAAGAAATGCATTTTATTGCAATATGATTAAATAAATACATTCTTTTAGTGAATATTGTACAAAATTATTGAAATATAGATAAAAATACACTGGAATTATATATTAAATCTTATGTGTAAAAAACAAATGACATAAAATATATGATTTTATAAAGTTTATAAAAGTTAATGATTTAATAACATAGTAACAAAAAGAGGTAAATTAAAACTGTGAAATAGAGAAAAAGAAAGAAAAGCAACAATCTCCAATGCATACAATACAATTTATTAATAAAAAAGGTAAATAGGTTGGAAGTTTTAAGGAAAAAGAAAGCAATATTTATTAAATATTATAGAATTAATGATAAAAAGTAAATGGAAAATAGAGCGTCGAAAATTAGAAAGCAAAAAGCATTCTATTATGATATTTGAACCCCTGACTTAAGCGTTATATGTCCTAGCCTCTTATCATCTCACATGAGCAACAATTTATATTTTGTGTGCTGATTAAAGTTAAAGGCAAATAATCATTCAATTGTTAATATATATAATTACATATTTACAACAATATATTAACTGATTGAGTAAAAACAAGTCTTTTATTGCTAGCGTAATTACGCTGGTGAAAACATGCACGCTTTAAAAAAGCTTATTAAACGTTAATAAAAATGATTTAAAAATAAAAAATCCTGTTTTTTAAAAATTATGATTCTTATAGATTTTACATGATGCTTGTTTTACTTTATTATGAATTAGTTTCAAGATTTTGAAATCTTATAAACTAATGTATTTCAGTTAGCAAATGAGAATGGATACATTAGATTGCAAATAGAGTAAACTACAAAAATCGCTCATGTGGTTTGCAAAAAGTAACACATTTGGTCCTTTATAATCAAAAAGTACATAAATAGTCTCAATGGTTGACATTTTGTAACACTTTTAGTCCTTAGTCAAACGGCAGTTAACTTTTCCGTTAAGGCCCCTAATGTACCTTGCACATGAGGGTATTTTGGTCTTTCTACCCTTAATCCATGTTTCCAAAAGCTCTTTTTCTCACTCTCTCTACTCTCGACTCCCTCTCTCAGCTCGAAATGAATTTCCAGAGAAGAACAACAACAAAATTTAATCTCAGGTTTGTTTAGTAAATTTCGAGTGAAGAACAACAACAACAACAAAATTTAATCTCAGATTTGTTCAATAAATTTCCAGATGAAGAACAACAGATCAATGAATTTCCAGCTGAAGAACTACAACAGATCAACCCTAAATTTACATAACCAAAAAACCAAAAATTACAAACAAAACAAAACCCTAATCAATAAATATCTAAAGCATGAACACGAAATAAGTACCAGATCTGTTGTTGACAGGCGACGGTGTACCTTGGAGAAAACCCTAGATCGGAGAAACTGCCCCCTCAAAATTTTCTCATCTTCTTTTTTTCCAGTTGATATATCGATCAACTCGAAGGCGTACCTTGGAGAAAACCCTAGATCCAAGATCTGGTGTTTGTCATCACCAAATGGAAGAGGGCGGCGGTGACGTGGTGGTTGTGAACAGTCGACGGTGGTGGTTGGAGAAAACCCTAGATCGGAAGATCTGTTGTTCGACAAAACCCGAATCAATGGTGGTTGCGCCCTGGCGGTGGAGTCGCCGAGATAGGTAACGGTGGCAGTGGCGGCGCCTATGGCGGAGTAGGTTTATGGCGCCGGTGGTGGTAGGTGTAGCCAGTGGTGGTGGTTCCCATCTAGAGAGAGAAAGTAATGGAGGATTTCAATTTCAGAGAGAGAGGGAATGTGGTGGTGGTTCCTCTCGCCGGTGGTGGTGGTGGTTCTAATTTGAGAGAGGGAGGGAGGGAGAGAATGAGAGTGAGAATGTGTGAGAGAGAGTAATCTCTTTGTGTTTGAGAGAGGGGGATTGAGAAGGAATTTGTTTGTCTTTGTTTGGAAATATGAATTAGAGGTAAAATGACCAAAATACCCTCATGTGCAAGGCACATGAGGGGGCCCTTAACAGAAAATTAAACGGACGTTTGTCTAAAGGACTAAATGTGTTACAAATTGTCAACCACAGGGACCAAATGTGTTACAAAATGTCAACCACAGGGACGATTTCTGTACTTTTTGATTATAAATGACCAAAGGTGTTACTTTTTGCAAATCACAGGGACGATTTTTGTAATTTACTCTTGCAAATATTAGTTAGTTTTATGAATTATGAGAGGGTTTAGCATCTTGTTTTAAAATTTTATAAAACTTGTAAGTATCTATTTGTCTTTTTAATTTCCTAACACCCATAAACTTCAATTCAATATTATATTTATTATTTAAAAATTTTAAAAAATTAATTTTTTATGAATTTATTTACACCTAAAATTAAGGAAAAAGAAAAAATAAATACTTGAAGTGTGATGATAAACATAAACAATTAATAATAATAGACATTCTTGGGATGTGAGCATCTCATGAGAAGTGAATTTCTCATGACTTTTTAATTTATCATGTTTTTTTTATAAAATTACTCATTTACCCTTCAAAATATCATGATATCTTGGCTCCACGCTTTGCAAATTGATATAATAGGTAATAATGCATATCAATTAAAGTGTTTAGGGCATTATTGGGTTTTGATTAATAAGCTGAGATATGTGGTGTTGGAATAAGGGCATTATAATTTTCAGATCCTGTTTATAAGTGGCTAGGATACTTCTAATGATGGTCCACGATGATGCAACTGCGGGATTGTTTGTGGTTTTGATGTTGCTGCTGTTTCGTTGTTGTGTTATTATTAATTGGGTTTTGATTAATAAGCTGTTGTGATGCTCAATATTGTAATGCCGCTGCTCTGTTACTTGTCATGCTACTGTGATACGCTTTATGTTGTCGAGTTGCTTCAGGCTGTTGTGACATCGCAATGCTGCTGCCCTGATGCCTCAAGCTATTGTGACATGTTGCTGTGTTTGAATTATGTTGTTGTGATACTTTTACTCCTTATACGTAGCAGTATGGGGCAACGCTCCAATGAATGGCCATGTCTGTCCATGTTGCTACTTCGGAAGATGTTAATTTGCCACCGTTATTGTCTCTCTACGCTGTTGCTGCTTGGTCACTGTTCCCATCGACTGGATATGATCCGCCGCTGATGTTGTCTGCTTTGTAAATATTTTGAGTGCTTATACTTCCTTGAGGCTACTGATACATTGATCTTGAGACGCGCTTGTTGATGTTTTAAGTGTGGATAACGAAGACACGTGTGAGGTTCTATGTGACTGATGAGTAGGTTTTAATATGAATTGTATGAGGGTTCTAATTTGTGATGTATGTTAGAAACATGTTGACTCTGGTGTATAATTAAAACTGGTGTTTGATGAATGAAAGGCTTTCTTTGACTGTTCAAAAATTAAAGTGTTTTTGGATCTTTTATAAAATTTGAGTTAAAGAATGATAATAAATTCATAAATACATAAAATAAGACACATATCAAACACATGTATAGCCACTATGTAAACAAGTACTTTTTATTCCATAATCCATGACTAAAATGAATGTGGTAAATCATGTAATCTACAATTAGTTAAATGACGTGTACCAGGATTTAATCCTAGACGTTATACATTATAGATATCATGTCTTTAATTATTACGCTACCATCACGAAGGTAAATAATATATTATAGGTACAATAAATTCATTCATGAAATGCATTTTTCCATATATATATATATATATATATATATAGAGAGAGAGAGAGAGAGAGACTAAAATTTTCTGTTTAGCAACATGAGTGAGAGGCATAGTTTGAGAATAAATAATATATCAACTGAACTGACGCAAGTCGTTAATGGAAAAAAGAAGTTACAACAGCCGAAGACAAAGTGATGGCATCACTTATATTTGGTCACGCTTGAATAAGTAAAATGAAGACTAAAACAACATACAAAAAATACATCAATAATCAATTTCTGCTTTATGTCTTACGAAATCCCTACTATTAAATTTAATCTTGCATAAAAGATTTGTCTAATGGATTTGAACTAACCAAACTTTTGTGTCGGATCTTGATTCTTTTAGTTACTTGATTTCAGCTCCACTGCGTTCGGTTTTACCCATATCTGTTCAGAGATTGAAAAAGTATTTAACTGGAACCGGACTCGATTAATAAATCATGGTTCAATTCTCGGTTTTAACTTTTAGGCTTTTGCGGTTTCAATTTTTCTGATACGGTTTGAATCGGACTAGTTTCGGAACTGAAATTATCCTTATATCCAAATCTTATTAGACTCGTATAAAATTAAAAAAGCTCCTATGAAAATAATTTAGTGGTAAGTTCGATCTAGTATATGATTTTGATCGCAACAATATTATGACTAAAGTGTTTACATACATGTCACCCAAAAAGTGTATAGGTTGAATAAAACCTAGCTATGATATTTATAAACACAAAACTTGAAATCATTATCTTATTATAACTCGACTAAACAATGATAAGCTAAAATTTGAATTCCTATCTCAATTGATATATGATATATACATACAAATTCAAATTTCAAATCTTTAACTTATGTATTAATCGGAATTCGTAACCATTGCCATAACTAAAATAAATACCAGCAATTTATGTTCACATCAAACTTCCTATTAGTTCTAGTTTTAAATATTGTACTGCTATTTTCAAGTCACATCTAATTCTTTAAAGCATTGACAACCCTTATACTCAATTACATTTATCACACTGTCACATCATTTTTTTACTTTTACCACTTAGCTAAAAATGATCAGTTCCCACCATTTTTTATGACATCACGCTCTAAAACTCACTTATAACTCAACTAACCAATCAAAATCTATAAAGTTAAATAAGAAAACACATGACCCATATGTTTAACAAACACACAGGCCTTTTAAGCATGAAGAATACCACTTCTTCCTAGCCACCATGTGGAGTGGCAATCTCATGCTCCACATTGTGGATGACTTTGACCATAATTACTTGCCACTCCGTTAAAACTCATGGAAAATCATTCTTCCATGATTTCGCACACTTTCTCTAGTATGTGTATGTCAATTTTATGACTATTTTGCCTTCTTTATAAATATTTCACAGGTATGCAAATTACTCTATATACCAATTGGCAAAACAAGGAAGCAAAATATAATGAGATTTTTAAGGGCAATTTGGTAATTTGTTAAAAAAACATGAGAATTTGATAAGATGAGAAATTACATACTCATGAGATTTTACCTAAACTTATGTCATCATATTTTAGTGATATAGATATATTATTTTACATAAATGTGGCATACATTTTTGATATTTTTTATATGTTTTTTTTTCTTTTCTTATACTTTGAATAATTTATGTCTAATAAGGGTTAAAGTCACTAAAGACAAACATGTTTTCCCCCATGTTCCGATTTGGCACATTAACTCTTAAATTCTCCATGTACACTTAACGAAAATTAATGATTCTTGACTCTATGGAAAGATAATCTAGTTGTCTATCAAGTAGTGTAAAAAAACAAACAAAAACAAGTTTAAAATATGTCAATTCATCAAAATACCGTAAGGGTGTCGAATAGGGTCATTATCGACTTTAATTAGCAATAACTTGGCCTACACTTGATGGTTTTTCATGAATTTGGTGTCAATTGAAAGGTAAAAAGATTATATACGACAATCTATAAAAAAATGGTGTAAAATGATCAAGAATCGAGCAAAAAACAATTCTTTTTTCTGCCCTGTTTTCGAACAAAAAACCCAAAAAATTCGAGACTTTGAACTCGAAATTCTCCCTCTATATTTGACGAAAATTCATGATTTTGGTGTCATTTGACAGATATAATGATAATTTACAAGTTTATGCAAAAAAAAAAAAAAATCAACCAAAACGATAAAAAATCAACCAAAAAATCGCAAAAACGGGCTGAAACCGACTTGGCAGGTTGCAGGTCGCGAAATGGGTATATAGAGACGGTTTTTGTAAGTTTAATGGCCAGATGTGTAAAAAAAAAATTAATGTGCCATATCGGAACATTGGGAAAACATGTTTGTGTTCAGTGACTTTAACCCGTCTAATAATATAGTTGCAAGAAATTATGAGTTCACAAATCGATTTAAAAGAAATCTTATCATCATTTTTAACGTTCAAATGTCAAAAGAGTTAGCTCCCGGAGCCAGATATACAAAAATCAAAACAATTTATCGAAACCATTATTTTATTAAAATTATAATAACAAAACGAAACCTTTTATAAAAAGAAGAAGATAATTTATATCTCAATCAAAGTTGTCACGTACGTTATCAAGACAGGACAATCAATTGTTTAGCTAATATAAAACGCAATGAAAACGATTTTAAAGGTAATGTAAGTTATAAACAACTTTTTAAACAATCATTAAAACATATTATATATGAAGTACGTCTTTTGCTTCTATATTAAGAAAAAATTATGAAAACTACGCTCATATTGCATATGTAAATAACGCAATAAATTATGTATAACGTTTTTTTTATCTTTTTGAAAGATGCATAAAAATAATAGTCTCTACCCGACGCAATCGCTTGTTAGGTAATCAATTCATGTACATACTAAACCCACAAGAGAGTATTTTGGTGTATGAAGAAGCAATTTATAATGTTTCAATCCACCAACAAATGTTGGAAATGCATGTATTGGTTTGACATGACCATTAAAGTAACCTAGCTAGCTAAGGGTATATTGGTCAATTGCTTACTGCGAGGGAAGAAGAAACAAATCAACATGTTTAAAATCAACTTAAGAAAGTAAAACATAATAATTATGTAAGAAGTTTAATTAATTTATCATGCATTTTACTTTCATGCATTTTACTTTACTACTTAATTTAATACATCAAATCATAATTATTAATTAAATGTTAGTTTATTAGATTTTTAAGTCGCAATTCACCTATCGTAATTTATGATCGTCGTAATTCATGGTTGGGTTATTAATAAAATAAAAGGGCAAATGTAATCATTCGATCAAATCCAATGAATGGACAAAATTAAGTCTTATTCTCACATAGACATTAATTCTCATCTGAACCTACCAATATATATATATATGATGATGATGATTCAAATGAGAACTATTTCCGTACAAGAACTGTGGAAATTAATCTTAGCCCTTAATAAGAATTAATCAATGGCTAAAAAATTGAGGCAGCTCATTAATGATTCATTAATGACACATTATTGGCTCATTAATGATGCGTTAACGAGGGGTATTTTGAGAAAATCAAGGCTCGCAAATTAATGCTGACTCACCCAGACGTAATTCACGATTGGATAAATATATAAATTACCAAAATACTATTATGGCGTTAAAAAGAGGCATCGCAGGTCTCATATGAATAACAGTTCTCGATTTAACTTTTGCCTATATATATATACATGGACGGAACCAACTTATAGATGGTGGTGGCACATACCACCAGTCAATTTTACAGACATGGTGAAAATTTTCATCAACGTTTTCAAGTTGTTGGTACTAGTCAAATATTAGGTGCTACTATTGGTTTCTTGATGTCAACAAAACTTAATGAAAAATATTTTTTTTAAAAATATAATAAGATATAGCTCAATCTTCAATTTATACATTTAAAATACTTTACTGTATCTTAAAATAAGAATTTAATTAATAGGGCTTCATATAAATTTTATTATGAGTCAAATTTTGGTCCTAAAATACCGGAACAACAAATGAAACCTCGTTAATACGACCTGATTAACTTAAAATTCGAAAAAAATCCGAACAACCCCTCAATTTTTATTTTTTTTATTTTTGACATTATATGGTGCCCACTAATCAACATAAATCATGGGTCCGCCCATGTATATATATAGGGGATGTGTCATTTGAGAACCGTTTTTATTGCGCGGCACCGCGACAAGCCGACAAGGCGACAACCAATCTTGACCCTACATTAAAGCAAATCAATCGCCAATAAAAATAACGGCTCAATTCTCACTAATAACTCGGTAATGACTCATTAACAATGCATTAATGAAAGGAAATTTAAGAAAATCAAGTCTCGCTTTTTATTGATGGCTCACACGTACATAATTTACGGTTAAAAATATATAAAATACTATAATACTACTATTAATGAGCTGTAGGATGATTATTTATAGTGTAATTATAATGTTTTGTGATTTTAGAAAATTTGGATCGAAGATTTTTAATAAATTATTTATGCTTTTCTCACATTCTTTAACTCAAATTTTGTAAATACTCTCAAATTTTAACTAAGATGCAAATTTATTAATTATGGATTTGCATATCCACATGATCTAATTATTCCTTCTTACGGTAATTACTATTATTTAAGTTCTTATTAAAACACATACATGAATAAAAAAACAAACACAAACACACACACACACATATATATATATATATATATATATATATATCTACGTGTGTGTTTTTATTTATGCATGTTATATATTAATTTTTCTTCAATATATGTTAATTTTAGGGTTTGGTTTCAAAAAAATGTAATGAACCTTTAACTTTTTGCTATTGTGTGTATCCATATTTCAAAACTACCATTTAGTGTATCAAAGTTCCTAAAGCTACCATTTGGTGTATTGGGTTACCTGATAAGCAGGTAACCAGTAATTCTGACATTTTTGATTTATTTTAATGTTTCCAAAAATGCCACATGTGTAGCCACATCAGTAATTTTAGCCACGTCATATTTACCTCTTTTAATTTAAACCATGAAGATGAAGATGATGAAGAACATGACTTAAACAATCTGTGAAGCAACAGTCTGTGAAGCAAGAATCGAAGCAACAATCGAATTAAACAACAGAGCAGATCGATGAACACTAAAACCCTAGAAAATTGAATTCGGGTCTTTGTTCGACACCCAAGAACTAAAAACCCTAAAGCACAACAGAGCAGATCGATGAACACTAAAACTATAAATGTTTAATAAAATTTTCATCTTCAAGAACAAAATTGAATAGAGCAAGAACTCAAATGAAACAAAACCTGAGATGAAGATGAAGCATATTAATGTTCTGTTAATGAAACCCATAAACTAAAACCCATAAACGAAGCATACCCCACCTTAAAATCGATTTGAACAAGAACAAGAACCCTAACTCGCCAGAGACCAAGAACCTTAACCCGGATCTGTTAAAACCTAAACTTGGAAGCAATCGACCTTACCCTTAAATCGAAACCAAGATCAGTCGAAACCCTAACTCGAAAACCCTAAATCAGAAACGAAACCCAGAAACATACCTTAACTCAATGAAGACCGGAAGAACCCTAACTCGTCGGAGACTGGAAAAACCTAACTCGAAGAAGATGAAGATCAAGCATCTGTTCTCGATGAAGATGAAGATGGTGGCAATCAATGAAGATGGTGCAGGTTCTAAGTCTTTGAACTTCAATCGGAGACTGGAAGAACAAACGTTACTTCAATCGATGTCAGCGTCTTTGATGGTGGTGATCGAGGTAGCAGATCTGGGTGGGATGAAAAAGTTACTTTTATTATTATTATTATTATTATTATTATTATTATTATTATTATTATTCAATTTTTTTAAACAAGTATAATCCATGTCAGTGTCCAAATCAAAAGCCACATCAGCAAAACATGTGCCACATCACCATTACCTATTGAATAGGTTACCCGATACACTAAATGATAGTTTTAAAAAGTTGGATACACTAAATGGTAGTTTTGAAAGATGGATACACACAATAGAAAAAAGTGACATGTTCGATACACTTTTTGAAACTAAAACCTTAAATTTATTGGTTTCTTCACCTTATTAGTTCTATTGTCTTTAATTATTTACAAATGTTCACTATTGAACATCACATAATAAATTTTTTTATAATATCTTTAATTTTCTTAAGAACAATTAATACAAACAGACACCCCTCATGATCTACATTTATATCTAGAACATAACTAACTCTCAATATCAAGGAGGAATGAGCACCTTGGCCTTTTTGTTATTTTATTCATTAATGAATACTGAATACTTAGAGAAAGATATCATGATATGACGAGCGAAACCAAATTAAAACGATAAAAAATTTAAATTGACTTTTATATCTTTTATAGAAATGTATGAAGATTTTAAAATTTAAATTCAAAAATCACTAAGCGGGTATATAAAATCAAATTCCGACAAAAATATTAGTAATGATGTATATGTCACATATTTAAATTAAGTGATAAGAAAAGATGTTAAACAATGACATAGTAATCTCATAATATAAGTTAAGTACGCAACCTAATCATATTTCACAAGAATATAATTGGTATACGTATAAAAAGAAGAAACAAAAATTACATTTCATGAGTGTGACATTGACTATGTCTATGTGTATGTATGATTGATAATTAAGTCATGAACACAAATCAAGCACCTCAAAGACAAAACCCACCAACAAAACAAGGGTGGGGGCAAGAGAAATAATAAGTGGGGGTTGTAGATGTTACACATGAAATTGTATTTCTTCTTTCATGGGGTCTTTAGTTGGAAATTAAGTGGTTATTGAATGAAAAAATAAATAAATACACATCCACGCCTTCACATTTATTATGTCTCTCTTATTATTATTACTATCATTATCATTATTATTTATAGAAGATATGTTTTAAAAAATTACTAATAATAGTATATAAATTTTAAAATTCATAAAAAATCTCAAGCTAGTCTTTAATTAACGTTTGACTATCTTATTCGGTTTTATTATTACTAATATTATACCCGTATTAATATCCACTTAATACGGTGATAAATAGTTTGTATTTGATAATATGTTTGTTTATTTCTTTTATATTTTATTTATTTTTTAATTTCTAATCAACTCTTTTATTAATATTTAAAATAACTTTTAAAAACAATAAAATAGAAAATATCATAACTAATCTACTTATTAAATAATTATAGAGAAAAAAAATCTACTTGTGAAAATTGTATTATGGTAAGAGATTTAACCAAAATTAGATTAATTAAATTGTTTATATCATGTATAATGAGTTGTTAAAAACAACATTATCATAAATTAATGAGGTAATTAAGGAGTTAATTAAAAGTGATATTGCTATAAGTATTTTTATTATCTATACTATCTATATCTATACTATATTATAAAGCATTTAAACATTTTACTTAAATTCTTAAATTTTAAGTATTTTGAAATTACTACATTACCCCTTATATAAGCTAAATGAAAAGTATTAAATGAAGTAAGTATTAAATAGAGTTAATAGGATTCTTATATTTCGTTTTAATATCTAAATCTTCCATATTTAAGTAAAATCAAGTTAATACAAATTAGCTTAATTATTTAAAATATTTTCATAACCAAAGCCTTTCATTTTACATATTTATTTTGTAATACATATTTTAACGTAATTATCAAAAAATGTGTATAAACAGAATCTAACTATAAATCTGAATAACGTATAATCAGAATTTATAAACATATATTTTTAATATATTAAGTATCTCATATAACCAATAGTTTCAAATGAGTTTACTTTATTTTCTTAATCTCTTAATTTTAAATAGTTTCAAATTACTAATTTACACTATGTATTTTAATGCAAATTACCCTATTGTATATGTAGAAACTATAATTTATTTAATTGTTCTTAAAATTTATTTTAAAAATAATAAAAGAGTTAATTGAGAACAGAAAAATAAAGAAAATAAATAACAAGATAAAGAAAATAGACATGTTATCAAAGGAAAACTATTCGTTGTCACTGTACTATATAAATACCAAAAACGGATAAATTATCGAGTAAAAATCATTCGATAACGCAGCATTGCCCGGGTACCGTGCTAGTTTATATTAACACATGTACTACTTAAAATAAGTAATGTTAAATTTTTTAAGAGGAAGAATGTTTAACGTTTTATAGTGTAGTACACATAATATTGATTATATAATATATGAACTATTTTATTTATGTGTTTATGCATGAATGTGTGTATATAGGGTGAATTCCATAAAAATACAATAAAATTTTCTTATTTATCATTGTATATAATAAATTTAAAAAAAAACTATACAATCAACTTTTATAATCTTCACATTGTACGTAAGTTTTTGTATATAATAAGAATAATAGAAAAGGATATTGTATAAAATTGTTAAACACATAAAAAAGTTGATTGTCTATAATAAATGTATTATGATAATTGATTATTGTTTTTTTTAAATTAATTATATACAATAATAAAAAAGAAAATTTTTATTGTATTTTTATAGCATATATGCCCACTGTATTTAAACTTTAAAATGAAAGCATGTATCTAATAATTTTAAGGATAAAAATGGAAACTAATATGTTTGAATAGGTCGACGTGTCTTTATCTTTCTATTTCTTTCCTTTTAATATTTAAATGGTTTTTCTCATCTTTTTAAAATTGAAGAAAAACATTTTTTTAACAGTCAAAAGATTTTCATTCATTTAACACAGCTTAAGTCATAACATATTAGGGGATCATATATCCACTTAAGTCGATCAACGCATCACATCTTACTATCATCAACATATCAAAAAACATTTTGAAGAAAAACATTTTTTCTCTTTAATTAGACATCACACTTACAAAGATATTTTTTTTAAATTTTATATAGCTAATTTTGAACTTGCATAAGTTTACATGCGAATATTCTATAAAAGCTAGCTGGATATCATGTTTTAAGTTGGGTTTTTCCAAATTTCATAGGTCGAAATGTTAACACAACTATTTGATTTGTGAGACAACTAGTTTCTATCGCCAATTTGTAAAAACAACCAAAAAACTAATAAGGGTATGATTCATAAATATTCATTCGTGGAATACGCTATTGTACATGTGAACTATCACTATTTCATATGTGAATTTATACGATAAACACAAGCATTACGAAAACGATACATAATAATTAAAATTTTGTACCTAAAAACCAAATTACTAACCAATATTCAAATCACTACCAAACAGATCAATGTACAAAAAAAAATCAGAATACAAACAAAATTATTAAACAAATCCAAATCACAAATAGAAGTTAAAAACCAATATTGCTATATAGATTTAAAAATTGAACCTAGCTAAAACCAAGCTCTTTGTCACTTATCAAAACCCCATATCTCATGGTTTGAACACCCGTCAAAATAAGAAACATTAGAGTAAAACTCCAAACGTAACATTGATCATAACCCCTAAAGGCAAACAAACCTAAACCAAGCCTAACAAGTGTTCATCACATTGAGGGAAAAGCAGTGTCAATGCTTGTATATTAGGGGTACTCAAAATAATACTAATCCAAGTATCAGATACGAATATTTGAAATCTCAATTCGAAAATTCGTGTAACATATGTCCCGCATTAGTTGGAGAGGGAATGAAACATGTCTTATAAAGGGTGTGTATACCTCTCCTAGCATTAAACTTTTTGGGTGGTGTGTTCCACACCAGAAACAAAACTGTGAGCCTGTGAGGCAAAACGGACAATATCGTGCTACGGGATTTGGGTCGCTACAAATGGTATCAGAGCCAGGCCCCGGACCGATGTGCAAACGAGGACGTTGTGTCCGAAGGGGGAGGATTTGTGACATCCGTCCCACATCGGTTGGAGAGGGAAACGAAACATGCCTTATAAAGAGTCTTCTAGCATGAGGCCTTTTGGGTGGAGTGTTCCAGACCAGAAACAAAAGTGTGAGCCAGTGGGACAAATTGCGGACAATATCGTGCTACGGGGTTTGGGTCGTTACAATTTGGATATCTGAAATTTCGGATTCGGGTTCGGATAGTGGATTTCTAAAGTTTCGGATATTTCGGATATCCGAAAGATCTTTTTTATTTTTTAATTTCTTATTTATTTGATTTTTTAACATATATAGTTTCATATACATGTATTTTTCATTCTGAAGCACATTTGAAATATTTTTTGGTAATTAAACGATAAAATATGGTTATTTAGTAATTATATTTTAAAATTTTCGGATATTTGGGATATCCGATTCCGAAATTTCGGATCTGGATTCGGATACTGAAAACCAACTATCAAAAATTTCGGATCTGGATTCGTATACTGAAAAGCAACTATCAGAAATTCCGGATATCCGAAATTCCGGTTTTGATCATCCCTAGCTTGTATTGTGAGTTCAACGCGATGGAAATCATGCATGTTCAGTTTACTTATTTTATAGAACCCCCAAAAAGAATAAAGTCCTAAATCTACAAAATGCCAAAATTAAGAATGAACATAAAGCATAAAAAAAAGTATATGACTTCAATAGAACATAAGTTAAAAGAATTAGTGTTAAATTAAAAAAGAAATTAATTGAGTCTCACCAAGAAGGAAGATGAAGTAATATGGCCTACGAATAAGCCTTTCCTCTCCATCTTCAAAGGTGAGGGTTAGAGAAGAAATGCTATCGATATCTAATGCCCTCGGCTTGAGTGATTCCTTGAGCTTCAGTCTAGTTCGCCCTCTTGGTTCAAACTTCTTATTCATCTAATATGACAAAAATAGATGTATTTAAGTTTTATTTGTCATTAAAGAAACATAAATATGAGAATCAAATATATTTATATTGTTTTTGTATCCCTTAGATTAGTTTTTTAGATATGTCCCCTTGCATTCTCCGCGGAAAGTTTTCTTTCCTTGATCCAAAGGTATATAAAGAAAATGTTAAAGAATTTTTAGGAGAAATTTAGAAAATCTAAATCACTATAAAATACTTACTATGCCTAATGAATATCCAATATAAGTCGTAGCTTGATGGTTGGTAACATGTGAATTGAACCAAAAGGTTCATTGTTCGACCTCTTATCCTTTAAACTTCTGTTCTTTGTATTTGTTCTTTCTTATAGTTTGAAAAGTGACTAACAACATGATTATTTTAATATTTGATTTTATAGTTTATTATTATATTTTTAGTATGTAACGCTTAGTGTTTAAACAATTAATTTCAAATATTATATCTTTAATATATAATACATAGTGTAAATATAAATATGAGTTGTGTTTAATATAGTCCATATAAAAAACATAGTCCTAAATTTTAATATTTTATCACATGTGATTCAATATAAAATCACATGTGATTCACTATACAATCACATGTGATGGTAAAATCATTACATGTTAATTACGAAAATGTCACTCCGCCCAAATTTTTAAAATTCAATCTGGACCATTGATGGGGTTGATCCAAAGGCTAAGATTAGTCTCTCAGGACTATGCAATAACTATGGACTATATTGAACATTTCTCTTTAAAAGATATATATTATTACGGGTACAACTAGTCATGAACTGATCATAATGGTCTTTTGAACTAGTAAGTAATTATTTGATTATTAGAACATTATTTAATGGGTAAACTTATAAAAATAAAACTTTATAAATTATTCTCAACATTAATCCTTTATGTTTATGTTAAACTCGTTTCAAGTCGGAAATTGCCATGTTCCCTTCTATATATTCCTCATTAGCATGCTTAAGGATCATCTATAACATATGAACTAAACACGTAAATTGTATGAAATTAGGTTTAAAATGTGTGAAACCTCGACACCCAAATTACTTCATTTTTGTTGTACCAACACTCCATTTTATTTTACCCAAATTATAGTTTAGATCTCTTAATAATTTTCGTAATTCACAAACTTATCAGATATCTAGGTTAACATTTTAACTTTTTTTTTTGTGAAAATTATTTTAATATTTTAACTATTATAAATCTAAAATAAATTTAATAAAAACAATTTTTTTACAAATTTGTTTTTTTACAACATAATAGTAAAAATAAAAGCAACAAAAAAGGAGCAGGAAGACATGGGTTTAATGCCTTTGATCAGGAGAGTGTGCTTACTATCCCTTTCTTTCCTGCAGACAAGAAGGAAAAACAGTTTTGGTTGTCAAACAAACTCCTCTTTCTGGTTTCAATTAAAACTGAACTGCAAAATAGCCCCCTGTAGTTTAGATACAGTCACAATATACCCATATATTAACTTTTAGTTTCAATTGAGTCACACAAACATCTTTGTACTCTAAATAGTCTCAAATTCTCAATATTACAAAACCAACTAAACCCCACCACTTAACTCTGGTTAACTTTGGTCTGACCCTAGTCAAATCAAGCAAAAACAATTATCCCTAATCTCATAATCTTAATCACATTTTGGACCTTTTTGTTTCTTAGTTAAAAGGAGTTGTTGACTTCCTTGTTGTCCCATGATATATTCAAATTCTCTCGATATTTTGATTAAAAAAAGGCTGAAATCTCATCAACTGATGACAGGGAATAAATAAAATGATATTTTAATAAATAGGTAAATAGGTATTAAATAATGGGTTCTTTAAACCAGTTTAAAAAGGGAAAAAGGATTGCTTCCTTTAAGATCTTTGTTGTTATGCTGGCTTCTGAAGATACAACAGAGTTTCTTCAGATCCGAAGAAAAAGGTAAGAAAGCATATATATTTTTTTAAATCTTTTTTAACCCACACACAATCAGATAAAATTAACTACTTCTACACACACACACTATGTGTAAGAGTTGTACTGGTAATTCAATGTTTTTATATATATAAATATATATACAAACACTCAGAGGGAGAGAGAGAGAGAGAGATATCTGTGTATAAAGGTTGGACTTTTTGTTGTGATCCAAAAGAGAGTCCTAGAGAGAGAAGGAAAAGGAAAAAGAGGAGAGAGAAAAGCATTCAATGAATCTTTTTCTTGTGAAATCTTTGTTGTGGGTTTGAATGCATGAGTGTGTGTTGATGATGGACTTGTTCTTGACTCTGGTGAATATTCTATCAAGATATTGACCAGGAAATCACTTAATTCTTGTGGGTTTTCCCTTTTTCATCTTTGAATTAGCCTTCGATTCTTTTCGTCTTTCGGGTAACAAGATTTTGAGAAAGAATAGGGTTTCTTAATTTCAAGATTTTGTGCCCTAAATTTCGTTTCAAAGCAGTGAATTTGGGGATGCAAGATGTGATTTCTGGAAGACAATGAGAGTCTACTTTGAAGATTTATTATTCTATTGAGGCTCTGTTCATACAATTTCTCATAGGGTTTATCCATTTATGTGGAGGTAAGAGACAAAATCTCAGCTTTAATCAGACTGAATTTATTGTTGTTTTGATTTTATGCTGTTCGATTAATCTCGCTTATGATATTTGATTACAGCATTTACTCTCAACTCGAGCATTAAAAAGAAGAGAGGGGTTATAAAATCATATGAACTGAAGAGTTGTTTTTTGCAGTTTATAGTGGCTTTATTATTCATGTTTGATTAGTAAAACAAAATATGATTACTTTCATGGATTCAAAAGAAAAATCGAAAGAAACAGAGAGGTGTTTAGATTCTCAGTTATGGCACGCGTGTGCCGGTAGCATGATTCAAATGCCGCCGGTGAATTCAAAAGTGTATTATTTTCCTCAAGGGCATGCCGAGCACGCCGCCGGAAATGTGGAATTCCGGGATAGAAGGATTCCGGCATGGATCCCGTGTCGAGTTGCTGCCGTTAAGTTCATGGCGGATGTGGATTCCGATGAAGTCTATGCCAAACTCAGATTAATTCCGGTGAGTGGATCCGGTGAATTCAATTCTTTTGATGATGAAGATATGGGTTCTGTTAACGGAGGATCATCGGACGGTCAGGTTAAGCCGACGTCGTTTGCGAAGACATTAACGCAATCCGATGCCAATAACGGCGGCGGGTTTTCCGTTCCGAGGTATTGCGCCGAGACGATATTTCCGCGGCTTGATTACTCGGCGGACCCACCTGTTCAAACTATTCTAGCAAAAGACGTTCACGGCGACACGTGGAAGTTCCGGCATATCTACAGAGGAACTCCCCGGCGGCATTTACTCACCACCGGATGGAGCACGTTCGTGAACCATAAGAAGCTTGTGGCCGGAGACTCAATTGTATTTCTTAGAGCAGAAAACGGCGACTTATGTGTAGGAATCCGACGAGCCAAAAGAGGAATCGGTGGTGGTCAAGAAACATCTTCCGGTTGGAATCCGGCTGGTGGAACTTGTATTATTCCGTACGGCGGGTATTCCCCGTTATTAAGAACAAGGAATAACGGCGGTAGTGGTGGTGGTGGGGGTGGTGTAAGCGGTAGTGGTGGGAATTCGAGTGGAAAAGCAAAAGTAGAATCTGATTCTGTGATTCAAGCGGTTAAACAAGCGACCAGTGGACGGCCCTTTGAGGTCGTGTTCTACCCAAGAGCTAGCACGCCGGAGTTTTGTGTCAAGGCGGCACTGGTGAAGAACGCAATGCAGATCCGGTGGTCGCCGGGGATGAGATTTAAGATGCCGTTTGAGACAGAGGATTCTTCGCGAATCAGTTGGTTCATGGGAACCATATCGTCTATCCAAGTAGCTGACCCGATCCGCTGGCCCGATTCACCGTGGAGACTTTTGCAGGTACCATTCTTTCTTAAAATTCGACTTATTTGATTTGAAATATTCATGTTAATACGATCTTGTTTCAATAAATTGTGATTCAGGTGACATGGGACGAACCCGATCTGCTTCAAAACGTGAAACGGGTCAACCCATGGCTTGTGGAGTTAGTATCCACAATGCCCGCAATCCATATGTCGCCATTCTCACCACCCCGAAAGAAATGTAGACCAGCCCAACACCCTGATTACCCTATGGAGTCTCAAATCCCGATCCCGATCCCGGCATTGTGCGGGCCCCATCCGCATCTCTTCGGCGGGCCCACCACCGGGCCTTTCGGTTACCAACTCCCGGAGAATTTGAACCTTCATCATCATCCTGCTAGCATGCAGGGAGCCAGGCACACGCGTTACGGTTTATCTCTCTCAGATATCCAACTTAACACCAAACTCAACTCGGGCTTTTTCCCGAAACCCTCCCATGTGAACCCGTTTGTTAACAAACCCGCAGGATCCGAGCCTGTTTCATGTCTTTTAACCATCGGGAACTCAACCACGTCCTCCAAAGAACCCGAAACCCCTAAAACATCCCAGTTTTTACTCTTTGGCCAGCCCATTCTTACCGAGGAACAGATCTCCCGAAGCGGGTCCAGATCCGGGTCAGGGTCCGGGTCGGCCTGGGAAACGGAGCTGAACCTAGAGACGGGTCATTGTAAGGTTTTCATGGAATCGGAAGATGTAGGTCGAACCCTCGATCTCTCTTTGCTCGATTCCTATGAAGAACTATGCAGGAAACTGGCTAACATGTTCAAAATCGAAAGCTCTATAATGCTGAACCGTGTTCATTATTGGGATGTAAACGGAACCCTAAAACAGATTGGGGAAGAGCCATTTAGGTGAGATCCTGAATCATGATTCTCGTTTCTAGTTGTGAATTCGAATGTTGCTATGTTCTTACTAAAGTAATTCTTGATTCTAGTTGCGAATTCGGATGTTGCTATGTTTTTATTAAACTGATTCCTCGATTCTTGTTTTTGTTTACAGCGAGTTCATAAAGACAGCAAGAAGGTTGACGATTGTAACGGATTCGAGCAGTGAAAACAACGTTCGGGATGCGGATTCTTGAGTTAACGGTCTAAGCAGTGTACAGCAGCGATCTAGTGGTTTTCCTTAAGATATGTTTTGGTTAAATTTGTGGTTATCGGATTCACTAAGCTGAATGAAACTTGAGTATTTTTATTGGAATTATTAAGATAAGATTTTGTTATTTGTGTAAATAAAGTGAAATAAATGTATAAAAAGAAAATAGTTTAAAAAGTCGCTATTAGAAGAGCAAAGGTTGTTGAAGAAAAAAAGAATAGAAAAGAAAAAAAAAAAAAGTGGGTATTTCGTGCACGCTTGGGAAAAGCAGGAAAAAGCCAAAAAAGGGAATTTCATAGTAATAAATAAATGAGAGAAATTGACTACTAATCATGGATTAGGTTCTTGGTTAAGTCTTTCTAATACAAACTTTCAAAGACATATGTTTCTTTTAGGAAGATGATATTTTCACAGTAAATGTTTTATAAAGTTAGTGTTTGTTTTATGTAATGTTATGAATTATGATAGATTTGTTTCTAATAGTGTTAAATAGGTTTTGTAAAAATAGTTGTGTTGTTATTCTTTTGTTTGCTATCGTAAATCAGTACCGATCAACTACTAAAGAAATAAAATGTAATTGTAAAATTATAACATATTTTCAAGGAAAAAACTTTCATTGTACCATTGGAATATCATTTGTGTATATTATTTATTATCGTTTGTGTATTATTTGTGTATATATTGACATTGATATCCAACAACAAATTCATGTATATAAAATCTAACAAAACACTTGAGTTGTGTTCATGAGTTTAGAGAGGATAAAAGAAAAACAATAAGGAAATTTTAAGAAAGAAAAAAAAAGAACTAGAAATCATAATATTCTTAGGTTAAAGATAAAATAAATGAAGTGGTTACTTATAGTAATAACCTTCTTTTTTTAAAGTATAAAAGAACTTTATTTTCTTTTATACAAAACTTCTCACTTTTAAGTATAAAGTTAAGAATAGAAATTTAATCTAATTTTGTTTTCAAAATCATTTCTTTTTTTTCTTTATAAAAGCTAACATATTCTTTAGTTTACTTTATATTTGCTTCAAATCTTTTTTTTTCCTTCGTAATATAACTCAACGACACTATAATATAAATAGCGGATACAAGATAATAAAAACTCGTAATGACCATATAATTGGTCGGTGAAACCCCTAAAAATAGCAACTCTTTATAAGATAGCGGCCTAATCATCTTAGAAAAAATAAAAGTAAAAATAATATAATGATACGTCATCAGTTTTATGAAATAAAGTTATAGTGGATTTCATATAATAGTTATAAAATGAATATTAAAGAGGATCAAAAAGAAGAATTTTGATAAAAAATGATTGGAGGGGGTAAAATGGAAATAGGTAGAAAGTGAAAGGGGTGTAGAAGAAAAGGAAAGAAGCAGAGGTCACATGGTAGACCATATATTGTTCCAAACATTGAATGAATGTCCCATTGAAGTGCCGCAAGAGTTGGCCTTGTTTTAATTCCCTATCATATTGCCATTAACCCCTCCTTAATTAAATAATTAATATATATTAATCAATTATTACATAGTATCGGGATTACAACACAAATATTTAAATTTCTTTCCCTCAATTTCCGAAAATTACCAAACACAAAGTCAACAAAAAGCTGGAAATCAAACACAATTTCTATTATTTCAATATTTCCTTTAAATTGATTCATAGGAAAAGTTTAGTTCATAAAAATAAAAAATAAAAAAATAACATGTTATGTTTTATTATTATAAGTATTAAACTTTAAATGTTTTTATTATGTGTATTAAAATTTTAGTTTATTGCTATTGTATGTATTTTAGATATATAAAAACGAAATAATGGTATAAGTATAATACATACAATAGATTGTTTTATACACACAATAGCGATAAATTAAATGTTCGGTACATACAATAGAAAATTTTAAAATTCAATACACACAATAGCAAAATGTGATAAGTTAGATACATTTTAAGAACTAAACCTTATTATAAGAAACCACTTGTTTTATCAAATTGTAACGTAGTTTCAAAGGTGTTGTATATATTGTAAATAAAATAATTTTATAAGTGGAAACATAACTTTTTCATTTTGTATTTTGTTGTTGAATAAACTATACTTTAACAATAAAATCTTTTATTATTTCTTTATAACTCTCATTAATTTTTTATAAAAGAAAACAATATATCAGATATATAGTTTTGACATGACTATTACCCATCTAGCGACCCAAAATATTATATACTTCTAGTCAGATGTTGAATTCAAACTATTACAAAATACTTTAGATAATAGACAAAGAATTATAGTAGTATATAAATCAATTAATCTTAGTATATAGTTCAAGATTTAAATTCAAGAACCTTAATTATCAGTGTAATCGACTAACAATTTGAACGAGCTTATTGGACCATTCTCACCCTCATTCAAAATAATATATAAGTATAATAATAATATAAAAGTTTCACAATCAAAAAATCTTTATAATCACAATTTTTTTTAACTTATCTCTTTCTTTATTAGTAGCATAGCAACTAAGGAAATAAACTTATAATAAAGACTTCGAAATAAAACTTTAAAAAAGGTGGACAAATAATTTTCTCTAACAATGACACAAAATACAAACTAAATAAAAATAATCAAAATTTGAGACAAAATGAGCCAAGAAAATATAATTAAGTTTCTCAAGTGAAAATTCATAAATTTACCCAAGAAACAATGCTAATCATATCTTAGTATTTTTTATACATAAGTCGAAATATAACTTAACAAACTCATAAGGTTTCAAGTATTAATTATAACAAATTAACAATCTTTTCACATTGTAGCATAAATATATGTGACTTATAGGAATAAAAACAATTAACTAGTAACACAAATAAAAAGTACTAAAATTTCTTACCCAGCTGACTAACAAATCGATCGAAAGTTGCTCAAATGTTTATTAATGGGGAAATGAATACATTTGTGAAATCGATTCCTTCAAGAAAAACATATCATTTATAACATGTGATGTTGCTTCAATGATGTTCTACATTCTATAAATGAATTGAATCATTTTATTATGAAAACATCATTTACGAACTTGTGAAATCGATTCGTTGTGAAAATATGAACTTATATTAATATTTACTAACTTGTGAAATTGATTTTTTCAAATGAAAAAAAAACATGTTCTTTTATAATTTATGATGTTGTTTTGACGAACTTATACACTTCATAAGTAAAAAATCATGTATAGTATATATGTAAAAAGGAGTAAATATTATACTACATATATATATATATATATTATATATATATATATATATATATATATATATATATATATATATATATATATATATACTATAGTATCTATACTATATATATAGATAAATAAAGAGTGGGAGTCTATATAAATAGTCACACGTGAAGGTGAAACGAACGACAAGAACAATAATAGATTCACGTGTGGTTATCGTCAGCTTACGTCATCAAGTAGCACAGGAGTGTGTTGCGCCGTTTTGATGAACGGGCTGTTTTTTTTCTCCTTTGACCATCCTCATTTTCTCATCTCTCTGTTTTTTCATTCTTTTCTCAAAATTATATTAAATTTTTTTTAATCCCAAAGTTTGATTCTTTATTTGATTCTATTTTATAAATGTCCAGATTCTCGTTAACTGAGATATACAGATTGATATCAAACTAAAAACAACTTATTTGGTTTAATATGATTTATTTTCCTAAAAAACAAACTATAGCTTTTCCAAAGTGTTTTCAAAATGATATTTATCAATATCATTAGAGTGAAAATAGTGGAAGGTGATATTCAAGTGATGGGAGTTGACCACATAGTCATGAAAGAACCTCACACATGACACACCATCACGGTTAGTGTAGGGTATACTTGATGTATGTAGATATGTGGTAGTTGTAAGTATTAGTGAAATATGAAATTCCAACAGGTCAAATCCAACTACACTAAAACCCTAGTTACATATTTCACTAATAGTAAGTGTGGCCTTTCAATCTTTTTTTAAATCTTTTAATCAGTTAGATAAAACCTAAAATTTGTTACAATGAAAGTTATTATACAATGGTTAATTAAGTAATGGAATAAGTGATAAGAGTAAAAATTAATGATGGTGAGTAAATGATAAAAGTAATCACTTTCGTAAGTTTAAAAAGAGAAGTAATTAAATTAATGTAGAGAAAATCTAAAACAGGGAAAAATAATTTTAAAGAAAAAGAAGAAGAAGAAAGGAGGGGACAACTTAGTTCCATCTTTACTATACCTCGAAAAACGCCTACCACCGTTTTTTATCTCAGTTAACATACATTCATTGATGAATCTGTTAAACGAAGTTGCTCCTGCTAATATAAACCTCGATCCTTTCCTTTCGTTTGCATTCCTGACCTCGTTAAAGTCGCCAAATACAACCCAGTAAATGACCTCGTTAAAGTCGCCAAATATATTTTGGGTATCTATGTTGGGGTGATGGACATGCCGAAGCTCCAGCTCTAGTGTTCCCGTTTTTGACGGAAAAAAGAAAGAAAGGAGGGGACAAAAAGTAGGGGGGTAGAAGTAGTAAAATAAGGTAGTGACAAGACCATGAGTTGGATCACGTGAAGTTCCTCCAAACAACGTTTGATCTACGGAGACCTTCAACTAATATATTACTTAGATCAATATATGTACCATTTATTAATATTTATTTTCCATTCATTTACTCTTCATCAATCTGGTCAGGTTTTTAGAATCTTCATTAATTATATTCTTATTTTTATTTTTGAATCGTCACAAGTTCCGTATTTTAGTTTTAATTTTTTTAAATCGTTCCTACCTATCCTTAAAAGTTATTAAGCATCGAAGGCTAGCTAGCTGTTCAACTTAATTTAGTTATGTATTTATTTATTTATTTATATCAGTGACCATTTTTTCCCCTTCCGTATGGTATGCATGGGTAGGTGTAACCACTAAATTAATAAAATTCATCTTTACGTTTACATTCGATCATATATAATATTTAGCAGGTTCATTTTTTACTAATTTAATATGCGTATTAATTATATGATAACAATAACAATTATTATGATGATATATAATTTAATAAAAACTTATAGAGGTAGCGGGTTTTGCATTATAATTAGTGACGATAAAGATAATTAACTAAAGGAAAGAATCAAAACCATTTTCAACGATAATTCTTAGTTTGTTTTACAACAAATATATTTACATTAATAATATATATAGTTCAAACAAAGACCATCCTTTGTTTTCAGTACCCTCAAACAATGCATCCCACAATATATATATGCCATAGTTTCTACCAATGCTCTCTCTCTCTCTCTCTCTCTCTCTCTCTCTCTCTCTCTCTCTCTCTCTCTCACACACACACACACACACACACACATATATATATATATATATATATATATATATATATATATATATATATATATATATATATATATATATATATATATATAGGGAAGGGTTCAAATGAGAACTGTTTTTCGTACGAGAACTGCGAGAACCAATCTTAGCCGTTGATTTGATAAGTGGAATTCATGGATGTAAAGCGTGGGGGAATAAAGTGTGACAGAGTGCATGTGATGAATTCATGGGTGAGTGATGACATTAAAGGAGAGGGAATTGGACGGCTCAGATTGGTTCCCGCAGTCCTCGTATGAAAAACAATTCTCGTTTGAATCTTTGCATATATATATATATATATATATATATATATGTGTGTGTGTGTGTGTGTGTGTGTGTATGTGTGTGTTTAGGTCCTGTTGAGAGTCATTTTTATAGTGCGTGAGAACCATGAGAACTATAAATAATCAGATTATACGTATATTTAAATATAATATTTTATTTTTTAAGTTTTTTTTTACCGGTAAATGGGGACACTTGTCCCCACCTCTCCACTGTGGGTTCGAATTATTTGGTTGCGAGTTTTCAACCATCTCTCGTTATTTGGCTTTAACCAAAGTTCGAGCACCACACCTTCACTCTATTGAGGAAATCCTTAAGGAAAAACCCCCAACCCACTGTTATAAAGAAATATAATATTTTATGATTACGTGTTTTATTTAAATAATTTGTGAGTTTTTGGATAATTATAAGTATTTTTATGTTTTTTTAAATTTCACATATTCTTCTACCTAAATATTCTATAAAATGATGAAACGCTCTAATAAAAAAGGTAAACATTAATATAATGAATTTATATATAAACGTAATTTGTTAATACCATAAAATCACATAATTCTTCTACCTAAATATTCTTCGACCATCCATTTACACATTCCTAAAACGTAATTTGTTTATGATATTTAAAACAGAGACGGTTATAAGATATTAATTTTTTAAATGTTAATACCATAAAATCACATGAATCATGTACACAATATACCTTCTTCAACAAGTAAAAAAGCCCATAACATAGTAAACCATATTTTACTTTAATTTTACATGAATTTGATAATCTATATAGTGCTTTAATTGATGGTATATTTTCTTTTGATAAGTTGGAGGACTCATCATCTCCTTCAAATATCATGAGGTAGAAATTATGATCAACAGAGAAATTTCCACACCAATTTATTCAATGGTACCTATATCCTTTTGACAGTTTCTTTTTCTTTTAGGTACCAAGGGTCACCACATAAGATTATTTTTTACTTCCTTTTTAGGAACTTTTTAGTAGGAACAACGCATGAGTCTTCAATTTTGTTATTTGGAAATGTGATATATATGTTCTTGGGTAAAGGTTCCCATGTCTAAATGTCTATGTCTATATAGAGTTCAAGAAGGTGGTCATGTAGACCTTAAGTTTATGATAAATAAAATCTTTAAGCATGGGTAAAAAGTTAAGTGTTATGGTTTTTAAACTATTTTCATGTTAAGACATTTCAATATAAAGAAAATATAGTATTATCACTTGAATTTGTAATCTTTTTACTGCTATTTCATTTCAAACATTTAAATCTACGGGTTAATTACTCAAATATACAATCCTTTTCATACCAATCGATATTAAAATAGTTATTTTCTAAAGTGAGAGTAAAGTAATTGGAAAAAAAGGAGGGACAACGTAGCCTTGGGATTGATGTGGCTTGAAAGCTACGATTTGGAGGACGTGAGACCAAAGAATTTAAACATTGGACAAAAAATTGATAGTTATAAAAGTTAGTGGGCATTTTCGAAAGATCCAAAGTAGTGTCTCACTGCAAACACCAAAAGTGGGCACTCCTTTTCCTTACAATCAATTCAATTCCCGGTAATCGGTATGGTTTCTTTGTCCTTCCTCCTATACATTTTACCTTTTTCAATTTCCACCCCCAGAGTTTTTTGTTTTTTATCTAACAAATCCCCCTCTTTTTTCTTTTTTTGAATATATCTTGAATTACAAAAATAGTTTATATGGTCGTTACTAATTTTCACTTTCTGTTCTTTAACTTCAAAATTTACAAAAATAGTCACTGTAAATGTCATTTTTATTCGATTCTAGTGCTTTAGACTAACTGCCGTTATCTTCTGCCTTTAGAAGCCCTCAAGTTCCTTGCGCCACCATCGCTCTCCAGAATCTAAACGACCATCATCACCAAATGAAAACACCATCACTGCCATCTACCACCTGAAACCACCATGAGTCACACCTGATTTTATCCCAACAGATCTGAAACACCATTGGTTGCAAGATTTGGACTCACGATCACAAGATCCGAACTCACCATAGCACCGCCGACATCACCTCACCTCCATTCTCGATCTACAAGAACCTATAACACATATCTTCTAAATTTGTGGGTGAAATTGAGGTTTTTGCTATTCTTGTTTGATAGTTAGGGTTTTCGTAGTCTTGAGTTCTTCAATGGTCAATGTATTATAAATAGGTGATATTGAGTTTTAAAATCTGTAATGATTTTGATTCTGATTTTGGGTAAAAATGGGGTTTTTGTTCTTCATATCAGTTATACATTGGTATGTTCATATTTTTGTTGCTTCATCTTCATCTACATATCTACTAGTTCTATTTCATATATGCATCATGGAATTCGATTTTGTTCATTCTTTCATTACTGTTGTAAATTGCTAAAATCGAAGAATCGTAATAGTTTAATTTGCTTGATATTGTAAAAATCAGAATGATTTAAGTATCGAAACTTAATATATAATTAAGATTGTATGATTATGTTAATAACGATTAAAATTAAAGATACTTAAATGGAAAAGATGTTTGGTAGCAAGGATACATACTAAATTGACTAAAATACCCTGAGCAACGCACATGAGGACTTCTAACGACAGTTAGCCTAAATGACAAAAAATAAAACAAAATGATGATAACCATAGTGACTATTTTCATAATTTTTGAAGTTAAAGAACTAAAATTGAAATTGAATTACAAGAACGAGCACTATTTTTGTAATTAACTAAAAAAAAGTATGAATGGAATTTGGGTCATGAATTCAGCACATTTGAGATTACTTACATAGTTACATGGGGTACTATTATATGAACCTTTTTGGCCATATGACATCTTCTTAAGGAAAAAAAACAAGAAAAATGGCTTAATAACTTTGTTCCGTGTAAAGAGATTGTATCTAGCCATGGTAGATTACTATGGCTTTATATGCAACATTTTATAGGCGTCACGTTTAGTAGTCGTTAAATATTATTTTTGAATATATGGATTACAAAATGTATCTCCTAGGACTGATTTTAAATAGTTGTTGGTCAAAACTCAAAATATTAATTTCCATGAGTTAATTGAAATATTACTTTTAGTTCTCAGGAAAGTGACATTTGATGGTAAGTTTGATAAAATTACTGTAAGCTTACCAATCTTTTTCATTTCTCTCCAACTCAATAACATAAAATAAAATTTCTTTTCCTTTTTGTTCCATATTTTCCTATTTCTTTCAAACTTCTAATCTTCAGTTTGTGTTAAATTTGAAGCTTTTCATAATTTACATAAAGAATAAACACTCATTGATAACGGGCCAAATTGTGAGCCTGTTCGGGTATCGCTCAAATGGGCTCAATTGCCTATATAAAATACAATAATTACATACTACTACAGTACCACACCAAGACACCAACTACTAAGGCGGCCCAAAACACATTTTCGCTTTTAAGTTAAACTTTTCTTATTCCTTTTCTTTTTTAAATTTTCATCAAACTCTCTTTATCATAAGTTTGAAGTTACAGATTTTATAGATGAAAAATAATTAGTTAGAAATTTTTTAACAAGCAGTTTCTCTACTTACAAATAAATGTATAACTAAGTGTCTACATCTAACCTATTCTATATATACTTTGTTCAAATAAGATTGAGTAATGTTTTCGTGTTTTTTTATAATTTAAAAATAATAACCCTGATCTGTATTAAATGAATAATGTATGACGATTTTCTAATCGATCAGAAAGTAAACTTTTAAGTCACTCTGTTGAGATGATATACATGTGATATTAAAACTGACTCATGATTGGAAAAATGATAATTTCACTTAATGATTAACATGTGAGCATGTACCTTAAATTAATAACTATATTGTTATGTTTAAACGGCTATATCGTGTTAGTATCACAATAACAATAACTATATATAATCTTGTTTAAGTATGGTATAAGCGAGATGAGATACACATATCTACACCCCTATCGGAGAGTAAAGAGACCATTTTCTAAAAGCTGGACCGTGTTTTAATACAACAACCATACTCAATCCTCTTTAAGCAGGATATAGAAAAGGTATAATACAAACAATTGTACTCCTGTCAGAGAGTAGAGAGACCGTTTCTTAAAAACTGAATTTTTTTCAAACTCATTTATAACAATTGTATAAAGAGAGATATTTTATGCATAACAATTTTTTCCCACACACAACATCATGACCTCTTTTACCTCTGCAGGATCCACTAACTATATTATAAACCACATGTTCAAGAATATTGTTATACAAACATACACTTTTTATTATATATAGTGAAAAAATTGTTATATACAAATTATTTTCTCTAAATAAAAGTTTTGCATTTTTTAATGGTGTGTTTTATGGTAACCTCCTCATGATTAGTCAATAGCATGTTAAACTTTTGTCTCCCAATCATTATCTCTTCATGGCGAACTCATGTTTATTTCCTGACAGATTTACCTTTTTAAATATATAAGACATTAATATAACAAGATCTTTATTATACAGTTTTAGAAATTATAGCTACATGGAGAAGAACATCATGACTAGAACAAAAGATGAGTTAAATGTTGACCAAAGGCAATACCTTTGCATATCTAAATATGACAAGATTGTTAGCAAGGTAAATATTCACTAAATCTTGTTTCCTTTATGAAATTATTTTTAAAAAAAAACTAGCTTGGATTAGTTTCCTTTCAATGATTTTATAGTGAATTAGTTATGTATTGAGTTGGTTGCTGCAAAATTTTTGTGGGGTTTTGCTAGTTTGATGAATTGGTCAAGATGGTTGATACCGTCACTAAAGCACCCAAGCGTCGTCGAGCATCGTCATCTGTAAGTTAAGCTGTTTGTATTACGTCTATGAAATCTGGTTAAGAGTCTTTAGATGTTTGCAAGCTTTCAGTAGTCGATTCAGATTGTAATTTTACACAGTTTCTTGTATATGTAATGTAGAATGCAAGAAGCAAAATGGTGCGTGAAAATGGAGGAAGAAGTGTCAAAGTTCTTGGAGGAGCAGAAGATAAGAGTTGTACAATAAGTGGCATCAAAGGAAGCACAGCTTCTTCGACCGGCGATGACAATAATCAAACCGGAGGAGGAGCATTGGTGCAACTCATAACCAACCATCTCCATGACCTTAATAATTCTTCCCACCCAAAAGCTTGACTTTCTATCTCAAAAAAGAAAAGAAAAAGATATTTCTTTCATCATGTTTATGAGTTTATATTAGGTATTGAATCTATTTTATTGGTTATGTTTATCTTTGTTTTATAAAGTTATCTGAATTTGTAACTGTTATTACCTTATGTATCAATTGGCTTTGTAATCAGTTAATTTTTCACCAGATTTGCAAAGCTGTTATTATCTTATGTATCAATTGGCTTGAACCCTCGAAAGATCATGGCGAATGTAGCAAATAGCCATCTAATCTATACTATTATGTAAAACATTTAGACTATTGTCTTAATCTCTTAATTTTTAAGTCATTTAAAATTACTAATTTACCCCTTACTTAAAACCTATAAGGAAACCATTATATGAAGTTAATTATGTTCTTAAATACGATTTCTATAACTAAACCTTCCATAATATACAATGTTTAAATAAGTCAAGTTAATGTAAAATAATTTTCAACATATATGATATTAATTACAAAATAAAAATGATCTTTATATAAATAATAGTTTGAATATTCTATCAAATAACACATATTCTAATTTAAGTATTAAAAAATACATATAGCTAAAAATAATAAACCTTATAACATGTAACCTAAATTTATGAACATTTCTGGATTTTTTGAATGACTCGTGTAATTAAAACAAAGCGTTTAATTTACAGTATATTTAATATTCTTTTTGTTGCTTATTATTAATTTTAAAAAACCGTAAAAAAATCGAGTTATAAAGAAAAGAAAATAAAAGATATAAAAACGGGGAAGAAAGAAAATGGATATATTCTAAATGAAAGTAATTCGATTTATCATAATGCATGAATAAAATAGGTTTACGTTTTTAAAAACGGACATATTATCGAGTACATTATTTCTAACCGCCGCATTGCGCGGGTACTATGCTAGTATTACTAAAGGAGTTCTTATTTTTTAAATTAATTTTCTTTTCATTTCACACTATAAGGAGTTACGTTATCAACTTATTTTATTTGGTTTGACTCTCTCTCACATACATAGTAATGATAATATGTTTGTTGTAGTATTTTCTTCTGTACTTTTATTGTAGACGTTTACTAGGTTCATTTTTTGCCTTATAAAATGCTTTCACTTAATTCTTATGTTAAAGTTATGAGAAGACATTTCAATGAAGTACAAGTTTGATATCGACTACATTTGACAAATTGGCATTCAAAAGTGGTAAAAGAATGGTTTAGTAATTTCTGTTACTTGTTACTTTAAAGTGAGTAATCTTTTTCCTTAAAATAACAAAAGTTGCGTGCTTTTGGTATACCGGTGAATTGCCTCCGAAGATACAATAAAGCAACATATGTAGAATCACTTTCAACACTACACAAAGTGGTGAAAGAACGGATAAACTATTTGGTTTTTCAAGTGTTTCAAAGCACTAAAAAATATTTTTCTATAGCAACACAATTATCTAGTATATGATGTAAATACACAGGGATATAGTATAAGTAAAGTGAGTTTTATTCCACAAAAATGCATAAATGGGCGCTATATTTATAGGCAAATCGTGACCCTGCGGATTCATAACTGCCACCATTTAGTGACTTCACACGTCGAGCATGAACCATTGCAATTGCAGTTGTGTAATTGCCACCCTTTAGTGACTGCTCGATCTATCGCAAAACCATTGTGACCGTAGTTTTCTAACCGACCGTTTAGCGACACTACCTTATCCCCTTTTCTCTCATTTCTTAAAGACTCGACATAAATAATGACTCTTCATTTCGAAAATTCCCAATGCAAATACTCGTTGACTAATACTTGGAATTTGATGGTGAAGATCTTAGCGGGATCTCCACTTCAACAAACACCTCTTTCTTCAGTTCAAAATTTGTGCGATTAGCGAATGATTAGTTAAACAATCAGATCGATCCTAAGAAAAAAAAGAGAAAGTGTATGCTGATCAAGTAGTGTCAGTGAGATACACTTGTAATGCTCTTACTTAAATGATCAATATAACCATATTAATAAGTAATTGGTGATGTTACAAACAGTTCTTATACTACTCGTACGAAAAACAGTTTCAATTAAACGTTATCTTGTATATATAATAACCATAATTAACAAATATCTTTCACAACTATTAATATGAGACCTCTTTACAAACTTTAAAAATCCTCACGTGAAGTCGAGCACATGTTCTAGCTTTGTTGAAGTTTCATGCAAGTTGGTTTAGTCCGGCAATACACGTACTCTGCTTTAGTAGTTGAACATTGTGCAAACATGCCAAATCCCATTTCGACTAAACACGGACTCAAAGGAAGTTAACAAGATAGATATAAACACCAAGAACAAATTCAAATAGAAGAATCATTAAACATATGTGGTATTTGTATTCTTTAAAATCGACGCATAGATGGGATTTCAAATAGATTCCTTGCTTGAAAACCATACCTGTGATATATCTGTATGTGTTTAGGTTTGTGATATTTGTATGTTTAGAGGGTTCTTTATATCTGGTTTAGGGCTCTTATTCCTCATGATTTCTAGCTCATGTGATTAGGGTTCTTGTTTGAAATATGCAGGTTCTTGAAAGAACACCAAAAATATGATGATGAATCTAGAACAAGCAATAAGAACATATGTTAATTGAAAAAATCATTTCATAGGAAAAAACTAGTAACCTGATAGCTAGGTTATAATTGCATGCAATGAATCTAAGTTATAACTACAATGTATTTTTAGGTATATAATGAAGTTGATTACATACAACAACACTATAAATATAATGTATTGTATTTTTATGCACCTTACACAAATCATAAAAGACCGAACCCAAACGGTTGAAACCGCCTTTATGTGGTATTGTAATGTTCGGGTCTTGGGTCTATTGTTTAAAGAAAAGTCGTTCTTACCAGGGGCGTCTAGTGAAATTCTTGGGCCCTGTGCGAAGAGAAATTATGGGCCCTCTTTTATAAACACACACGAGGGCCGAACTATGCTAGGTTCGGTGGTGACACGGGCCACCGTTCATTAATTTTGCAAACGAAGTAGAAAATTTTGACTTGTCCAAGCTAGTATCACCAGTGATTTGATTAACAAAGCTTCACATAGATTGTTTTAGATTTAAGCCCTAAAATACCGGAACAACATCTGAAACCTCGTTAACGCAACTGGATTAATTGCAAACCCGAAAAAAAAAATACTCAAAGAATACCCTCAATCTAAATAAATTGTATTTTTGTCATTGCATAATGCTACCAGGCAACAAATATCTCGAGTATAAGTAGTTTATTTTAAATAGTTACTTTAATCATGAAGTTCTCCTAGCATTATAAGAAGCAAAATTATGAATCAACTTTTCGTAATCAATACCCTCTAGGATGTGATTCCCAATAACTATCATTATCAATTGTTGTGATATCTTGGACTGTAAGTAAGATTACAACATTTTAATTTTGAGAAACTTGTTTATACATATGTAAACATTATTGTAACAGTCAACAAGACTCTATATGCAATAACTGCATAAGGAAGACAATTGTCTTGT
Source organism: Pulicaria dysenterica (assembly GCA_947179395.2). Taxonomy (NCBI): domain Eukaryota; kingdom Viridiplantae; phylum Streptophyta; class Magnoliopsida; order Asterales; family Asteraceae; genus Pulicaria; species Pulicaria dysenterica. Next base: position 108,298,722 of record OX359289.1, read on the forward strand.
TACAAAAATTTTAAAGCAATGTTAGTTTGATAGTTTAAACGCGTAAAAACGTGTCAAACAACTTTAACTACATATAAAATTCATTTGCAGCATGATCATTCACATGCTATTTCAATTGGCTACAATTATGACTTAAGATCTTTGTCATTAAATCCCTAAATCTACTTTTGGGCTTACGTAAGAATTATTTTAAATTCGAGCTTCTTACTATATCTATCTTTTTAAGTTGACTTTGAAGAATTATATAGTTATATATATATATATATATATCATATAGTATAAAATTTTGGGCCCCCTCTGAAACGTGGGCCCTGTGCGGCTGCACCTTCTGCACTCCCTTAAAGACACACTTGGTTCTTACTCTCCCCCAATTTATTCTTAACCCAAACTTTTTTTTACTTAAAGAAACAACATTAATTTCTAGCTGAAACAAACGGGCCCAATTAAAGCGGCCCAATGGGTTGTTTAAAAATTTTAAGCTGAAGCCCAACTCAACCCTACAATAATCTGCCATCCCTGGCGATATAAAATTACGCTTCCAACCCTTTTCCTCCATAATCTCAAATCTTCGCCGCCGCACCTCACCACCGGAAAAATGCCGCCAAAGTTCGACCCCTCTCAAGTTGTTGATGTCTACGTCCGCGTCACCGGTGGTGAAGTCGGTGCAGCGTCGTCACTCGCCCCCAAAATCGGACCACTCGGTCTCTCTCCAAAGAAGATCGGAGAAGATATCGCCAAAGAAACAGCTAAGGATTGGAAGGGTTTGCGTGTTACCGTCAAGCTCACCGTCCAAAACCGTCAGGCCAAAGTCTCCGTCGTTCCCTCCGCCGCTGCTCTAGTCATCAAAGCCTTGAAGGAGCCTGAACGCGACCGTAAGAAGGTGAAGAACATCAAACACTCCGGCAACATATCGCTGGACGATGTGATTGAGATTGCGAAAGTGATGAGGCCGAGATCAATGGCGAAGGAGTTATCAGGAACGGTGAAAGAGATCCTGGGAACTTGCGTTTCTGTTGGTTGTACTGTTGATGGTAAGGATCCGAAGGATTTGCAGCAGGAAATCGAGGATGGTGATGTTGAAATCCCTCTCGATTGATCATTTGAGGGTGTTGATTTTGCTGCTGGTATTCCTCTTATATCACAATGTGTTATGAATTTAGGAAATTTTGAAGTAATTTGTGTTTACTACTTGATAATCATAATTGGGTTGTGTATCAATTGAATTTGCTTATTTGATCTCATTTCCTGCTTCACTAAACCCTAAACCCTAAACAAGTCGAGCCGAGCTTGTTTAGGACTTTTTAAGCCGAGCTCAGCTCGTTTCGAGCTTATGATGTTGCGCTCGGCTTGTTTAGAGCTTATGATGTTGAGCTCAAACTCGGCTCGTTTAATATGTATGAAGCTCGGCTCGTCTAGGCTCGTTTAAACTATGTTCGTTTAGGCTCGCAAGCCCACTCTTTGGTGCTTGAGCTCGGCTCGTTTATTAAACGAGCTTTAATCTAGGCTCGAGCTCGTTAAGGCTCGGCTCGTTTCGTTTCGAGCTTTTAACGATCCGAGCTCAAATAGCTCGCGAGTAGCTCGGCTCGTTTACATTCTTAGCTATCGCAAAAACCTTATTTTGCTTGAGTACATGTCAGTAATTTGCTTATTCGATCTCATTCGCTATTCTAGTGACCATTAAATGGTTCGGTTTAGAAATGTAAACGGGAAATCCTGTTTGAATATAAACATGAACAAACATAATTTCGTGACAATCCAAATGTTTACCGTGCTCTGATATGTATAATTTAATCGATTTCGTGATGGTTTATCTAGCGATGTTTAAATTCGAATATTTATTAATGTCAAGGAAGTAGGAGTCAAGTGTAGCTCGATTATACAACGCCAATCTGGTTAACCACAAATGTAGATAATTATATTTCTATTGATAAGTAAGTGTTTTTCAAAAGACGGTGTAGTCGAATGTTATAAGCATTAATACAGACTTTAGAATTCTTCCTGAGTTGCCTGGTGTCTGGTGACTTGTTTCACCTTTTTGTGCTAGGCAATAAATAGTTATATCTATATAATTGTGTATGCCTGTAACAAGGAACAAAGTATGAAGATTAAGTAGAAGAATATAATATCTCGAGTGTATTTTCGTTAAATACATAATATAATTATATATTATCTTGAATTTGATTTATGTCATGCCAAAAAAGGAATTAAAACTCTTTTAACTCGAATTTTTTAGTAAGCCATTTAAATGTATATAATCAATTTCACAGCTAACATTATAAACCACGTCTACAATAAATCATTTTTTTTATTAAAGTCATTATTTGATGTTTTGGCAAATTTTTGAAAGCAAAATAACTTCTCTCGAGGATTTTAACTGTTTAAGAACACATTAAACACATGTCAAAATGCATTTTTCTTGTTCTTATTTTGAACGAGTCTCTTAAGATCCAATAATTTCTCCATTAATTCATCTCTTCCATCAACAACAAAAAAGAACTTGATTATCTTTTTCCCTTTCTTAAATACTTTGACCGTTAATGGAACTAATTTCCATAAGTCAACAACTCAACAGTAGCATTTGGTCTTTTTCTACGTTGAATCCACTCCAAATTCACAAATTTCATGCTTTCTGATTTCAAAAACCGTCAAACTACCTCAAATATCAATGGACACAGATACTGATATAGAAGAGGGTGTCGATGATCCACGAAATGCTGCCACCGCGGGACACAAAGACTATCAACAACCGCTTGCCACGCCATTATTCGAGATCAGGGAGCTCACCAAATGGTCGTTTTATCGAGCCATCGTTGCCGAATTTGTTGCCACCTTTTTGTTTCTTTACATTACAATTATAACTGTCATCGGCTACAAGTCTAGGAATGACCCTGCGTCTGATCCTTGTGGTGGTGTAGGCGTCCTCGGCATTGCATGGGCTTTTGGCGGAATGATCTTTGTCCTTGTGTACAATACTTCCGGGATCTCCGGTTAATAATAATAGTTTATTATCAATATTATTATTTCAAGAGAAATGATGTATGCTGCTAACAGCACTTAAGTTAGGTGCTGCTAGCAGCATGCCTCGTATGCTCATATTATAAACTATATTCTTTTAAATCATCTTATATTAACTGATGGATTTTAGGCGGACACCTCAACCCAGCCGTGACATTTGCCATGTTATTGGCTAGGAAGGTTACTGTGCCACGGGCGTTGATGTACATTCTGGCTCAGTGTTCAGGTGCGACTTGTGGGTGTGGTATGGCTAAGGCTTTACAAAAGACTTATTATATGGTCCACGGCGGGGGTGCTAACCAACTATCACCAGGCTATGGTCGAATAACCGGGCTAGGGGTTGAGATTATTGGCACTTTTATCCTCGTGTATACTGTACTCTCAACCACGGATCCAAAGAGAAACGCTCGAGATTCCCATGTTCCCGTGAGTATAATCTCTTAATTATCGTTAGTGTGTTAATGATACAACGCGATTAATTAAGTTGTGTAGGTTTACTGAAGGTATTAGCACCACTACCGATTGGATTTGCGGTTTTCATGGTTCACTTAGCCACAATCCCGATAACCGGAACGGGAATCAACCCTGCTCGTAGTTTTGGGGCGGCAGTAATCTATAACAACAAGAAAACATGGGATGATCATGTACGTACACAAATTTTAGATGATCAACTTTAGGGACGACATTTATTTTCTTATTATTTAATAGGAAAAATGACGTATGTTGCTAGCGGTATCTAACATTTATTTTCTTATCAAAAGCATATAATAATTGTTTTTGTTTCAGTGGATATTTTGGACCGGACCGTTCATTGGGGCATTAGGAGCGGAATATTACTACGAACACATTTTACGAGCGCATTTGACGTTGTACATACACCACCACCATGTTACTAGGCGTTGAGGAGTATGATTTTTTTAAGGAGGATGTTTTGAGGTTTTATATATTTTTTTTAAACAAAGTGATATGTATATTCATGTTAAGTTTTCTATTTGATCGGATACAAGGTTGTGTATTACTTAATTTTAATAAAAACACAGTTTTGAAAAGGAATACTTGATTTTGATTGTGTCCTGACAGATGGTGATTTTCAGTTACCGATTGTTCGTAGCCTTAAATCGTACGGGTGTGTTATGTGAAACTAACTGGAAGCTGGGGATAGAGTTGGGGCTGATTAAGTGGTAATTTCAAGTCTATTCTGTCATCCAAATAAGATATTCTGAATCTTTGCGTTCTATGTTATGAAAAACTCTATATTTTATATGAAATAATGATAATACTAAACATATAATAAGTAACTTTTAAGTTTTACAAATACATAGATGAATTTATACTAAAGTTCTAGAGCACTATTTATAGCATATATCAAGTAACAGATAGGTGGATCATGATTAAAGTTACACAGTAATATGTGGTCAAATTTGTCAAGTAATTGTTAGTTTTTGAAACATGCTATTCTCATTCCATGTATGTCAAAAGATAATTCCTATATATGGAAATTATTCACCTACCTAGAAGATATTATGGGAGAAGTTACATAATAAAGTTTGTTACGATATATATGGCTACTAGTCCCCACACACGAAACCAGAGGTCGGATGTTGAAACAGTCTAACAGGAAATCATTGCACACACTCTGTGGTAGTCCCTTGGTGAAAACATATATTGATAGTAGGAAGAAACGTGTCACACACGAACAGTGGCGGATCCAGAATTTTTCTTTACGGGGGCAACTTTAATTAAATATTGGCAAGACGACTAGTATAAAAACTAAAATTATATTCAAGTTAAACGGGTCGGATAAAACTTGTTCGATAATCGGATAATTTAGCTTTAGTTTTGAAACTTTTAAAGAGCTATTTATAAATCACAACATAACTAACACAATTTACAACAAATAAATTGTGAAGTTCCGATGGCTTGATGTCAAATGACTAGATTATAATTGTAAAGTTAGATATACTGAAGACTTGAATTAAAAGTATCATTATTGTATTAAGGGGCCTAAATGTCAAATTGATAAATAAAGAGGGGCATAGATGCTTAATTAATAGGGTCCTATTAAGATTATTAGGTAATATTAACAGAAAATTTTGCAACCTCCGGGGGGCAACTCCCCCCATCGTGTGTACGTCTGCACACGAATATCATCACATGCTCTATTTTTCTCGAACAAGAGGACTATCTATTTTTATGTTTTTTGTACGGAAGGCGAACCGGGTTTAGCGAGAGGTAAGTGACACTTGCATTGTCACGGTAGATGATGGTGGCTTTAAGATGTAGATTATGGCGCTCAAGTTGAAGATTATGCATTCAACAAGCTTCAAATACAAATTTAACCAAATCGTGGTATCTGACTTGTGTACTAGACCTGGAGAGTGTTGGTTGTCGTTTAGATGACTAAGAAGTGAGTTTATTATTATCTAGGAAAACATCATAGCCAAATTGGCACTTAGGTTAGCATCAGTGTCTATTTGGGTATGTGACGAGAACATACCAATACGTTCAATGATATTGTGTTTAATTTAGAAAGAGACTAGCAAAATGATAAGTGACAACATAAAAAATTAAATAAGTGACATGATTACCATATAAAAATGTAAATAAGTGACATCATTAAGATTGTGATAAATAGAAAGAGAGTGGTCAGATTTGTTATGCACGAAACCGATGGTAGAAACAAAATCTATGAAACATTAATACGAAATTACGAATTACAAGAAGTTTGTTTGAGATCATATAAGAATTTTGTAACACAAAGACATAGGACTAGATGCGAGGGATTCCGAAAACCCATGTGTTGATGCATATAGATGGTATCAAAATTACTGAAACCGAATTTCTTGAATTATTGGTATTAAAAAATAGGTACGAGATCATATCGGTTTGGAAAATTTCAATTTTATGCACTCACTTTACCAAATCTGAACTAAACCAGTACCGAAAATTACCTAAGCCAAAACTTTTAAATTCTTGATGCCAAATCGAAATACAAGAATCCATACCGGAATTTGATTTAAATAATCTGGTCAATATACTCAACCCTACTAAAACACACGTCTTATTATCAATAAGGGCATCAAACAGAGGCTTTGACATAGATAAAGATAAAGTAGCAAAAGTAGCTAGGAAGAGAAGTGGCGATCGATCGAATGGCGATGAATAATATATGGCTGACTTAATATCATCGATCATAGAGGAATTTGTAGGTGTTGTTGGACTTGTCATGTCGGCAAAGGGAAATTGAGACTCATCGATAATTACATGGCATGAAATGATATTTTCTTGACTGATAGATCATAATATTTGTAGTCTTGGTGATTAGTGGCATAATGTAAAGATTTCAGGATGTTGTTGACGATACCTTAATGGTCAACTATATTGCTTCTAGAATTAATGTAATTCTGAGATACATCACAACGTGATCATACAGATACATAACATAACATGACCTACTATGATCGATATATTAGTTGTGAGGCTGTAATTATCCTTCCTCGAATTTAATCCAACATCTATTTTATTATTAGTATTAAATTAAATAACTATAAAAACTCAGTTTGTGAAATACAATAGATCATACTAGAATTTTATAATTTGTATTCAAGTCACAAAATTTAAACCTAAGATCCTTTTAAAATACCATATTCATAAAAATAATATTACATTTATTTATTTATTTGAATTATATAATAGATATACAACAAAGGAGTAGATGTTGTTGTTGGCAATATAATGGGGGCCAGGAGACATCTCACTGCAACCTCCAAATTAATATACAAAATCTTATTTTCGTATTTATTTTTAATCAAATAATTATTTTATATTCTTAATCCAGACATACCACATGCATATTTCCGTGCCTAGCTAATTAATTTATATATTATTTAATTCTAAATATATGCTACTTTCAGTTAGATTCCAATTACCTACCCTATTCTTTCATATAAACCACCTCCTACAATACATCAACGACCCAGTTTCAGGGTGGAGGGAAGGGATTACCCATTTTTTCTACTCATCAATCATATTTTTTATATGATTAATACGCGAATGGAACTAACGGCCGCCGGCGGAGTGTTTTTTGGCAACGAAGGAGTCGGAGGTGGTGTTCCCGGCGGCGTTAGTCCCATATATATGACGAAAATAGAGTATTCCATCTAGCCTTTATACAATGTATGTGGCATTTTTATACTAATTTAAACAAATTTCGTAGTTACGATCACTCTTTTCTTACATATATTATAATTTGAAGAATTTACATTATAGTAAGGACATATGACGAATTAAAGACGGTTTTAGATTCCTTTATGGTATTTTCTATCGTTCTTTAATTAACCTCGCATTCATAATATATAATTAAGTTAACTTGAAAAATGTAAGAATAACGTGTCATGACTAGGTCTGCTTATGTGGAACACTAACAACTTATATCTTAATTTCAAGTGTGCCTATATACGTACATCATCAAAACAAATTTAAAAAAGGAAGAAAAAGAAAAGAAACACCTGGCGAATTAAATTGATCGATGTAATACACCTCTACAAGAGTTGGCTTTGTAGTATTGTGGACTGTTTTTGTATATAGCAACTTGCTAGTTAATTAGATCAGTAAATGAATGAAACTTTTCCTACTCTTAAAAAAAACATAAAGGTTATGTATATTAAAATGAAGTGGTTCTATCTAGAAACTTAACTTGTATATATGCATGCATGCATGATGACATGATATGATGCACCGAACCCTTTTCTTGTTTGTTGCATACAATCCATTGATTGCAAAACAAGTATATATATTATTATTATTGCCTTCAATTTTTTAATATATATTGCAAATTGGCCGGTCAAAATACCACATGTTTGTGCCCACATTCCACCAATCACTTGCCTGGATTTTACACAATTTAATTCACCACTAGTATCAATTTATACATATATAAATACACACACATTCATACGTACGTACTTACGTGTGTATTTATATATATATGCAAAAGTTTAAACGATAACTGTTTTTAATATGAGAACTACGAGAACCAATATGAGCCGTCTAATTCCCCGTTCTTTAATATCATCATACCCATGGATTCATCACATGCACCATGTCACACTTGATCCCCCACGCTCTACATCAATGAATTCAACTTATCAAATCAACAGCTAAGATTGGTTCTCGCATTTCTCGTACGTAAAACAGTTCTCGTTTGAACACTCCTATATATATATATATATATATAGGGGAGGGTTCATACGAGAACCGTTGTTAGTGCGAGAACCGCGAGAACCAGTCTCAGCCGTTCCTTGGATATGGGAAGTATCATGGATGGAGAGCGTGGAGGAATAGAGTGTGGCAGGGTGCATGTGAGGAATTCATGGGTGGGCAATGACATTAAAAGAGGGGGAATTTGACGGCTTAGATTGGTTCTCGCGGTTCTCGCGCTAACAACGATTCTTGCATGAACTTTTGTCTATATATATATATATATATAGAATCAAAGGAGAGCATTTGTTTCAACAAAAACGTACCCGAGCATTTCAAAAACTAATCTGACAACTATAAAAACGATGCATTATATATCTATTTATTTGGTTTTTGTATCTATATGTTAATAAAGCTCAAAAGCTTTTGTTTATGTTCTCCTGAATTAAAGTTGTGGCTTTATATGTGTGTCTATACTTGTGTGTGTCAGTGTATGCATACGTACGCACGTCAATATGCATAAGTTTTATTTTGGATTTATATATGAATAAAGTTTAAGAAAAAAATGTTGTTAACTACGGCTGTGCTTAGCAGGAATTTTTTTATTTTATTTTTCGTTTTCTGTGAAAAATAGAGTTTTCAAATTTAAAAAAAGTAGAAACATATTTATAAGAAAAGGGTTGACTTTTTTTTCAAGAAAAAATTAAAAATTTAAGTGATTGGGGTGTTTTATTAAAAAGTTTGGAAAAATCGAAAAGTTTGTAAAGGCAGAGAAATTTGGAAAATTTTAAAAAGCAAGAGAGTTTCCATTTTTATCAGATTCTTATATGGTTAATAATGAAAAAAACCCTAAACTTTGATATACTTTTTGGTTTAAATCTCAAAGTTTATTTTTGAATGGTTTAAACCTCAAAATTACAATTTGTTTTGGTTTAAACCTTAAAGTTTGCATTTTATTTTGATTTAAACCTTAAAGTTTTTTTCAAATGGTTTAAACCCTATAATTTATCTAAAAATGATTTAAACTTCCAAATTTACACTTTATTTTGGTTTAAAGCTTTAAATTTACACTAAATTAAATTTCTTAAGTTTTGTTTGCTTTTTAATTTTACCCTCTTACTTGAGTTAAATACAAACTCGGCCATTGAACTTTGATATAAACTCGTCAACTTCATAGTCTCCTCATTTCTAAATTTTTATTTAAATCAAGTAAAGAGGGTAAAGTTAAAAAGCAAACAAAACTTAAGAGATTAAAATATTTTTTAAACAAAATTTTTAGTGTAAATTTATATCTTTAAACCAAAATAAAGTGTAAATTTGGAGGTTTAAATCATTTTTGAATAAATTATGGGGTTTAAACCATTTGAAAAAAACTTTAAGGTTTATATCAAAATAAAATACAAACTTTAAGGTTTAAATCAAAACAAATTGTAACTTTGAGGTTTAAACCATTTAAAAATAAACTTTGAGGTTTAAACCAAAAAGTATATCAAATTGTAGGGTTTTTTTCCATTATTAACACATTCTTATATTTTCAAAACACATTATATATAACTTCTTTTTTTGGTCTTTTCAGAACAGTTGTTTACTTGAACAAAAGAAAATATCTAAAACTGTTTAAAAGAATAAAAGACAAAATATAAAAAATGTAGGGTGGATTTGGGTATATTTGACCAATTGAGAGGGTCAGACCATCCTGATAGAGTGGGCCGTTATGCAAGAGACAGGCTGACCAAGAAAGCACGTGGTCCATAATAAAGTCATAACCCATCATATATCTTATACAATTTTGCTAGAGACCAAATGTAATGATATATACATACGACTATTTTCTAAGTCTTGTGATAATTAATATTTAATTATCTATTACCATATATTGTTTAACCAATTATTAGAGCACACAAATATGTGCTGGTTAAAAAAATATAAATATTCACTAATAGTAAAAAGTTATTAAATAATTATAAAACGTAAAAAAATATAATAAAAAAATGACAGATGATGTCAACATCCAACCAATAGTGGAAACGTCGATACGAGAGGATGGTAACGTGACAGAAACGTGGTATCATGATAAGAAGAGATGTAATTGTATTTTTCGTACAATTCATCAATCATTATTGTTGTAATTAGGGACAATACGGTCAAATTTTAATTTGATATAATTAAAATAATTTAAAATGATTAATATTAAATATTTTAAAATAATAAAACTAATAATTTTGCTAAATATAATATTTTCAAACATTATATAAGTTATAATTAAAAAGAACTAGATATTATTATAATTGTTACTAACTTGGTGTTAATTCTAACTTGGTGTTACTAGCTTACTAACAACAAACTTTGCCGTTCAAAAAAAATTTATTATTATAATTGTTAAATTTGATCATTTAGGTGTATACGATATTTTAATATGTTAAGAAGGATATATTTGATCATTATAAATTAGGTTAGATATGTGGGTTATTTTCAGTTTTAGTAAGATATATACTAAATTAACCCTTTATTAGTATATATGGTGTTAGAACTTGGAAACCTCCACCGTATTTAAACATAGAAGGATACATTATAATGTTTGAAGATTAATATCTTCAAACATTATATTGTTTTTCTTGTATTTATTAGTTTAACGTTTGATGTTGATTATAACATAGAAGATAAAAAGTTTATAGAAAAACCTCCTTAACGCCTCTTAACTCTCATAGTCTCATGGGCTAAGATGTTTTACGAGGTTGAGATTATTGTGTTTTTTTTTTTTTCAATTAAGAACTAAAAATTTCTCTCACGGTTTGTTTCTAGTCCGTCCTACATGTCCTTTGTTCTTCTCGACCGATTGTTCGTAAAATTTGTTTATATGCCACCACTTCACTACCATCCTCACCATAAGGTGATGAGGTGATCGTTTGTCACCTATCATTGTTCTTTATGGCTATGATCAAGATCGACATATATTTCATGCAACACAAGTTTACTTTTATTAGGTTGAAGCTTTCTAAAATTTATCTCAAAACTTGTTACAAAATCAAATTTTGATGGCCATTCTGTTTGTAATTAGCTACATTGGTTTTTTTCAAATCAAGTGTTAAACAATTGATTATGTATATATGTTTAAACATTGTATTCAAATTCCTACAATTAATAAAAACAAAATGTCAAATATTCAGAAATATTCAGAAATTAGATATTATCTCTTACTATTATATACATGATATTGATATTTAAATACAAAACCTTTTAAAAACATACATCTTATATTCGATGCAGTAAAAAAATTTCATTGGATGTTCAATATTGTGATTTACGTTGGATTCTTTGATATTTCTAGAACACATATAATCCGAAAGAATATTCAGATAAGTAATACAAAAAGTGGTTATGTCACTATTCATGTCTTCTTAGAGAAAACATAATTTTAAAAAAACTATTTAAAACAAGTCTTTTGACAACGTAAAATCTATATTTTATTTAAATAGCATAACACACGTACACTTTAAAAACCATTTTTAGACTACATCCGTAACACCCCAAGAATCTGTGAATATTTAGATTTTAAAGAGATCTATTTTTTTTAAAGCTTTTAAAGAGATCTATTACTACATTATTTATAGAAATGCATGAGTTTATGAAAATTAGTAAGGAATATATATATATATATATATATATATATATATATATATATATATATATATATATAGTGTTAGGATCAAGGGAGAACGCTCTTAAATAGAGAACAGAGATAACACTTTTGAAACTTTGATTTCATTGATCAGATTATTCAAAAATTGTCACAATTTATTTAGAGATTTCATTCCATTAATCATCGGATTTAAAACATGTCACGTCTTTTTGATAATATGTTTGAATATAATCATGATGCATCGATGCATACAAAAGTGTTATTTGATGCATCAATGCATCCAAAATTTTAAATTGTTAATAATTAAGAAATAATTTTGATTTTAAGATTTAGAATGTAAAGTTGACTTTTGGGTAGCTATGGGTGAACATGAACGTAAAGAAGAAATAATAAATTACAAGTTTATACGTGTTCTCTCTGTTCTCTATTTAAAAGGGTTCTCCCTTGAACCTCACTCTATATATATATATATATATATATATATATATATATATATATATATATGTGTGTGTGTGTGTGTGTGTGTGTGTGTGTGTGTGTGAGAGAGAGAGAGAGAGAGAGAGTGTGTGTGTGTGTGTGTGTGCGCGAGCGCTTGTAGTACATGATTTATATAAAAATAAGTGTAGGGATTGACTTTTTCATTACTAAAAATTGATATGTAAGTAAAAATATTAAAATTAAGAATAAAAAAGTGAGATTAGAGGGATCAATTTTGCCAAGTTGTTATATAAGTTTAACAGCTTGACAAAAACTGGTCCCTCTAGTCTCATTTTAGTGTGCGTGTGTGATGTGTGAAAGCTAGAACATATGAGAACCGTTAGAAAATTAGTGTTCTTCATAAATTTAGCTGCAATCAAGAAGGAATTAAAGTGTTTGAATAATACAAGTATTAAAGGTATGGATTCTAACCCATTTAGGGTGTGTTGTATTTGTTTTTGGGTATTAATGTATAGAAATTATAAATTAGAGAGCTTGAATCATCTTAGCGATAATTTGGTTGAGTTTTGTTTCTGAAATATAAATTATAGAGGTTAATTAACTTGATTTTAGTTTTACGTGTTGTTAATTAGAGCAAATGGGTCAAAAATAAGTTTTTATGATGATATGATTAAAGGGTGGTCAAAGTTCTTGTTTTGTTTTGGTTATGTATCTAGATGTTCTTTGTTGTTGAAAAGTGTTGGGATACTCTTGTTTGTGTCAATTTTGGGCTTGTTGTTTTATATCGAATTTGTAATAGTTCTGGACGGACACTACTACCGGAAATTAGCTTACATGGGCTATGTATAGGAGTGCCAGCCGTGAGTAGCAGCATGTAGAGGTATACTGGCCGTTTACAGTGCTTTTTATTACACAAACTATGTAAGGCTTATGTAGACCGTGTACGTATGAGCTACACGAGTCATGTTGGGTTAGGTCACAACACTGCCTTTGCTTGGCCAGTGTGGTCATGTAGAGTTGGTCGTAGTCGTACATGGGCCAGTATGGTCATGAGTATTTGCCTCAGTACCGAGTACATAGATGGGGTTCCAATATTCGTTATTAGACTATTTGAGACTAATTATTACGTGATATCTATGCTTATGTGTCATTGTATATGATTGTTAGGTATGTTCGCTAAGCAATTTGCTTATCAGAGTTTTTACCATTTATTTTAGGTGGTAATAAGAAAAATAAAGATAAGGCCTCGGCTCTTTAATAGAGAAAGATGACTCCAAACTTTTGGAAAACGTTTTATGAAAAGTTTATATAAACACTTTTTGACTATTTTGTAACTAAACTATGTCAGGATCGGATATATATTATATCAAATAACAAGAACTAACTTTTAAATAATAAATCAGAGTAATATAAAAGTTAATCTTTAACTATGATCACAATCAATTAAGAAGTTGCGGAATCACACTTAATTGATTAAAGAAGGTTTTAAACAAAGATTAATTCAATCAAACAGTAGTTTTATTAACCAACCAGAATGATTACAAAAGCAAACTTCACCCCCAATCTAACTTATTCTGTTAGACGAAGAACACAGACTGTTCTTAGGTTTCAACAAGAAACTTAGAGGCTAAACACTTTCAGAAAAAATAAATAACAATAAGAACAAATGCTTTGAATAATGAGATCAAATCGTCGTACTAAATTAATCATCTAATGAAGTATATATAGACTCTTGATCCTCCTTGAATTGTTGACAGTTAGGTAATCTTCTATCTTCTGAGATAATCTTGATAATCTTCAAAGTATTTCGAGATATCTTCTAAGATAGGATTTTCCAAATATAGCTCAACAGAAACTGTTTGAATACAACAGTTCTTTATCCTTCTAACAGTCATCAACTTCAAGGTCTTCAAACAGTTGTAGTAGTTTGTACTAACAGTTCTGAACTCTATATAACAACTTTAAAGTTCACAGCAACTGTTGGTTACAACTGTCTTCACAATTTCAACTAACAGTTCCAAACTGTTTGTCAATATTCTTCTAACAGTTTTGAACTGTTTTTCACAAAGTCTATTAACAGTTTTAACTTTGCATCTTCAACAGTCTTAATGCCTTAGCTAATTTCCCAACAAACTATCATACTACTCTGGTTCAAACTTTTGTGATTATTATTCAAGTTATGTTAAATTTATAACTTTTTTATTTAACATAAAATTGGGTGTTTACAACATCTTTTGTTTATAACAGAACTAGAATTCTTTCCTACATCTTGATATTGATGGTCTACAAGCCATTTGATGCATGAAATTTCATCAAACAAAATTTAAAACACCTTTTCAACTATATTTTTTGATAGATTAACTTGAGATTATACTTTCTTTAGAATTTAGCTAGAGGCTACTTTATGTAGTTATATTACCTTTTATCTTTATAATTTAGTCCTTAAAAATCTAATGCATAATGTAATTTTTTTCTATTCGAATAGTTTGGTTTTTAATTTATTTTATAGAAGAAAAATAATTCAATAAAACCAGGATATTAAGGGAGTAAAGTTATAAGATCATGTAATCACTTAAAGCAAGGAAGAACCATGTGAACACCAAATTGCTTGGTAAAAAAACAAGTAATTAATTAATTTTTATTACCAGACAACCGACCGTGACAATGAAATAAATATAGGAAAATTATATTTTCTTTTAATTAAAGGAAGATTTAGTAATGATTTGGCAATTTGAATAATTGGGTTTGATATATAATTGCTAGTTGGTACTTCATTCAATGAAGATGGTACCTTCCATACTTCCCATATCCTTTACATAATTTAATCCTCTAATACATGTCAATCATTATATATTTATTATTAAAATATCGTATGTAATTGTTTGTAGATAATAATAAAGATACTAAGCTATATCGTGGTGACGAATAAAGATAAACAAGAGAAAATGTTGGTGATGGTCAACACTAGCAAACAGTGATGAAAGTAATATGATTTCAATTTTATTTGGGAAAATGATCCGTAATGTTAACATCACCTAACTTAGGTGATGTTACACTCACAAATCATTTAAATGAGTATATACTGAAATGACTAAACTACCCTTCATTAAATTAAATTGTGAGTGTAACATCACCTAAGTTTCATTTATCGACATAGGGGTGTTTAAAATTCGGATATAAACCGTTTTAACCGTAATCCGAACCACTCCGTAACCGAAAAAGCCGAAACCGTTTTCAAGTTCGGTCTAAAAACCGAAACCGATTACCATAAATACTTTAGTTACATAAAACTATGACTGTTTTCAAATTCAGTGTAAAAACTGAAACCGACTACATAAAATAGTACAACTCAAATAACATTATTTACAATATGTTTCAGCAATAATCTTAAACACTTTAAATACTTTAATTACATAAACTGTCAGAATTTAATTACATAATTAATGCTTTAAAACTGTCAAAAATTAATTACAAATAAATGTCCTGAATTTAATGACAGTTGTACTATTTTAAAAGTGGTAAGGTTGTTGCTCAAAGTTATTGTAAAACATGCTATATTACTTGTATTACTTAACTTAAAAAATTATCTTTAAAAAAAGAGCTAAAAGCTTTATAGAATAGTAAAGATTATAGGGGTTAAATTTTGTAGTATTGTAGGGGGCATACGCTTCCTGCCCGGCTTAGATGCTACCTTCAGCCATAAGTACAAGATATTAGCAAAAAGTGGATGCACAACCTGATACGGAGGTCCTTGAAACTCGGATTCACATTTAATAATAAGTACGAAATACATTGACAAAAGGATATCTAGAAATATATTTGATCTTAAGAATGTCCGTAATTAATGAATCACATCATTCTACCACTAGAGTGGCAAAGGGTCGCTTGAGCATACATCCAAGGAATGGTCCGGCAAACCTTACCTAGTCAAAGGGAAGTATAATATAAGGTATCAAAACACTAATTTCACACACACTACCACTTATCATAAAAAAAACTCCTTTCTACAAGAAAACTAGCTTAAGCTTCGGAAAAAGATACGGAGATATCAGTCCCTCTTCCTTTAACTTGAAATGTTATTGTTTTATAAGATCTTCTTTTAACATTCACATCTCGAGTACTCGTATACTAAGCAAGCCATGCACGATCAAACATAGATACTAAATAGACACATAACACTAGTTGTTCGGTTGTTCTTCTTTTTAGATTAGTTGACTAAAACAATTCTTACAAAAAAATTATATATAATTGTTTAACCTAAATATCGATATCGTGTATTGGTTTGTGGATGCTCTTTTCAATTATCTATTCAACTTGCACACTATCTAATACGACAAAAAAGTTATGTTTAATTATGCCAATTGGCCATTGCCATACAATGGTGTATAAAATACACAAAAAAAACAACTAGATCCTAAAGCCTTGCACATGACAATCAGCAGCAACTAGCTTAGCTTAGCTAGCCATGAGTGACCTCTATTTTTACATCTTTACTCTCTGCACTCTGCAACACAGTAACTTCCTAGTTGTACAATTGCTAACGATTTCATTTACCCTGCATTTATCACTCAACTCATAGAAATATGGCAACACCCACGTTCTATACTGCTTCATCATCTTCCCATAAACTCCATGAAACTTTCTCTCTTTCCAAACAATCCAAAACCACCCCATGAATAATCTCCATATCCTCTTCTCTCTTCTCTTGATTTTCTTATCCTTCTCCTTCACATATGGGTTCGGATCCATGGGTCCAATCTCTGCTGTTTTTGGTGAAAGTGACTTCTTTTGTGCCATTGATGCTAGTGGGAAGCAAGAAGTGATTTGCTGGGGGAATAACGGTAATACCTCTTCTACCACTTCGTCTGTTTTCGCCATTGATGTGCCCCCCATGTCTGCTCTTAGCGGAGGTTTTGGATTTATGTGTGGCATTTTAGTGAACACCTCGTATGCATCTTGCTGGACCTCGATGGGTTACACTTCTGATCTTGTTCCTCAGGCGTACCAATCTACTTCTTACTCGCACATTTCGTCAGGTAAAGACCATGTCTGTGCTGTAAGAGGATCCTATTACTCTGACAGTGATTCGGGTTCTGTTGATTGCTGGGACGTCGTTGAAACATCAAATAATGGGCTCGCTTCAAAACAGAGTGCTCTGTTTTACAATCAAGAGATCAGCTCGCTTTCATTTAAAAAGATCGTTTCTGGTGATGGGTTTAGTTGTGGTAGTCTTAAAGATGGTGGGATTCGGTGTTGGGGCCCAAATGCATCAAATTTAGGCGTCCAATATCTATCAGATCGCTTTCTTGCTTTATCATCTGGCAAAAGCTCTGTTTGTGGGGTTTTGGAATCATCTGGTGAGATCAAATGCTGGGGTGATTCTAATTCTTTGAATTCTTCGAACTCTTCGAATTCTTCCGTTCTAAATCCTCCTGTTGGAACCTCATTTGTTTCATTAGCAACTGGCGCTCAACATGTTTGTGGGATCAGAAAAGATGACCATGGGATTGAGTGTTGGGGGAAAGTTAACTCATCCTCTATCCCTAAAGATTCAGGCTTTATATCCATCGCATCATCTGATTCAATCATGTGTGGGATTCGAGAAGATGATCTTGTTCTTGATTGTTGGTTCGCAGACTATTCTTCACCATCTGATATCGATCCACCATTGCAGTTATGCAGTCCAGGTTTATGTACTCCTGGATCTTGTGGCGCGGGTAAGTTTGCTTTTAATGCGAGTCAGCTTCACGAGTCAGATTTAACAAGCTTATGTGTTCGAAAAGAATTGAGTATTTGTTCTCCATGTGGGTCCACTTGCTCAAATGGTTTCTTCCCCTCGAGTTTTTGCTCTGAAAATGCAGACAGAGTTTGCACGGCGTGTTCACTTTGTCAAAACAGTTCTTGTTGGGAAGTCTGCAAACTCAAATCTCAACAGCATCAAGATCACCGGTTGCATCAACTCCATAGATTAATGATCATTGTTGGTTCATCTCTTGTTGGGTTTCTCTGTATAATAATTTTCTTGTGTGTTTTGCTACGCTTTTTTCCATCAAAAGGTAAACAAAAGAAGCAATTTGCATCTTGTATGGGCAAACCACCGGAGAAAGAAACAGATGCACCAGAAGTCGTAACAACTGCAGGCTCGGTTGCACCATGTCCCGGCTTAGCCCAAGTCTTCCGTCTCTCGGAGCTCAAAGACGCCACAAACGGGTTCAAAGAGTTTAACGAGCTGGGCCGAGGCAGCTACGGGTTTGTTTACAAAGCTGTGTTGGCAGACGGGCGGCATGTGGCGGTCAAACGCGCGAATGCCGCCACAATAATCCACACAAACAGTAGAGAATTCGAGATGGAGCTCGAGATTCTTTGCAGTGTTAGGCACAGCAATGTGGTAAACCTGTTAGGATATTGTGCAGAAATGGGGGAAAGATTGTTGGTGTATGAATTCATGCCACACGGGACGCTTCATGATCATCTTCATGGAGGGTTTTCGCCATTAAACTGGCCACTCAGGTTAAGAATTGCTATGCAGGCTGCAAAGGGTCTAGAGTTTCTTCACACGGAAATCATCCCTCCTATAGCTCATCGTGACGTAAAAAGCTCAAATATTCTACTAGACACTGATTGGGGTGCTCGGATTTCTGATTTTGGGCTTTTAAGAAACGATGGTGATGTGATTCTAGACATGAGAGACGATGTTTACAACTTTGGAGTCGTGTTGCTTGAGATATTAAGTGGCAGGAAGGCCAACGATCGAGACTGCACGCCTTCAAGTATTGTGGAATGGGCCGTGCCACTGATCAGACAGGGGAAAGCGGCTGCGATTATTGATCGGTTTGTGAGCCTGCCACGTGTCGTTGTACCGTTGCTTAAGCTTGCAGACATGGCAGAGGTTGCTGTGAGGGAGAATCCATGTGAGAGACCTTCAATGGCTGAATTAGCTACATTCTTAGAGCAACTAGTTAAAGAAGGTTTGATTTTGTGATTAATGTTCATTACAAAGTTGTTTTTTTTTATCTTTTCATTATTTTTGTGGGCAGATTCTTGGTGAGTTACTTGCTGCTCTTCTGCAACTGTATATTAATTCTGAGCTGTTGTTAATTATAAACACTCACCATCCTTGAAAACTTTAATAAAGATTGGTTTCTTATACTCTACATACTTTTTTGAGTAGATAATTATTTTTATAATTGATTCAGAATCTTTGATAATGGAATCTGAAAACTAAAAGAAAAGGCAAACAAAAGTAGGGAATTGGTTTCAGAAGAAAAGGAATAGAAGTTGTCTTATTGAAAGGGGAAAGCATAGATTGATGGGAATCCAATTCCTTGTGTTTCCAAGACAAACAATCTTTGTTAACATTTTCTTATGTAATATTGCATTGGTCATGATGTGCTTGCAGCTGAATTATAGAACTCAGTTGAACACAGGTAACAAAATAAACCTAAATAACATGATTTTGCAACAAAATACATAATCATCAAAAGAGTACTTATAATCAAATCTGACTGATTAGAAGGCACAAGTATCAAGAGTACTGCATTTATTTGCTCAGGCATTGTTACAAACACTCGATGAGGCGAGGGGGATTAACTGATGTGGAATGCTCCTGCATTGCTACAAAGACTCAAACCAAAACAGAATCAAACAACCCCCAACCAA
The DNA here is from genome assembly GCA_947179395.2 of Pulicaria dysenterica. Lineage (NCBI taxonomy): Eukaryota > Viridiplantae > Streptophyta > Magnoliopsida > Asterales > Asteraceae > Pulicaria > Pulicaria dysenterica. The sequence continues at coordinate 108,318,673 of OX359289.1, forward strand.
CCAAACCATAAACAAAGTACCCAAGAACTTAATGTCAGATATTTAAGCTTAACCCACGCAAGATCATTTTGTAACTACCACGACCACCGCGCGATTTAAATAAAAGGCTGTAATTTTGTGAAATATAAACTAATCTCGTCACTATCGCAAGCTTATGACCAACTCCCTAGCTAACACCTTTATCAAGTGTCCCACTAAAAGAACTCCTACATTAGAAATGATTTTTCTTTTGTGAAAGAATGATTGACTAGTTTACTGGATGATGTTATCAAAATTTTAGAAAATTTTATAAAATACAAACTTTAATTCCGTTGTATATTTCTAATAATAAAACAAGACTTTCATGGCCATAACTTTTAATTTATAATTAAATAACCCAACACTACAATGCTATGATATAAGAACCTAACTTTCATATACTTTGAGCTTAAAGTAAGGCAAAAAGAAGGTCAATTTATAATAAACTTTGGCTACAATACTATTATATAAACCAACTTCATTTTATTCTAAATATTATATTTTGAATCTATCATATATATATATATATATATATAGGGGAGGGTTCATGCAAGAACCGTTGTTAGTACGAGAACCGCGAGAACCAATCTCGGCTGTTCCCTGGATATGGGAAGTTTCATGGATGGTGAGCGTGGAGGGATAGAGTGTGACATGGTGCATGTGAGGAATTCATGGGTGGGCAATGACATTGAAAGAGGGGAAATTGAACGGCTCAGATTGGTTCTCGCACTAAAAATAGTTCTCGCATGAACTTTTTCATATATATATATATATATATATATATATATATATATATATATATATATATATATATATATATATATATATATATATGTATTGATAACTTGTTTATTAGGTTGCATATTAATTTTTCATTGATATAGTTTTTTTTGTTTTTTTTCATTATTATTTGTTCAAATATTCTTAAAGTTCATGGATGTATTCATGTGTTCTAGAATTATATTTGTTAAGATACGACTTGAAAATGGCTTGGAGATATTGAAACTAAAAAATCTATAGTGCACGGTGTGTAACATGAGCGCATGGCGTGTAACCTTCGAGGGTGCACGGCGTGTGACCCTGCTCCACGACATGGAGCAGGCTGGTTTGTCTCAATAGCTTGTTGGTCATAAGTTGGTTTTGGCAAATCTCCTAATTAAGTTAATAATTGTTTCTTAACTTATGATTTGGGCTTCATTCTTGGGGTTTTCATGTTTAGTTATATTAATCAAGCCTAGGTTTCAGTCATATGTATATCATTAATCACTTTGAGTTAATAAAGAAGTCTCTGTTTATGTCCGTGGACGTAGATCGTAACTCTGACCGAACCATGTTATATCTTGTGTTTTCTTGTCTTGTTTGTTATTCGCATCCTTTTAATGCTTGAAAGGTGTCTCGATCCATAACAATATTCTTAAACATAAACCATAAATCAAATACGAGAACAACAAATTTTGGAAATAATAAACAAAACCAAGAACAATGATGTCACGGGTCTAAATTAATCAAACATGAACAAACCCAGAACTCAAAATAGAAATAAGGAACAAGAGAAACACGTAGAACACAAAATCAAACATATGTCATTGGTAACAGCGTGTGTTCTCAACATATCGGAATCTGAAACTGGAACATATCCGACACTTAAATGAAGATAGATAATTAATTATTTAAAGAAACTTCTATATATAACTAAAACACACCCTTGTGTTAAAAGCAATATAAAACCGACCATTATAGAAAGTTGAAGTTGAATATCAAATGTTCAGACAAACCAAATTCACCACCAAATGGATCGAGCAACGCTTGATCGGGTCAGTTATCCATATATTCAACCTTTTATGTATGTTCAAGGTGATTTAGTATTATAAGACTATATATATATTTCTAGCGACAAATGATCAGTATAATTAAATTATTATATATTTTCACTAATATTAAACTTATTTCACTATATATATATATATAAAAGTTAGGTTGGATTAGATCCATATATGCGTGCTTGGTCATATATTGATGTTATTTGATGGTGGGCTTTCTATCAAATGAACTCACCATATCTTATATCTACACATTCGTAGATAAGTTTCTTTTTTTCTTTCTTTTTAACAAGTAATAATTAATTATGGAAATCGGCGAATTGAACCCACCATCTCTGCATTTAAGCACTATATCCCAGTGGTAGCCACACAAATCAACCACTTGGCTGGCTAGTAATTAATAGTAGCCATTACAATCATTAGTTTTAATGGTCTGGATATTCATTAAATTGTGTTTTAAGGACATTATTCTAAAGTTGTATTTTTATGTACTAGCATATTACCCGCGTAATGCGGCGGCGTTAACTAATTTCTACTCGGTAACTTGCTTGTTTTCGGTATTCATCAATACAGTGATAACAAATAATTTTCTTTTGGCAAGTGGCAACATGTCTATTTTCTTTATCTTTTTTCCATTTTCTTTATTATTATCCTATTTTCAATCAACTCTTTTATTATTTTAACTATAAATTTTTAGAACAATTAAATAAGAAAAACGATCTCTACTTATAAAGTAGGTTAAATTACATGACAATACAGAGCGTAAGTTAATAATTTGAAACTATTAAAAATTAAGAGATTAAAATTATAGAATAAATTAATTTGAAACTATTAATTATATGAGCTATTTTAAAAAATTAAAATATATGTTTATACATTCTAATTATATGTTATTCACGTTTATAAGTTCTACTTAATTATACACATTTTTTTATAAATAAGTTAAAATGTTTATAACATAATTGAATATTTATTATCTGATTTTTTTTAAGTATGGAAGGTTTAGTTATAAAAATGGAATATAAGAATCTTATTAAATGCATCTAGTAGTTACTTTATATAATAGTTTCCATTTATTTATATGAAGGGTAATTTAGTATATTCAACTTATTTAAAAATTAAGAGTTTTTAGGTTATAAATGTTTTATATAGGAGTAAGATAAGGATTTTAATTAAGAAATTAATTTGAGAATAATGAAAGATCTTTTTTCTGGACTAATTTTGTCCCATTTTCGAATTTGTTATTTCTAATATAGACATCTATAAGTAAAAGGACATTAATTATTCTGACATCAATAACCGTCAAAATCAATTACGCCGTGAATATATAAGTGTTAGTTATAAACAGATATAGATGGGTCAAAATACGGTGCTTACTGAGCAATTAATAAGCCAAACAACCGCTCAGATAAACACCAATCAACCAAGCAACCGCTAAGCTAAGTAGGTATACTCACTCAGTTAGTTGAGTACTCAAATTATCATGTTGATCAACTTAGTAACTCAACAATACACTTTTTTTTTATCAGCAAATATGTTGATGAGAAGATAATAGCTTATGCGGGTATTGCCACAATATTGGTAGGTACTGACGATACTCCTAGGACGCCGTAGGCCGATAGGAGGCGCATCACCCTTGACTCGCGCTAATTTTGATATAAAAAGTTACCAAGACTTGAATACATCCTACACCATCTAAGATGTATACCAAATTTAACTAAATCTTATTAAATACACTAAAATTACTAGCTCTTTAGCTTTCTCTCTACTTAAATGGAACTTTCAGTTTTTATGGATAAAGATGCAATTGACCCTTGTTCTCTAAAAATAAATAATTTCTGAAGTTAGGCCACTTATCTAATCTTAGGAACTAAATTAGCTTTATGTTGTAGAAAGGAAGAAAAAAGAGTTAATTATATAAATGGTGGATGATGTTATGAATTTCATTTTTAGTCCTTCAACTTTGAAAATTACGAAAATAGTTACCGTGGTTGTTACTTTGTTTCAAGGGTATTTTCGTCTTCCGTACTTTATCCATGTTACCAATTTGCAATAGTATATTACTAAACTTTCAAAAAAAAAAAAAACAGTTTAGTCTCTAGGGGATGGTTCATTCGAGAACCATTGTTAATGCGAAACCGCGTGAACCAATCTCAACCGTTCCTTCGATATGGGAAGTTCATGGATGGAGAGCGTGAAGGGGATAGAGTGTGGCAGGGTGCATGTAAGAAATTAATAGGTAGACAATGACATTAAAGGAGAAAGAATTGGACGACTCAGATTGGTTCTCGCGGTTCTCGCACCTATAGCGGTTCTCGCATGAACTTTTCTCTTAGTCTCTAAACTTATCTCATAACATATTAATCTTTAAACTTTAACTTATTAATAGGTTATTTCTTAAACTTTTTCTTTTACCATAACAAACATACATTTAAAACTTAAATCTAATCTCAGTTTAACCCAATTTCTAAAGCCCATTCTCAATGACTAATTCAATTGCGTCAAACCGTGTACTGTTTTCTGCATCATAAGATGCTAAACTTATTTAACAATTATATAGTTTATAGTGATCTAGTTGGGATTGTGAGCTTGAGAAAAAATTAAATCTTCAATTCTAATCGTAATTTGTAGATTCATAAACAATTGTCTCATAATTATTATCACCCAATCCGAAAGCAGAGAAGCACATCACCAATTATGATACCAACACTTCTGCAAACAAGACTTTTCAATAGGGTAAATTTAGTGGTCGTGTATTTGCTGCTAAAAAACTATACAAAAATGTATATAATATATTAATTAACTTCAGCTTATTTGATTGACAAATTTCATAACCATTACCGATCCAAAGACCGGATCTAATAAATCACTTTTGGTTCTTAAACGGAACCGGAAACTAAATTTGAAAACAGTTTTGGTTTTATTCGGTTACTGATAGGGGTGGCCCCTTATGTAATCTAGTGGTGGTACGGAACACGAGTCAATTTTACAGACAGAGTGGAAAATTTCAACGTTTTCGAACCGGTGCCACCACTCAAATTTTGGGGTGTCACCATTGATTTTTTTATGACATCAAAATCTAATAAAAAATTTAAAAAAATAGATATAGCTCAATTTTCGATTTATATCTCTAAAATACTTTAGTTTACTTTAAAAATAGCAATTTAATTAACATTGCTTCATATTAATAATGTTTTGTTTTAAAGTTGGCCCTAAAATGTAGAAACAACAACTGAAACCTCGTTAATACGACTCGATTAACCGAAAACCCGAAAAAAACCCAAACAACAACCTCATTTTAATTAATTTTACTTTTACCGTTATATGGTGTCATTAGTAAAAAAAAATCATGGGTCCTCCCCTGTTTACTGAACCCGCAAACGACTGAGCAATCATTATGTAATGAATCCATCATTTGTATGGTTTCTACGAGGAGATGAACAAATACATCAATTTAGATAGGGTTAGTCATCGAATTGAATCAGGTTTTGGGTTTCTTGGTTCGGTTTTAACAGAATACCCAAATAATGTTCACCACTGCCATAAACATACAAGTAAACAAGAAGTCAAGAATTAGTAACACAGGTTGCAACAGCCTTCAATAGTGACAATTAAACTTTCTGTTTCATAACATACAAGTAAACAAGAATCGGTAACAGAAGGATCTTTCCTAGTATAACTGTTGAAACTAATGTTTTAAATCCTAAACAATTTAGTAGTCTAAGTTAGTATTAGCTTTATTCAAGACTTGTGATTATTATTATTATTATGTGTATATTGTAATGTTTGAAGTAAGTGGGTGACAAACACACATGTGGGGCAGCAGTAGTGATGACCACAGCCACCAGAAATAACTGTCAATTGGCAGTTGGTTGGCGCCAAGAACCACCACCACCATAGGCTATATATATATATGTGTATTTGTCTGTACACATACATACATGTTTGTATATAAGTACTTGTTTCCCTGTGTTTTATCATTCTGCACATTTACATACATACATGGTTTGTTAATTCGAGTGTTACTTGAATCATGGTGCCTTACAATCGAGAGGATAGGAAAGCATGATCGATTTTTAACAATAACTAAAGATTTCAGTGCCATAAGAACAGGTAAACAAGAATCACACTAACTATAACTAAACAAGCTATAGGAAGCACATAAGCTGTGGACTTGTGAAACACCTTTTGAAAATCATTAAAGCTATCGACTTGAAAAGCACTTGTGAACCTATGATTCAGTGAACCTAGGGAACTGAAATGAGGGATTAAGGGCTGAGAGCTTCCATGTGTTGATTAGAACTTGAGGGCAGAGAGGTTGCAATGTTGATTATGGGCAGTGGGGTGAGCTTGCGACATCGATTACTTGATTATGAACCAGGTTAAGGTTACTAGAGAACGACATCCGTGGAGCACTTTTTAAATAAAAAGTTTAAGGAACCATATTTAATCATATATTTAACCCTATCGATTGAATTTGTTAATATGGAAATGCATGTATTAGTTAGAATATCTTATATAAGTTTTTAACTTAGGCTTAAGTTAAAAGAAAATATCTCCTTGGACACACAAAATCTAGGAGATAGATGATTTGATTGTGATTGAAGACATCTTAATCCTACTCATCTTTCCAACCAAATCAGCAAAGAGGATTTATAGATGAAGCATTGAAAATGGATTAAACAAACAATAAGTGGGCGATTTAAACTACAACCAATTGAAACTGTTTTTGATCATTTCTATATAAAAGGATTAGGTTTTGATATTAATATATCTTGTTAAAACATCTATTTCATAATGAAGATCAAGTTTTGTTCTCTTTTCAAGTTGTATTATGTTGTAGTTTCTAGTGACACCTTACTTTCATGCTTTATACCTCTAAGTGATCAGGTTCGTGTGATTGTCCTCCAAGTTGATGTCTTTTTGTTCAAATTAGGACTTAGGAGCCTTGTTCCACTTATTATTATTTTTATATTACTTTTGGAATAAATGCCTTTGTATTATGATCTTATCTAAAGTTTAAAGGAAAATTTCTATTTTTTCTATTGTATCATCTTACTTTATTCTTGTATTTATCAGAAGATAACATGTAAAATCAATTAATTTTTTTTTATTTTTATAATCTCTCGTTAAGCTTTTTTATAATCTCTCGTTAATCTTGTGATTAAAGTTTAATCGCTAAAAGACAAAGTCAATAATAAAATAAAAAGCCATAAAGACTCATAAAAATATCAATTAAAAATCAAGAAATGATGAAAAAGCAATCTTAATCAAATCATGGTGTAGTTGTTGTTTGAAAGGGGGAGTGGAGGTGGCTTCTTTACGCAACCAATCATCATAATATTCATTTCCCACAGACGCTCTCTCACACACAAACACCTTAAACACACACAATTTCTCCCTTTTTGTTTCTTCAAAATCGGTGCCAAAATTTCCTAATTTCTCATTGATTATTTCCCAAGTTATCATCTTTTTCCTTTCCCCCAATTATCAAACCTTTAATCACGTTAATGTAAAAGAGTTTTCTTGATTATTTGAACAACAGTCGAAACAAATTTTTATTGCGCCAAATTTCATCCCTTTTGATCACAATAGCAATTTGGGTTTTTCTTGATTTAATTTCAGAATTTGATCGATTCTTCTCTCCCTTTATTTGATTCTGAATCTTGTTCGTGATTAGAGACTTGGGTTTGGTTTGGTTTTATTCCAATTTTGTTTTGATTATGGGTAACGTTGGAAGTAACAGTTCTAACGGCCGGAGAAGGCACGGCGGCGGAAGCGGCCGACGGGGTAACCACCCACCTCCTCCACCACCGCCATCGCAACAGCCACTACCGGATATCACCAATCGATACGTATTCGCGGCGGCTACACCTTACCCTTCCCAATACCCTAACCCTCCTCCACCTCATCATCATCCATACTACCAGTATCCAACTGGAGCATACTACCCACCACCGCCACTTCCGGCGGTCCCTTTGCCACCACCACATGATCACCACCACCAACACCACCGTTTGCCGATGGACCCCGCCGCCACGTGGGTCGGTGGAAGATACCCCTGTCCACCGGTGATGCACCTACCTACACCTTATGTTGATCATCAAAAGGCTGTCACCATTAGGAATGATGTTAACCTCAAGAAAGAAACTTTAAAGATTGAAGCTGATGAAGAGCACCCTGGAAAATTTCTTGTCTCGTTCACTTTTGATGCCACTGTTGCTTGCAGGTAAATTATTCTTATTACATATAAATAAATAGAATCATTCCCGTTGAAAAAGTTCCAATCTTTTTGACCTTTTATAGTCAAAATTTCCCTCGTTTTTGCTTGCTGTGTGTGGACCCTTTTGGTGTTTGAAGTAACTTGCAGCTATATGTTTCTAAGCTTCTTTACTTGAAAGATGGTACTTTTATGCATCTTAACATTGGTTCTCTGTTTTCATGGGATTCTATATCATGAATGATTATATGATTACATATGATGTGTAATTAGACTTAGTTCGAGCATGATTTGATGTCCAATAGAAGGTTTTATAGGCATAGACTCTATCTGCCTTATATTTATATGCTGTAGAAAAAAATTAATGATTAGACTCAGCGGGTGATCTCCACACTTAATAAGCCAAAGGATTTTTGGGAAACAGTCTCTCTATCCACGGCTAGAGCCTAGAAGTATAACTGTCCATATCTTACCTTTCTGAATCTGCTCAGGTGAGATCGAGCATTATAGTTGTTTCGTTACGGTAGAAGTTAATGATGTGACGAAGGCTTAACTATTCTGTATGATCTTGCAATTTATTTGAAAGATTCTAGGTTTGCATTGCCTAAACCACCATCTGTGGACTACATTTGATAAAACACTAAATATCATGTGATACTGAATAATTTGAAAATAAAACTATTGAGCCAATAGAATACGGGGCTTAGACTTGCTTCTACTACTTGAAGTTGTAATGATAGAATGTTAGAGTGCTTGTCAAATTCTCATTAGGACGAAATAGACAAAATTCCCAAAAAATGACATTAATCTTGAAAAAATAAGACCAAAAGTGAAATGAGAATTGTTAAGTTTTAGTAATCAGGTTAAATGAAAGGGGAGAATATGTTAATCTAGTTGACCGATTTGACTCGCGACTTAACACATATGCCTTGTTCTCTATTCAGCATCACCCTCTATTTCTTTGCAAAAGAGGGGGAAGACTGTAACCTAACCACAATTAAAGAAGGCTCGGTTCCTCCAATTACCCAAACCTTCCAACAGGGTTTGGGCCAGAAGTTTAGGCAAACACCAGGAACGGGAATAGACCTTTCAACTTATGAGGAAACAGAGTTATCAAAAGGGAATGAAATGAGCATATACCCACTAGCCGTGAAGGCAGAAGCAACCCCAAGTTTATCATTATCAGAAGTCAAGAATCCATATCCGAGTGTCACTAATTCCCAGATAACAGATGCAGTGTTTGAGAAAGTTAAGGGTGAATACAAGGTTAGAGTAGTGAAACAAATCTTGTGGGTAAATGGGATTAGGTATGAGTTGCAGGAGATTTACGGTATCGGGAATTCGGTCGATGGTGGTGAGTTTGACGAGAATGATCCGGGTAAAGAATGTGTTATATGTTTGTCGGAACCTCGAGACACCACAGTCCTTCCCTGTCGACACATGGTACGAAAGAAAGTTCAATTCTTTTTTGATATTTATGCAAAAATGATGAGTCTTTATTTGTTTTTCTTATGGAATTTCTGGAAAGGTTGAATTTTTGAGTCTGATTATGCTGGATTTGGTTTCAGTGCATGTGCAATGGATGTGCTAAAGTCTTGAGGTTTCAAACAAACCGATGCCCGATATGCAGGCAGCCCGTTGAGAGGCTTTTGGAAATTAAGGTCAACAATGGAAGCGAAGGTTGAGTTTCGGGCTGGCCCATTGTTTACACGGATCGTGTGCGACCCGGAGAAAGCACCGAAACGAAGGAAGTGAAAAGGGTGAGTCACAAGAGCATATGGTGAGTTATGAATAATGTAGGTATGGTGAATTGGTGACCGTCCATACTCGATTCATGAGAATGAAGAGAATCGTGCAAATTTGTATGATTCGTTGGTTTTGGTGGTTAATGGGAGGATGGTTTTAGAGTGTTTGGTTTGAAAGTGTTTCCCATTTATCTATAATTTATGCAAGTGTAATATGTATATATGTTTTTCTCAATTGTGTTAAAAGAAATCATTCTCTCCAATTTTATTTAAATTGTAATGTAACTCCCAAGGTTAAATATAAATGATACACTATTTCATGCTGTATAAATGATACACTATTTCTTCATAAATAGTTGATCCTCATATTTGGGATATTTTCCTACACCGACAACATGTACCTTGCAAATATTGTATTTGTTTTATTAATGATTTTTTAGAATAAAATAGGTTTATCTAGAATCATACTTTTGACTCGTGTCATTTCAGAACATATCTTTTTCCAACAACCATATATACCTCGAAAGAGATGGATCAATCACCTTAATTAATCCAAGGCCAAACTAGTCAATTCTTTTCAATACTGGCATTACTTGCTGGGTTTATTGACCTTGTAGTCACAGATTTTTAATCTTAATCACTTTTGATCGTTATATTCATACTTCATCACAATTTGAATAAAGTGATCTACAAGTTGCAAGTCTCAAAAAATAACTTTAGATGACCTTTATTAACCCTTTTAATTTCATTTTCCTTCTAGCTAGATTTTCTCTTTTAACCTATCTAACTTGTTAAAAGATAAAACAAACTCCAAATCTGTAGATGGGTCGAAATTGACTTGTCGTAACACGAAACAAACAACTCTTGAATTCCGTTTTTAGAAAAGAAGACGCTTGAGTTATTAAGGTTAGTAATACCCCCTCTCATTATATACTTGAAAGGTAAAAGTGTCCATTCTTCAATGTCTACCAAATCCCCTTTTGTGATGGGCATAACATGTCAGTTAGTTACTTGCTCTATCACCTTGCTGAACAGTCGTCTCTTTGCTTCCAACCAAAAAAGGGGACTAAAACATTACTGACTGTAAAAATCATTGCCTGTGTGTGTCGATTTTAGAAATGGAACCTGATGAAGATCGGGTCGAGCGCTACGCTATGTCAAACAACACAGAAACTTCTGACGGATCGTTAAACAGAAAACGGTTAACTGGCTATCGGTTAAACGATAATATCGATTACACATACATATATACACAAACATATAGATACTACTAAATAATCATGTTTAGTATTGTTTGTTGAATTTAAGTGCTATAAGTGACCAAAGCTGTAAAAAGTTTTAGAAATTGAAGCCTTGACTTTTGAGTGTAATTTCTAAACTTGAAGTAGTAAATTTGTGTAAACTATTATAATTTACTTTGTATTTAAACATTAGATTTATGAGTGTTGTATGTATATGCGTCTGTGGGATGGAACTTGTCCGCCAGGAGATGTTAAATACACAGACCCTAATAGGGGTGTTCAAAAAAACCGCAAAACCGAGAAACCGACCTGCCCCGTATGAACCGAAACCGAAAAAACTGATACCCGAAAAACCCGTAACCCGAAAAACCCGAAAATTAGGGTACCCGTTAAACACGGGGCGGGTTCGGTTTTTATAATTTGATATCCGCGGGTACCCGCCCCGCCCCGCATGCTTTTAGATTATATATACATATATACTAATATGAAATAACAATCTAATAGAAAACCGAAATTCCTCAAAACTATTTAACTTACTTTTTGGCCCCCACCGTCTCTCCCAATTCTTTTTTTTTAGTTTCCAAATCGAGACTTTGCAACCTTGAAACAATCGAGAGTTCAAAATGGAGACACTAAATCGATCAACAGTGTCAACTTCAATCCTATCGGGTTTTTTCTCTACAAGACTCTCATCAAAAGAGTGGTTTATTCATTATTATTGACGTGTTTCTACCATTGTTTATTGTTTTATTATGAATCTAAACATGTTGAAGAAAGAAAAAACTTAAAACACATAAATTCAGGGTACCCGTGACCCGAACTGTGGATACCCGCCTCCCATAGGGTACCCGCTGTTTGCGGGGCGGTTACGGTTCTTAAAATTAATTACCCGCCCCGCAGTCGCGGTTTATGAAAAATCTACTACCCGCCCTGCCCCGCCCCGTGAACACCCCTAGACCCTAAACACTAAAAAGTTGGGGTATCTTCAACGTTTCCATTAAATCTTTACTTTTATCTTAATATCATTTTATTAAGAATAATTCTCAATAATATCGTAACGCGTTATATTATTATGTCAAAATGAGACTGCATTGCATCCCCTTTTTTTTACCGGCAAATTGGGACACTTCCCCGCTTCTCCAGTGTAGATCCGAATTGCTTGGTGGCGGGTTTTCAACCGCCCCTCGCTATTTGGTTTTAACCAAGGTTCGAGCATCACATCTTCACTCCATGGAGGAAACCCTTAAGGGAAAACCGCTCAACCCACTGCATGGATTGCATCCCATTGAAACATCGATTCCTTGGATTAGTCTTGATAATCGAGTTAGGTCGTTCTTTATCATCTCGACAACAGATCATGCTACAAATATAAAAGAGAAGAGTTAGAATTGTATCTTGAGCAACCCGTGACTCGAAAAATCCAAATATATTGGTAATGGTTGAACCATGGGTCGGGTTTGATTCTCTAAATATACTATTTGTAGGTACCGGCCCCGATCCATATATATCTAATTTATTAAGACAAATATATTTGTTAATATTTTCTAATATATAATTACCAGTTTAAAGAAAATCTCATCACATAACATGTTCTCTTTCGTTCACCACCCGCTACCATTGATTTTGTTATCCCTTTTTTTGAAAATATTGATCGAGCTATTTCACTACACATTGGCTATCGGCAACTCCAAGTATCCAATAAAGTGATAATCCTAACTTATCAGCGAGTGTCGACTCTAATCCTCCATACTTTTAGTCTCATTTTATAGCATTTTTGTAGTGTTTTAGTTTCTCACAAAATAATTTACAAATGAGCTTAGGTTTTAATTTACAAATGAACATCAGATCGAATCATAGGCACTATACGTCACCATATTCCATCCACACCCAAACAAAACTCTAATTCACGACCAATTCACCGTCATATGCCAATTGACAATAGATATGAAAGCTAATTTTGGATACCTTGTATTGTCTTATAAGATGATAAAGATTATTATATAAAAATGTAAGCGTGGAAATTGTTTTTAGAAAAAGTAACTATGGTTAAAACTTTATAAAAAAGCTAGTAATAACAGTTAATATAAAGTGGTAGTAAAATAGAATCTTTCATGTAGAGAGCAAACAGATTATCTACCTCAAATTCTTCGCTTCGTTCTACTAATTGCACGGTATATTGATATGACCAATGTTTCACAAATATTGAAATATTATGCAAAAACCAAATTTTGGTATCAAATTTATATTCGCCGAAAATATTGAATTTTTAGTTTTCAAACTGTGAAATAAATAAAATAAATTACAAGATGGTGATGTATCATGACCTCTACAACCTTTTACTATATAATTATTTATACTTTATAAATTTTTTATACTGATTAATTCATTTTCATATAAAAGTATCGTTCAATTAGCTTATTCTATAAATTAAAGTAAACAATTATTTTATTAAATAATCTATCAATTTAGGTTTTAACTTCGAGGTGGAGGAAGAGTTAGATAATCGATTGATAGAATAAAATTGGATAGATAAGATCGTATATTTATTTAAAATTATGTAGTCTTAATTTAATAGAAGAGGAAGATTCAAGAATGTTTCAACAAAAACATCTTATTAAAACACTAGCAAAGATCTAGACGGAAAATAGAACCAGGAACATTAAACAATTTAATTTTGCTAGTGGTTTAGTAATAAAACAATACTGAAGTTGGTTAAAGAAAGCTTGTATCAATTAGGATCGTTATGACGCGGGTAAATTTATGCTTGAATGAGTACTCATCGAGCCAATTTCAATTGGTTTAGTAAAAGAATTGATAAATCTATAAATTTGGGAATGGGGGATTTCAGAATTCTAATTCCTATAATTCTTTGAACCAAACATGAGTAGGATTTAGGAATTACCAATTCAATTTCTGGCCAATTCCGACCAATTCCAGCGAACCAAACGGGCCTTAGTGTTTAACTAGAAAAACGGCAGCCTTTGAAGTTTGCCCATTAGAACAACACGAAAGATTCATTTTCAATATCTTTGAGTTCCTGCAAGACTACAATAACCACCAGAACATGGATCGTGACAGAAAAGGTCTCCAACCTTGAACCTTTGAACCCCATAAAGACCCTTAGTTAAACAGAACCAATCAGTTATGAATTTTTATTACAAAGTTTCAATCATTGATTCATATTTCTTCAATAACCTAGCCAACTTTTATCACACCTACAATCATCACCAATAAAATTATCACTCCTGCTACGGTGTTAATTCTATATTGTTAAGATATAGAATTACTATCGACTTTGGTAAGATTACGTCTTAAGAGCATAAGGAGTGGGTGCTTCCTACCGCATCATTTTACGTCTTCTGAGCACGGGGAGAGGAATATGAGAGAGAGAGGGTGCAAAAAATCAGCATATCGATGCCGCAAGGCCACACTTCATTGGTTATAAAACCATAAGGGGTGATGTTCCTACCGTAGGGCCACATCAAATAGCACTAGGGGTGAGATCGGTTCAAAAACCGGACCGGACCGGACCGAAACCCGAAATGTAGAGAAAACTAGGACCGACTAGTCCCGGTCCGGACCGGTCTAGGTCCGGTTCGGTTCGGTTCGTCGGTTTTTTCGGTCTTTTAGATGTTTTATACACTGTATCAAACAAAACCGGCCCGGACCGGACCGGACCGAAACCCGAAATCTATAAAAAACAAGGACCGAAGACCAGACCGACCAGGCCCGGTCCTGACCGGTCTCGATCCGGTGCGGTCCGGTTCTTCGGTTTTTTCCGGTCTACCGGGTCCCATGCTCACCCCTAAATACCACTGTCATGCTTTGAGCAACTTCACTTTTATAACTATTTTTTAATTAAAAGTAAATAAAAACGTACGTATATGGATAGGGCCATAGAGGAGTTTACTGCAGTATAACTTTTCGATACCGTATAAAAATAATACTACATGTAAAGAAGACATTATTAAGGCAAATGTTCGTTTCTGCGCACAAACTTACATTATTTATGTAAAATTCTATCTGTTTCTACTTTCTATTAAATCTTCTTACTCGGTAAATTGTGACAATTGAAATATGACACGTCTTTGACAACACAAAATTCCGTCAAATCCTCATCGTTTGCTAATTCATCTTGTTATTAACATCATTAGGTAACCACAAACAAAAAATTAAGTTTTTTGTATAAATATTATTATTAAACCCAACATGATGTCTTTCCCGGACAGTACTAGTTGTACTGTATGTGTTTCAAAGAATAAAACATCACCGTTTGATAATCATGTCTGAACATTCCCAGTCAAATAACGAAATAATGTATACGTAATCTTCTGCGTCACGACATAAAGGTTGCTTTCTTGAAAGGATAATTCAAATAAATAAATAATATGATTTCGGGTGTACACACATTGCAGTTATATGCTAGTTGTATAAATAATATGCTAGTTTCAAAGAATACACACATTAAGAGTTCATGACCATGCCTAGTAGTTTCCTCCATCAACAAGAAAACAACAGGAGCAACAAAATCCTGATTTCCATGGAGAAAACCAAGACCACCTCAAATTCAGACATACAACTTCCTCCAGGCTTTAGATTTCACCCAACTGATGAAGAACTTATAGTTCACTATTTGCAGAAGAAAGTTGCTTCAACCGCCCTGCCAGCTTCTATCTTTGCAGAAATCGAGCTGTACAAGTTTGATCCGTGGGAGCTTCCCTGTCAGTCTCTCTCTCTCTCACTCTCTCTCTCTCACACACACACACACTCACTGTCCTCCACACATAGCGAGACTTCGATTTTGAGTTGGTTTTGGGTTGTTTGATTATAGATAAAGCTTTGTTTGGAGAAGATGAATGGTACTTTTTCAGTCCAAGAGATAGAAAGTACCCAAATGGAGTGAGGCCAAATAGAATGGCAGGTTCGGGGTACTGGAAGGCAACAGGAACAGACCGACCTATCTTAGGATCGTGCAGTGAAAAGATTGTTGGTGTGAAGAAAGCTTTGGTGTTCTACAAGGGTCGTCCCCCCAGAGGAGATAAGACTGATTGGATCATGCATGAATATAGACTACTTCAGTCGGTTGTTTCCAGATCAAACAAACCAAAAGAATCAATGAGGGTAAGTTTCCATGATCTTGTTTTTCAAAACATCTGCAGATTAACTATTGTCCTGTACAAAGTCAGTCAGGAATTTTGTTGTTTCTTCTTGTGGTTACAGTTGGATGACTGGGTTCTTTGTAGAGTGAGACAAAAGGTTTGTATCCCAAGAAACTTTTATGAAGAAAGATATGATCAAGGCATTCCAGAACCAGAGAAGTCAACGATCAATCCTATGGACATAAACCCTAACCTTGAAAAATTGAAGGGAACCCTATTCAAAGATTGTCCAATGTTGCCTTTCATCCTTGGTTCTCACTTGGATTTGTCTTCCATGGACACACTGTCTTCCAACATCAGTTTTTCAGGCAGTAAAAACTCGTTCGATTCACCCAAGAACAGAGGGGACTTTCAAGAATCATTTGAAGGTTTAGTTGATTATGATAGAAAGCGCAAAGAAAGGAGCCAAGATGAGGGTTTTAAGAACAGTAAAAAGAAGTTTAGAGCCATGGAAGATCGAAATGACGAAATCAGGACTTTAAAGGTTAATACAAATGAGATGAGTTTATACAGTGGGGATCCATCTGAAATGTGGAAGTATATAATGGCGTACCAAGATATTAACAACTTGGCCTTCATGTGAAGTGATGAGGGAAGCATATTATGATATTAAGAAAAACATTGATACAAGGGTAAGGGTGAAGAAAATAGACATGGGTGTTTATAAGCTATGGTTGCTCCCGGAGCAATATTTATGAGAAAACATTGCTCTGAAAGCAACCATTGCTAGTCCACCATAATTTACTTTTTACTGTAAATTATATGTAAATATTACTACATACATAATCTTGCTAATCGTGTGATTAAAGAAAATAAGAGATGCCAAGTTCAAGTATTAATTGACTGATTTTGCTATACATTTAAGCTAGAAAAGTTGCCCGCGAATGCATCAAAAGAGAATCAATATGCTACAATTAGTGCCAATGACGACCCAATTTAATTTCGGGGCAGGTTGGGTTTGTGTTGGTTTATAACACACACGCATGCAGGCACAAACACAAGTGCACGCAATGTTGTTAAACTAGCTTGGCGGTACTCGAGCGGCCGACTAAGGTGTAGCGAGTAATCGGTCTAAGAGATGAGTACTCGAGCAGTACTCGGATTAGAACTTTTTATATAAATTTCAAAATTATAGGGTATGACACGTTCATGGAACTATAGAATTAGAAAATACATACTCAAAACAAGTTGTTAACTTATGACACGAGAGAATTGGGTGTGTATTAATGGCTTTAATTTTGGGAACCAAGGAGACTAAGTATTTTTAAATAAAGTAAGAACCGAATCATCCTGAGTTTGACCGAGTTGGGGACGAGTTTTGCAGTACTCGGATTCACCTCAACTCGACAAGGTCACCCACCTTGTCATAAGTACTCGCCGTGTACTCGGCCTTGGAACAAGAGTTTTTCAACACTGCGCGTGCATAACGAACAAACACAAGCACAAAAGTATATCAGGATCTTAATAAGAGTGGTTGTGTGAATTTTCGAAAAATTTGAGTTCAACATTGTGGAGAACGCATCAGAAGCACAATGCATCAGGTGTATTCTTTAGTGCATCTACGAATTTCTCAACATTCTTCAACTCAGATTTTCCAAAAACTCACGAAATACTCTAATTAAGATCCACCCACCTAGAAATTTAGCGAATTTGTAGATATGATCCAACTGTTGAGTTCTTATGATTCTTACATTATTTAATTTCTTATATATAATTATATGCATGCGTTCAAACACACACACACACACAGAGAGTTTTACGGTTTCAGTTTTTTTAAGTTGTTAAATTTTTATATTTTATTTTATGATCAAATGTGTCAGTTTTGGGTCAAATGGGTTTTGACTGACCTTACCCAATCACTTTCATTTCAGGTTCATGTTGCTTATTCCTTGTCATGTTCAGCCATTCAGGTCATATGTTTGAGTCATGTTAGTAATTGCCCGCCCTAGATTTAGGAATATTAGTGGTTAGTTAGATTAACCTCAAAACATCCGATTTCACCCTAAAAGTTATTTAATTGGTTTTACAAATAAGTATGACAACAAAAAGAAAAGGTTATATACATGAACAACAAAATTGTTATCATAAACTAATCAAGAAAAACAGTTCAAACTTAGCAGAGAAAGGAAAATCCCAACAACAAAACAAAGAACCTTCATACTTACCTAATTGCCCTCAGAAATTGTAACAGGCCAGCGTTAGAACAAATGAAAATGAATTACGTAGTTACATTTAGAAAAAGGTAGAAATATGTCTCATAATGAACATATAAAGCAGTAATGAAATTGAAAAGAAAAGCTCAAGTCTTAAGTGTGGGAACATACATTACTAAAGAACACACAGAAGTCGGTCACAAGAGCAAACCAGATGCCGATTATATTATGTTCAAATACTTTCACTTCAAAACACTGCAAGTTCATAACATCAAATGGAAGTCAGTTTCTTGTAGGAAAACTAATTAAACTAGACTTCACTTCACTTCCCTTTGTACTTTTCAAAATAATTTCTCTATTTTATGAATTGTGGAAAAATAGAAGAGATGATTAAGAACAAAATGAACACTTCTCAAATCATTTACCGTGAATCATATCTTCATTTGCTCAACAAAAAAAGGGACCCATAAAAGAAGTGTTAAAAAACCAAAAGAATAAGAGCAAATATCAAGTAAAGGAGGCTAGTACCACTAATTGCTACAAAGTAACTCCAGTAAAAACATATGATAATTCCTTGATCTCTTGAGTTTTTTTTTTTTTTTTTGCTGAGAACATTATTATTGAAAAGCATTTCACATTAAATTGATGAAAAAAGATTAGAGAAAAAGATCAAAGCAGCCAACAAACTTCAGTACTTTGTAAATCAGTCCATGTAGAATATCTACATGGACCAAGCAAAATAAATATTTGAAGATACAAAGAATGAAAGAAAGAAAATAAGATGCAAAGTGCAAAGAATGAAACAATATTGAACTTACTTGTATAAGTAGGCTGCAATTCCCAGAATTACACACAGCAATATAATATCAATACAGAAGTTCCGACTGGACCTCAGCTGTCGGCCCAAAAAGAAATGGAAAGGAAAACTTGTGTTAGATCTAATTATGGAACAACAATAATAATGCCAAAAAAAACTTTACTTGCCACTTAATTACCTGATGAACAGTGTGCTTAAGTCTGACATTGGTATTCCTAAGGTCTGAAGTCGCCTTATCGACCTGAAATACCACAATTGAATATACTTTTGAGTAACCAAAAATTTACAACAATTTAAATATACAGGAATGAGGGGGAATATTTCCCACCTTGTCGTCTATTTCATCCATCAAAGGGACCTGCCTGTCTACTTCCTGCAGAGATTATGAGATATAGAAAGTTAATCTTTATTAACCCTTACAACACAAGATGCAGTTCAAGTACAAGATAGCAAACCTCGTTCATATCCTGTGCCATGTTTTTCAAAGTATCTAGACCTTCTGCTATCATATCCAAGCCTTGATCCTGTATAAAATAGGAACAAATAGAAAGGTAAAACATGAAACCCCGGTAAAAGTATATTGTATAGATCGCAATTTCAACCCGTGTACTTATGAATGGATTGATTCGGGATATGTTGTATATTTAACAGGTCAAATGGGTAAAATATATTTAAGAAGAATAACTTAAAAGGAAACAAGGGAAACGGTTTGAAAACTGCTCAATATGTATTTTTAAAGCATAAAAACTTTCAATCATTAAAAAAATTAATATAAAATTGTTGAAATAATATAATTCTTATAATAGTATTTGACACACAAATTATCTATTAAAAAATTATTTACTTCGAGCAAAAATTGTTTTGCGTCAACCAACCTGGCATGCTGTGACCCTTAAAAAGGTACCCATTTTGACTCATCCGGTTTTGAACCATTACCAGACCTGCCATTATCTACATGTAGTATTATATAACACAGAAAACAGAATCACAAGTACATGCCTGCTTAATTTTTCTCATTTCATACTCATTCCTGAATTGGCTTGACTCTTCAGTTTGCTGGAAGTATTCATCATCAAATCGTCCATCTATGAAATTCATAAATCACAAGAAGTTAAATTAACATGTAAGTGGAAAGAAACCAACCACCACCAAACAAGCTGACAGAATGTGATATTCATCGGTCAAATGGAACCAAATGACGACCTGAATCAAACTTGATATTATTTGTTCGAGACGCTGAAGCTGCCCAGCCTCCAGTCTGTTTGGGTGCAGCAGCAGCACCACCATCAGGTATTGCTTGAATCCTATCAGGAAGTGCGAGAACCAGATCATTACGAGCTGCAAACTCTTCGGGAGCAAGTCCTTTTACCTGTTATGTAATTGATGTTTAAAAGTTAATTCAACACTGTTGAAGTCTCCCAAACAGGGCACAAAAATGTTATAGTACTTAATGCAGACCT
Source organism: Pulicaria dysenterica (assembly GCA_947179395.2). Classification (NCBI taxonomy): domain Eukaryota; kingdom Viridiplantae; phylum Streptophyta; class Magnoliopsida; order Asterales; family Asteraceae; genus Pulicaria; species Pulicaria dysenterica. Next base: position 108,339,306 of record OX359289.1, read on the forward strand.
TATTTTAATTCAAATATATAGCCCACGATGCATTACCCTGAAAAAATCTATATCCATAGAACTTTCATACACACAATATTGGAGGGCGTGTTCCTCATGCTAGAATAAAGTTCATTAGACAAGTCTGCAACTTGGAAAAAGCTCTAACACATTCAGTTTAGGTCCATAACTTTTCTATCAAATATGAAATATGATAGCTCCTCATTAGGCAATGACTACAGCTGTTGGCACACTCCGACCAATCACACCCATGTACGGTTGTTTTTGCGAACAATACATGGTTCGTTACAGATCTTATTTCAGAAAGCAGCCTTGGACCTTTGATTGTAACACTCATAAGTCATACTTGAGCAATAGTTTTTAGAACATGAAGCCTAACCAGATATGCTAAGATTACCCATATTATCCGTATATAAATAGCTTACATAGGATGCAAGTTTAGCTATTGAATGTGCTGCTCAAACATGAAGACTCAGCTTATATTCTGCAAATTTCTTAAGCATTCAACGGGTAGTCATTATGATGGTAAGAAACTGGGCACGTAATAAGTATGCTAATGATTCTCTGGAGAGTGGAGAGTGGATATGCAAGTCTGCAGGATTATTTGATGTGCTGTGCTTAATTGCCAAGAGAATTCACCAAAGATGGTGCATTTGCATTTGCATCTGCACTATTATTAGATGTCACTCTAATCATTTTGAATCATGTAAATTTCTGGCTAAAAGCATAGAAGGAAACAACTAAAGCAGAACAAACGTCAACCAGATTAGACACAGCTCCACACTTTAGAACATCAGAAGCAGTATTTTCCATATATTGTAGACTACAGAACTTCAACTAAAGCATATAATTAGGGGCCTATCAACAAAACCAGTGTTCTATAGTTCCTGCCTAGGAACCATTAAGAGGCTGGCTATGCATTAAGCTACCACCAATCCAATTGTGCTTACATCCAAAGTACAGAAGTAACAGAACAAACCAAACTAACTTGGTTGCACGCTTGCATATTGAAATATGCCATCTACAGTCTACTACAAATGGATATGTTGGTTACAGACAGATTGATTGACAACTCATCTCAAGGGTCATCAAGCACAGTACATTTTGATCTTGCCCGAGGATAGGCATATATGCAAGTATGAAACTTGCAATAAGGCAAACAGATTCATAATACTTTCCCCTTCATATATAGTGTACGGGAACATACGATTTCTAGCTGATCAAGAAAAAGAAGGGAGATCGAACCTTCTTCATAGCCAATCGCTGCAACTTGGGGACTTCTTCCAGTAACTTAGCCTTGGTGCGTCGTATCTCAGCATTAATCGCCACCACCGAAGCCCTGTTTTTCTCATTGCGAGCTGTCTCCGCTTTCTGTGAGACAATAACAAATCAACATTGTCAACGAATTAACGATTTGAAAACGAAAAACTAAAAACCCTAGATATAAAAACGAATTGGGCACATATCTAAACATAAATCACCTCAAGAGCAGTCTCAATGTCAGATTCTACAGCGGCGTAAAGCCTAGCAAAAGCGTCATCACCGGAGACATTAAGATCCCTCTGCTTTTCGACGTCGTACTTGTCGTACTTCTTGCAGATAGCATCAACTCGAGTTAAAATTTCGATGACGCTCATACCTCCTGCGATTAATTTTTACTTCAGTTGAGATTCACGAGTTTGATTTTGAAGAAAGCACCGAAAAGTGTTTGAATTTGGGAAGAATGATTGTATCTTCTTGTTTGTTGTGAAAGAACTGGCCCAGCCTGTTAATAACCAGCTATAACTTGTTCGATATCTACTGTACATTATTCGAAAACCACCCCTCATGTTCTTATATTCATCCAATTTGTTTTATTTCATTCTATTTCACATCGGTTTTTCATTTGGGTTCAGCATATTCGATTCGGGTTTCGGGTTCCTCTGTTCGGTTTTCTCAGGTTGTAATCGAACTGAATCGATTGAAATTGTTCTCAAACCGAATTACAGAATTTGAACTCGGCTTGGATTTTGCTTTTAATAGAAGGGGACACCATTCATGTTATGAACAACACCTATGTTTGTGTTTAACCGTTCTATGATATGTGTTTATATACTTACAAATACTTTATGACTAATAAATAAAATAACTAGCATTCTCATTTAAAATGTTTATATGAGAATGAAAGCAGGTAAGATAAGTGCTACTAAAAGCATAATCATATGCCCTTTAAATGATAATCATGCCCTTTAAATGTTTGTGAGTGTAAAAATATATAAATGGATGATTTACACATTTCAGATATAGTGAATTGAAATCATCTCATTTTAGGGGTTGTTTGTTTTAGTTTATCAAGTGTTTATTTTTCATAATCTCGTTTTTTCCGGCTTATTTAATGAATCTGGCTTATTCTCTTCTTATAACCCATAAGAAGCTCAAAAGTCAAAAAATAAGCCAGACAAAACTATTTTAAAAAATAAGCTCTAAATAAGCTAAAACAAACGCCCGTTTAATACCCCAAAACCTAAATGTTTTCATCCTCAAAACCCTAACCTTTTTATAGTTATATTTCATTGCTTGTGTTTCATGGAGCCGAGATAAAAAATTTATGAACAATTTTGGGGGGATTGTAAAAACATAAAAAAATGATAAGAAACAAAAGTTAAAAAGCTTGACCAGTCGGCCATCAGTTGATAATTTGGATTGAACTTACTGATTAGGCTCTAAATTTACTGATTAGAGGGTCTATGAAATTATGAAGTTGTCAAATGGATGTAATTTTGCGAACTTGTCACTTATGAGTTGTGAAGTTGCAATTAATGTTGTAGTTTGTACTCCGTAGATGTTGATGGTTGCTCAAATTAGGGACACTGGAGTAAGAGATCGAGAGACCGAAAACTTGGTGTCAATTAGACTACCCGCATCGGAGCCATGATGGAGCTCGTGAGAGGCGCTCACGAGAGTGAACACCATCGCCGCCCCTCATGAGGGCGCCCTCACGGTCACGAGTGTGAGGCTGGTCGCGCGAGTTAGAGGAGATGATGTGAGGCAATGTTTTTTTTTTCTTTTTTGTGATGTGAAGTATGTGATGGATGCGGGGTTTATGTGATGGGATGAGGGAATGGTGAGGGAATGATGTGACGCTGATGTGACGCTGATGTGGCTGTGTGAAGGGTGTGATGGATACTGATGGTCTTAGAGGATGTATTGTCAGGTTCCCTCAATTTTTGTTTTTTTACAGCATAAAACAAACATACAATAAACTTGCTCCTAAACGACAAATTGTCTACAGTGAGATAAGAACCTATAACATTGAAGAAATCCTTTCAAACATCTTGCTCCGATGGGCTACAAGCACTCTAGTGAATAACGATGGAGATATTTGAGGGTTGCGACTTGTTAGAGTTTGAGAGATGATTGATGAAGAATTGAAGATGACAAATGGCCACGGGGAAATAGAAATCAGGTATAGTGTTTACCTAATTACATTTCTTTTTTATATAAGCTTTTCTTATTTTACAACCTATATAAAAAAGTGAAGTTGATATATATTTCCTTTCTTTACACCAGAACATAAAGCACCACTATTGTTCATCCCAGTTTTAATTTTATATGCTCCTACTTTTTAATCAATTTTCATAAGATGGTCTAGTTTTGTTTTTTTATTTAATATCAAGAACGCATTTAGGTGTATTTCTAATAGACGTTTAGCATAAGTTCTTTTCATCAATTTTTTTCTCAAATTCTTCTCCAAACCAGAGCCGGCCCTGGGCCTGGGCCACAGGGGCAGCCGCCCAGGGCCCCCCAAAATTTAAGGGCCCACTTCATATATTAAGTCGATATATACGTGTGTGTTATAAGTCCAAGAAAAAATAACTAGGCCCATAGCTGCAGCCCAAACACGCAAGGAAAAAAGAAAAAAAACAACTGAGGCCTCTTGATTCTTGAACATATGCACGAGAAAAAGAAACGACGGGGGAAATCGGAATCAAGCCGGGTCTATCTCGAGAAATGGAATAGTCGATCGAGTATTCGTGTAACCATCACTCATTGATTGTTTCTTCGTATGTTCCTCATTGACGCCCTCTGCACTCACGCCTTCTGCCCTCACACATTGACAAATGCATCGTCTGTTTGTTTACTTTTGTTCCTCAATCGACCGATCTGACTGTCATCTGCAGGGCTGCCGACGTTGCTAACCTGCGACGCATGTGAAAACCCTAAATCCCTACTCTGATCGATTGTTGTTTCTTATTTGGATGAACCCTAAAACCCTTATTCGATTTACAGACTCGAGTCACTCGATTACCGTAGTAAGGTTCTCACAAAATCTCAAATTCTCACATTCTCAGTTTATGTTTAATCTTTAATTCTTTATGTTTGTTAATTTGTTTCTTAATTATTCTATGTTTGTTAATTTCAATGTATGGACTGTGGTGGTAGTCTGAATCAGAATCTCAATGCTTGAATCTTGATAAGTCATAAGTCATAACAGAATCAGAAACAGAAATTCATAATTGAGGCAAAATCAGAATTTAAATTAGAATCCTTCAAGATCAGGTGTATTACTTCCTATTTTTTAAGTCATTGCTTTCTTTAAAATCTTTATTCCTTCATTAGTGAATCTGCGATTACTCATATTTCATTAATGAATATGTCATTACTCTCATTTCATTAGTGAATCTGCCATAGTGCCTTTACTCGTATTTCATTTTCTGCGTGGATTTGTGATTAAGTGATTGAGTAATTGACTTCAATTTGTTATTTGTGACTTGTGTCTTAGCCGATATCATGATCTTTATTTAGTGATATATACGCTCTATATAATTTATACTTTATGTGAAAACAAAGTTTCATTTAGGGGGATCTTTTTTAAGTTTTCGCCCAGGGCCCATAAAATGGTTGGACCGGCCCTGCTCCAAACTTGTGCATTAACATTCTCATGTTACATGCTCAAACTTTGGTCGTGTTTCAGATGATAAATCTGACCGATTGACAAACTTTGCTCAGGGTCTTACCCGTCCGATCACGAGTCAAAAAGGTTTTATTCAAGGCAATTATAAGACTCCAAGGCAACAAACCATGAAAATCGAAGTGGCAAAAGGTTTTATTTTTATCCAAACAGAGGGACGACGTAACAATGTAACATCTGCATCGGAGACCAAAATGACAACATGATTATAGTCTTCCAAACAAACAAGTAAATCCATGATTGTTTATAGGGCAACACATAAACATCCTATGCACCATTCCTACTCGCTAGAATAAATGAAGGCCAAAACTTTCATGTTCAAATTCCCAACACATAAGAAGAATATGTATAATCCACGAGCATATGTAGTTCACGAAATGATCTTCATTGTTAATAATAATAATTATAATCCTTTTAAACCAAGAATCATTAGAAGAGAGATCTCACTGGCGGTTCCCATATTGGTTATTCCCGTAGGAATTAGGAGGTGATGCAGGAGGAGAAGAGTCTCTTGGCCTAGCATACTCTGCAAATATGACCCAACCATCCAGAAACTGCCAACACAGAGACGACATTAACTATAAAGTTAAATCATGATACATATATCCAATGGCTGGCACCTATATAATATAAAACTAACATGATGATTATAAGAGTGCAAACTACCATCTATACTAAATAATTATGAACCGAGTTAAGTTATTTTCTGACCAATCCAAGACAGGAAAAAGAAGTTACCTTCCCATCCATGCCCTCAATACCAGCAGCAGCCCCTTCAAGTGTAGAATATCGTACAAATCCAAACCCTTTTGACCAGCCTGACACACGGTCTTTTACTACTCTAGCTGTAGAATGTAACAGAGAAGTAGTGATCAAAGTTCAATTAACAGGAAACTCATGACACAGAATCGTATCATTATATAGTAAATATGGATAGAATAAGCAAACCATGAACCACTTCGCCAAACTTTTCAAAGCATTCTCGAAGTCCTTCATCAGTTGTACGCTTGCTAAGGCCTACACTTAGTTAGCAGCAACAGAAATTCACTAAGATGCCCATGATATCATTGAGTAAAAAAATTAGCCAATACATCATAGTATTTTAAGCCATTACCTATATCTTCTCAAGAAACAACAAAAAACAAAGAGGCTAGAGAAAGATATCAATTACCACAATCCTTGTCAGAAAAAATTGAAATACCAAAGCAATTTAAAATGGGAGTGACATATGCCTCTGTTTTAAGAACAAGTACCAGCAATTTTTCTAGATATAGTGTAAAACATGACTAGTGTGCAATATTGAATAATGTATGTTTCTGTTATGACCTCTAATTAGAACAGCATGTGCAATGCAATTTTGGGCCGTAAAGTTCGTTAAGATTTGATTGTCTGCCAACTTTTCTTGTAAACCGCGTTACATAAAGAACCCATTTCATTCAATTAAAGCTTGTTATAATATTATAAACAAATCCTTTTTTTAATTAGCTCAATTTCAGCCCATCTGCAGACCAAAGTCTAAACCTAAAAGATTAAAACCTAATCAACAAGAGCACGACATTTGACTTCTCTTTTCCTTTCTTCTTACAACGACTACGGCTCGACAGCTCCACCTACAGGAACAAAATAGGTTTTCTTTTCCTTTCTTTTTTCTATTGCAATTAAACTCGGTTTGACACTTTGAGAGTTCAAACGAGAACTGTTTTTCATAAGAGAACTGCGAGAACCAATCTTAACCCGTAATTAAAATTAATCAATGGCTACGAATTTTGACAACTCATTAATCATTCATTAATGACGCATTAATGAAAGGTAATTTGACAAAATTAAGCACCCTAAATTAATGATGGCTCACCGAGACGCAATTTATGGTTGGGTAAATATATAAATGACCATAATGCTCCTATCAAGGAGTCATTTTTTATGTTAGAAACAATTCTCGTACGAAACAATTCTCGATTGAACTTTTCCCTATATTATATATATAGGCAAAAGTTCAAACGAGAACTGTTTTTCGTACGAGAATTGCGAGAACTATTCTTAACGCAATTAATGAATCATTAATAGGGGTATTTTGGCAATTTATATATTTACCCAACCGTGAATTGCATCATTAATAAACCATTAGTGAGGTATTAATAAGCATTTATGAGCCGCCAAAAATTCTTAGCCATTGATTAACATTAATCAAGGGTTAAGATTGGTTCTCGCAGTTGTCGTTATGTATAGTTCTCGTTTGAACCATCCCCAATATATATAGGGTAGGGTTCATTCAAGAACCGTTGTTAGTGCGAGAACCAATCTAAGCCGTCCAATTCCCCCTTCTTCAATGTCATTGCCCACCCATGAATTCCTTACATGCTCCCTGCCCATAGTCACATAAATCGCTGATATCCCCACGATTTGCATTTTGATCGTTTCGTACCAATCGCGGTACGAAATCGAACCAGTCGCACAGTGGAACGCGATTTGGTTCGTAGGTCAAATCGAACCAAATTGATGGTCAAAATCGTTCTGTTGGCTTTCAATTCATGAACGGGAACGCAATTAGGAACGATCCGAACAACGAAAAACATGAACTGATACACGAAATCAAGTTATAGTACGTGAATTTCAGTGGTGGGAGATACTATACCGTTTCATTGACCCCCGATTTCTCAAAATCTGATTCTCTGTATCTCACACTTCTTGATCCAATCCTTTGATGCTTCAATTACTAATTCTAACTCCTATGTAAATGTTTAGAATGTTCAATTATTGTCATCTACTTTACTTCCAATGATTCCACTATTCCCTTCCGATCAATTCACTGTCCACCAATTTTAGCCTTTTTTTTTTCCTTCAATCAAAATTGTTTTTTGGGTCACGGTCCTATACAAAAGGCCGAGAGTTTGGAATTTGCTTTTTTCTTTTTCAAATTTTCAGTACATATGCACTGTTTTTGGGATTACTTCTGCACTGTTTTTCCATTTTCTGGATATAAATGTTTCTTTTTTTCTGTTTTGTTTTAATTTTTTTCTTAATCTGGTTTGATTTTATGGAAAGTATCAAATTTATATATTTGAGAATTAATATTAGTATAATTATATATTTTAGTAGGCGTACATTGTACCTGAAATTGGTACTTCGTACCGCAGGCGAACCGAAATGAACCTACCCTCATCGTACCAAAAACTTAAGACCTAGCGAACCGCGTTCCCGTACCGGACCGAACCCAGTTCCATGTGACTATGACCCCGCCTAACTCTATCCCTCCACGCTCTCCATCCATGAACTTTCCATATTCAAGGAACGGCTGAGATTGGTTCTCGCGGTTCTCGCAATAACAACGGTTCTCGAATGAACCCTCCCCTATATATATATATAGGCAAAAGTTCAAACGAGAACTGTTTTTCGTACGAGAACTGCGAGAACCAATCTGAGCCGTCCAATTCCCCCTCCTTTAATGTCATTGCACACCCATGAATTCCTCACATGCACCCTGCCACACTTGATCCCCTCCACGCTCTCCATCCATGAACTTCCCATATCTAAAGAACGGTTGAGATTGGTTCTCGCAGTTCTCGTACGAAAAACAGTTCTCCTATATATATATATATATATTCCACATAATATTAAAACTGCTTTACCACCACTATCCCACCGCGATAACCGCTATTTCAATTCACAGTCCTTGACCGCTATTTGATTTTGACCGCAATATCTGCATAAGTCTATCAAGTTAACATTCACCTAATGTCCTAATTTGGGTTATAGATTAAACATCATAAACGAGCGTCAATACGCTTCAAGGGTGGCCACGAGATCAATCACAATGGATGAAAAAATAAAGTCATCATCTAAGAAGCTATTGCATGGTGATCAAGTGGATTAGAAAATCAAAGATAAGTTTCCTACTCCTATCATGATATCATCTAAAAACTCATTGATATGTGGGGAGTTGGTTTCTCTAAATTGGATCTGAGATTCTAAGGTCACGCTAGTACGCTACCACCAAATCACAAATCAGAATGCAAGAAGATGATGTGCAAATACTGCTTTTAGAACACACCAAGGGCACCAAGTGTTTCTAGTCATGCCTTTTGGCCTTACAACTGCCCCATCTTTCCAAGCTTTGAAAAAAGAGGTATTTTCACCCTATCTGAGGAAACATACACTTGTTTTCCTTGATGACATATTGGTTTAAAGCCCAAGTTCTAGTGACCATCTAATACATATAGAGTTGGTGCTGCAGTTTCGTTAATAGCATAAGGGCAGTTTTGCAAGAAACAAATTCCTTAAGTAGAGTTTTACCATCAAGAGACAAGAGACTCTATTATTCAGAAAGAACTCTGGTCACTAGTGTATGCCATAGAGAAATGGAGAGTGTGTCTTCTTGACAGGCTGGTTTGGAAAAACGTGAGGCACTTGGAGGCTTTAGGGGTCCGGAAGCTGAGGCATGATGAAAGATGCATGAAACGCTCGCATGACGCACCAGAGGCAACCAGTATTGACAAAAAAACTTTTATTTCACTTCCGGATAACATATTTTAACGTGTAAATGCTTAACAATTAAAATAACCAAATTATAACCAAAAGTAGCAATAAAAATCAACAGCTAAAACATCATTAATTCACCAACAACACAACAAAAAGGTAAAAGCATAAAGATCAACAACAGTAACTAAAGTCCAAAAACTAACAACAATATAAACATAGAACAAAAAATAAAGTGACGTAAAAACACTGTTAATCTTCTCTGTAACATTGCAATTTTATTGGATGACCCGAAGAGACAAACACCGTTAAACTTGGAACAACATAGAGTTCAAGAAAGAAATTTTGAAACTTAAAATCAAGAGTAACCTTTTAAAACAACATAAGATCAAGCTAAAACTTACAACAACAAAGTAACGGTAAAGAAAAAAGAACTTAGAAACAGAATTCTTGTTTCCAATCGAGATAACCTTATTCAGCTTCAAAATTGTACCTTTGCAGCCACGGATTCGACTTCAATATTTCAATAGGTACTTGACCATCGATTTCAACAAGGGATGCGACTTTAAATAGAACCAACCTCAACTTCAACGGAATCAACCAAAGATTCAACTTCAACAGGGGTTAGAGAGGGTGACGGCTTTGGTAGGCAAGAGTATAATCGACTTTAGGTCAAGCACTCTTATGTATTGACCGTTAAACTTTATCTCTCATTACAATAAGCCTACTTTAACAGCATTTAAAGTCTTAAACCCATAAATGCCCATGACACATACTAATTGATATTTAAAAAAGCCCAGATTGGAACAGGAGCGAAACATCATAAAGAGCTTATGCATGCCTAAAGTGAAGTGCATTTGATGCACACACTTCCAACCGCTTCACACACATCGCAACGCATCACATATGGGATGCATTGTCTGGACCGCCTTGCAGTGCCCAGTCGCACTATTTTAAACCAAGTTGACAGGCTATATTCAGAACAAATCATTTCAGCCTCAAATATCTTTACAATATCTTTCGAACTAGATGTCGGCCTAAGCTATCGAGCATTGATCATGAGATCTCTTATAAAAAGGGGAATGAGGATGTGGTGGCTGATCACTAATGCTCTATCAAGAACGCCTCATAATGCTGCTTCTTAAAGTTCCATTTCAAACTAATCCTTTACTGAAGATCCATCTAAAGAGGCCACGAGATAGAATGAAGCATATTTTAGAAACAAAGAGGACTGATGGGATTCAACATAGGCAACTGGGTATCTCCAACAGATCAATTTGTTTTTGCACAAGCAACACAAGCTATCTTTCGGATTCTATATCATTTTCATATGACAAAAGATTTTCAATCTGCTTATTGATTAGCTCTACCTCCTGATCGTAGGGATGAGATGCATCCTGGATTTCATGTATCAAAGTTAAACGCATGACACCATCAACCTTCACAACCTGGAATTCTCCCTCCATATGGCGAAGAAGGATTACTTGTTAAGATCCAGTGAAGGTTTGTGATAGACAACCAGGCAAGGTTCGTACTAAAATTGTTTTTGTGGTTGGTTCAATTGTCATATGGTGATGTGGATATGCTACTTGGGAGTCGGCTGCAAATGTGTGTGCCTAATATAATGAATTTCCTGATTCTTAAGAACATAAAGGGGAAGGAAATGTTATGAGCTTTACATGGAGCAAAACCATGCATGGGAATCGCGTGAGTGCAACTAACAGCTCAAGTGAGAAAAGACGGTTAGTGTTGACAGTTCTTGTAAACGGCATTTAAAACAGATTCATTTCATTTCATTCAATCATGTAATAAAATTGCAATTTGCAAATAGATCCCTTTTCCCTAATCATTCAGTACAAATTTCCCCAGCTTAATCCCTTTCAATTGCTCTTACTTGTGTGGGAATTCTATTTCTCAGTTCAAGAAGAAATATCAGCAATTATTCCATATGTTGTGTAGCATATGACTAAGTGACTAACTTCATACATAACTATATACAGGATTTCAGATTACATCGTTTCTCAAGTAATAAGGAGGTTAATCAGAGAGTAATATTAATCTTAATTTCTTTTACTTTTCACTCATTTGTCATTGCAAAATCATACCGCTCCATGGACAGAATAACTATTATAGGCGCTTAACAAGTTATACCATAATAAAGTAGGTATTTTTCCAGAAAGCAAAGGACAACAAAGTAGGGCAAATAACACACAAAGACAATATATAAAAATTATATAAAGATTATAAGATGAAATAGATGAAAGGTAGAAGGATAAGTGCCTGATACGAAGAGGTTAGTGGAAGGTTCAGCCTGTGGCCGCTGTGGCTGATTGGCGGTCTGTGATGGAAAGGGAAAGTTGGTAGAAAGTGTTGAGAACAATGATCTGAGCCCACGGGGACCGGCGGCCGCCACGGTTGTTGCAGTCCTCATCGCCATCAGGCTGTTTGCCATTCCTCCCTCTGCGTTTTGCAGAAATGCTGGCTTCAAGCTTATAAACCAAAAATAGTATAAACATACAAATTTATAAGCTAACAATAGTATAACGTTCAAAAAGTATTTGAACAGGTCTCCAAGTTCTAATTGAATTATAAAACTGATAATAACAAAAGCCTCATGCCTCCATTAACAAGTAAGAATGAATAAGAAGTACGATGAAGAACAAGCGGCGAAAGCTCGATTATGGGGAAAAGAAGCCCTAATCGATGAAGGGTTAAGAAAACAAAACAGTGAAGAAGATACCTTCGATTGTTTATGGCCTCTGTTTGCTTCGGTGGTCTATGCTTGGTTTCTGTATGCGACCAACAGAAAAAACGAAGCACGTAACAGACTACGAGGCTGCTATGATAGTAGTTCGTGGCTTCAGTCGGCTTCAACGCAGTCAGTGAAAACAAATAGCGGCCCGTGTCTTCCCACACCGACTATCTAGGGTTACTCTTTCGTGATTTTACTTAATAAAATCAATAATATTAGCCCATCTCAAATAGGCTCAAGTAGGAGATATTTTGTAGTTTTGTACCTTTTTTCATATCTAATAATTATGATTGTTTTATTTTAAAAATTCACTAATTATTTTTATGAGTCATATGTTTAATGGTACCGTGATTTAAATATATACTTTTTATTGTACATGGATAAAAATGTCATGTATATATCATCCTTCATCTCAAATGTATTTGTTTACACTCTTAATCTCGGCCGTGGACTAATATATTTATTTTGATAAGATACTAGTTTAATGTGTTGCTTTTAAACTTTTAAAAGAAGAGAATGTGGTTATTGATAAAATGTGAAATATATATAAATTTAAAATTATATATATATATATAGGGTAGGGATATTGTAAAAAGAGAATTAGGGGACAAAGAGTAAGAAGAAATCTGGACCACAGGATATATTCAAAAGTCAAACAGAAAAGTCGTCATTTTGACCAAAATTTTCGGAATTAACAAAATACAAAAGGTTAAAATGGTAAATTCAAAAATCAAAAATAAAGAAACAGAATACGTGGGAAATAACTGTTCCCGCCGGCCAAAATCTTAGGCCACCATCTGATGCACAAGTACAATATTCTGATGCACACAATACAAACCTTTGATTTACATATTACATTTGATGCATAAAGTACAACCATTTGATGCACATAATACACCCTATTGATTCAAAAATTACATTTGATGCACAACTTACAACCATTTGATGCACATAATTAAAAACCCTACCGTTAAACCTGATGCACAATGAGACGAGATGAACGGCGGCGGTGGTCGGCGATGCACTTTGAACACTTACAAAAAAGAGTGCATCAAAGCAACAGCGGCAGCGGCGATAGGCTAAGCAAGCGGCGGCGATTAGATTTTGCGTCGGGTAGGTCAGCAATGGCGGATCTGAAGCCGACAGGAACGAATACGACTATGCCGTCACTTGCTTGTAGGTGCTGGATGGTAGATTTAATGCGCTGGATGGTAACGAATGCGAGTACAGAACCCGCCGTCGTCACTTGCTTGTTGTCGTCGCTTGCTTTTTGTCGTCGTCGTCGTCGTCGATAGGGTTTTGCTGTTTGGGGGAGGCGTTAGATTGAGGATGGAGGTTGAAGAAGAAAAGTCGGGAAAGGGGGAAACGTGGGGAACGAAATAGTAGGGTTGGAGAGATAAAAGAAATGAAAATACTTATTATACCCTTTTTAAGTTTTTAAATTTAAATGACACGTGTCACCATCATATTTCTTCCTACACTTTTTACCCTAATTCTCTTTTTATTTGATCATGATTCTATATATATTTCTAATCAAATTTTTGATAATATATATATGAGTTCTTTATTTTGTTATTTTTTATAGTTGACCCTAGTTTTAAAGATATACTTGTACGATTTAGTGACTTTTTAGTTTAAAAAATATGTACCATCCGGTTATTTGTTGTAAAAGTATAAAAAAATGATATTAATTGAAAGGGAAAAGTAATATACAATATGGCATCTTTATTTAAGAAAGAGTTTAATATCAAAAAGTGTCTGAATTTGTCACTTTTTGTTATTATGTATACCCAACTTCTAAAACTAACGTTTGATATTCTCAACTTTTCTAAAACTACCATTTAATGTATTGCACCTGCTATAGCAGATCAGGTGATGACATGGCTCCGGTTTCGTCTATGTGGCAATGACATAAAGATGGGTTGTCTGCTGATGTGTTATTACTTGTTAAAAAATAATTCAAAAAAATTAATATTCTTTTTTCCATGTTATTGAGTTAATGTTGATGATAAAATCCCAGAAATCATCTACGATCTTCATCTTCATTGGTTGATAATAAAAACCTAGATCTTGATTTTCCTCTTCATCTACGATATTCATCTTCATCTTCATCGGATTCAATGGTTGATTTTGAAAACCTCAATCTTCATCTTCATCTACGATTATAGAAACCCAGTTCATCTTCATCATCCACGATAATTATCACCACCATCCCCCTGCACCATCGACCGAGAACAAGATCTGCTTCGTTAGGGTTTCGCCATTCATCATCGACGAGAATGATTTGCTTCATTAGGGGTTTTCAAGAACCCAGATCTTTAACCGAACACCACCATCGACTGTCAAGGTTCAATACAATAGATCTGGGTTTTCTTCTTTTGATTTGGGTTTTCAATAACAACATATTTGGGTTTCTAATATCAATTTGGGGTGTTAAAGAACAACAGTTATGCGATTTCAGGGTTTCGTTTTCGGGATTTCGTTCTTGGTCTGGTTTTAAAGAACATGTATACGATTTTAGGGTTTCGTTTTCTTGGTTCTTGGGTTTAATCGACTGTTGCTTCAAGATCTGATGTCCATTTTCGATTCTGGGTTTCATATGCGACTGTTGTTCCATTTTCGTTTATGGGTTTCATATGCGTGTTGTTCCATTTTCGTTTCTGGGTTTAATCGACTGATGCTTCCATTTTCGTTTCTTGAATGATGGGTTTTGTTTTCAAGAACGCCATCAGATTTAGGGTTTTGTGCTTTAATCATATTAGAACATATTAGTAAGAGTTTAGTGCTTCTTGTTAATGTGATTTGTTTTCTGTTCAATTCTTTTTGGATGCACATCAGATTTGGTTTCTTGGGATTTTGTTTTTGGTTTCTTGTGTTCCTCATGGTGTTTTTCTGTGGCGTTTTTGTGTTCTTCATTCTTATTAATAATAATTGATTAAAAATGACTTGGCATACGAGGTGGATTTTTAAGAGATAAAACTAAATTAAAAATGATAAATAATACAGGCTACCTGAACAAGAGGTAAGTGAGTATATTATTTGGTAGTTATAGAAACTTGGATACATTAAATGGTAGTTTTGAAAGTTGCGTATACATAATAGCAAAAAGTGAAGTAAGAAGTTCGGTACATTTTTTAAACTAAACTCTTTAAAAAACTAAAAGTGTCAATTTATATAGTAGTATAGATTATATCTTAAACTTCCTAAATTGATAAAAACGTTTTTATAGCCCCGTGGATTAAAACAAATTAATATATTAGTTTTTTTGTGTGTATTTGGCTTCTTTTTCTATAAAAAAGTAATATGCTACCTAGTATTAACCAAATTTAGGGTTGTTATACATAATCTATTCAAATTTTTTTTGTAAAAGCAAAAAACCACATTCTTCAACATATACTGATCGGAAAATACATTTTTAGATAAATACAATGTAACACTGCGATTTTTTAAAAGAAATTAACTTTTTAAAACTTATAACTTAAACATATTTTAGTTTGATAAATAAATAACATGTGTCTTGACAAAAAAAATTTCTTATTTAGATTAACCCAACCGGGTTTTTGGGAATCGACAAGGGCAAGGCTCCGGCTTAGCAATGGTGGCAGTAGCGTTCAAGATTTTATTTAAACTCAATTACAGGCAATGTTATGTTTTAACGCTCCTGTGTCTTGATACAGCGGCGACGTGGTGGTTGGGAACAAGCGATGGTGGTTGTGAAACAGAGGGCGGCGATGTGGTGGTTGGGAACAGGCGATTGTTGATACGAATGGTGGTGGTGGTGGTGGTAGGAGCCTCACCATCTTACCCTAATCGATGGTAAGATGTTAGATATGTTCTTCACCAAGATTAAGAGAGAGAGAGAGAGAGAGAGGATGAGAGAGAGATCTTGAATTTTGGCAGAGAGAAAGGACATATATTTGGTATATGTTTGTTTGGCACTAAGGTATAGTTAAGTGTTTGGTAACAAGAATAAGGAGAGAAGTATGTTTGGTTATAATGGTGGTTGTTTAAATAACTAAATTGCCCTCATGTGCAAAGCACATGACAAGCCTCTAACAGAAAAGTTAACGTTTGTTTGCGTAAAGGACTAAATGTGTAACAAAATGTCAACCACATGGACTGTCAGCGTAATTTTTCATTATAAAGGACGAAAAGTGTAATTTTTTGTAAACCACAGGGACGAAATTTGTAATTTACTCTAAAAATAAAAAATAAAAAATATCGGATATCGGATAACAGAAAAATCCAATCTTCAAGAAAACACTATCCGAATCCGAATCCGAAAATTCGGATGTACGAATTTTCGGATAATTTCGGATCGGATTTTCGGATAATTGATTCGGATGTTTGGATTCGCATTATTATGTACACCCCTATGTAACACTATACTTCTTAATTAACAATAAATTGCGTGCGGAAACTAATTACATATAATTAGATTTAAAATCAAGAGTTTATACAACTTTGACTGGTTATCATTACAAAATATCACTACAGTGTTGATTTACAAAAACAGACTCTATACAAAATCTTGGACATCAGAGTATTGGTCTGTCCATCTTCCCAGTCATCAACATCAAAACTCACCATGGAGTATCTGCAAAACAATCTAGTGGGGGATTAGCACAAAGCTAAGTGAGAGAACATATATCACACAAAGTACAAGGCTAACAGCCCCAACAAGTTAATCAAGCTCAAACTCAAGAGGATCGGCGGTGTTGCAACCACCTACAACCAAATGCCGGCCAAAGCATAGGTTTACCGATAGCTCCGCTAACATGGATAACAGTAAAAGCACCCTTGAGTGCAACAGATGCACCTCAAGATCAGATACTGTATACATATCCAATTAGCACATAATCAATCAAGATGTACATCCTGTACCACTAGGATATAAATCCACTCACCACAGTCAGTAAAGCTGTAGCACACTCAGTTGACTAACTCACTGAGTCTTCTCAGTTCCTGAGATTAAGTGAACACAAATCAGTTTCAATTCACAATACTGATTCATAATAAATATCATATTTATTCATACATCACGTGAATATCACATATATATCATGTGTATCAAATCATAGTTTGAGTGTTAAGAATCACTCTTAAAATCCCAAAATCCGATTAAGTCCAATTCCGATAGAAACCGAATTCCGAGTGAAAGGTCAATTCCGATAACATCCAATTCTGATGAAATCATACTTAGATTCCGAGAAAAGGCACATTCCGAGAACATAGGCAATTCCGAGAAAATGCACATTCTGAGAAAATAGGCAAACCCGATAAAAGGCACATTCCGATAAAATAGGCAATTCCGAGAAAATGTCCAATTACGAGAAAACCAATTCCGATACAATCAAATCCGAGAAAATGTTAAGGCCAACAGTTTATCTTTTATCGGTATTTAACATAATCCTATCAAATTTCTCGGATTCATCATTCATTCCGGGAATAATTTATCGGAATTCATCAATTCCGATACATTCATATATTCTTGCCCATTTCGATTTCTAACTCAAATCTTACTGATTTTTAAACATGCAAGTAATACATGTTTCCAGAAATCATTCTAAACATATTATGAACACATTCTAACAATAATTTCTAACATGCATTCAATCTATAACCATCATTAATATCAAAATCAATCGGAATTCATATAAACATTCAAAACCGAATATATTTAACAATTAATCAACTAATATTCAGAATTCTAACCTTAATATGATATCAAATAATCAACTAATGCACACAAGATAGATGTTGGCTTTTCTTTTCTTCCTTCTTCTTCTTCTCGCCCGAGATCACACAAAGAAAACACACACACACACACACACACACACTTTGTTTAACTTTACAAGTAATGAGGTATGGTGGAGGAGTTGGTGACTAAATAACCCCCACCATACCACCTTATAAAAAAACATATTTCTAATAAAGTAAAATAAAACAAATCATACAAACAATTATTAAATACACATCATGACAAGTAATTCTTATAATTAAATATAAATCTCAAGGTCAATTAACCTAATTACCTTAATTAATCTAGGCCGGTAAAGAGGGCGTTACACCCTAGTTGCCAATAACTTCTCAAGTATTACTTAATGCTATATATATTACGAGTTAAAGCCGTATCTTATACCGAATATTTCATACACTCTTATTTATTATACGTGACTTGTTATAAATTCGTTATTGATAAATGAGCTAATCTACAATCAATATGATAAATGTACATTTGTCCATAAACATAAAAGAGAAAATTATAGGAAATACCAAGTATATATTATGTATTTTCAACCACTATTATTAATTTTTAAAAAGAAAGTAAAAAAAATTCTTTTATTCGAAAATAATCGTTTTTTATCAAATTTTTATATTTTATACACACTAATCTAACATGTATTTTTACTTCTAATTAGTTAATAATTTAATAAAAGTATGTAGATCAATATTTATTAGATAGAAATATTAAATATTAAAAGATTTAAATAAATAGTTAAGATCATTATAGAAAATATTTTTTTAGTAAATTTTATATAATCTAAATTAATTTTATTAATGTTAGTAAAACTATAAAAAAATAGATTAATACTAAATTTCATTCCTTTTCATGATGGAATGAAAAAAACATCCATCTCCCATACAATGAAATGGAAGAAATCACATTCTTTAAGCAACGATTCATTTCATTTATGCATGATTAACAAACAAGTTTTTTTTCTATTACGACAGAATGACTTATTTCATTATCTCTCTCAATCATGCATACCAAACACTTTTAAGCCTATAAAATCGTACATACGTATCTAATACCGAATATTCCATACACGATCTTATCCATTATACATGTTGTGTTAAGAATATGTTGCAAATAACTTTTTATTTTTTTAAAGTATTAGTCAATACTATATGTATTACGAGTTAAATCCATCAGTTAAAGCCATATCTTATACCAAATATTTCATACACTATCTTATTTATTATACGTACGGCGTTATAAATACGTTATCGATAATTGAGTTGATCTACAATCAATATAATAAATGTACAACTGTCCATAAACGTAAAAGATAAATTTATAACAAATACCGCGTAAGTATTATGTATTCTCAACCAAGATTATTAACTCTTAAAAAGAAAGTAAAAACATTTCTTTTATTTATATATATTTATATGAAATTTTAATCAAAATTTTATTTTTTATACACACTAATCTAATATGCTTTTTTTTTTTTTTTCTAATTAGTTAATAACTTAATAAAAGAATGTAGATTAATAACTTATTAGATAAAGAGATTAAACATAAAAAGATTTAAAGAATTAGTTAAAATTATTATAGAAAATATCCCATTTAGTCGATTTTATAAATATCTAAAACATAATTTTATTAATGTTATTAAAAAACTATATAAAAGTTAGATTAATTATTAAATTTCATTCATTTTCATGATGGAATGAAAAGTAGACCCATCTCTCATGGAAGGAATCATATTTTTTATGCAACGGTTCATTTCATTATTACATGATTAACAAACAAGTCTTTCCTATTACAACAAAATGACTTATTTCATTCCCTCTCTCAATTATCAATACCAAACACTTTTAAGTCTATAATACTTACATACGTATCTTTTTTTTGAACAACAAATACACACACACCCCACTAAGCTAAACATATGCTCACAATGAGATTTGAACCCTCAACCTCAATGGGACTTACATACGTACTCGATACCGTATATTCCATACACTATCTTATCTATTATACATGCCGTGTTAAGAATGTGTTGCCAATAACTTTTTAAGTATTAGTCAATACTATATGTATTGCGAGTTAAAGCCATATCTTATATCGAATATTTCATACACTATCTTCTATATTATACGCACTGTGTTATAAATTCGTTATCGATAACCGAGATGCTACAATAAATATAATAAATGTAAAACTGTCCATAAACGTAAAAGATAAAAATATAACAAATACCACGTAAGTATTATGTATATTCTCAACCACGCTTAAAGGGTAATGATCCACACACCATATGCTAAATATACACCTTAGTCTATACGTTTTTATCACATTTGATTGGTTATGAGGTATGTTTTTTATATTTTTCAAGTGATTTTAACATTATTTAACAATAAAAATAAATATTTAAAGTCATAAATGAATTTATGTATTTATCTTCTAATATTGCCTATGGCAAAGGAAAAGTGAAAACCAAGAAATAACTTTGGCAGATACGAATACATACGGAGGTGGAGTTATATAATATGAGGTGACTCAATGGCTTCCGTGTAATCATAAACCAAACCCAACTCATACGCACACACACACACAAAAACACACACTTGCTTTCTTTAAAGCCTTCTTTCTCCCATGGGCCATCCACCGAATCACCAATCTCTCCTCCTCTCTCTACGATTCTCGCACAAACATTTCTAAATTCAATCGGAATTCACCTTTCATCCACCGTCTAACAAAAAGGTTCGATTTTCATTTCATTTTCCCGATCGATCGACCGCTGGTTTTTTGTTGCTGGATTTTTTTTTAACTTTTTGTTATCATCGTGTACTACTTAATTTCTCGTGTTTTCAGACATGGTAAATTTGTTTGATCGGCTATGAAATTTGAAACGAAGTTGGAATTAGCGATCTTCGATTACTGCAAGTATATTAAACGGATTATTTTAAGGAATTAAGAGCTTGATGATGTTTAGGAATTGTTTACAGGATGTTATTATTTGACAGATTGAAAGAACACACATGTAGTTCAGCCGTAGGTCTACCCACACCCTTGTTTGATACAAGACCTGTTGGAGTTTAGCTTAATTTAGGAGTTCAGAGGCATATATTGCAGCGCCGTAGATGTTTGTAGGCGGTTTAGACATACAGGAAATAGAACTTGGGAATCTGATTACATCTATCTTAAGCTTTTGATTAATTTTGTTCTTAGACTCTGCTGGTGTCTTTAGATTTTGTCAAAATCTTTGCTTGACTTGTGGTTGTTCTTCCTTTAAGCTGCAAGGTTAATGGGAGCAGATGTAAGTCATGTAACTTAGCATTTTAACTGTAACCAGATTGAGAATGAATTTTGCTCTGAACACCAACCAGATTGAAAATGAATTTTGTTCTGAGCATCTAGACTATAATATTTCCTAGGATCTTGGATATCTGTTGTTGATTTCTCAGGCTGCTATGGAGTTATTCTATGCCTTAACTTTTCTGTAGTTTTATGTTTGTTTCTTATTAAAAAGGGAATGATCCATTGAATGCCAGTTAATTGCGAAAGCCAGTAACTCAATGTGATCTGATATAAGGGGAAAATATACTGAGAAAAGGTTCCATCCATGTTCTTATTACCGTTAAAAATTCTGGTGTTATTACATCTCCACAAGTGATAACAAGATTCAGTGTACTTCATAAGGCTGAGATATTGATGGATGCTATATGCTCATAATCATTATTATGTATTGATAATTTGCAAGTATTCATAATCATTAACGTTAGTATTAATGCCATATTGTTTTTTTGTTCTTGTCAAGGGGTTGTGTTTTGAAACACTTGCTGACCATAGTTGAAAATTAATCGTTGTGATCTTGGCGATCCACCAAGATCCTGGTTGTTATGGGGCATCAGCATTTTTTTGGCCCATCCTTCATGCTGGAGACTGAGAATGATCAGAGCTGGAACTTCACAGAGAACACCTATATCCATAATGGTATTGAGTTTAAAACCAAGTTTAAACAGATTATTCATGACTTATTGTAGTCTCTACTTATTCAACTGATTCTTTGGGTAGTAGAATATTGTTAATGAACAAAACATTAACTTTTTTTTCTAATGTATGATTAGCTGCAAGAAATGGAGCTAGTGAAAGCAGCTCTCTTATCTATCCAACAGTGGATAATATGTCAATCGATGGAGCACAATACACCCACTGTAATCACAATCCTACATCGAGTGGATACTCTTCATTAGCCCACAATATGCAGATCCCAAATTATCAACAAGATGTTGCTGGTCCGTCAGATCTTTCTATGCATACATCCTCTGCTTACACAGCTCCTCAAGATTACAGAAATCAAGCATCCGCATCCAACTACAATGGAAATCCTTTTCATGAAGAAGATCTATTTGATATTAGGGTGGGTAATGGAAGGATTCAATACAAACGTAAAAGCCCGGGTGTTCCAGATGGTGCACACGGATTTAATGATGCTGGGAGCTCTTCTGATGTCACCATGCTCACTGAACCTTGGCAAGAACCTCCAACCACAAATTTTCTCCAGGCACCTTGGGATTACCATACAACAAACCCTAATGGCCTCTCGATTGGTGGGGAGAGTTCTTTTAGGAATGTGAGAAGCAGATCTGCATTTGATATAGAAACCAACTCTTCAAGGTCTCATTTGGCAAACAATTTACCGCGTGAGTTTTATACTACTAGCCGACCAATGGATGCTTCACCATCAATAGATCTTCTGGGCCATGGTTTAAACGGTTTGAATCCAACTCGTATGTCTTCTATTGCCCATGATAAGGTTCTAGTAAATATTTTTGAAGTTTCTTTAAGTAATCTAAACAAAATTTATTCTTTAAAATGCAGAAAACAGTTCCATTAATTATGAGTTAAACCCGTTTCTTGAAGGAAGTAGTAATCCTAGTTCTTCGGTAGTAATTGGGCAACAGAATAACAATCTTACAACTAGGAACAATCATGTTAATCAAAATTTTAGGAGTTCCTCGGTGCAATCAGTGAGAGGAGTTCGGAGTAGCTATAGTCAAAGTCAAAGGCCTGTATCAACTTTTAGGATGTCTTCAAGCAACTTGACAGATGAAGGATTGCAGTTAGCCACCAACAATTATTCTTCCCGACATCCAAGACCTTCATCCACTATAGGTTGGCACACTAGTGACAGGAGCGGGCGAGCAAGAATCTCAAACGAGAGGTATCGATCTGTATCTGGTGTGAATTTCCATGATCGAACACCACCTGAGGTATGTCCAACATTTTTTTATAGTGGTTAATTTTAGGTCAAATTGCATAAAAGAAGGTAGCGTACTGTAGGCAGATTTCAATTTCAGGTAACACACTTTATTTTCAACCAAAATAAGTTGATATACTTTCATAATATTTGGCATAATGTAACCAACGTTCAAAAGTTCTAACTTAGATTAGATATGGTTACCTTTTATGCAGTTTGCTCTTAATCTAAAGCCTCTTTGTCATGCTTTATTTCTGTGTGTATTTATCTTCAATGTGTTAAATTGCAGGGTCTTATGATTGTGGATCGATCGGCTTTCTATGGATCTAGAAATCCATTTGATCAGCATCGGGACATGAGACTTGACATAGATGACATGAGCTACGAGGTTGGCGATATTATCATCTCATTTTATTATTACTTTTTTTCATTTCGCTCATTGTCTAATTTACAAACACGACAGGAACTTCTTGCACTTGGGGAAAGGATAGGAAGTGTTGGCACTGGCGTGCCAGATCATCTTATTTCAAAGTGTGTGCAAGAATCAATTTACTGTTCGTCAGACCAAATACAAGATGAAGGAACCTGTGTCATCTGTCTGGTGAGATTGCACCTGAACTGATTCTTAATAAGATTTTTCTCAAATGATCAAAATTTGATAAATTCCCATCACACACACACACACACACACACACATATATATATATAATGATTATCTGCATATTGACTGGATTCGACTCTAAAACGGTTTCATTTGCAGGAAGAGTACGCAAACATGGATGATGTGGGGATGTTAAGAGTTTGTGGGCATGATTTCCATGCTGGGTGCATTAGAAAATGGTTGTCAATGAAGAACCTGTGTCCCATCTGCAAAGCAGAACCCATGAAACAGAAGTAACTTGTAAGACCATCTGTCTGGTTAGCTTGTTTTAATTTCTGTATATACATGTGTAAAAAATTTATGAATCTGAATAATCTGTTAAACATCCTGCATCCATGACAATCATGATGCTGTGCCCCTGGTAAATTATTGGGGGCTATGTATGTACATATTTATATCTGTTTTAAATGCTAATGGGAATTATATCGATTCATAAGGTTTGTCTCTTCACTATTACATGCAAATTGACGTGAGATATTGTTCAAAATTGTTGGTCATATCTAAATGTATTGCTGTTATTTTTAAGGTTGACAATTTGGTTAGGTTCGGGTTATTGGGTTCCTGTCATTGGTGTTTGTGGCAACCTATTTTCGACCCTTTTATATTTGTGTTGGGTTCAAGTCGTGTCACTTTTTGCGTGTCTGGTTGGAGTCGTGTTCCGTGACATACCCATTTCGCCAAAATGTATTTGGAGACATTTTTCAAATTTTCTTATTCCTTGTTTGCTTCGATATGAATTTCAAATATGATTTTTGTTTAGTTTCTAACTCTAACATTCAATATACGTATTGATTGCATTTGAACATTGGATTCGGTGTTTGTTTCATGTTGATCCAAATTTAGACTTTATTTTTTATTTAACTTATATACATGAATTTACTAAACAATTTAATCTACTACATTTACGAATAAATAATATTATTAAAAAACCAAAATAAAATTAAAATTTTACATTATTGAATACAGTTATTAAGGCAATATTTAAAGGTTTTGTACTTTTGTTTGTCTAGATTTATCGTCTAAGATGTCACTCCCTCATTTGAATTCACAATCTCCTTTTTAATATTTAAATTTTAAGTATTAATGAATATTTCATAATTGTATAGTTTTACCCTTTTAAAGGTCATAGGGTCATTTTCGAGTTGTTGGTTGACCCTAATCTAACCCGTTTATTTTCGTGCCAACCTACTTTTGACCCATTTCAGATTCATGTCACTATTTTCGTGTTAGGTTGGGTCATGTTTCGTCTTAGGTTAAAAATTGTCGGCCTTAGGTGGTTAAAGTAGGCAAATTAGATAACGTTCTTTCATATTTTTTGATTGTGTAGACCCCCTAGATGCCTGGCAGCCTTTGAACGTGTTGCATTCGCTATGTTTGCGCATTCAAAGTAAGACTAACGCTGAATTTTTTGCCCTTCTTACAACATACTCCGTCAAAGAATGGTCAGGCTCGCACAGAATCGTGATGATAATATAGAAGCAGGTGAGGAGGGAGTAGCTTGCTATTGAGTAACACATGCCACTCAGCCTTACCTTTAGAAGAAATATTTGGAAAGAGTAGAATTCCTCACGTGTCATAGCTCGTGAGGATGGGGGTAGGCACTTGACTGCGTCACTTTAAATACTAATTTTCTCAATGAAAATCGTGATGCATGGAAAAGTTCATTACACAAGATTAATACCAAATACTTGTGAATCAAGGTTTGCACCCTCGTATTGCTAGCCCCAAGACTGCATTCACCTTTGTTCAAACTACCGTTGGGCATGACTTGGTCTGCTTTCATGGTTATCAGTAACCTCCTTTTCGTGTTTATCAGTACTTGTAAGGAGGGTACCCGACCCTTTTCTCCCGAAGTGGTATAAGGTTGATTGTGTGAGACCACCGATGGAACAACACAAGGAGTGGGCGTTGATGGAACCCGCTATGCTGCCAGCTTCCTCTATCCAACACTCCTCAAATGGGTGTGTTATGAACTGCATCTGAGGACTTGTTCTTATGGGTGGATGAATCCTACCCACGAGCCTACAGACATACCTCATGTTGTAGTCTAGCTGTGTAACTTGCTTTCACAACCACTTAAAGTAGACTAACATTATGCATTGATCGCTTCCAAGTCACCGTGTATCCCCCTTCTCAACCCATAGTAGACTTGAAAAAATACACTTAGGTTGCGTTTGTTTAGTTGGAATGATTTTAAATGGAATTTGATTTCTTTAAGAATTTAAATCTTAAAAGAATTAGAATCTGAATATGATTCCTTAGGAGCGTTTGGTTTCGCAGGAATTGGAAGAAATTAGATGGAATTGAAATTGAAATTCCTAAATCATAAGAGGTGTTTGTTTCATGGAGTTGATGAAATGAAGTTTGACAATTCCAATAAATTCCTTAAATCAAGGATAGGGAATTCCTTCCCTAAATGGATGAAATTCTTCAAATTCATAAGGAATTTAAAACATAATTGCTCTCTCCTACTCCACCCGCACCCACCCCAGCCCACCCTACCTTACGCACCCCTATCCCACACACCCCCTACCCCCACCTACCCCTACCCCACCCTCACCCTACACCTACCCTACCCCACCCACAGGTAGTGGCGGTCGGTAGTAGAGGGAACGACATCGTGCGGCATCATGCTCACCGGTGCGTAGTGGTTGGTGGCGATGGTGGGTGGTGGTCGGGGGCGGCGGTGACGGTGATGGAGATGGGTGGTGATAGGAATGATGATAATGGTGAAGATGGCTGGCTGGTGACGATGGCGGACATGACAGCGGCGGTGGCGACGACGGTGGGTGGTGGTTGGCGGCGGCGACGATGGTTGCCGCGGTGATGGTGGTGGTGTCGGTAGTGGCGGCAGTCGATGGTGAGAGAGGTAACGGGCGGCGGTAGTCGACATCGGCTGTGATGGTGGTGGTGGTTGGTGGTCAGGCGCAGTGGCGGCGGCAACAATGACAATGGTGATGGTGGTGGTGGGGGTAGGGTAGGATGAGTAAGGCAGAGTAAGGTGAGATGATGATAGGGGTAGGGTATGGTGGTAGAGGTAGGGGTAGGGTAGGATGAGGGTAAGGTTGGTTGGTAAAGTAGGGGTAGGGGTAGGGGTAGGGGAGGGGTAAGCTGGTGGAGGAGGTGTGGTGGTGGAGGGGATAGGGGGTGGTGGGCGGTTGCTAGTATAATTTATTTTGGTTTATACGTATTGAATTAATTTATTTTCGGTTAGATTTAAATTCCGGTATTTACTAACCAAACAAGATACTAGTTTTTCATGGATTCTAATTTCAATGAAATCAAATTCTTATGAATTCCAATTCCTTGATCAAATTTTAATTCCTTCATATTCATTTTGCGAACCAAACGTATCCTTAGGTTTCGTATTTATGATTGTCTGTGAAGGAATATGATTTCAGACACCACCACCCCATCACATGCCAGTATGCCACCAACATTCCCTAATTTGAATGTGAAGCCACCACCCCATCACCACCATTTGCCCTAAATTGAAGCCATTGATGAGCTGTGGTAGGAACAAATGAAACAATAATCAAAGGTATACTAAAGCCTTCAAAACAACAATAGGAGGCGAGTAAGGCGAGGGCTTTGCCATAATCCAAGACATAAGACACACTAATTTAAGATGGCCTTAATTAAAGGCAACCTAAATCAAGTTTGAGTAGATGCAGGAACAATTGAAGCCATTAACGAACTGTAGAATTGAAGGCGTTGGATGTACTGATGCAGGGATCCAAGACAACCCTAACCGAATGTGAGTATGTCGTAGGCTTTACCCTAATCTAGAAAATTAAGACATCAAATTCTTTGGACGTGGGATCAAATTCTTGGGGTTTTTGATGGGAGAGTGAATTCCTTCATATGTAGAGTTTAATGTAGAAATTTTCATCTAATTCCATTACAATCCACGAGATTACATGGAAACCAAATGTAGCGTAGGTGGTATAAAAACTTAAAATTCTAGTTTTTATAATCATAAGCTCTCTATTCTTGTTCCAATGTTAAAATCCCAAAAAGATTATTTAAAATTCAAAGTTTCTCATTTAAAAACCACTGCATCTAACATAAAAAGGTTGCATCTTATATAAAAACATTGTATTTTGTCTAAAAAAATAACTATATCCGGCTTAAAATCACTGAATCTTGTCACAAAAAAAAACATAAAGTTCTCTTAAAACTACTCCATTTTGACCAAATAATTTAGTGGTTTCTCACTTAAAATTATTGTATCTATTTTGAAAGCACTACATTTATTTTGACTGCTTTCTGCATACCTTTGAAAGCTTTACTTTTTCATCCATGGAACATTATGTGGTCGTACATGTGAAAGCAATTTACATCTACAAAGCATAAACGTTCGGCTGTTCTCTGTAACATATATTTTATATTTATTTTTATATTCGCTATATATAAATATATATGTATACATGTAATACATATGCATTTATATAATAAGGGAAAAGTTATTGTGAAAATATATATTTAGATAAGAATGAGAGAACAAACTCTAGCCATCAATTAGCTGTTGATCTATTAGATATAACAATTGCAATTCACCCATTATAATTCATGACCGTCGCAATTCATGCTAGGACAATGAATAAAATGAAGGGCCAAATGTAGACCGTTTGCTGTATAAATATCAATTCTCACTTGAAGGGTCATATGCATTCAAATGAAGGGCAAGTCTCCCATTCTCATATATATCAATTATCACCTAAACCTCCCACTATTTGATAATTGCGTTATACACGTGTGTGTTGCATAAAACTATAAGATATGCGTGTGTTAGCATCATATGTATGTCTATACTACACATGCATTTGAATATGATGATATTATACGTAATAGTATTGTAATTAATATATTATTAGATTATTTGTATTTTAATTTAGTTTGTTATTGATATACCCTTTTACGTAATTTAACACATTTTCAGCTTTAGCTTGAGCTTGTTTATCAAACATATTTAAAAATATATATAATCATCAACTTTCCACTCCAGCTCCGGCTCAAGTACGGTATAGCTTCAACTAGTTTCGTCGAAAACACCCTTAATAAACGAGACTCCATGAAAGCTCTCTCCTTTCAGATATTTGACCGTTTAGGAGCATTCTTTGGAAGAAGTTGAGTCCATAGGTGCTCATGAGTCACGCCATAACATCACACGATTGAGTTTTCAGTCTCATACTTGAATACTATTCGGTTACCCGGTTAACCATGCACCTGATCGACACCTGTAAACACTTTCATCTAAAATCTCGTAGTCTCTTTAACTATAAAATAGTGGTTAAGAAGAAACTGAAACACGGTGAATATTATGAAATAATTTTGAATAGAATTTATTTACACGTGAGGACCTAGCTAATATATGTAGTACATATATATATATATATTACACAATTAAGATCCCATAAAAGAATTTACAACTCCTCTCTCCAACTATCTACTTAATTAATGCTCATTCACAACATCCACATATATAAAAGCCGCTACTTCACATTTTGGTCCACCTTCATTTCCTAGCTACATGGGGATAGATGATTGCATAGACAATGTAGGTGGACGTTATGAGCGTATGACTGTGATATAATATGTTTCCAGAATTGCAGTATGTGAGAAAGATGGTCGTAGGAACCCTTCCTATATTTGCACCTCTACGTAATGTTCAAACGAGAATTCAGTTAATTCAACATCAATCTCATGCTGATCAATCATCGCACCATCTTTCCCTTCTACAGCTGAACTCGTGGCAGCAGAAAGGGAACCAATCGGTCTTGCTGGTTCAAAAACCATGTCATGGAACTGTGGCATCCGTCCAGATGATTGGTTGCTGGTGCTGGTGCTGGTGCTAGATGTCCAGTGAGGCGGTGTGCTAGGCCTAGTAGACCCTGGTGTTGTAAAGTTGGAGTTTCGCTTTAGTTTCACTTGTTTTTTGGCATTCTGGTGCCATTTGTGCAGCGCCTTAAGCACTTGATCATTGAACACGGTGGGCTTCATGGTTGAACCCATTTGTGTCACTAGAGCATATAGAGGTAAGGTTACATAGCTACATAGTATTAGTACAAAGACCCTGCAAATTCAAGGAAATCAAGACTTAGTTTAATTTAAGTCGTGGAATTCTTCGAGGAAGGCGTATAAAATATTATTATATATCACCACACACATACCCCATTGAAATCTTGATGCCAAAGTCGGCTTTGTTCTTATGAAAGCATGATTGCGGGCCGAATTCATACTGGAAAACACCGAAAGCAGGGTTACAATTACAACTTTGGTGGAATGTTGACGAATATATGATTGAACAGTCAAAGATTCATGGTTTACCCTGGACCATGCAAAGAAAGCCAGCTGAAATGCATTCTGAACAAGAACAAAGAAGAACTTATATCAGGAAATATCATAATCAGACAAAAAGACCAGGAACACAAGAATGTGCAATATGGAGCCATTTGCTTATTAATTAGCCATCCGAAGCGGGTCAGGTTTTCTTGAATGGTTTGAACGGGTCAAAATCACCCAAAGTGAATTTATAGTGCCATATACCTCTTAGATGATTTTTCATAATTTTTTTTGAAAGGCAGATCATGTTTTATACTTAATAAGCTAATTATATATTGTAAATGTGGGCAGCCCGACCAGACCTGTTTAAATTTTTGTGAGAAATACGAACCTGAAAGAGAACAAAGTGAATGAGATAGAGCAAGAGTTGAGGGCGATTGAACCAGAAAAGGTCGTCGGTGGGCTGAACCAACGGTGTACCCTTCACCACTGCTCCTCTTTCTTGAATCCTCAAGCCCATCTTGGTTATGATCACTTGTAGTTTTGTCCCTACTAAGAGGATAATCTGCAGATAGTTAAACCAAGTGGTGGATTAGTTATTTTTAATGATTTTTGAAGAACTCGAGTGTAATTAACCGAAAACAACCGATGCTTACAATCAAAGGGATAAAGGGTAGCCAAAGATAAGATCTCCAACCTGTCAACAACAGAAAGATTAAGTATCTGTTCTTGATGAACTTTGAAGGATTCAAAATGGTTAAACATTTGCTTACCGTTGGTGCTAAAAAGTAGAAACAGTACTGCAAGAAACCAGATTGGTGGGCTGCCAACAAGATTCATAACTCAATAACCATATTAAAGAACAGATTACTCATTTTTTTTAAAACAAACGACCTAATTATGTCACCTGATTCCCACGACAAGCTTGAAGTCTTCTTCAAGTGATCGATTTATATACTTTTGGAAATTGAAATTTGCTTGGCAATTTGGTGACAAATGTGCCTAAACAAAAGAAGAATTCAATCATTCATGGTTCATTTTCAGGTACTCAAAATTCTCTAGTCTTTAAAAATGCAGCAATTTCAAAATTACCATGATAAATCCATGGCGAAGAGTCATATAATCGACCTTTGGAACTGACATTAGGAACTGTCTCACGAAGCCCACCTGCAAAAAAAGCTTAAATAGATTAACCATGGTTAAAGAGGAGCTCAAAAGCACTCACAAGTTTTGAATATACTCACCATCCAAACAAGAATGGTCGACTTGCTCCACACGCTCAAGTGCCTTTGACCGAAAGTCGTGTCTCTTGCGAGCCTAAACCTTTCGGGATCTTCAAGAAGGAAAAGTTCAACCCCACATGTAATCTAACTACCAAATCTAAGAGTTTGAAAGATCTTACCATGTGTATATTGGTACTCAAGTGTTTGTGTTTCCATCTCCCATGCTTTCCACTCTTTCATCTACACAAAACCAGAAGTTAATTCGGATAAAAACGAGCCATTTATGCAAAGGAGAGAGACACAAAAGCCGCACCTTGGCTCTACCAAAAGCTAGTGTGATTATAGAACAAACCACGTGAAACACAGCTAACGAGAAGATGAACATATGAAGCTCGTGGAGGGCATCACTCGATAAAAATGGAACCTTTCCCTACAAAAACACCAAATTTCTTCAAGAAATTAGTCAAGACTTCTTGTTTAAATGGTTTGAAGATTTTCTTGATCATAATTATTCACCTGTGCTTCACATTTATCACCAGAAGTAGCACCAGAAAGAACCCGTCTAGACGTCGTCATATTAGAGGCCAAGAACGATGTAAGTTTTCTATGGATTTCGACTTCTTTTACACCATGACGAGCATCCATTTCTTCAATGTCTTTTTTACTGCATGGAAGCCAGTTTTCTCCAAGAGACTTTGATATGCAGATATCAGTTATGGTGGCTTTCCCTACTGTTAACAGCAATGAGATGAACCCAAGTAGCATAAGCTCTGATTTGATCTTTTCAAGTGCTTCAAATAGTGTCTTTTTATTCTTCTTTTCCAACCACTAGAAATCAAAGAATTGAGTTTATTAGTCTTGTTATTCCTATAAATTCTTATTTGTAGCTAAATAGTTGGAAATCTGTTGCTAACTAATGATGTAAATTTTCGCTGCAAATTTGTTGGGCATGCATCTGTTGGAAATTTCTGACATAATTTGATCCTTAGGAAATACCAAAATCTGTTGCTAAATCAAAACTTGCAAACATATCATGGCGTGTTACCTTTCCGATTAAGTGAATAACATGTTCAATGAGAATCGATATGGCAACGAGGACTAAACAGACAGTAGCCACAGCCCACGTGGGCGTCTTCTCTAGAGTTCGAATTCCTTCTGTCATTGATGAATGTTTTCTTTAAGATTTCTTGATCTTTAATGCAACAATGGCAGTTTTCATATGCATGAAACTAAAGCCTGGTTAAATGTATTTATGTAGAATTTACTTGGTTTTAAGTTAAGAGACAAGATAAGATACATGAAGTTTGACTTTAACTTGCATTTGGAAAGTCGATTCTTTTATCCCTATGGACTTTGGGAAATACTTTTAGTTGACGGAATTTTTATATGATTCCTTCGATTAACTTGTAGTAATTTGATGCTTTCGATCAACAATATTTACTGTTTAACTTATCAGTGGTGATTGTGATGTTAATTGAGATTGTTTTTCTTAAGAAAAAATAAACAGAAGAATGTCATATTCTGTTTTGTTAGTATATTTTCTATAAAATATTAATCTTTTTTCTTTGTATCCTAACAAGCATTAAGCTCCACACTTCGTTGCGGAATAATTTGCGGAATAATTTTTGTAAAAAAAGGTTTACACTACTTAATTGTATACTATTAATTGTTATAGTAATAATATTTATTTTGTATTTTAATTATTAACTCGCATATTAAACAAATTAAAAATAGTGTATAATAAGACATAATAAATGTTTGCTTAACAGAACATAGAAGGTCTTAAGTTAAGTTTATGAACATCATGATAGATATAAAGATGATTGCCATTAAAGCTAAAAAATCATTTGGCTACATTTTACCTTATTAATCTTGTAAAATTTGTTATCTTTATTTAAAATAACAAACTATTTTTTAACTAAAAAGGGAATACACAAAATAATAATGTGTGAAATTAGAATAATGAAACAAAATATTTAAAAGGAAAGATAATTTTATTTGTATAAACAATAATAAAAAAAAACAATAATTTTGATTAAAAGAAGAAAGAAATAGGTGAAATTATATGTTATGGTTCTTAATAAAGAAACACTTGACATTCTAGTTGGCAGGGAATGTTCTTGTAAACCAGGTAAATAAATATGGGCAAATTATCGAGAAACCAACCTAAATATCGAAATTCGTCAATAAAGGTAACGTCTAATTAATATAATATTTTGAGAAATTAATGTCTTTTGAAAAACCTAAGGCCATGCGTAGCAGGCTCGGATTGGTTTTGGGTTGGGTGAGAACACTGCTACTGCTGTTTTGGGTTAGTCCCCGAACCCTTCGAGTCCTCCAAACTGAGAGCTATTTGCAGCTTTTTTATGTTTCTTTATTTTTTTGATTGTGTAAAGAGAGTGAGGAGAGAGAAAACATTTGGATTGTTTGAGTTGTGTACTACTTGGGTTTTGGGTTGAATTTGAGTTAAGAAGGAAAAAGTAAAAAAAGATGATATGACGATTGATGTGACATTTGGATTCAAAAAATTACTACTCATAAGTCATAACCTAACACAAAAAAAAAAAAAAAAATACATATCTACAACTTATTTCATTACTTGTAGGAATAGATGAAATACACCCATCCCTTAAGAAATAAAAAATTACAAAATGAAAGAAATTGTTATGAATAATTATTAGTAGATGTCCTTATCCCCAAATATTAGATAAGATATATTAGAGATATGTATTATCCTAGATAAGGTATTTGAATTTTGAATACTTATCCTTTTCTATTGTACTCCTATAAATAGGAGATGACCTAATGAATAAGATTAAGTCTTTTCTCTCTATTCTCTTTTTCCTATTCTCTCTATAATTCACAACACGTTATCAGCACGAGTCTCTTTAAAAAAAAAATTCGGAGAAACAATTATGTGCGATCGGCAACCAATTTCGAGAAAAAGTCTGCGGTCGATTGCCTTAGTTTTAATTTACCGGCCAACCTCGATTAGTGGTGACTTGCGGTGATATCAACAATCGAGGTACATACTTTCTTTTCCGTATCTTTTCGTGTATGTAATCGGCAAACCATATGTGAATTATGTATGACTCATGATTTTAGATATTAGGGGCTGTTTGGTTGGATGGATTGTTTTTTGAAGGAATTGGATTGTTGGAAGGAATTGGATTTTGAAGGAATTGGATTTGGAATCTGAAATCTTACCTCATGTGTTTGGTAGTGCCAGAAATTGGATTTTGATTAGGGCTTGTTACCTCCCATCGCCGTCCACCACAGTCGCAGCCATTGTCGTAACCCTAGTCGCCGCCGCCGCAGGTCGTCGCCAAGCCACCTCGTCGAAGCCCTAGTCTCTGTCGTCGAAGCCCTATTCGCCGTCGCAAGTCGCCACTCGTCAGTCGAAGCTCTAGTCTTCGTCGTCGACGCCCTAGACAACCTCGTCGAAGCCCTAGTCGCCAAGCCAGCTCGACGAAGCCCTAGGGGCCATCATCGGAGCCCTAGTCGCCATCGCAAGTCGCAACTCGTCAGTCGCCGTCGCCGGTCGCCGTTGCCGTTGCCACTCGCCGGTCACAGGTGCGATCGTCGATGGTCACAGGTGCGACATTGTCATCCGAGGAAGAAGGAGGCAAGGGCTTTTAGGATGGAATCTGAAATCCATCCAAACTTGGATGGAATCTGAAATCCTTCATTTGATGGATTTTGGGTCTCATGTAGGAATTCTTTTCCTTCCTAAAAGTTGAACCAAACAAAGGAATTGGTTGGAATTAAAATCCAATTCCCTTGAATTCCCTTGAAATCCCTTCAACCAAACAACCCCTTAAAGTTTTGATTCTTGCGCATATATATATCATCTGCTATTTCCCTTCTTTTCTTTAATAAAAAGAAAATGCCAGATCAATTTTTTATTAAAAAGCTAGCATATTTAGATGAGTTTTGATATTATAATTTTGTTATTAAGAATAAAGGATACATATTATTGTTTGAAACCATAACTCCAATGTGTATTTATATAATGTTGGTTTCAATTTAATTAAAAATTTCTGATCATTGTTTGAACTTTGAACCGTCAAGAGGTATGTATATTATCTTCAATATTTTATTTAGCCTTTTCCATGCCTAATTGTAATATGCGAGTGATATCGGTTGACATGATGGAATATTAATAATTATCTCATGGATTTTATAAATAAACCATATACTTCGGTATGTTAAAATATCATGGATATTTGGTATGTTTAATTATTTCATGGATATTATTAAATGATAAATGATATTTGTGTATGCTTTAATTTGTTTATAGCTGATTCGAAAAAAAATTATATTGATTTTGACATTAATTCTTATTGCACATTGGGCTTACTTTATACATGGAACATGTAACTTTGTTTAGTAAAAGTTTCATATATGGACCTTTGTTATATTCAAAATCGAAATTGCATATTGTTAAATTGTTTATATGGATTTTGTTAATTTACGCATGGCGTTATTGCAGTACAAGATTTTGGCATGTTTACTTCGTCTTTGGAACATGTTAGGTTATTATTATTTATTATTATAAAAGGATAAATGATGTTTATGTATGCTAAGCTTTATCTATAAATCATTATAAAATATAATAACCCTTATATTGCTATTATATATCTATCACGTCAAAGTTTCGTAAAATTTGAAATTTTGACTTTGGACATTACTGAAAAAAGTAATTTGTGTTAGATGTCGAGATACATCTAGATGCTAATTGCTTTATTCATTCTAAATTGTTTTATATATCGTAAATTCTATATGAACATGTTTTCGTTCAAGATAACGACATGAAAATATTGTTATAAAAGCGTTATGAAATTAAATACTTTATATGAACATGTCGTTATTATGTCCGTATACATGCATGTTTTAATAGGCGAGACATCAAGATATTTTATTTGACTATATGAATGTAAAATTCTATGTTTTATTATGATGATATATTAAATATTATATGATTTGTGTTTATGCTTAGAAATCACAAAAACAATTATCTCTCGCCTTTATAAAGTTACTTTCATAAATGATATTGTATTGATGAGACATGTATCTTGTGTCTAGTAGAAACAATTATAAAGTTGTTTATTTGAAAATTACAAGAGGCCGCACATATGTGCACCCGAAATTGTGACATACCCTTAAAGCTCACTATAAATATATTCTTCTGGTTAGAAGAAAAAACTCGACCATAATGATAATTACTTTTCAGTTGATATTATAGAGAGAATTATATGAATGAGAACTATGATGAGCACAGTTAAAATTGATGTTTGTTTTTTAGTCGAGTAAATAATGGGCAAAACAACGAGCTTTCAATATAAAATCCGTCTTGTTTGCTCAATTACATTCCCAGAAGTGAATGTGATAACATGATAATATATATAAAGATGTTGGTTATCGACCTAATTGAGATAAGTATTTTGATACACATGTTAAAAGTATGATTTGCCAACAGAAGTAGCAAGACAATTGATGGGTATACAAGTTTAAAAAGGGTGGAAATTATAAAGATGTCACATAAAATTTATGCTAGTAAATGGATGCGAGAAAGCATTGGATGCATTTTAGAAAGCTAAACAACTAGTATAGTATTATTTAAAAGCTCTTACTAAAGAAGATGATTGTTATATTCACATGATGTGTTTAGCTTATGATTTATTTATATATAATGGTGACTCATGACTTAATCACATATAATATTATTTGGTGAACTATTGATGGTTATTATACGTGTTTTATAAATGTAAAAGGTTTGTACTGCAAAACAGTTTTCCCTACTTGGTAATGTTACTATATATAATAGTGCAATATAAATCAAATGCTCTAGAAGAGCTTATATAAAATGTCACGAGGAAAACTTTAAAAGTCATGACACATTATGATCTTTTGCATCCTTTTATACAAAGATTAGTGAAATTGAATTGTATGTGGCCTTACTACTAGAAGTTTATTGACCATGATTGTTTTGATTGATTGGCATGACCGAAAAGACCATCTCGAGTCAATGATGATGTGAAAAGTTTAAAGAAGAACAAAAGTTTCTTCAAGTAGTGAATTTGTATATCTTGTTTGCTCACGTGGAAGTTAATTTATGATCTAGGGATGAAACCCCTTAGTTTTCTGAAAAGGATGCAATGAGACATGTGATGACATATATATTCACATTATGAACCATTTAGAGTTTTAAATCGATGCATCGTCTAAATGGTTATAAAAGTCGCAACCTGAAATTTGCGAGACTAGCAACTCGAGTAATAATATTGTGAAATCATTGCTCCAGAATATTATAAATCACTTCCCACATGTTCAGTGATTATTGTAGTGTTGAACACTCTATGTCTTATGTTCACACGCATTTTGCTTTTGTTGAAACGCTTATCAAGCGGATTCAGTTGATTGTAAAACCAATAATCATAAAGAGCAAAGTTTCAATTTGGGGTCATATCATTTTACATATATAGTAAATCACATCAAGCCATCATGTTATGATGATACCTCCCAATTATAATTGGTTTTTGGTCAGAAACCAAATATTTTTTATATCAGTTTTGTTTTACTCCACCAAAATATACAAAGATAGGACTTCAAATGAATGTTAGGAATCTTGCATTGAGTATGAATCCCTATCATACATATCTAAAGCCATCAATAGTATATTTGTAATGAGTTGTTTTTATTGTTAATCAAACATCCTAACATTCAGAGGAGAGAATAAGCAGCTAAATTTAATTGATATGAAATGAATTATTTATCCTCACAATAAAGAATATGAAAAAGAAGTTCTTAAAATAATTCATATATGATTTAGTAAAGCCAGACATGTTTACTGACCTAAAGAGTGTGACTAGATCACAAATTCAGCTGCTAATGCTCCTAGTAAGATATGTATCTCACAAGGATAGTTGGAAATAAGAGTCTACGGCACGCCTGAAGCGTGGTAGACAAATCGATTCCAAAATTATATATAGATATATCCCTCGAATGAAAAAGGAGCAATAAATTAAGATGATCAATCGAGGATATAAAGACCCCACGTGAATCTCCTAAAGAGATACTAGACATGAAGGTTCCAGAAGAACCTCAGGTACCTGAAAATAATGAGATCTCAACAAATATATCATGTCTAGGAAAGAATGGAATTGAAACAAATTCGACATCAATAATGCTTATGTGTTTAATATAGAGCTAAATATCATGATTGACAATGAGGATCTTGAAAGTATACATGCACACAAGTGCAAAGATATAAATGATCGGCCGGAATAGAAAAACGCAAACAACTAGTGAAAAATCAAAGTCCCTCGGATGTGATATGTTTGGGACATGAAGTGTATACACGAAGAGGTGTAATAAATTGGTCTTTGTCGGAAAGTGAAATGAGAAATAAAGTTATGAGATATAAATGATAAATGATGGCACAAGGTTTCGCAAAGACCCGAGATTGATATATTTTTGTGTGGTGGAGATATATATATATATATATATATATATATATATATATATATATATATATATATATATATATATATCATAGTCTGGTAATATGAAAAAATGTTTGATTTGCGCCTATTATAACTATTATTAGAGCTCGATTGATTGATAATGAGATGCCTTAAAAGGTAGAAAGTGTTCAAGCATATATGTTACTATCTAAAAGCCCGAAATATATAAGAAAAGTTCTCGAGAATACTATTGAATCGAATTAATGTTGTTATATGGGCTAAAACGAAATGAGCGAATATGATATAATTGACACATATGCTTTGATTGTAATATAATTGGAATTCCTAGTGATATTCCTAAGGCAATTAAATACTTGGAAAAGTATTTGAAATAGTGATCTTAGAATATATAAATCGAACACCTTAAGGAGGAAATCCTTGTGCACCACTAAAAGGATATTTTAAAAGGTGTTTAAGATTTTATATGATAAATCACATCACTAAGCACTATGAGGTCACTTGGTTTTAAATGACCTAGCTTCGACTTTTATAAGGTGACTAAAAGATTCTTGGTCAAGAAGTACCATATTATAAGTCACTCGGGTCAATGATATTTCTCGCTAGTTATTAATGATATTGTATTTACTATTATTGAATATATTAGCGAGATGTAGTTCGTGTCCAAAAGAAGATATCATAATGGATTAAAACAAATATTTTGATACCATCAAGGTACGAAGGACACGAGTTTATATTATTCTAACCCATCAAAACAAGTTTGTTAGTTTTGTAAATGCAGGATATATGTCAGATGCTCGTATTGATCGGTGACAAACTAGATGTAACTTTCATAATTAGTAACAACCAAAGTTAATGGCGGCATTCTTCAAAGCAAATCATTCCAAACACTTCATTTAATGTCAAAGAGACCTTATTAATCCACGAAGCAAGCAAAATATGAGTTTTTACCAAGGATTGCGGTACGACACATTCAAGAGGTTCATTCAAGAATTGTGTAGCTGATTAATCTATTGATGAATATCCGACTTCAACATTCGAGAAGATAGTTCATGATATTGGTCATTGAGCTGCGCCGACTTAAAAGGCTTAAGTGATGTGTTCGTCAGGGGGAGAAAATACGCGTTGCACTCTTTTTCCCTTCGTCATGGTTTTGTCCCATTGGGTTTTCCTGACAAGGTTTTTAACGAGGCAACATCACCAAGCGTATTGAAGTATTGATGTACTCTTTTTCCTTCACTAGGTTTTTGTCCCACTGGGTTTTACCTAGTAAGGTTTTAACGAGGCATAATACTTTTAATGGACATCTAAGGGGGAGTGTTATGAATAATTATTAGTAGATGTCCTTATCCCCAAATATTAGATAATATATGTTAGAGATATGTATTATCCTAGATAGGGTATTTGAATTTTGAATACTTATCCTTATCTATTGTACTCCTATAAATAGGAGATGACCTAATGAATAAGATTAAGTCTTTTCTCTCTATTCTCTTTCTCCTATTCTCTCTATAATTCACAACAGAAATCATATTTTTTATAACATGGTTAATTCCATTCCAACTTAACTAATGAACATATTCTTTTATTATGTCGAAATAATTTATTCCATTCCTCCTTGTACCAAACTCTCACCAAGTTAACTCACAAACAAAGTGATCGAGTGTTGTAAGGTTTGATTTTTTATTTAATATCCTAATACACATGGAGATCGTTTGTTTTTATTTTATTATTTAATAGAAATTCATGTGCATGTTGTTTCTCCCATTTTGCTATTGACTTTATTATGTTCGTTCTTATTTTACATCATAATAATTTCAATAGGCTCTCCTTTTATTTAATTTTAAAGTATAAAGTTTATCTTGTTTCTTGTTAATTATAATGAGTTTTCTAGTCTTGATTTTGTTATTATATTTTTCTCAAAATACTAGTTATATGTTGAAAATTTTGAAATAAAAAAATAAACAAACTATTATAATCTAGAATACATTGATGAGTAAAATTACAATATCCATGCATAATTGCATAACATAGGTGATATACTGATATACCTTTCCTGTTTTGGGCCTTTACTGACCAATGTAACCGCAGGCCTTTAGAATAATCAACGGGCCTTACGGAATATTGATGGGCTTAATTCATGTAAAGTTGCCCAATCAAAATTTTGAGTTTTAAGACATCATAAAAACGTAGTCATGCCATTGCATTCGTGTCTGTATTGTGCTTGCGAGTGTAAGCATTTGGGATTGCTATTTTTTCTTTTTTTCTTTTTACTTACTTATAACAGAAAAAAGTACTTAGACCATCCGCATCGGAGTGGAGAAGCCAATGGGTTGGGATGATGTGGAGGGTTGAAGCCAATGGGAACACCAAAACACCCTATTGGGTTGGCTTGGGTTGAGAAGCCATTGGTTTTTTAGGTAACCCGATGGGTACTCTCTCTAGGTTTCTTTTTTCTTTTTCTTTTTTCTTTTTTTTTAAATGAAAAAATAGGAAGGGTTATACTGGGTTGGATGTGGAGGTTGTAGGATAAGAAAGGGTTGGAGGTAGAGAATGATGTGGATGCTGATGTGACAATACTTTTGATTGGGTAAGTTGGGTTAGATGCGAATAATCTTATAAAGTAAGTACCTATGACCTATATAAATGCTTGGAAAAAAAATGTTTCTTGCTTTATGAAATAAGCTAGAAGACATTTGTATCCAAACATCTTTAAGTGCTTGTTGGCCTTAAAAAAATTGAACCATTTGACTCAAATCAAGTCTATCTTTTACACTCATGCCTCAAAATATATTTTGAATAATAACTATATTAAATATTGCTTTACTAGATTAAATATTGGTGTGATATATAAGTTGGTTTAAAAAATAAAAAATATTAAACTTTAACAAAAAATATTAAATAATTATAAAATACGAATGAAATGATAATGTTAAAAAGATAATGGCAAACGGCATCAACACTCAAACCAACGGTGAAAAGTTCGACGCGAGTGGAAGTGCAGGCGTGACTGTAGAAACGTGGTATCATAATAGAAAAGGACGTGATTGTATTTTGTTGTATAAGTAATCGATTATTATTGTTACAATTAAGAGTAAGGTTAAATGTTTATTGTTTATAATCAAAGAAGAATTTTTTAAAATTATTCTTTTATTTATATTATTAAAAGATAGCATCCAAATATAAATTGTTCAAAGTTAAAAAACATCATTACTTACATTAATCCTTAACATCTACATCTAAATGGATATTTCACAATATAGTTCAATTACTAGAATAATCTTCTATAACTTCAACTGGTTCTTTTTAGGAAGATGGATTTCTTTCGTTTATATTATATATATATATATATATATATATATTATAATGAGAATGAGAAATTAATTGTGAATAAGAGACTATATCTCAGCCGTTCATTTTGTAAGTGAAATTCATGGATGTAAAGCGTGGGGGAATCGGGTGTGGCAGGGTGCATGTGAGACATTCATGGGTGGGCAATCACTTTGAAGGAGGGGGAATTGGACGGCTGGGATTGAGTCTCCCATTCTAAAAAATATTTAAGTTCTTATTTTAACCTCCCAATATATATATATATATATATATATATATATATATATATATATATATATATATATATATATATATATATATATATATAGGGGAGGGTTCATGCGAGAACCGTTGTTAGTGCGAGAACCGCGAGAACCAATCTCAGCCGTTCCATAGATATGGGAAGTTAAACGGATGGAGAGCGTGGAGGGATAGAGTGTGGCAGGGTGCATGTGAGGAATTCATGGGTGAGCAATGACATTGAAGTAGGGAGAATTGGACGGCTTAGATTGGTTCTCGCGGTTCTCGCACTAAGAATGGTTCTCGCATAAACTTTTTCCTATATATATATACATACATAGGATAAGGATACACATAGAACCCTTCTTAAACATATAACCTATATAACCACTTTAGAGGATGACACGTTGCATGTTGATTTGAGGGCAAAACTGGAAAAAAAAACACACATCCCACGCGCCTCCTCCTTCTTTTCAAGCAAACCCAATTTTTAATTAAAAAAAATCATCCAAACATTTAAATGATCATAACTTCTTCATTTTTTAGAGTTTAAGCAAAAAATTTATATCATTAGATTCAGTTTTTCGTCCCTCTTTCAAACAAGATGTGGCTTGATATATTTCTGAAACTTTATTTTTTTCGAAAATGCAAAATTTTCAAAAATTGCATTTTCACCTGGTTTTCATTTGAAAATGCAAAAATTCAAAAAACGAAAATGCAAAAATCGAAGATGCAAGTCATTCATATGCTTCCATAAATGCAAATTTTGAAACCAATACTGAAAATGCAAACAAAAACTAACTGAAAATGCAGCCTAAAATGCAAAATAAAATTTGCATTTTCATAAAATTTTTAAAAAAATATGGGAAGAGTGGTCTTGATTGAAAGAGGATTAAAAAACTAAAAGATTGGTATAATTTTTTTGTTTAAATTCACTAAACTTAAAAAGTTATGACAATTTAAGTTTTAGGGGGTATTTTTTATTAAAAACGTAGGTTTGTTGGGGGAGGGGATTTTTCATCTTTGCCCTTTTGCATGTTAACTAATACATGGTAATTACAATTATGCCATCTTTAATCTCATCCATTAATTTTGATGATCCAATGGTCCAGATTGGTTCCTTAGGTTTTGATCCATTTACTATATATATATATATATATATATATATATATATATATATATATATATATATATATATATATATATAGGCAAAAGTTCAAACGAGAACTGTTTTTCGTACGAGAACTGCGAGAACCAATCTGAGCCGTCCAATTCCCCCTCCTTTAATGTCATTGACCACCCATGAATTCATCACATGCACTCTGCCACACTTGATCCCCTCCACGCTCTCCATCCATGAACTTTCCACATTCAAGGAACGGCTGAGATTGGTTCTCGCAGTTCTCGTACGAAAAACAGTTCTCGTTTGAACCCTCCCCTATATATATATACACACACACACACACACACATATATATATATATATATAGGAAGAAGTTCCATCGAGAACCATTTTTAGTGCGAGAACCAATCTGAGCCGTCCAATTCCCCTCTTTCAAACAAATAATATTTTTCATACGAAAACTATTTATGATATCATTAATGACTCATTAGTAAAGGTGTTCGGTTATTTATATATTTATCCAACCGTGAATTACAACCCAATTAATTCATTATTAATTAACTTAAAAATTTTAAAACAACTTTTATTAATACGTTGTATGAAAAATAAGAAGAGATATAGGCCATAAGGATGACCGGAATCCCAAGCTAGAGGTTTTGGTGGTTTTCATACATAGTGGAAGAAGCAACGTGTTCAATACTCAATAGAGTTGAAACGGAGGTCTAATATAATCTTTTCGAAAC
Organism: Pulicaria dysenterica; assembly: GCA_947179395.2. Lineage (NCBI taxonomy): Eukaryota > Viridiplantae > Streptophyta > Magnoliopsida > Asterales > Asteraceae > Pulicaria > Pulicaria dysenterica. The sequence continues at coordinate 108,383,565 of OX359289.1, forward strand.
TAGAGGCATGTAATATATATATGAAGAAGTTCCATCGAGAACCGATTTTTGTGCGAGAACCGCGAGAACCAATCTTAGTCGTTGATTTGATAAATGGAATTCATGGATGGAGAGCGTGGGGGATCGAGTGTGGCAGAGTGTATGTGAGGAATTTATGGGTGGACAATGACATTGAAAGATGGGTAATTGGACGGCTCAGATTGGTTCTCGCGATTCTCGCACTAAAAATGGTTCTCGATGGAACTTCTTCCTATATATATATATATGTGTGTGTGTGTCTTAAAAACATTTCATAATTGTCTAGAGCGATAGTCACGATAAACAAACACAATTAATGAAATGGATATTGATAAAAAGCCAGTGTTTTAACCGTGTATGTATATATGACGTAAACATACATTAGCTAAATCTCTTGATTATAACTATGAATCTATGATATATTTAACACTTACATTTTAGTCAAGGGTTATAATTTTTTTTTTTGAAAGGGTTATATTTAGTCAAGGGTTATATGATTTATGGTCTCTATTTTTGTTGTAAAACCGGTTGCTAAGGAATCTCGTGGTGTGTATTGCCCAAACTATGATATCCCACTAATAATATGCAATTTTTATTGACTAAATGTATTTGGTATAGTTCAATTAATGATGAATCGCACACCTTGTAATTGGCTTGTTGCCTAATTGGTATCCCATATTCAAAGGTTGGTGTTTGTTCTAATCCACTTATGTATGTATGTTATTTGGAGAAACCAACCAACTTCGATGCTCTAATTAACACATAATAATTTATTAATTAATTAGAAATAATAAGCCTTTAAATTCAATTCTCTGATGATACGGCCGTGCTATACACACTTACCACAATTTTACCGAGCTTAATCATTGAAATAAGAAGCTAGGGTTTTGTAAATCTCATAAGTCATGTTTTTTTATTATTATTATTATTATTATTATTATTATTATTATTATTATTATTATTATTATTATTATTATTATTTATGATCAATCTTTAAATTAATAAAAAACAACAATTATATGTGAACTTAATCTTTATTGTAGTTATTTTTATTGAAGTTATTTAAAACATAAGAAAGGTTGGTGGGACGGCTGTCTTGGTGTTTTTCTAATCATTTCAAGAACCTCCCAAATCAACTACTTGTATTTTTCAATGACGTCCATCCACTCACTTCAATTATCAATCCTACTTATTAATTTAATTTAATTTCATTAATAAAATTATATATAATTTATAATCTATAATATAAAGAGGAGATCACTACGTACCACAGAAGGTTTTGTGTGCAATAAGGTGCTTGTGTCGTACATGTATGTATATATAAAACAAATGTCTCCTTTGTCTATATTAATTCCTTTTAAAATTTTAAACGTCACGGGTATTACTTAAGAAACCAACATAAAATTGCAACAAAGTGACTTATAACATTATACTATTTGTAAATAAGATGTTTATATCGTTATATAAAATCTTTCTACTACTTTACTCGCAAGATTAAAACAAGGTTGGAATAATAAAAAAGATAAAAAAAAAAGAATTAGTGAATTTCACAAGTAATAAGTTAGTGGTACGTACGTACATAAGATAACAATTTTATCTAATAGGTTTATAGTTACATGAATCGTGAATATGGATTTACTATAACATCTTATATTGATCTCGTCTAATTAAGATACTTATATAACTCAACATACATATTAAGTTATACACAACAATAAGTTTTAGGAAGTTAATTATTATATTAATTATATAATAATATATTAAACAAGGGTGAGGATCATCTCATGTTGGAGTCAAACATGACCCATCATGTTTTCTCACAAACATGAGAGTGGATCCTACAAAGGGGACCCATTCTTGACTAATATAAGGGACACACTCTCATGTTTGTGAGAGAACCTGATGGGTCATGTTTGACTCCAACATGAGATGATTATAACTCATTAAACAAAGTGCCTTACTTTCTTTAAAAACTCTCAATAACAAGTAGTCCTGTCCTATACACGGACGATTAAAAAGTTGACATGTAGTTAAATATATACTATATGTATATAAAATAATATAATATTTTTCTAGATTTTTTTATTAAAACCTCAAAGTTGTTGATTACTGATCAAGCTTTACCTTACTTTTTCATGGTAAAAATATATAAAGCCCGTGTCTTCGGTCTTCACAAATTCATACAAAAGATTTGTCTTTACATCAATGAACACACCATTATCTAAATATAACCAAATAACATTATTACCTTATGATATTTCAATAATATTCCAATTTTAAAAATATAATAATATGGGTTGAGTGGTGGAGACCACAAAGTCAAAAAAATAGGCCAAGTGGACAAGCTTTGCATGCTTGTAATTTTCATTTGCACTTGCAAAGACTTGTCTATATAAAGAAGGTTAGATAGTTGGGATACTTGCTCAAGTGTACAACCTTATATATAAAGCATAGAGATTTATATATATGGCATTGCCAACCCACAAGCTACTATGCTTCTTATTCCTCTTATTAATCAACTTTCATCTCGGTATCTAATTTAATTCTACATGCATGTATTTTCACTACTATTAATTGTTCATATATACGAGGTGTGTGGTCCAAATGTTGTCAGCTAGAAATATTGGTTTACATTTATTGGTTTCTCGAAAATGATATATCCATATCTAGTACGTGCTTAATTAATCGTTATAACTTTAAAATATTAATATTTTGATTTTGATACATATGATAGTAGATGTAGACTACACACTTTTGGAATTACCAGATTGACATGTTTTATATTGTTTATGAAGGTCAGAGTGAAATAGAATTGAATTACTACGCACAAAGTTGTCCAAATGCGGAAGAAATCGTCAAACAAGAAGTTATACGTTTGTATAATATACATGGAAACACAGCGGTTTCTTGGATAAGAACTCTCTTTCATGATTGCATGGTTAAGGTACAACTTGAACCCTCGTCAATCCATACTAATTACGAGTGTTTATTTGGATATGTTAGCTTCTTTTTACGACTTGTTAAAATTTTAAATAAGCTCACATGCAGTTCAACTTTTATGGGTTTATGAACTTGTCAATTAATTTGAACTTATAAACTAATTAAACAAGCGATAAGTTCATAAATTCGGAATAGAAACTAACCTATGAGTTTAATAAGCTCATAAGCCGAAAAATAACCTAATCCAAAATAAGGCACACCCTCTCTATGTTATCATATATAGAATTTAATACGAGTAGCGTAAGATACAAATAGATATAATATAAATGTTAATGTGGAAGTTAACGAACTTGCCATTTCTTGCTTGGTAAAGATACGACCTTTTCATGTCAACCCTTTTCCTCCCATCGTTTTTATGAAAAAATTAATGATCTTTTTCTTGTTTGTTTTCTTAATTAACTGAATTAATGTTTTTTATTTTTTCAATTTTTAATATATAGTCATGTGATGCATCAATATTATTGGAGAGCATAAATGGGATACAATCAGAAAAGACATCATCAAGAAATATGGGAATGAGAAATTTCAAGTACATTAACGCAATCAAAGATGCTCTTGAGAGTTCATGCCCCATGACTGTTTCTTGTGCTGATATTCTTGCTCTATCTGCTAGAGATGGTGTTGTTATGGTATGTATTTAGTTAATTCGAAGTCTTCTTCCTAAACTACACACACAATAACTCTTAGCTGCGGACTTTTAGTGTATATATTCACTTGTAATTAATATATATGTAGTTAGGAGGACCTCGTATGGAGATGAAAACAGGGCGAAAAGATAGCAAGGAAAGCCATCTTGCAGAAATTGACGCCTTTCTTCCTAATCATAACGATTCCATGACGTATGTCCTTTCTCGTTTTCAATCCGTGGGAATCGATGTTGAAGGCACAGTCGCTCTCTTAGGTGAGGTTCATGCTTCTATGTCGTTTTTTTATCTTAACACAAACAAAAGTTAACAGAGCTTTAACGCCCTGTTCTCGAGTTTTTTTTGGAAGGAAAGTAAATGATTTGGAATGAAAGATTTAAAAAGAGTGTTCTTGAGTTTCACTTAAGGAAGGAAAAGAAAGAAAAGGGAGGGGTTTGGAGGGGGAATGTATGCTTAATTTGGTGTCAAAACTATCCTCCCAAAATTGGGATGATTTGGATGGATAGAAAATCCTTTCTTTTCTTTTCCTTTCCATCCTAGCTTAAACTCGAGAACAGGCTGTAAGAGCCTCTGTCCCACAAATAACATAAATTATATAGGTAAAGTCGTGTAATCCAAATTAAAAGACCATGTGTCGGGGTTTGGTTTTCTAACCTCCGTTGTATATTGTTTTCATATTCTCAACCGCTATGCTACTATGACCAAACTCGTTTCTGTCTAACAACACAATTTCGAAATAATCTCTCCTAAGTTTTCATAATATATATTTCAATACAATATTTGACGAAGATCAATGGATTAATAAAAAACATATCCGCGTTTAAATTATGACCGGAATCTTTTACAATCTTCTGAACCTGTCACTTTGTTTTATCACAGGTGCTCACTCTGTGGGCAGGGTTCATTGTCTCAACATAGTGGACCGACTCTATCCAACAGTCGACCCAACCTTGGACCCGGATTATGCCGAGTATCTTAAACGTCGTTGTCCCCATCCCAAACCGGACCCGAGTGCTGTGGAATACTCGAGGAACGACTTGAAAACACCGATGATATTAGATAATATGTACTACAAGAACATTATGAATAACAGGGGACTACTTGTGGTTGATCAACAACTTATTTCAAACCCAGTTACATCCCCATTTGTAGAAAAAATGGCAGCTGATAACGATTACTTTCATCAACAATTTTCTAAGGCTCTTCTCATTTTATCAGAGAACAACCCTGTAAGCGAGGAGGAAGGAGAGGTCCGAAAAGATTGTCGTTTTGTAAACAGCCACTAAAAGTCGATTCACGTAAAATGTGTAATTTCCCAAGTTTTATGTCCTTGTTATATTTATTAGTGACAAATTAAAGGTTCGTCACTAAGCTACAAGAAGAAACTTTGTAACATTATATAACTTCTATTTTGGTGGTTTAGCAACACTTATTTATTATGATTTAATTTAGATCATATAAATGTTTCTGTTAAATGGCTAATTGATCTCCTCTCATTCACAAAACAATCTATAAATAGAGTACAAAAAAGGGCCAAGGGCCAAAACAACAAAGGAATATACAAAACTAGATACAAGGCTTTAAGGCCCATAATACAAAAGTATATATGTATGTTAACAGCCCCCCGCAGTTGAATCGGGAGCCAACGGGTGAACGTTTAAACTGGATCGAAACTCTGTGAATAGCGATGTGGGCAATCCTTTCGTAAATATATCCGCATACTGCGAGCGTGAAGGAACATGGAGGACGCGAACATGTCCCATCGAAACTAGATCACGAACGAAATGAATGTCAATCTCAATATGCTTGGTTCGTTGATGCTGAACAGGATTGGAGGACATGTACACAGCACTAATATTATCACAATAAACAATTGTAGCCTTGGTTGGTGGAGAACACAGTTCACGAAGAAGATTCCTTATCCAGCACGTTTCTGCGACAGCATTTGCAACTCCGCGGTACTCTGCTTCAGCACTAGATCTTGAAATAACCTGTTGTCTCTTCGATGACCATGAAATGAGATTGTCCCCTAAGAAGACACAATACCCAGATGTAGATCGGCGAGTTGCCGGACATCCACCCCAATCGGCATCAGAATAGGCGACGATGGAAGCACAGGTGGTGGTGTGAATGTGTAGGCCATGATCAAGAGTTCCCCGAATGTATCGAAGAACCCGTTTCAGAGCATGGAGATGTGGTTCACGAGGATCATGCATGTATAGACAAATTTGTTGAACCGCGAACGAAATATCTGGACGAGTAAATGTTAGGTATTGAAGAGCACCTGCCAAGCTGCGATATAAAGTGGGGTCTGCTACAGGTGTGCCGGTAGCATCAAGCTTTGAAACAGTATCTGCAGGTGTTTTGCAAGGATTGCAGTTACCCATGTTTGCACGATCAATAATGTCTGCAGCATATTTCTTTTGCGATAAAAACAACCCCGTACTAGTGTGAGTAGCAGAGATACCCAAAAAATAATTAAGAGTACCAAGGTCCGACATAGCAAACTCCCGAGCAAGCGTTTGAATAGTATCTCGAAGTAAGTCCATAGAGGAGGCTGTCAGAATGATATCATCCACATATAGTAATAGATAAGCAGTGCCTGAGCTACCATTAAGTATGAATAGAGATGAATCAGTGCAGCTACGATGGAATCCCTTAGTGCGGATAAAGTCAGCAAACCTTTGATACCATGCCCTAGGGGCTTGTTTAAGTCCGTAGATAGATCTCTGAAGAAGACAAACATGTTCAGGATACTGAGGATCACGGTATCCCGGTGGCTGATGCATATAAACAGTTTCTTGAAGGTTCCCATGAAGGAAAGCATTTTTAACATCAAGTTGGTGAATAGGCCAGTTGCGAGAGACAGCCAGGCTAAGAACAGTTCTAATGGTAGCCGGTTTGACCACCGGACTGAAAGTTTCATCACAATCAATGCCTGGTTGCTGACTTTTGCCATTTGCGACCAATCGGGCTTTATACCTAGCCAAAGATCCATCTGCATTAAATTTTTGTTTGAACAACCACATGGATCTGACAATATTGACTCCTTGGGGACGAGGTACAAGTCTCCACGTACCATTAGTAATAAGGGCTTTGTATTCCTCATTCATGGCTGCCTGCCAATTAGGGTCCTGTAAAGCCTGCAAAAAAGACCGGGGAACGGGGGAGATGGAAGAGGTGTGAAGGTTGAGGCGATGTATAGGCTTCACGACACCGTGTTTGGCACGTGTGATCATAGGGTGAGTGGGGGTAGGTGAGGGGATGGTGTGTGAGGAGGAATCGGACGGTTGAGAAGGATCACTCGTAATAGGGTCGGGTTCAAGTGAATCAGAGGTGTGAATAGGGTATGATCGGGTGAGGGGAGAGGGATCGGAGAAGGTGTCGAGAAATTCGTAAGAGGGTGGGGAGGTAGGAGTGAAGGACCCGAAGGGAAAGACACTCTCATCAAATACTACATGACGTGAAATAATAATTTGACGAGTAGAGAGGTTTAGACACCGGTATCCGCTGTGGTTTGAAGGGTAGCCGAGAAAGATGCATGGCGTGGATCGTGGTGCAAGTTTATGAGGTGTTTGAAGATGGGGAAAACAGAGACAACCGAAAACACGGAGATGAGAGTATGAAGGATGTTTTTGATGTAAGCGGAAGTGTGGGGTATCAAGTTGAATAGTTGAGGAAGGAAGGATGTTGTGCAAGTGTGTGGCCATATGAAGGGCTTCGGCCCAGTATGTAGGAGGGAGATGGGCCTGCATAAGGAGGGCCCGAATGATATTATTGATGGTGCGTAGCATCCGTTCAGATTTTCCATTCTGTTCAGAAGTGTGAGGACATGAGAAACGGAATTGAATTCCATATGTTGAAAAATGGTCATGGAACATTTTATTATTATATTCACCGCCATTGTCACACTGAAAGGCCTTGATGTTGCATTTGAACTGATTCGTGACGTAGTTGTGAAAGTGAATAAATTTATTAAAGACTTCTGATTTATGCCGAATAGGGTACGACCATAAGAAATTGGTAAAGTGATCAAGAAATATGACATAATATTTAAAACCACTAATACTATCAACAGGAGAAGTCCAAACATCAGAGTGAATAATTTCAAAGGGAAAAGTAGCAACAAATTGAGAATCATAAAAGGGGAGTTTGACATGCTTGCCAAGTTGACACGCATGACAAAGTCCATGGAACTTGTCCTTATTACAAGAAATAAATTGCTTAGAAATTAAAGACTGAAGCACTTGATCTCCGGGATGACCAAGTCGTTGATGCCAACGATGAGAACTAGAGGCGGTGAATGCTTGAGAGTTGGGCATTGTGACAGGATAGAGAGGTCCCTTGCTATCACATCGGAGAAGAGGTTGGCGGGTTTGATAGTCCTTCACAGTGAAACCAAATTCGTCAAATTCAATTGAACATTTATTTTGACGAGTAAATGACCGAACAGATATCAGGTTTTTAATGATATTAGGGGTGATAAGAACATTATTAAGATAAAGTGGTCGGTAGGGGTTAAATAATGGAAAAACAGTATCCCCGGTATTAGTTACAGGTATATGGGTCCCATTGCCAACCAACACAGAACGAGAATTACATGACTTATTAAAAATGGTACGAAGTATACCTGCATCCGTATGAAGATGGTCTGTTGCTCCCGTGTCCATTATCCAACCAGATTCTCCAGGGTCATTGAGGCTCATCGTGTTAAACATTTCTGGGAGTGATGTGGGCTGCCCTGAATTATCAAACCAGGCCCAAGGAGGATTGGGTTTTGCACTCCCTTGTTGAGAAGTATTCACGGCGGAAGACATGGGTTGAGAATTCCCCTGTTGGGCTGATTGGGCCATAAAAACAGATTGCGTAGGAGAGGGGCCCAGCACACCTTGACCATAATTAGTATTATAGGGTACAGAGAGAGCACCGACTGGATTCACGGGACGAAAAAGCGGCGGGTGTGAATTGCGTTGACCAGAAGACGGTGGAGTAGAGGCATGCGACGGCGGCGGTATGTATACCCAGCCGTATGCTGGTCGCGAAGGGCGACGGTTAGAGCCCCGCTGTTGTGTCGACCGGCGATCATTCCGACGATTTCTGGGTTCACTTGATCCCGAATACAACACGGTAGGAGATGAAGAATTAGCTGCAGATTGAAGGTTAGCAAGTCGGTTTTCTTCAAGAAGAAGCATCGAACGTGTCTCCAAGAATGTCGGCAGTTGAGGTCGGTATCGAATTGCACTTGCTACGTGGTCATATTTAGACGAAAGCCCGTTAAGGGTGTAGGTAACAAGGTGACGATCTGACACTGGAGCGTCGATATTAGCCAAGAGATCTGCAATACTCTTGATTTTGTTGCAGTACTCGTCGATGGATAGGTCCCCGAGTGAGATGGTTCGAAGTTGTGTGTCCAACTGAATCGACCGAGCATCTTTGTTGTCTCGAAAAAGTGTTTCGAGATCCATCCAGACCATGCGAGCAGTAGCATCCTTTTTAAGAACAAACTGTAAAAGATTTTGTGTGATGGTACCGTAGATCCAGAGTTTGACTATCGAGTCTAGCTTTCGCCATTCTGGTGCGGTAGGAGCAGGAACAGATTTGTAAGTGTCATCTATATGATCGAGCACATCAAATCCTATACAATGAGTGGTAAATAACTCTCTCCAGGCATCGTAATTAAGATGATCCAGATTAAGAATAAGAGGAATGTAAGCTTTAATGTTGGTAATAGTGTAAGCTTTATGAAAATTTTGGGTAGAAGAAGAGGAAGAACCTTCTCTTGCCATAGAGGAAACCAGACAACACAGAAGGAAGGAGAAGAAGAATTCAAGGAAAGGTGGCTAGAGAAGGTAAGGTAATCAGAGAATTAAGTGCTCTGATACCATGTTAAATGGCTAATTGATCTCCTCTCATTCACAAAACAATCTATAAATAGAGTACAAAAAAGGGCCAAGGGCCAAAACAACAAAGGAATATACAAAACTAGATACAAGGCTTTAAGGCCCATAATACAAAAGTATATATGTATGTTAACAGTTTCTTCACCAAAATGGCAAAAACGAATCTTAATAATTTGTTGTCTTCTATTGTCTTCATTTTAGTTTTAAGTTATTCTGTTTGGTTTTCTAGCTCATCTATAGTTATTCGATCATATCTCATAGTAGATGTTTTAACCCTACATTTCTCCCTACCCTTTTTACCCTAATTCTCTTTATATATATATATATATATATATATATATATATATATATATATATATATATATATATATATAGAGAGAGAGAGAGAGAGAGAGGAAAAAAAAGTTTATGCGAGAACCACTGTTAGTGCGAGAACCGCGAGAACCAATTTGAGCCCTCCAATTCTCTCCTTATATGTCATTGCCACCCATGAATTCCTTACATGCACTCTGTCACACTCTATTCCCTCCACGTTCTCCATCTATGAACTTCTCATATCTAAGGAACGATTGAGATTGGTTCTCGCGGTTCTCGCATTAACAACGGTTCTCGATAGGATAAATAAAGCCCCTAGGCTTAAACATCTCCCTAAAGTTCAAATCTAAACCATTAGATCTATTAAATCAATGGTCAAGATCTAATAATGACACTATTATAATTAAGTAAACTATTATATGATTTAATTATAGAAGGAAGAGTATTATAGGAATCATCCACCTCTTAAATCACGTCTCTTCTATTTTTTCCCTCCAGCAGCCTAAAATGATAATTTTTCCAATAGCAAAAAATGATAACTTTATTGCAGCAGCCGAAAATAATAGCTTTCTTCCGGCAGCCGAAAATTTTAAAATTTTCAGTTGAAAATGATAACATTTTTCCAGATGAACATGATAACAAGATACAACATTTATTATCCACATGAAAATGATAAAAATATACTTATTTCTAGCCAAAAATGATATAAATACATTTCTTCCAGCGAAAATGATGTAAATACACATTGTTACTGCCAAAAATGATAAAAATTCACATTGTTCAAATTTGCATTTTCAAAATAAAATTTTCAGAAATATAGGATGAGTGGTCTTGTTTGGAAAATGATTAAAAAAATAAGTAGATTGATATAATTTTTTTTGCTCAAATTCTCAAAATTGAAATAATTATGACTATATAACAATTTGCAATTCACTTTTTATCCTTTTTAATAAGTGACTGAGAATTGACCTTTGAATTCTTTGTTTAAATATGGGGATTTAGTAATCCTTACCCCACACACACACACACACACACACACACACACACACACACATATATATATATATATATATATATATATATTCTAGATTACATTTCTATCATTCTAAACTTTTTAAAATATAATTTATATCCAAACACCAAATTAAAAACATTTTATGAAAAAAGTCTTACTCCCAATAGCTTTATATATAAAATTACCAAATTATCCTTAACCGAACTGAAAACCTAAATCAACTAAAATATAATCTCTAAGGCTCGAACACTTGACATGTGGATTCCAAGACAAGCTTAAGAACCACCAAGCCACCACAAGGTCCACAATATACAATGGAGGAGGGTTATACACTTAGGGGCCGTTTGGTTCGCGGAATGGAATTGACTGAAATTGAAATTTGTTAAGGAATTGGAATTGGAATTGGAAGAAATTGGAATCGGAAGGATTCCAATGGAATTGGTTCCTTCGTGTGTTTAATTCATGGAATTGAATGAAATTCCAAATTTCAAGTTTTGTTTAGTTTGTAAAGTAACTGGAATGGAATTAACAAAAATGAAGAATCTTATGCCCCACCCTTTACCTAGCCAGCCAACCCTACCCACCCATCCCCAACACCCCAAAATGGGGCCTAGTTGTAAACAGTTGTACGTGTAGCTTTAATAGTTGTACGTTGACTTTAACTGGTGTTTTGTTGATAACTGTAGAATACATGTTGCTAAATGGTGCTTTGTGTATTAATTGGTGTTTTAAACGTGAATTGGTGTTAATTGGTGCTAATTGGTGTTAATTGTGGATAAAAATGTGGTATTAAGAAAAGTGTCATAAGTTGACCAAGTAGATAGATAGTTGAACGGTTTTAAATAATAGTGCTAAAAATATCTCCGTTTGTTGAAACGGATAACCCTAAGTTGTGTTTTAAGTTGAATAGGAGAACGAAATACCCGTGAGGGGTATTAACTTAATAAGTCGGCCTAACGCCTCACTTATCCCCAGTTAACACATTCAAAACACATACACACACTACATACACATACTTGCATACGTACATACACAAACACACATAAACCCTTGTTGATTTCAAGAAGAGAACTAAGTTAGATCAAGTTTAGAAGCTGGATTCGGTTGTAGATCAGTCCCTATAGCTTGTGCTCATCATCTTCAAGTAAGTTTGGTTGTTAAAACCTAGTTCTTGGTAAGTTTGTGTGTGTGGTGTCAAATTGAAGATTCAAATGTGTTATAGTGTTGATTTTATGTCAAAAACATGTTAGTAAGTTAGTATATATGTTAGAAATATTGTATAAACACTTGAATACGGATTCAAGTTGGATTTTGTTTCAAAAATGCAAGAAACAGCGGCTGTGTTCGAACAGAGCACGAACTTACTGTAAATGTGGTTCCTACGGGCGTAGTAGAATGTTTCTACGGCCGTAGGAGCTTGTTAGTGTTTCTGCGGTCGTAGAAAATGGTTGCTACGGCCGTAGGGTTGTGTTTAAGAGGATTACCACCTACGGGTGAAGGAAACAAGACTACGGGCGTAGGTACATAACCTGCGGCCGTAGTTACCCAAAGGATACCTACTACGGGCTACCCCTGTGGCTAAATCTCCATATCGTCTTGCTCCTTCCGAGGTTCGCGAGATGATGACGCAAATTCAGGAGTTACTTGACAAAGGCTTTATTCGCCCAAGTTCTTCTCCTTGGGGTGCTCCGGTACTGTTCGTGAAAAAGAAAGATGGAACGATGAGAATGTGCATTGATTACCAGGAGCTGAATAAGCGAACGGTAAAGAACAAGTATCCTCTACCGCGGATAGATGATTTGTTTAATCAACTGCAGGGAGCGACGTGCTTCTCAAAGATTGATCTGCGGTCGGGATATCACAAAGTGTTAGTTGCCAACGAAGACGTTCCAAAGACGGCTTTTCGTACTCGCTATGGTCATTATGAGTTTTTGGTGATGCCTTTCGGCTTAACCAATGCTCCTGCTGTTTTCATGGACCTGATGAATCGGGTTTGTCGTCCATTTCTTGATAAATCAGTGATTGTGTTTATTGACGATATTCTCATCTACTCTAAGACTGAAGCTGAACACGAGTCGCATTTGCAAGAGGTTCTCGAAACTCTTAAACGGGAGAAGCTTTACGCTAAGTTCTCGAAGTGTGGATTTTGGTTGCGAGAAGTCCATTTTCTCGGTCATGTGATCTGCAGCGATGGCGTGAAAGTTGATCCGGAAAAAGTCGAAGCGGTTATAAATTGGAGAGTTCCTCGAACTCCTTCTGAAGTTAGAAGTTTTCTCGGCTTAGCTGGTTACTATCGGCGGTTTATCCGCGATATTTCTAAACTTGCAGGTCCTTTAACTAAACTAACTCGCAAAAATGTTGCATTCGTTTGGGTGGAAGCTCAAGAACAAGCGTTTCAGTCTTTGAAACGGCTATTGTGCGAAACTCCAATACTTTCCTTGCCAGAGGGATCTGAAGACTTCGTTGTTTATTATGATGCTTCGTATACTGGATTGGGGTGTGTATTGATGCAGCGAGATAAAGTGATTGCCTACGCTTCAAGGCAATTGAAACCTCATGAAAGCAACTACCTGACTCATGATCTAGAGTTGGCAGCGGTGGTGTTCGCGTTGAAGTTGTGGAGAAACTATCTCTATGGCACCAAATGTGTGGTCTGTACGGATCACAAGAGCCTGCAATATGTGTTCACGCAGAAAGAGCTCAACATGAGACAACGCAGATGGCTCGAGTTGATAAAAGACTATGATTGTGAAATTCGCTACCATCCTGGTAAGGCCAACGTAGTGGCGGATGCTTTGAGTCGCAAGAGCTCTACAGTAGATGCGAGATTCATGAAGCTTACTGTGGTTCCTGATATCATTGCTCGATTGAAGGAAACACAGCAAGTGGCGTTGAAAGATGAGAACCTGAAGGCAGAAACGGTGAAAAAGCTGAAAGATCAACTTGTTGATGATACACGCGGATAAAGACTTTTCAGTCTCGCGTATGGGTGCCACTTTATGGTAGAAATTGTGAGTTGATACTGCAGGAAGCTCATAAATCTAGGTTGTCGGTTCATCCGGGCAGCACCAAGATGTATCATGATTTAAAGGCATTATACTGGTGGCCTACTTTGAAACGAGACATTGCTTCCTTCGTGGAGAAATGTCAGATCTGTACGCAAGTTAAGACAGAGCATCAGAAGCCTTATGGTAGTCTGCAGCAACTAGAGATCCCTGAATGGAAGTGGGATCACATTACGATGGATTTTGTGACAAAGTTGCCGAAGACCCTCAGGGGTCATGATGCTATTTGGGTTATTGTCGACCGGTTGACCAAGAGCGCTCATTTTCTAGCTATCAGCGAGTCTGCTCCACTGGAAAAGTTAGCAAAGCTATATGTAGATGAAGTGGTGTCACGACATGGTTTGCCATGTTCGATTGTGTCTGATCGTGATGCGTGATTTGCTTCACATTTTTGGCAGAGTTTACAACACGAACTTGGTACACGTGTTCACCTGAGCACGGCGTATCATCCACAGACAGATGGCCAGTCAGAGAGAACGATTCAGACGTTGGAGGACATGCTTCGCGCATGTGTTCTCGAATTTGGTGGTGCATGGGACTCTCATTTGCCGTTGGTCGAGTTTGCTTATAATAACTCGTACCACTCCATTATTGGGATGCCAATTTATGAAATGTTGTATGAGAGGCGTTGTCGTACTCCCACGTGTTGGTTAGAGCCCGGTGAAAAGCAGTTTGCTGGACCTGAGATTGTCCAGATTACGGCAGATAAAGTGAAGATTGCGCGGGAAAAGTTCAAAGCGGCCCGTGACAGACAGAAATAATATGCTGACCCTAAACGCAGACCAGTTGCATTCCAGGAGGGCGATCGGGTGTTCCTGAAAGTTTCTCCCTGGAAGGTCGTGATTCGTTTTGGTAGAAATGGCAAGTTGAGTCCACGTTACATTGGTCCATTTTGGATCATTCACGTGGTTAATGATCAGACTGTTACGCTAGAGTTGCCTCCAGAGCTTTCTGGAATTCACAACACGTTCAACGTGTGTTATCTGCGTAAGTGTAAGGTGGAGGAGAACCAGATTCTGCCTGGGAGACGGAAGACGAAATGAAAACTCGATACCCTCACTTGTTTGTAGACGATCAGATTCCAAGGACGGAATCTTCTTAAGGGGGGTAGATTTGTAACACCCCAAAATGGGGCCTAGTTGTAAACAGTTGTACGTGTAGCTTTAATAGTTGTACGTTAACTTTAACTGGTGTTTTGTTGCTAATTGTAGAATACATGTTGCTAAATGGTGCTTTGTGTATTAGTTGGTGTTTTAAACGTGAATTGGTGTTAATTGGTGCTAATTGGTGTTAATTGTGGATAAAAATGTGGTATTAGAAAAAGTGTCATAAGTTGACCAAGTAGATAGATAGTTGAACGGTTTTAAATAATGGTGCTAAAAATATCTCCGTTAGTTGAAACGGATAATCCTAAGTTGTGTTTTAAGTTGAATAGGAAAACGAAATACCCATGAGGGGTATTAACTTAATAAGTCGGCCTAAGGCCTCACTTATCCCCAGTTAACACATTCAAAACACATACACACACTACATACACATACTTGCATACGTACATACACAAACACACATAAACCCTTGTTGATTTCAAGAAGAGAACTAAGTTAGATCAAGTTTAGAAGCTGGATTCGGTTGTAGATCAGTCCCTATAGCTTGTGCTCATCATCTTCAAGTAAGTTTGGTTGTTAAAACCTAGTTCTTGGTAAGTTTGTGTGTGTGGTGTCAAATTGAAGATTCAAATGTGTTATAGTGTTGATTTTATGTCAAAAACATGTTAGTAGGTTAGTATATATGTTAGAAATGTTGTATAAACACTTGAATACGGATTCAAGTTGGATTTTGTGTCAAAAATGCAAGAAACAGCGGCTGTGTTCGAACAGAGCACAAACTTACTGTAAATGTGGTTCCTACGGGCGTAGTAGAATGTTTCTACAGCCGTAGGAGCTTGTTAGTGTTTCTGCGGTCGTAGGAAATGGTTGCTACGGCCGTAGGGTTGTGTTTGAGAGGATTACCACCTACGGGTGAAGGAAACAAGACTACGGGCGTGGGTACATAACATGCGGCCGTAGTTACCCAAAGGATACCTACTACGGGCGTACTGGTTGGTGGTGGTCGGTTGCGGTGGTGACGGTGGTGGCGGTTGGAAGTGCCTGCAGTCGTGAAGCGTAATAGCGTAATGTGAGCGTAAAAATTGAATTCCATAAGATTCTATTGGTTTAGTGATGGAATTGTAATTCCATAAACATGGGATTTAGGGGGAATTCAAAATCCAATTTTTAGAATTCTGTGAGCCAAACACGACTTGGGATTAAGAATCTTCAATTCCAATTCCGGACAATTCCGGGCAAATCCAGCGAACCAAACAGGACCTTATACTCTCTCATGACGCAGACTTGAGGCTCGTATATTATCTTATATGAAGATCACTACGGACCTAGCCTACTATCATAATTCGGTATTCCAAAAAAAAATAAAAAATAAAATATTATCCCTTGCAGACTCCGGACAGACGAAAGAACTCAACAATCAGCAATGGATTTCAGTGAAATGCAAAGAAATTTGTGAAGAAGAGCTTTTCAAAAAAGGAAAACAAAAAGAACTTCGAAACCCGAGTGAATATTGGGCTGTTCTTCTTTCTGGTGATTCTAAACCCTAACTCAATTTATATTTCATAAGTATCACTACTTATCATGGTTCTCCCCGAAATTTAAAGGCATTGAAGTAACTTCTTGCTACTAGACCCTCCTTTACTTTGTTTTTCTAAACTTTCTAGGATTTGTTGCTATTTGGTTTCAATTTTATGTTCATTTTGTGTTTATGTTGAGCACATACCCATTTTCTTTTCCTTTTTTCCATAAACTGTGATGAGTCTCTTCTTTTATTTTACCCGCAACTGTTCGTTGAAATGTTGTAGTTTGTGTGAATTTGCGTTTCTATTATCCAAGCATTTATGTTACCCGCTGTTCGTTGAAATGCCTGAAAGGGTCATTGCAAGTGTCTGAGCATATAAATTTATGCTAAAAAACAAATGTAATGTTGTTTCTGGCACTTGAGCTCAGATCAAGAGAAGGCTGGGATTGGGATTATGATTAGACGTTTCTTATGTACTAAAATGATCACTTGTGGTTTTTCCTAAGAATGATATTTCCTTTTGTGTGTGCGTGAAAATGTAAAATTAAAAGAGTGTTAGGAGATTCTTTTGGTGAATTTGAGTAGAAGATAACCAATAAACTAATAAAGTATCCAATTGTCTCTGGAATTTTGATGTCTCAGTTTATTAATTACTTTGTGGACTTAGGATTGCATTAAGAATACCCTAACAAGAAAGTGTATTATGTTTTCCCCTCATCATTTAACTAATTTGGGTGTTTGGAAGGCGTAGATCAGTTAATATGAAAGTATCCGTATCGAAGAGTGAATGAGCTAGGTCACGGATATTTCCTGGATGAAGCCATTAATTTGTTTCTGTTAAGCACATACATGAAGGGGTGATATGATTTTCTTTCTATTTTTTCGACAAACTGAAATTAGCTTTTTGAATACACACATTAGGTATTTATTTGTATTACCTGCCAACAGTTCGAAGGGGGTGGTATGATTTTCTTTTGTTTCTGTCAATCTATTTTAATATATTTGTTGATGATTTATGAAAGATTTTGATATATGATTACATTTTGCATGTTTGGATGTTGGTTACTAAGTGATTATTGTGATTCCTATAATTTGACTCATTTATCGTGTGGTTATAGTTTGTTAGCTTCAAATATACCTTCAAAATTCAGGTTTTTTTAGCAACTTGATCTTTTATCTTTTCAAATCTGAATTACTTTTTGCCGGAAAAGATGAGTGGTTGCAACATGGAGTATTTTTGTAACTAGTGCCTGTATAATGGGAGTATGGGACTTTATGTCATAACATATTTTCCAAATGCCTACTATGTTTTTTTCACATATTCATAAAAAAGGAAAAAAAATTCAAGCCTTGATTTCTTTTTTGTAACCATCACATTGGTCAGCTAGCTCAAAAGTTAGTCATTTTGAAATGCTCATGGATTATCTATTATATAAGGTATGGCAATTGTCAGGGAGCAAAGAAATTTTGTATGTTTCTGAAGCATACCTTTTGTAGACCATAATAACACATAACCTATTATTAATTTATGATAACGTTCTTTTGTACCGAAAACAGGGGAAAGGGGTCAACTCAGCTGCAAATGCCCTTATCAAACCCTTCTATACAAAAATTCGTATTTTAAGCTCTTTTTTGGGCTTAAGAGTTAGTTAAACTACATTAAGCTTAATCTGCAATGTAGGTTTTGCAGAATGGCAGGGTTGGTCTGGGCTTAGTAACGGGTCAAATGTCAACATAGATCCTTTTAAAGTTTAGGTGAAACATGTTTAAGTTAGCCAACTTCATGGCAGTCTTTTGAATTTTTGTATATATTAGTATTATTATTTATAAAAGTGTCTTACTATATTAGTGATTATAGTTCAATACTAAAAAAACTTTACAAAAACTGTGTTGTCTGATTTGCAGGCTTGCAGCTGCAGCCAACGTCGGGCCAAGTTGTGTAGCGGGGAGTAATGGGTTTGATGACGACGGGTAATTCTCTAAAGTCTAAATTCAAGTCAGACTGTTTCAAGCTGGATTGGGTCAGTCAGACCCATTGTCTTTTGGTTTTAATTTATCAAATCCTCTTTAATTTTCTCATCTGTACTTTATTTATACTATATTAAATTGTTAATGATCAAACTCAAAGGAAAAAAAGAAAAGAAAAATAACATAAGAGATTTAACAAAACCGCATCACACACATTTGACCAACACCTAAAGGTTTGCAGAATGGGAAGGTGTGTTTGGTTGGGTTACGAAACAAGTCAAAACAGAATCAGATTGGGTCGGGTTGTTTTGAAATTCATGTCAAACGGGTTCGACTTGGGGCGGGCCATGTTGACTGTTGTCTTGTCAATGATGTATATTTTCTTAAACCATGTGTATCCATCACACCCTTCACATAGCCACGTCAGCTCCACATCAGCGCCACATCATTCCCTCACCATTCCCTCATCTCATCACACAAACCCCGCATCCATCACATGCTTCACATCTCAAAAAAAAAAAAAAAACCCTCTCTCACAGCTCCTCCCTCGCGCGCGTGACCCGGCTCACATTCGTGAGCGTGAGCCATTGCTCACAAATACCTGCGATGGTCCTCACATTCAATCACACTCGTGAGGGACTCTCACGAGCTCCCGATGCTCATAGCCTTATTCGTTCATTTTATTAATTATATAAAAGTTGATTACTGTATTTGTTAATTCCAAAGGGAGTCTTTTCATGTTTAGGCTCCTTTCATTACGTCAAGCCTTGACTTAAATGCATGCGGTCTACTCGTCTTAATTTTAGCCTTTTCCGAAGCAACCTTGTGCATATCTTCTCTTAATTGAACCCTCCGAAATTTTCATCCTTGGCCACCCTTATTAGGCGCTAGAGTACTAACCGGTAGGCTATCAAGGTCGGGTAACAAATTAAAGTATCATGATATTCAAGTCAAACTGACCCATTTTAATATGTATATTTTTTAAAGGGCAAACTGCTTCAAAATACAATTAACTTTTGTTAAACTAACAATGTATACAACGAACTTTAAAATCTTTAAAAAAATGCAACCAACTCTCTTTAAAGTTACCATAGAAAAAGGTAAACAACCGGTTATTTTGTTTTTTTATTTTCTGGATTTTTTTACTCAAAATTTATGAAGTGTATCCGCTTTAAACCACCACAAGCCACCGCTTAAAAACCCATGTCTTCACTGCCGTCGCCACTGCTTTGAACCACCACCGTCGCCTCGGTTCTCCATACCACCATCAAAGCCACTGCCTTGAAGATCCACCACCACAGCCGCTGATTTGTCGAGATTCAATCACAAATGAGTTTTAAGGTTTGTTTTCAAAATCTGATAACCAAAAATGTTGTTGCTTTTCAAGATCCACATTCAATCGATTTAGGTGGTTATGATTAGGATTTTTCAGATTTCAGATTTAGGTTATTTTAGTTGTTGTTACGATTTAGGTTGTTTCAGTTGTTATGATTTAGGTTGTTTTGGTGGTTGTTCTTTGCATCAGTGTTTCCAATATTACAGATCCGTAACCTTTTTCAAGAAGATGAATGAATGTTCATAATTATTTGTAATTTCTTCAAGAACAAAGAATGTATTACGAAGTTTAAATTTTTTATTTGAACATCACGATTTGGTTTACATATTATGATATTTAGATCTGGTTTTTATTCTTGTTTCATTATGGGTTTTGGATTTGATTACGAATTTGGTTGATTCATGAGTTGTGTTCTTGTTCTTGAAGGTATTCATTATTAAGAACAAATAATTATAAAACTCGACCTAAATCCTAATTTCAATTTTAGCAATCAAACTCGATCTAAATCCAAATTTCCATTGGTTATTTATTTTTAACTTTTAATCGTCAATATTTCAGGTTGGTCATAATTTCTCTCAAAACTCAAGTATTTATTAAGTTGTAAGCTACCAAATCATATAATTTCTTTCATAATTAATTCATTAGATAATTTTTCTTCTATTATTTAATGGAAAATATTAATAACAATCAACTTATATTACAATCATATACATTAAACTCTAATAAAAAAAACTCTAATGTAAAACTCTAATAAAAAACTTTGTTAATAAGATCGTGTAGAAAACTGTGACCTGTTAATTTTTTTAATATTGGTTACAATCATAATTATATTCATAATTTCTCTCAAGACTCAAGTATTTATTAAGTTGTAAGCTACCAAATCATATAATTTCTTTCATAATTAATTCATTAGATAATTTTTCTTCTATTATTTAATGGAAAATATTAATAACAATCAACTTATATTACAATCATATACATTAAACTCTAATAAAAAAACTCTAATGTAAAACTCTAATAAAAAACTTTGTTAATAAGATCGTGTAGAAAACTGTGACCTGTTAATTTTTTTAATATTGGTTACAATCATAATTATATTCATAATTTCTCTCAAGACTCAAGTATTTATTAAGTTGTAAGCTACCAAATCATATAATTTCTTTCATAATTAATTCTTTAAATAATTTTTATTCTATTAAAAAATTTAATGGAAAATATTAATAACAATCAACTTATATTACAATCATATACATTAAACTCTAATAAAAAAAACTCTAATGTAAAACTCTAATAAAAAACTTTGTTAATAAGATCGTGTAGAAAACTGTGACCTGTTAATTTTTTTAATATTGGTTACAATCATAATTATATTCATAATTTCTCTCAAGACTCAAGTATTTATTAAGTTGTAAGCTACCAAATCATATAATTTCTTTCATAATTAATTCTTTAAATAATTTTTATTCTATTAAAAATTTTAATGGAAAATATTAATAACAATCAACTTATATTACAATCATATACATTAAACTCTAATAAAAAAAACTCTAATGTAAAACTCTAATAAAAAACTTTGTTAATAAGATCGTGTAGAAAACTGTGACCTGTTAATTTTTTTAATATTGGTTACAATCATAATTATATTCATAATTTCTCTCAAGACTCAAGTATTTATTAAGTTGTAAGCTACCAAATCATATAATTTCTTTCATAATTAATTCTTTAAATAATTTTTATTCTATTAAATAATTTAATGGAAAATATTAATAACAATCAACTTATATTACAATCATATACATTAAACTCTAATAAAAAAAACTCTAATGTAAAACTCTAATAAAAAACTTTGTTAATAAGATCGTGTAGAAAACTGTGACCTGTTAATTTTTTTAATATTGGTTACAATCATAATTATATTCATAATTTCTCTCAAGACTCAAGTATTTATTAAGTTGTAAGCTACCAAATCATATAATTTCTTTCATAATTAATTCTTTAAATAATTTTTATTCTATTAAAAATTTTAATGGAAAATATTAATAACAATCAACTTATATTACAATCATATACATTAAACTCTAATAAAAAAACTCTAATGTAAAACTCTAATAAAAAACTTTGTTAATAAGATCGTGTAGAAAACTGTGACCTGTTAATTTTTTTAATATTGGTTACAATCATAATTATATTCATAATTTCTCTCAAGACTCAAGTATTTATTAAGTTGTAAGCTACCAAATCATATAATTTCTTTCATAATTAATTCTTTAAATAATTTTTATTCTATTAAAAAATTAATGGAAAATATTAATAACAATCAACTTATATTACATATCATATACATTAAACTCTAATAAAAAAAACTCTAATGTAAAACTCTAATAAACAACTTTGTAAATAAGATCGTATAGAAAACCGTGACCTGTTAATTTTTTTAATATTGGTTACAATCATAATTATATTCATAAACTCGTCTCTTGAATTATTTTGTATATAATGTTTACAGTTATCATATTTTAGTAAGTAGTAACATACAGCCACTCTTGACAAAAAAAGTAGGATAGTTTTTCAAACATAACATAAAATACTATATAAAATAAATATATGACTCTAAATATTTTGTAATATATAAATATGTTTATTTATGTGTTACGACAGTAGGATTATCAAATGATGAAACCAGGGCCGGTCCAACAATTTTAGGGGCCCTGGGCGGAAAGTTAAAAAGGGGCCCCTAAACTACACTTTTTCACATAATGTATAATTCATATAGAGCGTATAATCACATATTTAAAGATAACAATTTGAAGTCAAATACTAAGTTACTAACATACGATTCAAATCAAATATGAGTAGATGGCAGATTCACTAACTTACTCAGTTGATTAATAATATACAGGTGGACAATTAAACAAACAATATGTGAACAATAAGTAGTAAAAGTATTTAACTTTTGTTCATAGGCTAAGAACACAAATCACAGATTCACATATAACAAATTAAAGTCAAATACTAACATACGACTAAACGAGTAGACAATTAAACAAATCTCATTCAAATAGGAAGTAATACAG
The DNA here is from genome assembly GCA_947179395.2 of Pulicaria dysenterica. NCBI lineage: Eukaryota > Viridiplantae > Streptophyta > Magnoliopsida > Asterales > Asteraceae > Pulicaria > Pulicaria dysenterica. The sequence continues at coordinate 108,406,528 of OX359289.1, forward strand.
TTGATTGAATGAAGTATCCCAACTGATATGAAATGCCAATCTTGATTCTAATTCTGAATTTTTTATTAAGGAATTCATATTTGCTCCAAGTCCACAATCTTGATTCTGATTCTGATTTATGAGTAACAAACTGAGATTATTAAGAGTTAAGAAATAACAACCTGAGTAACAAATAACAATCTTGATTCTGATTTTGAACTTCTGATTCTGATTAGCATATAACATTATAACAAACCGAGATTATTAAAATAATAACTTACAGCTGATGCAGTGATTTTGAGTTAAGTCCCCAATCTTCATTATGATTCTGATTCGCAGTCAACAGGCAACAGCCTTGCACAGTCGCTCTCGTAGGTTTGACTTCAACAGTTCACAGTCGAATCTCGACTGAGGGATTATCCGATTAGGGTACGCCGACTCGTCGTTCGTGATTTCATCAGAGTAGATAATAGGTTTTCAGTTTGATTCATTGAATCGTTGTTCGCAAATGACAAAGCTGAAAGCCACAAAGACGTGGATGACTCGAATACTAGATGTCTCGATGGTCGATTGAGTATGAGGAACACTCGAATACTAGATGTCTCGATGGTCGATTGACACAGTAGATGTCTCGATGGTCGATTGATGACTCGAATACTAGATGTCTCAACGGTTGATCTCTCGATTGAGGAATGGACGAACAGTTCTTGATACTCCCAGACGTCGATTCCCTTTCTCCAGGCATCGATTCCGTTTCTCCATGCTTCTTTTGTTCGATCGAGACGGTCGTATCCCTAACCCCCGTATCTGTTGATTCGTTTAGAGTGTTGGGCTGCAAGAAGTGGGCTTTAACATTTTTTGGGCTTAGAACATATATATATATATATATATATATATATATATATATATATATATATATATATATATAGGCTACATATGGCTGGTGGGCCCCTAAAATTGATGGGCCCTGGACGGCTGCCCCTATGGCCCAGGCCCAAGGCCGGCCCTGGATGAAACTAATGGTATCTGACTGAGAGATCAGCAAATGATGAGATCAGGGTTGGATTGTCTCTAAAGAAAAGTTTCCCAGGAATAATTTAGCTACGATTGGCACAAATTCTTATTTTATCAATAAATTAATTTGATTAATAAAATAATTTAATTAAAAAAGCTAACAATTTGAGACCAAAGATATTGTTCACGTGACTCTCTCATGAGACAGACTGAGGTAGAATTATCTGTAAAGTAATGCGGCCAAAACAAACAATAATCATGATAATATATTTATTTTTTGAAAATGTATACATATCACGTTGCTGATTATTTTATTTATACAAATACAATGCCAATAGTCTGGAAGTGACTTCTTTTATAAAATACTAGTTTAATACCCCGTGTATAAACACGGGGATTATTAAAATAAATTTTAAACGTTTTTTCATATAAAACAGTACTAACATGTATAGTTTACAGTTGTAAATCATATAAAATGTATCACAACAATGAATGTCACGAGCATTATTTATATGCTCTACCAATATTGTTTATTATATATTAGATATGAATAAACGATAAATGTTTTAATTAGGTTTAATGAAACACGATAATAAAATATGAAACATATAATATATTACTATTTTGTGCTGATAGTTGTTAGTCATTTTAGAAAAATAAATAAGCTAGCATGATTAGTGAGAAAAATTCAAAGAATAATTTGAATCTGTTTTGAAATAGAGGATTTTAAGTAATAAAAGATATTCTAAAAATAGTTGTTTAATGATATTATAAGCATATTCTTTTAATATATAAGTTTATCACCCCGTGTATAAACACATGAGATGTTTGAAATATAGGATATATTTTGATGGAGTGAAATTGTTAGATGTATAGTAAAATAATTGTAAAACATACATATGAAGTGTTTATCACCCGTCTTTTCTTCTTTTTTGTTGAAGGTTCTTGAACGAATGTCTCTTTAGAGATAATGAAGAATGTTGTTTATTCTACATAATTGATATGTAAAAGAATGAAAATGATGAGAACAATAGGATCTTTAATGTCAAAGTAAAGAAATAACAAAAATAAGGTTAAAACATGTAATCATAGGTAATATATAAGTGATTATCTACCAATTTTAAAACAAAACCATACAAATAAAGACACGATTGAAAAATTGTTTTCATATCTAATGTAATAAATCTACTCACATAAAAATATAGAAATTTAAAAAAATAAAATATATATATATATTTAAGTAAAATTTGAATAACTTATAACAAATATTAGTATGAATTCAAATAAATAATATATGGGGTGTGTTAAAATTGTAATAATCTATTAAAATATTAATATTAATTTAAATAAATAATATCTCACGGTCTGAATTAAAGATAAATATAATTATTATTTTATATTTAAAATATACCAATTCTATCCAACTAAAAATTTGAAAAGTTTAAGAAGTATGTAACCGAAAATGTTTGGTTAAATTATATTTTAATAATATAGTTAGATAATTTTTTTATATTTATTATTGATTTAATTAAGTGTTATCTTTATCCAATTCATATTAGTTTGACTCTAAAAAGTCAAAATCAAAATTTTAGAATTAAAAAAATTAACGGCTTAGATTAAATATTTTATTAAATAAAAGGTCCATATCATCTAATAATTTGAAGATATGTTATAAAGAGTTGTAGCTTTATGTTAAAGCTAAACTTATGTCCTAACATATAACAAATTTTATAACTTTTACTTTCTTTAAGTGGCTAATCATTTTTATCATTCTACTTTACCTACAAGTTCTATGTTTTGTAAATAAAGAGTTTTAGCTTTATGTTAAAGTTAAACTTATGCCCTAATAACTCATAATTTTCTTTTTAGTTTTAGGGCAATTTATGCACTAATTAGTTGTCAATTCCAACACTAGCCATGCCTAAAGTTCCCGTCACAAACACGACTATACGAGCATACGACAGACGACCCGGACCTCACGTAACACGGCCCATGACCCGTTCACTCAGAAAGTACATAGACAAAGTTAAACATAAAAAAGAGCAAGAGACATAAAAGGACTAATGATGAATAAAAATCCTATTATTGTGACAGTATACCAAATATCTACTCAAACTCCCATATTGTTATTGCTTTTTTGACCTTTTGGGTTCCTTCACAAAGCATCTCCCTACACTATTTTTCCATGAAAATGACCTCCACACTCTTGTCTGAGTTGGAATTCTCAAGTGCAGGAAGTTATGATGAGACCCCACTAACTTTCACAAATGACCCACTGGACCCTATGCTTCTGTGCATGTTGTTATCATTATTGAGTGATCATAAATCAACAAATCAAGTAAATACACCCTGTAGGAGTTAGAATATAACAAAATTTGTAAGACCCGGATCCGTTTAGGATCACAAGTATCGGATCGGGTCAAACCAGGGGTAACACATCACCATTGAAGCTATGCTCTGATGAGGAATTTGAGAGAGTGATCATCCCATTCAAATCAGACACACTATCTTGCAAATTCAATAGCAAATCTGATGTGCTAAAGCTCAAGGAAGGCTTAGCCCTTGGAACCACAGGCACCTCAGCCTCACCCGCAAGCATTTGAACCACGTTCCGCATTGTTGGTCGAACCGCTGCGTCCGGGTGCGAACATGCCAACCCAACCAACAACACTTTCATCATCTCTGCCTCCTCAAACTCCCCACACAACCGCCCGTCTGCCGCCGATATCAACCGCCCTTCCCGGTGCAAACCCCACGCCCAATCCACCAAACTGCTCCTCTTCCCATTAATTCCCACCCCGGCCGCCTCCTTTTCAATCGGTCTCCGGCCACTCGCCACCTCTAACACCACCGCACCAAAGCTATAAACATCCGTTTTCTCACTCGCTCGGCCGGTTAACAAATACTCCGGCGCCAGGTACCCCATTGTCCCGGCTGCCACCGTGGGGTCCGGTGACTTGTTTTGCTGAATTTCACGGGCTAAACCGAAATCGCCTAACCTAGCGTTGAACCCTTCATCCAACATAATGTTGCTAGCTTTAATATCTCTATGAATCACTTGATTCTCACATTCATGATGCAAATAAGCCAAAGCTGAGGCCACACCCATTAATATCTTCCTTCTATGAGCCCATGCCAATGTGAATCTTGATTCAAAAAGTGCTTTATCAAGTGACCCATTTGGCATCAAGTCATAAACAAGCATAATCTCACCTTTTTCATGGCACCAACCTTGCAATCTCAAAAGATTCCGATGCCGAAGTGTTCCGATGATCGATAACTCCGATAAAAACTCGGCTTTTCCCTGATCACCGCTGTGGCTACACCTCTTTATAGCCACAACATCCCCTGTGTCTGGCAACACCCCTCTGTAAACGGTCCCAAATGCCCCATGACCGATTACCCGGGTCGGGTCAAAACTATTGGTTGCTAGTCTAAGCTCTTTGTATGAAAATTCTTTAGGGGTTTTGAAGATATCACTAACAAAAAGCTCTGGTTTTTTTGATTGTTTGAATTTTTTGGAATAAACCCATATGAGCAAGACTGCGCATAATGCCAAGAAAAAAGCACCGGCGGTCACCACTCCGGCCACCGCCCCTGCACCTTGTTTACACAACTGGTTATGGCATTTGCTCTGTTTTTGTGTAGTATGAGCTGCTGGAATGGTTGAGTTTATCGGAGCCATTGATGGTGGCGGTGAGTTCACAGCGTTAGCGGAGGGGTTCAGAAAAGTGGCGGCTGGCGGTGGTGGTGGTGAATTTGGACCGGGTTTTGTATCTGTTTCATCAAAAGATGAACTGAAACTCCACCATTCAACCGAGTGGACTTCAGTGCTTCCCTGAGTTGACCCGGAGAACCCCACAAACATATACTCGTTCACGTATTGATTGAGATTCATGGTGACTGATAAGACTGGTGATTTCGGTTTGGTACTGGCGTATGAGATAGAGATGTTGAGTTGCTGAGTTGACCCGGAATAATCCACCCACGAGTTAACCAGGTCGCCGCTTCGTAAATTAACGTTGACCGCGTCCAAGTCGACAACTTGTGACGAAACCATTGAGCTTAGATCCAAACCCACATGGTTCCCATTGATATCTTTAAATTCGACGTCCATTAAAGTATCAAACTCAACGGCAACGGTGCCGGAAGGAATACCCAAATACCCGCCGCCGCCGCCGACATCTTTGTCGTCCGGTGATATGACAAAAGCCAAACCACCTCCAATTGAATCCGGGTTTAAGTTGACAATCGAGAATGAAAAAAAAGAAGTGAAACTCACCGGATTTGGGTTTCCAGGACGCCGGAATCTGACAGGCTTATTGTACAAAACCCTGCCGGCGCCGGAATTCGGGACGGGGAGATCTCGGGTGAGTCTGACACTGTTATTGAACATGTGAGCATCACCCAAGAACTTCAAACTGGTGAGGGTAAGCGTTTGGAAGTCAAATGAGGTGGTCCCGGTAGCCGCATTGCCGGAAAAACAGAGGAAAATCAGAGAGTATAGTAGCCGGAAATAGTTGTTCCTGCCGGAAATCGAAGAAGGCATGACTTGGGCTTTTGGTTAATTAGATCTGAAGAACAGCCATGAAGAAATCTTGGCAGCAATTGGGTTCAATCAATCACGAGATAACAGCAATATTCTGGAGAGAGAGAGAGAGAGAGAGAGAGAGAGAGAGAGAGTTGCATGGAAAAGAACAAGGAATAGTTGGAGGTAAGAGTGATGAAGGGGATAGAATCCAAAGGAGACAAGTGGGTGACTTGAAGGACACTTGTCAATCTTATGGTAATCCTGTTATGTAAAGATAACTTTCTTCCACATAATTTCTCTGTTTTTTTCCCCTTCATCTTGAGGACTGCATAATATTTTCACCCTACAAATTATTCTGCTTTTGTAACATAAATTCTTTTAGCTTCAAGACAGCCCACCACCTATTACTTGTGTTGATTTCTCATTTTTAAATATATTCTTCTAGGGAATATTCGCGTTACATAAAAACAAGAATTTACAAAGTTATTCTCCTTTTTATTTTACATAATAATGAAATAATCCCTATATTAACCTTAAATCTTAGGAGATTACATTTTAGAATTGGTTACTATTTTAAGAAATTTTTCGATATATTTATTGGCAACCTTTGCCGGTTAATCAAATGCTAGCTTCTAATTGATATTTCTTTTCTAATTTGTTATTGGCACTCCCAGATACATGTAGATGATGATGATCTAAAAGAATTAAACTGGCTAAGATGGTCAGAGATAAGGTCTGTTTTTTTTATTTATGAACTTTGTTTTATTAACTTATAACTTTATAAACTTGATTTACATTCCATGATTCCAATATAATCTATTTACATTTTCTTCTGCAATGGTTAAAGAATCGCTTGTTGTACATTCTACATAAAATATGATTATTTTGGCCAGGTGGAACAAAGATTGTTTAATTTAAAGTTCAACTTAATTTGTTTTCAAATCTTTATACTTAAGAAGTTGATTCTTATATATGAGGTTTCAATGTTGGGTTAATAAGTACTTACTGTGAACTTGGTGTTCCATAGGGTGTATTATGATGGTTATCACATAAAATAAGCATTTCCAATTGAAAGAATTACATAAACAGAGCACATTGTAAATTTATTTATTTATGTCTCAAGTGTCATAATGAGGATGAGGATTGTAATAATCAATGTGATTCTGGTATACTGTTATATTGTAAAGGTCCAATGTATACAAAGTGTTTATGTGTCTTAAAGTTTGAGGTTTCACATTTAGTCTTCTGTTGTTTTTTTCTTTCTTCAAATGTGAGCAAAAGGGGCTTGAGGAGCAATTCTAGTGACTCCAAGACCATCATAAGTGTGTCAGTTTATTTATTGGTGAATGACAGATATCGAGGTCTAGAAATACAATAGTCCATCAAGAAAATAACAGTCATTATATGAAACTTTATTATTTTGATCGGGTATGTTTGACGGAAATAGCTGGTAGCCGGAGCTAGAAACTGTATATTTTTAGTTTTATATATGTTTGTCAAATAGCTGTTAGTTGGAGCTTAATAGTGTAGAATGACAAATCATAAAAACTGCATGAATTACAATATAATTAAAGAGGACATATATGTAATTTGATATATAAAAAGTTTTCATTATTTTAAAGCTTTTTGTTTAGAAAAGTTTTTGGTTTTTTCATACAAACATTACTTGTAATATTTTTTTTTTAAAAACAAAATATTACCAGCTCTAAAAGATTCAAAATTCTTCAAACCAAACCTACCCACGATATATTATTGGAGTAAAAGGTCGAAGGTAAAAGTAGCGTAAGCTTCTTTTTGACTTCTTTTATTTTCTCTTATTTTCTTCTCTTAATAAAACTTAAAACCATCATTTTTTGTTACCTTTCAAATCCCTCCTCTCCCATTAGAAAAAAATAAAGTGTTGAAGTTGGATTTATAGCTTTGGTATTAACCTATGAGTGACTAGAAACCATCAATGCAAAAATAATGAAATTAATAATATAGTGGGTCTTTAAAAATATTCGATAAAATCACTCTAAGCGAAATGTATTTGATAGTTTATATATAATGCTCATTATGAATTAAATATACTATACTTATCTCTAATTATTATCTCGTATATAATGGGTTTTATTTATTATTTAAATAATCTATCTTATCGCTACATATAACTAATAGAACGAATCATCTAAATTAAACAACTTTATCCGATTTATTTTATAAAATTAAATCTCAACTATTCATTTAAATTGAATCTCAATTTGATTTGAGTCAAAATTATTTAATTTGAATCAAAATTATTAGAGCTAATTTCATATATATTATTCTTAAATCATAAAATATCATATTTGCTCATTCTAATTTATAAGTATCATATTACTCTTATAACATTTTAAAATATCTTATTTAACTAAATTTTTTGTTTTACCATTTAAAAATATCTTATAATTAGTTTAATTCTTTTAAATATATTATAATCAATAAGTATTTGACTTTTAAGCTTCTAATTGTAACAATAATTATCGATGACTTTTACATAAAATACACATATATAGAGTCAAAAGAGATGGAATCCGAAGGGGAAGGGCGTTTTCTTCGGGGCTCAATTACATCTCGTATAATAATACTAAGTTCATGTCATCATATCTACCCTCCATCTCGTGTCGATCCTTCCATCATTTGTTTATGTGTTAACGCCGTGTGTTACTATATTTTAAACTCTCATTTCTTCCACATTTAATTAATATCTATCATTTTTTCAAATCAACTCGCATATTATCCACACATTTAATCTAAATCTAATTTCATAATATTATATTATCACGTTAAGCAAGCTTTTAACTTGCAGAGTCGGTGAAATGTGTAAGTACTGACAAATTGTTTTTATCTGCAAAATACTTTTTGATTTTTTTAAAAAGAAACGAAGGCAATCTAAGAATAGAATATATGCCACATATTACTCGAAAGTTGTTTAAAATTAATTTAAGGTAACAAATGCAGTCGATTCGACGAATGACACACAAATGTTCACACAAGTCCCACAAATACATATTCCTTTTGTCTCCGCTGCCCAAAAAGACAAAACAAACATTTAAAACCAAACAAACAAATTAACTACAAATCAATTGTCGACATGAGACTTAGGGGTGTTCATTTTCTGATATTCGGATTTTCGGATATCCGAATTTCGGATATCCGAAAATTTCGGATAGTGCATATTGCTATCCGATATCCGTATTCGAAATTTCGGACATCCGAAATATCCGAATTAGCTTCTAACAAAATAGCAGATTCACAAATAATTTACATAAATTTGTTTGAGACATGTTCCAAACTTCTAATCAAGAACAGTGTATTTCCCAAATTACTAAAGAGTTCCAATCTTCAACTTACATTGCTATAATCCCCAAATTACTAACATAAATACATAATCAACAACTACTTAGTGCTTACATTGCTATACAGTTATCATAATAGAAGTTGTAGAATGGTTCAACTGTTGAAGAAATCGAAAAGAATAAAAAGGTTCGAGTACCGTAAACGTCGACTCTCACTCGCCGCCGGTCGCTGCTGCCATGTACGTCGGCGCTGCAGTCGGTTCTCACTCGCAGGTCGCTGTTGCCTTGTACGCCGGTCGTTGCTGCCGTGTACGTCGACGCTGTAGTTCGCTCTCAGTCGCCAGTCGCTGCTGCTGTGGCGGGTGTACCGTGTACGTCGGACTGTCGTGTGGGGTTGTGGCCTGCGGGTTGTGACGGTTGTCGACTGGGAGATGGAAGTCGAAGAATGAAGATGGAGCATGGAGTGATGGAGGTCCCGATCTAGATCTGGAAGAAAGAAAGGGAGGCGGACTAAAAGTAAATGGGTGTTGACCATTTATTTGACTTAAGGTATTAGGAATATTAATAATATATAAATTATTTATTTATTTTTAAAAATAGTTCGGATATTTCGGATATCCGAATATCCGAATTTTGGGAAAAATGCTATCCGAATCCGAATTTTCGGATATTTTCGGATCGGATTTTTCGGATTATCGGATATCGGATCGTTTACGGATATTTTTGAACACCCCTACATGAGAGGTCTCGTAATTTTCTTACTTTTTATTAATACTTATCATTCTCCTACTTATAAGATCTAGATAGTTATCAAAATTAAGAAACGAGATTAAAAAAAAGATAAGATTTACTTCTCTAAAATGTACTAAACTATACCCTAATTGTTAATGTGTGTATTCACCTTCCAAAAATGTTATTGTGTTTATCAAACTTTAAAAAAATGTGTTATTGTGTGTATTAAACTTCTTATGTATGTACTAAACTTATAACTTTTTTGGTTTTTTTATGTAATAAAAATACGTACAATAACAACGTATTAAAAGTTCAATACACATAATAATATTTTTGAAAGATAGATACACATTAATAATTGGGGTATAGTTTAATATTTTATTTTTTTTAAGAAAACCCAAAAAGAATTTCCACCCGTCATATTCTATCTAGTGTAGGTACTAGGTAGTATGAATGTATGATAAATTAGAAAATTTTAGTGTGAGAAAATATATTTTTCATACATGAAGAGAAGTTCTATGATCCTACTTTATATACCTACATCCATCTATTCGAGGAGTGCTAGTTAGCTAGCTAACTTTTTTTTTTTACTTATATAAGGGAAATATTAATTTGATAAAAATAATTGACAAAATTTTATAAGTTAGGTGGAAACTATCTACATTAATATTATTTGAAAATAGTTCAATTGATAACTCTTATATTTGGATATATAATATAATTGTCGAAACAGATAATTATTTTATTTTAAAAATTACGTCAACAGACGTAAAAAAATCCACTATGAAAACAGAGTAATTGGGATAATTGGCCCATTACTAAAACAGGCTTATTAATTATTGCAAATCCACTGTTTTAATAGTTTTATTATTCAATGGGCTCATTTGACCCATTACAAATGGGCATATTACATTACCTGCTTGCTATATCCATTCATTTCATTGTTCATTTGTTGATTTGTTCTCCTTCTCGTTGGGCCACTTCAAAGCCCCTAAATTCAATTCTTCAAATGGTAAATGAAAATTTCCGAATCATCTTTAAAAATATTAAATAAACTTTTAATTATTATTTTACTTTTCTTTTGATCTATAGAAATGCTAAGGTAACTGAACATATCCGTGTTTTTTAATTGGGAGCTGATTCGTACATAACAGATTTTAGTCATACACAACAGGGTGCAAACAGTTATTACACATGGTACAAGTTGATGATGCATAACATTGTTGTGTATGGCCAAAATTGTTGTGTAAGGATCACCTCCCTTTTTAATTTCACGCCTCATGATCACCCAATTTATCTTATTCTCTACCCTTCTCATTCTCACCTTTTCAAAGATAAAATGGCATTGCATAGTCTTTTCACGCACTGTTTTCGAGTTTAAGTAGACAAGAAAATAAAATTCTTTCCTTTCAAATTATTTTTAAGAGAATATATCTGACATCAAAATAAACCTACACTCTCCCTCCAAACCCCTCAATTTTCTTTTCTTTTTTTCCCTAAATGAAACTCAAAAACACATTTTTAAAGGTTTTTTTATAGATCATTTTCTTTCATTTTTTTTCTTATATCTCATGTTTCAAGCTTCTTGTGTTTATGATGGAACAAACAAACCTCACAATTAACTATAATAAAGAAAGAAAGGGTAACCCACCTTTTAGGAGCCTCTACTAAGCGATCTAACGATAAACATGGAAAAGGTAAATCATGTAACTTAAAGTTGAAAATTTTCTAAGGTTTGATATTCGAACATAGATTCATTATATTTGACAACTAGGTTTGAATTACGGAGATAAATTTCTCATAACATCTGTGGATCCAACGAAATAAAACTTGTATTTGAGGGTTTGATGCGACATACTTTTAATATGAAAGTAAATTATTTTAAAAACATATTTTATTACTAAAATCGGGTTAACCCGTTATCAGATCCTAGTTGATATTTAACACGCTCGTAAGTCATTTTTCAGATGATCTCATAGTGGGTACTTTAATTTCGATTCATAAATTCTTTTCATACAATTATACTTATTTTGGATATTAAAATTAAAACGTTTTAACAAAAAATGAAATAATTCTTTTTGAAGGGCAGGGAGTGTAATATACAAAGAATGGGGAGTCATTCAGATATATAAAGAAGTGAAAGGGTCAAAAAGAGAAGTAGCCTAAACACAGAAACAATTGTAGCTCCCCTAGGACACTCCGTTACGCGCTTTCAAAAACTGATCTCTATCATATCGCAGTTTCTCTCGCCCCGTATGGATTACGAATCGGATCCCTCCTTTGATCGATCGGTTAGTTTTTCTTACAGATCTTGTAATTATTCTGTGTTTCAACACTCAGCAGTGAATTTTTTTCAATTTTTCTCTTAAGATCTGTGTATATTCAATTCGTTCTTTAGATTTCTCATGCTGTTGTTAATCTAGGGTTCTTAGCCTCCTTCGGTCGATAATGACATTCATGCAGAGAATTTGATTATCTTCTGTTTAAATTCAGTGTTTTTAAGTTTTATAACCGGTTGCCTTTTTCTAATTTGCTTAATCGTTGGCGTTTTGACTGATCTGTCTTTGGAAGTGCGATTTATGCTGAAAAACTTTTTTTTATTGTGAACGCGAGCTGGATTAGATCGAGCTAATTTGATTTGAGATTTTTTTTTAAAGTTTCATACACATTAGACAATGTGATTTGCTATATTACATTTCGAGCAGTTGAAGAGCGTTCGCATACGTGATCTAAATCATAGCTGGAAACGGATAGTTGTGTTCTTGTTAATGTGTACAATGATAAAATTAAGTATTTCAGATACAAATTCTTCATTTTGTTTCTGCATCCTCGAACTGATATTTAATTGTGCTCTCCTATGGTTGATAGGGGTGTTATTGATTTGTTAATACTAAACTGTGACCTATTATGGTAGGTACTGACACAGAATAATTGTTAACTACATAAAAAAAAAAGAACTTTCTTTAATGTTTCTGATGGTGCTTATAAAGTTAAAATTATATGTTTCATATTGTTGTCCTACTTTTGCTGTTCTTCCTTCTTTAAGTTATCAGTTGTTCTAGGTGCTCAATAAGTTATACTATAGCTATATCCTATTTTGCAGTTTTCTCTCTTTGTCAGAACACCAAGTTTATTTATTTTTTTGTTGTTGTTGTTATTGTTGTTGTTGCCGCCGTTATGTGTGTGTGTGTGTGTGTGTGAGAGAGAGAGAGAGAGGATTGGTCTACAAGTTTGTTTCTATAGTTAGGTGGGAGATGTGTGTGTGACTGTGTGAGAGAGGAGCTTTTTCTAAGAAGAGATTATCTTGTAAGTTATTCAAGAAATTACCTCTACCCTTGTTGCTTTTCCTTGCAATAACAAACTCCCTACATTAAAGGAAAGCAGCCTCACTTGTGCACGTTGTGATTAGGTTTTTATACTTTCTACGATGGTCTCTTAAAACCGTAAAGATACCTTTGGGTTTACATTATATGAGTTTGTCACATACTTTGGGTAAAAGGTCGGCCTCAGCATATGAAGTTATGAACTAGCACATATAGTTAAATACTTAAATTCATATATGATAAACCAAATATAAATTTATAATAGTTCCTATCATTTTTAAACATATTATACTGTTAAATAATGTGTCTTGAGTCTTGACTTATATAGTAAATGTACTTAATTAGATGGTCAGCTTATAGTTTGTTTATACATGATATTACACATATAATTTTAGTGTGGTGACTCTTATGAGTCTAGTCACAAGTCACAGTTTTAGGATTTTGAGTCACTGGTTAACTACTATGCATCCAGCTAACTGCTAAGGGAGATATATGGACGAGTTTCATAATAAAATGCTTTTTAAAAAATTCGTGGGTTTATTAATTTGACATGATTAGCAGTCCTTGCTTTAGTGTGAAATGGTGAACCAACTTTCTTAAATATAATTCAAGTATAATAAATTTGCACCTCTGATCATCATCTTAGAGTTAAACAAACTCCTTTTTTGTGCGAAAATATAGAACATAGTCCCTGGAAAAAATTGTTTGATTTGACATATAGTTTAATATAAGATACCTAAATCTATGCTTTATTGTTTTACAACCAATATGAGCAGACCAAGGATGCTGCAGCCCAAGGATTCAACCCGGGATTGATCGTTTTGCTGGTTGTGGGTGGGCTACTGATAACATTCCTTGTTGGAAATTATGTACTCTACATGTATGCCCAGAAGACCCTGCCTCCAAGAAAAAAGAAGCCAGTCTCCAAGAAGAAATTGAAGAGGGAGAAACTGAAGCAAGGTGTTGCAGTACCCGGAGAATAGACTAGAGTATTTAAATCTGAGCATAAATTTGTGGTGGTGTCCAGTACCTACAGTCTTGTTGTGAGATGTTTTGCACCTGTTGTTAGTTTTGTCCATGTTTATCTTATTGTGAGTGATTTAACTTTTGTTAGTTTAGACGTCACCACCGTTCACTGTGTTCTGGTAGCGTAGCCCTAGCCACTGCCACTGCCACACAACGGTCCGCGAACCATGGTAATAATCACCGTAGCTTGTGTTGCATCCGGCTTTACCTTCCTTTTATATAATCTAGCTATTTATGTTCATCATTGTTGGTCCAATATAATTTGGTTCACTTGACACTTACGTGCTTCTTATGATTTAACAAGTCGATATATTGAAAAAAATGGCTTATAAACGTAATTAGGGCTTATAACAAACAGCCGTAAGTAGGTTTTGAGAGTTAAGTTTGGGCAAAATGGTTTCCAAAGTGTTGAAGCTATATAAATCTGGCACGAATCCAACATAAGTTATATATATTAAATTGAATGACTTAAAGCCCCCCTATAAATCAAAATATTTATGTTATGATTCATTTAAAAAATGCAGAGAATAATGTGCTAAACTTCCAGTCATCCAGAGGACTTGTACTCCAAGAAGCTGTCCAGGTCCACTTAATCATTTTATTTAATAAAACACCTCTTGGTTGATGTGGAGATCAATAAAATACTACTGTAAAAGTGATTATTTATATCGTGTATCTTATCATATATATATATATGTCTCTTAAAAAGTTATATTATACTTTAAATATTTTTGGGTATGGATCATTATATTTCTGTCAAATAATGTATGTGAGATGGTTGACCTATTAATATGATATGTGTATGTGAGAAGGAGGAGAATACACCAAACAACACCCAAGCTTTATTATTTCATTCAACATAGTTTCATACAAAAGCAAGATTCAAACACACTAAATAGCATTCAACCAGGCCCGGCCCAAGGCCCGTGCAGCCTGGGCTTGGGCACAGGGCATCAACAAAGAAAGGGGCATCATTTTCTACTAAACCTGCTATATAATATACCTAGGCCCATTTGTTAAAAGAAGAAAACCACCCTGCTATATACCTAGCCCAGCCCATTTGATTAAGAAAAAATCTTACGTTAAGGAGAGCAAACGCTTCGTGCTTCATTATGAGGGCACAAATCACGATTATGAAATACGAATAGGAGTGCTAGGTGGAATACGAGGGGACGACTGTGTAACAATCGAAGTGGTTATGCGTTCTTAAGATGGGCATCGGTCGAACAAATCAAAGAAGGCAACGTTCACTGCAACGAGGATAAAATACTTGTCAAGTTTCTGATCTCCTAAATTGATTTCACTATCAGGCGAACAAATCAATCAAACGAAGCCACGAACAGTCGATTGGGGTTCTGGGGCAGCAAGACCGATCGGAACCTGGTCGATTGGGGATTTTGGGCGACAAGATTGAAACCAAGAACATTAGTCGGTTGGGGATTTTGGGCAACAAGATTGATTGTGATAAACTTAGAAATTTATAACAAGCATCGAATGGTGTATGATTTCTTCTGTATTTCTTCAATTCTTCGAATTTTTTAGGATTAATTTTTTGATATCTTATTTCTAGTGTCAATCGTATCTTCTTTATTTAGTTCTAACAATCTTATTGATGTAAAATATTTATATGGTTGCAACAATATTACAAAAAAGCTAAAGAATACTGGACATTTGAGTTTGAGAAAGTAAACAAGTTTGAAATTTGATTATTTGACTTGCTGAGTTTTGAAATTCATTATGATATATCAATTGAGACGCATGTTCATGCTCAAAAGTTGCATTATTTGGCTTTTGCAAGTTGGTTGGGTATGGCATTTGAACTTCCTCTGTTTCCAAGTACTTTTTGTACAAGGAATTTAAATCAACTGCTGTAGAGTGCTTTTGGTAATACTTTGGATTTTATATTTCTGTGTTGCTTGTTTGCTTTTCTGTATTTGGAACTTTTAAGCTTAGGAAACGATACCTTGCAGGTATTTGAGCGACTTCATAAAACATAATATTAATTCAAACTATATGTCTATTCAACCATGCTTAACCTTTTTCAATGATCTGCAGTCCTAGTTCGTTAGCTTTTTAGTTAATTATTATTTTTGGTTTAGTATTGAGCCTTCCTTCACCATGAAGGGGTAGTTCTCTGCTTTACATTTAATGTTGCAAATGTGTTTGTCATGTATCAGAAATTCTAATAGATTTTGTAGGGATGCTTGGGGAGTTTGGAGTTTAAATAGGAAGATAATTGGTGATGCAAATGGGGTATTGAAGATAAAAAGCCATGCTGTCCAAGACATGTGCTGCGTATAAAATCAAAAGGAGAGGGGTTTTGCTTTACACGCGATATTGAAATTTTGTGGTCATTAACTCATACGAGTACAGATGGGATTCCAATATACTTTTAAATTTAGGTGTGAATTGGAAATTTGGATTTAATGAGACAAGCATAATATTAACTTGTGCAAGGTTTGAAAATATGAGGAGCCGAAGGTCATTGGTCAGATTGTATTTTATCTTCATGTTAATTAATAGTTGGAGTTTATATTGGCTATAGAGGTTGGTTATTTCATTTAAGCAAGGAAAAGACCCGTTGTGCTGGATCTTTTGTAAATTAAAGTTTCAACTCTTAAGACTCTTTATCAATAATATTGCTGTTGCTGTAAAAAAAATTAGGTGATGTATTTGAATATTTAATTTGTTTTGTATTAAAAGTTATTTTAGAATCCTGACATTCAAGTTTGGCTTTCATACATCGTAAACGTCTAGCGTGGGGGCATTATTGACCTACTTTGCCCAGGGCATCAAAAACCTTTGGACCGGCCCTGCATTCAACTATGGTCCGACTATTCTAATATGTTGGAGCATTTTGTGCTAAAACGGGGAAGTAAATGAAAAGCATGTTGTTACGGTTTTCTCGATCTTTCATTCATTTTCTTGGCCGTTTTACTAGTTCTTTTTTAATACTAACGTGAAAACCATGTTCATCTTTCATTTGTAAAAAGAATAATTATCTTCATTTAAGTATACCATTTCAATTTCGCACATAAATTTAGGTGTTTAACATGAAAGTTACATTTTTTTTTTTTTGATCATTTAAGGATTTCTTGGTTTGTTTTGCTCCTCTCTTAACATAATAACATGAGCCTTATCCCTTTCAAAAAAAAAATAATAATAATAACATGAGCAATATGTCAAGGGAAAAGGGAATATGTGACTATCGCACACCCAAGCTTAGGTGTAGAACCATTATAACGACGTCGTTTCCTTCATAAAAAACTACTCCCTGCTCCCGTCTCGTTCTCCGATCAGTTTTCTTATCGATCATAAGCTTCCATGATTTCATTCTCCTAGTTCCTCTACATTTATTTACTTGTGGGCTTCTTTCTTCATTACTTCTTTCTTCAATCGTTATTTACCTTTTTATTGAGTTCAAACCATATACGAGATTATCACCAGCCGCTCTCTCCATTTTGATTCATCAACCGTAGAACTATACTAAAGGAAGGTATGTAAATTCTCTGGATCTCTGCACATAAACATTATCATATAGGTGTATATTCCAAAATTAATTAGTTTGAGATTGAATTTGATTTTTTTATTTTGTTAATAGAAGCACAAGTTAGTATAAATCAAGCTTACTGTAGCTTTGATTTCAGTTGGTTTAAATGTTTAATTTAGTATGGCAAGCTAATAGAATATGTTTCTGTTGTCATATATAGATTAAATGGGTTAATTAAGATATCACATGAGGTCTATAACAAGTTTCTATGAAATGCATACCAACTGGTCGATTAAATGCCCGAATGAGCAGTTTTTTTAAATGCACACGAGTTGGATATCAAGTTTGTATGATTAAATGCACACCAAGTTCATGTAACAAGTTCGTAACGCTTTCTTAGATTTTCTTAAAGACTTTGATATCAAGTTTGGTTGGTTTTGTTTAATTGTGTATGTACACTTAACACGGAAAACCTATATGTTGTTGCTTTAGAGTCTTCATTTTCTTTTCTTGATGCAGATGTATAAAGTATAGTGGCAATAGCTATTGTTCACTTGGTGATTTACAGCTGATACAATTGGTTATTTTCTTTGATTTAAGGATGGTTGCCTTTTCGACAAAAGAAAGTGCTGAAAGGGTCGTGGACCTGATTTGCAACTTTGGTCTGTTGTTGTAGCTGTTAACAAATATAGAGTTGAAGAGAAATGTTTCAATTGTTTTATGATAAGACCTAGGTCCAGAAATATGTTCCAGGTGTTAGAGCTTTTGTAATCAATTTTTTAGTTCTCAATAAATTAGCTTTGTTGTAGTTTTTCTTTACAAACATGTAAAAATACTATTGTACTGTCATATGGTTCAATTAATGAAAATTGGTAGATGTATGGTAATTTAACAATTTACTGTACCAATTATTACAAAAGAATGTCATAGCACAAGAATATATTTACAACAATGTACAATAAAGTTGACATTCTTCTACTTTTCTCAATGTTCATCTTGGATAAAACCATTTAAAAGACTCTAACAACACAAAAACTCTTAACATTCTTCTTTTTTAGTGTTCATCTTGCACTTCCACTTCTGCTTTGGTTCGCACTTGAACAGAACTATTGCTTGCATATACATAACATGCACTTGAACTTGAACATTGCTTAAATATAAACAACAGCACAAACTGCTAGAAATAGATTTTAAGTCCTCATCTCAATGCAAATCAACCAAATGGTCTCATTTCAATATGCTATCAGCTATCTCAACAAGACCGGCATGTGTCAAGCTCTCAATAGAGTAAGCCATGGAGAACCCATATATTGCATCCCAGTCTGCATAAAAATGGTTGAAAAAAGATCAATATAAGAGTTGGATGTTGGAATTTCGATCCTTTCCAAGTCGATTCAAGTAATGTCTCATGGGTACATACATCGTAAGAAGAAACAAGTCCAAGGGTTGCCAAAGTGTATCATAAGAAGAATCAAATTTCTAAAACAATTTTTCTGGTCCAAATCAACCTTATCCAATTCATGTGAAATGTTCAATATAGTCCAAAGTTTTTGTGTAGTCCCAAGGGACAAATCTCAGCCACATGATAAAAAAAGGCAAATGCCCACCAGCACCTCGGGCGGCCACCACCACTGCCGCCGACCACCACCTCCGGCCGCCGCAATCACAAGTGATTGAAGCACAATCACATGTGATTACCGCCAACCACCACCACTGACAATCACCTCCGGCCACCACCACAGCCTCCGACCACCACCACCGGCCGCCGCAATCACATGTGATTGCACACCGCCAACCACCACCACCGACCATCACCTCCGGCGACACAATCACATGTGATTGAAGCCATAATCACATGTGATTACACACCGCCAACCACCACCACCGACCATCACCTCCGGCAACCACCACAGCCGCCGACCACCATCTCCGGCCGCCGCAATCACATGTGATTGAAACCACAATCACATGTGATTGCACACCGCCAACCACCACCACCGACCATCACCTCCGGCCACCTCCTCCGCGACGTAATCACATGTGATTGAAGCCACAATCACATGTGATTGCACACTGTCGGACACCACCACCGCCACCGCCGACCAGATCTTTTTTTGAAGCATCAAATGACGAATTTGAGACCAGATTTGAACTCCTCTCATCAAACTGAGTTGAACCACCATCATCCCCACCCTGAACAACTCCGGCAGCCGGCGAATTTGGCCTCGTCGGCGCCGGATCTGAGAAATAAAACTCCGGATCTTTTTTTGAAGCATCCAATGACGAATCCGAGACCAGATCTGAACTCCTCTCATCAAACCGAGTTGAACCATGTGCGCCACCACCATTAACTCCGGCCGTGGTGGTCGGATTTTGCAGCGGCGGCCATGGTGGTCGGAGTTTGCTCGATTTCTCGTTAATGGAGGATCGTGAGGACGATCAGGCTCCATAGGCTTGTAGGGGAGTTAAAACCGATCACCCTTACCAAAAATCATGATGATCCGACGGTGGGTTTGCCGGAAAAAGCTTTGTTGATCGTGTGGCTGAGATATGTCCCTCAGGACTACACAAAAAAGATGGACTATATTAAATACAACTCTCCAATTCATAAATAAAGTTCATAAGAATCATGAAAAATCTCAAAAATATTGTTGTATTATAAGCACATCAGAGTTAAAGTTCAAAGTAACCTTTCTTACATGCATTTCATCAAACACATAGTAAGCAAGCAGTAAAGACATACAATATAAAATGTGGGGAAACAACTTTAACTACAAGACACTAGCTAATGGCAATCCGTTGTTATTGAAATCTAAAATCCCAAAAATTAATTATTTATCATACAACATAGCACTACCACAAATTCTTAGGTAATGTTTCAACCAATTCAAAATCACAGAACACTAGAGTAGGGAATGTGTATATAAAATCATATATTGCATATGCCCTCGCCAACCAAAATTAATTTAGTTAAGCCACATAAATATGATGGAGCTGTTAGCTACAAGCCAATGCCCGAAAGTTTTTTTGACACATTATTAATTGTTTAAGATGCGTGACTATCGGCTAGGTAATTGTAGTAGCTATCAATTTGTCAACACAAATACGAATTAGGCGACACAAATATGATGAAAATCGTGAATCGCATACCTTGATTTTTCAACTCCATCTTTGCCAATTGAATCCAGGTTTTGATACCCGATTGAGGAGGGTGGAATTGATGCTCGATTCGAGGATTCCAATGTTCAGTAGAAGAATGAAAACCCGTGATGGGAATAATCGATGAAGAAAGAAACCCACTAATTTAAGAATTGATAAGAGCTACTGACGAGAGAGATTGAGACCTGAGATGGAGGCGGGGCGTAATTTTTATGAAGGAAACGGTGTCGTTAAATTGGTTCTACACCTAAGCTTGGGTGTGTGACAGCCACATATTCCCTTTCCCCATATGTCAATTTTTCTTTTTAAACAAGAATAATCGAATTTATGTAGTATAGTTTCTTACTATCTTACTTGACCAATGGGTTACCTGTTTAACAAGTCATTTAGAGCAACCGTAGTGATTACCAGCAGTCTAGCATCAGTATCATCATTAGCAGCTGTGTCAAAATCACTAACTCGCCGCTAAGAGCAAAGGGAGTACCCTCGGCATCCACTCGGTATGATGATGTGGCTGTGTGGTACCGAGCCAAACACCACCCCACCCCTTTAGGTACCGATTTGAAGCATGATGTTGAAGCATTCTGTTGCCGAGGAGAAGAAGAGAGAGATAGAGTGCAAAGAAGAGAGAGAAAAGGAGGAAAGAGAAAATGCGATATTTTTTAATAATATTTTTGAAGCATGGAAAGCATGAGTAGTACGGGGTTTAAGCATGGTTGAAGCATAAGTGATGTGGAGCTGATGTGGCGTTAAAGCATGTATACCCCATGCTCTAATAGTTAAAGTGATAATCACTACTATCGCCCACACCCAAGTCAACACCAATTTCTTTTTTATTTTCATTCTTCTATAAAAAGACGTAATATTATAAATACTAGATTAATTTTTTTTAAATTACAAATTAACTAAAATATAATACAATAAATAAATCCAATAAAATAGCTAAAAATTGTAATACAATAAACTACAATACAATAATTAACTAAAACAATCATACCAAAAACTAAAATTATAGCGAGATAGATTTTGTGTAACTAATATAACTAACAGACGAGCCAAAATTTAATCTCTCGATTTTAGCGTCTATATCTATGTAGGTAAAATAAACATTGACCCTGTCAAGCCTACTTGCAAGGCAAATTCGTAACTCGAAATTAGTGTCATATAATAAGAACCTCCTTGCGAGTATGTCGTACGGGCGCAATAGTAGAAGTAAGCAAATTTGTGAAACCTCCAATGCATGAACTGAAAGAAATCAAAATGTTTCATCTAAGTAGTCTCAAGATCTATAAATGTGTACATGTCACCGCCTAGATAGCAATTTACATAATAGCAATTTACATCGAGTATAGTTGGACGAGCCATGTTTTGGGAGAAAGTTGTATATGGTTATTTTATGTGAATAGAAAGAGAGAGAAATTGGGGGAATGAAATGGTGAGAAAATTGAGTATGTATATGTTATTTTAAAGATGAAAATACTTGTATACATTGTGTGTTAAAAATGTTAACGTCGGTGAACTTCAACATTTGAAAAAAATAGATAACGAGATGTATTGCTCGATACCGTCACGACGAGTCACACTATAATGACATTGTAACGAACCAACAGCAATGGTGACAACGAGGCTAAGTCCTCGTAGTTTCTTGTTTTCTTGTATCATGACTTCATGAGCATCTATTACGGGTGCTATAACAAACTTTTGAGTAACACAAAATTAGTTTTCTGAGTTTAATTCATAGCGAGAAAAAGTTTAATTGTTAAGCTGATAAACTGGTAAAAGTTAGAGTGTTTATTGAGTTTTTAACTAAATAGGTGTCTTTCTAAAACTTATTTACCAAACAAGTGTAGTTTTAAACTTATTTACTAAATAGGTGTAGTTTTAGTTTTACCTTAGGTTTACCCCATCCACCCACGTCTTAGGTAAAACAAATCCCGTTCGTCATTTTGCCCTAGACCTTACGTCCGTCCCCCCCCCCCCCCCCAAAAGTTCATGCGAGAACCGTTGTTAGCGCGAGAACTGCGAGAACCAATCTAAGCCGTCCAATTTCCCCTCCTTCAATGTCATTGCCCACCCATGAATTCCTCACATGCACCCTGCCACACCCTATCCCTCCACGCTCTCCATCCATGATACTTCCCATATCCAAGGAACGGCCGAGATTGGTTCTCGCGGTTCTCGCACTAACAACGGTTCTCGCATGAACCATCCCCTATATATATATATATATATATATATCAAAAAACAATTTGTTGTCATTTTTCATTAACTTTATGTTATTTTGTCATTTTATGGCAATATGTTTGATGTTAATTTTGTCATTTTGTGGGTTTAGGTTTAATGTTATCTGTATTAGTATAATATATATGATATGATAGTATTATTTTAATCATTTACAGGTGTGTTTGACTAGTTTTTTAGTTCTCAATTATAATTCTTTGTGGTCAAACTCTATAGCGGTCAAACTCTATAGCATAAGGATACATAAACAGTTTGAGGTCATTGAGACACGGCCAACTATATGGAGCATAAGATGCAAGTTAAATTTACAATCCGGTTGCAAATGGCACCTTCGTGCTTGTAAACGAAAACGAAGTGGATATTTTGAAATTACAACGTACACCGGTCCACATACTTGCTTACACAATAATATTTCTCAAGACCATCCAAACCTTGATGCGAGCTTGATCGCTCATGAAACCAAACATCTTATAAAAGAGCAACCTTCTATTAGCATTTCTGCTTTGAGAGCTGAAATAGTTGATAAGTTAGGGTATACTCCTTCATACAAAAAGATGTGGGTTGGAAAGCAAAAGGCTATTGAACATGTTTTTGGTTATTAGGAAGAATCTTATGCTACATTACCGAAATTTCTATGCGCACTTCAAAAGTATAATCCGGGGACAATAGTCGAATGGTGTGTTTAATATCTGATCGTCATATTGGAATCCTAAAGGTAGTGAATGAGAATGGATCTCCATGGTTAGAGCCACGTGGTTTTCATAGGTATTATTACGAGTCATAAGTATTTTTTTTTCAATTTTATTGATAACAACTTACATTATTTTGTTTTTTTTACAGGTACTGTTTACTGCATTTCGTCAGCAACTTTATGACAAGTTTCACAATTCCGAATTGAAAGCTTTAGCTTATCGTGCCAGGAGCCAAAATCAAATTTGAAAGTTCAACTCCACAATGGAAGAAATTGGGAAGCTAAATCCAGAAGCTCGACAGTGGCTAGAACGACATCCACTTGATAGATGGACACTTGTACATGATGGTGGAAGGAGATATGGTTTGCTCACAACCGAAAAGGATGTCCGTCTAAGCCAAGGTATATAAAAAAACTCATAAAATATGTATTTGATTATTTGGTTTGATAATATCTCTCATTTCTTTGTTTTTTTTCTTTTTTTGTAGATAAAGATTGGTTTTCGGCACAAGATATTCGAAAGATATTTGGGAATGTTTTTTTGTCTTTTTGATTTTGTAAGAAGTCATTGTTGGTTTAGTATTAAAAAACATTATACTTTGTGATGATGTTGGTTTTAATTTATGATTGTTAGTATGGTTTAAACAAGTGTTATGATTGTGATAAAAACGTTAAAGATTGCTTCGATTGTGATATTAGATTTAGTAAAAAATAGTTAAAAAACAGATAAAAAACTGTGAAAAGCAGTAAAAAAACAGAAAAAAAAGAGGTAATAAAACTGGAAAAAAAACAGTAAAAAAACAAATATAACCAGCTTAAAAACAGGGAAAAAACAGTAAAAAAAAAAGGGAAAAAACAGTAAAAAAACAGTAATAAACAGTAAAAAAGAAGCAGTAAAAAAAAGTAAAAAAAAAACAGTAAAAAATTAAAAACACAGTAAAAAACAAAAAGTACACTTAAATGATAATTATGTTTAAAACTACACCTATATGGGAAATATGTTTTTAAATAACACCTATTTAGAAAAAAACTCGTGTTTATTTTAAATTTTAACGATAATAACGATGATGTGAAACTGTGAAAGATTATATAACACCATTAAAAGAAACTTGAACGATTCACAAAACAAATTTGTGTGTGATTCCACCATACTATAGTGTATGTTTTCATAAACTTGAACCCCATGGATTGAATCAGTTAAAGATCAAACACCACATTTATCTAAAAAGAATTTAAAAGAAAAACGATGACACTTATTAACACTGCATTACTTGATTCATTTAGAAAAATATCTCAACAACAAAACGTAAATCAAACAAGTTTCAATCTCCTGGTTGACTTTATTTACACACATATGATAAGTATGATTCAGAAACAGATAATAACAGATGAAGTTATCAAGCGTCCCAAGATAGTTTTAGGCAGTATGACGAGCCATGGTCTGGTCAGCAGGTGGGACCATCACCAGCAATGGTTGGTTTCCAAACCCAGGATGAGGAAGCCTACGTCGAACCTCACGCCCTTCTTGGCAAAGAGCACATGGGTGGCAACAAACATGAGTCCCCAAATCACAAGCTATCTCCGCCTGTTCCAATTGTTCTGCATCCATCTCACAGCATCCACCACATGATTTGCTCATCGACTCCCAATTACCCTGCCAGTGTCAAATCGATATATATATACAATCAACTTCGGTAAAAAGAACTCTGACTGCATAAATAGGTCATGAATATCGGTAACGTAAGACCATCTGATTTATTTATTTACTTTTTTGATGTAGTGCCCGAAAACCAATTAACTTAGAAGATTGCAGTAAATGAAAATGTATGAAAGTTTGAGCCTTTTGTGACTGCAAAGAAAGTGTAGTTAGCCATATAGAAATGCAGACAAAAGTTGTATACATTTTTTTTGAATTTAGCCTTAAAAAAACGAAACAATATTGTGATGTGTCTGGTAATACTTTTTTCTCAGACATTAGACTAAAAAACCGACTAACTTACAAGAATATACCAAATGCAAACTTGTTAAAAGGTTGTCTTTTTTTTTTGGTGCAAGCAAAGTGTGTTTTCACAATAGAAATGCATACAAAGTTCTCAACCTTTTTATGCAGTTTTCCTACCCACATGTTTGTTTGACACAATGAATATTATTTTAAATCATGAGGTGAAACAACAGAAATAACTGCAGGAAGAGACTTACCTCAAGGTTGAACTTCCTGCGGATTGCTGTACGGGTAGGATATGAGAACCAAGGGGCCATGCAGTTCCACCCAAAAAAGGAGTTACCAATCAAATATAGACCAGTGTAGGGCAAGCAATGATTTGCAAATGTTCCAGGAGCAGCAGATTCAAGTCTTTCAACATTGCTTCCATAAACAACACAAGGGGCCACACTCCCAAGAAGACCTGTTGTTCAATATCATCTTTATTATTAGCATTTTCAAAGATCTTAAAGTACGTGCACATCTGCAGATAAAGAACATCTGATATGTTCCTTCACTAGCCGATATGCGGGCTATCTTTAATAATTTCGGTGGAACAACCTAGTTCAAACTTCAAAGTGTAATTGACTTATGAGCCCCCACTATTGGGACTAACATATTTCTTGCTTTTACTTAACATTTTGGTATGTGTTACTATTAACCGGTATACAAAGTGTAAAAAGAAGAAGTTATTTTTTTATAATTGTATTATTTCGGAATACGGATTTGCGCGTAGTAGGTTAGAGTGATACTGATTGGGGGGTGACCTAGATGAGCGCACAATGAAGCTACACTAGGGAAGAAGGAGAAAAAGAACAGCAAAAACCAGGGTTTCACGAGTTAAGGAAATTGGTGCAATGGTGCATTATAATTCTGTTCATTTCACCTGCTAGTGTTTTTTCTTTTTTGGCACTTGAAGAATTTTTCTTCTTTTAGCTTTAATCTCACTTCATGCTTTTCGAGTCTTCGTCTTCTTCCTCTTTCCCCCCTTTCTGATTACTTCTAACAATGGATAGCCAAATTAAAACCAAAAGATCTCACTGATATCGAGAGCTAACTTGACTTGCAACACTCAGTCATTTGATCTTGCAATTCTAAAGCTATTCAGTGAGCTTACAAGTAAATTCTATATTGTGCACTGTTTATTACTAAGAGCTATTCAATAACATTTTTCACTTCACTCAAGTATCATTACCTCAGCTGCATGTTAATATGTTATACTATTCAATAATTATTTGAATCATCTAAAGTGATGATTTTGCACAAGAACAAAACAAATGCTGATCATTCAATAACAAATGAGGATGTGAATTGAATTGACAAAAGTCATAAAGAAACACATCAAGCTAATACAGAACCAATGAACTTCTTTAAATTTACTATGATGTGCAGCCTAGAAAAGATGGAATTGCTATAAAGCTGGATATACAATCAAAACCCAGAATCCCAAATAAAAAATCGTCTTAAATTTTGTGAGTTTCATGTTCTTTTATGCACAGTTAATTGATGTAATATGTTTAAATCTACTCCGATCTCCCTAGATATAATATCGTCGTCAACACAAGAGCACCTATAGTGAAAACCCTAAAATTGTCAATGGCTAAGGACACAGATCCCGACAAGAAATGAAATCATTTCAAACAAGTAATAAGAAAGGGAAAGAGCAACTTACAAACTTCAAGATCGCTGCTACAGAATTCATCACTACGACCTAGACATGCGAATAGACCGGTGTCCCATTGAGCCCTGGGCAACGGCTCCCCCGTTACGTTAGCTCCGTCATTAGGCAATGGCAATCCGTCAGCAGCCCAACCGTAAGCGGCATGATGATGGTGATGATAAAACCCAGATGCTACGGGTGGTGGAGACTCCTTGGTCTCCGTGGGTTGTGAATTGGGGATCGGGGATTTCTTGTTATTTTCATCGCTGCTAAGGGTGAGGTTTGACTGTGGATCGGTGTTGTTAACAGCTTGAACAGATTGATTTGCTAAAAGAGGGCTTGATTCCTCCATATTTTCTCAGTGAAGCGAATTCTAGAGATAAGAATTTGGGGAGAGATCTGATGAGGGTGAACAGGTCAAAGGTTTCTTTTGATTTTTGATTTAACCTAAGATTTTATATTTAATTAAGATTTGAAACTTTCAAACAACTGTGAACACCTCAAACATAGATTTTACGTTGCGACGTCATCCAAAACTAAAATGCGTTTATAACAAAAGGGAAATTACATATACAATTAAGTTTATAATTTAAAATTTTAAATAACGTAAACGCAAAACCTTAAATAACGTTGGTTGCATGTAGGAGTCGTATAGGGTCGTGTTTGGATTTTGCGTGTTACAAACCCGACTTGTTTATTAATTGTATGATGATTCAAAACGCTAACTCATATATATGATACTCATAAGCCATTTAATAATACAAGTTAGTGTTGTGACGGGTCAATTATAGGTTCGTCGTTTATTAGAGAGTTGACGGTTGTAAATTAGTCAACGAGTAAGAATGTCAACAGATTTGATAACTACATTAGCTGCCAAAAAAATCGTAATTTGTAACATAAGTAGCTTTCTTCTATAACTTTTCACAAATTAAAGCTATTAAGAACATGAATTGTGGAGTCCGGTTAAAACTTGGTTTATATATGAAAAAGATAAAATCTATATAGATATTAAACGGGTTCGAGTGCCGACTTGTGAATGACCAGGTTATTATACGTGTTATACTATTCAACGTGAACCCATTTTCATATCATCTTTCATGTAGTGTCAATAATTATCTCCCCTAGCTCGTAGCTCCGTGTATCATATTTCATATAATCAAATTTATGTCTCTTTTATAAAATAAAACATATTAATTTTGTAATCAAAACTTTTGGTTCAATACTAGATGAATTATCGAGTCTTAAATCCAGACCTAAATAAATTACAAATTTTACAAAAACTTATAGATATTAAAGAATTGCCCGTATATCACATATTTTTTTTACTGATTATTAGAGAAGTTAATTTATTCTTGCAACGTTAAGCAAATAAAGTTCGGTCATAGCCATACTTTCTTTTTCTTCGTTGTTTCCTGTCACTTGTGCATAGAGAATTCACATTTCTAAAATTATTTGTTCACATAATTCATATTTCTTAAATTTAATAATAATTATTATATAAAAAAAATCATAGGTATACCAAGTTCTTAACTTAATATAACTAAAGTTTGATAGATGTTAATATAGTTTCTTCAAGGAAACACTTTTTTGTAAAATTTTGTTTATTTAAAGCACTTAGTGATATAAAGAATTTTGCAAACGTGTTAACTGTTTAATGTTTTGCTACTTCATTAGTATTCATTGATTTATATCAATCACAAGTCACAACAATCTAATGAGGTAATTGAACATTATGTCTGATTGTCTGGTATATATGTATATCTTGAAACTGCTACGTATAAAACATCATATCAATCATATAAACTATGTAAATATTTAATTGATGTTTTAATCTTATCAATAACACTTTTAAATTCGTAATCACCGTTGAGAAGTCATCTACTCATCTACTAAGGTAAATCAAGTCAATCTTAAATTGAATCATCTTAACGCACCCTTAGTTGAATTTGAAAGTCAACTTTGAACACAAACTATTTGACTTACAAAAGTCAAACTCACCATAACTTCCACTAATTCACCCTCTAATTGCTGTTTAAGCATACCAAATTTCAAGCAACTTAATTCACCTGAAAACTTTCACACACACAAACACAAAAAAAAAAGCAACTTAATTCATCTTTAATAATTATTAAATAACAACATCTAAAAAATACATTTAAAAACATATCTTTATGCATATTGACATATAATCTTTATTCACCACAATAGTAAAATGTAACAAGTTTAATATATTTATTTAAACTAAATCTATTTTTATATAGGATAATCTACTTCAAAATGTATTAAACTATATCCATAATGTTAATGTGTGTATCTACCTAATGAAATTGTTATTTATTGTATCAAACTTTCGAAAATAGTTTAATGTATGTATTGTGTAACCTTTAAAGGTTGTCGGTAAAATCTTCATTTTAATTTATACATTATATATATATATATATATATATATATATATTCTTCATATATACATATGTTAGAAATACAATGTGTCGTTTTGAAGAAAAGGAGGTCGTTTTCTACTGTTCACCGTGATATTATAATTTATTTTCTACCAATCAGCTACTTATCAGCCTCAAGTGTACGTGGAGGGTAAAGAACAGGAGGTGGAAGCAAGTACCTGAATAATAAAGCAGGAGGTGGAAGAAAATTAGGCAAGGTCATTTAAGCAGGAGGTGGAAGCGTTACGAGGTTGGTACTTTGAAAGAATCAAGGAGAAAACTGAAGAGGCAGTGACAGACAGTTGTGTCGCAGGTTTATAAGAGGTAAACGTGCTTTAAAGCTACGCTTCGTTAACGTTTTAACAACCTTCACTTCAATTGCTGATTTCCTCCTCCTTCCACACGCCTTTAATTGGCTAATTACGTCTGGTAATTTGAAGATAACACAGATACGCAGTCCTTCTAACCTAATCAAATACGAAGGTTAGTGCTTTAAAGGCTGGAATTATTCATGTTTGCTTAAAGATTCCTAGATTGTTCATATTTAGCATGTTCGTAACACATACAAATTTTTATTTTTGACCACCTTCTCTACCTCCAACTTATAATTATGTACATATGGAGTAAATGTTCTATGGTAGCTTTACTGTTTTCCTGCAACCTGCAAAATTTAAGGTTCAACCTATTCTATTTCAGAGTTTTTGAGTGACATGATAAAAAGCCCACCACATTTTTGATAAAATGCCTCAACTAAAACGTTTTCATCTAATTAAGTGAAACATTGTTGCAGACTCTTTTACATGTGCGTTGCTATCATTATGACACATATATCAACACTTGGGTTTTGTTTCCTTCTTTCGGCACCCCATGCTTACCTGTGTAAATGATGTGTTAAATTTACAACTTTATGCACTTACTTTCAGTTTTTGCTCCGGTTTGCATTCTATCTTCATACCTATCAAAGTAGTTACAGGTAAGTTAGCTTTTATGCTTACATTCAGTTTCTTTGTTTCTATTTTAAGACAATTTCTAATTTACTTTCTGTGTCCTGATTTATGTGGCTAATACAATGACTCATAAACCAAAAATTTGATGCTCAGAATATTCAAAGTCTACTGCATAGCTAAAAATTTTAGAATCCCCCCCAAAAATGACAGGAAAACGAAAGCATGAGCCTAAGCAGAAAACGCCAAAATCACCTAATCATCAAATGTTTGATCTTGATAAAAAATTTCAGTTATGTGGCACATCTAAGAAACAAGACGAAAAAAGGAGTATGTTGCATAATGACTCTAAACCATTTAATGTGAAAACTACAATTAAGGAATCTATAGTTGGTCATGATGATATTTCCATTGAATCCCCTTCTGTATCTGCTAAATCATGTTTATCTCCTCATGCTAATATTTTCTCAAGCGCATCCTCAAATGAAAATACTAAGCTAAAGAGTGTAGGAACAAGTATCATGCGACACAAAAAAACGGCTTCTAGAGGTGTCTTTTTTCAGTCTATAAATAACGAATTACGCCTCCCGACTGCAATACAAATACTTGAAAGAGATTTACCATCATCTTCCCATACACAAGATACATCAGCTGAAATTCAAGTATTAAAAGTGCCTATAAATAATCGATGCATGGATTGTTTCAATCAACTTCCTTATGAGAAAGAAACGAGAGGTAAAGGTTAATGTTAGTTGTAATCGTAGGATCAAAGTAAGGCAAATTATTGGTTTTTTATGGGTCACGTTTACTTCTTTCTTTCATTTTTATCGTTTGATTTTTATAGTTGTCGGTGAAAGTGGGGCAATTTCTCATTCATGTCAACTAACAAATGGAACTATAGAAACATATAACAGCTCCAAACATGTGTCATCATCTCAACCTGGCCATGAAAGTGAACAAAGTTTTGCAGGTATGTTTACTTTCATACAAACTACTGGTCATAGTATATCATTTTCTACCATTTACTGCATTGAATAAAATAAATAAAAATAATTCTCTTGGTTCTTTTTAAATTCCCAATTGTTGTATGCGTGTAGGTGTATCTTCTTCTTATCTTGATCTTGGTGATTGTGATAAAGTGTGTGAACATTGTAATGCTATTTTCTGGTACGAAGAGCGACTGAAATCATACTTCAAAGACCAAAAGCCTCGATATCACCGTTGTTGTGGAGGAGGAAAGGTTGTTTTACCAATCGAATGTGACCCTCCCGACTACATGAAATATTTGTTTAGAAATCGTCACTTTTTAGACAACATACGTGCATATAACCAAATGTTTAGCATGACTTCTTTTGGCGCTCATGTTGATGAGTCGGTTAACAATGGAAATGGGCCGTATGTGTTTAAAGTCGCAGGCCAAATTTATCATGGGATCGGAACGTTATGCCCACCCGAAGGAGATCCACCACGGTTCTTACAGTTATATATATATGACACTCAAAATGAGTTACAAAATAGAATGCAACACTTTGGGGGAAAGGAATCTCATAGTCTTAGGTCCCAAGTTGTGGAAGGACTGATTCACTTTCTTAATGAGCATAATGAATTAGTCAGGTTGTTTAGAACTGCTGCAGAGAAGTGTAAAGAAAAAGATGTTCCAAAATTCAAGATTAGACTATATAGCATAACTCGAGTTCATCAATATGAATTACCAACTTCCGAAACCCTTGGAGCCATAGTTTTTTAGAGTGATCCAAAAAGTGAAACAAATTTATGATGTAAACATTGAGTCAAAGAATGGAACACCTCAACGAGTTAACAAGCTACATCCATGTTACATGTCACTTCAGTTCCCTATACTTTTTATCTATGGGCAGACAGGTTTTCATACGCAGATGAGATTAATCAACGTGAATACGAATGAACCACAAAGAACAAGAAGGTTAACAATGAATATGTATTATGCTTACCAGCTCCACGATCGGTTCAACCAATATGGTTTATTACCGAGAGGAGGTAGATTATTCCAACAATATGTAGTTACGGCCTATTGCAGCATAGAACTTAATAGAATTGACTATATTAGAAAGAAGCAAAATGATATTAGAAATGAATATCTCACAGGCTTATATGATGGTATTGCAAGAGGAGATAATGATGGATCTCATGTCGGAACAAGAACAATTTTTCCTGCTTCTTTCACAGGCAGTCCTAGGTATATGTATAGCCATTATTTGGATGCTCTCGCTATCTGCCGTGTTCATGGAAATCCTCAATATTTTATTACGTTCATGTGTAACGTGAAATGGCCGGAAATAAAGAGGTTCATGGATAAATATCCAGAGCTAACACCAGCAGACAGAGCTGATATAGTGGACCGAATATTTGAGATGAAAGTTCGACAATTTATCAGGTTCCTCAAAGATAAAAAGCCTTTTGGGCACGTAATTGCAGGTAACAAAATAGTCCAGAATATTTTTTGTTCCATGGTATCAGTTACTTATATTTACATTCTTAAAAGGAATTGTGTATGATATGTGTGTTTAAGTTTTGCGTTACCTTTACCAGACGAAGCATGCAAGGAGGCAACCACATAAAAATTTATTGTTTTTCAAGGAAAAAAATAAATATTATTGATTAAAACATATAATTTTCAAACACCAACCTACCTATTGTTAATAGTCAAACAAATATTTTGTAAAAAAAAGTTCAGCTTCCTATACTACAACTATTAAAACAAAAGTAAAAATAATTGGCACTAACATGATGTTATTTTGTAGTCATTAGCATCATGACTCCTGTGCAAGAATCAAATTGATATTACAAGTTACATTATTCCTTGAATGTGTAGTTTTCAAGCATAACTAAATTTACGAGAAGGCGTTGCATGCTAGAAATTAGTTGTTACTATTGTTGTTTCCATTATTTCATATATGCATTGACTAATATAGTTTATATCTTATTTTTAATAGTTTTATACACTATTGAGTTCCAGAAGCGAGGACTTCCACATTGACATACACTACTATGGGTTAAACACGAAACTAAAATTTTAGTGGCTGGAGATGTTGACGAATATATCCTGGCAGAGTTACCAAACCCAACAGTTGACCCCGAAGGATATAAAGTGGTTTAAAAAATGATGATGCATGGCCCTTGCGGATTAGCAAATATGAGTGCATCGTGCATGCAACAAGGAGTTTGTAGCAAAAATTTCCCGAAAAAATACAATGAGAAAACCTTTTTCGACAAGGACGGGTATGTTCATTATCGGAGAAGAAATACAGGTTCCTATACAACTAAACGAAAGGTTAAATTGGATATTACTTATGTTGTTCCATATAATCGACTGTTATGCCTCACCTTTCAAGCTCACATTAATGTCGAGTATTGTGGTTGGAGCATGTTGATTAAGTACCTATTCAAGTATATTTCAAAAGGTACTGATCGTGTTGTTGCACGTATAGGCAGACCAATTAGTGATCCCTCTTCATCAATAAGTCAACAAAGCATATCAGTTGATGAGATTCAAAATTTTGTTGACGCACGTTATATTTGCCCCCATGAGCCTGTTGGAGAATTTTCAATTTTGATATACACCATAGAGAACCAGCTGTCCAAATAATGGCTATTCACTAGAGAATATGCAACCACTACTAGAAAAAAGCTATTTAGCGACATTTTTAGTGACATATAAGTCAACGTCTCAAAATCGTGACAAAAGTAGTGACGGTTTTAGTGATGATCAAGTCGTCCACGTCAGAAATGATGTCGATATATATAAGAATAGACAACAAAGTCATAAACTATGTTGTTAAATATGTCACTAATGTTGTGACTTGTTGAAACAAGTCACTAAGCAAGTCGCTAAATTTTGTAACTTGCTTAAAAAGTCACCAAGCAAGTCGCTAATTTGTGACTTGCTCAAACATGTCTCTAACAAAGTCGCTAATTTTGTGACTTGCTCAAATAAGTCACCGACCATGTCGCTAATTTTGTGACTTGCTCAAACAAATCTCTAACCAAATCACAAAAAGGCCCATATGAATGTATACTTAATTTAATGAGGTGTCTGTGTTATAAAAAAAAACCAAGATATGTTTGTACCCTGTTTAATATATATAAGGCCTTCATATTAAAATAATGCCCTCATGAGTCATGACGTTGGATAATCGGAGGAAGTGACCTGCTCTGCTTCACACTTCACAATCGGAACTCGCAGTTGACCTCGTCTGCATTCCGCCCAACGTACTCACGATCTACTCTCTGATCGCCCCTCACGATGTTCATATCATTGCGTCAAACTCGAAATAGATCTGGTCGACACTCGACAGAGCTCTGTCGCCGTTGGCCGCTGGCTCCTGCGACCTTTGCCCTGCCCTAGTTCGCCTGCCGGCTGCCGCTGCCGCCGCTTGTCGCCGACTCGCCGACCGCCACACTCGCCACCAGCCTGCCGCCTCCAGCCCTCCACCCCTCCCAGTGCCCCTATTCACGAGTCACGACCACTGTCACCACACTGCCTCCGCCTTCTTCCCCAAACTGCCCACTGTGAGTTTTTTTTCCTAATTTTTTTATTTCTATTACTTGTTTAGTTAATTAGTTGCTTGATTGTTTAGTTAATTAGATGATTACTTGATTTTAGTTTTATTACTTGATTGTTTACTTGCCCTAATTTTATTAATTTGAATTGCTAGTGATTTGTAACTTGTTTATTAGCCCTAATTTTTTAAATTTGAATTGTTAGTTGATTATAGTTTGTAGTTAATCTAAGAGATTAAGGCTGCTGCTTATGGGAAATTAGGGCTGGCAAAATCTTCTTGAACTAAGAGAAGAATGCTTAAGGGAATTTACCTTTTTTGATGCGTATAATACTATCAAACAAAGGTATTATTTATATCATGTATTGGTATGCACTTTCAAAGTTGTAGAAATTTCATCGTGAATTATTTGACAGAGAGAATGAAGCATCACTTGCTGTCTTGCCAGACATTCTTGTCATAATTTACTACTTTTCTTTTTCAGAAACATTACAAATATTATCATTTAGCTTAAGTAAAGTATATTGCTGATGTAACTGATTTAAGTTATGATGTAGTACATGTTTTTTATTTTGTTTGAAGGCAAGAGTAACCTTTGGTTGGAAATTGATCAATACAATGAAAACTTAATATTTTGCTGCTGGCTTTAACTGACATTAATTTTTTTAATATTTATTATATTTGGGAATGAGTTCAGAAAAGGAGACATGATGGATACGAGGAGCTCAATGGCATTCACAGAATCACAGGCACAAGAGTAGTAAGGTAAATTATTTGTGAACCTTTCTTCCATCTTTGAGTGGTACATTCTGTTTACTGTTTTTGTAATTGTCTTTAGCTCCTTATATTACTTATTGACTTGTAATCTTGTTGGTTTTTGTAGCATAGGAGCTCAAAGATGGATGAATTGGGTGTAATAAGGATAGCAGCTTGAAAGTTCCATTGGTTTACATTCTATTTTGTTGTTGACGTTGTCCTCAGTGTTGCAATTGGGAGTTTAATGAGGTCCTTATTGTAGTCAGACTAATCGAGGTACTTTTATCATTCCATCTGGTTTATTTAGGTTATGCTTTTTTATGCATAAAACCTCCTAAATGACTGTATACAAAGTTAAGTTTACTATTGAAATAGTCAGGTGTTTATAAGCATTAGTTGCTTTTTATAGAAAAAGTCAGCTTTGGTGATGTCTAATAAGCTTAGACGATTCACAAACCTGGCACCGAAGTTTGCAAAAATCAGTTGGTTACATATATTGGGATATACTACCTGAGTGGCGAACTTATTGATCTATTAAAAAAGGAAGGCACTATGATAAAGTATCTGGAAGAAGAAGCTAAGAGCATGGTCATAAACCAGACTATATCAATGGTAATCTAAAGAGTGATTCTTGAACACTTGAACAAACATTTAGCCTTTTATTTGGTAACTTCCACGCATGGTTCCACTTTGAATAGATGTTCATGATGCTTATGCTATATTAGTTATAATATAATATAATTATAGTGATTCTTGAGTACATTTACGGTGTTCTACTCTTTTTATAGCCACAATGGGCTGGACATTGAAGCTTGGGAACTTCTTCTTGATCGTGCTGAACAAGTACCTATTAATCTCTTAATAGGTATGATTCTTTCCTTCTCTTCGCAAATATTTTTATAAATCATATATCAACAATGTACAACTCATATAGAATTTGATTATTTTGTTCTTATATATTGTAATATATTTAGGGGCCCCTTCTCATTTATTGCCCCGGGCCCCTAGAATGTTTGGACCAGCCCTGTCCACGGGTGTGATAAACTGATAATGGAAATGTTATGTGTAGCTTGCAATGGTGAAGAACCAAAGGTTGACTGAGAAGTTAAATCACAAACTTTATTGGAGCAAAACTTAAGGACTATTGTTTCCCAAGAAGTACATACATCCGTTGCTCAAGAAGTAAGTAAATCCGTAGCTCATGAAATGGGGAAAGCTACCCGCCAACATTTAGATGTAATTCGGGGTTGTTAATAGTTTTTAGTTGAACATTGGAAACGTTTGATGTCGTACTCTTCAAATCACTTGCCTTTTATAAGTTTTTATTGGAACATTGGAAATAGTTTGTAAATGTTTGGTTTAATAATAGAATATTTTAGATTGTTAAATCTATGTTTTAATAATTATTATAAATAGGGATGCTAAAAGGAAATGGAATAATTTCGATTTTTTTTTTTGCCAAATTAGCGACTTGCATTATTATGTTTGTAGCGAAATTTAATAAACTAGTGACTTTTTTAGAAACATGCATAGCGACTTTTAAAGATTAGCGTCTTTTTTAGAGACTTTGCTAGCGACTTTTAGAGATAGTGTCATCATTAGCGACTTTGGTACCGATATGTTGATAAATACTAGCTTTCCCAATAGCGACTCGTAATGTGACGGATATAGCGACACGTTACATAGCAGCGACTACCATAGCGACGCCGGTTTATTCGTCGCTAAAAAAATTAGCGACTATGTAAAAAACGTTACTACAAATGTCTCTACTTTTAGAGACATATGGTGAAAGTCCCTAAAATCAGCGACTTCTTATCAGCGACTCTTCCCCTTATGTCACAGGGAGCGTCGCTACCTACAAATATGTCACAAAAGATGTCACTAAATCTGTCGCTAAAAGGTCAGTTTTTTGTAGTGAGCAGATTAGTTTCAGAGCTAACCAATCATTGCAAGCAATTGTTAATAATTCTGAAAGGAAAAAGACTACGTTAACAGAGTGGTTAAAGCTCAACGCTATCTCTGGAGAAGGTCGTCACCTAAGCTACTTAAATTTTCCGTCTGAATTTGTATGGTATCCAACAGAGAAGCGATGGGCACCAAGAGCTAACAAGCATAAACCTTCAATCGGTAGGTTGACATATATACATCCAAGTTATGGAGAATTGTTTTATCTCAGAAAGTTATTATGCCATCAAAGAGGGTGTAGGTCTTTCAAAGATATAAAAACAGTGGCCAACAACACTTATCAAACATATCGAGCTGCATGCGATGCTTTGGGTTTACTTGGTGATGATAAAGAGTGGACTGTTGCCTTAGAAGAGGCCACGTGCACCAGCACTTCAGCAGAATTACGATCCCTGTTTGCTCATATTTTAATTTTTTGTGAGGTAACAAACCCATATAGTTTATGGAGAAAGTACTGGAAGCAAATGGCTGAAGATATTCTGAGGAGAATTTCTACATCCGTTTGTATACAAAATTTTCACGTCAACAATGCAGAATTGGAAGGTTATGCATTATATGAACTAGAATTGATTTTAAACTCTTGCTTTAAATCTGTACAGGATTTTGGTCTACCATTGCCTCCACAACATTTATTAGACGAGTTAAAAAATAGATTACTGATGGAGGAGAAAAATTATGACTGAGACCAACTAAAGAAAGAGCAATCAACATTTGTGTCAAAGCTGAATACGGACCAAAAAAACATATATGACTTAATTATAAGTGCTTCAACAAATAATACACAGGAGCTAATATTTGTATATGGACATGGAGGTACCGGAAAAACTTTCCTTTGGAAAACAATAATCAGTACATTACGGTCTGAAGGAAAAATAGTGTTAGCAGTAGCATCCTCTGGAATTGCCTCCTTGCTTCTCCCATCAGGCCGAACAGCTCACTCTCGATTTAAACTACCAATTGAAATGACAGACGAATCAATGTGTAACGTAAAAAAAGGCACTCAAATGGCAAATTTGTTAGCTCAGGCTGATCTCATAATTTGGGATGAAGCTCCAATGAATGACCGTCGATGCTTTGAAACGTTAGACATGACTCTTAGAGATATCCTCGATGCTCCAAACAGTCTCTTTGGTGGAAAATCACTTATGCTAGGGGGAGATTTTAGGCAAACTGTAACACTCACTTTTCCGGCCTAGATTAATTAAGGTAATTAGTTAATTAATCTTGGGATTTTAATTGTTTATGTGATTTATTTGTGAATATGTGTTATTGGCAAGTATTGTGTTATTATTTGGTTTTATTATTTTAGGTGTATTATAATAATAATTTTATGATTGGGTTGTTGAGGGGGGGTATGGCCGATTGGTGAATATAGCAACCCACACACACACCATACTTCATTGTGTGTAAAACTAGACAAAGTGTGTTGTGTGTGTATTCTTGTGTGTCTTCGGCCGAGAAGAAGAAGAGAATGAGGAAAGAAAAGGAATTTTGATTTCTTTTGTGCTTGCATTTTAGTTGGGTATTTTGATAACATTATCAAGGTTAGATACTGAATTCATGTTTGTTAATTGTTAGATTATTTCGGTTTTGAAGGTTATATGAAATCCGATTGATGCATACATGATGATTTGATGATCATAGGACGTATGCATGTTAGATTTCATGATCTATATGTGTTAGTTATATGTTAGAATGATTTCTGGAAACTTGTATAACTTGTATGCATGATATCAGTTTAGAAAATAAAGGTAGAATTGATTATGTGTCGAGTTATGAAGGACTCGGAATTCATAAGTATGAATTAGTCGGATTCCGCCTCTTGCTCGGATTCCGACTAGAATTGTTCATATGATATTAATTAAGTGTAAAGTACTCGGATTCCGCTTTGTACTCGAATTGTGATCATTGACTCGGATTGTGACTGTTTACTCGGATTCCGCCTATTCACTCGGAATTGTACCTTTACTCGGAATCCTATTCTTTGGGAATGAACTTTCACTCGGATTGTGCATATGCTCGGATTCGGCCTTTGCTCGGATTTGAATTATGATTCAATCGGATTTGGTCATCTACTCGGAATCCGACTTTAATCGGATTGGAACTTAATCGGATTTGATGATTTAAAGATAAACATGAATTGTATATCTTTGGGAATTAGGTTCAATGGATATGTATATTTAATTGTGATCATACATGATTTACATGATTAGATATGATATTTATTTTGGATCAGTATTATAATTTGAATACTGACTTGGGTTACTTCAATCTTGGGAACTGAGAAGACTCAGTGAGTTAGTCACTCGAGTGTACCAGAGTTTTGAAGACTTTGGTGAGTGGATTTATATCTTCGAATATACAGGATATGATATCCTATTTGGAATGCTCTTGTTTGGATTGTATATACATGTTATTTGGAGACCAGTTTAGTCTGGGCCTTTGCTTGGGGGTGTAACTTATCAGATCTGGTGGTGCATTTATTGTACTCCAGAAGACTGGTGTTGTTATCACTGTTAGCTGGGCTAACGGTAAACCTTGGTTTTGGCCGACCATGGTTGTAGGTGCTTGCAACACCGCCGGTTCTCCTGGGATTCATGAGCTATTTGGTTTGGGCATATTTGCCTTGTGTATGTTTAGATATTTGTTCTCTCACTTAGCTTTGTGCTAATTCCCCACTAGATTGTTTTGCAGATCCTCTGAGGTGATCTTGATGCTTTGGGCTGGGAATGTGGACAGACCAAACTCTGATGTCAAAGTTTTTTATTAGAGCTTGTTTTGGATTAACACTGTAAAAGTTTTGTTATGTAAAACAAATTAAAATCTTTTGTATCTACTATGTAATTAAGATAATTATATGTAATTAGCTTCCGCATGCAGTAAATTATATGTTTAAAAAGTACAGTGTTACACAAACCCTTCCTGTAAAAATAGGAGCATCTAAAGCTGAAATAATAGCTGCTTCTATTGCTAAATCATAACTTTGGCCTCACTTCAAAATCTGCACTCTAAAAGAGAACATGAGGCTCTTGCAAGGGGAGTTAAACGGAGATGATATGAAACTCATAGCTACATTCTCTTCATGGCTACTTGACGTAGACGATGGAAAGGTTGGTGAGCCTAACCAATTAGACCCACAGAATGCATCTTGGGTCAAAATCCCACATGCGTATTCTATTGAAGATGATGAGAACGGATTACTAGAACTCATTAAATTCATTTATGATGAAGACACACTACGAACACCAACTGCTGAACAATTACAACAGAGTGTAATTGTTTGTCCAAAAAATGAGACAGCCGACCTTATAAATTTGAAAGTTTTATCAATGATGCATAATAAGGTCACCGCTTATTTAAGCTTGGATGAGGCCACTCCTCTCGGAAATGATGGAGGGAAAACAGAACTCGTATATACTACTGAATATCTTAATACACTCAACTTTCCAGGCTTGCCACCACATCGACTTGAGCTAAAAGTTGGAGCGCCAATTATGCTTTTGAGAAACATTAACTTGGTGGGTGGATTATGTAACGGCACAAGAATGATAGTCACACAACTGCTAACGAGGGTCATCGAAGCACAGGTTATCACAGGAACAAAGATAGGAGAAAAAGTGTTCATTCCAAGAATTTGTTTAATCAATAAAGATCCGAAACTATCCTTTATCTTTAAGAGAAAACAATTTCCAATCAAACTTTGCTACGCTATGACTATAAACAAAAGCCAAGGTCAATCTTTACATAAAATAGGAATATACTTGCCACAACCAATTTTTGGACATGGGCAACTCTATGTAGCACTGTCTAGAGCAACATCACCTTATGGCTTAAAAATATTACTCAAACAACAAGAGGACCAGGTACGCAACAGTACCAAAAATATAGTCTATAAAGATTTTTTTATGACAATCGAGAAGGTACATGTTCCTTAATCATAATTTTCATTGACAATATTGTATTCATATTTTTACTTTTTAAGCATGATTCACAGATTTAATATTATATTTAAGGTTTATACCAAACCTTGCAACAAATATACTCTTTCAATCTAATACATTTCTTACCAGAATGGCACAGGCAATCATCGATGATCCAAGTCCAAGGATAGGGACACACTTACTGCCTCAAAGGTGTGTTAAGTAGGAGCGGCGGCCCGGCCTATAAGGCTTACCAATGTTACTGCTAACATTTGAAAAAAATAACTTATGTGTTTTCTGGATCTCTTTTAATTGCGATATTCTATATGTACTATTGTAAATCATGTATTTGCAAATTGTTACTTTTATAATTGTATAAAAGGAATTTTACCTACAAATGTGCACAACATATATCCGCTGCGAAGCGCGGTGACACATCTCTCGTATATATAACAAAAGTCAGCAAAAATGAACAGTAGAGAATTTGTCTTTTCTGCAAATGTTAATATATATATATCTGGATTCACAAGGAATGAACAATAGGGGCTGTTTGGTTGGATGGATTCCATAGGAATTGGTGGGAATTGGATTTTAATTCCACCAAATCATGTGTTTGGTTTGACACAAGAAAAGGAATTGGATTTTAGGGGATGAAAAACATTCCCATATCTGATGGATTTTGAAATCCTTCCACTTCCCTATGGATTTTGAAATCCTTCCTCTCCTTCCTCCTTCTTCTCTTCACTTGCTCATCATCAGACCATAAACACCACCCAGCAACGGCGACCTTCGACAGCAACGGCGACGGCGACCTTCGACAACAACGGCGACGTTCGGCGAGCTGGTGTTCGACGTTCGACCGCTAGTGGTTCGACGTTCGATGGTGGTTCGACGTTCGACAACGATTTAGGGTTTCGTTCGACCGCTGGTGGTTCGACGACGGTGGCGGCGATTTAGGGTTTCAACGTTCAACGGCGACGTTCGACGACGACCTCTGGCTAGGATTTCGACGTTCGATGGCAACGTTCAACAGCGACGGCGACCTCTGGCTAGGGTTTCAATGGTGGCGGCGATTTAGGGTTTAAACGGTGGCGGCGACGTAGGGTTTAGACGGTGGCGGCGACGTAGGGTTTAGACGGTGGCAGCGTATCGACGGTGGTGGGCAACAGTGGGCGGCGACGTAGGATTTAGGGTTTAGACGGTGGCGGCGGCGGCTGTAAGGTGGTGGTGAAGGTGGCGATGGTGGTTTGTGGTGGGGAAGTCAATTCCATTTCCTGATACTACCAAACACAACAAGAAGGATTTAGATTCAAATTCCAAATTCTTCAAAATCCAATTCCTTCCTACAATCCAATTCCTTCAAAAAAGAATCCATCCAACCAAACAGCCCCATATTGTCTTTTAGTTGGGCTGGTAAAGGCGTTTGTTTGTTCCTGCTAGGTCTTGTGTTCGAATCAATTGTTAGTAATTCTTTTTTTTTTATTTTCCCACGTTGGTACAATGGTACATCTGCGCTTTATATTAATATATGTTTAATTTAATTTTTTTATTTTACTATTATTATATATATACAATTAGTTTTGTATCTTATTTATTTTTCTTTCAATAACTCATAATATATAATATTTCATGTAAATATAATTGCATATTTATGACCGTATCATTTTTATCTACATTTTGATATAAATTTTATCGCAATACGATATTTATTAAAAATATATATTTTATTGGACATAATATAAAAAAGTAAAATCTATATTGATTTAAATATAAATCCAAAAAACATGAGTACGAAGAGTCTCGCACGCCACGTTTGATGTGTTCATAATCGCTTAAACTGTTTTTCGCTTTTATTTTGAATTATTTGTGTTTGGATGTAAAATATTTTCATTTTGTTCATCATATAATACCCCCGCTGTAACGCGCGGGCATATATAACTCGTTATTATTATTATTGTTTTATCATTACCAAGATGAAGAACAAGATTTGAACATTTTGTTCTTGGATGGATGACGTTACTAATGAAAAAATCAAAACCACAAGAACAATTGAAGATGAAGAACAAGAACCAGGTTTATGAACATGTTGTTGGTTGTTGAACCCAAAATCAAGAACAAGATTTGAATTCATATTCATGAATCCACAATAACCCGTGTATGAACCTAGAGGGGGTGAATATGTTCTTTTACATAGTTTATCAATTTTTACACTTATAAAAACTTGTAAGTTGTGTTATAAGGATTAATCTTGAAATTTATAAAAACTTTTCTCTTTAGCTTACAAAAAATAATCTTCTCTCTTGCAAACAAGGCTAAGATTAGCCTAACTTCACTCTAATTTTGTTGGCTAGAGTTAATCCTCACTTCTCTCTAATTCTATAGGCTAGAGATAATCCTCACTTCACTCTAATTAGAAAGGCTAGAGTTGATCCTTACACTATTACAAAATATATGAATGATGTTGTAATGTTTGAACTTTGATGACTTTCACTCTTGCTTGGATCTTGATCTTGAAAAATTGAGTAATATCAAAGTATATGAGCTTACAAGATCTTGTATGTATTCTCCATATTTCAAATTGCAAGAGCTTGGTGAAATCACAAGACTTGAGTTGGTTTAAATAAGGAAAAAGGTGAAAGTTCAAAAAGTGTCCAAACGGTCCACGGTTGAACCACGGTTGACCGTGGCTTCGACCGTCGGCCTGCTGGAACTTTTGAGCCTTTTCAAATATAGACGTTGGCATTTTACCAAAACCACACACAACCCATTTTTACCATTAAAATGTACTGAAAATGAGTCTTAGAAAAGTTGGGTTGGTGTCATACTTCTTATGTTTGAATTTAAACACCAAATAGGAAGTTTAGAAACAAAATGCATAAAGCATGTTGGACTT
Source organism: Pulicaria dysenterica (assembly GCA_947179395.2). Lineage (NCBI taxonomy): Eukaryota > Viridiplantae > Streptophyta > Magnoliopsida > Asterales > Asteraceae > Pulicaria > Pulicaria dysenterica. The sequence goes on from OX359289.1 coordinate 108,451,126, forward strand.
TTACTTCTTTGAAAAATTCCTTTTACTAAATTTGGTGTTGTATTGTTTCAAAGAAGGATTGTGTTTAGTATTTGCCAAAATAAGAAGTCTTGTACTTATTTAACCAAGCTTGTGATTTTTATAAAAAGTTTGTTAATTTTTATAGAAGTTTTTATAAAATTATTTTTATAAAAACTTAAACTTGTTTAATTGTAAGCTCGTATATTTCGAACTCTTGTTTGTAGATATCTTCATCATCGGCTTTGAAGATGTCATCTTCACTTGTTGAGTACGAGATCGGTTACTACGAGAAAAAACAATATTTAAGAGTTGTGGGCTGTGCAGCGACGGTTGATTCACGGTCGACCGTGGGATCGACCGTGAAGGTTCCTTTATCTTGATTTCTTCTTTTCTTGTTGATTTGAAGTCTTCACTTATTTGATCTTCAATTGATCATTAATTTTAGGTTTGTTAACCTTTAAAGAATGTAGCATATGAACATATGAATAAATTTGATAAGCAATAATATTACTTGTTCATATTGTTATCATCATAAAAATAAGGAGTGCATTTCTTAATATGTGACCATGTATGCACTAACAACCCACAATGGTTTGAGCTAAAATCAATGAACAAATCGAAATCCACAAGAACAAATTGAAACCCTAACCCTAACTGCATCACAGATTCTCTGTTGCAAATCTTGTTCTTGGATGGATGACGTTACAGATGAAAAATCAAAACCCTAACACTAACGACGTTAAAGATGAAAAATTAGAGCTAATTGACTTGAGCTTCATCTTGTTCTTGGATGTGTTCACGGTTTTCGTGAAGATTAAGGATGAAAATGAAGGATGAGGAAGATGATGGTAGATGAAGGATAAGGAAGATGGAAGATGATGATAGATGAGGAAGATGATGACATACGAGAAAGCTTATGTTAATGTTAGTGATAAATAATAATAATAATAATAAACTAAAAAAAATTAACTTGTAGTTAATCAAAGTTTACCTGTTATTGTAGGGTTTATACACACATTAACAACTTTTTTTTTACAAATTTGATATATTAAAAACAATTTTGAAAGGTGAAACATACAATAACTTTTCTGATATAGTTTAATACATTTTGGGATACTTTACCCTTTTATATACCATTTTATTAACTAGACATTATATAATAAGAAAATATTTAGAACATCAAAATAGATACAAAGTAACCTAATTATTAAAAAAAATATTTTATTAATTAACCCTTCCTATTTGAATATTGTATCACATGATTAATATTTAAACTTAATTATTTCATATATATTTATGGAGAAGTTTATTCCAAAATCGTTTTTATTGTGGTACCATGAGTACAATTGTAACCATCTTTAATGCTCTTTAATAGTGACTTTTTGGTCTTGTATATATAACCGTGAATTCCGTCTGGGTGGTCTATCACTAAAGAGAGGGGCTTGTTTTTCCCAAAATACCCCTCATTAATACGTAATAAATGAACTATTAATGAGTCATCAATGACTCAATAATGAGTCATCATTTATATTGACTATTAATTTATTTTAATCAATGGTCAATATTGGTTTTTACGGTACTCGTAATAAAAATGGTTTTTTAATTAACCGTCCATATATATAAAGCATGGATCAATAAATAATTACCCTTATTTGAAGAACCTAAGAAACAAATATGGTCATGGCATGTGCGAGTGGGGTAAGGGCAAAGCTGAAATATAGAACATATTTTTGAAGTTACACGCCTCCGGTCTAACCTCCAGAAACCCATTTTTTGTATAAGAAAAAACTTACCAATCATTCAAATGATCATTACTTATTAATGTGTGAGATTTTTAGCAAAATAAATTATACAATTTGATTCGGTTTTCTATCCCTTTTAATTCAAGATCATTTTTTAAATGCACCTACGAAAATACAATTGGCTTGACGAAGATGCAAATACTTCCAATATGAAAAAAAAAACTAATAGAAGTAAAAACAGATGAAGACAATAATTAAAATACAAATTCAACGACATCTACATGGTCATTTATCCACATTCATTTTCATACATAACCATACACCACATTACTAAGGAAATCAAAAGATAACTTAACATGCATGCCAAACTTAACATAATCAAAATGCATAAAATGAATCACATAGATATGATTCAATCAACTCAATACAAGACCATATTGAAATCTCATTCTAGATTCAAGAGTGCCAAATTCTAGGACCGAAATGCACTCAAATTTAAAAATAAATATGAAACAATCATGAACCTAATTACTTTAACAAAACTACATTTTTGACTTGTATAACACGCACCAACATGCATTTTGGACTTGTACGCATATGCAGAGAAACAATTTGCGATTGTATAAGCCCCGATTTTGTAGAGTGATTTTATAGAAAACTCTTCATGATTTAATAAAATTATATGTGCGGCTAAAACTATTTTTAAATCAAACTAGCGGAAGCATGAATAATACTTTACTTTTACATAATAATATAAACCAAAATTAAGTATTTGAAAACATTAATGAATAAATCAATTAAACTTAGACATTTTAAGAATAACTCGGGCAACAATTTGCATAACTAAACAAAATGCGGTTGCACTTCACGAACACATCCACTAGTTCATCGTTCACACGTTTGAAATACCTGTAAGGAAATAAACCAACTAATATGAGCTTGAAGCTCAGTAATTAATCTTAACTCTTATAAACAATTATATCCTCTTTTATTAATGGTGACTTACAAATATACTTTCTAGTCTTTACTTCCAATCATCATATCTTTAATTAACATCTTTTACCATTCTTGTTTAGTCTTGATAGAACCCATAATTATACATTTCCTCGTAAGACATATTTACTATATAACAATTTGCAAGGCAAATTGTTACTGTTCATCCACAGTACTTTACAATTATAAATCAGTTATGTCCGCCTCATTATATCCCTTACGTTTCTTGGTCTACCGGTAAAGACATCCCCACCGCTTTTGAGACATTGTTCGATTCTTGCAGAGCCTATTTACCCTCTTTTTGTTTTTAAGATTACTATCTTTACACGTTACCATTACCATACTTCTCTCCATCTCTTCATTCTTCTGCTTTGCTTCTCCCCTTACCTTCCATTCCTCCACCCCAAAGTCTCAGACCTCACACACTCGCAAATCTTTCCTACAATTCTTCACATACGGCATGCTAACTAAGAATCTGAGAATAGTTATCTGAAAGTATTCAGAAGGCAAGCTCGAAATCAACCTCCATTTTGTAGTAGTTTAATCTGTACACTTTAACATACGACATACCTAACTACGAATCCGAGAAAACAAAAGCAAAGTATTCCTACAATTCTCTACTACAGGTTTGTTTTTCTTTTTCTTCTTCTTCATTTCTCCTCTTTTACCTGCATGTTTGTGTGTCCACTTAGACGGGGTTTTGAAAATTTTAACTAATCAAGATTTGTTTCCTTCATATGCTCTTTGGTTATTTGCTCTTTTGGAGATTTAGTTCTGTCGTTAAGGATTTTTCATCATTTTAGTAGTTGTTTACATGAGTTTGTTGTAAATCTCATTACTGCACGCCAAGTGTTCGCTAAAATGTCATAATGAATTTTAATGGTTTCTCGATTAAAGAAAACATTGTATTATGAAATCTACCTATAAATTTGGTCTATTATTTGCACCTATGCTTTTCTTTGCCAGTTTTATGTTTTAAATTAGACAATTTTTAGTTTTAAGTTTCTACACTTAAAGATTCATTATATGCCGTTAATTAGAGGATACGAATAGAAGCTAAAAATATGAAATTGTTGAAGCTAAAATATAAAATTGTTGATTATTAGAAAATTGTGTTTTTATTATGATGCATGTTCGGACCATATATATTTGTAGCATCTTAGTTGTACAAAGGTAACCAACATTCATAAAATAAACTGAAAAGATTTAGTAGAAGTCATACCTCAACGAAAATGGGTACTGTGTCTAAAGCTAAAATTGTTGATAATTAGAAAATTGTTGAAGCTAAGATTCATTATATGTTGTTTCATATGTTTTTTGGGGGGTTTGTTCATGCTTATTTAGTTATTTTATGCAGACCAGTCATATGTCTGAAGTAACTCTTTTATCATCTTAAACTTATCATAAGTAACACCGGTAAAAATGCCAAACATAACCTTCCTTCACACATTATGTAAATTATAGGTGAATATAAACATGTGTTTGCTAATGCACCACTTTTCTGTTTATCAGATTTCAAAAAACATTTCTACTCATAGTTATAGTTGAAATTGCAAGTTTGTTTATGCATTTAACAAAAGTAAGGTCTTAACACATAGCTTTATTTTTTAATTTCCTCTTGCATGCTTTATAGGGGTTCAGTTTACATGTAAAGCAATTATGATAAGCATAGATTCATCTAAAGGATGGTTCTATCAAGCATGTGATCATCATCAGTGTCGAAACAAACTTCTAAAAAAGGGAACCTCACTTGCATGTGAAGACCATGATGTAATCGCAAAGCCATAAAATCTGTGAGTAATGTTCTTCTCATACGAGCTTCTTATGTATTATGATTTTCAATTACATATATCTAATAAGCATATGAATAGGTATTTCATCAACGCCACCATAGCAGACAACACAGCTCAAGCCAAAGTAATATTTTTATGCGGCTGCTACAATGTTCATTCAGACTAATTGTAGCACGATGATTGATGAGCTTGGGTACACAGATCCATATGCACTTCCTGAACCAATCAGCATGCTCAATGGCAAAACAAAAATCTTTCAGATGCGATTTAGCAGGTTTAGCAAACCAGGAAACATAGACTTTGTGGGTGATACTGTGTTGTTTGAAGACGCAATCATTTCAGACAAAGAAACTCCACTTCAAACAAACATTATCAAAGATACAAACACCTTAACACCAGCATCCATCACCATCAACACCTATTACACCAACTTCTGCTCCAGTAACTACTCCTACATTAGCTTCTTTTTCTCAACCCACTAAACCAAAAAACCCCAACCAAACATCTGTTAAGAAAGAGCTTTTCCATACATCAGGTTTCTAGCCACACAAGTTTTATTAAACATATCAATATATATATATATATATATATATATATATATATATATATATATATATATGTTTGTTTGTGTTTTGTGTATATATGATACTTGACAGATATTGGTGTGTGAGAAATATGTATTTGTGATAACACATTTCCTTTCAAAAAAAGACAAATTTGATATCTAGGAAATGTGGTTAATAATAGTTACATGTCATGTAGATAAAGCAGGAGTAAAGTTGGTTAAGAAACAAAAGCGCGATCTTAACAACATCTAACCTATATTTCTATCTTTTGAGATTTAACAAAATAATTATTTTTGCAGACAAGAGGTTTTGAGCTTCAAACACTTTTGGAAAACACTTTTGGGGAGGAGCATTTCTACTGAATATCATATCTAAAGTTAAAAAATAATTAGTGCTTAAATCTTAAGACATTTGCTCCTCTATTTTTGTGTTAGCTATGTATGTTAACTATGCAGTTTGCGACATAGGTTGCATTGTAAATTAGTTTTTGCTAAAACTATTTTACTTTGATGTTAAGTTTCTTAAAATATATTTGAAGTTTGAAGCTATGTTGCTTAAAAATTATTTAGTTTAAAAAATTCGTTTTAGTATTGTACGCATTCCTTTTATTTTACTTATTGTCCGCCGCAACGCGCGGGCACTAAACCTTGTTTGGTAACAAAAAGCATAATAAAAGTCGACAACCATGGGTAAATAACCAAAACAGTATCTTTCCTCGTAAGACATATTTGTACAAAACTCCCGTTGTAGAATTTCCTTTTTTTTTTTTGATAAAAATTAAATATTAAAGAAACATTATAAGAAAAGGACAAACTAAAAGTAAAATATAAAAACGCAAAATTGACCGACTAATCACAATTAATTGGGTAAAAGAGTTAAGTCAAAGTCATACAAGAAGTTGATCCCATGTTCTTGCTGGTTCTGATTTACACCTAGTGAGAATCGATGGCGATCCTTTAATCGCTTTTAATTCTCTCACTCCGCAGCTTTCATTACATGTACCTTCTTCATTTACTCCATTTTCTTTTTTAATCTTCAAATTTTTTATTTTTTCTGCAACTTCTTCTTCTTCTGCTTCATCCCCTGTTTTCTCCGTCTTTGATTCCCATAATTTACTTGCTAATGAAGTCGACCTGTACGGAGCAGATCTGCATCTCGTTAACAATAACGCATTTCGCGGCGGTGATTTTGAAATCAAACCCTCATTCATATTGTCAGCTTCTATAATCACATCCACATTTCCATCATGTTCTTCACCATTTTCGCCGGCGATGTAGTTCCGGGTCGGAAAACCTTCAATCGCCGGCGAATCATTTGAATTTATGGTTTGTTTGCAACAAGCACATCGGAAAAACGAGACCCATTTGGTCAAAAGGTTGAGAAACGATGTGCGTTTAAGTTTTCCGAGACAGCGGCAGAGGCGGTTGCGGTGGTGGTGGCGACGGCGGAGGGAGGTCATGGTGGTGGTTTTCTTGTTTTTGTTGGAGCGTCTGACGCGGACTTGGCCGATGCACGTGACTTTAGGGGAAGATGGTTCTTGGGTGGTCTCGATAACTGTGTTTTTCTTCTTAATAAACATAGGGCTTGCACGTGATCGTCTTCTACTACTCTTGCTACCTACATTGCTTCTTAAGAACCTCATCAATGGCGGTGGGAACTTCTCTGTTCTTCCTGGACTCGATATGGGTTTCGTTAAATTCCTCATTTTACTTCTTCAAATCCAAAACAGATATGAAAAGTTTCCCCTTTTTCACTCGCAATATGTGTTGAATTCAAACAATAGCACACTCTGTGTGTCTGTTGAATTCGTAATGAAGCTCTGTTTTGGTTTCTCTCTAGTTCATCAATGGCGGTTTTAGAGAGAAGGAGAAGATAATGCTTTGATGGTGGTTAATATAGGCTAGTGTTTTCACCAGAGTTGTAAAAATAAAAATTTTAAAAAAACAATAATAATAATATTATTAATATTATTGTTGTTATTATTATTATTATTATTATATTATTAAAAAAGTACACTTTTTGATGCTAGCTTACAATGCAAGTTGGGATACCGGGGTTGGTTTCTTTGGTCCGTAAATAATTGTTGTGTGAAGGATTTTTCTTAACATAGCCGTTTTTAGTGTTTTTACTGTAGACGTTTACGTACGTGGAGCAGGATGTCCCTCACACTAAATAAAATTACTCAAAGTTAGATTAAATTACAAATGTTTTCCTTCTCATTTTACTTACAATTAGTTAAGCGACCCGTGTATCAACACGGGAATGATATTAAAATTTTTAATTTATACATATTTAAAAGGTACTAACACGGTTAAAGAAAATTGGAAAACATAGATAGGAATATAAAAACTCGTAATAAATGATAAACATTACATAAGTTTGAAATTCATACATAAGATTATATGTAAATTTTCTGTAGAACCTCCTTATAAACAACGTTCATGGTTTTTTAGTAGGGTTGCCTTCATCATCGCAAATTAAAACTTTTAACCCATCCTTACTCTTCACTCGGGAAACCGCCACATATAACTGCCCATGAGTGACTTTGTGAACTTGTGGTACCAGTTACGTGAGGCTTGCCGTAAGCATAATATTATTGTCGACATTGTAAAGACGCAACTATAATATTATTGTCGATGTTATAATATCAAGTGCTTTAAAGACATTTTTATTAGCCAATTATATATTTGAATATTTGAAATTGTAAATCAAATTTATTAAAAGTTTAATAATGATGACATCCATCTAAGTACGCAAATTAGATCACATAAAAATAAGATTCTAACATAGAATAGATTATGTCTATACATACGTAAATCACTTAGACAGAATAACTATAAAAGACGAATAAAATATACAATAACTACTTGATGTTGATAAAACAATCAAATTATACTAATTTTTTAAAAACCTCATATTCCGATAAAATTTATATCAAAACGTAGATAAAAATGAGACGATTACAAATATATAATTATTTTTTCTCAAAACAAAATATATTTGAAGTTATTAAACATAATTTTCAAACAACTTATAATTAATTACATTAATATATAATTTTCTTAAAACCGCTCACATATTTCATACTACCCCCTTAACAATTTATATTACACCCCTTTCAAACCAAGAACCGTAAGGAAATTTGTGTATATATGACGTAATGAGCCTAATTTATTTAATTTTTTTTATTTTTTTTAAATAAATTTTAGGAAAGAGAATAAACCCTTTTCTTTTAATAAATATAAAAGATTTCACTTATGTTTTTAGTTTTTACATTTACATTAGTAATTACCGTAAATTACCTATCATTATAGGTTTGAGACTTTACATTAAAACCGGTGATTTTTGCTTTTTGAAAGCCCCTATACATCTTGGATATAACAATATATTTTATCATTTCAACTACTATCATATTTGTACTAAACAAGTCAAGACTGCCTGTTTCTATTTAATTAGAAAAACATTTAAACACACTTTCTCTGCATGCCTTTCTATCTCTAACACACATGTTCTCTCTCTCTCTCTCTCTCTCTCTCTCTCTCTCTCTCTCTCTCTCTCTCTCTCTCTCTCTCTCTCTCTCTCACACACACACACACACACACACACCAACGTCTGTCACCATAGAAGGTACACCGCCACCACTGGAGGAATCGCACCGCCACCATCAAAAGTTACACCATTTTAATTACTTCTAATTGTTAGTAATTATCATCAATTAATATATCTATCAAATGGCTAACTAAATCTTCAATTTCTCATGAGACTTTTAAGGACAAATTTGTAAATTTACAATTATATCATGATATCCATTTTCTCATGATATATTGATATATCAATACATAAGTCTATGCTCACCCAACCATCAATGGATATGTGTACATGTCAAGCTTCTCAAAATGCATGCAAGTGGAAGTGTGGAACATGGATGCTTGATGAAGCTCCACGTGTGTTGTTGCATCTGTCATATCATGAGTCCCTCTCTCTCCAACTCTATAATCACTCTTATTTTTTTAAATGTTAGAATATATATCTCCTGCCCTCTTTTCGTGGTGATTTTTGTTAGAATACTTATGTTAATTCTTCCCCTCGCAAATGTGAGGGCAAATAAGATGCTTGTTCATCATCAAATCACCACATATTCATCTTTAAATTCATTAACAAAATCATAAACAAAAAACATATGTCAATCCTTCACAACCACAAGTAACCTAAAACCAAACCTTTACAACCAAAAGCAAGACACAATCACCTATGGATTTGTAAACACACATACACTTCACGCTTCTAAATCTAGAAAATGGGTACGTATGCTTTTAGATCTAGAAAACAGTAGACAAAAAAGAGACAAGGATAAAGAAATAAAAATTGTTGGAGCTGGTGTATGAACTACGAAGCTTATCAAGGTGTCGGATTCTATATATGTAGATGGATGAAGCCTTTGATTTATACAAATAGATGAACCCAGATTCAGTGTAGATAGAGATAGCGGAGAGAGAGGTTTTCTGGTGTGTGATTCTAATAATGGTGGTACTGTGATGGTGGTGGCTGTGACTTGAAAGGCGCCGTAGCGATTGGTAAAGAGAGTTTACGATAGAGAGATGGGTGGGAGGGTTATAGAGAAAGGAGATGTTGGTGGTGTAAGGGTTACGGTGTGTATTGATGATGATGACGGTGGTGCTGGTTGTCGAGTGACGGGGATGGTTAGTTCTGCTTCTACGTAGCGGTGGTTGGCACTAATGGTGGCGGTGGTTTCAATTTTCAAATGATGAAGGTGTTAGAGAGTTTGGTAATATGGTGTTTAGTAATAGGGATAGTTGACAAAACTATCAATATATCCTCATTTACAAGACGAATCTATAATGAAAAAGGTAACTATAGTTATCATGATTGGTCAAACTTGTAACAAAATGCAAAGTCTAGCGATTTTAATTTGTAAATGCAGTTTTTAAAACTACAAGTCGAAAATTAAATCAAAGTAGAGTTTTTTTTCTTTATTTGTTATAATGATAATGACATCGACAAACATGACTTAAATAGATATGTAGATTATTTAAATAATATTTAAAGTTTGATGTCTAAATCATCACTATTTGAATATGTATTATTGAAACTACGTAATGTAGCGGCGACGAATATTTGTTAGCTTAATAATTTGACCGTTTTCAAAATAAGGTTGGTGTGTTTTTTTTTTCAAAACTATTATGTGTCAATAAAATTCACATTGATTGTGAGAATCCAATAAGAGTGTCGTAACTATTAGATTTTTAGTTATTAAATTAATTTGCATTAACTTGTTTTTCTAATTATTATAAAAGGTTTTAGTATATAAAATTGGCATTAACTTCACCTAATTGCTACATATAATAATTTCATTTTTCTAATAATGATTTGTTTAATTTATTATATTTTTTTAGTGTTTTGTAATTGTCTATAATATTTATACTATTTGAAATTATGAGACCGAGATATTTAAAAAAGATGATATTAAATTTTATTATATATTAGTATAAATATACACTTATTTATTAAGGAAAGCAAGTAAAATTGTTAACGGAACCTTTACTAAAACACAATGATTTCTTTTAGCAAAGCCAAATAGAATTGTTGGGGATGTACAAATAACAAACTTTCCATGTTTTTCAGAGCGAAACTTATGTTAAAACTTATGATTGTTACAGTATTTTATTACTGTTTACTGTTTACTGTTTTGAATTTGCACGGGTGGGTGTAATGAGGCAGCTTTTTTAGCTTGAAAAGGCAGTAGATTACGGTGTCAATGATATCTATTATTTTATTGCTACTTCAATTCTTTTTTTTTTTTTTTTTTTTGAAAAACAATATATATATATATATATATATATATATACTCCAAACAAAAGACATTTATGCCACGACGAGCAGGTAACAGTACTCAATATAAGTCGCTGAAAAAAAGAAAAATCTATCATATTTGTTATCATACGCTGTTCAATAATTTCTAAGATTTATTTTATTCGTATATGTAAAACTTCCAGTGTGTTGAAACTGAAAAGGGTGGTAGCGGAAATGGACAAGTAAGAGGGATAGCCGGATAGGTGATTTTTTTCCCCTTAATATTTGTATTTATCAATTAGGTTAATAATGATTTAAACATTAAAATTTAAGTTTTATTTTCGTTTAGATTAAAAAGTTTTTTTAAACATTAATTTATTTAAGGAGCGCTTGGTTGATTAGAGGGGAATGAGAATGACAAAGGGTAAGAGAATACAAAGGAATGCAATGAGCATTCCCTAGTATTATCAATACCATTGATATTGCTTGGTTAATATATGTAATCATTATATACACATATGTATGTATATGTGTGTGTTGTGTAGGGGTGACGGTGGTGGTGATTTTGCGACAAGTTACAATGGTGTAGTGGTGGTGGCGGCGGCGGTGGTGGCGGCAACGACGACGACGGCGACGGTCGGTGTTGGTGCTAGAGGGTAGTGGTATCGATATTGGTGGTGGTGTTGATAGTTGACGTGTTACGATGGTGTAGTGGTTGCTACCGGTGGTGGTGGCGGGGACGACGACGGTGGTGGTGGCGGCGACGACGGTAGCGGTTGGTGGTGGTGCTAGAGGGTGGTGGTAGCGATATTGGTGGTGGTAGCGATTGCTGATGTGTTACGATGGTGTATAGGTTGCTGCGGAGGCGGCGGCAAGCGGCAGTTGGTGGTGGTGGTGGACTGGTGGCGGCGGCAACGGTGGCGGTTGGTGGTGGTAGGGATATTGGTGGTGGTGTTGATAGTTGACGTGTTACGATGCTGTAGTGGTTGTTGCGGTGGCGGCGACCACGGCGGCGGCGGCAGTTGGTGGTAGCGGTGGCGGTAGCGGTTGGTGATGGTGCTAGAAGGTGGTGGTAGCGATATTGGTGGTGGGCAGTGATGGTGTCGGGGATCGGTAGGGGTATACGTACCTGAATCCATTACCCTGAATTCATTACTCCCAATTTACAGGGGAATGCCTCATTACCCATTAATGGATAATGATTGATTATATTCCCCCTAAACAAGCAATATTAATGATTATCATTCTCATTCCTTACCCTCTAAAACCCTCAACCAAGCACCCCCTTAAAGATTATGATTTAAATCTTGAAATTTTGTTAAAAAAAGAATTTTTTTCCTTAAGTTATTAGTTTATTCTCTTCACTTGTTTATACACGTTAATACGATGATCTTAAACTTGATTTCACCTCTATCCTTCAACAATTTGTCGTCTTGCTTGTAATTAACGTGTCTCTTGACATACTTTAAGGGATTAGATTTTTGTAAAAGAGAGATAGAGAGAGAGGGGTGATGTGAGGGGCATTTGGGAATATATTTAAATATTAAAATTTAATAAAATGAAATTATAAAGTTTGGTTTATATTTATCTAGACTAATTAGTCGTATTCCACGTAACGCGCGCCATAAGGTTTGAATTTTCTAAATGAATTAAAGGTGCTATGTGAATTGTAAGTTTTCTTCATGAGGTATTGATAAACTTGAGAGGTTAAAACTGTCAAGAAAATAAGTTACTAAGTCCCGGGACGAATTATGTAATTATCCCATAGATAGATATATATGTTATTCTATTTTAAACACAAACACATATGCATACACTTTCTCCATCTACAAGTTTAGGCTGGCCATTTACTTTTCAAATTATGGCCAGGAACATTGCTTAATTGAGCTACCAACATCATCACAACACTCAAGTATAGGTCAAGGTATGAGTTGTTTGATTGTTTTAGAGTTTTAGTAGGTCAAAAGGGTTCAAATAGTTGAGCCAAGGATCATGAAATGTTACTTATGTTTTGATTATTGTTCTTGATTGTTTGGGGGTGTAGGAAAACACCCCTAGTTGGTATGAATCGACTAAAGGTTGGATTTTGGGTCAAAACAGTGTCTACGGGATAATTACATAATCCGTAGTGAGAGTTGAGAAAAGAAAGAGAGATAGAAAGAAGAGAAGAGAAGAAAAGAGAGAAAGAGAGAATAGTCCGGACTATGTAACCAAAAATATGAATCTACGTTTATAAGTAATATCTACCTTATGGAATAAGAGAGTAGTATACCCTTGATAATGAATGTACACTTGTTGATACCGCTGACCACCGTATGGAATGCAATAATCTAATGGTATAACCTTCTCACCTCAAGATATGTGTAATTTCTTGTTCATAAGTGCATGTGAGTTTGGCAATGTTCAATTACTTATTATGTTGGTTCTCCTTATATATATGCATTTATGAGTGTGTTGCGTCACTAGATTTATAGCTAATTATTGTTTTTGGTAGTGTATCCGCGGATAAGCACTAGTTGACTACAGTGAGAATGGATCTTTGGGAACTTTTATACAAGCTTGTTTGGAGCACACCTTTTGTTGGATTACAAGATTATATTTAATAATCCTATGAATGACAATGAAGTAACACCATATTATTACTATTTCATATGAAGTGGTAATTGAAGTTTAATGGTTCAAGACTTCAGTAAACAGTGTGCTTTAATTATTGTAAAGACCGTGAACATTTAAATATGTTTGTATGGGTCTATTTTTTTTTTTAAGTAAAAGGAGGTCCTAGTTTTCTTAAAGGACTAAATTTTAGGCGTAAGCTTTCGCTATTCATATCCTAAAATTAAAGTTTTAAATTGGAGTAGCTTTAAAGTGTTGGGTGTTACAAAATACAAACAAATTTGGCTAAGTAGAATGAACTTCTTTTTAAAAAAATAATACAATCAAATTTAATTAGTCTTACATTTTATGTAAATGGCCTGTTATAACCCTAAACCCTAAACCCAAATGTAACAAGTCACATGCTTACCGTCAAGAGGTTACTCTATTTTTATCCTTTTAATAGTTTTAATTAAAAGAAGCAAAAACAAAAGCTCATTTTGGGTTCCAAATCTTTGGGAGCGTGAATTGTTTGTCACCACTGTCCTCAAGAAACAAGCGCCAACACCATCTTTAAGAAATAGCCACCACCAAATCTTCATGATTCGAGATCACCGTTGCTACTCATTTAGATCTGATAGACCACCACCGGCGCCGCCGCTTCGACTTCCATCATGGTTTTTGATTAATTATTTTGGGTTCGATTCTAGTTCTTGATTTGCTAGGGTTCTTAATCAACTTACACCACCGCGGCCTTCAAACCGCCGCACCGGCGCCGCCTTCGAGTTTCATACGTATATTAGGGTTCTTCATATGCGATCTTGACCTCCGATCTGTAGTTCAGCACAAGATAAGAGAAGTTCGATGAAGATATGTTATTCTTACCTCCGATCTGCTATTTGAGTAAGTTTAGGGCTACGAAGATGTTCATCTTCTTCATCTAGGTTTTTGTAAATTTAAGTTTTGATTCATGTGTTTTAAGGTTTGAATTTCAGATTTGCTTTTTTGTAAGTCTGAGTTTTGATTCATGTGTTCATCTTTCAGTTTTGTAAATCATGAGTAAGTTTGTGGTTTCAATTTCATATGAGATCTTCAAGTTCATCTTCTAGTTCTGTAAATTGTGAGTAAGTTTGTGTTCATATTCAATTTCATATATGTTCATCTTCAAGTTTTGTAAATCGTGAGTAAAGCTTATGGTTTCAATTACAGCTGCCTTGCAAGATCTCATAAACTTGATTTGCTTTCCAAATTTGGTTTCAATTTCATATGAGTTGCATGTTTATACTTTTTTGTATGCACCATATCTTTGTATTGCCAAATTTTGGTTTCTTTGAGAATGATTAAGAACATATAAATATCTTGATCAAGAAGATATGATTTTAAAATTAAAAAATACTTAAAAAATTAAAATGATTGGTTATCTACACTTCAGGTTACCGTTTGCATACAATCTTAAGGTTCGAAGTAAATTGTATTTTTTTTAAATTAAATATATATATGATTTACAGAGCAGAGAGAAAGTGAACAAAATTTCACGTCAATGATGATGTGGAAATGTGACATGGATTGTGATCGGATGAAGTGGAAGGGGGTTGGATGCAAATTTTAGGGGGTTTTATGAAACATTTGAGGGACTTTAATGAAAATGTAAGGGCTTTTATAAAAATTGTATTTAGTTTCAATTAATTATAGGTGTTTATAAATTATGTTTAATAACTTTTGATATATTCTTTTTAAAGAAAAAATGATTATATATTTACGACCGTCTTATTTTTATCTACGTTTTGGTATAAATTTTATTGTAATATGACACTTTTTTAAAATTAGTATATTCTTAATTTTCTGTTATCTATTAGGGTTAAGATTATCTTATGTTATAATCAAACATGTTCTCTCACCAACATTATAGCGAGACCTACAAAAAAGATCACTTCTTGATTTAAAATAAGAGACTCGCTTTCATGTTTGTGAGAGAACACGATAGATCATGTTTGATCACAACATGAGAGGATCTTAGCTCTATTAATTAATAACAGTGGGTAGGTACTTCTTGAAACAATTTATATGTTTTTATATTCATTTTATCTACGTATCATTGTCGATATAATAATGATTTCTTGGTATTTCCATAAAAAAATTCTAAATATATTATTTTTTAAATATATGTTTTATTAAACAAAATTTATATAAAAATAGATAAGATTTATAATAAATAAATGTGTATGTTACATAGTTGATTCATTCAAAATATTATTAAGAATATATTATATTGATATGTCATGGTTTAATAACCTGATATTATTAAATATCTAAAAAATTATCTTTAAAAGTACTAGATAAATGTAAATATGCCGACTTAAAATTTTTGGATCACGCAATAGATTATATAGTGGTTGAAAAATAAAGAGAGAATCATTAAACTTCTACTATATTGAACACAACTCATATATGAGAAATGTTCAATATAATCCATACTTAATGGGTAGATCTGATGGTTCATAATGGTTTCTTAAGGTTTAATAATAATATGATGTTATTAAATATTTAAAATTTATCTTTAAGAAAACTAAAAAAATGTAAATGTACCAACTTAAAATTAAAATTCTAATCATAAAATAACTCAATCCGAATAATAAACATTAATCAATATAAAAATTAAAGAAACATATATATATATATATATATATGTGTGTGTGTGTGTGTGTGTGTGTAGGATCAAAGCAAAATCTCCCTTATATAAAGAATTTAAGGAACCCTTATATATATATATATATATATATATATATATATATATATATATATATATATATATATATATATATATATTGTTAGTGCATACATGGTCACACATAAAGAAATGCACTCCTTATTTTGATGATGATAAAAATATGAACAAGTAATATTATTGCTTATCAAATTTATTCATATGTTCATATGCTACATTCTTTAAAGGTTAACAAACCTAAAATTAGTGATCAAGTGAAGAATAAATAATTGAAGACTCAATTCAACAAGAAAAGAAGAAATCAAGATAAAGGAACCTTCACGGTCGATCCCGCGATCGACCGTGAATCAACCGTCGATGCTCAACTCGCAACTCTTAAATATTGTTCTTCTTCAAGTCAACCGAACTCGTACTTAACAAGTGAAGATGATATCTTCAAAGCCGATGACGAAGATATCTACAAACAAGAGTTCGAATTATATGAGCTTACAAATAAAAATAATTAAATTAGTTTATGTTTTTATAAAATTATTTTTATAAAAACTTTTATAAAAATGACAAAGATTTTATAAAACTCAATTGTGTTGGTTGATTAAATCTAAGACTTCCTATTTTAAGAAAATAACAAACACAATCCTACTTTGAAACAATACACCACCATAATTGGCAAAGGAATCTCCCAAAGGGGTAAAATTCCAACATGCTTTGTGTATTGGTTTCCAAACTTCCATTTTTGTGTTTGAATTCAAACATTAGAAGTATGGGATCAACCAACCTTTTGAACATATACTTTTCAGTTGATTTTTATGGTAAAAATGAGTTGAGTGTGGTTTTAAATAAAGTCCAACGTCTATATTGCAAAGAACAAGAAAGTCCAGGTACCTCACGGTTTTAGCCACGGTCGACCTTGGATCGACCGTGGGGGTACTGGACAGCTTTTGGACTTTCAGCTTTTTCCTTATTTAAACCAACTCAAACCTCATTTTATACAATCTCTTGCACAAGCAAAAACACATAACATATATTCTTATCTTGTGAGCTCATATTCTTTGATAATTCATCTATCATTCAAGATCAAGAATCAAGCAAGAGCAAAGCTTTAAAAGCTTAAACACTACATCATCTTTCTATATATTTTGTAATAGTGTAAGGATCAACTCTATCCTTTCTAATTAGAGTGAAGTAAGGATAATCTCTAGCCTTTAGAATTAGAGAGAAGTAAGGATCAACTCTAGCCTATAGAATTAGAGTGAAGCAAGGTTATCTTTACCTTACTTGCAAGTTTGAAGTGTTAATTCTTGCAAGTGAAAAAGAGAAGTGTAAAAGGTTTATCTCTACCTTCAAAGAGAGAAGCTAGTGGAGCAAACTCTTGGTGGGTGAGGCCAAGGAGTGGATGTAGTGCAAGTTTGTTAACACTTGCATGAACCACTATAAATCTCTTGTCTACTAATTGGTGATATCTCTCTACCCTTACTCTCTTTATTTCAAGTATATAAATTTGTTGTGTTATAAACTTCAAGAAAAATATTTTTAACACAACTTACAAATTTTTAATTGTGAAAAATTGGTAAACTAAGTGAAATAACCTATTCACCCCCCCTCTAGGTTCTAACAATTGGTATCAGAGCAAGTTGCTCTAAGATTTTTGTAAAAATTGTTTTGTGATACAACTTGCTTTGTAAATCTATAAGAAAACATTTTGTTACAAAAATATTGAGTTAGATCCATGGATTTAAATGATAACCTAAGTTTGGGGGTTTATATGGCTACTTTACCCATGTTTATTGACTATACACTTTTAGGTTGGAAAACCTATATGATGACCTTCTTGAGATCAATAAATTATGACATGGGTGATTTTATTGAAAGTGATTTTGATGGAAATGAGATTGAAAGAGAGTCACTAAATAAACAAATATTGATATTTATTCATAAATCTCTTAAGGAAAGTAAATATGAATATATGTGTTCTTACACTTGTGCCAAGAGATTATGGAAGGATATAGGTAAACTTGAGAAGCTTGAAGTAAGAAGAAATGAAGAAAAAGAGACATCAAGAGAACTTACTTGCTTCATGGCTTTTGAAGAAAATGAGGTATATTTCATAAATGATTCTAGTAGTAAAGATTACTTACATAATCTTTATGATGAGCTAAAAGATAAATATGATATGTTACTTGATATTAATTCAAAACTCATTACCAAGATCAATGATTTGAAAAATGTTAGAATTCAAAAGTTATCAAGTGATGAAGGAGGTCATGAGTTTTCAATTGAAACAAGTAACATATCAACAAATCTATTAGAACCATTAAAAATTGTGAAAGAAAAGGCAAAAGAGAAAATCCAGAAGGTTCACGGTCGATACACGGTTTTACCACGGTCGACCCACGGTCGATACACGGTTGATGCCGTGCATCTTCCGTCAGCTCACTGGAATTTTCAAAAGTTTGAAAAATACGAGATTGCCTCTAGTTCTTTCACTAGTATGCCTAAGGTTGAATGTAATAAACATATGATAAAGTCTTATACTCCAACTTCAAGGTATGAAAAAGGTTTCAAGATAACACCAAGGTGGATCAAAGTAGGTGTTTTTGATACTAACAATCCCGGACCCATGAAAAGATGGGTACCACACATGTGAAATATGTTTGAGTTGTAGGTTGCAATTGAGGTTGAATTTCATTCTTGATGCAACTTGAAGTTTTGTGTGGATGAAAGACTTGGATGATAAATCATCAAGAATTATGCTTTTAAACAAAACTAGTGAAACCCAATCAAGATAAGTTTCTCTTTTACTTCTCAAAGCTTTATATGTTGACATCTATGTGTTGAAAGTGCCATGAGAACTTATGTGAAACTACTTGAGATGTTTAAATGTGATTATAGTATCTAGTGCTTTAGATAAACTTGATTTGCCATAAAGAACTAAAGGGTTGCAAAAACATTAATAAAAGACATGAGAAATTATGTTATGTATCATAAAATACTTTAGAAAATATTAAAATTGTCATGGCTTATTAAAATGATTTAAAGTCACACCTTGTACTAGAATAGCATGACGAAATCTTAGGAATTACTTGGGATTGAAATTTTTATAAAACACATCATTTTAAATTAAATCTTGGGATCTATCAAGAAAATATATATTTCCAAGATTTTATTGATATGTGTAACTATTGAAAAATTCCTAAGATATTCTAATAATGATGTGTGTGAAGATAATCATTTAAATTTGCCATGAAAATAAAAAAGTATTGATATAAAATCAACTTAAGTAAAAATAAATTGTATTGCATGACAAGGTAATTAAATATGAAAGACATAGAAATACTTATCATATTCCTAAATGTCTTGCAAAGGTAAATTCACACTCATGTAAAATGATCTTTGATTAAGTTACAAAGTTGAACTATGTGGTGCTATAACGACATATTAATTATACTCACATCATTTGGACTTGTGTTTTACATCATACAAAATTTAGTTTGAAGTCCTTCTTGACATAGGCAAGACAAACATTAAACTATGTTGAAAATCATTATATGTCAAAACTTGTGAAACTTGATAGTTAATCAATAATTCTATATTGATTTGGTTTTATAAAGTTAGAATATTTAAACTATATCTAAACAAGTGTATTTGGTTTTGAATGTGAGAAATATTGTGCTTAAAGTTAAAATTGCATATTGATGAACAATATTTTTAAAATTTGATATACCATGTTCATGTTCATCATATTTCCTTAAGTGATTATATGCAATGCTTGAATTTCTCACAAATCATGTTTTGGCTAAAAGTCTCTAAATGATATGGAAATATATGTTATATATTTCTACATATTGAAATGTATAGTCAAATAATAAATTATTTGTCAAAGAATTAAAGGTTTGCTTAAATCCCATGGATTTCATTTTCACATACACTATTTGGGTTTAAGTAATTAAAGAACCAAATTAGATTTTATCATAAGTATCATTGTCTTGGATTTTAAAAGATAACATATTACAAATTAAGACAACTTACTTTGATAAATCATAATTGTGACTTCATAAAATGGTGCTTAAAAGTTATATACATAATTTAAAAATAATTAAGATATATTAAAGAAATAATATTTCAAACACACAAAAGTTCAAATATATAGCGACATATATACTAAACCACTTAAGAAAGAACTAGTTGATACAATGAGATTTGGTTTAGAAATGATTGAACATGTTCCCTTGGAAATAAAGTTTGATTATGTGAAACTTTTCAAAATTGTGATTCCAGAAGGTTCACGGTCGAACCACGGTCAAAGCCGTGTATCGACCGTGGGTTCTCTGCCAAATAATCAAATCCAAAGAAAACCCACGGTCGATGCCACGGTCGACCGTGGATCGTCCGTCGGTTGTCTGACGGATTTTAATCCTATTTTGCCTTATTTCTCTCTCCTCTCACCACTTTATCACTTTACCCATCTTCCCCATAGAAACCCTAGCCGCCATTGTTGCTTTGTCACTCAAAAAGCTTAAAACAAATTACAAGAAACAAGAATTTACCTTATGATTGGAACTATGGTTGAAGCCCGGGTTAGATTCATGGTCCATCTACAAGTGAAAGTTTCTTCATTCTCGATCTCTCACTTGATTCATGAATCCTCTTCACTAAAGTAAAATTCCTCATCATTGTTTCTTCTTTATCTTCTTAGGGTTTCACTTTGCACATAAATTTGACATTAATCATGTATGAACAATGTTGTGTAATGTTTAAGCCTTGGGTTTAGGGGTAAAGAATGAAGGAAGGAAAACCAACATGATAAAAAATAGGTTTTTCACATAATAAAGCTGAGATAATATTTTTCTCATTTTATGCTCTCAAAAGTATCAACTCACTTGTTATTGAAAAGTTAAACAAATAAATAAAAAGTGAGCAGGTGCTTCACGGTCGATCCACGGTCGAGACCGTGCATCGACCGTCGACCCTCTGGAGTATCTTAATTTCGAAATCAATCAAGTGCTCCACGGTTAAACCACGGTCGACCGTGACTTCGACCATGAACTTGATGTGACTTATAGATAGGTTTTCTCTTGCTTAAGACTAATTATGTATCAATGCAACATTAATAATTCAATTGTCTTTCGAAATCTTTAAATATTTAGGACACATGAACCAAATTGTTGAACACATACATATTAAGTTTTTTTTCACATATGTGTTTCAAATTTAATGAATTATCTTTTGTTTTACATCACCTCATCACCTATTACTTTGAGTACGTATGCAAAATTTTAACATCATTATAAACAAATGAATAAAAGCATGTTTATGTTACTAAAATGCTATGCCTAAACCTTTGTGCGTTAAATAAATTATACTACCTTGGTTTTGTGCAACATTATGCCAACATGCAACTCCTTTTGATGTTAAAGTTTGAATATCTTGTCTTTGGCTCAAATTTTAAGGACTTAATTCAAAAAGTCAAGACTATTAGTAAAGGTGATAAGCTAATTAAATTTGCAATGTCATAAAATGATTAATATGATGTTAAGAGAAGATTTTATTAAATAAGTAGAGACATGCTTATATCTTATAATTCATAATAATCACACACTAAAAGTTGAACTATGACATAAGGGTTTGATAAATCAATTGGTCAAACATTTCATGTGTTACTCTTAAAAGAACTCACCAAGTAATTGCATGCGTAAAGGTATAAAGTTAATTTACACAAACCTCATGCCTAAATTCTATATCTTGTATGGTTTGTAAAGGTAAAATGCTTTTATGTAACTTATATGTGAAACTCATCATCTTTTGTTTATATCAACAAGAAATGTCACCAAAAATAGCAATACATGTTAAATGATAATACTTTGGTTCATGTTTGACATATCCTTGTTCTTAATGTAATCAAATTACATATGTGATTCTTACATGAAATATCACTAAACATATGTAACATTATGATATGTCATTCATGCTCATCAAGTGTTGAATAATTATCATATAACGAATTGTGGTCAAGCTATCTCACACATAGATTTTTAATATAAGATCACTATCAAAAGAGTCTTTGAAATAAGTTTGTGATGAAAGATATATATGAAGATGATTACATGGTGAAGAAATATAAATTAACACATTGATTGTTGCAAGTGGTTCTCTCTTACTATCTTGTCATGGTACTTAATGAATTACTCTTTGTAATCAAGATAGTACAATTAGATGACAAGTTATGCCTCATATAAGAAATCATCTTTGTCATCTTGATATATGCTTGAGTATGCCTATGTTCTTAAATGACTATCTCATGTGTCACACGCTTAATTTACTATCACTTGACACATGAATCTATGAGGTATACGTGCATAAATAATGATTATAGTATATGTATTGCACGCTATTTGTACTCATGAGAACACTTTTCATCTTAATCTTGTTGAATACACAATACATATAAATAGAAAACAAATTTGAATATAAGATAAAATAACAAGTAAACTTATACTTAAGCCTATTTTCTCTATCAAAAGAAGATAAACTTAGGAAATAATGAACCAAACATGTAACTACAAAATCTTTGTTTGACTTGCTTGCAATTAGAAAACTTTTGTGTAGTTATAATAATGTGAGTATATTTTTGTGTGTAAACGTAGGTATAGAATTAACTTAAAATATGTAATACTTGAGAAATATACATATCAATGTTGATTGTAATCTTGAAAAGATCAACACTATATCAAATGTGTCATAATATGTTGATCTACATATACAATGAATTATTCTTTGAAGATCAAGATATTATACATAAATGACATCATGTGCTTCTTACATACAATCAAAACAATTGTCAATTTTGTGCACACATTGGTCACTTACTTGATTAAACTATACATGCTACATTCATTATCTTATCATGAAAAGATGAAAATCATAAGTGAGCCTACATGCACTAGAATACTCATGAATGTATAAACAAAGGTTGATCTATCAGATTATGGTCCAAACAATGATTAAACCTTTACTTGCTACATAATGTATACGAATAAATATCAATTAGAAATGAACAATAATATTGAAATAATCTCCACAATCTTGAGCTAAGAAATTTTTGATACTTGACTAATGATTATGATTGTGGATTTTGGTTGTCCCTAACTTAATTTGCATATTTTAAAGGGGAGTCACCAACCAAACAAAAATATTTCATATATATTTGTTCACACCCTCACTTCCTATCATTAGTATAATACAAGATACATAAATCTCTCATGCTTCCTACTTGAGTTTATGCATATACTTTTGTATATTTTGCACTTGTGTTTTGTTGTCTATCTTTTGTCAAGAGCTACGGCAAAGGGATCATAAATCAAGGGGGAGCTTTGATCAAGGGGGAGCTTTGATCAAGGGGGAGCTTCATCATATATTTTGTGCTAGATCAATAGGGGAGAGGAATGTTCCTTTTTGATTCGACAAAAGGGGGAGAAGAATGTAGATGTGCAACATTGTTAACATGAATAAATTTGTGTAGCAATATTAATTAAATGTTGCATATTTTGTCATCATCAAAAAGGGGGAGATTGTTAGTGCATACATGGTCACACATAAAGAAATGCACTCCTTATTTTGATGATGATAAAAATATGAACAAGTAATATTATTGCTTATCAAATTTATTCATATGTTCATAT
This sequence comes from Pulicaria dysenterica, assembly GCA_947179395.2. Lineage (NCBI taxonomy): Eukaryota > Viridiplantae > Streptophyta > Magnoliopsida > Asterales > Asteraceae > Pulicaria > Pulicaria dysenterica. The sequence goes on from OX359289.1 coordinate 108,475,024, forward strand.
GCTACATTCTTTAAAGGTTAACAAACCTAAAATTAGTGATCAAGTGAAGAATAAATAATTGAAGACTCAATTCAACAAGAAAAGAAGAAATCAAGATAAAGGAACCTTCACGGTCGATCCCGCGATCGACCGTGAATCAACCGTCGATGCTCAACTCGCAACTCTTAAATATTGTTCTTCTTCAAGTCAACCGAACTCGTACTTAACAAGTGAAGATGATATCTTCAAAGCCGATGACGAAGATATCTACAAACAAGAGTTCGAATTATATGAGCTTACAAATAAAAATAATTAAATTAGTTTATGTTTTTATAAAATTATTTTTATAAAAACTTTTATAAAAATGACAAAGATTTTATAAAACTCAATTGTGTTGGTTGATTAAATCTAAGACTTCCTATTTTAAGAAAATAACAAACACAATCCTACTTTGAAACAATACACCACCATAATTGGCAAAGGAATCTCCCAAAGGGGTAAAATTCCAACATGCTTTGTGTATTGGTTTCCAAACTTCCATTTTTGTGTTTGAATTCAAACATTAGAAGTATGGGATCAACCAACCTTTTGAACATATACTTTTCAGTTGATTTTTATGGTAAAAATGAGTTGAGTGTGGTTTTAAATAAAGTCCAACGTCTATATTGCAAAGAACAAGAAAGTCCAGGTACCTCACGGTTTTAGCCACGGTCGACCTTGGATCGACCGTGGGGGTACTGGACAGCTTTTGGACTTTCAGCTTTTTCCTTATTTAAACCAACTCAAACCTCATTTTATACAATCTCTTGCACAAGCAAAAACACATAACATATATTCTTATCTTGTGAGCTCATATTCTTTGATAATTCATCTATCATTCAAGATCAAGAATCAAGCAAGAGCAAAGCTTTAAAAGCTTAAACACTACATCATCTTTCTATATATTTTGTAATAGTGTAAGGATCAACTCTATCCTTTCTAATTAGAGTGAAGTAAGGATAATCTCTAGCCTTTAGAATTAGAGAGAAGTAAGGATCAACTCTAGCCTATAGAATTAGAGTGAAGCAAGGTTATCTTTACCTTACTTGCAAGTTTGAAGTGTTAATTCTTGCAAGTGAAAAAGAGAAGTGTAAAAGGTTTATCTCTACCTTCAAAGAGAGAAGCTAGTGGAGCAAACTCTTGGTGGGTGAGGCCAAGGAGTGGATGTAGTGCAAGTTTGTTAACACTTGCATGAACCACTATAAATCTCTTGTCTACTAATTGGTGATATCTCTCTACCCTTACTCTCTTTATTTCAAGTATATAAATTTGTTGTGTTATAAACTTCAAGAAAAATATTTTTAACACAACTTACAAATTTTTAATTGTGAAAAATTGGTAAACTAAGTGAAATAACCTATTCACCCCCCCTCTAGGTTCTAACATATATATATATATATATATATATATATATATATATATATATGTGTGTGTGTGTGTGTGTGTGTGTGTGTGTGTGTGTGTGTGTGTGTGTTGTATGTGTGTGTTTGAAATTCATAATTGGCATGCATCCGTATACATACTCGTGTTTTAACGTGATAAGGATGGTTTTTCATTTATCTATTACATAAATGTTTTTTTTAAGACAAAATGTTTCTTTTATTAACAATAGTAAACACGATACAAATAAGATTACACTAAATTTTTAGATATGAAATATAATTTTATATATTTTTTAAAATAGTACGTATAAAAAGTACTAAATATAAAAAAATATTTACGTACCCGGACAACGCACGGGTATAACACTAGTTTCATAGTTGGTTATATACAATAGTCAAAGTTTGTTAGTTTTTTGATGTATTTTAACTTATCTTTTATAAAACAAGTAAAGTAAAATAGAAAAGATGTTTCAACATTGTGTTTGGACATATACTTTTTACAAAAGATATGACTTTCATGGGACTTGTGTACACTCTTGTGCATATGACAAGACCTAGACTTGTCATTTTTACAAGAACCTATAAAAGCATAACATTCAAACATATGTGACATCATAAGATTATATGGTATTCAAATTATACAAATAAATTAATTTAGTAGTTTATGTACTTTTACCACATTTAGTACGAGGAAATTGAATCATTCTTAGAAAAACCCCTTAATATATGTTGATATAAAAAAATTAGGAAATCACTAAAAGTAAAAAAGTTAAAAAAATTAAACTTGATGGATAAAATAATAGAAGCTAGTTGATTTAATTTATCATTTACTTAGAGGTATTTAACTTGGAATAAGAATTACAGACCTCAATACACTACTTTTACGTGCATTCTGCTTATGTTTTAGAAATACACATTATGTTTCTTATATAAGATTTACCTCGATATAAAAAACTGTAACCATTGCTAAAATTGATTTATACATCATCAAAATATAACACAAATAAGTAATAAAACAACATTAACAAACACGTAATTATACATGTACTGATTTTACTATAGAAATTATCTAAAAGAACGTAAAGCATAACTTAACATTATCATTTGTAGATTTAAAAGTAAATTTATGTGCAGTTTAAAAGAATATGATGTAAAAAGGTTTTTAAAACTTAAAAAAAAAATATAGGAACCTAAAACTTGATACGAAAAAGGCAAATCTTCACAAGAACAAGAAATTGCTCCAACCTTTTCCTTTCTGGGATCTCTTTTCCTATACAAGCCCTACCAAAGCATTTACATGGTTGAGTCTCATTTTGGTAAATTTACACAAGTACCCCCACTCCCCTTTGGAGACATACTCTTGGGCATATCAGAATTGGTGTAGTTTAGGGATTTCAGACATTATGAGGTGACAGATCATTTAGCTAGAGAGGGTACCTAACCAACACTCCAATCAACAAGAAGACAAAATGTCAACATGGGTTTCAGAAATTATTTCCTTTCTTGCACTCAATCAAGAACTTGTTTTTTTGACCCCACAATCTAACACCAGACTAGACACATCAAAAACATCAATTATTTAACAATCTAACTCATGTGTGGTAGGTCGTGGTTGAATAGCCAAAAGATACGAGGAATTTGAATACAAGTTAGGGTCCAATCAGGTTAGTAAGACGTAAATATTTGTTAGACGCAAGGGACTAATTAAGGGAGTGTATCAAGTTATCATTCTGGTAATTGCATACTTATCACACCTATCACACAAAAAAAAAAGAAACTGGGCAGGGTTGTCTTAAAAGGCGTGCGAAAGGAGCGACCGTCCAGTAGACATGGGCAAAACCGGTCCTGGACCACGCCGGTCCGGTCCGGTCCGGACCGGGTCGGTCCCTGGCCGGTCCGGTCCTCGGCAGACCGGTCTTCGCGTAAGACCATTTCGATAAATTCGGTCCTCGGGCGGTCCTAGACCACTTCCGGACCGGTCCAAGTCCGGACCGGTCCGACTTCGGTCCTGGACCGGTCCGTTTTTCGGTCGGGTATTTTCCGGTTCGGTTTAGACATTTCCGGGTTTTTTAATTCCGTTTTTCGGCCGGGTTTTTTTAGTTTTTCGGTCGGGTTTTTTTTTTTTTTGTTTTCGGTTTGTTTTTTTGTTTGAAAAAAAAAGTGACTTGTAAATTAAAAAAAAAAATTGCAAGTTATAAAATATAAAGTATAAACATATATAATTGCAAGTTAATAAAAACATATAAATAACATTACGATACAATTACGAAATAAAATTACATATTGTTGAAACTTGAATTATATTTTTAACAAGAAAAGGGGACTCTAGCAATGGAGCTTCGGCATGACCATCACCCCAAGTTAGAGACCCGAAAAATACATATTGTTCGAAAGAAATAACGTCACAAAATATAAAGAGACAACTACTGAAATGGATAGTCGGAATTGATATTCCAATAGTTGTAACTATCGTCGGCATATGGCCCATGCCCATAATAGGAGAAATCGTTCGATTGGACGTTGGATGATGAACCTGCGTTCATTCTATTTTGAGTGTCGTCAACGTATTCTTCGCCGGGTTCGGGTTCTTCACTTTCAGCTTCGGTGTTAGTGTTTGATGTTCCCGATTGGAAGTCTCTATTGTAAAAACTAGTATTTAAATAAACTAAACTTAAATATATAAAAACTAGTATTTAAATAAACTAAACTTAAATATATAAATACTAGTATTTAAATAAACTAAACTTAAATATATAAAAACTAGTATTTAAATAAACTAAACTTAAATATATAAAAACTAGTATTTAAATAAACTAAACTTAAATATATAAAAACTAATATTTAAATAAACTAAACTTAAATATAAAAGAATACTTACTAAATGTCGAGCGAGAGAAGAATTAGAGCCGGATAAGATATGTCCACAATGCATACACTTCGCGTATTTCTTGTTATTTTGTTTGAGTTGTACAAAATCGTTCCAAATTTCCGCATGTCGATTTGTTTTTGGAACTTCTTCATACGGGAGACTTACGTTGAAATCACTTCGACCCGCGTTCAAATTGCTAGATCTTCACCGGCCATTTTTTATAATCTTGAAGCAAATCGAAATATTATATAGAACACTTGTATTGTATATAGATTATAGAACACAAACTTGAATTATAAAACTAGAAAAATCAAGATTCAAGAATGAGAGAATTGGAGATTTGGAGAATGAGAGAATGTGAGAATGTGAGAAAGATTGGTGCAATTTTTGGTTTCAAGAATTGGGTATATATAGGGAAATTTTCGTAAAAAAAAAAAAAAAAAAAAAATTCAAAATCTAGCCGTTCGGACCGGTTTTTTACCGTTTTTTTCAAAAAACATATCCGTTGGAACTTGGACCGGTTTGGACCGAGTTTGGACCGGTTCGGTCCTTGACCAGTCTTGGACCGTTTTTGGACCGGTTCGGGTTTTGGACCGGTTCGGACCGTTTTTCGCGTTTTCAGTCTTGGACCGGCTCGGTCTGGGCGGTTCTCGTCGGACCGGTCCGGTCGGTCTGGGCGGCCCATGTCTACCGTCCAGGGCCCATGTATTAAAGGGCCCCATTTTTTCTAATGTGTGTTGATTTGATAAGAGTTTACTGTTGAAAATGCTAATAATTGCTTAAAGATTTTAGATTAACACTCTAAGCATAAATGGTATATTCAACATCTTTTGTCCCGTTACAAGAAAAAACCCATTTTGTGTTAGACAAATCCATTGAAAAAGACCATTCTCCTCATCTTTCTCACAAAATCGACCATAGATAAAAGCTTAGTGGGAAAATCATTTCTCTCATATTTTCCAAGGATTTCGCATGAAATTTGTGAAAAATTTGTTGACTCTAATATGTGGAAAATTTGTTGAAACTTTTCCCCTAATTTGGTCAATAAGAAATCTCTTTTTGAAGTCTCATAATCTAGTAGAGCTAGTTTGGGAAGAAAACAAATAAATCATTAATATATCAAAAAACTGATTGTTGGTTTGTAATGAAGTCATACAAAATCATTTGACTCTTTGGGACGAAGTCACACAGTTTGTGTAAAAAAAATTGATAATCACAATCCTTAAAAAAGTGATATCATTGAAATTTTGTGAAATGTAGAATTCGGAAATTTAACTTATTTAAGACATTTGAAATTGAAATGCTTCTGATTTCTCAAACTCGTCTAAACTTTTCTATAATTTTTGTTTATTGATTTCTAGTTTAATTGTTATTCATTGTTTAGATATCAATAATTCAACTTTTTACTTTTTATCTGTTTTGTTTAGTCAATTGATTTCTCGCAACTAATTGGTATTTGCACATTAGTTTGTTTACTGGTTTACTTAGTATAATTATTTAATTGGTATTTGCCTATTAATTGCTTAATTCGTAATTGGTTAAGTGATTAACAAAATATTGTTAGCATATTAGTTTGTTTATTGTTTAGTTTGCTTAATTGGTATACGTTAGATTTTAATTCTTGAATCACTGTTTAATTACTAGCATTGCACCCGCGTAATGCGGCGGCGATGACAATACTTTGTGATCGTCAACATGTTTAATTTAAAAAGTAGGGTATGGTATATGTGAAATGCAGTGCTAGTCAACATATCCATGTATTTTCTTCTTTTTCTGATTACTTTACTTTTTAATCAACCATTTATTAGTTGTTAAAATAGTTTTTAAAACAATTAAAAAATATTAATATTAAATAATCAAAGAAAAATATACTATAGTCTTAAAATTGTATTGATATAAGTAATTTAGTCAAAATTAGATAAGATAAATAGTTTTGTGATATTTAATGATTTATTAAAATAATAGTTGCCTTAAATTAGTTGAGAAAATTAAGGGAATGATTGGTTAGACTATTGCTTCAAGTGTTTGTATCTTAAGCATAAAAGCTTGTACTACTTAAAATTAAGTAGTCTTAAAATTTTTAAGAGAGATAAAGTTAAATGCTTTATAATGTAGTATAGATATAGATAAATTTTACTTAGTTTGTAATTGGTTGACAATTGTATATTTTCGTCTATTGTTATAATTATTAAGTATGTATAATTATAAGTTTCTTACTCAATGTTTTACATAGTTTAGTATTTTTAGGGGCCCGTTTTTAATTTTGCCCGAACCTAAATAATATTTGAGACGGCCCTGTCACTGGGGTGTTTACATTATAATCTACTCACAAACATTAAAATGTACTCAATAATAATATATAGGTAAAATATTGAATGTAAAATTAATTTTACATAGGTAATAAATTGAGTATTATTCAATGTAAAGTTAATTTTTATATATTATTTTATCATATTTTTACATTTTACCTATCTATTATTATTGAGTATATTGAATGTAAAATTAATAAATAATATGCTTTGGAGAAGTTAGAGTGATTAAAGCCAAATGTATGACATGACCCAAGACATTCAAATAGTTGCTTGGGTTGATCAAGTAACAAGTTAGACCATCACTATCCAACCCAACTTACCTAACCAAAAGCATCATCACATCAGCATCCACATCATCCTCCACCTTTAATCCTTTATAACCCTACATCCCCCGCATTCAACCTAATTCAACCATTTCTATTTTTTTATTTAAAAAAAAGAAAAAAGAAGACCCAAGAGGGTTCTCATCGGGTTTGTGGTTTTGATGGGTTGGGAACCCTCCATCACCCAATGGGGTGTGTTGGTGTTCCCATCAGGTTCAACACTCCACCTTAGCCCAACCTTCGGGTGTGGTCACCGATGCGCCCAGTCTTACACCCATACACCCCCTCCCACCTCTCTTTTGAACCCAATCGTTGACGCTTACACATTCTCTCTATCTTTCTCATCTCATTTTCCTCTCTCTTAATACATATGTGTACTACTATATAAACATTTAACACTCTCTCATTTTAACTTTTAAAAACTTCTTAAAATTATGTCAATCTCTAATTTTCACCCTTCTTTTTATCTAAATCAATCTCATCCACTCAATTTTTAATTATTTCTCTCCTAATAAACTTTAACTTTTTATTTATTTAAAATATATTCTCCAACTAACACTCTCTTTACACAAACACAATTATCCACTCACATCAATATAATTTTCAAAATCTTATTAGCTTCTCTCTCCTTATTTTATAATATAATTTTTTTTTACTTTTTTAATGTTTTTTAGAATTTTTTTTTTTTAAATTAATAAAAATAATTGATACAAATATAAGAAAAACGGACATGTTGCTGAATTGTTTTTCGTGACACTGAATTACGCGTTACATCCTTGAAAACGACATGTTGTAAAACAGAAACTATTTACCGTCGCAGCATTACACGGGTACACTGCTAGTATTATATATATATATATATATATATATATATATATATATATATATATATATATATATTAAAATATAGATAAAAAATGAGATAAAATTGGGCTGTGTTACACTAAGTTTTGATTTTCAAAGGGGAAATGAAGGAAAATGCGATGTAGCTCTGAAGTTGGGTTGGAACCCAAAACCTATGCCATACCGATGTTCTAAAAGACTGAGTAGTGAGAGTGAAAAGATGACATGATAATGTGGTGAGTGTGGTAAAAGGTAAAAACTGCAACACTCTTATACTCCATCACACTGTTACGTCAGCTTTTTTTCTCCCACCACTCATAATCTCAGATCCGTAATAGTTATTCTCCACCATACCACATTTTGAGATCCATAACCAATCAAAATAATTTAAAAAGAAAAGAAAAGGAGAGTGATAAAAGAATCCGGCCCACACGCCTCACCTGTGCCTCATTACGCCCGTCCTTTATCCCACACCACCCTCTCTAACGACTACATAAGTAAACGCATCTTGTATATTTATCTAGTTTTATTAATCTAGATATAATTTAAAAATTAAAATTTAGTTGTTTTTATATTTATTTAAATCAAAAATGAAAACAATGTTGTTAATTTTTCTGTTTTCGTTAAATAACATAATAAACAAGAAATTCTATTACATATACAATGACGTCTCATCAAGAAGCAATAGACTACTACGATAAATATTAGATTTTCTAACATAGTGTACATTTTTCATTGTCTAACGCGATGCATCTAAGGTTAGTATATGCAGGAAAACATTTTTAATCAAAGTCAATAGCCCTTTTGATCCCAACCATTGATCTTCCATTACCATTTATCGTCTTCTGATGAGCTTCATCAACCTGGCCTTCTGTTTCTTCATCTGAAAAATATGAAGTTGCAGTTTCAGAAAACACATCTTACAAATATCAAAAAATCTTTATTGCTCATATCATGAACTTCAATTATTTGCAGTACATACAACAAAAGTTATGCATGGTCTACCCTCCATCCACCTTTCACTTCCATGATTAGGAGTGAAATTGAAGCAGCGGGAGTTAGAAGTCAAGCTAAAGTCTAAAAGTAAAAAAAAAAACTCCAATTCCGATTCCAAAAACCTTAAAATTTCATGACGCTAATTGAACGAATTCTAGGTATGACAAAAGTGAAATACACACACACACACACACACATGTTTAAATCTTAAGCTATGTTGCAAATCAAACATTACAAGTTCTATAAGAAAGATTAGTCAAAAGTGAACCTGAGTGACATGTTAGAGAAAGGTCAGTGAGACGTTTAACACAATCCTTTAATGCTTGGAGCTCAGATTCTTTCTCAGCGAGCTTGGAGTTTGTGTGTTGCAGTTCAGACTCCAAGTCAATGATTTGACTTTCCTGCTGTTCTATTACCAAATGGCATAATTTCTGATCAAGTTCAGATGGCATTACACCATTACATTGATTAAATTTTAAATCAACATCTTTTGGCTTGGAGAGAGCTTCAGTTAAAGTTTTGTGCTGTTGAACATCAACAAAACATGCTCAGAAATACATACTTAAGTAAGATTGCGTATGACTGATATTTACAAACTAGCAAGCATAGAAATAACAGCAACTTGGCAGTTATGTGGACATAATTCAAGAAATCATGAAAAGCTGCTTTGTGAAGCGCCGTAAGCAGATTTGTGCTTATATCTGCTCTTGTTCATAAAACTCATTTGGTTTTAGTCATTCTACCAATTTCACCCATTTTGCACATCTTGCACCCGAGAGGTCAAAATAACATTTTTATTTCTCCCTACATGCTATACATTTTTAAATTGGAAGTTTGATTTGAGAAAGCCAACATTCTTTTTATTTTTATTTTTAGACTAGCCTGCTATTTCACAAGCATACATTGCAGATGACAATCTCAACACATTTACTCATGAACAGCTCAATTTGGGTTGTGTTTCACCTCAAATTGGGAAAAACGAAGGAAACTGTTAAACAAGTTAAAAGTTGCTCAAAGTTTACTTTTAGTGTATAAAACCTCCTAAATCATTTTATTCAAAGATTAAGAATTTAAGATTGTCATTGAAATTATATTGTTTTAACAATCATATTATTGCATTAATAGTTACTAAATATTTGAAAATGTACAAGAAAGTGTTTGTGGGTCGACCTAAACCAATCTGGCCGGTTACCTAAAAGACCCATCTTACCTACAAGTGTTATAATTTCAAGTTTATACAAAAACATTTAAATTAAGAAAAAAGTACCTGAAAAGAAGATGAATTTTCAGTGGTAGATGCTTGAAGCTTTAGAAGCTCGGACTCAAGTTCAGCTTCTAATTGACCCATTTCCAGTGTATCTCCATGTGGTTCTTCTGTGAGAATGCTACTTGCATATTCACCTTCATCGGCCATGGGGAAACCATGAACTTCACTATCATCATTCTCCGCACCTGATTTCTCATAAACAGATGGACACAGCTTGATATTTTCATTTTCTTCATCCTTTAGTTCAGACGATGATTTTCTTTTGTAAATCTCAGCTTTTAACTCTTGAACAACTTTAGCAGTCTCGTCCACTGATGTATTTAGCCTCTGGATTTCAGTTTTCCCAGCTGACAACATGTACATTATTCCGACTCCAACTCCATAACCAAATGATGATTTGTCTAAATACAATATAACAGATCAAGGACTATAACTTTTCCGAATCAGAATATATAAGAAAGAAAAAGACAGTTTTTTATTTAATGGGCTATTCAGTAAAAGGTGACCATAACGGTATATTCATCTTCATAATGAGCTCTTGAGTAAAAGTATACACCAGAAAGATGACCAGATAACAGTGATCCTCATAATGAGCTCTTGAGTAAAAGAGTAGCATAAAGCTATCATCTTTTTGTCACTTTAATGAGGTCAAAATGCCATAAGTGAAATTTTAAAGATTGATATGTTTCTTGTTGTAACGAGCATGACGGCTGCTGGTTATTACAGATACTTTCATCCTGTTGCATTTCAGAGCCCTTCGTTCATTAATTTGACCTGGGCAGTCAAATTCGGTGGGATACCGGTTATCGGTCTTAGGATAAATAGCGGTTTCAAATAGCGGTCGGAAATATCGGAGGCGCTATTATCGCCGCTATTTCCGATATCCCGGCGCTATTTGAGGCAAAATAGCGGTCAAATAGCGGTGGGATAGCGGTTTTCACATTTTTTTATTTTTTTTTGCAGATTATACTTGTTTTCGGTTTACATTCCATGGTCGGTACCCGTATTACTCTTTACTATATTAGTGTACTAAGTTTTATACAATGAATTTAATCAATGTTTTATGATTTTAATTATATATGTACATATATAAATATATATTCTACGTAATATTAAAAACCGCTATCCCACCGCGATAACCGCTATCCCAAATCAAGGACCTTGACCGCTATTTGATTTCCCACCGCGATAACTGCATAGAATTTGACTATACTTGAAATCATAAAGTAAAATTAATCGGGCCAAAGAAAAATGTCCAATCTTTAGTAGGACATTATAATAAGATGCATAAGTAAGAACACACATAGATTACAAATTCACTTAATGACACAAAGACACACCGTTACTTCAAATATATAAACATAGAAAAGCTCAGGAACCTTCAACATTTACAGAATTAAATTTAGTAGAAACAATTCTAGCTATACGTATCTTCTTCAAACAAACATAGAATTTCGTTCCACCCTTCCTCTGGTCATCAACTAATTCATCCCAAATATTCTTCCCAGCCAAATTTTCTTTCATTAAATCCTTTGTTACTTTTAATCCCACCAAAAAAACCCAGTTTCTTTGGTTCTTTAACCCATGAGGATAACTAAAAAACCTAAAAGTCAATGATTTTTCATCCAATTTTGATGATTCAGTGGGTAAATAAGAATTTTTTTGGGGATTGATTTGTGGATTCCTTATCATTTTTGTGGAGAATTTGTTTAGCCACATTCTGTGATCTTGATCAAGAACTAGGGTTTTAGAGCTAGATGATGAAACCGAAGTAGTTATATCTGTAGGTGAATGCAGATTGTAGAATTGATAGGATTCAATAACGAATAGGAAATGATATCTGTAAACAACATGATTCAGGGTTGATATTCTGCTGTATGTTCTTATCATCAACTTTGGAAATCTCTATATATAGATAAAATTACAATTTAAAAACAATTTAATTCTATGAAACAATATAATTACGCTCTATAGTTACTCAATTAAACTGCTGCTGTTCAACTAATAACGGTTAATATATTACAGATTTACACAGTGACCTAAAAACACACATACAGTTCATATTTAAGAACATTTAAGAAAAATTAGTTTTCAAAAAAATACCTTTAATATCACCAGAATCACATTTAGCAAACGCATTTCTGCCGATTCGCCTTTTCTTCAAACAAACAACGAACTTCTTCCCAGTCTTCTTGTGATCATCAACTAAAGCATCACCAATCTTCTTCTCCAACGCAACATTTCGATTACCTTTATTTCCACCATTACGTCGCAATTTCTTCCGAGAATTCTTCGACTCGTGAGAAGCACTGGAAAACCTAAAAATCGATGATTTTTCTTCATCCAAAATCAAAGGATCTGGTTCAGCATTCTCAACAGGTGTTTTTGTGGATAAATGTAGATCAAGGTTTTGCGAGGAAAAATTTGTGGGCTGGTTATCATTTTTGTGGAGGAGTTGCTTAGCGAAATACCCAGATCCTGCTACAGCTGCAGCAAGCAAAACTTGCCACATTGTGTGTTTTCAATTAAGAAAAAACTGGGGTTTTAGAGAGATAAGGAAATTGACCTCGAAGAAATTCAAAGGCCGTAGGTGAATGCAGGTAGTAGATTTGAAGGCATTCAAGAACATATTGGAAAGCGTACCATCAACACATGGAAGATTAATAAGAGAACCACATGAGACGATTCACGAAGAGGTCGGGCAAAAAAAGAAAAGGCTGAAGCTCACGTGCTTCCTGTTTTTTGAAAGATGAAAATGTTTGATTTTTGGAGGGAGATAAAAAACAAACAAAAATATCTTAAATCTTAATAAATATACGAAGTATCTAAAAACAATGGATTAGCAATATGATCAAGTAGACATTAGTCAGGTACTGTTGTCTTACACTCTCTTGGGTTTTTTATAAGACAAAATGTAAAAAAAAAGGGAAAGAAATGAAAAGAATTGAAAGACTTGAGTTGTGTTTTTAAGTTTGTACGAAAGAAAAGAAATTGGAAAGTGAGTCCTTTCCTTTTTTTAAAAACTCAAGAAAAATATTAATTTATCTGTTTTCTCTCTTTTTCCTCCCGTTCCTTCCAAAAAAATTAAACTTGGGAACGGAGTGTTAAGGACATCATTCAACTCTATTTACCTTGCCTTGCTCGTTTTCGCAGTCTTGACTCACTAGTAATCGAGTCAAATAAGTCCTCCTTCCCTCTCTCTTTCCTAGTTTCCTTCCCCTATCATCCTTTAAAAAAACTCAAGAGCACGTCAATTTATCTGTTTTCTTTCTTTTCCTTTCCATTCCTTAAAAAAACAACTCGGGAACGAAGTGTTAAGGATCTCATTTAACTCTATTTACCTTGTATTTAATTGCAAACCAACTTCAGTCACCAAATGACTGAGTAATTACTTGGATTAAAGTAGCATGGAAATTAGTTCATTTACAAATCTACAATCAATGTGTTTGCTATTGGAAAAAATCAAGGGTGCTACTATTTAGCCCTCTTCCCTCTCACATATACATATGTTAAATCATTTATACACAAATTTAAATGTTGTTTTTTCACTTACAAATATCACATCAAAGAGGTCAAATAGACTTGGAGAGTGGGCTATGTAGAATCATCCAAATATCAATGGAACTAACTCAATATATAAATATGAAAGTGGGATGCAAAGTCATTCACGTAAACTACATACGTTTGATAGGGCAATCATGTAAAATCTTTCATCGTTAATAAATAAGTATCTATCATGCCACGTGGCTTCTTTCTAGCACCTCATTCTAATGTTTTCACACTCACTATAGGAACCTTACGTACTACCATGTGGTTTCTTTCAAGCTTCCCTGTTGCGCTTATTCCTTTCTCCTCACACCCCCGCCTTCTTCGTTTTCCTGCTTCTCTCTCTTCTTCCCTGATGCTATCGTTAGTCCATCTCCGATCTTGTAATTTTCAAATTATCTTCTTCATCTCTTTCAATTAAAAACCCTACGGGAAAGAATCCCACATATAGCTATTAATAAATGGAGTTAGGGTCGCAATTGGACTACTGATCGACCCCTAAATCACAAAGGTGAAAAGAGATACAATACGCGTTACAAGTATCGTCTCTATTTATTTGTCTATCAGAAAAGCATTGTTATTTTTAATTATTGAGCCTAAAACTCTGTCTATTTGCTCACGTTGATTTCCAGATGTCATATGTTTACTGTGTAAAATTTGGCACACGTACACAACTTTGTGACTTAGAAACACTTTGGTTCTAAATTGTAAAATTTGGTTTTGAATCTAATAGAAATTGTTAATGCTCCATGCTGTTTGGGTTCCCGGGTTTTGGTTTGTGTTTTGGTTGTTTTCTTTTGTTGTTATAAGATTGCTCACAAGGTGTTTGATTAAATACTCAAGTGAAGAACGATGCGTAATCGATGAGTTTCTGATTGTTGGTATGAATGTATTTCTTTTTGTCAGATATCAACTCAGTTGTAGTTTGTAGAAGTTGGAAAGATGATTTTTTACCTATCTCTACTCGCAAAACACTCCCTTCCTTCCCTTTGGGTTGTTATATAAATCTAGAGTGCATTTGTAGTGAACTGATCCTACAAAGCTACACACGAGAGATTATTATTTTTTACGTTTCAGATTACATAACTATAAAGATTATTGATTTTTACGTTTCAAATATTTGTTTTTTGTGAATGACAACAAAAGGCACATTAGGCAAGAAACTTCTGCATAGCCATCACCCCTTCTAGCGGACCAATAAATAATGAATAAAAACTCATCTAGCATGATGCTAGAAGCCAGGATACATTATACTTTCCAACAATTATTAAAATTTGTAATTACATTGGCTATTTTCTCAAGACCTGTGTATCTTTCCATATCAATAAGAAAACAAAGAACTTCATGAACACCAAAATCAGTAACCGGATGCACAGGAAAAGGATATGAAAACACAAAGTCTATCATCACAAACACACCAAAGATAGCAAAATACATGGAATTTAATTGTTCTTATACATTTTGTAACTGACTAAAATATTATATGTAAAAGAAGCTATAAGTTCCTATTAAGCCATAAGATCAACGAGTGTATACTGGCTTTCGATTTTAGCAAATTCAAACATTACAGACACACTGTAAAATGTAAATCCTGTAAACAGCAACTGCCGCACAACCACCTTGCTACGTATAGTTGTATACCACCTGTTCACCAAACAAGAACATGAACTCAAGTTTAGCATGAGTCATTGATGTTAAATTCGGTGTTATGCTTATATTTATGCAAGAAGACACACTCGGTATGCTTATATTTAGCATGAGTCAATTAAAAAATATTAGCAATTAGCAACTAAAAGTGTATAGTGCAGGTAAATAGGTAAATTATATCTTATATAAAGAGCAAATTGCCAAGAAACTAGAAAGATAGCATAAGTATAAAAAATTGGAGCATGTTTGTTAAACTTTATGAATAAGTGGTAACTCGATTCACTAGTTTAACTTTTAAGTGTGTTAGATAATAGATTTTTATGGAGGATGTGATCATACAGTATACAACATCGCTGGGCATTGTGGGAAAATATGAGAGTTGAATTGGTAGATGCAAATACTTAATGACTTACTATAAGTCAATGTCCATGTTTAGAAAAGACTCAAACAAACAACCCTATATGGCTTACTGGATATGACTCTCATCCCATTAAGCTTGTTAGTCAAACAAACACTGTATGTCTGTATGAGTGGGTATGCTAGGCAGCAAGGCCGGCAAACTATGTCGCCTATTGCTTAGCCCCAACCCATTCTTGATGATGGCAATTCGTCTATATTAAACTTATTTCAACGACTTTACGATGCTAGTATGGCGATAAAACAACATGTTCTTTGATTACATTATTCAGATGAAGAGTAATATGCAAAATTAACATAATAACGTTTATTTTAAGCTATCTGGAAAGCATGGATAAAGATAACATGTACATAAGATGAATGTGGCACAGACAGTGTAAGATAAATCACTTACACAGATTCGCTTTTCCATCATTCAGCACGTTTATAAGATGAATGCCTTCTTGCAGCTCTTGCATTATCGTATTCAAATTTCAACAAATTCGGTATATGTGAAGTATCCTTGACATAGAACCACCTACCAAAGAAACTCTCTTCGATCGCCGGAAAAAGCCCTCTGAGCATCGAATTAACCACCCAAAACCACAACCCACCAAGAATTATTCCAAGACCAGCACCGGCGAACACCTGAGCAACCGTATGGTACCCCAAATAAACCCTAGAATACATTGTAAGCAATGCTAATGGCCAAATAACAAGACCCACAAACCACATTTGCTTTCTAAACAAAATCCCCATTTTCTTGTAAGTCATTAGAGTAAAATAGGTTGCGAAGAAGAACATATACTGTGAATGACTCGAAGGCCAACCGTGCGAATCGCACATTTCGAGCATGACACAAGTCTCCGGCCGGGCTTGTTGGACCGATGTTTTAATCACTTCGTTGATGAATTGAGAGATCGTTAGCCCTAGTGCGAAAAACATACCTTGAAGCTCACGACGAAAGAGGAAGTGGGAGACAAAACCACCAAGGCTGATGAACACTGGAACTAGTGAAATCCATGCCAAGAAATGGCCCAATTGATCTCCTTTGTAGTAGCGGACGTGGGTTAAGGTTACAGCTCTCAGTTGATTTGGCATCGATGTAAGTAGAATTGTTAGGGTTCGTGGCGAAGTAATCGAATTGGGGGTTTTTTGTGGGTGATTGATCAAAGGAAAGAGGGTTATAACGGAATCAAATATATTCCATGATTCAAGGAGAAATGTTGTCAGTTGTGCAATCAGATCTATTTGAGCCGTGATCTCTTGACCATGGCATGTTACACAATAAATGATCAAAACTATTTCTACATTTCTCAACTGTTAAAAGAGTAAAATATATATATAAAAAAAAAACTCTGAGTAAATTATAAAATTACAGTAATCCGTACGCAACAGAACAATTCGATGCATTATTAACTTATACTATATAAAAGTCGAGTTTCTCATAGCTTGCGTTAACACACAACAGAAAAATTATAAACTTTAAAATGAGTTTGAAAGATGCAACTACTATATATATGGTTGACGCTAAAATATTCGAAACCATACTTAACTCATAACTTATTATTAATAGCAGTTTGGCATTCATTCAATTCATTAATAAAAGTCATGATACTTGACACATAACCTATATGCAAGTTTATCCAACGATTTCAAAAGAGATATCGAAAATTTGAGTCCGCTTTGATATGACATATGTGAATATATGACATACATTGAAAATTATAATTTCATGATTTAATATGTATAGTATATAGGGGTGGCAATTCTCGACACGACACGAAAATAAACGGGTTTGGATTTACCGTAAACGGGTTCGGGTCATTTTCGGGTTGACCCGCGAACCCGTATAGTTAAGCGGGTCGTGTACGGATTTGAAAATAGTTTCACGGGTTGACCCGCCAACCCGTTTAATTTTAAGACTTTTTTAAAAAATTTAAAATTTAATTTCCTCCCTTTATGAGTTATGCCTTGTTAGCTGTTGCCCTAATATTACTCTCCCTTAAACAGCCGACACATTTTAGGGTTTCATTTCATTTCAGCCGCTCCACTCTCTACTCGTTCCAGACTCTCCCTCCGTCGCTCTCTCTCTCGCTGCCGTCACTCTCGCTCTTGCTGCCGTCGAGAGTCGAGACTCGAGGCTTCCAGTCTTCACCCTTCTCCGTCGCACTCCTCTCTCGCTACCGTCTCTCGCCGTTGCCCCTTTTACGGTGGATTCAATTTGGTTAGTTTATGTTTCTTGCTTTTATGCTTCTATACTTTTTAATTCCTACTTTCTAAGTTAATCTTTTGCTAGAACTTGGATTATATTCCAGATTATGTAAATATATTTCCCGATTTGTTGGTAGAACTTGGATTATGTTTATTTGTTCTCAATTCCAGATCTATTGCTAGTACTTGGATTATGTTAATTTGGTTTCAATTTCAGATCTGTTTAAGATTATACAGATTATGTTTGACTCATTAACTGTTTAAGATTAATAAGAGTTTGTAATATTCTTTTTTTTAATATTATGTGTAAAAGTTGTAATGTTCTTTTGTTTAGTTTAAATTTGGTGAGTTTTGTTGTTTTGTTGCATTCTTATTAGAAGCTCTTATTTTTTAATGTTTTAACTTGTTTATGGTTTTGTTGATTAAATTGTAGGCAGTAGCAGTTGAAGAAGTGTTGGAGATTTGGGTGTTTTGCATCTTATTTGAAGTTGAAGTTGGACTTGAACTTGAGGCTGTAGCCTCTTAATTTGTGTTTGGTTTTTTAATGTTTTAACTTTGAATGGCTATTGTGTGTTCACCAGGAAGTTTGATACTTTGTTTTGGTGTTTTGCTTGCTACTTTGAATGGTTGGTGTGTGTTAGAACTTTAAGTAGGTTGCTACTTTGAATGGTTGAACTTTAAGTTGAAGCAGGAACTTTGAATGGTTGGTTACTTGTATGAAGGAACTTTGAGTGGTCCTTAGGTTATGTAATTGATTAAAACAGGACAAAACCTGTTTATGACCCGCGAACCCGTGAACCCGTTTATGACCCGCGAACCCGTGAACCCGTATAATTATACGGGTCGTTTCGTGTCGTGTCGGGTCATGTAGTTAATCGTGTCTTGTCAAGCAGGCTGACCCGTATATTTATATGGGTCGTGTTCGTGTAAGCCAATCCTGACCCGCCAACCCGTCAACCCGCGACCCGTGAACCCGAACACGACACGATTGCCACCCCTAATAGTATATAAGAGGAGGTATGTGAAATAGTAACTTAACCCTAATTTCCTTTTTGGACGATGAAACCAGGGCAACCGATCACGCAAATTGAGGTGTGTACGAGTTCGTATGCGCAGACAACATTGCACCTTCCTTCGGTCCCATAGACCTCCTATCTATCTACTGTGGTGAGCTTATTTGTCTAGCGCGCCTAAAACTCTTATCTGTCCCCCTTTTTAAAAAAAAACTCCATTTGTGTAGTCGAAACAATGGCAGGTGAAAGCGCAGCGTCTCGTCGAAGAGAATCCATCAAGAATACAGGCATGCTTTTTTCTTCTTTCTTTCCTTATACAGTTCATAGCCCTGATCGATAGTTGTCTCTTGGTTTCTTCTTTCGTTTATCTTCTTCGATAATTTCTGTTAACCGTGATGATCGTTAGGTTTTCGTTTTGTCGATACTTTTTCTTACGAGCAAGGTAATACTTACTGTGATGAATCCAGTTTATGTTATCGTATGAATCTAAGCCCTTTTATGCATCAAAAGTTTGAATTTTTAAAAATTTGATTCGGGTTTTCTTTATTTTGGGGGAAGTCAACTCTTTAAAGTAACGTAAAACTATTTTTATTAGATAGAACGCTTTCAGGATGCAGGTAACCGCATATATATATTTCGAATGTATCAGGTGTATTTACAAAATTTTGATCAGAAATTTTATGCTCGTTTCATACATTTGAGATTGTAGTTGGGAATGCCGCTGTACAAAGGAGAAGACAGTATGCGGTTTCATTGGCCAAAGAAAGAAGAGAAGCAATATTTCGAACCAAACGGCTGTGTAGAGAGGGAGTCAGTATCGATATGGATGCTGCAACCGACGGTGAAATGATGATTGATGAGAAGCCATCACTTTTAGAGGCTCAAACTTCTTCAGCTGTTGAAGAATTGAAGCTTGCAGTGTCTTTCAAGTAACATTATTTATCATAATTTTTGTTTAACATGTAGTTTGATTACAAATGTTGCATAGCTTATAACTTACAATGTGTTGTTGGAGTATTTGTTCATATATTTTGGGCATATGTAAGTTATAAACTCTTGTGCTATTTTTTAGTTGGAATCTAGTGTAATTTTGATCATTAATTGTTTATATCTTTTAGGGGAGAAGGTGCAGTTCTAAAGAAGGTGAACGCTCTTCGTGGACTAAGGCATTTATTATCTAGATCTGATTTTCCTTTTGTTGAAGTTGCTGTTAAACGTGGAGCGATACCTCTACTTGCTCAATCTCTTTCATTTGGCTCTGAAGACGAACAGGTTTTTTTTTTTTGTCATTATCTGTCATAAATGCATGTCCTTTTGTTTAAATCATTGCAATTTATGTACCACAATGCAGTTGCTTGAAGCAGCTTGGTGTCTCACAAACATAGCTGCTGGAAAACAAGAAGAAACAAAAGCTCTGTTACCGGCATTACCCTTACTCATTGCCCATCTTGGAGGTCAGTGGCGAGCTAGTTAAATTTTTCGAGACAAATATATTTATCTTTGTGAAATTATTATAACATCTATAGCCTATCTTGTTTCTTATTTTTTCTTTTCTTTTTGACGTGTGTTTTGAAAGTGAATTTGAATAATCAGAATGACATAATTAGCTGTATTAAAATCACGTTGCAAAAGTCCTAAAAGATTATTGTGAAAGAGGTGATTATCTCTTGCGATGTGACTAAAAGCCTCCGAAATTAGTTCAAAAAAGGATAGTTAGGTAATTTTATCCCACCCTTTAATAATCACTCATGTTGCAACTAGCATGATACAGCGTATCCTGCCTGATTATATGAACCCTAAATAATCGGAAGCGAAATCTATTTATCCAAATATAAAAAATGATTCGTGTGACTATATTCTTAATAAAAGGTGACAACTTTTATGGATTTCCTCCGCTCCAATTGCCTTTTTCATCTTTGTAAATGACAGACTTATCACTAAACAACAATATTTGTGGTAAGAATTCAAGAATAGCTTTACCTTTTTGCTTTTTAGATATGATCTGTGTATCTAGCATGCTTCCTTAAGTAATGCGGGACCTTGATAATGATAAGCATCTTTATTTGTTCATTATGATGGGTAATTTCGGAAAGTGGGAAGGGAATCTATTTACATTATGAAAAATGGAACTTGATGTGGGACGTCTCAAAGGGAAAGTACACATTAATGTAGGACATATTATGCACTTTAGCTTAAACTTTTTTACAATACTTGATTTTTCATTTGTATTTGTATATAATTCTTTACCAATATTTCATGTTTAATTAAATAATATGTAGATAAAAGTTCATTATTGGTTTCCGAGCAATGTGCATGGGCATTAGGAAATGTGGCTGGTGAAGAAGAGGGGTTAAGAGATCTTGTCCTTGCACAAGGAGCCTTACTTCCTCTTGCAAAAATGATATTGCCGGACAACGATTCGACAGTCAGAACAGCTGCTTGGGCATTATCTAATTTAATCAAGGTTTAATTAATATACGCACTTGCTTTTATTAAAAATTTCAGGTTAAATTTTTTGTATTGTTTTCCTTTGTGGGTCCATCAGATCGAGTAACGTGTCTAATGATCTCATCTATGGATCCATGTTGAATATACTGAATGGTCAAAAAAGAATGAGACACTAGTCTTTCACTCTTTTGCAGTTTTCAGTCACATGTCTGTAAATAAAGGAGGAACATTCTGTAAAGAAACAACTTTACAAAGTTATATTTTCCTCCAAAATTCTTAGATTTGGTATTTGTGGATGTAGGGACCAGACCCAGAGGCTGCTACAGAACTCATAAAAATTGATGGGGTGGTAGACGCCATACTTAGACACTTGAAGAAATCGTAAGTTATTACATACTATAAAGAACAATTATGAATAGCGTAGAATATAATAAACATTTCTTTTATTCCATTGATATTGTTATTGATAATGGTTCGGTTTCAAGAAAAGCTTTAACCTTTTTACGTTTGTTTGATCAACAAAACATAAAACTAACACATAATGGTCATTACTTGTTGAAATACACATTAAAGTCTCAAGCTTTAGGTGTTTAACCCTAGGATTAATAACTAAAACTCTGGATGTTACAATTTACACTACATAAAAGTTGAATGTATCAATAACATTACTGGCTTATTCCTTTTGTGATATATACGGAAAACTACTTTTGTATCTTATTTCTTAGTTATATATATTGAAAAACCAATACTACGATTTCATGATATTGAACAGGGACATTGAATTAGCAACTGAAGTAGCGTGGGTTGTTGTCTATCTTTCGGCTCTTTCTGATGTTGCTACAAGTGTTCTAATGAAGACTGATCTTGTTCAAGTTCTTGTGAACCGTTTAGCCACTTCAAATACTTTGCAATCACTCATTCCGGTAATATAAATGAAAAACAGTTCACTTTCATACAAAGACAACACACTATAAGAAAAATTCTGCCATTTTCGTAATTGTTGAGAATATGTATGATGCTGTTATCTTATGGAATTATCATATACAGCTGCTACGGAGCTTAGGTAATCTCATGGCCGGTGATGCTTATGCGACAAACGTTGTTCTTGTTCCTGGACATGAAATTACAGGCTAGTTTTATTATTCTACTTGCTAAATACTTTCTTCTTGATTTGTTTACATATTTTCATTTTTCTATTCAATCTTTTTGTGTATTTAAGCGAAATGCACTTAACCTTTTTTTTTGTGAACTTGTAGATAGTATTATAAGATCATTGAGTAAATGCTTGAAGAGTGAGCATCGCTTCTTGAAGAAGGTAT
Organism: Pulicaria dysenterica; assembly: GCA_947179395.2. NCBI lineage: Eukaryota > Viridiplantae > Streptophyta > Magnoliopsida > Asterales > Asteraceae > Pulicaria > Pulicaria dysenterica. Next base: position 108,497,617 of record OX359289.1, read on the forward strand.
ACTTCTTTTGAAGTTGCAATTTCAACATCTACCTTATGAATGGTAAAGTTGGGGTATGTTTTAGGACTACTCTTTCTAACGGGCCAAAATGTCGAAAAGAAAAATAGCTTAATAGAAAGTGAGTTTGAAAATTGAAATATATTTCATTGTCATATAACCTCTTATAAATTACTTTATTAAAGAATTAGCTTGTTACTAAAAGAATATAACTTGTGAAGGCTTAAAGCCTCCTTAATCATTTATTCATAACTTTTGGACAAAAGATGTTCTGGGGTGACATGATCCAGTAAGTCCTGCTTCTGCCCGTGCAAAATTATCCGTTTTGACCCGTTACCCTTATCCGCCCACTTTGCCACATGTACCTGGAGTACACTTTGAATAAAATACGTGTTTGTAGGAAGCGGCTTGGGTGCTGTCAAACATAGCTGCAGGCTCTGTCGCTCACAAGCAATTGATATGCAAAAGTGAAGCAGTGCTGTTACTATTGCAACTTCTTGTTGCTGCACCATTTGACATAAAAAAGGAAGTTGCATATGTTCTGGGCAATCTGTGTGTGGCTCCAGCTGATGGCTCAGGGAGGCCAAGCTTATTGTTGGACCACTTGGTCTCTTTTGTCCGAAATGGTTGTCTTCGTGGTTTCATTGATCTGGTTAGGTCAGCTGACCTCGAAGCTGCACGAATTGGACTTCATTTCATCGAGCTGGTAACATTCAAAACAACTTAATTGAAGATTGTTACATAAAAAAGTGAATTACTCTAATAATTTTAGGCAAATTGCATAAAAATGTAACTAACCTTTTTTAGGCAAGGTAAAACTCTGAAAATTTAAAGAAGCTTGTGATGTAAATTATGTGGTGTTGTTAATTTGCAGGTGTTAAGAGGGATGCCAAATGGCGAGGGTCCGAAGCTTGTTGAAAGAGCGGATGGAATTGAAGCCATGGAGAGGTTCCAGTTTCACGAAAACGATGATCTTAGAATGATGGCCAATATGTTAGTTGACCTGTATTTTGGAGAAACGTATGGGCTTGATGAGTAGAAAAAAGTACATGGGTCGAGTATTTGTTTGTGTACTAACGCATAGGTTAACACCATTGATGGATGGATGGATGAATACAACTTCTAGTACATATTGATGGTATTTTAGAACACTTAAAAGTTGTTGATAGCCTTGGGTTTTGATATAATTTGGTTTTGTAGTGCAGTTAGGAAGATTTGCATTTACGACATTTCAATTGAAAAAACAATGCCGGTGATTTCATGCTTCCAATTCAAACCCTGAAGTCATGCTTCTCTTTCATTTTGTTACAAAACCATAGATTTTGTCAAAACTCTAAACTGTATATAGGTTGCTCGGATTCAAGTAAAAAAGCATTATATTTGACGACTAGGAAAATTGAACCGACCGTGTTTATTAGTTTTTTAAGGAAAGAATGATGAGAAAAAGAATTGATGGATAAGAATAATTGTCTTGTGTTCTTGAGTTGGAGGAAATAAAAGTGAATGGAGAGAGATTTCATTTCTTTCGTAATCATTCCATGTGTACTAACGCATAAAAAAAGACCAACCAACCGACCAACCCGACAACACATGAAGCATATGGTTTCCTCACTTTTTCTTTCACTTGTTTCCAAAAATTAACGGGAGAACACAACATTAAGGGGGTATTCAATATTTATCTCTTTGTTTTGTCAGATAAAAACGTAGGATGATATGTAAGACTTTTGGATCAACACGAATAAAAGTATAAGACTTGAAACAGTACAATTAAATACCTCGTCATGAAGGTAAGAAACTACACCATTAACCAAGGTTGAAGCTATATTCTTTTGTTCCCTTTTATTTTAAAATTTGATTTGATGTTAGAGTTTTTGTGATTTAAAAAATATTTAATTTCATATTTTCCTTTTATATATGAAGGTTTCTTAGTTGAATGTGTTTACAAGATCTAATTTGAAGGTTTAAAAGTGGTTTTGTGGAGTTCATTTTGTTTGTGACTTAATTACATACGAAATACATATATCCGCACGTTGCAGCGGGGTATTATATGATGAACAAATAAAAAAACTTACATCCAAACACAAATAATTCAATATAAAACGGAAAACAATTTAAACGATTATGATTATAATGCGTTATTAAGTTTAACTTAAACGATTCAAGTTTTATATTTATGCTATGTTAAACATAACTAATATGATTTAAATACGTCGTTTTGTTCAAATACAAAACGCACTATGTTTCGTAGTTCACATTATTTCGTAATCATTTAGCTTTTAAATTTTAATCATGCTATAGGATTCATACTTAAATCAATTTAGGTTTCAGTTTTCAGTATTACGTCCAATAAAATATATTTTTTTTAAATCATGCGACGTTCCAGGGTGGTGATGATGCGATTCCGACGATGATCCATGGTGAGAGGCACCTACCGTACCAAATATGTAACTAACTCTTTTGTTTGGATATAAAAACTAGTTTTTTATTAAAGACCAAAGAGAATGTAGCCTGTTGTAGGGGTGTGTTATAGAGTGGTGCACCCTCCTTAAGAAGTTGTGAGTTTAAGTCACTTTGTGAATAATGAAATAGATGTATATTTAAAGTGTAACTGTTAAAAAGTAAATATTAAAGAGAGTTAATAATATCTAAGTTCCGTATGATTTATTTAAAATTACAAACTTGACCTATGAATTATATATCTAGTCAAACTCGATTTTCTTTTGGTAAAGATAACTAAAATATCTTTAATTTTCAATTCATTAAAAAATATTTAATAAATATATGTTGGGCTTCATAATAACTCAAGTCTTAATTAACTCTTAAACCCCGGACCGTGAGAAGACAGCCCTCGCAGACTTCCTCCAATTTTAGGTTTCTTACTTTCTTGTTTATTCTTCATTTGATTTCTTCTCTATTTGTTTAAGCTTCGCAAGTTGACGGTATTCATTCATTTCTTTAATCTCAGCCCATTTGATTTTGGTTTCTTCAATGTTCATTTGGCAGTATTTGATTGATTTAGGTTCCATTTCAGCCCATTTTTATCAATTTTCACCTTGTTCTTTTCTGTGTTCAAAGTTCTATTGTAAAATCGTTCAAAGTTCACTACTTCACTTTTCTTATTTTAGGTCCATTTGATTTAGCCATTTAGGATTGTTAAGTGTTCAATAGCTTGTTCCAGTTTATTATAAGTTAGGCTAGCTAGTTAGGTATATGGAATTGGCCAACTGTTTTCAATCGATTGAACAGTTTGAAACTTAATCAAGTTAAGTTAAATTATCCGGTAAGAGCTGTTATCTAGTTTTATTCAATGATATTAAGAAACAGTGTGGCCTTTTCACCTTTACCACATCAATTGTTTATGAAATGAAAGTGCTTATGGTTTGACCTGACCCATATTCACATCTTTTAACTTGTTATACTGCCAAGGCCAGTGACTGGTGCTCCCAAAGTAGTAGTTTTCTGTATCTGCCACTGCTTTAGCGTTTCTTTAAATAACATTTTTGTTCTTTGTAAAAGGATAAAACTAGATAGAAATGGAGTACGTGAGCCCTGAAGGGCTTCGGTTAGATGGACGCCGTCCCATGGAGGTGCTGAGTTTTCTCAATTTCAGTATCTTTCATCTGTTTGGTTTGATTTGATTCATATTCAACATTTTCTTTTGTTTATGTTTTGATGTCAGATGAGACAGCTTCGAGCAGAACTTGGCGCTGTTTCCAGAGCTGATGGGTGGGATCTCTGTACATAATAGTAGCTTTTATCTAAACAAACTAAACTCTCAACATTATAGCCATTTGCTAAAATTGGAAGAGGTTTTTGTAATTTTTGGCTGAAATTTCCTTGTCTAATTGTGGTAGGTCGGCTGTTTTTGAGATGGGTAACACCAAAGTCATTGCTGCAGTTTATGGTCCTAGAGAGGTGCTTTTACTCATTGATTTTCTGTTTCTTTTTTTTCTTTGCAAATGCCTTTTCGGAATGATCATTGAAAGCGTTATGGTCTTTGAATTCGATAATGGAGGTCAATGACTATAGATACAAGTGGCTAATTTTCCAGCTTTTTTTATTAGATTAGAAAACTGTTCCTTTTATTAGTTGCATTTGTGATATGAAACAATTTTGATCAAGATCAAGGCTATTATCATGTGCAATATAAAGAAACTTACATTTCAATCTTTTAGAAAAAATTTTAAATCTTGAAATAATAAATATGGTCGAAGTAACTGGTTTGTGCTTCCAACGAGCTTGATTCAAAAGGCACATGGTGCTCAGATATGATAAAGGTCAGGGAAGCCGAGGGTAAGCGAAGGCATTCACTTTTAAAAAAAAACAAAGTTAACGAGTTTCAATAGTATGCACATACATACATGCATAATGATGGAATATAGGGTTTGTGTAATCTCATATAAGTTTCTTTTTCCAGGTCCAACATAGGAGCCAGCAGATTAATGATAAGGCACTGGTAGGAGATTGGTCATTTGTTTTCATGCTTTGTATATATTTGAATTCTTACTTCAATGGACCCCTAATATGGTTATTAGAACACTTTTGGCAGATAAGGTGTGAGTATACAATGGCTAATTTCAGTACTGGAGATCGCATGAGGAGACCAAAGGGTGATAGGTTTGTATCTTTTTCTTCTTTTTTTTTGTTGTTAACCATGATTAATTGAGTATGGATAAATGCATGCACTCATTCAGGCTTAAAGGATTTAGCCATTTTTGTTTTTGGTTTGTAACTTGCAATTATGGATAACATTCAATCTTATGATATGCAGGAGATCCACGGAGATTTCTTTGGTTATTCGCCAAACAATGGAAGCATGCATCATGACACACCTAATGCCCTGTTCCCAAATAGACATTTTTGTCCAAGTTCTTCAAGCAGATGGAGGTAAAAGATGAATGCTTTGGGGGGTTTGGTTCGTTCAATGTTTTTCAAGGAATTGGAAATATGTCAAAGGAGTTGAATCTGTCATGTTTTTGGTTGGTAAAATGGAATGGAATCCTGCTTTCATTCATTGGTGTAATCTTGTTTGATTTGCAAATTTATTAAAGTAATTAGAATGTAAAAAATGATAAATGCCATAATTGGCCCTTCACATTCTCTAAACTTCATCGTTATCTTTCAATTTTATCAACTTTCTGTCAAAATTTTTGTTGAGTAATGTCCCACATAGGACGAATAGTGACTTTGTAATGAGCTTATAAGAGTCATGGGCTACTCCTCTCATAACCAATTGGTTTTGAGTTGGAACCCCACAAACTCACATGGTATCAGAGCAAGGTTCACCCCACTCCACGTAACCCATAAGTATCCACGTGTTAGGCGCGAGAAAAAAAAGAACGCCCCACGTGAGGGGGCGTGTTGAGTAATGTCCCACATAGGACGAATAGTGACTTTGTAATGAGCTTATAAGAGTCCTGGGCTATTCCTCTCATAACCAATTGGTTTTGAGTTGGAACCCCACAAACTTACAATTTTCATATAACTATATTTTTTGTAAGCCTCTCAGTCCTTATAATCTTTTGAATTTCAAAACCTCTTAGTTATATACTTTCTTTAATTTTCTTTTTCAACTTCTTGACTTACAAAACTTACTATACTATGTTTTGTATTATTATAATTACTTATTTGTTTGAGGAGCAATTTGGTAAAAGTGTTACACTCCATTGAAAAGTTTAAAGTTTCCCTTCCATCGCCTGATCGATTCTTTAGATCCCCTAGATAAAGGAATTTGAAGTAATTAATAGAATTCCAATTCCAACCAAACAATGGAATGTCAGATTCCAATTTCCTCAAATTCCTAATAATTATGTGAACCAAGAAGTCTGTGATTTCTTACATTGCTCTATTGCTATTTATTTTATATTGCAGGAACAAGATCTGCTTGCATAAATGCAGCAACGTTAGCCCTTGCAGATGCTGGTATTCCAATGCGTGATCTTGTTACTTCATGTAGTGCTGGATATCTAAACAGCACTCCTCTTCTTGGTAACTTCAAATTCTTATATTAACACAAGAAGGTGTTTTTATATTGATATAGCTGATGATGTTTGTGTGTGTGTGTGTGTGTAAATTTTCTAATTGACAGATCTGAATTATGTCGAAGATAGTGCTGGTGGGCCCGATGTTACTGTAGGAATTCTTCCAAAGTTAGACAAAGTGACTCTTCTTCAGGTTAAGCTTCTTCTAGTTGGCGGCTCATACCCCATATAAACATATTTCAACACTTTAAGCTTGTTTTTACTTTTATATTGTTGAAACTTGAAACTATGGTAGTTGTAATAGTAGTATTACAAGATTTATAACACTAGTTTGTTTTTGCCAGATGGATGCCAAGTTGCCAATGGATATATATGAAAACGTTATGCAACTGGCTACAGAAGGCTGCAAAGCGGTGGCGAATTACATCCGAGAAGTAAGAAACTTGATTCTTGTACTTGTACCAAATTTATCAGTATTAGTGTGTATTTATGATTCGATCGATAAATAATTTGTAGGTGTTGATGGAAAACACAAAACAACTAGAAAATCGCCGTGGTGTATAGTTTCAGTTTCTGCTTTCTGCTTTTGGATTAGCTTAGAAGATTAGAAGATATCGCCGATTTAAATCAACTGGGAAGAAATCTAGAGATGTTGCAGGTTTTTGTCCCCCTGTTTAAACTTTATGCAGCATTTAAACTTACAGAGTGGTGTTATATGGTAGATTTGAAACAACTTCTGTGACAATGGTTTTTCAATTAGTCCGTGGTTTCTAGCCCTTCAACCCTCACACTAACTGTCCATCAATACCAGATTATAGTCAAACTTAAATTCAAGCATCGTCAATAACGAAGACTTATGCAAATCTGATGGTCGGAAACAAAGAGATACAGAGTGATAGGCAAATGAGAAACTAAATGGCTTCCCGTTGATGCTCCTAGCATGGGATATTAAGGTCATGTTTCCATCCGTTTCAAGGCACGATCTAAGTCGCAGTGGCTGTTCAAAGCTAGAACGAACTTTGACAAAATCAGTGATTTGATACAATACAACCTAAAAATCAATTCAATGATTCAACCCGAAGACCCAAAATGGGTCAAAATTGATAATTTACTAACAATACAATTTCTATGCATATGATTTCTTGTGAACTTTATCAAAAGAGCAAATGATGCTACATTCCATCATATTACACCATGACCACTCAAAAGGGCACCATCCCCCTTACAATCAAGAAGAACAAGGCTGGATACATAAGTTTTCCTTTCATTCTGCCTCCAACTATGATTCAATTGGTCTCTCTCTCTCTCTCTCTCTCTCTCTCTCTCTCATCGTCTTCGTCCAAAGATCTTGAACATGATAAAGATGAAGATTGCTACTCAAAATCATGATAATACATCTAAACCTTTTGGGTGTTTTACACATATTTGTTCTAACCCTTATTAAACATTAAGTGATACAAGATTCTATGCTATAGAGAAAAGTGTTCGTGGGTTGGTTCGTGTTGGTAGACTTAAGTTTCATAAGGTCGTACAAAAGGTTCGAGTATTCAAGTTCGTTTATGGTTTGGATAGTTGCTCTTTGAGGTCGGTTCATTGTGTCCAAATGTTTTGGGCAGTCTACTAAATTTGCTCTAAAATATCGTATTTCCACCACCTGGTTGGACGGTGTTGCCTTTGTTAGTTTCATTGGTCGGGGAGTTCGCTTTTGGTGTCAAGATCGAGGTTGGATAGGTTCAAGTCCACTAGGTGACTGCCCTTTGTGGTTTGCGAGTTTTAGATAGGGTGACTGGACTTGTCTGATTGTGTTTGGATACTTTTAGCTTTTGCGGTGTAGGTGTTCGTGTTTACATTTCTTTGTTTGATCATTGAATCGTTGTACTCACTAGCATCTTGCTAGTTTTTAGTTATATAATATATTGCTTTTAAAAAAAAAAGATTATCGAACAATATGAAAAATGTTTGCTAGTCATATCATTTTACCTTCACAAATGAACTATTTTATAAATTCTTAATGGTCACAAGTTATTTACACTATCATTTTCTTTTGCATATTATCTTTATCAATTCTTTATGATACTTCTAAAATTTCGTTTCTCTCTCTCTCTCTCTCTCTCTCTCTCTCTCTCTCTCTCTCTCTCTCTCTCTCTCTCTCTCTCTCTCTCTCTCTCTCTCGATGTTTTAAGTTTATTTATTTAGCAGAAAAAATGGGAGCTGATCATCGGTCAGATTCAAGCGTAAACTTTCTTTTGGATCAGTCATAGATCGAATAGTGTGAGACTGAAAAATAGGTGGATCGAATGGATCAATGATCCAGCAGGTGCCATTTAATTGTATGGTTTCTATGGCTTGTTATAGGTTTATGTTAAACACTTTAGTTCTGCTAGCACCTTGCTAGTATGGTTGGTTGTATCTTTGGTTTGTTGATTTAATAAAATTTTGGGGTCTGCTAGTCGGGGTGATGACCATGTCGAAGCTCCGTCTAGCCGTCCTTTTTCTTGGCCAGTTAAAAAAAAAGCAATGCATGATGTTGCATGTGTCATAGTATTAAATGCAGTTATGCCACGTTGCTTATCATTATTAATACCACCAAGTTTGTTTATTGGAAAAACTAGATTACTAGCTAACAAACTAATGAAAGGTAATTTAGTTATTTTATTATTTACTTATTTATCTGGTTTGTGAGTGTGACATGATATAAGTTAGGTGATGTTAACGGATCATTTTTCTTAATTCATATTCACAGATCTAGAAAAAGAAAATTAATATAATCACAGATTTGTGATTGGTACTTGTTAGTCATTTTAAGAAATAAATAAATATAATTAGTAGGGAAAATTCTAAAATAATTTGAAGCTATTTTGAAATAGCAGATTTTAACAGAAAAAAATATTGTAAAAAATAATTTAATGATTCCATAAGTCTATTATTTTAATATATATATATATTAAATTAAAAAAATTTAAAGATTGATCTAATTAAAAAAACAATTTAATAACGAAAAATTCCTTATAATTAACATATTAAAATTTTAGAAAGAAAATCAAATTTTCTACACTTGGCGAATTCTCAAATTTGAAAATTTGAAATCTAGAATTTCGAAATTAAAATTTATACATGTTTATTCCATAAAAGTAACATTAGGACACCCTCTTTAACAAATAAAACATTGAATATTAGGGGCAAGATATATAATTATATTCTTATAGCTATAAACACTTTAAATTAAATGTATGTTAATCATGTATAAATATAAAAGTCAAAATTAAATCTGAAAAATAATGTGGCATGTGTGAACAATCGTATCGACACCTCACGAGAATCATGCTAAATAATTGCTAATCATCTACTTGATTTTACTTTAATTTGCCAAAAAAAGATATGAAGAAAATAATCAGGCCCCCACCGCCACCCTGCCCCCACCGAACAAAAACCCATCTGTCATTCATTCCATTCTGCTTCCTTAATTCACCCTTTTACCATTTCATCCACAAGATCTGGTTTTCTATCTCACTCTCACCCCCCTTTCAAAAACATTAAAAATAAAAACTACCAGTCTCAAGAAACACAAGTCTTTCAAAGATCCCAACCGGATTCATAGGTAAATTCCCCTTCTTTTTAAGTTTCTTTAACTTCAAAAACAGTTTTTTAGTTTCTGTTATGTGAATTGTTTCTGGTGAATGTATCTTGTTCGAGTAATTTTACTCAATTTTGTTCAAGTTCTTCATTGATTGGCATCTGGGCGTTGCAAGAATTACTTGGATCCTGTCGGTTTTCTTGATTCGTAAAGGGGCATAAGCGGTTATTGTACAAAAGTTCTGTCAATTGTCCGAATTTTGAATATTATTTGTTGAATTTCATCATCAATTGGCAATTGGTTATGCATTATTGCATTATCTCATGGATCCCGTTATTTTCTTCAAGTTTCAACAAGCTTTTGCCTAAATTCTTGAGATTCTTCATCGACTGGCATTTGGGGATTGCATAATTCATTCTTGAAGTTGATGAATTTATCTCTAGTCTCTTCTGGATTTGATTTATACATTCATGGGTTAATGCATAATCATAGATTTTCCTTTTAAATTTGGGGTTTTAACTAAAATTCAACAGTGCATTTCCTTTTTGACTTTAAATGTCAAAATGACTAATGTGTAACTCCAAACTGACTTGATATGATTGAATTTCAGATCTTGATAAATACTTTAAATCCGTAGCAAATTCTACAATCTAGAAATAATTTGGTCTCAGTTTCAGGATGCACATTATTATCTTGAATTTGAATTGCTACATATGTTTTACCTTGAATGTCAAAGTACATATCTTGTTATGTTTTAAAAAAAAAGGCTAACTGGGGAATGATCCTCAGTAATGGGGAAGAAAGGAAGCTGGTTTTCTTCCATTAAGAAGACTTTGAGTCCAAGCTCCAAAGAAAAGAAAAGCCAGGTTATTTACAATCTGTTGCAATTTCTTAATTTGTTAAAAGTTATTGTTATTTAACGATGTTTTTATTGTTTGAACACCAGAAGTCAGAGAAGAAAGAGTTTTTGGAAGAACAAATTTCACTACCCAATACATCAACTGTAGAAAATGCAGGCGGTTCTTGTGACTCTCATCCATTTCCTCCACCAGAAGAGGTGAATCCTAATGAGGTAGAGGCGGAACCGCCACAAGCCGCCAGTGGTACCTCTGCAGCATCAATAGTTGCAGCAGCAACCACAACTCGTTATTCAGGAAAATCAAGGGAGGAAGTAGCAGCCATTAGGATTCAAACGGTTTTCCGTGGTTACTTGGTATTAACTGTTTATATAAAATCAAGAGTATGAACTACATGAAACCATATCATGCATGTTGTTGATGGATACTTTTTTTGTATTTATAGGCAAGAAGGGGGTTATGGGGTTTGCGGGGGCTTGTTAGGTTGAAAACAGTGGTTGAAGGGCCTAGTGTCAAGCGGCAAACAGTTAACACCCTCAAATGTACACAAACTTTATCTCATTTGCAGTCCCAAATCAATTCTAGAAGGATCCGGATGTCAGAGGAGAATCAAGCTCTTCAGAGACAACTAAGGGCTAAAGAAATCGCCAACATGCAGGTTTTACTATTCTCAATACCTTATACGCCTTTAGTTAGGTGCTGCTAGTTACATTATATTAAGTTGATATGTAAGTTATTGGGCTACCCTGCTACATACTTAACAATCGTCTTATTTCTTTATTTATTTATTTTATAACTGGATGCATGTTTTGTACAGAATGGAGATGATTGGAATGATAGTGTGCAGTCTAAAGAAGAGATTGAAGCAAAGCTTCTGAGTAGGTATGAGGCTGCTATGCGAAGGGAAAGGGCCATGGCTTATTCCTTCTCTCATCAGGTAAAGATCCAAATGTGTGTTATAGGGTGTTTGGATTAACAGATGTTGCTTTTGTTTATTTGATTCGACTGATTTTGATTTATCAACATTCTACTGCTTTCTACAACCCATTTTAATACAATGTTGGGCGGTTGTATTGGAACAGCAACCTTGGAAGAAATCGGGAGGTACGACAAGCATGCTTTTCATGGACCCAACGAATCCTCAATGGGGATGGAGCTGGTCAGAGAGATATACAGCACGAGCTGAGAAAGATTCAGGAAATGATCATGCATCAGTTAAGAGCGGTATCAATATTACTAGGAGTGAAATTGCTAAATCTTATGCTCGCCACCAACTCAATTCCGCCCCATCAACACCTCGGTCAAAAGGGGGTGGTGGTCCACTAGCATCACGGAAACCCAAGCCTAGTCCTAGCCCACGAGCCCAGGGTTCAGGCCTCGAGGCTAGCCTGGATGATGACACTAAAAGTGTTGCTAGTGTAAAGTCCGAAAGGAACAGAAGGCATAGTGTCGGGGGGTCTACTGCTAAGTCAGCAAAGACAAAACAACAGGGACAGGGCGTGGCAGAGAATGGTGGTGGGGGCACCACGGTGGTGGGAGGTTCAGGAGGTGGTGCGAAGAAGCATCTTTCTTTTCAGGCTAAACAGAGGCGGCAATCAGGGCCACCAAAGGTTGACGCCGCCATCAGTAATGGATTGGAGAAGGGAGGTGGTACTGGTGTTGAGTGATTGCTTCTTTGGTGTTTACTATGAAATGGTCATCGAAATGATACTTTTGAAGGTGAAATATATGTATTATAAAAATATTTATTTATTTACTTATGGTATGAAAATTTATGTAATTAGTGCTCATATGCTACATTTCATTTGGTTCTAAACCTAAGGCGGATTTTGGAAGGCTTGTTTATTCTATGTAATTATTGCTCATATGCATGTATTGCTTTAATCCATTTCAATCATGGTTTCTTCAGGAGTGAAGTGTCAAAACAACAATTTTTTATATAAACTCAAGGTTTATGTCAAAGGTTTCAAGATTTGAATGTTAAAAGATCAAAAGGTTGTAAGGTCAAATTTGAAAGGTTGCAAGTTCTCAAAGTTATCTTGTTCATTATGAAATTGCAAATATGTTAGTCAATGTTAATGAGTATTAATGTTAAGTGATCAATAATTATATTTCTATACACAAAGCCATTATAATAATTTGTGTTTTGTATTTAAAATTAGGGTAAGTTTTTTTTAACACTGACTAATCTAGAGTCATATATGGTTACAAGAGCTTGAATCTATAATTTTAAAGAGAAAGGAACCGTAATTACACTTTAATTCTGCTAAATCATTGACCTTTTTATAAGTTATGGTAATATTTAGTTTTAACTTTTAAACTATATTGACTTAGTTATTGGTTTCATCATTAAACTTTCTTTGACAATGTTTTTATTCATAAAGTTTTATAAAATTAATGTTTAATCATTAAAAAAATATTTTTTATCTTAAAAGTTAACACTAGTTACAAGTTATGGTCAAAACGTTATTTAATTATTAGTGTAATTGTGAAAGCACTAGTTAAACATATCCAGCACCTTTAACAACATAGACCTATTGGCTAAACCACCCTCACATCCTTCTACTGCAACTAGTATCACCTTCCACTTTAACATCCTCTTCAACTCTGACCATCATCACCAAAACCACCGTTATCTCGGTCTATCGTAAATCGTCATCACTGGCTCTTACCATTTTCTTTGAAGCCACTCCAAACAACCACTAAATTGATTTTTTCATCAAAAACCAGACTTATACCAATGAAAAAAAATACATATTAGTTTTAATCAAAACAAATGAACTCCCACACTCACAAACACCTAACTTGGATAAACAAACCCCGATGTGATTGAAACTCATCGAATGCCACATTCACAACCAAACTCCCACCAAATGTGACAAAAGTCACAAAACCCAAGCATTTGTTAAGCTCCCTAACTAATAAGACATTACACAATTGTGGTTTCATGCTGTCATTTTTTAACTTGTGCTAACATTTAAGTTTTTATATACATGTTATCAAGGTTGGCCCTAGGCATGGGCAACAAGGGCAGCCGCCCAGGACGCACAAAATTTAGGGGCCCACTCTGAAGATATTAGTCTATATGTATATGTATGTGTAAGCCCTATAATATTAAAAGTACTAGCCCATTAAAGAGGCTCCAAATAATTTACAGAAGAAGGTTGTAAAAGGCGGAAGAAGGAAGAGGTTGTCTCTTTATTTCCTTGTGAAACACGAAGAGGCGGAAACACCAAACGGCAAGTCGGCACCAGCCCCACCATCGCTCCATCCCATCTAGAATTCTTGAATCTCGAAATCTCGATTTTTGTCAAGGCCTAATCGTTGCTTCCTCTTCAATCTCAGTGGTCAGTTTATCTCTTCCTCTTCATCTCCTATTCGTCACTCTCTTCCTTCTCTCGATAGTCGACTGTCGACAATCATAACCAAATCGAGAACACAATCGCAATGAGTAATTAAAATCAAGAACTGAATAATAATCGAAATTAGAAATCGACACTTGACATCAGAAGTTCAGAATCGCAAATTTCGCAATAGAATATCAAAATCACAAGTTCAGAGTAATTGTTGTAAGCAAATTCAACTTTTTAGCTATTGTTCTAATGTTCTCTTATTGTTCTTTGATTTTTCAGTTTACACTTCTTCGACCTGACTCTTAACAGAATGATAAGCTCATAAGCATTGAAAAGGGAAACAAATTAGTTGAAGCAAAATGTAGAATTTTGCTGTAGGTAATGTTAACAACTTAGTTCTACAAATTTTACTTGATTCATGCATTTAGGGTTCCCTATAGTGAAATGTTGATAAGTGCTTGGGATATTCATAGCAAACTGCTTACTGTTGAGATCATATATTCAGATTATAAATTCAAAAATCAATTGCATAAGTTTTAATCTGTTATCGGTGTGTACTACTTATGGTGAATTTTAATAACCTAGTCTAAGAATTTACGTGAATTTTAGGGGTACATAAGCTCTATGTGATCTTTTTTCATAATCTTCATTTAGCTATTTAGGGGTACATAAGTTTGATTTGAAGTTTACTTGGTTGAAAAAAAAAGAAATCAGTTTAAGGTCGTATTTAAAATTGTGTCCATGATCCAAAATTTGGTATTTTATATTTATCAGCTCCAATTACAAACTAGTATTGTCTTATATCAAAGTATCAAACAGCTCTATATAAATAAAATTTAAAGCTATCACTAGCTACAATTAACGAGCTATACGCCTATAGTCCTATACCAAATAGCCAGAGTATAATCTCATGAACCTTTAATTAAATAAAAAAAATCTAAAATTATATTTGTACATGTGGTTTCTAACATTTATTTGGCGTTGAAAATAAACACGATAAATTAGGGCAAATACCCTGCGCAACAAGAAATTAGGTCGGCGTCCCCAAATTAAAACCCCCAAATCACCGACATTCAAAACCTAAACTAACGCATCATCTATCATACAAACTCGATCGCCTTCATCATACAAATATCCAGGTTTCCACAAATTCTTGAATTTGCTATTTAGGCGAAGAGCTGCAATTTCAGCATTTGAAACCCCATATTTGATTGACGAGTTGGAAGGCCAAGTATTCTTTTCAAGCTTTCGATTGGTTCCAGATACCCGATTAAATGGTTAGTCATCCATCGTATTGATTTCTGTCATATTTGGTTTATCCATCTTCATGTTTCCATGTGATTATAATATTACTTTTTTATTCTGTTGCGGAATATGCAATTCATCTTGTGTGAGCAGGATTCATGGAGGCAAAAAATAATCAACCAAAATACATAAATACGGCCATGTTTGTCGCAGAGTTATAATCTTCCTAGAAACATAGACTGGCTTTCACTTGATTTTGCAATATTACCCTGTATGAAGTTTTGATTTTAGGAGCTTCTTTAGATGAATCTTGCATAAGTTGTTTGATGGTTGCATGCAGCAAAGCGATTAAGGGAATGTTTGATTGCAAATTCTGCTGCATGACTTTGCTGAATACCTGCTGGTTGTTGAATCATTTCATCTTAAAATACCTATTGAATCATTTATGATCTAATACACCTTTTTTAGTATGTTGTCTTATTAAACCATCATTTTAATCATAATAAAGGTTAAATGGTAATTGTTCTTCATTCTAAATGTTCATAATCATTCGGTTCTTAATCATTTTGTTGTTATCAAACATTCCCAAGATTACTGGGTGGTGTGTTTTATGTGTTATTTCATTGCTACTTAAACTATGAGATAGCTTTAACAAGTTTCTCTGTATCCAAACACTAGATGACAAGAAACCAGATATTTATGACTTAAAAAGCAATGAATCAGTTTCCAAAACGCGATGCCAAACACCCAATGCATGCATTTCAGTATATCATAATTTATCTTAAACCAGAATTAAGAATCAGAATCGAATTTGGCCATTTGCCAAACATATAGTAAATAGCACATCCATACACTTTTTTTATATGAATTTCCTTTTATTCTAATTGGTTTATCCCTAGATTTCAGCATGCGTTATTGAATGCACAGTACTAGTTTAGTAGAAGCTTTAAAACAATTAATAAATATATGTATGGAGACTGACACTAGGACCACCATGGTGACTATCAGGCAACACCATTAATGGTAGGGCTTGCAGTGGCTGCATCTGCTTATGCTGGTCGGTATGGCATCCAAGCTTGGAATGCTTTTAAGTCTAGACCAGCTACACCAGCATTTAGAAAATTTTATCAAGGGGGTTTCCAGCCTCAAATGACCAGAAGAGAAGCTGCTCTTATTCTTGGAGTCAGGTAACTTGATGGCATTATTTTTGGATCTATGATTTTTTTTATTAGTTTAAGGTCTGGAATGATCAAATTTTTGGAAGTAGTAGCCCCGAAATGTACTTTTCTGAGATTAATATAGAATTACCCTACTAGTTTAGCTTTGGTTAACTAACTATGTGATTCTAATTCTAATTTTGTAGTGCTCACTTCCTAAAGACTCCGGCAAATAGTGATTATGATTATAATTGAATGAATTTTGTAAGGTCAAAGTAAACGAATTTGGAACGATTAATTTGTTTGATCATTGAGATAATTATTAATATCTTCAAACTTCCCATTAAATTCGAGCACCTCATTATCTGGTTGCAATTCTAAGATTCCCAGTAACTTAAAACACCGGCAAAAGAATAATCTTGTGATTATATAAGGTTGAGATAATGATATTTGGAGCAATTGATTGGTAGCAGGAAGAAACATGATTATTGGGAAAATGTCAATTCACTTCGGTTAACTTAACTTTAAAGTTTAATAAATTAATTTCTGATCATGATCCGAAAAGTTGTGATAATCACTTAGAAAACACACATCCAAACCATGCTTGATGTACTTGATTATCTTTTTACTACAATATCACTTGATCACTGTAATATAAATGAAGGGAGCAATTTGGGAGATTTTGGGGTTTTCCACATCATAAGATAGAATTCATTTTGCAAATCTTGGACCACTGGATCTTAGGAAAGCATCATGAGTTTGCTTACATTCTACTTATTCACTTATAAATTTATGCTTTTTTTGTTTGTGAATTATGTATAGGGAAAGTAGTGCTCTAGATAAGATAAAGGAAGCACATCGACGAGTGATGCTTGCGAACCATCCAGATGCTGGCGGCAGTCACTATCTCGCTTCCAAAATCAGTGAAGCAAAGGAGATAATGTTAAGGAAGTCCAACAACACTGGCTCGGCCTTTTAATCTCCAACAAGGAGGCCATATTTGCTATGGAAAAACATGATTTGGTATACCTTAGAACTGTTAGTGCTCTGTGTGGGACTATGAGTTCAATGCTTATTAAAATGATTCATAAAATGTAAGCAATTGTGCCCTAATTCATTTTTGTAGTTTATGATTATTGCTTGTAGTATTAGTTGTTACTATTTGAGATACTTCTATGGCGCCATCATACTCGTCAGAGCACGTGGACATTTGCTATAGTAACCACATTCTGCTGGTGTCATTGGCGAAAAAAGCCCAGCCTAGCCCTGCCAGTGACTCGGTAGATAGTTCTCACCCCCAACGGCCCAACCTGCCCATCTCTCTCTCACGCACACAAACACACTCATCGGGTGTAATTGTCATTCTTTTATTTCACCTTCGGACAATGTTGTAAAACTCGTTAGACGGCACTCTAATAGTATATATAAGATGGTCTTAAGTTCATAAGTAAGCTATATTTAATTTACATGTCATTGAAGATTTAGAAACTTAATCATATGTTTGCACTACTGCTATTAATAGTAATAATAAGTAATACTATGTTATCAGATTAAATATAACTTGTTTAAGTTAAAAGGTAAAAAGCAAAAATTTGGTATAGGTCTAAATAAAAATAAACCAGAATGAATCGTAGTATATAAGTAAATAAGTTTGTATATAATAATTTTTTAGTGGATGACATAAACTTAATCCAAAATTTGTTAATCCACATCTATGTTCATGAAAAACTTGTCCTTAACCTTTGGGCGAGAGAGGACGCCATAATAGGTGTTAATACCGCTAGGTCCAATGATCTTTAGGTTGGGTGAAAAGCAAAAAGTTAAGGCTGTATTTGGTTGATGAAAAATCCTGCTTTTTTCTAGAAATTTTTTCTAAGAAAATGAAATAATTAGAAAACATGTTTGAGATATGTATATCTAAAATCATGACATATGAAACACTGTAATGTCAGACATATATTGTCAACTTTTTCTTTTATTTTAGAGTTGGCTCCACCTATTATGTATTGTCAAATTAATTATTAAATTATAGTATATTCTATGAGATTGTAGGCTTATATTAAATTCATATCAATTTCATATTTAAATTTTCAAAGTTGACTATATAATCTAGGCTTATCTTAGATTCATTTGTTCAAAGTTAGTTAGTTTAATCTTGGTTTATACTCTACTAAAATAATATAAATTACATATTACTCTAGATACGTATAGGTCTCCATGAAAGCAATTAACAAAAAGTTTACTTATAGCTCATATATTGTGGTTTATTAAAAACTTATCTAGATAAATGTTTGGTGTTATATAAATGAGTGAAATATAGATGGGTGGACATAATGGTGATGTTATGGATTGGCCAGAAGATTGTGAGAAGTTCTTTTTAGAGATATTGGCCGAAAGATTTCAGAAAGATCTGAATGGATAAAGTATACAACAAGACGTCGCCAGAGACGTTCGTGATCTTGATATCACTAAATAGTAAAAAATTTCGTGTTAAAAATTCCTTTTTATGTTTTATTTGGATTTACATTGAATTTTATGTTAAATCTCGTATTATATTTTTCTTTAAATTTAAGTTTATATATGTTAAATGTTGTATTATTTTAAATAACAGAAACTGAAAAATAAAAACTGGTTAAAATAATACATCAAAACATGTTTCCTAATTTTTTAAAATAGAAACAGAAAACTCCATTATTGTTAACCAAACGCATTTTCTAAGAAAACTGAATGAAAACTCCACCCTTTTTTTCAGAAAAATTTTCCAAAAAAACTGAAAACAATTTTCCACAACCAAACGCAACCTAAGTAGGGGTAAAACTGAAAATAGAAATTAATCGTAGTTTTATGTGAGCAAATAAGTTTATAATGATAGACTTAATAATATTAAAACAATGTGTTCAATATACATGAATGTGTATAACATGACTTGAACTCTTAACTTTAAAGAGAGAGACTTTAAGACACCTTGATACCGTTAAACTAAAGATCTTTTGATTTGTAAATAATAATAATTAATGTTATAAGATCATATGTAAATATATAAACCTAAGGGTGAAAAATAAAATTTTAGTAAGTGTTAAAATTCAAATTATGAAATAAAGAGAATTTTAGTTTGAAAATTGATATAAGATGACAATCATGGGAATAAGGAAAGTAAGTATTTACAAATAAATCAAGTACCAAATCATCCCAAGTTTCACCGAGTTGAAGTCGAGTTTTGCAGTACTTGGATTTTCCTCAACTCGGTAAGGTCACTTGCCTTGTCACGAGTACTTGCCTTAGAATGATAGTTTTACAACAATGCCTTTGGACAGATAATGCATGTAACTGATTCCCATTTATTGGTATGAAATCATTACAAATTTGGGTCAATAACCATCATATGCACTTAATACTCGACAATGCGTTCTTCAACACCTTCAAAAAGAACTCGATATCTCTAGCACATGTCCCCGTGTTAAAACCAGAATTTCGATCTCCAAGTTAGCGTTATTACAATGAGTACAAATTAACCTATATAAAACCACATTTTCTAGCAAAACAAAAACCTCTTTCATGCGAGCAAGCAAGTACTAAACTATATTTAGACAACCCACACTCTGCCTTTCTGAAACATGGCAAGAGATGAAACCTGTGAGGTATATACTTCGTAATCAAATCATTTATAGCTGGAAAGTCGATGTCAGAGTAGTTGGGAAGGATCCGAGAGGTTTGACTTTAACCATCTTCTTCTTCTACAGTGGACCTTGTGGTTCTCCAAAGAGGGTTGACAGAATTGTTCTATGACATTCATCACACAAGTAAAAGTATGAAAAATGACCTTGATTTGGGAGTTTATGCACAATAGCATTTGGTAGTACACGGGCCACATAGTCGGTCATCAAAGGTGGCACGACCAGATCCTCCAGTCCCTGTTGAAGAACGACATATAAGAAAAGTTGTCGGTCGTTTATTATTAAAAAGTAAGTAGTTTATGTCTAATCTCTAGCAGGTATGAAGATTTTACAGGTACAGTGCTACAGAGTACAAATCATTGGAAAAGAATTTGTAGCTACTACTTTGTGCTTGGATACTGATTATCACATTATTGTGACTTGAACTCACAATAATCAAGTTTAAATAAGCATATTCTACTTTTAATTGTTTGATTGATTAATTAAGAGTCAAGTCAAATAACCAGTTTCGTGCAACCTGCAACAAGACCGATTATCTAAAGGTCAGATAGACCCTTCTTTCAACATTGCTGGAGAGTAGAGAGTCTTTTTATTCGGTAAGCAGTATTTACTTTTCCACAAAGATGTCATTTTAGGTCATTTCAACATATGTTTGTAAATAATTAAAATTCATAAAACACCCTAGCATTTGATCTTTAATACAAAGACATTTTCAATCAAAAAAGACTCCTCCATGTGCTTATTCGCTGTACATATGTAAAAACCAACAGGAACCTAATGCTTTTACAATACATATGATGAAGATGTGGTTATTTCTGCATTATGTATTTGTCTTTTGTAATTTAAAAACTTCTTGCTTCTTGGTGATCTCTAAGAATTGTTTAACTAAGGTGAAACAAATAAAACACGAGCAAGAAAGTAGAAACATAAAATTATGATAATAATTGCAAACCTGCCATATATGAATTGGTTCCTGAAAACCAACTATTTCGCATTCTGCTTCACTAGACATGAACTTGAACCAATGAAATAAACCTTTCTCTGAGCATTTTTTTTGCACTTGTAGATCTTTAAGACTAAATGGCCAATTTGACACTTGTAAAACGGCTTCTTCTACGAATGGTTTCACATTTCCTTGCCTGATTGACTCCTCAACATCCCTTTGCCAAAATTCTTTAAATACTGGATCTTCTGTCACGGCTTTATCCTGCAGTACTCAAGATTATTAAAACATGTGATTATTACAGTTGGTTATTCCAACCGTTTTTTCATGAAGACGAGCCAATTCAGGTTATATTTTCATCTACGATGGTCAAATGGGTAAAAAACCAAATAGAGTAAGAGGAAGAGAGTCAAACGCGTCAAGATTCGCTCCACGTGTATGTTTTATATGCCTAAAACCTCCCAAATTATTTTATTATAAAAATTAGACTGTTATTAAGTATATAGTTTGTACTCATATCTGACAACAATTATATATAAATGAACAAAACAATATGGACAATCGTATCGAATGAATCGATCCGATTCGGTTCAACAAGTACAAAAAGAACTACCCCTTCAAAACAAAACTACTTTTAGCCTGTAACCCGCTTGGTTTGCCACCGCAAGATGTCATTGAGGTCAAATTTTCAAGAAGAAACAATTTAAGGTTAAAATAACTCACCTGCTCCGCAAGAGATACTGACAACCATTTGTCAATAGGCCCGTGTCTTCCTGAAAGGAAAGATCGGCGATAGAAGAACCTTAAAAACCTAGGAAACCCTCGAGCTAAATAATAATGAAGTTTCCTTCTTCTTGTCCAATTCCCCCAAATTCCCGACTTTTCTTCCTTTGTCATGCCCGGGTCATATGGATTAACCATTGGAGCAAACATTGCTGCACCTGTATATCACCCAGATTTAAACTCATTTACTCTGGTTAATTGCATGGTATAGTGTAACCAAATCATTGTGTTGCTAATTTACTAATCTGGCTAACAAGCTTCTTTAATTTTTTTGGCCATTGAAAAATCATTCTGCTGTTGTCCAAGTCCCCATGTTACGGTTGACTAAAGGACTTGAAGAACAAATGAAAATAATAATTCCAAAATAGCAAATATTATATCCGATTATACGATTTGGCAACAATGTATTATTGGTTGCTATACATGCTAACCAACAGTTTTCTTCTACCTATCTACGGAAGCAGTCTATTAAATATATATAAAACATTTCACAACCAATAAATGGTAATCTGACCTGAAATTTTAGCAGGTATGTACTTTAATGCAGCCCAAGCATGAATAGCACCACTTGAATATCCGAGCACCCAGAATTTGTCAATTTTAAGAGCTTCTGCCAGGTGTAAAAGGTCCATTGCTGATGACTGAAGAGTCCTGTTTGGGTGTGGATCACTTTCCCCGAACCCAGGAAGATCGTAAGTTACCAATCGAACCCCAAATTCTTCCAGTAGTGACAACTTGATACCTGGTATTCCTGTAAAACAAGAACTAAATTACATTTGTAACAATTCTGCTTTTTTTAAACAAGAAACTAAGAAAGAGCTTTGTCGTAGAGACTTATACCTGCAAGCCGAGAAGACAGAAAGCTATGAGTAGCAATAAGTGAATATCTAGTTCTGTCGGCAGAAATTCCTTGCTCATGATATGATATGTTTCTACCATCAGGAAGTAATATATGCCTAGCGCTAGGAGGATGTACTTGAACAAGTTGAACTGGAGCCTTTTCATATTTAACATTCACACTTAAAACTGCAACGCATGACAGCATTGTGATACATGTTAGTTAATATGTCAACCAAATCATCAACTATCAAAACCGCCGGACTCTTTTTATGTACCCCCCCCCCCCCCCCAACCCACAAAAAAAAAGAATGAAGAACATTCTATAAACTTCCTAAAGTATAAGGAAGACTTTGGTCAACAACAACAATACCTAATCCCACCTGGCTGAGGTATATGGAGGTGCAATGTAGACAGTTATGCCTCTACCTGTGGTAGAGAGACTTCTCTTGAGAGACCTACAGCCTGTATTGTGTTTTTGTGTTTTCGGAAAGCTGAGCTTTAAGGGGTTTGAAATTGTAGTATTTGAGTCTCATTTGAGACAAAAAGGTGAAGATTTAGAGTGTGTGAGAGTTTGCTCTACAAAAAAAGAAATTCTAGTATTTGATGAAAGGTACCACTATACCATTTAAATGGTGTAGGAACTAATTACTAGGACGCTTATGACAGAGTAGCATCTTGCCTACTACACATGGCAATACGGACAGGTCGGATGGGTTGGGTAAAACCGGTTGGTTTGCAAGGTTTGTGTTAGTGTGGGTAAAACTGGGTAGGATACTAGGATCACGTCGGGATAATACGCAATTACTTTTTCTTCCGGTCTTTATGAACTTTTATCAATGATAAATGCCCTGAAGAGTTGACTAAATCTTTGAATAAGACCATCTAGGGGCTGTATAGAAGTTAAATAGCCTTTGCGCAACTCTTAATCGAAATTGACCCACTCATAACATAATAAGTACATGGGTCAAAATCCCCACTGCCTAGAGAAAAGAAGAATATAAACGTTTACCGCCATGAAACATCAATAAGGCAACAGTCTATATAATAACAAATCCATTCAATACATTTCATGACTTACTGGGTATAATGAACTAAAATGAACTGAAACCAAAAACAGAAACGTTTAAGAAATAAGAACAAAGGAGCGTATCATTCAGATGAAGGTTCTTTACAACCAATAATCAAATGCAGACAAAATTCACGAAAGCAAATTCTCATCAGGATCGAAGTTCGTGCTGCCAAATTGATTTGGTTATGAACCATTTTCAGCAAAGCTAAAATTTCATAACTTTTCAGGAGCTAAAAAGGGAAAGCTTAATAAGTTCCTGAACTTGAGCTACTCGGTTTCAAGTATGGAAACCAGATATGAATGAAGTTTAAGTTGTTTAATGTCAAAATTACCTGAAATTGCGATGAGGAAAACGGTTAATATCACCGGCCAAGCGTGAACGGGATCACGATCCTCCGGCAAAAACTCATTCAAAACACTCAATTTTCCGGCGACCACCCTGCACGGCCCTCTCACTTTTTTCACTATGTAAGAATCATCCGTTAACACACTCTGTAGAACAACATCCTTGCATCCTTTCCCTAACTCAATCGCAATCTCCCCCCAAGCTTTCGCAAACCCTTTCATTTGATCCTTAAAGCTCTCGGATTCCACCCGTTCCCCTTCCAACATCGTCTTCAAATCAAACGACGGCGTAGAGAGACTACTGAAAGTCTGATCGTCACCGGTGTATCGTATTCCGGTATCCTCCACAAGACTCGCTAGCTCCTCCGTCCATGATTTCGATCTCCCGACGTCCTCCGTCCATGGTTTCGGTCGCCCGACGTCCTCCGCCCAAGATTTTGATCTCCCCGCCTCCTCCATTTCACCTTTCTCTTGGAGCACACCGCCTGCTTCACCACCACCTCAATAGCATATTCACTTTCTAGTTTCCGGATTGCAATCGATTCTTCAGAGATTTGGGTGAATTAGGATAAAAGGACCAAAGTCTGATGTAGGAGTGATAGCTTTACAAGCGTGAAATTCAATCTAGGAATAAAATAAACAGGAACTTTGCATAAACCCTACGCCATAAAGGATTATTCTTCAGCTTTTGCTTTACGACAAAAATAGTACAGCGTAGTATGACACCACGTCAGAAACAAACCGTCATTTCAGAAGAGGTCGGTGTGTGTAGAAGAAATTAATTTCAAACATCATATGATTGTAGGAAGCAGCCATCTCATGGAGCTCCGATCTTCATGAACAGTATTTTTCATTTGGGTTTTTAGTTCCGGTGGATAGAGATATTGATTTATTTGGATTTTGAAGATTTTCATTTTTATAGTTTATTTGGGGATGGTGGTGGGGCCAGATTGCAGGATCTGATGTATGCTTTCGCGTCAAACGCCTACATAGTCGTCACTTCTCATCTTCCTTTTTCGTTTCGGTATGATGAATTATAAAGAGAAATAATATATCTACTGCTTTTTGTTTCTATTTAGTTTTTAGTGTAATATCAACTCTCCGGTTTGAGCAAATTAATTCTTATTACTCAATTTAGAATTATAAACTTAATTTATTAGAATTAAATAATAATAATAATAATATCAATTAAGTGTGCTCAAATTACGAATTAAGATTCTAACATATACGTATATTATGTTTATATATACGTAAATTGTTTGAGTATAGTTTTTTATTATTTATTTAAATATAACTAAAAACACAAGATAATATTAAATTTAAACATTCATGTATCAAATCTTGTAAAGAAAAGGGAAAGCTCAAGTTGGGGATACTGAAACAAAAAGCAAGACAAAAATGGCAATTGGAGGGTGATGAAAACTCTTCTTTTTTTCACAACGCAATCAAAAGAGGAACTAACTCAAACAACATAGCTATTGATATTTGGATGGAAAAAGTAGAAGAAATAAAATCTGCAGCGGTGACATTCTTCGGGGACTTCTACAAAATTAAAAAGAATGGGGGTGTGGGTTTTCGTAGCGAAAAAATTAATACGTTAACTTCCGAAGAAAAAGGGCAGCTAGAAGCCAAATTCTCGGAAGTGGAGATTTTTCAAGCCGTGAAGAATTGTGGAAATGACAAGGCCCCGGGGACCGATGGCTTCAACTTCTTCTTTATTAAACAATTCTGGGAGATAATCAAAATTGACCTCATTGCGGCAGTCCAATGGTTTTGGAATGAAGGCAAAATCACGAATGGTTGCAACACATCTTTTATAGCTTTATTTCCTAAAGTAAGAAATCCATTGACCTTCAGTGATTATAGACCTATAAACCTGATTGGATGCTACTATAAGATAGTGACCAAAATACTCTCTAACATAATAAAAAAGGTGTTACAAAATCTAATTGGGCCGGAACAATCTGCGTTTTTAAAAGGGAGACTTATCACAGATGGGATCCTTATGGTGGCCGAGACATGTAATGTACTAAAAAACAAGAAAAGAAAAAGTTTCGTAATAAAGATTGACTTCGAAAAAGCATATGACAACATCAATTGAAATTTTCTGTTTCTCATGATAAGCGATGGGATTTGGTGAAAAATGGATTGGTTGGATCAGGTCATGTTTACAATCAGCTTCGATGTCGGTTCTTATCAATGGAGCACCCTCAAAAGAATTCAAATCTGAAAAAGGAATCTGTCAAGGTGATCCGTTAGCACCTTACCTTTTTCTAATTGTGGCTGAGGGATTAAATCTCATGATAAAGGAGGCGATTGAAAACAAAGTATTTGAAGGGGTTACAATTGGAAAGAATAATGTTTACTTGTCCCATCTTCAATATGCTGACGATACTATTTTGTTTGGAAGTTGGACGAATAAAAACATAAAAGCGGTAAAAATCTTGTTGGGCCATTAGGAAGATGCCTCGGGTCTTAAGTGATAGGATTTGTGTACATAACCGTCGAACCCTGATGACACGTCCAATGTCATAAGACACTCAAGGGTCACACCTGTGAGGGTATATAATCCGAGAAGTAATGCAACCACAAGTGGGAGAACGGTTTAATAACAGTTAGTTATAAACCAGTAAGAGTAAGTTATGGTTTTAACTTACGGAGAGTATTAATTACCAAGTTTATTAATTGACAAGGATATATATATTTATTAGTTAATAAATATATAGGATTAAAAATTTAAGATTAAATTATCATTATTAATAAGAAGTTAATTAATAAAATAAAGTTTAAATATATATATATATACTAATTCATATTGGCCGGCGCCAATATGAACTTTGTATATATATATATATATATATATATATATATAATTGTTTTATTATTAATTATTATTATTATCTATCTTGATGATTAAGTTATCCTAATTCAAATTAAGAAAATATTTAAATGGTTTCCTAATCTAATCCTAGAATCTATTCTTATAAATAGAGGATTAGTATTTGAATTTTAGGTTAATCATTCTATGGAATTAGAAAAGAAAAAAAAAACTCTCTCCTCCTATCTCCCTAATGGCTTCGGCCGAGAACACAAAGAAGAAAAACCGAGTTTCGGTTTTTGATTCGATCACAAGCTATGGTGGTCGTGGTTCGTGGTTTGCTCACCTTTCTAGCGGGATCTCGTTTTTCCTCATCACGGGTGGATTAATACTTGAGCAACCCTAGGTAAGTAAAGGTATGAACTTCATCTTCATCCTCTCGTTCTTTATGGTGTTGTTCATATTAGGGTTTAGTTTCAAAAAGTGTATCGATTTTGACACTTTTTGCTATTGTGTATACCCAATTTTCAAAACTACCATTTAGTGTATTGAAGTTTTAAAAACTACCATTTAATGTATGGTAACTTGGTATAGTAGGTTAATGCTTATGTGTCACAAGTTTTGATTATGTGGCAGTCCAATGGCAGTGACATGGCATTGTTTGATGCTGAGGTGTTGTTAGTTCATTTAAAAATAAACAAAAAAATAATAATAATAATGAAAGAAACAAGTCTGGGATCTTGCTCAATCGATATGAGATCTGGACTCCACCACCATCAGGTCACCGTCTCCACCACCATCCCGTCGCCACCATTATCCCGTCGCCACCATCGCCTGCTATCACCACCATCGGAGGTCACCACCATGACTGCACCATCTTCTCCGGTAACCACCACGACTGCACCTTCTTCTCCGGTCAACACCACGACTGCACCATCTTCTCCGGCCGCCTCACCACCACCACTGACTACACCATCGAGTTCCATCACCACCATCTGTACATCGCCGACTTCATCACCACCGCTAGACTTCATCACCACCATCGGAGGTCATCACCATCAGAGGTCATCACGAGCAGAGGTCATCACCACTACCATTCTGGGATCAATCGCCACCACCACCACCGATTAGGGTTTCTCAGATCTGGGTTTCTCGAGTTAGGGTTTCTCAGATATGGGTTTCTTCGAGTTAGGGTTTCTCAGATCTGGGTTTTTCATCGATTAGGGCTACTGTTGATTTCCATCACCACCAACGATATTCATCTTCGTCGACCATGGGCCATGGCAGCCACCATCTTGAAGAACAACAGGAAGGTTTCAATTGAATGCATATTTGCAGGTATCGATTTGAATGTTCCTGTTTTTTATTTTGAAAATTAGGGATAAATATTTGAATGTTCTTCATGTTTTTGATTTACTTCTGCATTTAAATCTTTATTTTTATGATTCTAGATTTGTATGGTTTTGATTTTGAGTTCAGAAATGGGTTTACAGATTTGATGTTCTTCATGGGTTTCATGGTGTTCTTCATCATATTCATATGTTCTTCTTGAAAACTTGAAGATATGAATGTTCTTCATGTATAATCTTCATATGTTTCAATCAATTGATGATGTGGAATTTAAAAGCTGATGTGGAATTTTTAAATAAATAAAAAAATAAAAGAATTACCTGCTACCTGGATAGAAGGTAACACAATACATTATTTGGTAATTTTAAAAAGTTGAGTACACTAAATTGTAGTTTTGGAAATTTGGTATACACAATAGCAAAAAGTGACAAGTTCGATACATTTTTTAAAACTAAACCCTTCATATTATTGATTGTTATACATACATACATACATTTCTCGAATTATATATATATTTTGTGATAAACAAAGATTCTAACCCTATAGGGTTTTTGAGTTGTTTATTATTCAAGTTCCGGTTTATGAATAATAATTGTTTTTGTTTTCATCCTTGAGTCGGTTCAAACCAGTTTGAGTTTGAATCAGTATGACACATAGGAGGTGCTATAAAACCCAACATTAAGGTGAATTGGAGGAAAACTTTAATTTTGGGCTTTCCTATAAACACTCAGGAGTTGAATGGCTTTGCTAATTATTTGGGCTGCAAAGTGACCGGAGATCAGTTCAACTATCTAGGTCTCCCGATCAATGTATCCATGAAAAAGAGGAAACATTAGGAAAAGGTAATTAAAAAATCACAAGATGCATTATCTTCTTGGGAATCGAGAACTTTCTCTTTCGGGGGAAGATGGATCTTGATTAAATCGGTGTTGTCCAATTTACCAGTGTACTACCTTTCGATGTATCGGGCTCCCAACAGTATCCTTTCTATTTTAGATCGTATTAGAAGATATTTCTTTTGGGTCAGGAAGGGTTTGGGAGACTCTAAACATTATATCTCTTGGGTTAGGTGGGAGGAGTTAATAAGAAAAAGGGAATTGGGTGGTTTGGGGTTGGGTGATCTAAAAATGTTTAATATTAGTTTACTTCTAAAATGGTGGTGGCGCTTTAGGGCGGAACCACAATCTCTTTGGGTTAAACTAATCAAAAGCATCTATAGATAGGGGGTTGGGACACTTTTGTACCGTTCAAAACAAAAGGAAGTGTGTGTGGGGGGGATTTTAAATTCGGTTTGGGAACTTCAAAATAAAGGAATTTCAATGTCTAACATGCTCAAAATCAATGACGGGAATGGGAGGAAAACAGAATTTTGGAAAGATAAATGGTTTCAAAACGGGTGCTTCGCAGATGAATTCTCAAGAGTCTTTGTAAAGATTGGATCAACTTTAAAAAGTATAGCAGATATGGGGGATTGGATAAAGAACAAATGGGAGTGGTCACTTCAACAACAATCAGGTACTTGGATCGGAAGAACTCGCTAGGAGCTGTTGGATCTACTTCAACTATTGGAAACGGTTAACTTGCAACAAGACAAAGAGGATATGTGGTGCTGGTGTGGTCAAGAAAATAACTCTTTTTCGCTGAAAGCAACTTCAACATTCCTCGAAGAAATATTACTTCATTAGGGTGGTTTCACTTCGCAAACATTTTGGTCAAATCTCTCTCCAAAAAAGGTTAACATTTTCATTTGGAGGTTAGACACGGAAAGAATACCGGTTAGATCAAAATTGATAGACAAAGGAATTGATCATCCAGCTGTTCTATGCCCAAGATGTAACGATGAAATAGAATCGGCCCAACACGCAATCTTCACTTGTAAAAAATTGGTAAGTGTATGGAAATCGGTTCACTCTTGGTGGGGTATTTTATTTGACAAAGAAGCCTCATTCCAGGAATTTGAAAACTCAGCAAAGAAAATTGGAATCATAAACAACTTTTCAGATATGGAGAGTGGTCATAAGGATGACAACTTATTGCATTTGGAAATATCGTAACATGTTGGTGTTTCAAGGAGTAAACAGAGCCGAGGACCTACCTTCTGAGATTCAACTAATTTCGTACCAATGGATAGGAGGGAGACTTAAATCTACAAAGAAGCCAAAATGGGGTGATTGGCTTGCACTGCCCTCAGCGATTCAAAAACTGGATTAAATTGTACAAGTTAATTATCGGCAATTGTTCTTCTATCGGTTATTGCAGTGGGCTAGCTCAATTGTTTTTGGTGGGCTGTTAGGATAGTATTTATTTTATTAAGAGAGTAAATACATAAATAACAGTGGGTTTCTAAGGCCCATCCATACCTTATGGAGGGTCTTAACTATAGTCTTGTACATAGTTGCTTTAATATAATATAATATACTATGCGCCTTTCAAAAAAATAACTTTAATATATATGTGAAGTTATAAGTTAAAGAGCCCTAAAGAAATAGTGGTAATTTAAATCTTTATGCTATTACCAACAGTTTTAAAAGACTTACAAAATGGTTACCAAAGATATTGAATACAACTCACAAGTCACAACCACGCGATTTATGAATGGTTACAAATTTCCTATGTTATCGAAATCATCATTTTCATATGAATAGAGTATATTTTCTATATACTATATATGCCAAATATAATTAACAAATGATGAAAGCATTCATTATCATGAAAGAAAAAAAAAAGAAACGGTAAATCATAATTCATACACAAGAAATGTAAGGATTCCCAAATTTCTTGTATAATCATTAACTTATCAAAAGTATTCATAAAAGTTTATTCGGTATTACAAAAATTATTTAGCAGAAACATCCAATTAGTAATAAAAAAAGGATCGTCATTTCCCAAAAGCTTCAGCCGAATCGGAAACCATCATTCATTCGATAGAGCCATTCCTCCATCAGTGTGTGCAAAAAATAATAAACCACATTGTTAAACACAAGGCTTATTGAGTACACCATCTTTACTTAAAAGCATCAATTCCAAAACTCTAAGTCATTAATAATGAAATAAACTCGTATTCCAATCACATATATGTCATATAGTATCTATATTGCCACTCAGGCTATTACTTACCCACTGAGACTATATTTATACCACTCTTTTAATGTATACCACTCAAGCTACAATAATGCCACTCAAACTACGATAATTCCATGACGATAATGCCACTCAAGCTACAATGATGCCACTTAGCAATCAGTATTCATACACATCAAATCACATATATTACAAAGCTATTCAAAGATAACGTTACTCACCTCGTTTGTAGAAGTTAAACTTTCTTTATGGCTTCTAACTCTTTTTTCATTTAATTTATGATTAACAACAAACACCTATGGCAGCTTATTAAAATCTTAAAATATCATCTATTCAATTTACTCTCTAAAAGTGACGTACACGGCTCGTGTAGGTGTTACACGGCTAGTCTACACAATGTACACAACCAATCCCATGTCTATTTATATTCTAACCCTACACAGCACGTGTAATACTACCATACATGATCCTTAGTAATCCTACATGGCCTGAGTCATATAAAGGGTTGTATATTGCATGTGTTCGGAAAACAACATGTGTACCTATACACGTGACACTACACGACTGACACCATGTACATAGCACATGCTAAGCAAGCTGTTTGCCTAAAATAGCTTCTGTTTTTTTTACCAAACTTGGACCAAATGTTGAATTTGACACAACATATTGTATCCCAACACTAGTAAACACTTACTATCAAGTAAACATACAACAAACCAGGGATGTACACGGTTCGGTTTGGTTCGATTTTAGGGTAAAACTGAAACCAAACTGAAAATTTCAATTTTTGTAAAATCAAAACCATTCGGTTTTTAATTTTCGGTTTTAAATACGGCTCTCGGTTTTTGGGTTTTCGGAATTTTGGCCACAACACTTAACGAAAAAAGAGTGATAGCCGTCGATATGGTCTGTCGAGATTTCTAGCTTCAAACTTCCATCGAGATCTTCTAGCTTCAAACTTCAAAGAATCAAGATTCAATAGTTGATTTGGTCTGTCGATTCAAGATCAAGATTGGTCTATCGATGTGATCGAACATTTAAGAGATTGGTATGTCGAGTGTTGTATAGCGAGTGCCAATTTGGGAATTTGGGGGTAAAAGTAAAAACAAGGGCAAATGAGTGGACCAGCATACTAGAGTAGGGGATTTGAGTTACGTGGAATTGATATGTATATGTAGAAGTATGCCCCTTAACCCTAACGGTTCGGATCGGATCGGTTCGGTTTTTATGGTCGATTTTCAAAAAACCGAAAAAAACGGTTTTTATAATTTTAAAAACCAAAACCGTCGATTTTTAGTATTGGTTCAGTTTTTTGTTCGGTTTCGATTTTTCCTGCTCACCCCTACAATAAACTACCATTTACACTCATTTGATCATCTATTGATCAATGATACTCTATATTAAAGCTTTTGACCCATTTGTTCTATATTCAACAATGCATGTACAAATTTAATAAGTAACTCTAATTCAATACATGTTAGTTGACATTCTACTACCTAAAATAACATAAATACTTCAAAAAAATTAATTTCTTTGCAATAAATGTTACCAAATGCAATATACAACATAATTTGATTTCAATTCCATTACATTCCTTTATATTACGATATAACAAACTAGGTCTTAGTTTAGCAAAGATTACAACGGCTCCTTGTGTCCTTTCCTTTTCTCTTGATGGTTCCACCCTTCACCCAACACACACACACTTTTGATCT
This sequence comes from Pulicaria dysenterica, assembly GCA_947179395.2. NCBI lineage: Eukaryota > Viridiplantae > Streptophyta > Magnoliopsida > Asterales > Asteraceae > Pulicaria > Pulicaria dysenterica. The sequence continues at coordinate 108,530,399 of OX359289.1, forward strand.
TGACCAAAACTTTGACTTCCCACTCTTTTATATGCCAAGGTTTAAATTTTCAATAAAAAATACCCTCAAATTTATATATTTAAGTAATAGCCACAGATAATTTATATTATTATATATTTTATTATTTAGTAATTTATAATTTCAACCCCTAAACTCTTAAACTCACTAGCTATTTCATATGAATGGTAATCAATTTACACACACATTTATAATCTACAATTTAATATATATATATATATATATATATATATATATATACATTTATAATTTACAATTTAAACTATATATGTGCATACACACATATTTATAACTTATGCAAGTTTATTTCTTTCACTAATTAAATTATTAAAAAAAGGTTTTAATATAAATAATAATGACTCACAAATTTTTAGGGTGTTACAAGAGACAAGTGATGCAACTTACAAATAAATAGAACCTTGCGAGCAATAATAAACTTACAATGATGGTTATATGTTTTCTTATGGATTTTTATATTGATTGGTGATCCATTATTTGAATTGAGTTATATTATGATAAATATTTATAAATTAAGTTGGTACATGTATGTTTATCCTCGAGTTCTATTATGTTTACTAATAAGTCTCTATATATTTCTTAACACAAGGCTACTAAACCATGACAGACCAATATAGTATATTCTTAATTATATTTTGAGTGCATCAATTATTTAACATACACTTGAATTTATTGTAATACGACAAATTTTTTAAAAACGGTAAATTTTTATATCTTCTATCACAAGACCAAGAAATCAGTGATACATCGACTATAATACGTAGAGTGAATGAATAAAAAAAACGAATAAAGTTTTCAAGAATTACATGCTAACTGCTCTCGATGGATATAAAGTTAAACATATACTAAACTTAAAAAATGACATATTATGATAAAATTTATATCAAAATATAGATAGAAACGAGACGATCACAAATATATAACTGTTATTTATTTAAACAAAGTATATCACAAGTTATAAAACATCATTTACGAACAACTTATAATTAATTAATATTCAATTTTCATAAAAGCTCTCACATTTTTCATACAACCCCCTCACAATTTACATATAACCGTCTCCAATTAATTTTGAATTTGATTGGATGTTACAGTTTCTCTAATTGTTACCAATCACATTATATGATTTGTTCATTTCATATTTACATGTCTCAATAACATTATTATTTTCATGTCATCATCAATTTTTATATGCTATGCTAACTATATATATGAGACTGTTCAAATGAGAACCGTTTTATGTATGAGAACTGCGAGAACCAATTTTAGCTATTGATCAAAGAGATGGAGAGTTCAGATTAAAAGTTTGTTAATGGATAATCATAAATTAATCAAACTTATCCTTAATTAATTAAGAGTAATTTGAACATTTTTACATTACCCCCACAATTTTTAAACTAATATACACATCAAACCGAAAAGTGTTAAATTACGAAAATTATACCAAATTAACGAGAAAATTATGCTCTTTAATTTGAGACCGGTCTTAAAAAAAATTCAAATATTTTTTGTATTTGCTGGGTTTTCTTTATCAATATAGCTCGACAGATGCAATAGTGCAAATTTTGCACATGTGCATATTCACAGATTTTCTTAGTTTTTTTAGCATAGATATAGATATGCATGTGTGAAAATTTTGCACTTATGCAAAAATTGCACTAGTGCATATGTCGAGCTGTACTGGAAAAAAACCCAGCAAGATTGGTCTCAAATTAAAGATCATAATTTTGTTGTTAATTTGGTACAATTTAACACCTTTTCGTTTGATGGATATATTAGATTTAAAAAAGTGAGGGAAATGTAAAAATGTACATACTACCCTTTCCTATTTAAATTAAATAAAAAGGACAAGAATTTAAAAGATTGGCCAGAAATTAAATAAAATGTCCATACCCACCCATGAATTCATCACATGTACCATGCCACACTTGATCCCCTCACGCTCCACATCTATGAATTCCACTTTATCAAATCAACGGCTAAGATTGTTTCTCGTAGTTTATGTATGAAAAACAGTTCTCGTTTGAACTGTCCCATATATATATATATATATATATATATATATATATATATAGGCAAATGTTCAAACCAGAACTGTTTTTCGTATGAGAACTGTGAGAACCAATCTGAGCCGTCAAAATTTCCCCTCCTTCAATATCATCAGCCACCCATGAATTTCTCACGTGCACCCTGCCACACTTGATCCCCCATGCTCCACATCCATGAATTTCATTTTATCAAATCAACGGCTAAGATTGGTTCTCGCAGTTCTCGTACGAAAAACAGTTCTCGTTTGAACTCTCCTCATATATATATATATATATAGACAAAAGTTAATACGAGAACCGTTGTTAGCGCGAGAACCGCGAGAACCAATCTAAGCCGTCCAATTCCCCCTCCTTCAATGTCATTGCCCACCCATGAATTCCTCACATGCACCCTGCCACACCCTATCCCTCCACGCTCTCCATCCATGATAATCCCCATATCCAAGGAACGGCTGAGATTGGTTCTCGCGGTTCCCGCACTAACAACGGTTCCCGCATGAACCCTCCCCTATATATATATATATATATATATATATATATATATATATATATATATATATATATATATATATATATATATATATATAGGGGATGGTTCATGCGAGAACCATTGTTATATATGGGGAGCGTGGAGGGATAAGGTGTGACATGGTGCATATGGGGAATTCATTGGTGGACAATGACATTGAAGGAGAGGGAATTCATGTGTGTATGCGTGTTCGTGTTCATTTATTTAACTAAACGAACAAAATGATTGACGCTACTATTGAATCTTCTTCTCTGAAAACCTAATTCCCAGCCGTTTGAAGGTCGTTGAAGGTTGCGTATTTTGATATTCAACGGCATCATGTTTGACCTCACAACAGGTAGTTCTTTTCCTTCGGTTTTCTTTCTTGTTGTCGATAGGTGTTAATTAAAGGCCTCTTGGTAGATTAAATTTATTAAGATTGCTACCACTCACTTTTGTCACCTGCTCATCTGATTTGCTTGTGGAAATATTTGAAGGATATTTACTTCAATTCTCGGCTCAGTTAATATGTGTTTCTGCCGCCTTACGCTTCAACCGAAGGATTGCTTCCCTCGTACTAGAGGATTTTTATTGTGTTTTTGGTGTTGATTCACGCTACAATTGAAGACTTGTGTTTCTCTCGGAATAATTAATATTTGATTTCCTACCTCTAAGCCAATCCTATGGTAGTTGTATGTCGAAATTTCAGCAGCGGTTCATGCAGATTTGGTAACAAGTATATGGACACCGGAACCACTTCCCATCTTGCGTCGAATACAGGTAGTCTCACCTCTATATTTAATAAAAGTAGTATTAATTCAATTGTAGTTGGTGACGGTATAACAATTCCCGTTACCAACTTCAGTCATAGCTTGTTGCCTTCTATTCATAAACCAATATAACGGGCCTACAAACTATTATAAACTTATAAATATAAACCGGCTAATACAAAGATTTTGTTCGTGTTCGTTTGCTTATTAAAAAACAAACATAAACGAACATCCCGTCGAACGGTTCACGACCGGTTCGTTTACAATTTTATCATAAAAAGACATAAAAAAAACTGTTTATAAAACGACCGGTTCATGATTCGGTTAACAACCCCTCCATTTAGTATTATGCTAAGTCGTCATAATTCCAATATTATATTACATATTAATTATATCATAAAAAGACAAAAAAAAACACTATTTATAACTTGTTATATATACAAAGTTTTTACATTTTAAACACGGTTAGGCGACTTTTTATTTGTTTAATCCTTAAGTATAATCATATAAATCTTTTCATTTTAAAGTAATTAAAAATTTAAAATAAAATATTCATTAAATATGAAATATGTTTTCCTAGACATACTCTTCTTCCAATGAGTTTTTGTTTTGTAGAAAGAAATAGAAAGAGATAGTGACTCGGGACCTTCAAATGTGGCTACACAGACAACAGCAGAGAAAGCTATTCACACACACACACACACACACACACACACACTTCTTCCTTCCTTCAAAACAGTGCACAATCTATTCTTGGTTTAAGCTTCTGCCTCCTTTGATCCCTAAATTCCCAGGTAACCTTATAAGTTTAATATAATATTATATTTGAATTTGGTATTAATTGCTAATTGTTATCTCCTACCGTAAACTATAATCATTATTTCAAAAATACTCTATTAAATGATAGCTGGATTGTTAGCTAAAGGTTGGCCTCGCAGGTTTAGTTTGTAAGTTTGTATACATAATATTGCAATAAAAGAGTTTATATATATATATAGTCATCATTTCATCACTATCATCACATTGTTATGTTAGCATCACCGGACGTAACTCACCATGCTACCTATCTAATCATTATTCTCACCACATCAAATTCATACATAAAAAACCACCACACATGCACCTGGTTTAGTGGCATCACTACTTAACACGATAATCTATCGAATAAACCAATTTGAAAGATTGTGTCTTTCAACACTTTTTACGACTTTTGTCATGTTCAACTCATCTGATTTAAGGGTTTCGTTTTTTCTAGATAAATAAGTCTTAGTTGCGAGATATCTCCTTGTGTTCTAATATAATAATATAAAGAAAAGGATTATAATAATACCGTCCTTAATTTTATCTTACGTGAATAATTAATGTTAACACTTTGCAAACGTTTAATGTATAGGTTAAGATCCTCTCATGTTTGTGTTAAACATAAATCGTCATGTTTTCTCAAAAACATGAAAGCGAGACCCTCATTTTAGTCAAGAATATGTCCCTTTATAGGATCTACTCTCATGTTTATAAGTAAACATGATAGATCATGTTTAACCAAACATAAGAGATCTTAACCCTTAATGTATTATTTAGGAAATATATGTAGGCAAAACATGTTACCCGATATATATGTGTAGTGTACTAATGTATCTATTTTCTGATCATTATAAAAAAGAGAATCGCGAAGAATCGTTTATTAAATACATATATGTTGACAAACATGAAACATATATCCCCAATTTCTTTATAGCATTTTTTAAACAACCAAACTAACACATGCATTTTGTTTACACCAAATTTATGATTAGAGAAACACCAATTAATGCTAGCTACTTGATAAAAATAACAATATCATGCATCTCTAATGGCAAGTTCACAAGTAGTCATAGAACCAGATAATTTGTGAAAGAGGATGTAAAATTTACAAACCATTTTACGAATGATATATGTTAAAGAGGGTTGCATTCTCTCACTCCATCACTCATCAATACATTTTAATTAAGTTTCTTCATTGGTTTATTATTTAAGCATTACGTTAAACTCTTACTCTATCACTGTATCACATCGTCATGCTACCCACTTTTAACCACCTTTTACAAACAAAAAATTAAGAAACATGATTGGCCTCACCCCATTCGATCACAGAGACCACTCGATAACTGAATTTGCTACTTTTTTTTATTTGTCATGATTATTTTCTAAGTAAATATGTCTTTAAAACAAAGCATATGAACAATCAAGAGTAATATGGAAGTTAATTTGAGAAAAATAGAGTAAAAAAATTCGTGTAATCATTCTTGTCTTTCTTCTCCTTTTGCTCTTTCTTTAATATCCCTTGGTTGTTGGAAGTGGGGTTAGTTCCAATTAGGTATGGAGTTCATTTGAAGGGTTGTCTTGTTTATTTCCAAAACACCGTTTTCCAGAACCACACTCCTGTAATTATTTGTAAGTCATGCATTAGAAGTTGTAACTTTATCTTGATTTATCAATTTTGGCTACGTATAAAAAGGGTAGATTTTGACAATTTGTTCGTTTTCTTGTATTGGGTTTTGATTAAATTGAGGTTTTCTTGATGGCGTCATTCATTGGTATCCTTTTACATGTACATTAGCATACATATATGTGACAAAGCTTGTCTTCCTAAAACCATTGCAGGCACTCTTGCCAAAGGTTAAATTAGACAATGCAGCATCCCAAAACAAGGTATGGGCTCCTTTTTTCCTTGCATTCTATCAAATTATAAGGTTATAATCGTCATTTTACGTTACAAAAGTATCGTTTTTCTATCAAACGGGTGTGTTTCTAAGTTCTAACGTTGAAAACAACATAATCTCCTTTTAATATGTTGTTTCGAAGTTAACTTTTTGTATCAATAGTAAATTGTGACATGATTCTCAGAGGTGGGACTACCGGATCCATCGGGAAACCCAAGGCCTTGGGAGCTAACCGTGACAACACTTCCTCACGAAGTTTGGCAAACAGAAGTCCTAGAGCCGTTGATCACCAACCACAACATGCACCAACATCTGAGGTATTATAATAAAAAAACTGAAATGATTCATGCAGCTAACAGCACCTAACTACCTATACTATTGAAATTATTTAAAAAAAATTGTGGTACCATGTGGTTATTCAAAAATCAATATTAATAATTATTATATTATATATCTCAATTACTGCAGAAAAAACGTGTAGGAAGAGTACCTGAATTAGAAATTCAGCTAGCTCGGCTTCAAGAAGAGCTCAAGATATCAAAGGGCCAGTTAACCCAAACAGAGTTATGCACGACGCTGGCTCGACGGGAAGCCGAAGAAGCCAAGAAGCAGCTTGCGGCTATGTCCGCCAAGCTCGATGAGTCACAAAAACAGCTCGATGAGTTTTGGGCTTGTGAAGAGTCTCGAATTCAGGAACTCAGAAAAATATCGCACGACCGGGACCGAGCCTGGGAGTCTGAGCTGAAAGCCGTCCAGAAACACCATTCGATGGACTCGGCTGCGTTAGCCTCTGCCTTAAACGAAAACCAAAACCTCAAGATTCGGCTCCAAAATTTAGCCGAATCTGAATTCGCTCAAGCTAAGCACGCTGAATCGGCTCACGAAGAGCTCCTGACGTTACGGTTAGAACTTTCGGAAACCCTAGATCTGGTAGAAGAACTGAAGAACAAATTGGACGAATCGAAAGATTCGGAATCACGAGCTTTAGAAGAACTGGAAATGGTGAAATCGAGGATGAAGAAAGACGAATCAGAGGAAGCGGGGAGGGCGGTGGAGTTTGAGTCTGCCCTGGCGGCCAATGCGGAGATGGAAAACGAGTTACGGAGGCTGAAAGTGCAAATAGAGCAGTGGAGGAAGGCAGCAGAGGTGGCTGCCGCCATGGTTTTGGGCGACGGTGATGATCGGAAGTTTGTGGAGTCATCGGAGTCGTTTGATTTTAATGTTATCAGTGAAAAGTCGAATTCGCCTTACTCTGAAGATACCGAAGATGAATCATCGATCAAGAAAACAAGCAACATGTTGAAGAGAATCGGGGTGTTGTTGAAGAAAGGCCAAAAGTAGTTGCATGAAATTAAAATTTAGCAGCGAAATGGATGTTGTGGAAGAATTTCTTAATTAATGCTCTTGAGTGTGTATAGTAATATAACTGTTGATTTACATTTTCTTAGTGCTAATTGAAATATTGAATATATGTAGTTCTAATGCTACTGGTTTGAATTGTAAAAGTATATAGTTAGTTTGATGGTTGTAGTTATTTACATTTGTGTTTCTAGTTTGATTGTTTTACTAATTTAGGCGCAATTAGGTCTTTATACTAAAATGGTTGTATAATTTGTTTTCTACATGTTTAGTGTTTGGAGGTTTCATTTATTGGTCCATCATCCATGAAAGGACCTACTTAACTAATTACTTAAATTTTATGACTCAATTACATATTCACATGCAAAATAATATAGTAACTTAATTTAAAAAAAGAGAGGTTTATGTTTTCTTTGTTTTGTATTTCTATATATTCTACTACTCGGTGGATGAAGAAAGTGTTAAAATAATACAAGTAGATTACACATGTTATTATCTAGTGGGTGAGAGGATAAGGTAAAAATATTTTTATAAGAGAAGATATTATATTCCTTTAAAAAATGAAAACAAAGTTTTGAACAAGAACATTACCAAAATTTGCGAGTAAACGATCACTAGCGTATGGTTGGCTCGTGATTTGAAGATCTGTGCTTGGTCTACACGTCTAGTTTTCACAGCTTGCTACATCAAATTGAAGGTCTTGTTTGATCATACAGCTAATTTTCACAAGCAGAGCATTGGCCATGCACCCTTACCTATTGATCTGCTAAAGCGCTACCTTCAACCACAAGTATCATATAACACCAAAGAGTGGATGCAAAACCTAATACGAAGATTCTTGAAACCCGGATTCATATATAATGATCACGTATAGAAGACACTGACAAAAGGACGTCTAGAAATATATTTGAGATCCTTGAAAATGCTATTAATTAATGAATCACATCATTCTACTACCAATAGGGTGACCCCTAGGGTGACAAAGGCTCACATCAACATACATCAAAGACACGGTCCAACATATTTACCCTGATAAAAGGAGGTAATATATAAGAGCAACATAAAAAAATAAAGGAGGTACACAAACATCAATCTATTTAACAATGCTCCATCAAATATACTCCATTCTACAAGAACTTAAGCATCAGAGAGGAATACGGGGACAAAACCCCGTCTTCCTTTAACCTAAATATTGTTTTATAGTATCTTCTCTGGGTAATCACTTCTCAAACACTCGTGTATCGAGCTATCCATGTTCGATAAACCCAGGATTGAATTTCGAAGGTGTTTAAAGAAGTGTGTTTTGTGGCTCGATAGCTAGTCTGGAGTCTAAGGAACTTTTAATTTATATATGTTCTAATTGACAAGAAAATGTCTTGTTATAATATTTGTTTTCTATTTATATCTCCGCTCACAATGTAGATATTCCATTCATGAAAAATGGGTTTTAGATGAGATCTCCCACTCTCACATCCTAAATTCCTTACATTATGTGCTTCAATGATTAGTGCTAATGTGCAAGTGGAAATTTTTTGTTATGAGGTTTTGAGACTATTATTTTTTATGTCTTTTATTTGGAGACGTTGGTGTTTTTAATGATATAAAGCTTCATCTTTGAAAATGAATATAGAAAACTATACCGCTGTGTTCCACAGTTACACGTGGAAACAAAATGGAAAGATAGAAAATTAGCGAGAGAAGAGAAAAGAAATGGAAGAGAAATGTTTTTGTCATTGCGTGTTCCCGAGTTCGAAAGAAAATTAGAGGAGAAATGAAATTTGAAGTGTTATTTTGTTTCCTTCCAAAATCTTCCCTACTTTGGGAGGAAAATCTGGAAGGAAAATAATAGAAAATTTTCCTTTCAAAATCTTTTCTTTTTTCTCCTCTCGCTAATTTTCCTTTCAAAATCTGGAAGGAAGAAAATTAGAGTAAGGTGTATGAATTATAACATTAACCAAAAGTGATAAAAATGTGGACTAAGGTATCAAGATTGTTAGTGCATACATGGTCACACATTAAGAAATGCACTCCTTATTTTGATGATGATAAAAATATGAACAAGTAATATTATTGCTTATCAAATTTATTCATATGTTCATATGCTACATACTTTAAAAGTCAACAAACCTAAAATCAATGATCAAGTGACAAAAAAAGAAGAAATCAAGATAAAGGAACCTTCACGGTCGATCACACGGTCGACCGTGAATCAACCGTCGCTGCTCAGCTCACAACTCTCAAATATTGTTCCTCTTCAAGTCAACCGAACTCGTTCTCAACAAGTGAAGATGAATTCTTCAAAGCCGATGATGAAGAAATCTACAAACAAGAGTTTGAAATATATGAGCTTACAATTAAACAAGTTTAAGTTTTTATAAAATTATTTTTATAAAAACTTCTATAAAAATTAACTTTTTATAAAAATCACAAGCTTGGTTAAATAAGTACAAGACTTCTTATTTTGGCAAATACTCAACACAATCTTTCTTTGAAACAATACAACACCATACTTAGAAAATGGAATCTCCCAAAGAAACAAACATCCAACATGCTTTATACATTTGCTTTCTAAACTTCCATATTGGTGTTTAAATTCAAACATAAGAAGTATGACACCAACCCAACTTTTCTAGGACTCCTTTTCAGTGCATTTTAATGGTAAAAATGGGTTGTGTGTGGTTTTGGTAAAAGGCCAACGTCTATATTTGAAAAGGCTCAAAAAGTTCCAGCAGGCCGACGGTCGATGCCAAGGTCGACCGTGGATCGACCGTGGGCAGTCTGGACACTTTTTGAGGTTGCACATTTTTCCTTATTTAAACCAACTCAAGTCTTGTGTTTTATTAACCTCTTGCACAGCAAAAACACAGAATACATATTCTTATCTTGTGAGCTCATATTCTTTGATAATTCATCTATCATTCAAGATCAAGAATCAAGCAAGAGTAAAGCTTTCAAAGTTTAAACACTACATCATCTTTTTACATATTTTGTAATAGTGTAAGGATCAACTCTAACCTTTCTAATTAGAGTGAAGTAAGGATCATCTCTAGCCTTTACAATTAGAGAGAAGTGAGGATCAACTCTAGCCTTTAGAATTAGAGTGAAGCAAGGTTATATTTACCTTACTTGCAAGTTTGAAGTGTTAATTCTTGCAAGTGAAAAAGAGAAGTGTAAAAGGTTTATCTCTACCTTCAAAGAGAGAAGCTGGTGGAGCAAACTCTTGGTGGGTGAGGCCAAGGAGTGGATGTAGTGCAAGTTTGTTAACACTTGCATGAACCACTATAAATCTCTTGTCTACTCTTGGTGATATCTCTCTATCTCTACTTTCTTTGAATTCTTGCAAATATTAGTTGTGTTGCTATAAATTTCAAGATTATTCTTTATAACACAACTTACTAAATTTTTATAAGTGCAAAAATTGGTAAACTAAGTAAAAGAACCTATTCACCCCCTCTAGGTTCCAACAAAGATCTTCAGAGTAAAGTGTATAATATAATTAAATCATATCAAACTTACTTGGCAAACATAAAAGTAGATCCAATAATCAACCAAAACTGATAAAAATGTAGACTAAAATATCAAGGATCTTTAAAATAGAATATATTAATCATAACCCTTTCAGTTATTAGGCCTATTTAAGATAATAATGTAAATCTTTTGTGAAATGAATTATTCATGTGGATATTGATAAAAATGAGTTATTTTTGTCTTCACACATCCACGACTAGATTAGTACGTAATTAGTATTTAGTATAATCCACTTCACCTTATTAATGTTTATTAATACCGTTGCATTTTTTACTTGAACCAGTCTTTACCCTTGATTAAAATAAATCAATGACTAAAAATTACAATGACTTATTGATAACTCATTAATGAAGTATATTTTAGAAAATTTTAGTTATTCTAATCATGATTCATCCATCCAAACGATTCACGGTTAAAAAAATATATAAATAAGTAAAATACTCCTATTAATTAACTCTTGGTCATGCTAAAAAAATCTTATTTCAGGGAATGAAACGGGAAAAAATTTTAAAATATTGTAAGCATACCCTACTCTAATTACAAAAAGTATTTATTATGGTGGTTAATTAGATGTTTTGAATTTTGTTTATTTAACCCATTTTTTATGGCTAAGTCAATTCCTTTTTTTCAAGCTTAGACTTTGTTTTTGTTTATAATGTCAAGAGCTACTTAAAGAGGTCGGAGGTGGAAGAGACATGGAAACACCCCCACCGCGTTGTGGTGGGAAGAAAACTCACACCATGGCGGCATGGTCACCCCTCGGCGTGGCATTCACGGCGTAGCTTCAATGGCGTGGAAGGAGAATTTAATGGCTTTTTCCTTTTTCTTTTTCATTAAACCACACCATGAAACCAAAAATAAGCTGTGAAAAAAAAGAGAGAACAAAGAAGAAGCAATGGGCTGTGAAAAAAAAACCAGAGAATAAAGAAGAAGAAGAAGGAGCCAGGCAGCTGATCTTGGGGGGAGAGTTTCTTCTAACCCTAATAATTTGTTTAAATATTATAAAAATTTTCCAAAAGCATCCTCAAAGTTTATAAGGCTTATATTTTTACCCTCTTTAAATTTTACTTGTTTGACATTTTGTTTGTTAATAACTATACCATACAAAATATAAACTTTAATTACTTAATTTTTTTATAGAACACATTAATTATTAAGTTTTATTAGATATAAAATAAATATATAAGGTGAGTCCCAAAATTTGAGGTGGTGGGAAGTAACCACTACGGGTCTATGTGGTGAGCTGAGTGGTGGAAGTGAAAAGCTGACGTGACAGTGTGGTAAGTGTGGTGGGAGGTAACCACTCCCACCACTCTTATGGTTGTCCTTGTGTATCCGTGTGTGACTTCAGTATTAGTGTTCGAAGTTGTTAAAGGGAAAGAGGATAGTGTTGGTCTTTTGGCCATGGAGTGGTATGGATGAGATAAGGGGAAAGAGGATAGTGTTGGTCTTTTGGCCATGGAGTGGTATGGAGTTTTTCTTGGTAGGCTGGAGTTAGCCTATTGACTCTTGAACTAGCGGGTGTTATAAGGTGGTCTATCCTAATTGGGTTGATTTGGACGTCTTAGTTTTTAGCTAACTACTTCTTTCAAGCCCCATACCTTCCCTAAGTTTTGATATTTGATATTAACATGTGTCTATCTTGCCCTACCTCTCATGGTCTTTTAATGGTGATTTTATAAAGATACGATTCCTATCTATAAGATATAGGTGAATTTTGTGATCAGGTGTGGAGTTGTGCAAATGGTTGATGGCTTTTAGTAATAGATAAGTATGCATCTAAGAATGTGAAGAATGAGGGATATTGTTGTTGCCTTGTTGGGCATGCCAGAGGTATATAATGCTGCCTCATGTATGTAAGCTCGATCAGATTCGGAGTTGTAGTCTATTGCGCTATAAACATGAGACCAAGGATTAAATGTTGCAAATGTATGGTGTCCTAATAGAATTTTGAAGTCTCCTAAATATTATTATAAACGTCTAGGAAAGTGGGGATGATGGAAGATGCACAAAGTATTGGTTGTGCTATTTCCACATTGTTGATTGAATTAGTATTTGAAGATTTACAAAAATTTTATGAGGTTAAAGGAGAAAGTATGGTTCCTGGAAACTGAGTTTGTCTTACTGGTTAAGAGAGTGTGTAAGAGCATGCGGAGTACCATGCTTGAAGCTAAAATGCTTCAAGTCACATCAACATCATATCAACATACCCCATCTCATGCTTTAGCTATGCTTAAACACCGGGACTATCTACACTTCGCACGCTTCAAACTTTTTTCATTTTTAATTAGTTATATATTACTTTTTTATTACGAAATTTAATATAAAAGTATAAAATTAGATTCTAAATTTATATATATTGCGAAAAAATAAAAAATTTAGATTAATAACTAATTTCCATGAAAATATAAAAGAGTACATAAAAAAATACAACGAATAAAGAACATCAACGAATTATTTTTTTAATCCATATTTTTTCCTAATCACGTCTTTTGCCTGTTGAACAATCTCGAGATCCTCGCCTTCCAAACCGTCATTGGATTGTTTTAAAAATTGAAACGCTTCTCAGAATTATTTTCCTTCTTCTAAACGCAGCTTCCGTTCTTTATGCTCCAGAAGCTTCGCGTTGTACTCTTCCATTGAACTTTGTAAGCCACCGAAATCCTTGAGTAATTGGTTAACTCCTTAAGCAGTTAAACTTCCGTTAAAAGACAGAGTTGGTTGACGGATTTTTGATAGAGATGATATTGGAGTGTGTGAAGATGAATCAATTTGAAGTAGAAATTTAAAAAACTAGAAATTATATAATTTTGAAGAGAGAGTTTGAGAAGAGTTGTGATGTAAAATGGTTGAAATAGGTATTGTATATATAGGAGGTAAAAAAATTATATTTAAAACGGTGATATGACCGTTGTAGGTATAATAAATAAATAAATAAATATATATATATATATATATATATATATATATATATATATATATATATTGGTTTTATCCCCTCGGCATCTCAATACCGATCCATTGAATTTTCTCGGTACCGAAGCCAAGGGGGTAGTGTTCTTGCCGGTACCAAGGCTCCACATCATCTTGCCGAGAGGATACTGAGAGTACTCCCATTGCTCTAAGTATGATATGTATACGTGGGTGTATCTAAACTTTGTTCTAAATGAATTTGCTGTTTAAAGAAAATTAGAAGTTTTGGACATGCAATTTTTTATGTAGATTTATATCTCCATAATAATAATGGTACCATTAGTGATAACTCGAAGTAGTGTAAGAATAGGCTCAAACAAAATAAAAATCTTTCCACAAATGACGTCCAAAGCAACACTATGTATTAAACTAGTTAAGTTATGAGAGCCCTTTTTTTTTTAAAAGCAAATTGTAATATTATAACTTCACGAAAGTGTATATACAATCAAAAATCCCTATACACAAGACATGTCTAGGGAAATTTACACACCTACTGGAAATGTTAAAACACTAAATGACTCCAACAATTAATATACCCATTTATCATTTTAACATCCCAACTGTGCATGAACCCCCTAAACCATTTTGCTGCTATTACCTTGAAAACAAATTGCAGCCCAAAAAAACCAGTTAACCTTCTTGCTAGTACCGTTTATCTTGTACCAATTAGCGTTGGCATGGTTAGCCATCGATCCCACGTCAGCCCAGTCAGCTTAGTGCCACGAACCTTTAGCCATTGAAAACCTTGTAACTTGACCTCAAATAAAATATCCCTGTTTTTTGTGTTGGAACGGAACAGCGGCTCGTTTCTCGTGTTCCAAATAAAATATGCTGCTACCCTGATTATGACTTCCCAAAGCACTAAATTCCGATTGCTTATATGACCTGAAGCGTTCTCCTTCATTTCCGAAAGTGAAGCAGCCGCTTTGAATGGAACACCCCACCAGTTATGAATGGACCTCCAGATCTCTTTCAGTTTCTCACATAGGAAGATTGCATGTAGGCTTGTTTCCACCTGATCTTGACAACGGGGACAAAGAATGGAAGGTAGATCAACACCTTTGTCAATCAGTTTTGAAGAGACCGGTAGCCTGTCTAAGTCAAGCCTCCACGCAAAAATGAGAACTTTCTTTGGTAGGAGACTTGACCAAAACGTTCCCGCATTTTGTTGATTAAGATACTCCTCTTTGTCATCTAGAAATTCTCGCATAAGTTTTACCGAGTACTCTTCCACCTTGTTTCCTTACCATAGCCAAGCATCCTTCTTGAATCTTGAAATTGAGGTTTCTTGAAGTACATTCAACAACCTATCTCTTTCCTCCAACACCCTTGGTGCCATCCGATTGGCTCCAAACATGTTCCAGTGCCAGTTTTCTCCTTGCCACGAGCCCAAGTCTGCGACCAGTAGGTTGTCATCTCCGACTTTGTTGTATAACCTTGGAAAAGCCTCTGCAAAACATAACGAGCCGTTCCAATTGTTTTTCCAAAACAGTGTGTTTTTACCATTTCCGATAACAATTTTTTGCAAATCTTTAATTTGTACACCTTTATTTTCAAGATCCTTCCCAAGATTTGAAATATCCTTCCACATCCCAAAACCTTTAATATAATTGTTTGAACCCAACCCCCCTTCTTAACCATATATACTTTTTATCATTTTGACCCACAATGTTTCGGGTTCATTACGAAAACGGAACCACCATTTTAGTAAAAGGCTTATATTGAAAGTGTTTAGAGACCCAATTCCCAAACCCCCCTTTTCTAATGGTTTTAACACTCCCTCCCACTTAACCCAATGTATTTTTTTATTTTCTAATCTCACCCCCCTCCAAAAGAAATTCCTTCTAATTTTTTCAAGAGACAACAGGATACTTTTTGGTGTTCGAAACATGGATAGATAGTAGATTGGCAAACTTGAGAGAACCGCTTTTATTAACGTCCATCTCCCTCCAAACGATAGACATCTATTTTTCCACCCCGATAAGGTACTTTCCATTCTTTGAGTGACATTCACCCAAGAATCCTTTTTTCTCATGTTTGAGTTTATCGGAACCCCCAAATAATTGAAACTGGAACCACCACACTTGCAACCCAACCATGCAGCCATTTCCTCTTGATCATTTTTAACCACCCCAATTGTCGACAACGACGATTTCCTCCAATTGACTTTTAATCCGGAAGCATTCTCCCAACACTTAAGAAGACCTTTTAGATTTCTCAAACTATTTTTGCACCACTTGCTTATAATAACCGTGTCGTCTGCGTATTGCACATGTGACAACCTAATTTTATGTCCCCCTACCTCCACCCCCTTTATCATTTTTGCATCTACCGCCTCCGTCAGCATCAAGTTCAAGGCCTCCGCAACAATCAAAAAAAGGTATGGTGATAACGGGTCTCCTTGCCTTACCCCTCTTTCTTGTTTGAATTCCTTTGTTGGCGATCCGTTAATAAGAACAGACATATAAGAGGACTCCAAGCAAGCTTTGATCCATTGTATCCATTTGACCCCAAACCCCATTTGCATCATAGAATCAAATAAAAAATCCCAATCCACACTATCATAAGCTTTTTCGAAGTCTAGTTTTAGAACCGATCCGGCCGATTTTCTAAGTTTTAGATCCCTCAAAACTTCCCCCACAATTAGAATCCCATCCAAAATTGACCTATTCTTTAAAAATGCCGATTGTTCTTTACTTATCAACTTTTGAATTACCCCTTTTAACCTATTAGCTAGCAACTTTGATAAAATTTTGTAGTAGCACCCAATTAGGTTAATTGGACGAAATTCACTAAATAACAAAGGATCATGTACTTTTGGAATCAAGGTAATAAAGGAGGAGTTACAACCTTTGGAGATGGACGCCGATCTTCCAAACCATGTGATTGCGTCAACTAGATCTTCTTTTATTAATTCCCAAAAATGTTTCAAAAAAGTGAAGTTGAAACCATCCGGCCCCGGAGCTTTATTACATCCGCAATCCCAAACCGCCATTTTTATTTCTTCTAATGTAAAATCTTTTTCCAATTCCACCCGATCCAAATCCTCTAGTTTCTTGAACTTAGTTGACTTGAAACCAAGAGAACCTTCTGTTTTTTTCTTATAAAAATCCTCAAAATAATCCACCGCCGCCTGTTTAATACTGCTTACATCTTCCACCCACACATTGTTCACGAGTGTCCCCGCCACGTTGTTCGTTCCATATCTTTTTTTCAGCGAGTTATGGAAGAAAGATGTGTTCTCGTCACCATCCAATTGCCATCTTACTTTTGCCTTTTGTTTTAGCATGCCACATTTTAATTCTTCCTTTGATTTCAACTTTTTACTTGTTTCCATCCATTTTGCTTTTGACGAAACCTCCCAACCCACTTCTTCTGCCCTTAATTCCATATCTAATGTTTCTTTTCTTAAATCTTCTATTTCTGTATCTAGTCGACCAAACTTTACCTTTGCCCACGTCTTCAACTTCTCTTTTACCACCTTTAATTTTTTAAGAAACTTGTTATCCGGGTTATTTGCATAAACCTTTGAGTTCCATACCTCCTTAACCAATGCGATGCATTCTTTTTCTTGAATCCATGAGTCAAAGAAACGAAATGGTTTAGGACCTGAATCTTGGTTATTTTCGTAGCACATGATAGGACAGTGATCCGACAATCTTCTTTCTAGTGCGACGCAAGTAAGATTTCCCCACCACTCTTGAAAATTCTCGCTTACTAGAAATCTATCTAGTTTCCCAAACTTGCAACCGTCATCCGCTACTCTGGTGTATTTCCTATTTCCCATTCTTAAGTCCACTAGCTCATTTTTTGTGATGAAGTTATTAAAATCCTCCATATTTCTTTTATCCGATGCGGCATTCATTCTTTCTGAACTGTTTCTTACTTCATTGAAGTCACCAAAAACCATAGTATTTTCGTTCAAGACGTTCCTTAGGTTTGTTAATAACTCCCAACATTCTCTTTTTTCCACCACAGCATGTGGACCATAAATATTAATGAAGGAAACTTGTTTCTTGTTTCCTTTCCAGGTCCCCTCCAATGCTAGATAGTATTTATTTCCGTAAGATGAAACCTCAGACAAGAACCTCGGGTCCCATATGGTTAGTAATCCACCCGATTTACCCCTTGACGGTACATAAGCAAACATGAAATTTGAATTTCCCCAAATATCCTCTATTAAATCTTCCTCCAGTGATTCCATTTTGGTTTCTTGAATACCCAACAACGTTGGTTTTTCTTTCAACATTAATCTTCTTAGCCAATTTCTTTTTTCTACTGATCCTAAACCTCTTATATTGATCGATATCACTTTCATTTTAAAACAAATATGATGATCAGCAAACTGAAAGAAACGAATTTAAACCCCTTAAATTGTGGGGTTAAACTCCACAAAACCTGCCCTTTTTCCCAACCTTAGGATTCTAGCATTAGAATTTGAGATGGACTTACCTGTCATTGAGGAGTCAGAGTTTCTCCCACTCTTTCCTTTTGATTTGTAAGACGCTTTGAAGTTTGATTTTCCTTTAGCTCTTGCTAATTTCTTCATGATATTTAGACTGAGTTTTTCTTTCCCCAAAGTGTTCACCCTACCTTTTGAGCTCCCTGTTAATGGAATTGACGGTTTCATTGTTTTTTTTGATTTCGCTTTCCTGATTTTCGGAACTGAGGCTGGAACCATCGAGACTAGGTTTGCAATTTCTTTATATCCACCGACCCCTTCATGGTCTTGAGACTCGAAAATATTTTCCTGTTGCTGTGAAATTTCTACACCACTATGCTTTAAATCTGGGCCGTGGGATTTTGGTGACCCAACAATGTAGGACTTGTTACCTCCTTCCACCAAAAGAGGCCTATAAATCATATGAGAACTGGGCCTATTCTCATTTAGCCCATTAATGTCTTGAATCCAAGTATTTGAAATGCCATTTGACCTAGTACTTTGTACCGGAGACTTTGGGGACTGCACATCTGCCACACAGCCGCCTGTCACAACTCTTTTGACTGTGTTTTCCGTATTTGAAGAGGCTTCCAAAGATTTTGTAGATCTAGCACCGGGGTACGGAGTACAGAGTACTCTTCTTTTGTCCTTCGTGACTTTCTCCGGCGAGACTTCCTCCACCGGAAACCGGTATGAGTTTTTCGGACTATCATCTTCATCCTCATCTTTTTCGGACTCCGATACCCAACCTTCATGGGACGCTCTTGAGCTGTCTTGCGTAGAAAAAGAACTGTCCTCGTCTACCGCATCCACCCAGCCTTCTTCCCTCACCGTTATTTCTCTCGAGTATCCTTCCGATTTGATTATATATTTGTCCATCAACGGAAACTCATGGGATGTGTTTATGAGGACTTTTCCGGCTACCATAGACCTTGAGTCTTTCCATGAGCAATTCTCAAAAGCCATTGAATCACCCCAACGATCCGCCACTTTTTTGAAGTTTTTTTCGTTCCATAGATCAAGAGGCATGCCGTAAATCTTGACCCAAGTTAGTCTAAAAACACCATTCGAATAATCAGAGGACCATTCCGATAGGCTTTGACTCCACTTCCAAATTTCTCCCTCTTTGTTCTCCAATAGATTCTTCATTGTTGCTGTTGAGTCACATATTAACAGGACATCTTTGCCCCCCAACCACTTCCAATCCAGGATATTAGCACAAATTACTTTTAAAATTGAGGATAATTCATCAATCATATCGGTTTTGTAGAGCCTTGCAACTAAGCTTCTACCAAGTAACTCATCTAGACCCACCTCCTTCTCTAGATCATTTATGTGTCCCCAAGTGGGATTGAATACTTTAGCATTTTTCTCTTGTACTGCTACATTAAATTTCTTCTGCTTTCGATCATTTATGGTTACTTCAGCAAAAGTCCTACCATCTATTTTGTTTCTGTCAGCCATACCGGATACCCCCCTGATTTGCGTGGGTACTTTATTACCCTCCTTAACTCCATGGTTCCTGTATCTTGTACCCTGCTTAACATTTTCTTTTGTTCTGTAGCACCTAAGTTTGTAATATCCAATCCAAATTCCATTAATACTCTGAATTAACTTCTCCATGTCGTGGTTGTTCGCGAAACTGACAAACCCATATCTTTGACCGTGTTTTGACAGGTTTCTTGATACGAAGATGTCTACAACTTTGCCGCAATAACGAAAAAGCTCCCACAGTTTGTAAACCGTCGTGTTGCTTGGAAAGTTACAGAAAAATAGTTGTTTGCATGTGTTTGACGGATCTTTGAAACGGTTCTCATTTGTTTGTCTCTTCCATCCATATCCATGAATTCCGAGCACCTTGCCAGCATCTCTCCTGCTTCCCGACACTCTCTCACTCTCTCTCTCTCTCTAACATTCTCACTAACACCGATGATTATGAGAGCCCTTAGTGCTATGCAAAACTCTGTTCAAATTAATATATATATATATATACATTGTACAAGAGTTTACCGTACGCCGATTCACTGTTCATTAAGAGGGTTTTCTAAAATGCGCCTTCTGTATATATGTATATATCTGTTTCTCAAATTTAAAATCAAATACATGTTCTATTTTAATGGTTAGCACCTTCAATTTTTGCGCCCGAGACCTGAGTTTGAAGCTCACTTTTCCATCCTTTCATTCCAGATGAATTAATTGTGCTTCCTCCCATGTCCCATACACCAACCCCCATATCCTTTTGGCTTTCTTGTTTTTTTTCTACAAATTCAATTTTTAACTTTTTATTTAGAGTTAATTGTAAGGTTTCTGCCATTTTCGTCCTTTAACTTTAAAAGTGGTAAGGATCATCCTTTAACAGTCATTTTCATGTCATTTTGGTCCTTATTAACAGATTTCGTTAACTTTTTCTATTAAATTAGGTAAAATGACCATTTTACCCTTGTATTTATATTTTATTGTTTTATTTTTTATTTTTACTTATTTTATAAATTAATTAATAATTGATAGTCAAAGTCAAAGTTCCAAGTCATCTCAGTCAAAGTTAAAAGTCAAAGTCCTCTCTTTCTTCTACTCTCTCATTCCGTCAACTGGAAACCACCACCCACCACCACCACCACCCACCACCACCAGCAACCACTTCCACGACCGTAACCCACCACCACCAGCAACCACTTCCACGACCGTAACCCACTACCACCACAGTCTGTTCATCGGAACACACACACACACATAAAAAATTCAGTCTCTGATTTTCAAACAGAAATAACAAACACAGAAATCTCTGGGATATGATTTTAAACTTCAAGATTTCCCAGTATGTGCTCCGTTTGCCTCATGCCTCTCTCTCTCCACATTAAAACCACCACCGCCGCCATTAAAACCACACGGCGGCGCTGTGCTCGGAGGTGGTGGTGGAGGTTACCGGAAACTTTTAAAGTTCACACATACCCACCGGCCACAACCAATGAAGCAACCATACAACTCAAATCGAAGATTTGAAATCTGAAAATCATCCATAC
Source organism: Pulicaria dysenterica (assembly GCA_947179395.2). Lineage (NCBI taxonomy): Eukaryota > Viridiplantae > Streptophyta > Magnoliopsida > Asterales > Asteraceae > Pulicaria > Pulicaria dysenterica. The sequence goes on from OX359289.1 coordinate 108,551,781, forward strand.
ACACACATACCCACCGGCCACCACCACCGAAACAACAATCAATGAAATTTGAAAATCAAATCGACCGCAACTCAGATCTGAAAAAAAAAAACCTTCAACCAACAACTCAAATCGAAGATCTGGTGGTGGCAACTCAAATCTGGTGGTGAAGTGCGCAGATCTGGTGGCGGCGGTGGTGCTCAAGCGACGGTGGTGGTGGCAGCGGTGCTCAAGGGGAGATGGTGGTGCTCAGTGAGGAGATTGCATGGTGGTCCTTGGAGAGAGAGCAGGGATGGTGGTGGTGGCGGCGGGATGGTGGCGGGGGCGGCTGTCGCTGAGAGGGAGAAATGTGCGACTGAGAGAGGGAGGGAGGAGAGAGAGAGGAAGAGTGGTAGAGGAGAGATGGAGAGAGATTGTTGTAAAGAGATATATACATTTTCTATTTTCTTATTTAAAAAGGAATAAATATATTATTTCCCATATTTTATTTAATAAAAAGTTAGAAAATGATAAAAAAGATGAGAATACCCCTGACTTAACAGAGGAAACTAACGGCTAACGTTAGTAAGGACCAAAATGGCATGAAAATGACAGTTAAATGACGATTCTTACCACTTTTAAAGTTAAAGGACGAAAATAGCAGAAACCATTAAGTTAAAAGATCATTTGGACAATTAACTCTTTTCTTTATAATGACATATTTGTTAATTATTTTTTTCTTTTCTTTCTATTATTATCTATTTGGCTTTTTTTCTTATTTTTATAATAATAATACAATATTTATTTAAAAATGTATTTTTTTAAATATAATACTAAAAAGAAAATTATATATACTTCTACTTTTTCCTCCTATTTCATCCTCCCACTCTTCACGACAAAATGATATTTGCGTTGTCTAATTCACTTTTTTACCTCCTCCATTGATTTTGACATTTGTGCTCTCTTGTCAGTAAATAGATAAGTAGGATAAAAAAGTATGAAATTCTACAAATTCAATTTTTAGCTTTTTCTTTATAATGACATATTTGTTAATTATTTTTTTCTTTTCTTTCTATTATTATCTATTTGGCTTTTTTTCTTATTTTTATAATAATAATACAATATTTATTTAAAAATGTATTTTTAAATATAATACTAAAAAGAAAATTATATATACTTCTACTTTTTCCTCCAATTTCATCCTCCCACTCTTCACGACAAAATAATATTTGCGTCGCCTAATTCACTTTTTTACCTCCTCCATTGATTTTGACATTTGTACTCTCTTGTCTGTAAATAGATAAGTAGGAGAAAAAAGTATGAAAATATGTAACCTCTCTACTAAAGAATACATTTAGCTATATAAATATATAACTATCATAATATGTATAAACATGAGTTATTTACAATTTCACATTTTGATTTATACAAAGCATAAGATATTAATACTTATAACTAATAATTAAATAATACATAAATGTAATATTTTAATTGTTTTGGCAATGTGGTAAAAAAAATACTTTCAAATTTATTTTCTATTTTCGTTCTATTTATAATTTTCTTTTTACTAAAGATGATATTACATTTAAACTCTATTATTATTATTATTATTATTATTATTATTATTATTATTATTATTATTATTATTATTCTATTTATAATTTTTTATGTTATGTTTTGACAATGTAGTACAGTCGTTTATTTATTTTTTATTTCATATCAAAGATTTAACTTTTTTGTTATTCATTTTATTCCTTTCTTTTTCTGTTTTTCATTTTTAAATAAGTTATTACAATTAAATTTTATCATTATTCCGTTTATATATTTTGATCTATATTTCCGCAACATAGTGCGGTTATGCACACTAGTTATCGAACATAGCCGAAAAGTTACTTGTATATGCAAGCTTTTATCATATTGAGTTTTAAAGCATAAAGTAGCATGGTTTTGATAATTAACGTGACATCTTCATTTATGATATGACAATAGATGATAGATTTGGGGACTAAAGGATATTATAAAGCGATCGAAGTAGCTTGTGGAACCAAACAAACATAGCACTTTTGATCATGTATACTTTACTCATCGAATTGGCATTGATCCATCCGGTGTCTAGGGCTAGCATGGAAAAAACATTTTCGACAATAACTTATGTGAAGAACAAGCTTCGTATAATATAATTAATGGAGTTTATAAATGATTTTTATAGTTATATAGAGAAAGATGTATTCTCTAAAATTAGTGATAACAATATTGTAAACCATTTCCAAAAACTCAGAGATCAACAATGAAAATTATACATTATAAATCATATAAATATTTTATGTTTCTACTAATTGGTTAATTTTGACTTAGTTATTGGTATTTGACTTGATTGTTTATATAACCAAAAACCTTATCCGAAAAATCGGTAATAATAACATTAGATTTATTAGATTAACTAGCATGATTGACAAACGTATACTTCTACTAGAAAGTGCATATCAACTATAAAAATCATTGTTCCATGATACCAACTCGGTTAGAGTTCATGTCTAGTTCCAAACTAATTTCTTTTCTTTCATTTTATTGCAACTACATTACTACATTGTTTGAGAAATAAACGAGCGTGAGTCGCTTATCTAGAAATTTTACTAACGGTTTCTTCTCGAGTTATTTTAAGAAAGAAAAGTAAAAGAAGAAGAGGGAATCCCATACTTGAGTTTTTGTATGAAGGGAATGAAAGGGTTGAAAGGGATTGAGACGGGCAATTTCACCATATCTGTGTGTAAAACTTTCCTCCACTTTTGGGATGACTAGGAGATAACGTTTTTCCATCATTCCCTTTCTTTTCCTCCTCTTCTCACTCCTTCCCTTCCCTTTAGTAAAAAACTCGAGAACGGGCCGTAAATGAGCCTAGCAGTATTGATGTTTAGTGTTGTTCATAATTTAAACTTATAGATTCGAATACGCAAATAAAAATATGATAGATTTAAAAGCGTACTAAAAAATACTCGTCTAAAATTCTGATTGTGATTTGAGACTTTTGAGAACGATCTTGTCCAGTTTTCCCTGCTGTAAAGTAGGCAAATTCTAGCCTAGACATGGGCAAAATCGGTCTTGGACCGGTCCTGGACCACAGCCGGTCCGGTCCGGTCCGGACCTAGTCGGTCCTGAGCCGGTCCGGTCCTCGGCGGACCGGTCTTCGCGTAAGACCATTTCGATAAATTCGGTCTTCGGCCGGTCCTAGACCACTTCCGGACCGGTCCGACTTCGGTCCTGGACCGGTCCGTTTTTCGTTCGGGTATTTTTCCGGTTCGGTTTAGATATTTCCGGGTTTTTTTTAGTTTCGGTTTAAAATTTTCCGGTTTTCGATTCGTTTTTTTGTTTGAAAAAAAAAAGTGACTTGTTAATTTAAAAAAATTGCAAGTTATAAACTATAAAATATAAACATATATAATTGCAAGTTAATAAAAACATATAAATAACATTGCGATACAATTACAAAATAAAATTACATATTGTTGAAACTTAATTTATTTTTTTAACAAGAAAAGGGAACTCTAGCAATGGAGCTTCGGCATTGCCATCACCCCAAGTTAGAGACCCGAAAAATACATATTGTTCGAAAGAAATAACGTCACAAAATATAAAGAGACAACTACTAAAATGGATAGTCGGAATTGAAATTCCAATAGTTGTAACTATCGTCGGTATATGGCACATGCCCATAATAGGCGACTTCGTTCGAGTGGACGTTGGATGATGAACCCGCGTTCATTCTATTTTGAGTGTCGTTCGAGAGGGTTTAATGCCGAAACAATCAAAAAAATTGTTGGAAACTCTTTAAAATATTTTATAAGACTTTCACACATTTCGTTGGTAATCATATCCCACCTTTGATCCAAAGAACCAAAAGCCTTTAATGTTCTTAAAATTTCACAAACACCTATCATAGCGGAGTGAGATGATGGAAAATATGTTTGTGATAGCATTATTGTGGCTTGATACAAAACTCCCAAACCGATGTGTAATTCTTCTAAAATAATCCAATCAGTTTCCGTAAGTACTTCATATAATTGGGGTAGGTGTTCTCGATGATATTCGGTAAGTAAATCCTTATTTTGTATCAAACGCCCTATCATTTTATAAGTCGAGTTCCATCTCACGGGCATATCTATGAGAGGTCTCAAACATCTTCTTCTTTTTGTTTTACAAAAATGTTCATATTTTTCGAACGCGACTGGTCCGCTTTTAAAAATTGTCTCATTTAATCTTCTAAATTTCAAAAGACAAGTTTCCATAGCCCCCAAACCTTTTTGGACCGCGAGGTTGAAAATATGACAACAACAACGTACATGCAAAAATTCCCCGTCACATATTGGGTTTAAAACCCGTTTCAATCGTCCCATAGCATTTGTATTGTTGCTAGCATTATCTAGGGTGATTGAAAGTATTTTTTCTTTTATTCCAAAACCGTTAAAAATCCTTAATAAAATATCGTAAATTTGTTCACCTCCATGCGGGTGAGGAAAGTTTTCAAAAGCAATAATACGTTTATATTGAAATCACTTCGACCCGCGTTCAAATTGCTAGATCCTTCACCCGCCATTTTTTATAATCTTGATTCTTGAAGCAAATCAAAAAATTATAAGCAAATCCTTGATTCTTGAAGCAAATTATAAACAAATCCTTGAATTGGAAAAATTGCAAATTATAAGCAAATCTTGAGAGAAAGAAGAAAGAATGAGAGAATAAGTGGTTTAGAGAAGGTGTAGGAGAAAAATGGCAACCAAATGGGGGGTATTTATAGGAAGAATTGAAAAAAAAAAAAAAATCGGAAACTAGCCGTTGGGGACCGGTTCGGACCGGCTCGGACCGGTTTGGACCGGTTCGGACCGGTTTGGACCGAAAAAAGAGCCGTTGCATTTTGAACTTCGACCGTTGGGCATTGGACCGGTCTTGGACCGGTTCGGACCGAGTTTGGACCGGTTCGGTCTTGGACCGGTCTTGGACCGTTTTGGACCGGTTCGGATCTTGGACCGGTTCGGATCTTGGACCGGTTCTGGACCGGTTCGGACCGCTTACGTCATTTTCGGTCTCGATCCGGTCTTGGACCGGTTCGGTTCGGGCGGTCTTTCTTGGACCGGTCCGGTCGGTCCTCAGGGCCCATATCTATTCTAGCCGATTAGGGAGGGAGTCTAAATGCAGCCCAATCGGAGGCCCATAGAAATAATATGGCCCATTTCATTTTCATATAAAAAGTGATTGCTGCCCTCCATCCCTAACACGGAGTAGGGTTTTCCATACAAGGCAGCCGCTTCTTCTTCGACGCAACCCCCGGAACCTACGCGCCGTCGGCTGATCATCCAATCTCGCAAACATGGGGTACGATCACCTCCACTCATCTGATTTATCTTCTTCTTCGCTTATATATGTTTTCTATGTTCTGGTTTCGGTCAATGTTATAGCTATGGATGATTAAAGGAGTTAATAGAAATAGATGATTGAATTATTTTCTTATGATTATCCTCGTATATGTTCACAATTTAATAAAATCTGGCTTGAGTGAAGTGGAATACGGTATAGCTTTGCTTCCTTTGCACCATTGTTCTATGTTTTCTGTTGATTGTTAACGAAGTGGTGCTTGGATTGTAGTCGAGTGTATGATGGCTGATTGTGCTCTGATTGGGTTTTTTTATAAGATTTAATTCTGCTTAAGAGCATGATAGTTTAGGATCTGAATTCGGAAGTAATATAAACGGGAAAAGAACTTAAAGATTAACATGGTGCTTTAAGCTGTCAGTTCACTAGTCGTTTGTAGCGTTTGTCATTGTTTTTTTTGTTTGAATCGATTGTGAGCGGAAGAGATTGAAAAAAACAAATTTTTACTTATTTTATAGATTAGAATGTTGGCAAAACTGTAGAATTGTTCATTTATGTAGAACATTGTGGCTTTCGTTGCGTAGGTGTGATTACTTGTTTGCTTCTAAGATATGTTGTTCTTCTTTTTGTCAATGTTAAAACTTGCTATGCTTAGTTGCTTATTCTTAGGTTGCTTTTATGTTCTTATAGAGTATTTCAATCAACATTTAAATGTTTAGGTCAATTGGTTCTGATTAATGTATTGTTTGAATTATTGTCTTGTAGGAAGACACATGGAATGGGAGCTGGTCGCAAGCTGAAGTCCCACCGCAGGAGGCAAAGGTGGGCTGACAAATCATACAAGAAGTCACATCTTGGAAATGAATGGAAGAAACCTTTTGCAGGTTCATCCCATGCTAAGGGCATTGTCCTCGAGAAAATGTAAATCCCTTTATTTTTCACTGCCATCACCTCTAGATTTTAGGGAGTGTCTGGTTTGTAGTCAACAAAGTTTTGGGTATGGAGGATGCTCAAGTTTAGGGTAAAAACTCTGTGATCTTACAGACATGCCCAAACTTATACCAATTTTAACTGAAATGATTTTTTATCTACTGCAGTGGTATTGAAGCTAAGCAGCCTAACTCTGCTATCAGAAAGTGTGCCAGAGTTCAACTGATCAAGAATGGAAAGAAGATTGCAGCTTTTGTTCCCAACGATGGTTGCTTGAACTACATTGAAGAAAATGTAAGTACTAAATTTTGTTTTCTTATAAAATATATTGAGTTTTATATATTCTTATTCTGTGATTGCTTCTGTGACAGGATGAAGTTTTGATTGCTGGATTTGGGCGTAAGGGTCATGCTGTGGGAGATATTCCCGGAGTTAGGTTCAAGGTTGTGAAGGTTTCTGGTGTTTCTCTGTTGGCTTTGTTCAAGGAGAAGAAGGAGAAGCCAAGATCTTAAATATTCGGCGGTGATATTCAAGACGATTGGCTTAGTTTTGGTATGTTTGTGGAAGAGCTTAAATGGTGGTTTTATTTTAGCTTTATGTTTGTCGAGGGCAGATAATCGGTTGTTCATGGGTTCTCCTGTGATTTTGGTAAACACATTTTATTTAGATAACTGTTTCTACTTGAAATTTCTTATTGTGTTTTTGTTCGTGAATGGAGAATCGATTTTAATGCTTCTTAATGTATTGAGAATGCCTTGTCACTTTGATCTGTTTTTGCATTTTGAAAGCTATTTGAATGCGAGTTATTGGTTTGCCCAATTTTTTGCCCATATCGACCAAAATGTTTGAAAAACTTTAACCCAATTTGACCCAGATCTAGTTGATTTGGATCAAACTGCTTAGGTTGTTCATCGAATTGAATTTCAAGTTTATTGAATTGTTCAGATCATGTTCAAGTTTGATAGTTTTTTACCCAATGAAATTGTATTACTACTAGAAAAACCTATTTGAATTTAGATTTTAAATCAATAAAGCAAAATTCACTTAGCTGTGTACATTTGTTTCTTTTTTTAGTTTAAACCAATTTAATTGAATTTCTAAAGACAAGATTTGAGAATATTTAGAGGGTGGTTTAATCATCAAAGTTTTACATGTTTTGGTTTAACCATTAAAGTTTTGTTTAATAATTTAACTATATTTTTTTTTACCTTTTACTTTAACCATTTTGACCTATTAAATCGGTATTGATGTCCAAACACCTCCTAAACCCTTTCTCAAACATGTTTCGAAACACATCTAACTCACCAAGCACTCCTTAAAACCCTAACCCCAACTCAAAGTTACAAAAAAAACTCTCTCTCTCCCCCTTTGAATGAGTTCAAACACACACTCTCTCTGAAAATTTGAGTAGGAGGTCTGAAGACCGCCGCCGCCCAACTCATGCGACGAAGATGTGTAGTCGTCGCCGCCAAGAAGACGACGTCTCATGCGAACCAACACTGTCGCTGCCGTCATACTGCTTCAAGGTTTCGATTTCACACATGTCGTACGTTGTCGCCGTCGCACAAACGCATAGAAATCAAGGTTCGTTCTTCATTTGAATCTGGAAATCAAGTTTGGTGTTCATCCTCGTATCTCTTTATGTTCCCTTTTCTCTCTTTCTAGATAAAGATTACCACCTCTGCCACCGCCACCGCCACCGCCACCACCATAATCACCACCACTACCATAAACATTTAAGGTTTTTCATGTGAACAACAGTTTGTGACGTAATGATGATTTTGATGTTTTGGTTTGATGAATTTGTTAAAATGGTTTTGTTTAGATTTGTTTATATTTCGGTTTGACTCTCACCTGAAAATCGATTGTGTGGTTTGCTTAGATTTGTTAGTTTGTGTCTTCAACTGGTTTGTTCATTATCTGTCATTTCATCTTATATGTTTAGATTTGTTCATCTTCATCATTCAAGATCTTCAAACATTCAACAAGAATTTTAAGAAAAAATATAAAATGAAAGAAATATGATAATTAACCTTTTAACCAGGTTAAAGGTAAACAAATGGGTAAAAATGAAGACCAAACAGAACTCAAGGATTAATAAGATAATCAATCGAAACTTTATGGTTAAATCATTCAAAAAAACTTTAATGGTTAAACCGAAAAGCAAGTGAAACTTGGATGATTAAACCATATTTCACCCTAGTTTCAAAATTTAACATATCACTATTTATGAAATAGAAAAAAAGTGATTCTAAATAGAAAGTTAGTAACAAAACACACACACACATACATATTCGAATCCTGACCCGGCAAATTTTTTCATAGGTTCAAAATGAAAAAACCGTTGTAAATTTTTTGATAAAGTTCAACACCGATTTAAAAACCAGACAACCCGATTCAAATCGGATTATTCGAATTTAGATAATCTAGCTTTGACGAATCACATTTAAATATTGTACATCTCTATAACTACCACCCATCAATGGTTTAGATAGAATTTTAACATTTTTGACGGAGTAATATTTTCATAATTAACAAGTGATACTTTTACAATCATATGTGATTGTATACTGAATCACATGTGATTGAATATTAAAATTTCAGGACTATGTTTTTTATATGGACTTTGTTGAACACAACATAGAAACTCAAACAGAATTTGAAGGTTTCAACCGGAATTCAATGTCAGATCAGTAACAAACAATGTATAAACTCCGAAATTAGCATAAACTTTAATATATTTTCCTATAGTAATTTTTTGAAGAGGCATTTTTGTGTAATTGATGTTAAAACAATGTATAAACTCATACCCTAAGGCCTTGAACAGCTAGAATTAATCATATTGAAGTCAAGAATACAACTTGCTTATCGAAAATTGTGAACCAAACTGGTAAACTCGATTTCAAGAAATATTTAATGTGATTTATGACGAGATCATCTAAATTTGCCCGTTTCTATGACCGTAGTTTTCTTATAATTTGATTACTAGTTTAGCTTATAAAATTGATTTGATTTATAACAGCTCTTGAAATGCCAATACTGAAAGTGAAGGAAGAAGCTTCAAAAGCACCAAACAGATCTCTATGATCTATCCAACCAACAACAAATCCTAGGATGAATGTGAATATGTGATATCTTACAATCAAATACCAGTGTACACTGTCCAGCTAAAACAGTCTAAAGCCCTATTAAAGTTTTACATTAGATACATTCCCACTAATACAAAATTTGTAAATAAAATAAAATAAAATAAAGAGAAGAAATTAGTAGCACATAGGTTATTATTGGCAGTGGAAGAAGAAAACAACACCTGGATCTGGTTATGCATTTCTATCAGGCATACGCTATGTATCAGCTATGCGAATAGTAACATCTCCTGAGTTCTATGACAAGTTTAGCTCCATAAGATCAACCGCTTGTTGCAAAATCATAGCAATCTCTTTCAAAAATCATGTTACCATCTTTTATCCATCTGCAATCAAAACAATTGTCATTATATATTTATATTTGATGCTCGAAATTAAAGATAGACTGCTTTCAAACCAACAATCATATCTTTCTAAAACTTGAATGAAAACTGGTATCACGTGTTGTTAGAAGTATTTCTCTGAGATGGCACGCTACTACGCTAGTATTTCTATAGCATTGTGTATGGATGAATCGTCATACTTACAATGAAATATGTTGCATATGAAATGGCAATCCGAGTTATGTTTTATCTAACAGGTGGCTCAAACTAAAAAAGTAACTAAATCAATTCGGTCAAAAGTCACATGACTACATGAGCGTGTTTCCTAAATCATTTTATACTGTAGAAAATTAAACTGCCACTATTTTTTTAAAAGGAGTTTTTCCCGGTTAGGGCTCCCCCCGGGGACGCCGAGACTTTGGCTCAAACTGCCACCAAAATATAGTCTAGTATTATTTGACATGGTAGTCAGTGGTAAAAATGTAAACAGTCTAGAAGCAAGTGTAAGCCATTAAGAAAATCAATCGTTAGTTCACACGGACCCACTCATTTGTCACCTCCAGCAATACGTGTATACCACAAGAAATAATAAATCACTAGTTGCACATAGCTACATCATCAGTAATAAAGCAACATGAAAAGCAATTGAGAAAGAATGCTGGTGAGTGAAAAACCAGATGTCTAAAATACCTACTGATTTATAATGATTTCTAAGGTATACACCCTACAACTTGCAAATGCACAGGATAATTATAACAAAGACATATCCATCATTAAGGTAATGTTTACTCGTAAAGAGAAGAAAACAAAAACACAAATCCATTATGCTTGTTCGACATCATAATTATAGATCTAACACACAGGAAAATGAGCAGAGTTTGTACCAAAATTAGGTTGCCTCATTCTTCAGATTGAACAGCATCAACAGATTTCCCATCCTTTTTAGGAGTTTTCCTCGATGTTCGCAAGTATTCATGGGATTCCTTTTTAAGAACTGAAGGTGACTCGGATATTTGTTTGGCAATTCTACATATGGTGTCACCGATTCTAAAAAGTTTTTTTGGGGGTGAAATTGATGATTTCTGCTCTGTAGTCCCATTCCCACTTTCCTCCTTAAAGCCACCAATTTTTGTCCTTTTATTACCCCCTTTGGTTACACTCATGCTTCCCTTTGGTGACACTTTTGTCAAGCGTTTTTCTTTCTTGCTTGGGACTGAATCGCTATTACTCACATGATGGTGCTTCCCCGTTGGTGATGCCTTTGTCGAGCTTTTTTCTTTCTTGCTTAAGACTGCATCACTATCACTCGCATACTGCTGCCTCTGTTTTGGTGACACGTTAGTCGAGCGCTTATCTTTCTTGCTTGGGACTGAATCAGTATTACTCACATGGTGGCGCTTCCGTGGAGCACTATCACATGAATTTAACTTCCTTTTTTTGGATGAAACTTTCTGACCTACAGAAGCTGGTTTTGCCTCTTCAACAACCTTCCCTTCCTCCATTGTTGGAAGCTCAGGATTATCTTTTAAATCATTACTTAATCCATCTAAAAGACTTCGTGCCTGAAATTGATTATAACCATTCCAACGATTGTACGCCAATAGCTGGGCTCTCAATGACAAAATCTCCAATTTACTGAACTCATCAAAATGTTCTATAGCTAGATGTTGCACAGAATGAACAATACTTGAAGGCTTGAAAGTAGCCACACTTGAAAATCTATCACCACCATCTATTTTGCTAGCTTCTTCCCTTATCCCTGCATTAACAAAAACTTGGGATTTTATTTTACCAAATACCTCTTTGGATAAGCAAGAACATGCCAAACCGAACTCAATACGCCTCGTGAGCTCATCCAAAGCACAATTCACAGCATGAAGAAAACCTTTCGAAGGACTTTGCTTCTCCAATTTATAGAAATTCTTCCTAAACGGTTTGATATTTGAAGCTTTATTCCAAGCAAAAGTTTGATCACCAAAATAACCTACAAGAAATCCTTTCTTGTTAGAGTATTTCTTAGCTGTATCTGTCGAAGCCGAAGGATCAAATATCTGGCCAGGCCACCATGGATAGCACCTTACCTTTGCCCACACCAAATCAGTAACCTTATAGCTACCTTCCTTTTCCTCGGCATTAGCCTCATTTTCATCTAGAACTTTTTGAATGTTCTCCATTATAATCCCTTTTTCATCTCCAGAAACTTTAGCATCATCAGTTGAATCCAAAACAGCAATATCACTACCTCCATAATGACTACAAGATGGTTCCACCATTGGCGTCACGTTCTTCGGTTCTTCAGCCTCCTCCATTACAGTCCCATTTTCATCTCCAGAAGCCCTAGCATCATCAATTGAATCCTGAATATAAACAACATCACCACTTCCATCATGATTAGAAGCCTGTTCTATCATTAGGGACCCGGTTTCTGATTCTAACAAGCCAGCCACAGTCTCAACCCCATTATTTGCAACAATGTCACTATTACTTGTTGGTACAGGCGAAACTACAGCATCTGATCTTGATTCATTCAAAACTTTCTCAACATCCTCTACAGTCCCTTGTTCATCTCCAGAAACCCTAGCATCATCAACTGAATCCTGATGAACAGCTATATCATCACCACCATCATGACTAGTAGACGGTTCTCTCATTAGAGTTCGATTCTTCATTTCTAACAAACCAGCCCCAATAATATTACTAACTCCGTTACTTGCAGCAATCTCACTTTCAATCGGTTCTGCAGATGAAACTACAGCATCTGAGCTCGATTCATCCACAACATTCTCCATTACAGTCCCTTTTTCATCTCCAGAAACCCTAGCATCATCAATCGATTCCTTATGAACAACAATATCACCACCTCCATCATGGTCAGAAGACCGTTCTGCTGTTAGGGTTCCAGTCCCTGATTCTAACAAGCCAGCCCCACTATTAATCTTGTTACTTGCAGCAATCTCACTATTAGTGGGTGTTACAGACAAAACTAAAGCATCTGAGCTCGATTTATCCATAAATTTAGCACCTTTATCTACTAGAATACCTATTTCATCACCAGAAACCCTAGCATCATCAATTAGTTCCTGAACAACAGTACCACCACCGTCGTTACGATCAGAAGACGGTTCCATCTTTAGGTTTCCAGTCTCAACAACCAGTCAACCGTAACCAGTTACTTACAAAAAAAAATCACTATGACACGCCAGTTCAGACGAGACAAGAACATCTAAACTCGATTCAAATGCCGTGAAGCTCGTAGACATGTAAACAATATCCTGAAATCATACTATGAACAAGAATCCAACAGCTTATCAATAATCATAGGACTAAACTATTGAAGATGTGTGTACGAGGAGTTGATAAAAATGGCAATTAGACATACCTGAAATCAAAGTGCAAAAATCCAGAGAGAGAGGTATATAGAGAGAGAGAGGGAGAGAGATGGATCAACAATGGTGTCAGTGGCTTGTTTCGTGGAGGAATCAACGTGTGTGATGAAGACTTGGTAAGCAAACACCAGTAAAGACTTCGCAAAGTATATATAGGGAATTGGTGATTGGGGCTGAAGACAGACACGGAGTCAAGTCTTACAAATTCAATGGTTTGTAATATTGTATTGAAAATTTGTGTTTGGAATGGACATATCTTCTAATATATATAAAAGACTAATTTGATAAAATTTATTAGACGATCTGAACCATTTATTTAAAAAAATATTTAATCTTGACCGTTTATTCACTTAAAATCAAAAAATCAATTTTGACTTTATAGAGTCAAACTAATACAAATTAAAATTGATAAACTTTTGATTAAATATTAAACATAATCTTCGATTAAAAACCAACAGATATATATAATAATATCCGTTATTTGAATGGATCATTATGTATGATTTGAATGGATTATTATGTATGACTTGAATGAATTAGATAATTCAAATAATACGGTTATTAATATTAACTAGTTTGAGCCCGTGCTCCGCATGGATGTGGGAGGGCTAAAATCTGATCGTGGCTGAAAACGTAAACCCGGTTTGTGAAAAGAGTGCACGGGTCTTGGGTTGACAGACCATACCCATTCTAAACCCGGCTCTTATCCGACCAAAAAAAATATATAAAAAACCGGCCTGGTCCCACAAGAGCACGATAGAAAAAAATTATAATTCAAAACCCAAACCCGTAATCGACCCCCGTAACCGGCACGCCAAAAAATTAAAATTATTTCAAAAAAGAAAAAAAAACAATTGGTACGGCCCAAAAAAAACTTGACCCATATATGTCCAGCCCAAAAACAAATTCGAAAAAAAATATAAAGCCCAATAATGAAATCCGGCCCAAACCCAGTTTCTCACCCAAACCCGGATCCGGGCACAGTACGTGATGTACGTATCTGGAGTAATAAATTATAAACATGTAATCTTAGCAACAATTTTACTATACAATATGTCGTAAGACTTAAGAAAAAGTACTCAAATTAAACATTATATATATTGAAAATTTCTCATGTTAGCTATGAAAACATTGCTAATTGATTCCAAATACAAAGTATAAGAAAAATTCTTAATTATTGAGAGCATATATTCAAATAACTTTTGATCAAACCACATAAATTAGTGTATATTTTTTAGCCTGATTTCCTTTTTACGCATATGTATAACAAAGAGAATGTGTTTAAATGGACAATAAACATAATCCTAAATATGTAAACAAAGTCTTTTGTGTTTTCCATATTGCTTTCTCTGTACGCAATATTCCTGGCAGACAAATGATTCCCAGGCACTTCTCTTTATTTTCAAAATTAAGTTTAGGTTCCCTATTCATGCTTCAAGAACCACTGAACCAATATCTCCTTTAGATTCCCCATACACGGTCTCTCTCCCCTTTCAAAATTAGGGTTTTCCCCTGGTTTGTGTTGAGACAACAACTTTAAATAGTAGAATTATTTATTTTAAGTGGTTCTTATATTTTTCTTTTTTGTTGTAGATACATTTGTTGTGTGGAAGGGCTGAAGCTGAATAATGGAAAGTTGAGGGCTAAAGGTGGCTTGCTGGAAGAAGTTGAGGGTTTATATGTGAAAATAGTTTAAATATATAATGGATGTAAAATGGGGCTTAGGGTTGTGATTTTCTCCAGCCGTCTTCTTCTCTTCTTCTCTTTGTTTTCTTTGTCCTCTGTTTAAAGTGAGAAGTCTTCATTTTCTCAATGGAGCTTTAATCGTCAGGTTAATGTGAGTTTGTTTAGTTAGTTGTAGTGATGGTGTAGTAGTTTTGTTGTCTTCTTGAATATTATGAGTTTATCTTTTTGAATGTCTGTGTTTACTTCTAGTTTGTGTTAGTGTTTAGTATTTTAACAGTTTGTCCACCACATCTTGGTGGTTTCTATCCTTTATCGAAGACCAGGGTTAGCCTTCTCTTACGCGCCGCTTCAACAGAACCGTTTACGGTTTCCTCTGTTTCGTTTGTACGACCGTCGCCTGAAAGAATACCGGTCGTTAGCGGTTACGACGGTGGCGGTTATGGAAAACCACGTTAATCATGGCAGCGATGGAAATAACCGCCTCCGGTATTCCCAAAACGGCGGTGGTTAACGGCAGGAGAGACAGCCGCGGTCGGAAGGCCCAAAACCAAAATCGAAAAAAAAGCCCAAAAAGGAAATCAAAGCTCAAAACGGAGATCCGGCCCAAACCCGGTTTCTCACCCAAACCAGGATCCGGGCACGGATACATAGGAGGCGACACATTTTTATTATATGATATAATAGATACCAAAATTTGTATATAGATATACTTACGAAAAAAATAAATAAAATCTTTAATCTTTAATATTATTTCTTCATCTTCTAATCTTTTAATCTTCTATTATATACTAGATTAAATGTTCGTGTGATACATGGGTTGATTTAATTAGTTAATAAACTTTAAATATTAATAAAAAATATTAGATAATTTTAAAACTTTAATGAAATGAATTTTTTATTAAGACGACGACAAATATTTTCAATACTTAGACCACGTGAAAATATCATGATATAAATATACGTAATTATATTTCTTTATAAGCTATAATAAGTTTGATAATATTTATTACCATTTTGTATTTCTTAATTTAATAATATTTATCGATTAATTTATGACTTGCCAAGTTAGTTATGAAAACATTAACATCAATATAATAATATTTAAAATTTAATGCAAATGGTAAATTTAAAATGATATATTTGAAACATAAATTAATTAAATATAAATTCATATTTTAGAACTTTAACTATTTGTTAAAAGATTAGAAGATTAAAAGAATATTGGTAGAGAATACAAACAATACTCATATTGCGATAATTTTTTTATCGTTTAAAATTGTTTTATCATATATATTAGTACTGTCTAACACTATAAATATTTAAATTTCTCGTGTTTATACACGGGGTATTAAACTAGTTATATAATATAATAACAATTACCAGGGGAATTATCAGTAACCCCTGGTAATTGTTAGTTTACATTATATATTTAACAAACTAAGTTAAGTAAACAAGTGATGGTAAGCGCAGTTGGTAGATGTTTTTGAGTTAAATGGAGAGGTTAAGGTTCGATTCTTTGTAAGCTCAAATAGCTTTTTAAAGCTGTGCGGCATTGCTTTTTTAAGCATTTTATTTTTAAATTGTTTTTTTAAATCAATTAGTTCTACATATAATTATATGATATGCTTTTCTATCATGATTTTACTAAGTAATATTCTATGTAAATATAAAATATATATGTGTTCATTTCAATTAATTCTTACTTACATTTAGATTTAATTTTTATCATAAAACGATATTGTTTTGAAAACTATAGTTTTATAATATCGAAATACTAAAAAACATATTTTGTTGAATAAACATAATTTTACGTTAAAGCTTATATCGGAAATGAAATTTTCTAAAAACTATACCTTTTTTATAATCTTGGTTTTCCGCCGCAACGCGCGGTTATAATAACTCGTTTGACTTAAATTAGTATTACACAATCTACTATGTTGATATTGGTGATCACAGTAAAACCGTACACTTTTTGTAATATAAACTTTTACCTAGAAAATAATAATCATAGCTCTTACACTCCATTCTCGAGTTGTTTTTTGAAAAAAATAGGGGAAATAAAATAACGCTTTTACTATTATATATAACAAAAGTTAAATTCACTATTTAATGTGTCTAACTTCTGAAACTTACCCTTTTATGTATCTAGAGACTTGTCCAGTTAGGTGGCAAAACATTTAAAATTTGATTTAATTTTTAATATCAAGTTATTGTTCTTCTTCTCTTTTCTCTGGTGATGAACTTGACGAAGATGAAACCATAAAATTGCTCATTAATAAATTTGTTCATACCCATAATTACCAATAAACCATCTTAATGGTGAATTAAACCATTTTAATCACAATGGTAAAATAGATAACTATGTGTTCCACAAAAACTATCTCAATCGGTACGTTCATACCCAATCAAAACCATGGTTAATCCCACTGTCAAACTCAAAAGCTAAATGAAAAGGATGACCTAAATCGAAATCGATCTTCATACCCAATATTGATGGTTGAAACTAAATCAACTTGAATGTGGATCCCCGAAGATGCTTGAAACTAAATCAACTTGAATCTAGATATCGAATTGAATTAAAAACCTTTGATGGATGAAAACCCACACATATATAAATTGATTGCTTAAAATCTTTAGGGTTTGTTTGTTTCAGAGAATTAAGGGCAAAAAAATGAAAATAAAATAAGTCCCTTGTTTGTTTACACATGAGAAAAGGATATTTTGGGAAATGAAACCTTTCCAATTTCCTCTTTTCAATTCTCCACCACATTTCGAAAAGTGGTGGGAAATGACTTCAGAGAAATGAAAATAAAAGGACGGAAAATTGGCGCCTTTATACATATTGGTCACCTCCTTAAAACATTATTCTCTCTCCGCACGATTCTCTCTCTAGCCAGCAATCTCTGACATATCTCTGGTTGATTCATCCTTTTTGCTTTGTCTTCTCCGGCCAGATCTCCGCGACTCTACTTCAATTTGTTTTCTCCGTCTGACAACAAAATGTATATCTCTTTCTCTGCCACTCGCTCTCACTCTTTATGTTTTCACCACTTTGTCTTCTTAGTTTTGGGAATCTTTGACAAATGAAAAAGTTTTTGGCCTCAACAAGCTTCTTCTAGCGACAAGGGCTTGGTAGCAACAAGCTTCTCCAGTGGGTATGATTCTCTTTCTGTATCTAGCTCTGTTTCTCCCTGTCTCGCTATCTCTTATGTCTAGTTTCACTATAGCCAACAAAAACACAATTATGTTCTCTGTTTTTTTTCCCTAAAAAAATATTGTGGTTGGTGAAGAAGTTCTGAGATTGTTGTCTTGGTTGGTGAAAAATTATATATGCAAATGATAAATTGTTAGAATTCTTTGTTGAATTTTGTGTTGTACTAAAGAAAATAAATGATTATCTTTTATATTTATCTTCTGAACTTTACGTGTTACCAAACCGTATAATTAATTCCTAATTTTCCAGACTAATTATCTCTCTCCACTATTTCATTATCTGTACTAAACGCATCCTTAGATCGACTGCAAACGCAAAATCCCAAAACCGTTTACAATTGATCAATATGAAGGCCAATTGAAATAATTCGGTGATGAGGCCTAAATTAAATCAGTTTTGAATGATCGTTCGATGAAGAAATTAGTAGAAGTTCACCCTCCCACCATCAATGGTAACCTAATATCACAGACTGCAATAAGTTAAATGGTTACCTTCAAAAGTTTAGTATATCAAATGGTAGTTTCTTTTAATATGAATATATACAACATCAATAGATGAAAATTTGTAATACAAAGACTAAAGTATAATTCACTACCATGATATTAGTTAGTTAGGTTAAATACTAACTTAAAATATCAAATGTATTATAGTATCATGAATTTAGTAACTCGCTAACTTTATTACTCTCACTAAAATTCGGTCGGTTTAACCGAGTTACCAAATTATGTTAATCGGTCAACCAAGTTCATGCTTTTAACTTTTTTAAAAAGCAAACCTATAGTAAAAACTAACATAGATGCGATGGTTGGATGGAGATAATAAAATGGAAGATTATACTCATTTGCGTTGAATTGTCTTCCCGCCAAACTCAAAACTAGAAAGTTTCGAAAGAGACGGCTACAGGAAGCCTAGAGCGGCGACGATGATTAGCGCCGGGAAGCAAACACGGAGTACCGGAGGCCAAATCACACAGATCTTATCTAAATATTTCCCTCAAATTGACTACACCCATGGTGATGCGAAGAAGAAGCTGCAACTCGCTTCGAAGCTTTACGAACAATTTTTCTCTACTCCTCATGGATCATGCTTCATCTCTAAGGTATTTGTATTTCTTGCTTATGTATACATTGCAATGTCTTACGGTGGAAATAATAGAAGATTAAGCATGCATAAACCTATTTTGATCAACAACGCTGCTGCATTCCAGGAAAATGAATCATTGATTTTGGGTATTGAGAGGTGTGCTTTTTCAATTTGAAGTTGATACTTATTTATCAGGGATTCAAGCTTACAAAAGCCACTGTTTGTGTTAAATTGCAACCAATATCAAAATTTCACTTGGGGGTTTACTAGGGTTTGGTACCGGAACTATTCAGTTAGTTTTGGACCGTAAATGATCTTCAAAAAACTGAAAAAGCAGTTAATTAGATTTGCTTGTCTTATGCATATCTGTTGGCATAAGTATTTCTAAGTGAAGCTATTGTCATTTGGACTTATTTCTCTCAAGTGTTGGCATTTTCCTTTAATATTATTTATGATGTCTTACATATAGATAAAGAAAGAAGACATCTTGTTCATTTTGCCACTTGATTTCCAACATTTCCGGAAAGTATGTGTGATTGAAGAAATTTATGATGCACTAGAGAGAAAACCTAAAGAAGCTCTTTTGTGCATGAGCGCTGCAGTACACAAGGTAAAAATAGCACTTGTTTGTTTATTTGATCCATATAGAATTTAATTGATTATAGATTTCATCATCAACTTTTACTTGAAGTAGGTGCTTTACTCCAAGTCGAATGATGAAGAATTGGATGACAGTGCAAAGGTAAACATCCGCTTGCACAACTACCCTGAATCTATGATTGCTTTGAAGAATTTGAAGGCAGCTTACATCGGTATATTTAGTTATTAATTCTCAGAAATTCCACTAAAAATTGAATCTTGTTGTCTTTTTAGTGATATTTTACCATGATAAGTCTACAGAAAGGCTGGTTTCTTTGCGTGGCACTGTAGTAAAAGTAAGCACTGTCAGGCCTTTGGTGGTAAAGATGAATTTTACGTGCGCCAAATGTGGAACGATTATTGAACGTGACTTCCCTGATGGGAAGTTTTCACCTCCTTCAACTTGCGAAACACATGGATGCAAAAACAGAACTTTTAACCCAATTAGATCCAGCGCACAACCGATAGACTTTCAGAAAATAAGGTTTGAATTTCAATAGTTACTTCATATTTTTGTATGCCTCTTCATGATGATTTGTAACCTTATATTCACTCTTCCAGGATTCAAGAGTTGCTGAAATCTGAACATCATGAAGAAGGCCGAGTTCCAAGAACAGTGGAATGTGAATTGATTGAAGATCTTGTTGATATGTGTATCCCTGGGGATATTGTGACTATTACTGGTATAATAAGGGTGATCAACAGTTACATGGATATAGGAGGAGGTAGTTTCCATCCCATTATGCATGCCATCAGTTATGACTACTGTTTATCTACTTAAGTAAAATTTCCTTATAAAGCTTCCTTGTGAATCAGGGAAATCGAAGGGCAAGAATCAAGGATTATATTACTTGTACATAGAAGGAATTTCAGTTAAAAACTCCAAGTCACAGTCTGAGCCGGAGAT
The DNA here is from genome assembly GCA_947179395.2 of Pulicaria dysenterica. Classification (NCBI taxonomy): domain Eukaryota; kingdom Viridiplantae; phylum Streptophyta; class Magnoliopsida; order Asterales; family Asteraceae; genus Pulicaria; species Pulicaria dysenterica. The sequence goes on from OX359289.1 coordinate 108,572,417, forward strand.
TTCACAACACACACAATCTGTGGCTAAAGCTACAGACTTGCTGGATCTATACTCTTTCAGTCAAAGGGATTTAGAATTCATTTGTAACTTTTCTGCAGAGTATGGTTCAGATGTGTTTCGTCAAATATTGCATTCAATTTGCCCCTCCATCTATGGGCATGAACTCGTTAAAGGTACATAAAGCTGCTGCTCTTCATCTTTATCTCCACCTATTATGGTTTACACTTCTGAGAAATCTATTAATGAAGTAATTTTAGCCTTCTCCAAGAATTACATAATCACGTAAGCAAGCCTGTTCCTCTTAAAGTATCAATGTTTTTATTGTTTGATAGTTTTACACTTATACATCACTTTGTTACCAATGTTGATGTAAGTTTTCTAACACACAAGAATTACATAACCACGTAAGCAAGCCTGTTCCTCTTAAAGTATCAAGGTTTTTATTGTTTGATAGTTTTACACTTATACATCACTTTGTTACCAATGTTGATGGGCTTTTGACGTTGATCAATATCATATTATGTTTACCTGGAACAGCTGGAATCACATTGGCACTGTTTGGAGGTGTAAGAAAACATTCAACAGATCAGAATAAGGTTCCTGTTAGAGGAGACATTCATGTGATAATCGTAGGTACGGGGTTTTTAAATTTCTTTCAAACAAGTCTACTAATCAGAGTTTTACATGCACTTTTTATTGGATTTGCTTAAAATCAGGCAAATTTTTTTATTGATTTTAAAAATTAGAAAAGTCATGCACCACATGTTCTATATCAGGTGATCCTGGACTAGGGAAAAGTCAATTACTGCAAGCAGCAGCTTCAGTTTCACCTCGGGGTATATATGTTTGTGGAAATGCCACTACAAATGCTGGACTAACTGTTGCTGTGGTGAAGGATTCAATGACTGGTGACTATGCTTTTGAGGCTGGTATATGTTTTCTTCTTTCTTCTTTTAAAGTTTTGGTCATGGTTAGCCATTTGAGAATTAGGTTAAAACATAATCTTCGACAGGTGCTATGGTACTTGCAGACAGGGGATTGTGCTGTATCGATGAATTTGATAAAATGTCTGCGGAACACCAGGTTGGTTTTCAAAGTGTTGTCTACATAGACTTCAAATAGCCAAGAAAGGTTATTTGAAAATGAAAAAACAAACAAAAAAGTATACGCTGATTCCATAAGTTATAACAATTGCAGTCTCTACTGGAAGCAATGGAGCAACAGTGTGTCTCAGTTGCCAAAGCAGGACTAGTAGCAAGTTTATCAGCTCAAACAACTGTTTTAGCAGCAGCAAACCCTGTTGGTGGCCATTACAAGTACCTGTCACTTTTAACTTAATTCCTAGTTATTATTAAAACTTATGTTGTTTGCTAGCAGGGACTTTTATAATGATTGCTAATTTTGGTTGCAGCCGGGCAAAAACAGTGAACGAGAACTTGAAAATTAATGCTCCTTTGCTATCACGATTTGATTTAGTTTTCATCTTGCTAGACAAGCCTGATGAGCTACTAGACAAACGAGTTTCTGAACACATTATGTCAGTAAGTCAACTTGAGGCTCCTGGTTTTCATACTTTAATTGGATATCTTATCCAAATGCTAAATACCACGTAATAAACATGATATTTTCCAGGAACCTATTTTTCACTTTTTAAAGGACAAAAATAACCCAACTGATTATCTATTTTCTGTTTCAGCTGCATGTTGGCAACGCGAATAATTCACAAGTTGTAAAAAAACTTACAGGTGTGTGTTCCATCTTTTTCTGTACTATCTCTTTACCCTGCAGGCAGCTTAAATGTAAAGACTGATTTGTTCTAATTGGTACAGCATCTCAAAGTGTTAGCAGCATAGATCAGAGTGTAGAAGGTGGTTCAATAGTCTCTAAGTTAAGGCTTGATCCTAGGAAGGACAGTAATTTTGTTCCATTGCCTAGTCCTCTACTCCGTAAATATATTGCCTATGCAAAAACTTATGTCTTTCCGAGGTGAACTGATGCTACTTCTATTCTTCATGATTACATTTACGTATATATTTTGCTACAACTTTCCATGAATAAAAAATGTCTGTGTTTAAATTTATGTCATATTAGGATGTCAAGACCAGCAGCTAAAATTCTGCAAGAGTTCTACTTACGACTCAGGGATCGTAACACATCTGCCGATGGCACTCCAATAACAGCAAGACAGTTAGAAAGTCTTGTGAGGCTGGCAGAAGCTCGAGCCAGGGTGGATTTGAGAGAAGAAATAACCGCTGAAGACGCTAGAGTAAGTTCATCTGGCACATGGTATTGTGGTAATCTAAAATTCTTATTATGGTTTTTTGTTCAATTTATTATATATGCCACAGGTGGTTGTTGAAATAATGAAGGAATCATTGTATGACAAGTATGTTGATGAACATGGATTTCTGGATTATGGTCGGGGTGGTGGAATGAGCCATCAGAAAGAAGCAAAGCGATTCTTACATGCATTGAATGTGCAATCAGAGAAGAAACAGAAAGACTGCTTTTCTATATCGGTAAACACAGCTTTGTTAAATGATCATTATTATTGGACTATCTTTTATTTATTTAAATTGAAAAAATAAAATTTTTATTACCTTTTTCAGGAAATATACAGTTTGGCTGATGAGGTGAACTTGAGAGTTCCAGATGTTGACACATTTGTGGATAATTTAAACAGTGTTGGCTATCTACTTAAAAAGGGGCCAAAAACATATCAGGTAAAATATAGAGTTCAAATTTGGACTTGTAAATAATTCTTTTTTTGTTTTTTTTTATGGTTTTCCTTAGCCATGTCATTAAAAGTTTCATTCCCTCCCTTTCAGGTGCTGTCATCATCTTATTGCCGGGGTCAATCGTCAAGGTCAACACACTAACTTTTATGGAGAACTCTAGTAAAGTTTCTCTTCACTTTTGCATTCAGGTTAGTAACTGGTACCGAAAAGAAATGTAACAGAATGTATATCACATGCTTGAAAGAAAAATTAGTTAATTTCCTGAATTATTCTTCAAGGTTATAAAGCATGCTCTTATAAGAGCACTTCGTAGTCATGATTAGATGACTGACTACCACATTAGTATGATTAGCTCATGACTGAATGTCCTTAGTCATTACACACCATTCTGAAGATGAGGAGCTTTTTATTCTTCCTTTCTTACTTGAAAGGAAAAAAGAAAAAAGAAAAATACAGCCTGCAATGCCCGTCATGGCCATGCAAAGGGGATTGATATTTGATAGTCATGGATGACATGGGGCCATAGTGGTGTCATGGCTGGCATGGCGCCATGACAAACCCTCTACGTGTCGTTCTATTTTAGCACGTCGGAAAAAAAAATTATAATTCGCTTCAAATTGCCAAATGTTATTCCCTAAATAAACACAAGATAATCAAAGAGTTGCTTATATCTCATGACAAATTTAAACAGCAAATTCTAGGAAAACCAGAAAAAAAATCAATCACATTTGTATCCCTAGATGAGAATAATGGGTAGTATAAACCGCATTGTTCATCACATAAACTACAGTTTTACACAGAGCTAAGTTAGGGCAGGTCATCTTCTATCTGTTATATAATTTCATCTAAGTATAGGATAGGATTAAAGAAAACCATGTTTTTTATATTTATATCCTTTTATTTTATACTTTTAGATATAGAGTCGGAGTAACAGAAGAACTAAGTTGATTTTAAAACTTAAAAGTTTATCTTATGCTCATATGGATGATAACGAAATGTCAAAAATGGATTTCGGCCCCATTTTCATCTCTAATATATGTTGAGTATTGGTATTTAGGATTTTAATTTCACCAAAATTGAAAATTTCCATGATAGTACCGTACAAACAAGTTTATTATAACATTACATGATTCAATTTTGTTCTTACATGATATAGAATTATAGATACTTGAACAAAGTTGGACCATGTAATGTCGAACGGTGTAACATCCAACTAAGGTGCATATAAGACATCTTATTAACCAAGTGCCTGAATTCAAATCTCAACTAAAACACCGGTGAAAGATGTGAGTGCATATAAGACATCTTATCATACCTTTTTTTATTTACCGCAAGGTCCTATCCCACTAGACGTAAACTTTTAACAAAACCTAGATTTCGCTAGTAAATTTGTGTGCATATGTGTTTGAGTGCTGGAAATGGAGAAAGTTGTTAAAAACTTATTAGAGAAACTCTTAGGTCCAGTTTGTTTTACCGTAATGTGAAGGAATGTAATGGAACTGAAATCAAATTCCGTTGTATATTGCGTTTGGTAACATTATTTGAAAAGAAATTGACTTCTTTGAAGTATTTATATTCCTTTAGGGAGATGAATGTCATTTCATAACTAACATAGATGAAATTAAAATCATTTTCATTCATTCGCATTACGGTGAAACAAGCGGGACCTTAGTTGTCAAATTTAGAGAAATATTGCCTGAAATGGAGGTGATCGGATGGTTACCCATATAATTTTTAACAAGTCATTTGGTTAAACTGATAAATCAGTAAAAGTTTGTGGAATTCATTTTTCCAATATTAACCCAACAAATAATTACAACCAATTTCAATCTCGTTCAGCCATCTCAAAACCCACGAAACAAAGTAACAAACACACTCTAAATCATCCCAAAAGTTGGGTTTCAAATACTTTATTCTAGCATCAATGCATAAGTTAGATAAATTTCAAGTTGTCTCTACAAGCAATACATAGCTCAACACATACGAGTGTTACCAACCCCAACGAGGACTGACACATGTAGATTAAAAAAATGTCATCCGAAATACTATTCTGTGCCTTGCATCGGGACCGTTAGGTGTTGAGCTTGCCGCTGTCAAGTTACATTGAACAACTGAAGTTATCTTTCAATGTTAACACCAACACTAAGGTCCCATTTGTTTCACCATAATGCGAAGGAATGACAATGATTTTAATTTCATCCATGTTAGTTACAGAATGACATTCCTCTACCTAAAGGAATATACACACTTCAAAGAATTTAATTCCTTTCCAAATAATGTTATCAAACGCAATATACAACAGAATTTGATTTCAATTCCATTACATTCCTTCACATTACGATGCACCAAACTGGACCTAACAGAAAAAAATCTGTGTATTCCTTCTTTCCACTTTGAGCAGATTCACAAAAGTAATTCACTTCTTGACTCACTCTTCACACAAACACCACACCACACACATGCACACACACATACAGTGAAAGTGGGAGTACCTGTGAGTTACCATAACTCAGGCCCTGTGGATACAAAACTTGAGTAAGCTGTAGAAATGCCGGAAAATTATAATTAGATAACATCAGATTAAGGTTTTATGAAGCATATGGAATTCACTACTCAACCTGCCCACTATGATCAGGCTGCACCCCATTTTTCCTAGTAGATCCATCCTGACCCTTTGCAGATACCTTGGAGTCACCCTTTAACAAGAATCATATTAATAAACCGTGACATAATATAATAAAAAAATCAATATAATTAACCTGAAAGATAAACAAGAAAACTCCACTAACCTCCATCTGCAACAGCAGCCCGATCAGGAATGGTAAGAATCAGAAACATTAATTCATCAGTATCATGTTAAAATAGATCAATTATAGTAACTATACTAAACAAAGACAAATGTAGTCATTACTCATTAGATGAGTCAATTTAGACTCACATTGTTTCCTTTATTCGAGTCATGACACACTGATTATTTAGAGAAAACTTAATATTTTAGTACCAAAAGTGTTTCGGACCAACCCAACTCGCTAGATTGTTTTGACCTGTTACCTATCCCGCCCATTTGCAGCCTCTAGTAGCCATACCTTAAATCTCCTAACAACTCATATAGAAACAATACCTCCCGATATCTACTCAGATATGCCTTGAGTGGCTCAATATAATCTTCAAACCCTAGGGTCGCCATTGCCCACAGCAGATCATCACCATTAATGGTTTTCCTCTTTTCCTTTTGACACTTATCACTTGCCCTAGACATCCACAACCAAGGCAACCAGTTAAATATCAATAATTCAAAAGTTTAACTACATTGAGCATGTAAACACCAAATAGAAACATTATCCCCCTGCACATCCATTTGAAGAAAAGCACAGGGCTCATTTGTTTGAAAGCCAAAAAATGGCTCTATATAACAAAACTTTTAAAATTTGTTTGTTTTTCAAATAAGTTCTTATTTTAAAGAACCTTTTTAATAAGTTTGTTTGTTTTTTCGCAAACAAAAGACCTTATTTTTGCTTATTTTGATAAGCTAAAAACTACATTTATGTCTACAAAGACAAACAACACCTTAGTATATGCCTAAAATGCTTGCACTTTTGTGTTCATAAATTTGCAATCAACACAAACTGATAATAATAAATCATGTTCCATAGTAACAAAAAGATATACAGAAAGGAGAACAGGGGTATACATACTCGCTGGTGATAAAGCTGATGAACTCAGATACACACTCTTGAACAGTCTCTTTAGCATCCTTAGCGATCTTACCAGTTGCCGGTAAACCATTCTTCATGATCCGACTGATATTCGCGATTGGCAGGAACCTGTCTTGCTCACGGACGTTGGACGACCTGGGACTCAGATCTCCACTCTCATGGCTCCCATCACCTGGACTGGCCGGACCCTCTGCCATTCAAAGAACAAAACCCTAAAAAGTCCAAAATTTAGAAAACTATAACCAGACGTCTGAACAGAAGCACGATTCAGATACAAGTATTTGATGAAATCAATGTGGTTAACGATGGAAATGACGACAGAGATGTATAGAAGTGGAACATGTGTTGAGTAGAGATTGAGAAAGTACCGACTTATGGAGGGGAAGATGGAAATTTTCGTAAATTTGGGCGCGAGATGAAGATGGAAGGCTGGAACTGCCTGGAAGGGAAGTGAGGGTGATCAGAGTGACAGACGTTGGAGAAGAGTGGATGCTTTTTGGTGGGTGTTTTTGGTGTGCGAGCGTAGTGTCCTATTAGATGTGACCACGTGGTCCTCATGAGTCTTGTGTTTGTACCACCTTTTTTTGGTGATAATTTTGCCAGAGGACTGGGCTGTACATGAAATATCTCGGTGTTGTTTGTTAGAGATAAAATATTTAATGTTTCTTTTCGTTTTTTTTATTTCTGTAGAAAGAGATGTGAACTAATTGTTTGCGGTATGTATTAAAAAGACTGTTTATTTTTTAAGCTTAAGAAATTGTCTAAAATAGAAATAATATCATCTTACAAAGTAAACTTTAAATAAACACATGAGAAAATTCATACATCTTAGTACAATTATAAAAAAAACAACTCGAATTTTAAAAACCTGATTTGAGCATATATATATAGACAAAAGTTCAAACGATAACTGTTTTTCGTACGAGAACTGCGAGAACCAATCTGAGCCGTCCAATTCCCCCTCATTTAATGTCATTGCCCACCCATAAATTCCTCACATGCACCCTGCCACACTTGATCCCCTCCACGCTCTCCATCCATGAACTTCCCATATCCAAGGAACGGCTGAGATTTATTCTCGCAGTTCTCGTACGAAAAACAGTTCTCGTTTGAACCCTCCCCTACACACACACAATATATATATATATATATGGCTCAGATTGGTTCTCGCAGTTCTCGTACGAAAAACAAACACCCTGCCACACTTTATCCCCTCCACGGTCTCCATCCATGAACTTCCCATATTCAAGAAACGGTTGAGATTGATTCTCGCAGTTCTCGTACGAAAAACAGTTCTCATTTGAACCGTCCCCTATATATATATATATATGTGTGTGTGTGTGTGTGTGTGTGAGTTTTTATCTTGAGTATATATTATATATACATCGACATATATATGTATGTATGATTGTAGGTATATATATATATATATATATATATATATATATATATATATATATATATATATATATATATATATATATAGAGAGAGAGAGAGAGAGAGAGAGAGGAAGATTCAAATGAGAATGAGAAATTAATTGAGAATGAGAGACTAAATCTCAGCCGTTCATTTTGTAAGTAGAATTCATGGATGGAAAGCGTGGGGGAATCAAGTGTGGCAGGGTGCATGTGAGGAATTCATGGGTGGGCAATAACATTTAAGGAGGAAAAATTGGACGGCTGGGATTGAGTCTCCCGTTCTAAAAAATATTTAAGTTCTCATTTGAACCTCCCACTATATATATATATATATATATATATATGTGTGTGTGTGTGTGTGTGTGTATGTGTGTGGGTGTGTTATCTTGTGTATATATTATATATACATAAACATATATATGTATGTATGATTGTAGGTATCTGTGTGTGTGTATATATATATATATATATATATATATATATATATACACACACACGTATGTATGTGTGTATATATATGTATGTATGTATGTATGTGTGCATGTATGTATGTATGTATGTATTATGTATTTGTTTATGTATGTATATGTATGTGTGTGTACAACCGGGTTGACCGGTGGTCGAATAGTGGTCCGTTCATCACACACGATCAACTAAATGTCCGAAAATTATAATAATATGATTATAGAGTTAAAACCAAGGACAAAAATGTGTAACATATATACATGTGAGAATGTCTATTTAAAACAGAGGATGATACACCTCCGCTGAAAATAGATGTAAAAAGATCTGCAAAGCTCTTTTCAAATTGCAAAAAAAATTAAACAGTCTGTTCTTTAATTGTCTGCATGTCTGCAGACATCAAAGGAAAACATATATGTTTTGAAAAAACAAACAACACCTTAGTGTCAAATTAGTCATATTAGCGTAACCTATTTTATACTTTAAATATACTTAACTTTAGTACTACTTATACTTCCTATGCTTTAAAAATTTTGTATTTTAAAAAGAGTTAATTGCTTTTTCAGTTTTTTGGTCCTAAAGGTTTTTTCAAATATGCATTTGTGGCTCTTTATAAATCGAAAGTACATAAATCATTCTTTATTTGAGAATTTTGAAGAAGTTTCGTCCTTCAACTACCATTTTGTTTCAACCATGATCATTTACAACGGAATTTGTTAGTTTGCCCTGTTAAATCTCTTCATGTGCACTGCACATAAAATTATATTTGTCTTTTTACCTATTTATTAAATTTTAATTTTTAACTTCTTAAAAATAAAAAATTAAAACTTTATCTTCATTCTCTCCCTCTTAGCCTCTCTCTCTCTCTCTCTCTCACACACACACACACACACACACACACACTTTCTTTCTCTTTTTTTTCTCTCTCTCCTAGACACACACACATACACACATCTCTCTCTCTGTCCACCCCATTCCCTATCATCGTCGCTTTCTTCCTCCTCCCCTCTCATTTCAATATCATCTTCTTCTACAACACATCTCCCACCACCATCGTTGCCGCCTCACAAATCCCACCGCCACCGTCTCACACATCACATCACCACCGTTACCGCCTCACGCATCCCATCACCACCGTCACTGCCTCACGCATCCCAACACCATCATTGGCGCTCACCACCATCATCGCTTCCTTGTTCATCATTATCATCATCTCTCTCCTTGGTCTCTTTCCCCCACTCTCATTTCCATACCCTAGTCCGACCTAGAACCACCACCTAACTAATCCTAAATACAAAAGAATAGAAACCTAATCCTAAAAACCGATTCAAACCCTAAACCTAAATCCATAAGAAAAAAAAAGAAATAAGAGGGTAAATAGAGAGAAACAAACCCCTAACTTCTGAAGATGATGAAACCTGGAACAAGAACGTGATCTTAAACATTCCTCATTTTTAAAAGATGAAGCAAGAGGGTAGAGAGAGGCTACCTAAAAGGAGAGATAGAGTAATATGTGGTCGTCTCAAGGTGGTGCGATGGTAGATCTGTGGCGAAGCGGTGGTGCGGTGGCGTAGGTTCGGTGGTGTGTGGCGGTGGGGTGTGTGTGTGTTCATAGAGATGGAGAGGGAGAGATATGAGAGACAGAGATAGGGTAAGTAGAAAGATGAAGTTATGATTTTTATTTTTTTAAATGTTAAAATAGTATGTAAACCTGAAAATTATATAAAAATTATATTTAGGTAAAATGACTAATTTACCCTCATGTGCACTGCACATGAGAGGACTTAACAGAGCAAACAAATGGATTCCGTTAGTTTGGATTAAGGTTGCAACAAAATGGTAGTTTAAAGACGAAACTTTTTCAAAATTCTCAAATAAAAGATAGTTTATTGTTAGATTATGTGCAGAGATAGATAACACGTGACATCGTGTCCAATGCTATGAGACACTAAAGGATCACACTGCTACACACCTAATTAGAACCAATTGGATTTTGCCAAGTTATATGTAAAAATAATTAATTAGTTAATTAATTATTGAGATGGAAAATAATAATAGTTATTTATTATTTTAAAGGAGAAATTAATATTTAGTTTAAATATTAATCGAACAAATTAATTAATAGTTATTAATTGATTAGAAAGGTCAAAGGGTATTTTCTGTAATTAGCTAATAATTTAATTAAAGCTGGACTTTAATTAAACGGGCTTTGGGCCTTAAAATGTCTGTTATATAAATAACCTTTTAAGCCTAAAGAAATCATAAGTTACAATTGCAAGCCAAGAAAAATACCCTCTCCCCTCCCTCTCTCCTCACTTAAGTCGAACTCAACAACAACCCCAAGGGGGTTTCGGTTTTTTGATCATCGACACACACACACGCAGGCTTCGCGTGTTGAAGTTTGGTGAAATCCTCAGGCGGTCTAGCAACCAGTTCGAGGTGGTGCAGTAGCGATGTTCTACCTTTAGCTATCTGGATTAAAGTTTTCAAAACTATTGCTCAAAGATATAACTTTTATCCTCTACTTGTAGTTAGTTTCTTGTACGAGTTAAATGAGATCACTGGAGGGGGTTTTAAGTTTTATTCCGCTGTGCATGTTGATATAATATGTTTTATACCCTACAAAACCATTCAGTGGTATCAGAGCCAAGGTCTAACCTCGTAGGGAACTAGTTAGATTTCTTTTTATTCTGATGAAATAGTTATTTTTATTCAGAAAAAGCCTTTTTGATTATCCAGGATAATAGGAATCAAGATTTGATTGTTATTGGATTAATTAATTGGTTTTGGATAAAAGATTGTTAGATTAAAATTTTAAAATTAAATATGTTTTTTTTATTGTTGTTATTTGCAAAAACCGAAACCACCACCCTCATCGGCGGCGGCCTCAGGTGGTGGCCGTGGTCGGTCGACGGCGGCCCAGCAGCGGCGGAAGTCGATCGGTCCACCAAGTATGGTGGTTGGCGACGTGGTGGTGCTCGACGGCCAGGGCAGCGACGGCTGCGGCGTGGTGGGCTACAGTCCAGGAGCCACGGCCCAAGGACCGGCCCAGCCGTATCTCGGGTCTGAAGGGGGCTACGACCCAGATCCTTTCTTCGGCCCAGGTTCGTTTGTCTCGACCCAGTTTTGAATATTTGGCCCAGTTCGTGGTTCAAATATTTGTAGTCAATATAAAATTAAAATATAGTTGTTATTTTTAATTTTAAAATTGAAAAATATTATTTCAGGTTTTTGATTAATTATCAAGCATGAAACTTGAAATATATATTTATTGCAAATAATAGGAAAACAATATACGAGATTTTAACAGGTTGTTAAGATCAGTATTTTTCATCAAGATGAATAATTAGAAATCAGTTGTTGTTTTAATTTCATGTATTAGTTCAGTACATGTTTGGGATGCCATAGCCGAGCCCTAGACCTTGTGGATTGTTTTTTACTTTTCCTGCACTTGTGGTTGTGATTATTGTATTTTTTATTCTATGGTATGGGGAGGCATGCGTGCCACTTACAACCCCTATTCTATTTTGTAAAAGTATTAGATTAGCGGGCCTGCGTGCCTTTGAAAAATTTGTAATTTTTTACTTTCTAGCTTTTAGAATAGAATAGTGTAAAATAGAATAATTTTGAAGATAATGCAAAAGAGCAAGGAGCAGGGAGCATGATTGGATGCTGGAGTCAGTGAGAGCTTCAGTGTGCCATGCCATGTGTGTTGTGATTTTTCCATTTAGGTTTTTACCGTCGGGTTTTTCGTATGGCTCACGAAACCGACATTAGTTAAGGGCAAGACTAAGGCATAGATGTTTGTGGTTGTTTTATTTCTTTACATATTTGATATGCGTGGTTGTGATTCTCACGATGAAATAAAACAAGGGTATTAATAATAGTTAATTATTGAAACAGTATTTTAAAAGGAAAACAGGCAAAAAGTTTTTCTCGTCAGAAACTTCTGAAATCCTTTCCTGTTAAACGTTACTCGGGTGTCGGAAGTGACCAAACCTTGGGCATTCGGGTTCAAACCATTGCGGAGGAGGGTGTGAAAGACTCTGTGATAATCGGGAGTCCCGACCATTTCACACTGTCTTAGGTGGTGCGATCTATTTTGGTGATAATCGGGAGTCCCGGCCCAAAAAGCACTAGAGGGACTAAACATGCACGGTTCTTGTAACCGATGTCCCGCGGATCTAGGAGTCGTGTCCAGGTTGGATACGATTGGTATAGGTTTACCTACCAGAAATAGCATTGTCCCGGTAGGAAGTGTCCAAACCTTGCATCGGAAATGTGGAATATGGATCATAGTATAATAATTTATTCTAAAAAGGTAATAATTATTAGAAGATATAATCAATACTGAATCGGTTTTTATCTTCTTCTTTTCTGTAGATGTCTATTTTATCTGTTGTTCTGTTTTATTCACCAAAGGAATCTCTAAGCCTCATCGTTGGCAAGTGGAAGCTTTCAGGTACAAACTTTGCTGTTTGGAAGAAGCATCTAAAGAATGTTTTGGATGCACAAGGAAATCTTCACATCATAGAGACATTGCCTCCAGAACAACCTGGGGTAGATGCCCAGGATAGTGAGTATGATGCCTACTATCAGTATCTGGATGACGAATCTGACGTTATGTCGATTCTCGTTCTCACAGCTTCATCCGAGTTTACGAATGATCTCCGCGGGAAGTCGTCTTATGTGGTCATTCAGGGACTGGAACGTAAGTTCAAGTACAGTGAACGGATATGTCGTATCTTGCTGATGAAGGAAATTCTTTTAACGAAAATGAAAGAAAACCAGCCAATTAGCGTTCATCTCATTAACATGAGAAGGCTCTTGGATTGCTATGAAAGTTTTGGGACAAAATCAAAACCACATGGGCTAGTTATGCTCTTGTTTGGTTCCTTGTCAGACTATTACCAGAGAAGGGTAATGTATGTCCTCGGTGATTTTGAGATAACTGTCGCGGGGTTGCACGAGATCCTTATGTGCATCAGCGATGAGTTGGATCCAAAGCAGCTAGAGTCAACAGTTATGGACCCTATGCAGGAAGATGACTGGTTGGAAGAGCTTGGAGAAATTTGTTGCCCAGACTGTGGCAGCAAGGATTCATGCGAGCACTCACTCGACATAGATCAGCTAGACATTGGTTCGCCCAATGACTCAGGTATCTTTATGATAGATTGTCTTATTACTTCTTATGAATCATGGGTATTAGATACCGGATGTGGTAATCACATATGCAATCATTTGCAGGGATTCAAGAGAAGTAGGAAGCTAAGGCAGGGAGATATGGACCTGCGGGTAGGCGAAGGCTCAATGGTTGGTGCTGAAGCTGTAGAAACATATCGTCTTGGTTTGCCTTCGGGCATGGTCTTAGAACTAGAACATTGTTATTATGTTCCTAGACTTATTAAAAATGTTATCTCGTTTGATTTGCTTATAGACTATGGATTTAATTATGTTTTGAATGAAAATGTTATTTCATGTTTCAAAAATGATATTTTCTATTTTAAAGCTATTCCAGAAAATGGTCTATATAAGCTAAATCTAGATAACAATGACATCTATCATATAAGTAAGAGATCTAAGAGTAACTTGAATCAGACTTACCTCTGGCATTGTCGTTTAGGACATATAAACGAGAAACGCATAGAGAAGCTCCGAGATGACGGAATTCTAGAGCCATTTGACTTGGAGTCATATGATATTTGTGAATCTTGTCTGTCCGGTAAAATGACAAAACAACTTTTCAACAGTGAGAATGAAAGGGCGAGTAAGCTACTAGGGATTATACACACAGATGTGTGTGGACCCTTTACTCCAGAAGCTAGAGGAGGATACCGGTATTTCATAACCTTTACTGACGACTTTAGTAGGTTCGGTTATGTCTACCTCATGAGACTAAAATCTGAAAGTTTTGACAAGTTCAAACAATTCCAGAATGAGGTACAAAATCAGCTGGAAAAGAAGATAAAGTTGCTTCGGTCGGACCGAGGTGGCGAATATCTGAGTCTGGAATTTGACGATCATTTGAAGGAATGTGGGATTGTTTCACAACTCACACCTCCGTATACACCTCAGATGAATGGTGTATCAGAAATGAGGAATCGTACACTGCTTGACATGGTACGATCAATGATGAGTCGAAGTTCATTACCATTGTCGTTTTGGGGGCACGCACTCGAAACAGCGGCGTTCATGCTGAACCGGGTTCCGACCAAATCGGTTGAAAAGACACCGTTCGAGATATGGACGGGGAAAAAGCCCAAAATGTCTTTTCTCAAGGTTTGGGGATGTGAGGTGTATGTTAAGCGAACATTCACGGTAAACTCAATCCCAAATCAGACAAGTGTATCTTCGTGGGTTATCCCAAGGAAAGCATGGGATACTATTTCTACAACCCAGATGAGAACAAAGTCTTTGTTGCTCGTAAAGGGGTGTTCTTGGAGGAGAAGTTTCTTAACTCAGAAACTTCAAGAAAAGAAATAGAGCTTCAAGAAATTGAAGAGGAAGATATAACACCACCACCGATAATTGAACCCGTGGTTCAATAGAGTATTGTTGAATCTCAACCCGAGTCTGTGGTTGAGGAAGAAGTGCAAACACAAGACCTTCGCAGGTCTAGTAGGTCTCGTCATGAGCCAGATAGGTATCTGGGATTCCTAGTTGCTCAAGACGAAGGAGATCTTTTAGAACCCACCACCTACCAAGATGCTGTTTCAGGTTTAGAATCTGAGAAATGGCTAGAAGCCATGAAGGCAGAGATGCAATCCATGTATGACAACCAAGTTTGGAAGTTAGTGGATTTGCCTCAACACAGCAAAGCTGTTGGGTGCAAATGGGTCTTCAAGAAGAAGGCAGACATGGATGGAAAGGTGCATACATTTAAAGCAAGACTAGTGGCAAAAGGTTTCACGCAAACTCATGGTGTTGACTATGATGAAACTTTTTCCCCAGTGGAAATGCTTAAGAATATTAGGATTCTTATGGCCATATCAGCATATTTTGACTATGAAATATGGCAGATGGATGTCAAAACCGCCTTCCTTAATGGGAAGTTGACTGAGGACGTATATATGATACAGCCGGATGGTTTTGCGGATCCAAAGAACCCTAATAAAGTATGCAAGTTGCTTAAATCCATTTATGGTCTAAAGCAAGCATCTAGGAGCTGGAACTTACACTTTGATGAGCGTATCAAAGAGTTTGGTTTTACCAAAAGTGAGTTCGAGTCATGTGTTTACACTAAATTTAGTGGGAGCGCGGTAACCTTCCTAGTCTTGTATGTGGACGACATACTGCTAATAGGAAACAACATACCAGTGTTATAAGGAGTAAAATCTTGGTTAGATAAATGTTTCCAGATGAAGGACTTGGGATAAGTTGCCTATATATTGGGTATAAAGATATTTAGGAATAGATCTAAGCGGCTTATCGGACTTAGTCAAAGTACATATATTGACAAAGTTGTGAAAAGATTCAAGATGGATGAATCCAAGAAAGGATTTATTCCTATGCAATCTGGCGCGATTTTGAGCAAGGCTCAGTGTCCTGTGTCTAGTCAAGATCAGGACAAGATGAAATTGATACCATATGCCTCGGCAGTTGGTTCAATCATGTATGCCATGCTATGTAGTAGGCCCGATGTTGCCTACTCTATCAGTGTCACTAGTAGATATCAGCAAACTCCTGGTGAAGCCCATTGGGTAACTGTCAAGAATATTCTCAAGTACTTGAGAAGGACAAAATACATATTCGTAGTTTATGGAGGTTCGATGGATGAGCTCAGTGTAACTGGTTACACTGATGCCAGTTTCCAGACCGACAGGTAAAACTTTAGGTCGTAGTCAAGATTTGTCTTTACCCTAAACGGAGGAGCCATATCTTGGAAAAGTCAGAAGCAATATACAATAGCAGATTCTACTACAGAAGCAGAGTATATTGCGGCAAGTGATGCGACAAAGGAAGTTGTCTGGCTGAAGAATTTTATCTCGGATCATAGAGTTGTTGCCAGTATCTCTAGACCAATCGATATACTGAAACAACTCAGGGGCTATGGCGCAAACTAAAGAGCCTAGAGATCATCAGCGGACGAGGCACGTACTCAGGAAATATCACCTCATCCGAGAGATCATTGGAAGAGATGATATTAGGTTGCAAAAGATACCGACGGACGACAACGTTGCTGACCCGTTGACGAAACCGCTAGCTAGGGCTAAGCATGAGAGACATGCGAGTACTATAGGAATGCAGTACTTTAAACATAGCAGCTAGTTCATGTTTTTTATTATTACTATAGATGTAACTTGAAACTCTTATATTATGTATTTACATTTCATGGGATTGAAATAGGAGGTATTTACGTAATTGTTTCTGGTTATCTATTTTTAGCATGTTTAACCTATCCATGACAAGTCAAGTGATGAATTGTCCAAATGCCCGTAGCTACTTAATGTAGTGGGAGCTACATTAGGGAGGTAACACTATTATGGATATTTGATGATTTATTCAGGGTTGAATAAAAGCACAAGGTTGTGACCAAATATTCATAGATATCTATCAGGGGATAGGTATTGGGAGTGATCCGCATCGAGTTTACTTCATGGAGCATCATCGTGAGTAAACTTGATAAGTTGTCCTTAGACCTGAGATATTTGGTTTGGGGCATGGTAACTTTTGTACTTTAGCGGGTTCTAACGTCACGCCGTAACAGGGTGATCATAAGGGGTATGTCTAGGTGCAGCGGAAGCCATGTGCTCAGATTGCAAATAGTCAAGATGGGATTTGCACCTCCTTTTTAGGAGAGATATTTCTGGGCCCCTCGACGATTAAGACTACTGAAAATGCGTGGCCGCGCTCGGTTAGAATGATAGGTTTCATTCGGTAAACCGTAACTGCAGAGTGTCGAGATCAGAGTCGAGAAAATCTGAGTATTTAGAATAAGATCCCTGCTCCATATCTAATACTCACATTACGGAATATCACGATGCAAAAGAAAAAGGTTAGATAATCCAAGGGGTGGATTATATCTCTAGATATAAGAGATCTCATAGTCTGGTTAACCTAAGTGTCTGGCTGGGGATCTCCTTAGGTCAACGATGTACAAGAAATGTAACTTATTTTGCATAAGTGGGAGTCTGTTAGATTATGTGCAGAGATAGATAACACGTAACATCGTGTCCAATGCTATGAGACACTAAAGGATCACACTGCTACACACCCAATTAGAATCAATTGGATTTTGTCAAGTTATATGTAAGAAATAATTAATTAGTTAATTAATTATTGAGATGGAAAATAATAATAGTTATTTATTATTTTAAAGGAGAAATTAATATTTAGTTTAAATATTAATCAGACCAATTAATTAATAGTTATTAATTGCTTAGAAAGGTCAAAGGGTATTTTCTGCAATTAGCTAATAGTTTAATTAAAGCTGGGCTTTAATTAAACGAGCTTTGGGCCTTAAAAGGTCTGTTATATAAATAAACTTTTAAGCCTAAAGGAAAAACAAGTTACAATTGCAAGCCAAGAAAAATACCCTCTCCCCTCCCTCTCTTCTCACTTGCGTCGAACTCAACAACAACCCTAAGGGGGTTTCGGTTTTTTATCATCGACATACACACACGCAGGCTTCACGTGTTGAAGTTTGGTGAAATCCTCAGGCGGTCTAGCAGCAAGTGTAAGGTGGTGCAGTAGCGGTGTTCTACCTTTAGCTATCTGGATTAAAGTTTTCAAAACTATTGCTGAAAGGTATAACTTTTATCCTCTACTTGTAGTTAGTTTCTTGTACGAGTTAGATGAGATCACTGGAGGGGTTTTTAAGTTTTATTCCGCTGTGCATGTTGATATAATATGTTTTATACCCTACAAAACCCTTCATTTATGTATTTTCGATTATCAAATTACCAAAAAAAACATATTTAGAAAACCTTAAGGACGAAAAAAAGCAATCAACTTTTAAAAAAAAATACTCTCTGTTCTATTTTCTCTTTTCTCTCTCATCTTTTCTCTTTTTCTCTTTTACATCTCTCTCTTCTCTCCTTCGTCATTCAATCGGCGAATGGTTTCAGATTTTAGCAATACCGAAAGTTGGGGGTGTTGTGCCCTTTGGTACACCAAGTTTTTAAGTCAGCATACTGATCGTATGCTTAACTCACACCCACATCTCTGAGAGATTCTATCCTTTATCTGATCTTTCCGCATCACTCACTATATTAATACAAATGTTAAAATATAAGAGAAGATTAAATTCGAGAATTAATAGAGGAAGATGAGGTAAAGAGAATTATAATTTTTTTTATTTTCTATTGTTTAAGTGATGGCTCTTTGTTAATGCATCTTAATTTATTTTGCATTGACAATCTAATCTATGCATATATAATTAAATTTAATTATTAATGATAGTCTAACTTTACTTTTTATACGGTCGACTTAATTTAATTAGATAAGTTTTAGTAAAGTATTATAATTAGGGTGTAGAATATAACAGACACTCTTTGTAATTTTTCAAATGGGTCATTATATTTACAATTTGTAAGCCCCAAACTTGAAAGTTCATGGGTTAAAGCCATAAAATAACGGTCTACTTTTCCCATTTTTCCATTGTGGCACGTCATGTTTTTTTTTTACACATTTGGCCAGTAAACTTATCAAAACCGGTTGATATGGCCATTTCGTGACCTGCAACCTTTTCAGCCCGTTTTTTGCTATTTTTGGGTCGATTTTTGATCGTTTTGTGTATATTTTTTTTTGTAGAATCTTGTAATTTATCATTATACCTTTCAAATGACACTAAATTCATGAATTTTCGTCAAGTATTGAGGGAGAATTTCGAGCTCAAAGTTTCGTTTTTTTGTGTTAATGGGTTCGAAAACAGGGCAGAAAAAAAGATGTGTTTTTAGCTTGATTCTTGATCATTTTACATAATTCTTTTTATAGATTGTCGTAGATAATCTTTTTACCTTTCAATGGATACTAAATTCATGAAAAACCATCAAGTGTAGGCCAAGTTATTACTAATTAAAGTCGATAATGACCCTATTCGACACCCTTACGGTATTTCGATAAATTGACACATTTTAAACTCGTTTTTATTCGTTTTTTTGTACTACTTGATAGACAACTCGATTACCTTTCCATAGACTCAAGAATTATTAATTTTCATCAAGTATAAATGAAGAATTTCGGGTTTAAAGTTTCGATTTTAAGGTGAAGAAGAAAAGGGGAAAAGGTGACCTACTATAGCAGGTCAAAATAACCTAAATGACCATATCAACCGGTTTTAATAAGTTTACTGGCCAAAAGTGTAAAAAAAAAAGCATGACGTGCCACAATGGAAAAATGGAGAAAGTAGACTGTTATTTTATGGCTTTAACCTAAAGTTCATAAGACGTCTTCTTAATTGGTCGGCAGTTTTTCTTTTTAGTATTTGTGCTTAAAATCAAGTTTGGATGATGTTAGAATTATACAATTAACTCGTCTTGATTTAAATTATTCAACCACTATGACTTTTATAAACCTATAATTTGTTTTTTATAACTTGTATTGATTTATAAAATACGATTTACATGATTTTTCTTTGTGTATCAAATATATCTTTTTATACGCTCTCTCCTGAATCGAA
Source organism: Pulicaria dysenterica (assembly GCA_947179395.2). Lineage (NCBI taxonomy): Eukaryota > Viridiplantae > Streptophyta > Magnoliopsida > Asterales > Asteraceae > Pulicaria > Pulicaria dysenterica. The sequence goes on from OX359289.1 coordinate 108,592,372, forward strand.
CATGATTTTTCCTTCTCCAATGACGAGTAACATTCACCCCGAATTATTTCTTCAGGATAATTTTGCAACAACATATAGCTTGAGAGTTTTTATTTTCAGTCTTTAATGGACGAATTTTCCGGTTTTTTGATCTTTTTAAGTTTTTTTAAACATGAGGTATATTTCTAAAAGTGAAGGTCCTGAAATTTTCAGAAGCCCATTTAATCCAGGGGTGATAATAATTAATAAAAATGGTCTATGACTCTATGAGACATGGGCCATTTGGACCGACCGGACCGGTCCAACGAAAACCGCCCAAACGGTCCGAACCGGTCCAGAACCCGAACCGGTCCAAGACCGGTCCAAACTCGGTCCAAACCGGTCCAAGAGTTCAACGGCATTTTTTTGAAAAAAACGGTCAAAAACCGGTCCAAACCGGTTCGAACCGGTCCCAACCGGTTCGAACCGGTCCCAACCGCTAGTTTTTCAAAAAAAAATTCCCGAAATTTCCCCTAAAATGAAGCCTTATTTCTTGCACCACTCTTTCTCACATTCTCTCATTCTCCAAATCTCCAATTCTCTCATTCTCTCATTCTTGAATCTTGATATTTCAAGTTTTATTTTTCAAGAATTCAAGTTTATATTTCAAGGATTTGCTTCAAGTGTTCTATATAATACAAGTGTTCTATATAATACAAGTGTTCTATATAATATTTCGATTTGCTTCAAGATTATAAAAAATGACGGGTGAAGGATCTAGCAATTTGAACGCGGATCGAAGTGATTTCAATATAAATCTCCCGTACGAACAAGTCACTTTTTTTTTTCAAACAAAAAAACGAACCGAAAACCGGAAAATTTTAAACCGAAACTAAAAAAAACCCGGAAATGTCTAAACCGAACCGGAAAATACCCGAACGAAAAACGGACCGGTCCAGGACCGAAGTCGGACTGGTCCGGACTTGGACCGGTCCGGAAGTGGTCTAGGACCTCCCGAAGACCGAATTTATCGAAATGGTCTTACGCGAAGACCGGTCCGCCGAGGACCGGACCGGCCCGAGACCGACTAGGTCCGGACCGGACCGGACCGGCTGTGGTCCAGAACGGGTCCAGGACCGATTTTGCCCATCTCTATATAGTATATACTATATAGCAATTCAAAAGCCCATTACATTAAAGCCCGGTGATCCAGTGAAGAAGGGAAATCAAGGTATGAATTTTTTGGCTATTTTTATTTGATATTTTTTTTAAAGAATCAAAATTCTAGAAATTAACATTTAAAGGAGCTAGAATACATAAACAACGTTAATCTTTTTCTTGTTAGTATACTGTATGAGAGAAATTAAAATGTAAAGAAACAGGGTAAATTTTCAGAAAGAACACATTTCTTACAAAGTATGATTGCAAAAACCAATAAATTTGATAAATTAACCTTTATTTTTAATTTACGGTCACGTAAAAATAATGAACTTCAGATTATAAAAAAAAAAAAACAGATGCAAAAAGGTATATCGTAGACGCATCATGTTATTGTAAACCTTTAATCAAGATTTCAAAATCTCAAATATTTTCTTTCTTAAAAGTGAAAACGGTGTTTTTTCCATTGATCTTTTCAATAAGTTACATAATCACTTTTTTAGTTTTTTTTTCCCTTAAATTCATTATTTTTATAGTGTATACAAAATTTAAATCTTTCTTAGCTTTTAATATATATATATATATATATATATATATATATATATATAAAAGAAATGTTCAATATAGTCCATACTTAGATCAGCATCATCAATGGTCCAAATTGAATTTAAAATTTTAGACGAAGTGATATTTTCGTAATTAACACGTGATGATTTTACAATCACATGTGATTGTATACTGAATCACATGTGATTGAATATTAAAATTTCAAGATTATGTTTTTTTATAAACTTTATTGAACACAACTCATATATATCTATATCTATATCTATAATACTATATAAACCATTTAACACTCTCTCTCATCTTATTCTTAAAACTTTTTAAAATTCAATCAACAATACATCCCACCCTTCCTTTTATCTAGATTAATCTCATCCACTCATTTTTTTTAACTATTTTACTTTCCAATTATACTTTAACTTTTTATATATTTAAAATATACTCTCCCACTAACATACTCTCTCATAAAAACACAATTATCCACCCATATTAATATAATTTCTGAAATCTTATTAATTTCTCTCCTTATTTTATAAATAAAACTTTTTTTCCTATTTTAATATTTTTTAGAATTTATTTTTAAAATTAACAAAATTATTGATACAAATATAAGAAAAATTGAAAAAACGTACATGTTGCTGAAAACTTTTTCGTGACACTGAATCGCGCGAGTAACGTATCAATACATTATTGAAAATGACATGTTACAAAACGATATCTATCTGCCATCGCAGCATTGCGCGAGTACGATGCTAATATATATATATATATATATATATATATATATATATATATATATATATATATATATTCAATTTTTAATAAACATTTTAGTATTGGCCTTTTCATAATTACTGTTCAAAATCCTTGATATATGAAAAAGATAAACCCGTCACCACAAATGGAAAAATGAAATGATATGTTGTTCTAAATACATCTATCTATATTCTACTTACCTCTTTCTCTTCATCTCTTATTTTAATTTTGCTATTTTTCTTCATCTTGTTTTTTAATTATACATAATTCTACTTTCAATTCTAAATAACTTTTTAATCTATATCATTATAGATTTATTTATTCGAAACGTCACAAAAAATTTAATGGTTTGCCATTTGCTCAACAGTAGATATACACACACAACAAAAATTTCCATGCACAACAATTCAATATCTTATCAACTCGCATAATATGTTATTTACTTATGTATCGGATGTATATGACTAAACTTTCTTTGTGTACAGAACTACATATCAGCTCTCTTTCCTCAAATGGTTAAATGACACAACTCCAACTTCATATAACCTCTTTTTCTAAAAAAATCCAGAAGACATCTTTTTTGTGCAAAAAGTAACATATAAGTATTTTTCAAATAATATATCTTTATATATATTAAATAAATATATTTTATTTTATTTATCACAGGTTTATAAGGTTATTTAAAAAAGGATGTTGTTGATTTTACTTTTACCTCTTTCACATACACATATGTCACATATAAAAGTGCAGTCTCACACACATTAGACCATGAGAATCTAACCAGCTGGTTGGCTGTTAGTTGGTGCGTGAGGGTCTTTAACACCGCCTCTCCCACCCCTTAAACTTAAAGTGAGGGGTCAAGATGGTGCATGATCACGTTGTCTTTCCTCTTTCTTTTCCCTCTTCTCTCTTTTCTTCTCTCCATCTCTCTTCTCTCTTAATTTTTTTTTTAAATAAATAAATAAGAAATGGTTGAGGAGATAAATGCGAAAGTTAGAAAAAATAATATAATGATAAGATTATAAAGAAGGATGAATACACATGGTAATAGAGACTACAATAATCTAAACCCTCTAAAGATAATTTGAGAATGCATAGTAAAACCCGGTTCATGTGAAGGGTCGTTAATAGTTACGCTTGTAGACCAGATCCGGTTTTGGAATTATTATTTAAAATGCATCAAATTAAAGAAATAAGAAGGTGAATGACAGTGGCACATTACAAGAGGAGAGAACAGGAGTCAGTCAGATTAAACATAAACACGAAAAGTCAATTCATTATTATACAAGTATAATTTCCAGACACAGGAAATGATGCTCTATTGATTTGTACATTGTGCAAATAAAGCTGTACAATTTTCTATGTTTGGGTTATTTTTAGATGTTAAAAATGGATAAAAAGAATTGACCAGTGTCAGCATGTAGCGAGTTACTTTCATTGAAGAGACATGTTTCATTTGAGAAATGGTGTATCATGTTACAAGTCATTCTAAATATCTTTTCATCACCACTTATTATTTTAAAATATACATATTTATTAGGAGTTTTTTATTTTTCTATTAAAAAAATAATAATTACAGTCGTAAAAGTTGTATATAAAAATTTAAAAATTTTAGTTTTTATAAATAATAATCACAAGTTATCTTTATAATCTACTTTACATAATTTTTATACTTAACTTTTAACTAGGTTTTAACTTTTCGTACATGAAACAATTATTTTAAACTAAAAATAACATTGATTATATTCTTATCTACTTATCATTTTTTCCTAATAATATTTAAAAGTATCATTGTACTTGCTTAGTTAAGATATGTGTTTATTTTTTTTTATTATATATTTAGTTGTTATCTTAAGTCACCAGTGAAATTTTTCATCACCACTTTGGAGTTTTTATTTGAATATAACATCTTTTCATCACATCTTTTGATCACCACTTTGAGTTTTTATTTGAGTATACATGAAATTTCTTTTAACTCAAATCGTTTTAATCTTCTTATTCAAACTTGGGAGCTACATAATCATTAACAAGTTCATTTTCCAGTTAATTTTGAACTTTTTTTTTCTGTGGCCATATCATATACTTTTTCTGACTATTCAAAATGTTATGGTTCATATTTTACTTGAAACAAATTTATAGAGTAGATACAAGTGTGAGATTTTATTATCCTTAAAAGAAAGGGTATGTGCATCACGAACCAAACTAACTAGTTTTACTTTCATACAAAGGACTCTGGCGAAAAAAACGCTTAAGTAGGACATATTCTTAGAGGTGCAGTTTCACACTCCTTTCTGGTTAAAGTAAACAAAAATCTTTAAGCTAGTTGGGTTTAGAATATATATTATCTCTTGCGGATAATATTTTTAAGAACTCTTTAATCCTGTTAGAGATTTTGTAAATTCTTAGTGATATAAATTTAGTGATATATATTAAGGATAATCTAGCCATTAAAAAGTATTTTTTTGAAAAAAATTAGAGTTGGTACTAAAACCAATAAAAAATGGTACAATAATAATGAATAACTGATATCTCTTTTTGATATTTTTAACAAAATATTTGAAAAGTTAAGCTAAGGGAAAAAAACATTTTTATTTGAATAATGTGATAAATAAATTAAATTTAGAGTAAATTGCAATTTCTCGTCCTGTAATTTACTCAAAGTTATACTTTACGTCCTTATAGTTTTTAAAATTACACGGATAGTTAATACGGTTTACATTTCGTTACGAGTTCAGTCCATTAGGCTAACATCAGTTAACTTCTACTGATAAAGCCCCTCATCTGCCTTGCACATGAGGTTACTTTGGTCTTTTTACTCCATATCCTTGCAACCAAACTAATATATTTTCTATTACTAAATTAATAAATAAAATAATTCTATATTATTTTTCTCTCAAATCCATGTTCTCTCTCATTCTTTTTCTCTCTCCACAGTGCATCCTACAATATCTCATTCTCTCTCTAACCCTCCCACCTTTCCCTCTCCTTCTCCCCGCACTCAACCGGAATCACATTACTGGACATCTGAAAATGTGTGTGAGAATCGACCATCCCTAACGATTATCACAAAATTCCAACAACCAACTATTTCTTCACCCTTTTTTGGTTTTTTACCTAAAATCTCATTGCTGAAACCACCATACGATTACGAGATTATCATATGTCATAAAGAAAGTGTCGGTAAGATAATCACTTAATCCTAATAATCAAATCCGTTTATTGAAATACATAGGATTTGATGATAACAAAACCATACATTCAATAAGACTTAGAATGATTTCAAACGTGTATTGTTTGTATCTGACTTGAAGAATTCTTTAAGTATAAAGTATCAGCTGAAGATCAGTTAAATACTAAGTATCAACCGAATGACAACAACATCCGAGATCAGCCAATGAGAAAAGACAAGTAAAGAAGACCATCAGCTGAGCATTTTCTATGATCAGCCGGGCAACTACTCTGATGAGCTGAGCAGTGAGATTGATCAGCTGAGCCAACCATTTGATCAGTTATGCCCATTTCCGGTCAACTAAGTAAGCTTTTCAATACTTAGTGTATTTTGTGTAAGCTTATTACTCTGAATGATCAGTTGAGCATCTTTGAACAACTAATCATCTAGGTTGATTAGTTTATGATCCCTTTCAGTATACCGTTCGTTAGCTGAGCATTCTATGATTAGCTGAGTATCTGTTATCAGTTGAGTTCTCTACATGATCATATGATCATCCAACACTTAGGCTAAGCACACTTTTATTTTTAGTTTAGTACATTTTGTCAGCTGAGTCGTGAAATCTATTATTCCAATACGCTGTTTACTTTGTATTTGTTCTTAAGTCAAAGACAAAAATGTGTTGTTTTATTAAGCCTTATATCCGTCATTGTAAAAGTATAAGCACTTTGTGGATCAAGTACGAGTAAAAAATGACCGATCTTATCATCTGAAAAAGAAGAAAGATACTCTATAAGAAGAAGATCTCGAATATTTGTTCAAAAAATAAGTATGACTGACAACTCTATATTTGGTAAAGTCAAATCTGAAAAAAGCATGGTTGTTGAGAAAAGTACAAACATGGAAAGAGAAGTTTAAGGTTTTTAGGCAAAAGGTGTGAGATTTAATATTATTATATTGTGAGTGGGTTGTAGTTTTTTAAAAGTACATTCACTTTATTCAATCATTGATTAAGATAAGTTTACTTTTCACGCACTAACTTTATAATCAAAATATTATTCTCCATTGTCTTTTTTGTCCCATTTCTTCTTTGCAAGCCGGATGTCATTGCTCCATATATACTCATGCATGTTTACCATGCAAAGTATCTACAAAACACTTCAAGAAAAATTTAGAAGCAAGTTCAAGCTTTTGAGCAAGAACAGTTTTTAGAGTTAAACATTTTGTGTAGTCAAACTCGTTCATATGTTGAACCTTCTTTACATAAGTTGTTTAAAAGTAGCTTAGTCTATGTGTTAGACAAATTAGTTGTCACCTTTTAATGTACTTAGGATTTCCGCTTCTAGTACATATGAATATTGATTCAATATCAATAAGAATATATAAAAGTATAATCGTGTGTCTTTAATTTTAAGAAGATAGAGTTTGTATTCAACTCTCCCTTCTACAAACATTTGTTGTAGTATCCAATATGGGACTAACAAATAGAAATCATGAAAGTCGTACCATACAGTCAAGGAGAACACCATTCAAGGTTTTGCCCTGAATCGAAATCAATCATTTATGGTGAAATCCACAAACAAAACCCTAAATTGAAGAAAATGGTGGAGTTTCATCAATGTTCATCTGTTCAAAAATCCATCGATGCTTCATAGTCCTAACAAAATTTTAATAACAAGACACAAATTTGTGAAAAAAAAATCGCACCCCCTAAAACATAAATGTAATCGAAAAACAGATATTCTCTAGATGATATTCGAAAAGCGCAGATCTAAACAGATGAAGCATGCGGCAACAATGGTCTCAAAGCCCGTGTGAGTTGTGTTATCATCGATGGTGTCTATGTACCAATTCCCTAGATCTGGAGATTGCCTCAATGACTCTAGACAGTGGCAGTGGAGGTAAGTTGTCATCAATGGTGGAAATGCCAGGTCGAAAAGAGAAAAAGAAATGGGGTGCGGGTGGTTGTATGCGATGGCGGTAGTGGTGGTTGTGAATAGGTGACAATTGCGATGGTGGGTGTATGAGGCGACGATGGCGGTTGTATGAGGCGGCAATGGTGGTGTTTGGTTAGTAAAGAGGGTCGAAGGAGTTGAGAAGAGAGAGAAAGAGGCATATTGAGAGGTAGATTGTAGATCTAGTGAGAGAATGGTTAGAGTGAGACAAAATGTGAGAGATAGCAAAGATAATGGTGGGATCTTATTTGGCAACAAAGATAATGGGTAAAAAGACCAAACTACCCTCATGTGCAAGACACATGAGGGGTTTTAACAGTAGAAGTTAACTGGTGTTAGTTTAAAGGACGAAACTTATAACGAATTATAAATTATAGTGACTATCAATGTAATTTTTAAAATTAAAGGAACGGAAATAAAATTTTGAGCAAACCACGTGACAGAAATTGTAATTTACTCTTAAACGTAATACATTTATTGTTGTCCTAGAAGAGAGTTCCCTAAACAAGAGTAAAAGAGAGGTGGTAATAAGGTGTATTCTTTCTTTCCGGTCCCAGTCTGGATACATTGTGTGCTACATGTAGAAATACAAGGTACAATGCAAAGGGCTCTTCATGCTGCACACTTAAGGTATACCCTCTGTCTTATATATGCAAAGCCTAGGATTGGGCCCTATCTGATTCCAACATCCAGGACAGATAGCAGCCAACACACACACACACACACACACATATAATGTCTTAATTGTACTAATTCATTATCCGAATCCCAGACATTGTAATTGTACCATGGTTTATTGAGTATAGTCAATTGGTCATCGTGCCTCAATTTCATGTAACATGTTACATAATGTTCATGTCCAACTGAATTCTTGAAATTTGGACTACAATACATACACCCTGGTTATTATAAAATACATGATAGCACTGACTAATCAGTTATTTGGTAGATTAATGCGCAAAATATGCGTAGACAGTGTCCTATGAAGTGCAATAGAATGATCTAGAACACCTTATTTTGATTACCTCTAAACAGTGGTTAGGTTGGGAATATGGGAAGAGAATGTGGATTTTCCTTATCTGCTTGTACCTTCAGCTCCAGTAGTGGTACCCAGGTCTGGGAAAGTGAGGATTGTAGTGATGGTGAGGGAGAGTTGAAGTCAGAAAATGAGGTTGATGATCAGCAGCAGCAGCAGCAGATATTGATGATAACGATGATGAGGAAGCATTGATTATTGAATTATGGAATCCTGATGATGCTGCAGCAGAAAAGGGAGGTAAAGTATGGATGGCTCCGCGGTAACCATCGCGGACTTGCCATGCCAAATTCATAGAAGAATTAACATCCTTACTTTTCTCTATTGTTGTTCCCTGATCATGACAAAACAAGATTATCATATGAGTAGCTCATATATTATTCACAATCGGAGGCGACAAAACACGCGGGTCAATGGATTTGTTAACAGGTCAAAACGGGCCAGTTTGGTTGGCCAACCAGCACCATGTTACGTTCTTGTTATGTAATTTGTAAATAATCAATTTTCTTAAAAGTGCTTTTTTAAGTAATAATATGACTTCTATAAATTAAAAACAACCCATTTAACATAATTGATCTATCTGTCCTATGTTGTTAATTACATCCTTTTCATATAGTGTAATTTGACCAGCCTCCGTACAAATGAGTTGAAATTCCCACCTTTTTTTTGTACCCATCAAAACCAATAGTTTTTTGGTAAGTAATAAGATACTCTTATATTGTGGTCAAATATGATCCATCATGTTCTTCACATACATGAGTGGGTCCCTTATTTTAAGTCAGAGTGATTCCATTGAGCCCGACTTTATAATCTAGATGACCTATTATGATGTGACATATGTGAGTGTAAGACATGCATTGAAAGTTGTAATTGAGTGATTTGACTTGTGTGGTATGTGAGAAGAGGGGAGCCAAATAGTAGCACTTTTAAGTCAATAGTGGGTCCCCTTGTAGGTCTTACTTTTATGTTTGTGAGAGAATATAATGGATCATGTTTGATCAAATTTTAATGCTTTTGGCAAACTCTGTACAATGTAAATCAACATTTCCCACCAGGGAAATTGGTACCTGATAAATAGGGAAAGATTGGCGAGTCACGCTGTTGTGATGAGGAGGGTGGAGGAAAGGTATTTGAGTTCCCAATGTCATTGAATTAGAGGGCTCAATCTGAAAGAAACTCAAAGCTTAACTATAAGTAAGTGTGATAAAAAGGGAAACTTGTTGGTAACTTCATATAAACATATCAATTTATAATGGTTTGAATTACCCAAGTTCTTGGAGCCCCATAGATGTCATTGATACCATTTGTTGAAGATGGGGGAGCAATACCCAGGTTCAAATCCACAGATTGAATGTTGCCTGCTGATATAATATAGAAATTATGACCGAAAACAAAATAGTTACATGACAACACATAATTTCAAATACGATAATGGGCTAATTTGTAAGTGTTACCTCCGTTTTTGGTCATAGGAGTTATCTCGGCTTCATATGAACTATGCTCAAAATTTGTGACCGCTTCTCTTCCATTGCATCTTATTGCAGCCATATCATAAGCCCTGATTAACTCGGAATAATGACACGATGAAAGATAACTGAAATATGATGAATGAATATTAAGATTTGTAAGAACCTTGCAGCTTCAATTTCACTCTCAAACAATCCAAGGTAGATGTACCTGCAGCCCAAAAATGCATATCAAAACCATATAGCCAATTTCTTGAATGATATATCATAAGTTCCTTATTTTGGTTCACTAATTCTCACTTTTTCCCAAGAAATTGCCCCATTCGAGCTTCCCAACGACCACATTTGTGTAGGGTAACCCCTCTATATTTTGAGCTTCCCCTAGAGAACCCATTGCTTTTACGACGAAGAACTTGGATAAACTCTTCCTTGGTCAAGTCGATCATCTACAAAAGATGATAAAACTCACAAAGATCCTTGTGGAACAACATCTCAACCAAAATATGTAAAACAAGTTTCAACATCAAAACCTGATTAAAATCTTCCTGATAATCATTTAGGTTGAAATTAATATCAGCATCCAGTCCGCGGAATTTAATCGCAGCCAGATCATATGCTCTAAAACAAAGAGCAAATTCATATTCATATACCAACAGAATATATATATATATATATATATATGCTTCAAAAGGTAATAATATCAATATCAATTATCAAGCAATAAACCACTTAGGAATTTATATACCTTGCAGCAGCATGTGCAGTATCAAAGCCACCTAAAACATCAAATGCAGTGAATTCCAGCAGAATAACCAATTCAGCTACTAATAATATCATGTATAGCTAAAACTGAACTAGAAAAAAAAAGAAAATGATGCCTAACAGTACTCATAGTTACTTACCTAGATAAACTTGTTTTCCGCAATCCCTAAAAAAATCACCGCTCAGACATAAGTTAATTCAGTAGTTTCATTACAAAATGGAAATCGGTAAACAGATAACACAATCGTGTGTTCAGATATTACCAAATAGATCAATTAACACGATTAGTCTGTTACAAATTCCGTCAATCGTATGAATCTCAAAGTAATTCGAGATATGATGATCTGAAGCTGAAATTTGATTTATCTTCTGATAGATATCTCGAATGGATTAACTAGATAAAATATGTGACTAGTAACTAACCAAATATGCGATTCCCATCTTCCTGTTCTCCGGTAAAACGTAACGCCGCGATATTGAGAACTTCGAGACCTAGGTCCTCTCCTAGTCTTCTTAATTTGGTGGCTATACTGTTGATACCGCTGTTCATCCACCGTACGACCACCGTTAACTTCAGTAACCTCCGTTAAAAACTCCTTTGTTACGCCGATCTCCGACCTGACGTTCTTATCGCTTTCTAGATTATTCGGTTTCAGTATGTCGAATGCGTACGCCGGATACGAGTAGGGATACGTTTCCTCTTCGTCGCCGGCGTTGCTCGCTGTCTCCACATTGACGACGGAGGAATTCGAGGTGGCAGTGGCACCAGAGAATTCCAATTTAGCTCCGCTCCCAGTGCCATAGCCGAGCTTCAGAAACTGATACCCGCCTTGATCAGCCAAACACTCCGGCATTGAATCGTTCCCATCAAAATTCAGGTTGAGGTCTAACATGAGTTCGAATGTCCTCCTCAAATTCAGCTTGCAATAACTTCAATTCACTCGCAACAACCTGATAACTCGTGACATTAATACGATTTAAGATAGTAATTACATTATATATAGTCGAAACATGTTGTACTTACAGAAACTTTAACACAAAACATGAAATTCAGAGAGAGAGAGAGAGAGATCAGTGTACGTACTAATTTCGTGTGTTGATAACGAACAAGTGTATCAATCGGAAAAGAGAAACGGTGTGATTAAGAGGAGCAACGATGGGACGTATGATGGAGGAAGAACGACGGATAGCGGTGGTTTGTGGAATTTAAAATTTGCTGGGGATTGGAATTTTGGAAACGTTGCATTTTGTTATATTAGCTGGTTGGTAAAAGCTTTCTCTCTAATAACATGATTTTAGATATTATTATTTTTTTTTTTTGGAAGGAGCAGGATTATATCCTGGGTAGAAAGTTAAAGAGAGTTGCTTCTAGGAGATAAGGTTAAGGTAGGAGTAGGTTTTATAATCTAATCTTTATCTAACTAAATAAATGAATAATTATAACTTAATATTAATACTTCTATTTCTATTTCTATTTGGACCAAGTTTGAAAGTGTATAATAATCACCCTTATTTTTTTTAGTAGAGAATACCAAGAATATCAAATTAATTAATTAAAATAAACCAAACAAAAAGACATGGCCTATTATATTAAGGAGGATGATAATTAGAATGATAATTACAATTCTAAGTTGTAGTTATCATGTTTCTTATATTAATTAGGAAATTTGTCATTTTTATTCTAATGGGTTAAAGTTGCTTAAGACAAACAGACTTTTCCCAATGTTCTGATATGACACATTAACTTTTTTTTACACATATGACCATTTAACTTACCAAAACCGTGTCAATATGGCCAAAACGCGACCTGCAACCTGCCAAGTCGGTTTCAACCCGTTTTTTGCCATTTTGGGTCGATTTTTGGTCGTTTTTTGTGATTTTTTGTAGAATCTTATAATTTATCATTATACCTTTCAAATGACACTTAATTCATGAATTTTCGTCAAGTATTGAGAGAGAACTTCGAGCTCAAAGTCTCGTTTTTTTGGGTTTTTTTCCGAAAACAGGACAGAAAAAAGATTGTTTTTTGCTCGATTCTTGATCGTTTTACGTCATTCTTTTTATAGATTGTCATAGATAATCTTTTTACCTTTCAATGGACACAAAATTCATGAAAAACCATCAAGTGTAGGCCAAGTTATTGCTAATTAAAGTCGGTAAATACCAATTCGACACCCTTACGGTATTTTGATGAATTGACACATTTTAAACTCGTTTTTATTCGTTTTTTTTGTACTACTTGATAGAAAACTCGATTACCTTTCCATAGAGTCAAGAATCATTGATTTTCGTTAAGTGTACAAGGAGAATTTTGGCTTCAAAGTTTGTATTCGAAGTGAAGGAAATTGGGGAAGAAGGTGACCTGCTATTGCAGGTCAAAATCACCAAAATGACTATAATAACAGGTTTCTTACAAGTTAAATGGTCATATGTGTAAAAAAAAAAGTTAATGTGCCATATCAGAACATTGGGGAAAACCTCTTTGTCTTCAATAACTTTAACCCTATTCTAATCTAACTCTATATTTATATATTACTCTTTATATCTCTAAATTGGTAACTAATTAAACTATAATTTTCTAATAATACTTATATATATATATCTATACACACACTTCTTATATTCCTTTTTTGTTATTTTTTTTATTTTTACTTTATCATTAAAATTCTCATTAAGAGGGATTTTTCCTATTAGGGTTTCTTTAGGGTTGCGAGTCTTAGACCGTGATGCATGCTATTAAATCGGTGTTACTATGGCCGTCAACCCTTGATTGTCTACATCTAAAATTTTCCATACCTTGCTAAGGTGGATTTGAGTATTATTGTTGTGTAACTTGTGTTAGACCAAATGTATAGCTACACCCATAGGCCATAGGCCTCGGCTTACAGCTTGGGTTCTTCGGGTAAGGCGGCTACACTCACATGACCCCTCCCAACCCGATCGAGTATAGCCATTTGGCTTGTCCAAACCGAAGGCTTTCCATCCTCACCTACCTTCTCTCTATCTCTCTCTTTTCTCTTCCTTTTTCTCTCTTTCTCTTTCTTAATATATATAATACGAAAATATAAAATAAAAAGTGAGTTAAGATTGTGTTTGGACGGTGAACAAGGAGAAGGGAAGAGAAATAATTAAGAACCGACATGATGGGGAGAAAAAAAGGTGATGTTATAAGACGAAGAGACGCGATTGTATTTCTTGTATAACTAATTGATCATTATTGTTATAATTAATGACAATAAAATTAATTTTTATTGGTTCGGAATAAAAATAATTTAAAATGATCATAAACTATTTTAAAATGATAAAACTACAAATTTGGTAAAATATATTAATTTAACATGTATAAAGAGTAAATACAGTATTTCTAAATTACTATTAACAAATACGATATTTTAAGGTTTATGAAACTCGTATATTGTAATTCATATTGAAGTGAAAGTCGGATTTCAGTTTTTACAAAAATTGTTAGTAAAAATTAAAGAGTACCCTATTCTTAATAATATATAAAAATAAGAATTTTGAAAAGATGATCACATTATAATTATATTTTTTAAATATATATTAAAAAGTAACGATTAAAGTTAATTGTATAAATGGCTCTTGAAATTTGTTAAAATTGCATATTTAATCCTTTAATGAATAGACTTAAATCTATAATTTCGACAAACCTATGAGTGAAATAAAGACCACCTATGGTGTAAGCGGCATCTAGAGCATTAAATCAATTAATATTTACTAACAACAAATATCATTTCTTCTAAATTATTACTAGAATTATATGTACCACATAGGCACATACTGCTTCGTGGTCTTATCTTTAGAGAATTAGAGTTGTAATTACAGATTAAAAATTTGTTGGTGGTACGCGCCAATAAATGGTTTATGTTATAGATAATTAGTGATTCGTGTAATATACGGACGAATACAAATAAAGGATATAAAATATATAAATAACTTGATGTGAAAATACAAAATTGTAAGAAACATTATTAAAATATATTGTCTATATTAGAGAGGAAAATCATGTAATATACGTAAAATGAGAAAAAATGGTGAAAAAAAGTAACAACGAATAGTATATATTTATAGTACATATTAAATCAATTTTTTTGTAGCACTTCTTTGTAATACCATATTAATTGTTTTAAAGTAGGTTTACCATTATCGTCAAGTATAAGAACTTTTAATCTTTTCTTACTGGTAACACGAAATATAATAACGTATAACTGGTCATGAGAAAAAAATAAATATATATCATCGTAATTAACATCAAAAGTTTATAGATACAATTATCACGTTTATTCAAATTAATACGGTATAATTATGATGCATATTATCTCTAATCTCTAATATTAACATAATATAAAATTGAGTTACGGTTAACGGTTGAATAATAAGAATTATTCAATTGAAGTAATGTTGGTAAATATTCAATGTGTGTACACATTATTTTAAATGAATGGCTAAGATTACATGTTTTGCTAATGATAGGTCTTGATTTTTCAAATCAAAATAAGTAATTTCTTCTATTTTATTCTCTTTCTCTTAAAATAGGATGACAAGTAAGAAGAAAAAGTTATTTCTATAAGAGATGTATATTTGGTTCCTATATATTCTTCCTCATAATTATATAATGGACACACAATATCACTAAGTCAGTGTGTTTAATTTTATAAAATATTATTAAATTAGATGTTTGTATATACAGATTGGTTTAAAAATGGTAAATTTAAAATTTTACTGTAATAAATTATTATAAAAAGTGAAATAAAGAAGAATTAAAGGCGACATACGACATCTACATCCAAACGCGAGGGGAAGGGAGACGTGATGACAGATACATGTTATTATAATATGAAGAGACGTGATTATTTCTTAATACAAACCATTGACATTATTGTTACAATTTTACGCAATATGGTCAAGTCTTTATTTGTTATAATAAGAAAGAATTTTAAAATGATTATAATATATTTTAAAATGATAAAACTAAGTGTTTGTTTAAATATGATAATTTAAAATATTATAAATGGTAAATATGATATTTATAATTAGGTTGAGTAAATACAATATTTTAAACAAGAAAATCATATATAGAATAATGCCTATTTTAATTTGAAAATTAAAATAAAGTCAAAATTGATTACAATTATGTCATTTATCTAAATAAAAGCTTAAGATTATCTAATAAATGAATTGTACTTATTTATTTATACTAGAAGAAGTTTATTATAACAGACGAGATATATATATATAAGATATTAAAATTAAGAGATGAGTACATCATAGTTTAAAAAATATCAATTAAAAAAAAAAGATAAATTGCGCGAAAATACAATAAAGTATACATAAATTGTTATTGTATAAACTTTGCTTTGTATTTAAAAAATAAATTAATTAACAAATGTGGGTCATTGCATGCAATCTTTAACTTGTTAATCACGTTACAAGTTTTTTTATAAATTTTAATTTTTTTAAATTATTATTCTTTGTATGTTCTTCGTAGTTTATGAATCTTTAAAGAAACCATATGAAATCAAATAACCATGAAGAAGATGGTCAATGGCAAGAAACTATTTGAATCGTCAAAGAAACCATATGAAATTGGAAACCATAAATCAAATTTGCACAGACATTTGAAACCAAATTGATTCAAGATTTGGTGAACGGTAGCAAGAAACACTTAAACCTAAAATCCAACATTTGTACATAATCGTCAAACCCCAATTGATCGTGAACCCTAACTATACTTAAATCAGGATTGCATGCACCAAATTAATGAAGTACACAAATCCATAAGTAGATGAATCACATATCTCTAAGTCACAAACCCTAATCGATCGTGAATCGAAAATCGAACGTTCGCAGATAATCGATTAAGCAACAAAGTAAAACTCTAAAATCGATTAAAATCGATTAAGTGAAGATGCGTGAATCTAAAATCGAACAAACGAACAAGCGGAAGTGATGAAGCATGAATCGAATAAATATTACGATATATAAAATTAAAAAACCGGTATGTTAGCTAATAGACAGGTAGCTTGCTAATATGACCCAGATTTTATAGTTGGTTATATTTTTAAATATAAAATAAAGTTTGTTACATACAATAATAATTTCTATAGTCTTTGTTGTAATTTCACACACTTTACCTTTAAAAATGAGAGCTAATGTTATATTAATGCACGTAAGTTAAAAAGGTTATGGATAATATTAAATGAATGTTAGTTTTCACTAGTTTCAAATGCACCGTAATTTTTCTTAAATAATTTATGAATTTATTAGATTAAAAGGGTTTTTGTATTATTTTTTTTCAATTATGATTAAGATGTCCTAGGATTATTGATCATTCATATCAGGGTGTGTGACACGAACACGTATACATGAAAATACATTATGACCCGTATAACTTGTTTAAATATATGAGTTGGCGGGTTAGTGTGTTTAGTTTTATTAATTTTGTCACTTGTTTATAAAAATACACAATCTAGATGCAATATACCAAATAAAGTTTAACCATACCAAACAAATTAGCAAAACATGTGACATTCTATAGCTTGTAGAGTGGTAAATTAGTGGTTGTAAGAACTTTAATTCATATAATATATAATATATTGTTGCTTTAAAATATAGCTATAAGTGATAAAACATTGGTTATTCCATAGTTATATTCTTGATGGTCTCAAAGACAAAGAAGCAAAAGGGAAACGTTGTATATGTTTCTAATTAAGTTTATGAAGATTAAAGAATAAAAGAAAAGCCTAATAGCAACATAAGAAACATGAAAAATAAAGGGTTAACGGATCAATCAGAACGTTTCCTGTTCATTTATCTTTATTACTCTACAAAGCATTTAGCTCATTTTTTAAGACAATTTTTAAGTTAAGTAGTACAAGTAATATAGCATATTTTACAATAACATTGAGTAACAATATTAACATTTTTAAAATAGTACAACTGTCATTAAATTCAGGACATTTTTTTTGTAATTAATTTTTGACAGTTTTAAAGTATTTATTATGCATTTAAATTCTGACTGTTTTATGTAATTAAAGTATTTAAAGTGTTTAAGATCATTACTGAAACATATTGTAAATAATGCTATTTGAGTTGTACTATTTATGTAATCGGTTTCGGTTTTTAAACCGAATTTGAAAACGGTTTCAGTTTTATGTAATTAAAGTATTTATGGTAATTGGTTTCGGTTTTTAAACCTAATTTGAAAACGGGTTCGGCTTTTTCGGTTACGGAGCGGTTCAGATTACGGTTAAAATGGTTTATATCCGAATTTTGAACACCCTTATGTCGACAAATGAAACTATTTTACCCCGCCGTATCGCGCGGGTAAAATACTAGTGTATATTAAGTCACGTTGTCAATTTAAATCAGCAAGAAGTTTAATATGAGGTGTAGGCCTTTACAAAAATGAAGAAACCCATTTGTATTATTAAACTAAATGGAGCATTTAAGAGCGTCTACAAATGGACTTCCATATTGAGATGGCTGTCCACTTGTTAAAAATGGAAAGAAGACCATGCATGCTTTACTTTTAATACATAATTTATGATTCGGGTCTCTAATGGCCTATATATCTATCTACGTTGCTGGCTAGCTAGGCAACCTTTGTAATTAGTCAAATAAGTACGCAATTATTTATGAGCCATTATCTATATATAATCAAAATAATTTATTAAATAATTCACATAAAAACTAACTAACTGAGCACAAAGTTGCAATTTTTTAAAAGAACATGATAACTACGTACAGTCCTATGGCTGTAGATAAGAACAAAACTTGTAATAACATTTTCTAAAAATAGTAATCATAATTAACTTATCATACTTTTCGTGATTACTTTTTAATCAATTTTCAACTTTACATACATGAAGCAAATTTATCATTTTTAAAGATGAAATATTACTTTGTTTTATTTCTATCTACGGTTCTTAGGGCTGTGGTTATCAAAATATTTTGTTAAATACCAAAGATGGATGGTTCACAACGTTAATAATTTCATGGTATATATACTCATGGATTGGTTAGTTTACTTCTAAAAATTCCCGACTTCAATGTATTACTATAAATAATATAGAAGCCGCAGGTCCTCAAGAATGTATTAATAACGTAGTATCTTAAATGTTTTTAATATTAGTTGTGTACAATATATATTTAAATCAGAGAATATATAATAATTAGATCAATAGCATTAGTGGTTAATTAATTTGAGATTAATTTTAAAAATGGTGATATGTTAACTAATTTGATTCGATATATTTACTAGAAATTAATATTCAAACTAATTTGGGTTAAAATATAATTTAATCTTAATATTTACATTCATTTAAATTTTACCGTTTATCTTCGTCAATAACTTAATTCTAACCTATTGGTTTTTGTAATATTTTAACACATAAATAAAAGGAAAACACGAGACATATATGTTTAGCCATTAGACCATGTGTTGTGGTCAACTCGATGACCATCAAGTATCATCGGATAAGGCGGGTACACCAAAACGAGGCTAGCGAGTATTGGCAGAGGGTAAGGACTCCGGATCCTGGAACTCGATGGAGAAACCCACCTCCCCCCACCTCCCCCACCACCACCCCCCTCTCAACCAATCACAATCGAACACACACTTAATTAATTAATTTAATATATTAATAAAAAATGAGTATAGTTTTAAGGTAATGTAAAACATGTAAATTGGGTAAAGGGAGGAAGAATGATGTGGCGCTGATGTGGCATCGGGTAAGGAAAGTTAACAGGTAGAGTACAACGCATAGCCTTATTATTCATCCGTCAACTTTGACGTATATAACAATATTTATATCCTAGGCCACACTTTGTGAGATATATTTTGGCTCTTCGCCTCTTTGAGGAGCCATTATAACAACAAATTATATATACTACCATTTTACGGGAGTTATGAACAGTACCTACAAGATGTTAGTATATAATTCTAGCTATGGTATACCTCAACTGTAAATATATATATTAACATTTTGCAGGAGTTATGAACAATTCTACAAAATGTTAGTATATAATTTAGCTACACTAGACCTCAACTTCAAATGGTTGGTAGCTCAAATGGTTAAGACAGTTTATGTGGTGGAAGTGGCCCTGGTTCAAATTCTTGGGGGCCTTTTTGTAATACCCGTATTCGATTTAGCATTATATTATTGTTAGTCAAGATTTAAGGTTACACATTTATATATTAAGAAATTCGGGAATTGTTGAGGGCGAGGCTCCGACACAGTGGCAACAACAACAGCGTTCAAGTTTTATTTAAACCAGTTACAGACATTATTTTATTTTAAACGCTTTCGTGACTTGTTACAACTTTTAATGCTCTTACTCATTGTCTGTAATTAAATATTTAGAACACGTGGTTGATGTTTTCTTTGTTTATATATATTATATTAAAAAAATTGGATCGTTACAACTTGGTATCAGAGCCTCGGTTTATGGGATATAAGCATGCGCGAGGTGTGTTTGGCCTTAGACCTTGGTTCAATACAAGAATTTCTAAAACAATTTTCTTAAACCTCCAAACATGCTGTCAACTGGAGCCGAAGGTCCTGTTAAGCAATTGTTGATAAGATGATTTCTGAATTATGTGTATTATTCAAATAACTATGAAGTAGATGATGTTGATACCTAGTATATTGTGAACACCTTAAGTTATGCATGAGACTAGACATATAAGTTTAGAACACTTGAATTGGCCTTATTGCATGTTCTTGTTTGATTGTTGTGATATTGTAGATTCAAGCTTTCTACTACTTATATGCCTAGGGTTACGCACAACACCATATTCACCCTATGCTAAACTATAGAGAATGTGATAGTTGAATTGTGATTAGTATTTAGATAGTGATGATGTTGATGCATAGTATACTGTGAACACCTCATGCCATGCATAAAACTGGAAATATAGGTTTAGTGCACTTGAATTGACCTTACTTCATGTTCTTGTTTGATTGTTGGGGTAGGGTAGATTCTATGCATAACCCTATATTACCAGGGTTATGCATAGCACCGTATTCACACTATGCTAGACTATTGAGGATGGTATGATGTATATGTAGTGACCTATACATGGTGCCTTATACATGACACTTTGTATGATTAGACTTTTAGTGATGCTTGACCTAAGCACGTGAATCGAGAGACTTAGTGGTGATGTAAGATCTGGTATGTATAGTGTTTTGGTAATAGTATGAAGGCATGTATTATTACAAACACACGGTACACATTAGAATATGACGGAATCATGAAGTTTCTTGTGAATCTGGTGAGGGGTGACTTGTGGGATGTATTATGTGCTTAGCTAGGGTTGCCTTAGTGCACGTAGGGCTACTCGTAGATAAGCTAAGGTTTCGAAAGGAGACACATATATGTTATGAGGTTATTCGCGGTATAGCCTACCTAATCTTTAGTACGTTATCCACACTTCATAATGGTTGACACAAGAAGGAACCAGATTTTGTTGCTCGGGAGAAATGTTGATGTACCTCGAGATGGAGACACGGCGAGCCATACGGCCGAGGCGGATCCGAGGCGTCAAGCAAGGGTACCGGTAATTATTGTCGAGGGTAGAGACGTTGATACCCCTATTGTTGATGTCGGGCTAGTGGCTGCAATTGTTAAAGCTTGGAACAAATTTTATCAAACATGTTCGATCAGATGGCTGAGGAATTGTAGGGTATGGTTGCTTTTGAGGCGACTAAAGCGCTTGATGCCAGGGGAATTCACAGACACCCAGTGGCACAAGTAGGAAATCAGGGAACTACTGGGGGTTGCACGTACCGGGAATTTATGGCCTGCCAACTGCCGATCTCTGAAGGCAAGCCACACCCGGTGGAAAGTACCAAATGGTTAGGTGCTGTTGAGGGGGCTTTCAGAACCAGTTATTGCCCTTCGGACCGTAAGTTGCTTTACCCGAGCAACTTACTCCGCAATGCTGCTAAGGACTGGTGGTCCTTGCTGTTGCTACAGAATGGTGAAGCGCTCGTAGAATTATCATGGGAAGAGTTCTAGGGATTGTTCACTAGAAGGTATGCACCGAAGGTAGAAGTGGAAGGAGTAAAGATGGAGTTTCTGGCTATGAGGCAGACAACCGAGACGATCACTTAACTTATTGTAATACCCACTTTCAGAATTTATTATCTACTTATTATTTAAACGATGTAATATCAGTTGTACTCGAGATGGTGGATTATTCGATATTATTAATTAAATTCAAGAGTTATTATATCTTTGGGCTTATTAATTATCGTTTGATACCTTACAAGTTGGACTTAAATGGTGGTGATTGGGCTTTTATGGTTAGTAATAGTCTTGGGCTTAAGAATTATGTTGATTAAGTAGGGTTAGTTGGGCTTGGCCCAAGGGAATGGTTTTATATACATTACATTAGGTCAAGAGCATATATATTCTATTGTTTTATTGAACTAGAAAATACAGTGAGTGTGAGTACTGTGTGTGTTTCTACATGAAGAAGGAAAGGAGGTGATCAAGGTTTTGAAGCAATCAACAAAAGAAGCTTAAGGTAATGATCCTTATTTCTTGGTGATTCTTTTTATGTATCTTATATATAGTTAACCCTAATTAGAAGAGTAGAATCTGGGTTTTCTGTCTGAGCTTTAGTGGGTTTTATGAGCAACAAAGGAATTAGACTTATGTGTTCCAAAATTAGACTTTCAGAAATTCAACTTATGTGCTCCAAAAATTAGACTTTCAGAAATTAGATTTATGTGTTTCGAGAATTAGAATTATGCGTTCCAATATTATACTTTCAAAATTAGATTTGCATGCTGAAAATTAGACTTTGCTAGCTACCAAGAATTCGACTTGTGCATGAGGCTCTGAAATTCGACTTAGGGTGTTGGTGGAATTCGCCATAGACAGATTCAGGTTTCGAATGGACAATCGAATGGGCCTAGGGCCCGGTCCAAGAGAGGTTATAACGGGCTGGTGTGGGGTGCGAGACGAGATCGCGACGCGTCCAGTAGGACACCGCGTCGCGTTCAACAGTTTTATAATTTTATATTTAACCCAACTATAGGGCGTACAGTCTAGGGGTTTCGCGTATACAATAACCCGGTAAATCCTACTTAGCAGTATTTTCGTACGATGTGTTGTAGGTTTCAAGTGTGTAAAACGTTAACCGTTCATTCGTTAGTGATCGGTTATTCAGCTTTACTAGCCGTTGTTGCTGAGCAGGTGAGTTTTCACTAACTCTTATATTATGTTGTGAACGTGTTATACGTGAAGTTATGTGTTGAGCAGCAGAGCTCGTTCGGCAGCAGGCTACCCCGCCTTTATAGCAATTATTGTGACACGGATGTGGTGTCTTGAGCAGCAGGGCTCGTTCGGCAGCAGGCCACCCCACCTTTATGGCAATTGATGTGTTGTACATTATTTGTCGATATGTGTTCTGATATAATAAACGAGTGTTGTGTGCTCACTAAGTTTTATACTTAACCCGTTGTTGTTACTTTCTTTCAAGACCATCACGTGCTGACAAGGAAGGCTCCTTCATGATAGCTTATTTCCGCTTTTGTTCAAACTCTGATTTATGACCGATACTTAAACTAAATTTGATATGCCGTAAGTCCCGTGTGTTGGGCCGGCCTTTGACTTTTGATTGTATCGAATATTTGCAACTCGTTCTATGAAATCTTACTTCCTCTTTACTTTAAAAAAAAATTCGGGGTGTTACACTTAATGAGATATTCTTGGAGAAGGCAAGGTTCTGCCTTGAGTATGTGGTGGACGGACATATGAAGATGTTTCGTTACATGAAGGTTCTGAAAACAGAGATTAGGGAATTCGTGGATAAGTCCAAGGAAGATGATGGGTGTCGCGACTCGCGAGGGCCAGAGAACTAGAATTTGAGAAACAAGCCGTTGAGAAACAAAGCAAGAGGAAGATCGAGCAGGGAACAAGATCAGACAAGAGACACAAGTTTCCGATGCCGAAATTTGAAGGGAAGAGGGAACCGTCTAGGTGCACAAAATGTGAGAGGAGTCATGCAGGGGATGTAGGCTGGGGTTCTAGGGTTGCTTCAAATGTGGTCAATCAGGTCATTTGAGCAAAGATTGCCAGGGAAAGGACGCGAATGTTTGTTTCAACTGCTATATGCCCGATCATATGAGGTCTGAGTGCCCCCAGCTGGGTAAAGGAGAAGTAAGAGCCATTGCACCTGCAACCTTATAGGTTACATATGGAAACACAAAGAATTAGAATGAGGCAGCTGGAGGCAGGGGTCGGTTCTTCCAGCTCACTACCGGAGAATCCCAAGAAGAGCCGGACATGGTCGTAGGTATTCATTCGTTGACTTAGTATCTGTATTCACTTTACAAGTCCTAAAGCAAGTAAGTTATTATATCCTTGTGTCTATATTTAGGAAGTGCCAGTGGAACTAGGAGTACTCTTAGAAGTAGAGATAGTCGATGACAGGGCTCTTAGGAGTTAACTGTATACAAGGTAACATAATTGAATTGGAGATGAGGAGTTATTATCGGGTTGAGACCAATTGCTAGAAATATTCAGGTCATCGTGGGAACAAAGTGGTTAGGTCATCATCATGCTATTGTTGTAAGTAACCGAGAAGGAGTTAGGACCCAGACTCCTAGTGGGGGAGAAATCGTTGTCACAAAGAGAGACTCTACGCCAAGATTTCAAGTACGAGTAGGGATGCTAGAGGTACCGTTCTTAGATCTTTCCGTGAATAAAGATGGTGTAAAACAGCGAATCTGGCTAAGTTGAAGGCCGCTAGGAAGAGTGAGTCTCACTAACTTTTGTTGTTGTTGCTTCTGTTGTTGTTGCTGTTATATTATGTATATTTTTTAAAAGCTTACATGGTTGTTTGTAACTGCTTAAACAGAATAACATTGTTGAATCATTCTACCTTAATGTACATTCTGAATCATTAAGTATCAATTATTTTACCATAATACTCCTTTCATACGTTGCGTTGTTAAAAAAATCATATCTTATAATATAATATATCACCATTAAGGTTAAAATGGTAATTTGCATCATTTAGGTTGTTTATTCAGAACTTTTATCGAACATGTTATATTTAAAGACAGATTCATACAAAGCATATAAATTATTCAGACCACAGAATCATGATGTTTTATAGTTTTTTAAACAAACATCTCCTACA
Organism: Pulicaria dysenterica; assembly: GCA_947179395.2. Classification (NCBI taxonomy): domain Eukaryota; kingdom Viridiplantae; phylum Streptophyta; class Magnoliopsida; order Asterales; family Asteraceae; genus Pulicaria; species Pulicaria dysenterica. The sequence continues at coordinate 108,617,375 of OX359289.1, forward strand.
TCTGGGTGTGAAAAGCCTTCATATGGATTTGTTTTTGTTTATTAAAAAGCCTTCATCTGGGTGTTTTTGTTTTTGTTTTTGAGCCTATCTTGTTGGATTTGTATCAAGTAGGATTTAACATGTTCCTGGTTTGATTTTGTTTTTGATCGATCTTGTAATATATGTTCAAAAATTTGATGTGTTCCTGCTTTGATCTTGTTCTTAAATTTGCAGGAAAGGATAATGTTATCATTTTAGCATTAAGACATTTTCATTCCTTTAATAAAATTATAAGCCAAACAGAACATAGCTATTTCCATATTCCAAATCCTTAAAATTACAATTCCCTCACATTCCAATTCCTTCTAAATTTCAATTTCAATAAAATCATTCTACGAACCAAACTACCCCTTAAAATTAATACTTGAATCAAACGACATAAGATTAATAATTAGTTTCTAACAGAAGGGCATATCACATGGATAAATGTTCTTTTTAATTGGAAGGTAGGAAAAATGGAAACTTTGAACATACGCTTGATGGTTTTAATCGACAAAATATTCTAATTTTTGAAACAATAATATAATCATCCAAAAGAATCTTTAACACATTAGCACCCCAATTCATACAACAAGATATAGAGTTGTGTTTAATAAAGTTTATATGAAAACATAGTCCCGAAATTTTAATATTCAATCACATGTGATTCGGTATACAATCACATGTGATAATAAAAACATCACATGTTAATTACGAAAATGTCACTCCGCCCAAAATTTTAAATTCTATAGACCATTGATGAGGCTAATCCAAAGGCTAAGATTAGTTCCTCAATACTTTGAATTAATTATGGACTATATTGAACATTTCTCACAAGATATAATCGAGGTTCAAAGTGCCGAGGTTAAATAAAATTTGAAAATTCAAATTACTTCCAATATGAAGAGTAAAAAACCAGAATAAGAATAGATGAGAAAAGATACAAAATTGATGAAGAAGCTTACCAGTAAGAATGAAGCGTAAACAGATGCGTGAGTGACGATAGAGAAGAGGAAGAACCCTAACTTTGAAATCTATGTATGTTGTTATTCAAACATCGGCGACCTTCGAACAGCTGGAGAAAGAGATGATTGGTGTGCAAGAACGATAAAAAGGAGATGACCTTACCAATGGCGATGATGGTTGTTGCTCGGCAAGAGTGGGGAAGATGATAGCTGTCCAAATCGACCCTTCATCCCTTTCTTGTCAACCCAAATGGATCTGTGTTTTTAAACACATTTTACTTTTTGGCATGTCCAAAGTCCAAAAGGATCCACAAATCTTAATTAGTTACCCAAACTTTGGTATTTGTGTAAAATAGGCAGGCGTATAATCTTTACGAATAAGGATCATCGTGATGATCAAATGGTCATTAGTGGAATGAGTTGTTTGTTGAAAGTTAATGGTCCAGATGTTGCAGTGATTAGTGAGCCTTATAAGACCATTTAGGACTGATCTCCAGTAGTTCAGTGGAAGGGTTTTCTGTCACTAACTCAACAGGATTTACCAAATCAACAAGACTTGCTGATAATTTCAATCACAACAAGCAATGATACAAATAACAGAAAGTTGGTGCTTAATTGATGTTGTAGTTTAACTATGAGCTTGTAAACCATATTATTGATGGTAGGAAAACTTTTGGTTCTTTGTTATGGTTAGACGTCTTGCGAGCTAAGAGGGTGTTTTGAACAACATTTTGAGGGAGGTTATAAGATTATTGTGGTTGCAAAACGCAAATAATCAGAATGTAGTGCTTAGCTAACTAGCTAAGCATATCAAAAAGTGATTATCTATGTTTTCCTAAGGACTTAGAGAGAAAATGTAATTTTAAAATAACAGTTTACGCAAAATCTAGTTTGCAAAACCCATACATCTGCTTAATAATTGGTATACTATGGAGTTGTACGATTTGACAATTCAGTTGATGCCAAATGATGTGTTGAATTTGGATGGATTTTGCTACGGTTTAGTTATGGGAGATGATATTTCCACTTATAAAGTTGATTCATCCACTATAAACTCATGTTTCACTAACTTGTAACATAGCTTCAAAGATGTTGTACCTTTAGTGGATGCATCAAATATATAAGTGGAAAAATCAACTTCCTTTAGTTATATTTGATTCTTATAGTTTATTAAAACTTAATTTTCATACAAATTCAACAGATTAATACATCTAAGGACAAAATAGCCTATTACATGCATTCAAATATTTATATTCACTACTACAAAAAACACTTTCAGACTATAGTGGGTGCTATGCAGTCAATCTCGGCGATATCTCGGTGATATCTCGCCGAGATATCGGATATCGGAGGTAGGGGAAATATCGTTTTCAAATATCGGTGAGTAATCTCGGAGGCGAGAATATCGGCGATATAGGGCGATATTTGGGCGATATTTGAGAACCGAGATATCGGTATTTCACCGATTTTTATATTGGCATCCTTCCCGTCGACTGAAGTTGTGAAGCATGTCGTTTCTTTCTATGGGAACCTGGTTTGTTCTCTTTCTTTCTACGAAGAAGTCCAAGCCATGACAAATAAAGCTTTTTTCTTTCTTCCAAGCGACAAACACTGATGTTCTCTTTCTTATTCCATTTTGACTTTAATTTTGAATTGATTTTGACCATTAAGCTTTATTTTGACTTTACTTAAATACTGATTTTGTGTCTAGGTTCTGATTTTTTTATTAATTTGTTATAAACTTGTATTAGGTGCTGATAAGGATTATTAACTCGTTGTGATTACTTTGATCAGCTACTGATTTTCCTATTTTAGTTGGCTACTGATTTTTTAATTAAAAACTGATTTATTAGCTACTGATTTTAGTTATAAACTTGTTATTAGCTACTGAACAATTCCCATATTACTATCTAGTAACTTTTGTGCTATGCTTTTTATTTAATTTTTTATGATGTTATATTATATATATATATTTTATTATATTCTACAAAATATAAAAACCGATATCTCACCGATATAACCGCGATTTCAAATATCGGTCCTTGACCGATATTTGAATTCTGACCGAGATAACTGCATAGAGTGGGTGACAAAACAGTCTTAATGCTTCTGCTTTCAGACTATAGTGCTACCTCTTATGCATCAGCACGGCAAGCAGACTTCAGCCATTTTAATACTTAAAAGAAAAACGCTATCTAGTAGTTTTACAGATATCTAAGGCAACAAGAAGATGATGCTGCAAAAGGTAATATCTCGTATCCACAAAGAAACTTTGTAAATAATTTTTATTGCACTGTATCCTTTAATCAACAGAAAGAGCACAAGAAGACAAGCGCCATGTTGCTATAATAACCCTAGGATAGCAATGTGGAACGTTTTGAATTATAAAACATATGCGTTCTATTTAGTAGTTACCTTAATTTACACCAATATAACAATTAATCTAGTTAGCTACTTGTACTCTTGTCTCTCTATCTTACAAGTGCAGAAAATGAAGTAAAGATGCCAAACATTAAACACATATCATCTCATAGACAACAAACAGGTAGAACTTGATTGGTTTCATAAGTTCAGGACGGAGTATTAGACACTAATGCAATGAAGTTGCTAGAATGAAATAGATAAGGTAGCTAACCAATGATTATAACCAATCTTGCTGCTGCAATTTCAATGGCAAATAGACCTCAGATAGATACTGAAAACCAAAGGTGCTCAACGCCTGAATTTCTGCCTTCTGCTTCGTCTTCACCATCAAATTCAACTCCTCAACCCAACCAGGATTCTTCTTCACAAAATCCTCCTCCAACAAATCCTTACCAGTCTTAATATCCTGCTCTGACATTGGTAATCTACACTGTTCAGGTATCTTATACTTGTCCAAATCACTAGGCCTAATCCCCAACCACTTTATATCTGGTGTAGTCAAATTCGCACTATCATAAGACATGTTCTTTGAGCCACATCCATAAACAGACAAGATCTTTAAACCGTAAGGATCGCTATCTACAAGAGCTAGCACAGGTAATTTCAGTTCCATTTTCATCTTCCTCAAGAATAACCGAGTAGCAACATCAGGTTGCCCTTTGGCAGTAATGATTATGCAGGGAAATCGATTGTAAAAACGGTCCTCAGCTAATCTCATATAAGCAGCATCTTTCTCAACTAAGAGTATGAATAATGCATCACTTGACATATCACCAACTCTATCGATATTAGGAGGAATTGCTTTACCTCCGATTCCCATCTTTGTGCAATCAATCATATCACCATTGTCACTGAAAATAAGTCTGCCAACAACCACACCCTTTTCAGCCGCAACAACGTTAAGTGAAGACCTAGTGCAACCTAAAATACATGAAACATCATCCAATACAGCATCCGACTGAGTCTGGTCTTGAAAAAGCTTGACATCAGTGTAAAAGAGATCTCGTTTGGTGACGTGAATGTTTTTCAGAGAGAGTTGATGAATGAGGGAAAGGATACGGGTTGTAATGGTGGTTTTCCGGACGGTGGAGACAGAGGCGTAAGGACGAACTGATGATTTGTCCTTGAGGACAATACGGTCGAGCTCAGGTACATAGAGCTGGTTGGTGGCGGCGCGTGAGGGGACCAAGAAGGAAAAGCCGTTGCCGGAGAGGATCGACTTGGCAAGGGAGATGGCTAATGATTGGATCTTGGATTGGACGGAGGATAAGGGCAGGTCGGTGACTTCACGGCAGGTAGACGCGAGGGAGAGATCAGTAAGGGTTAGGGTTTTAGAAGTCGAGGCTGACTTTGTGTTTTCAGATAGGGTTTGGAGTAAGGACAGGATGACAGGGTCTGGCTTCAGGCGGTTTTTGAAAGGAAGGCGAGCTGATTCATCGTCGGAATCGGAGTCTGCTCGCCGGCGTTTTCTCTTGTCAGCCATTATCGAGTGAGAGAAAGCTGGAGGCGGGAAACTGCAGAAGGTAAAAAAGAAAATTGAGAAAGGCGTCGTCCTTATCTCTCATTCTCTTCATCTCTTGTATGCGAAAGCGAATTTGAGAAGTGATTTGCCACTGGGCCATGTACAATTACACTCTGGGCCTCTGGAGTCGGGCCTCGGCCCAATAAAAATGTGTATAAAAAGCCCAGTAACGAGCAACAGTACTAGAATCGCTTTTTATTGGGCTGGCGCCGGAGCCCAGAAGAGGGTCTACCAATTACCAATTACCAATTATTATACTATATATCAAATGGGGGAAATAAATTGTCAATTTCTCTTGAGAAATTGAGGGGCTTTTTGGTAAATAGACATTAATGTCATGATATACTCAATTCATGATATATTGACTTTCTCAAGAGATATTAAAAACATGTGATGCTATAATTGGTTCTCTTTTTTAAAAATTTCATTTTTAATAATTTGGGAAGACAAGAGATATAATAAATTTATGTCTTATTTTTTTATATTTTTCTTTTCCTCTCATATATAAAGAATGTTTTGGTAAGTTTATTTTTTTAGTTTAAGCTTATTAGCTTTTTAGCTTAAGAGCTTTTTTGCTTTTTAGCTTGTTAGTAAAAAAGTGATTGGATTAGCTTATAACCATGTGATGTTTTAATTGATTCTCTTTTTTAAAATTTTAATTTTTAATAATATGGGAAGACAAGAGATAAAATAAATTTATGTCTTATTTTTTATAATTTTCTTTTCCTCTCATATTTAAATAATGTTTGGGTAAGTTCATTTTTTTAGTTTAAGCTTATTAGCTTTTTAGCTTATTAGTAAAAAAGTGTTTAGATTAGCTTATAACTTATAAGATAATAAATTACTTTTGAAAACGTGTTTGTCTTAGTTTATTATTGTCAAATGACTAAGACATACTTTACATTTGAGGAAGAAAAGGTGTTGGGAAAAGGAAGAAGGATGAGAGTATATATATATATATATATATATATATATATATATATATATATATATATATATATACAAAAATAAGCTGGCGTGGAGAAAAAAAAACAATCTTCACTTGCTGATATTATAGAATATATTATTTTTAAATAATAAGGCAAATAAGTATAAAAGGCTAATATACTAATAGGAAGAAATTAATTCGAGAACCATTCTTAGTGCTAGAACCGCGAAAACCAATCTGAGCCGTCCAATTCCCCCTCTTTCAATGTCATTGCTCACCTATGAATTCCTCATATACACACTGCCACACTCTATCCTCCACGCTCTCCATCCAAACTTCCCATATCTAAAGAACGGCTGAGATTGGTTATCGCGGTTATCGCGCTGACAACAGTTCTCGAATTAACCATCCCCTATATTAATATATATATCCGCCGCGTAGCGCGGGCAAACAAACACTCGTTTGAATATCTTTTAATTGAATAACTAAATATTAGTTGTTGGATGAAAAAAAGGAAAACTAAATGAAATTTATTGTTATCCCCATTTTTGCGTTCTTTTATTGTCCGAGTATTTAGCACTATTCTGGCGTCTCTCTTACCATGTACTTGGTGTGTCTAAGCTTCTCTCATGGATGTATTAGAGATGATATATTGGTAAAGGACTTGCCCTACGATATGTTCAAGTGACGTTCAAGCTGTCAACTTCTCAAAAATTTAGATTCACATCTATCATGTTAAAGGCTACCGCCATGTTGTCGTATATTATCGGGGGACATGGGTAGCAAAAGAATCCATGTAATAATTACATCTTTCCCCATGCTAACTTTAGCTAATGACAAATAGTCTTATACGTTAGGACATCACAACATAAATTAAATAGAACGATTTTAATCTTTGAACATTTTGACGTGAGTTTTACTCCTCTAAAAATGTTGTGGTTACCTCATTCTACTTACAATTCATAGCTTGAGCCGATACGCAAAACCCCTATAAATGACCCATTGGTAAAAACTCGACTCTAATCACATTAATTGTCAACACCACCACTCAATGTAAATTGCTACAACCTCTATTTTCTTCATAATATCATCTCTTAATCTCTTATGACTAATTTGCTTATCAGATTCATGAGTTCAAGTCTGGTTTAACCTATATTGTATCATTCCTTCTTAAACAAATCAGAAGAAAGCAAAGTGGTAAACGGGGTCGTTAGTACAAACCCCTCGTTAGGTTAGATCTTCACCAAAGACTGTAGTTATCATCATGGACGTCATTCAAGGGACCTTCGTAGATGGAGTCAATGCGACCTATAGGCTACGCCTTCTATCACAAAAACATGTACCCGTAATGTTCATCTAGTTGGAACATGTGATCCCAAGAAAACAACACAAAACTATGATAACTTTAAGCAAGCATAGTATGATAGTAAGGAATGGCAATAGGGCTCATCCAGTCAATGGAACTTTGGCGATGATGTAATACCAAACTATATTTTAACTTGTCACGATGACATGTACCATAGAATAATTGTCACTGACACAGTCATATAGACAGTAAAATAACTGTCACTTGCAACCGGATATGAATTGTCACCTGCCTTGATTAATTTGACCAAATAATTCTTCCGGTTCTAATTTAACGTTTATTACGTTTATTCATATGTTACTTCTTTAATTCTTCATATTTTGTTTTCTTTCTGATTCATATAATTGTCACATTCAATTTGTACATACTTCTATGAATTGTTATAATACTTGCTGGTTGATTATAATCTCACTGATACTTGCACTTTGATACTTGCATTTTGGGTAAACATTTGTTATAATATATTATAAACAAGCTAGTTATTCGACACGTAACCAATACTTGCACATAAATGTGCAACTCTTCGTACATTATTTGCTATTGTTATTTTCTGAGTATTTGATACCCTCCTTACTCTTATTAGATGATACAAGTTATCTTAACACTTCAAATCATGGATACCACATAATATAAATGACTACATACAATTACGATTAAAGAATCTACTGCTTAATAAATAAATAATTATTAATTGTTTTTATTATTTTATCGCATGTCTTTTTATGTTATTACAACTTTTAGCTTCCTCTACAACTACTTTTACCAAACACTTTTATAAACAGTTTATAGCTCTAACCAACAACTCCAGCTCCAGCTAATTATAGCTAAATTGACATTAATTAGTTCAATAAAATCACTTTTATTTGTTTTTTTGAATAATTATCATTATTTATATTTCACTTTATTTTACATGTCAATCCTCACGTAAGTAATTAGCTTTGAACTCTAAAATTAAGCTATCCTTCTTTTTATATGATTTAAATACTTTAAGTTGCATTCTTATTTATTTTCATGAGCCGAGGCATTAAACCTTAATTTATCCCTTAGCAAGTTAGCAGCCTTCGATAAGACAGTGAAACCCTTTGAACTATCACAAATCATCCCAAACCAATCCAGTTCTTTATTTGCTTTATGTTTTATTTGGTACTAATATCATTTTATTCCTTCATTTTAGCTACCATATTTTTTATTTATATAAATTTCTTAGCTTTTATTAATATACTTACCTTGAAAATTAATTTGTGTTTCAATACCTATTAAATTAATGTGGGTTGATGCTCGTTATAGTAGTAACAAGGGTTAAACTCACTTGATAAAAAGTGTTTTCCTATATGTTCCGATATGATACATTAACTTTTTTTACAAATCAGACCATTTAACTTACAACAAACGTGTCGATATGCCCATTTTGCGACCTGCAACAAACGTGTTTTTTTGTAGAATCTTGTAAATTATCATTATACCTTTCAAATGACATCAAATTCATGAATCTTGTAAATTATCATTTAACTTACAACAAACGTGTCGATATGCCCATTCTTGATCATTTTACATAATTCTTTTTATAGATTATCGTAGATAAGATTTAACCTTTTAATGGACACCAAATTTATAAAAAACCATCAAGTGTAGGCCAAGTTATCGCTAATTAAAGTCGATAATGACCTTAGCTGACACCCTTACGGTATTTTGATAAATTATCACATTTTAAACTCGTTTTTATTCCTTTTTTTGTGCTACTTCATAAACAACTCGATTACCTTTCAATATAGAATCATTGTTTTTCATTAAATATACATGGAGAATTTGGTCTTCAAAGTTTCGATTTTAAAGTGAAGAAATTTGGGGGGAAAGTGACCTGCTATTGCAGGTCAAAATCAACAAAATGAGTATAATAACACCTTTTTTACAAGTTAAATGGCTTGATGTGTAAAAAAAATTAATGTGTCATATCGAAATATAAGGAAAACATGTTTGTCTTTTAGTTACTTTAACCCTAGTAACAATACTAGTCGTTGGTATTGTAGAAATTATTGGAATTGTTGTTAAAATATGGTGGAATTGGTTGTTACTGTTGAAATATTTGTGGCATTTGAGGTTGGTAACTTCCAGAATCCGAAAAAAGATTTTAGAATTGAGATTTTTCGAAGATACTTGGTTGAGTTTGAACTATTTCTAGATGGTTAATATGCACTTTCGAACCAATCCCAATCACCAATGTTTTGTATGCTTGAAACGAATATATATACGATTAAGTTTAGAAAGAAAATTAGTATATTTGTGAAGAGAGGAGAAGAACAATATGAAGTGATTGGTGTTAAAGAAAGTTGTATTTGTAATGTGTTACTGAGATTTAAAAAAATAAAGTAGCCATTTGTCAAAGAAGAAAAACTAAAAAAAAGAATAAATATTAATTTACTCTAACCTGCTTTCATACACCGTGATCACCACCACGCCACACCATCAAGACACACAAGGGTTCCGAAAAAACCTGATCCAATTTATTCACCAAAACCCGAATTAGATTATTGAGGTCTAGTTTATTAGGATCTGAAATATATAATTGGATTAATCTGACAAACTAGTAGTGTATATATGGTCAGGTTTCAAATTAATTTTCAAGTTTTTATTTGGGTTTAGTTAACCCGAATAAGCATTTTAATAATCTTCAATTTATGAAACGAGCTTTTTTTAAAAATTTCAAGCTGGGTATAATTTCAAGGAAGATGAGAAATTTTTAGGTCAATAAAGACTACGAATTTAGAATAACTGATAGGTACATAAAGAAACATACATCTATACAATGAATGTCGTGATAGAATAAACAATAAGCAGCTTTGATTATAAGATAACTACAAGATAAAATTCTCAACAAGTAATATTTTCTTCAAATCAATAAGTATTAAATATACAAAAGTATGTTTATATGTTAGCCTATATGAAGATTAAAACATGACTAACTCTAAGTTTATAAGCTATTCCCTCACCACACCTTAGTCATCCAGGAGACCCTCCCGTAGTCCCCCTTCCTTCACTTTTATCATTATTAATTAATGTATTAATAATTTATGTTATAATGCTAGGAAAATATCAATGATGTTAACATCATCTAACTTATGTGAAATTATCTCATGTTGAATTATATCCACTTATACACATGAGTTTGTGCTATTGTTGATGAAACATGAGCCTATTGGGTCACACGCCAAGTATTGGTTCCGGCATTACCATTGGTCAGAAAGAGGGAAAGACACTCCAAAAGTTGGTTTTTGTGCTTAATGGGCCGTGCCCAATGACTAGACATGAACCCAAGTCCCGCGTGAATTCCGTGTACCTATTTGGTTCGGCACAGCCGTGTCCAGTTAGAGGCACGGGCATGCCTACGCTGTAACAACCACTTTGATTAGTCTTTTAAGGCTAGCTTAATTAGGGTTACAAAGCCATTTATGACTAGATTTGAATTAGGACGGTTTCTATGCTCTCTTGTGGGTCTATAAGAAGTCTCTTAAGTCTAGTGTGACATGGTTACACACTTGGTTGATACTAGTGCTTAGGGGAGGGTTCATGCGAGAACCGTTGTTAGTGCGAGAACCGCGAGAACCAATCTCAGCCGTTCCCTGGATATGAGAAGTATCATGGATGGAGAGCGTGGAGGGATAGGGTGTGGCAGGGTGCATGTGAGGAATTCATGGGTGGGCAATGACATTGAAGGAGGGGGAATTGGACGGCTTAGATTGGTTCTCGCGGTTCTCGCGCTAACAACGGTTCTCGCATGAACTTTTGTCCTAGTGCTTATATCTCTCTTACAAACACATTTGAATACAAGGCTTATAGTTCTTTTGGCGGTAGATGCAATATGGTGTTTTGGTTGACATACCAACACTCTAGCAGGTAGGGATCAAAGGTGTTTGGTGTAGATATCATTAGAGGATCACTACTTTGTGGCCTACATTCCAAGGTATAACCAAAGTAAAAAAGGAGGACTAGCTTGAGGGGTATTACTCTAATCTTTTGTTCTTTCTTTTTGTTGCATTGCTATTGTTAGAGTCATGGTCCATTGAATGGGTATTGACAGTTAATTTAAAAAATTGTTTCATAAACCTTTTGCTTTTGTTGTGTTTTTTGGAATCACCAATACCCAACATCTCACATCATTTATATGGGAGACAATTTAGTTATTTTATTATTTATTGATTTAACCGGTTAGTAATATCAGTTAAAATCCAATCATATTAGTGGTCATACATAATCTATTATGTCTCTCAAATTTTAAAAAATAAATCCCTTATTATTAATTCAAGAATTAGTTTCTTTATACATCTTACTTTCTTATTTTTAAAACTATTAGTAATATTAATTCTTTTATCTTATTCTATAGGTATATGCGATTCCATGACCCAAATTTCCTCCTCAATTGGGGATCCCATCCCATCTCTTCTTCTTCCTCATTCATTGCAATTTGCACAGTTCGCTTTTTTGCTGCCTTCTTTTCCCTCTCTATATCGCTCTGCAATTTAGCCGTCAAATCCATCCATGGCGGCCCTCACCCGCCTCCTCAAACCCTCTTCGTCATCTTCAGTCTCTTCCCTATTCAAAATATCACTTTCCACCACCACCGCCGTCGTTTCCGAGGTTGAATCTCAACACCACCACGCCACTAATTTCTCAGATCCCAAGCCTCCCAGAAACTTCCAGTGGGTGTTTCTTGGCTGTCCCGGCGTCGGAAAAGGAACTTATGCTAGTCGTCTATCGAATCTTCTCGGCGTCCCTCACATCGCCACCGGTGATCTCGTCCGTGAAGAATTGTCTTCCACCGGACCTCTTTCTCGTCAGGTATATCTTACGTTTGATATATTTTCCTTCCCTTGATTTGATATGATAATTAATCGACTTTGTGTTATGCACGAGTAAGTAATAGACGAGATCCTGACTTGTAAGCCCTAACCTTTGTTTTTGTCATCATAATTAAGTGGTCATTATCCTTAATCTTCTCGTTTTCCTTGTAAGTAGAAGTGTAAATACGTTCTGTTTATCAGTAAATTTGGTATTATTATCCAATTTAATGTAATTTTCTTATCTTTATAGATTGACAGGAACATGAAGTACTCAATATGTGTAGAATGCTCATATTATTTAGAGATAAAGTTAGGAGTAAGGCTTGCTTAGCTCACAAAGCTAGCGATTTCTTAGATTGATTATAATTTTTCAAAGGGAGGTCGAAAGTTACTTGATTTATGATGTTTTCTATAAATCTTTGCATCAATACCCTTTTCTTTGGGTGAGACTACAATACAAATCAATCTCTTTGTCCTTACACGATAACGATGGCCTTAATCTTGACTGCCCAAGTTTCTTTTAGTGCATTATTTGAGGGGCATGTTAGATGTTTTTTTCTAGTCCGAAGTCAAACTTTTGCATTAAAATTTAGGGAGTATTGGTTTAATTTTGTGTCGAAGCTGTAACCTTGATGATAAGGTGTTGTTTATAAGTTCGTGTCAGATGAATAATGTTCACTTTTTGATTTTCTTTTCACAGAAAATCTACTTTGTAAATTTTAAGGAGTTAACTATTTCAATTGTATGTTGACGAGATCTTATCTTTTACTTCGCATATATATGGCTAGTTCGCATTGTGATTAGGATTTCAGAGAAATTGATTTTTTATTTTTTTTAAGCGAAAAGAATTTTTTTTTTTATTGGGTACGAGAATAGTTGATTATGAAGTTTACTTAGTTGGCCGGGATCTTATGAAATGAACAACAGTCAACTCCCTCTATTCGAAAACAAAGGCCACAAAGTAGGATTCCCCTGATTTCTTAAATAAATGTATCATTTTCTTTCTTATGAGTTATTAGATTCAGTCCAAATTTACCACTTAGTCCTTGCAACTTGCAAGATATTGATTGGTAGCATCGATCTTAGTCCACAAGCTTTTCATTATCGAGGGGCATTTTACACGGATGCTTATGAGTCAGAAATATCATTAAACTAGCCAAATCAAACTGTATGTTTATATGGACAGAGTGAGTACTTATTGATGAAGTTAACTTCCTTCTCTCCTCACTTCCAGTGAATCCTGTTTTGTATGTTTTTCAGCTTGCCGATATAGTGAATCAAGGAAAGTTAGTTTCTGATGAAATTATATTCAACTTATTATCAAAGAGACTAGAAGCCGGAGAATCAAAAGGTGAATCAGGATTTATTCTGGACGGATTTCCTCGAACCATAAGACAAGCTGTAAGTATCTTCTTTAACCACATTGAACCATATTACTCCATAAAATATTCTGCAACTAAGAATTATGTATGTATTTTCCTGTATATATGAATTCATGATTTATAAAAAGCCAAAAAAAACCCAGTCTATTCTTCTTTGGTATATTGATATTTGGTGCAATTTGGTATGACTTTCTGTCTTCTACTTTCTCTAGTATATTAGTATGTTGTGGTGCTTGGGATTTTGATCTTTTATTTATTATGCTTTTTGTTTTATTTAAATAAACAGGAAATTCTTGACGAGGTAACAGAAATTGATTTGGTAATTAATCTGAAACTGAGGGAAGATGTATTGGTTGAGAAGTGTCTTGGCAGAAGGATATGCAGTGAATGTGGCAAAGGTTTCAATGTGGCCTCAATTAGTGCGAAGGCAGAGAATGGGAGACCTGGAATGAGCATGGCCCCACTTCTTCCACCTTCACACTGTGCCTCAAAGCTCATTACTCGTGCCGATGACACTGAACAAGTTGTCAAAGAGAGGCTTCGAGTGTACCAAGAAAAGGTATCTTTTTTTTAGTGATATTTCTCTTCAAAAAGTCATTCTTATAAAACCACCTTGTAGAAGATAGTGATGGGATGTGGTGCTTCTTTTTAAAGTTGTTATAGTTAGTTGTTTGGTATTTGATTCTTCTAGAAATTAACAGTAGAAAAATAACCAAGAGACAATGTCAGACAGGAACAAAGCCGTAAAGGCCTCTCAAATTAGCTTTTAAAAGAACAGGTGAATAGGTAAGTTTAGTTTACCCTTGGATAGTGGGTTTAAAAACAGCAGGCATGAAACTGATGATCCAAATGAAGCAATTTCATTTCATCCAAACATGAAAAACTGATTATCGTTGTGCAATAGTGCATAATGATGAATTACTATTTGCGTTTAATTGTGCAGAGTCAACCTGTTGAGGATTTCTACAAAAATCAAGGCAAGTTAATGGAGTTTGATCTGCCTGGAGGGATCCCAGAATCATGGCCAAAGTTGCTGCAAGCTCTTAACCTTGATGAGTGTGAGGTCAAACGGTCAGCCACCGCATAGATTAACTGTTTTTATTCTCTATTATCGATCATTATTTGGATGCATAATGGCATGCTCCACAAATTTTGGATGAAAGAATAATGAAAACGCACTTGTTTTATTTTTCTTATTCTTTTTGTTTTCTTCTTAAATAACCAAACATGAGGAAATATTATAAAGCTGTCAGGTAATGATGGCTGCTCTTTGAGTATTTGTTGTAAGTTGTAACATTATCATGACATCTAACTATGAGAGTGACTTTCAAATTTGTATTGTTAGTGTCACTATATGAACAAGTGAGCATACATGCATGATATAACTTGGTGCTATTTAAGTTTGCTTGGACATTTTCATCATGTGTATTTTAAATTTAGTTGTCACATAACACATTATTATATATCCCACATTTGTGAGAAGCTTAGCCTTTTAGGAAAGCAATCTCTCTACCTTTCGAGTAGAGGTACGACCATCAACATCTCACCTCTCCACTCGGTCAAAATCGGGTATGGTTGTTTCTGATGTTGATTAGTGTTAATATGTCTAATCAGGCCTGTGCTTCGGCTCTGTATTGTGTGGGTCACAATCCGATAACCAACACAAAAATAATGGTCTTCGTCAACATGGGTGTGTGTTGTCGTTTAACATCTTTAATTATTTTATGTAACAAACGAACAATTTGTGTTTGTCTTTCTATGCGGCTCTTTGATGACGATTGACAAGAACAGAACGTACAAATGAAGGAATCCTTTAGAGAAGTGCACGAGTGAACACAATTTGACAAACTGAAATCATGCTCTTGAAATTTTGACGTTGAAAATCTAGAAACCACTTTTTTGATCATCACAACTCTTTTTATTCACGGTTGGGAATTGCATTACTTTTAACCGGTATCGAGAAGATTATCGCAATCATATAAAGAGTTGATGTCGCACACACTAATTAATATTGTATTAACTTTAAACTAATTACATTGAATAAAAGGTGGTTAAAAGCCACACGCTCTACCAACTGAGCTAGAACGGCTGGTTGATTAATATTTCGTACGTGCTACATTTATCGTTTAATAAAAAGGAACATATGTTTGTAAGTTTGTTTGTTGAATCTATATCTATATCTATATATATATATTAAAAGAAAATCAAATTTGAGAAAGTTTCCTTAAATAAATTCTCAATCAACCAATAAAATCATCTTATTTTTTTAATTTTGACCAAATTCTCTAATTTTGACTACCATTATTGGCAAGACCCGACTTTTTACAAAACAATATATTTAGGACATTTTTTGTTAGACACGCGGGGCATCAAGACTCGAGCATTTAATCAAGATTTTGTACAGTATTTTTGTCATTTGTTCTCTTCTTCAAGAAGTTTCAAAAACCCTAAAAACATATTGCGATTTCAAAGCCGGCTATTGCATCAAGGTCAGACTTTGGATAGGTAACTTTCTTGAATCATATATTACATCATCTTCTTCTTGATTCGGTTCTTATTTATCTATTATGATTTTCTTATTCAACAAGATTCAGAAATCCTAAAGCATCAAGATCTTATGTCTCTGCGAAATCTTTTCTACCCCAACAATATCACCGGCATTTCCCGTGTAGAAGCAATTTTGTACAGCGGCCTTGCTTTTTATCATCTGATTCATCTCTCTATGCCGATTTCATTTTAGGTAAGATGCTTAAATCGTTTTTGGTTGACTGTATCCGTTTTTTGAGGTTCTTATATGAATCCATCTTATTTCCGTTTATCAAATGTTTTCTTTTTGAAAAACTCTTTTTTTTTCTTTTTCCATAATTGTGACTGATTATGTGTTTTATGTCAGATTGCCTCCATTCATCTCCTAATCTCATTCTATTTCAGACTTTTTTTGTATGTGTAGATTTAAGGGATAGGACTTGAACTAAGGATTCTGATTTATTAAATGTTTTATTTTTTATTTCAATTTTGGTTTTTAATCTGCTTAGTGGTTATATGTTCGATTTTAATGTGTCTGGGGTTTTACTTTTTATGCTCTATTGAATGTTTAGTGGTTATAATTGTAATGATTGTAGGGTATATAATATATATGAGAAGTTGTTTATGCAATTTGACAAGAATTTTTGATATATGAATCGTACTTCTTTGAGTTCTAATATTATCAATGTGATTCATGTTGCTATGTGAATCCTACTTCTTTGAGTTTTAATTGTATTAATGTGATTGATGATCCACTATTTTATATATACGTAGACTTTTGTTATTCTCTATGAGTGCTTAAAGCAAAGTATTTATGAAGCAGTTTACAAACAATAGTCAATTGCGAATGTATAACGTAAACAAAAATATGACTGGAACTTCTGTAGAACATATCTTTCAATGATTTAGTATTTTCATTGGTAATGTATATACTTATTAACGTAAACAAACTAGAAAATTCGGTTTCTTTAAGTTAGGATATTAAGTATTCAAGTATAAATAACGTGTTGATGACTAAAGACTAAAAGCAACGAACTATTTACATGTTTTTTCTTTTCATTTTAAATGGTTCTAACGTTGACCTACACACTCACAATATGCTATTTTACAGCTTATTAATAGAATTGGGGCTTATCTATCCGCCAAGGTATTGAAATCTTCATCACCTATGTGCTTTTAAATTTAACTTTTGTTGTGTATTTTTTGTTTTGCTAGAAATTCTATGGAGTTTATGAACTTAGGAAACAATTATCCTCACAAGTAATAACTGCATTTATCCACTTATAAATTCGTCGTATTGCTCTCTACACGCTTTAATCCTTGAAATGTTTTTTTTCTTTAACGTTCATCCCTAAGAGAGAATTGCATGGTTAGGCGATTCAGTCACAACAAAGGTGTGGACGCTCACCCATTCTTTTGATTATATTGATTATAGGAAAAGATTAATAATGGAGTAGTATGACATTTTTAATATTATTTCTTATGTAAGGTATTTGTTGGCTTATACAATTAGGGTTGGATCAGTAACCAGTCTCTTGAAGAAATCGATTTATGGTGACCTAACACTTAACTGAACTATCAAATTTCTATACCAAAGTACATGTTCAATTTTCATTATTTAGTCTATCGGTCTAAGTAAATTTGTTGTCATGTAAGTACTTGACACAATTTTAATTATCCAGAAAAGTGTGATATTTCATTATGTTGTGTTTCAAGTTTCTTTGTGTAATACCCGTACGTGTACGGGTCATTAAGCTAGTTATCACATTATTTGGCAAACTATACAGTTATTCGGCCTTATTGATTTTTAGATTTTATTTAACCTTAAAGGATACTACTAATTTTGGTGTAGTATATGATTATGGCAGCATGAGGTGATTATAAGTTATTACACAGTACACACTAAGCATGAGTTGAACTGCAGCAGTTATGTTGTGGGCAGGTTTACTCTGGTTTAATCCCGATTCAAGATTCCTAATTCGGATAAACCGCTTCATTTGCCTTTACAACTCAACTCTAGTGTGCAAATTAGGCAAAACACAATCCTCATACATTGACAGAAACATACAGTAGTCATATATCATGCATCATATACATACTACAAACTGAAACATCTTTCCGACCCAATAGCAGTTCTTGACACAAACAACTTTATTCATCTTTCTATATAATATCTCCCATTTTCTTTGATGGTTATTGGTACTTCATCATCTAAAACCATCAACTTCACTGACCCTGAAACAATGATATTATATAATTGAGAAAATAAAATCTTTGTTTTTATGATTAAACCTTACTCTTCGAAAAAATTGGTACCACTATTTCATCATGGGAGAAAAAGATTTAATCAAGATAGAAAGATTAAAAATTTAGGTGCAGAATGCAGAAAGATAGATACCAGAATACGTTTTTTGTACGTCTGAATAACATATTCAGGATCACTTTTTGTCTCTGTGTATGCATCAATCTTGTTGAGTTCCTGTATGCAAGTTTTTCATGGTAAGTACAACGACACAAATATAGGGGTGTTCACGGGACGGGTGGGGCGGGGTATCTAGTTTAACTATCTGAAACCGAATCATGCAGGGTGGGTAACCGCACTAAACTTAACCGAAAAGAAGCGGATACCCACCTTTTAACCCAAGCTCTGTACTCAACTTGCACATTTTGCTACAACTACATATTTATCATTAATTGTTTCTAGACTGTTGCACTTTCCAAATGCAGAAAATTATCTTCTAGGTGCTTCACAGATTCATATTTAACATGGATGCCCTCTTTGTTATGTTTGTTTACAATGAATAACTGTAAAGACCTAATAAAAACAGTTTTGAAGTTGAAGCTAGATTATTTGACTTGATTGGGAAGAATGAATGAAATAATTTAAAAAAAAAACCCAAATGCAGACAGGAAGGGGAAAAAAGTGATTGATATAAAGTTTAACAAGAAGAGGCATGCATACCTCTATCCATGCTGCTAGTTTTGGCCTGCCTGACGTAATATCATATTTGTATACTTCTTGTAAGAAGATCTGAAACCTTTCTACAAAAGGAATATAAACAAAGTCCGCCTGAATCCACAAGTTTGTAGTCAATATTTGCATGCAGCTAAATAAAATTTAATCTATGGATACTTCAAGTGCTATAAAGAGAAGGAAGCACTAACCAAACTGATTTCTCCAAGGAAGAACGGGCCTTCAAACTTCTGAAGAGCTGATTCCAAGTAATCAAAAGCACCACCTGCTTCGAGTTTCGCATTCTAATCAGATCTAGATGCAAAAAGTCGTCGTCTTTTCTATTTAGAGGTGACAATTTCATCTCTTTTAACAAGAATTGATACAATCTCTTTTTTTCTTGACAGTAATAAAGCCTATTAATCAATGATAAAATGAAATGGCAACCTGAAGTGTATTTAAATGCCTACAGTGTCTTTAGTATCTTTATCAAAGGAGATTAGTATTATGATAATAAACATTAACTGTCTATTTTGCCACCTCTGCTTCTATTCACTACAAGTGATGCTACAAGAAAAGGTTTGAGTCACACCAGCTTCTTTCACAGTATCCCCCTTAAACGAAGAATAAACTGTTTTGCTGAATGTATCGGTGTATGTCAAAAGCTCCTCAGCGAACTCTTTTTTGGCAGCGTCCTACAGTTTTCACATGACCAATTATTACAATTTCAAAAGAGGGAGGGAAAAGAAAGCTTGGATTGAGCATGATCTATCAGACATCTGATAGATACTGAAACTTACATCTGGTAATAATGCAGGTCCTTCAAAGTGAGCATCCAAGTACCTCACTAAATCTAGGCTCTCTCCAATGATTTTGTTGTTATGTTCAAGAGATGGCACCTTAAAGAAATTATAACATTATCAATGAACATTATTCAAGAGAGATTTGCCCATATGGATATGCATGATGATACTTGAATTATGAAGGGTGTGTAGGTAAAGAGCGAAGAAATTTTATTTAGAATTCATCAGCAAGAACGGAATCCTAATTGCCTTGTGATCAGATGTAATGTAGAAGCTAGTTGAACTGTAATGAGTTTTCTGGCTTTTCTCAACTGTTATATTGAAGACTTGTTCTATATCCGAAATCATGCAATTCAGAGCCAATTGAGGCTCTACCCATTTTTTACATAGTGTAATAGACAATTATCACAGGTGTCAGAAGTGAGAACATCACACATGCAGAAAAATTTTAAATTTCCATTTGCCTTTAATTTGGAAAACGCCAGTTTCACCAATGACCATCCAAGTTGACTTTAAGGAGTAAGTGAATAAACAATAAGACCTGGTTCAAACCAGAGTTGATACTACCTTAAACAGATGATATTTGAGGTATTATTTGAAATTCTTTTAAAATAAACCTCCATCAAGTTGAAAACAAGAGAAATATTTCAAGAAATTTGATAAAGATTAATTAAAAAGAACTTGAAATAGTTCATTAGACATAAAATCGAATCAGAACTGCGTGCAATATCTTACAGGTGTTACCTTATTTTCTGGGTAAACTTTCTCCTTATACCATGCAGGTCTATTAGCAAGGTCTATAGGAACAAGCTTGATCTTGTCTTGCAGTCCCTACATATCAAGATCAAGATAGTTAAGAAGAATATAAATATTTTCCAACATGACTCCATTTTAAACATTTTGTTTTTTATGCATATTATTTATAGTTCGAAATCTTAGCAACAATCAACTGAAGGTTTAACAAGGGCTTTAAAGAAATATTCAAGAAATAAATATTTCATTACTGAACTTCGTCATGTTTTGAAATTGTCAAGTGACACACTGGCACTACCTACTATCAATATCCAAAATTGGTTAATAATAATAAATACTAATCACAGCGAATTTGTGTACTTCCTAGACTTTCTACAAATGCATGTCAATTACAAATCATGTAGATAACTCAATTGAAAATTAGCTTAATATCTCTATCAACAATTGGAGAATATTGATCCTTTTTGGCCATCTCTTAAGTAGCTCTCTTGTGAAGTGAGAACTAAGAACTCGTGCCAACATAATCAAGAATCAAGCCACATAGATTAAATGTTTGTATACCTAAAATAAGACCTAATTGTTATTTATTCATCTCCCAGCAAAATAAATTTTTTTTTAGCACTGAATCAAGTAAAACTCTTGATTTTATACCAAGTAACATGCATGTCCTATAAATTTTGTAGTTTGATGTAAATGTTAGAAGACTAACTCAATTCAATTATTAAATTATTTATTTAATTTGAGGAAAAGGGGTTGTGGAGTGTGGACTAAAATCAAGATTAACCAAAGCAAAGGGGTCACAACAAAAATTATACTCTTTTTAGGTTTTTATAATCTTTTAGAACCAAAATAATCGTAAAGATAAAATTATTTAATTCTTTCTCTCATTTGTCAGCTTATTTCTGATTGTTGTACTATAATCAAGATCAAATCCTAGGTGATTCCACTAATGTTACCTGATTATAAAGCAGAGACACAGACTAACAAGTTACCTTATAGTTCCTGGTAATCCAAACACGCTGTGCGAAGGGGCACTGGAGGTTCGTGTATAGCCTTCAATTACACAAAATCAAACTACAACTTTTTAGATCTCATTATCGCACTATCGCAGAACGCTAAAACTGTTTTTTCTCACAGAAATCGAACAAAAGTTGATAAAAATTAATCAAATTCATCACATATACCTAGTGGTTCCGTCGAAGAGAGGAGGTGGTTGAGAAGTAGAATCCAACACCGGTGGAAGAACCTCTTTCGTGCTTCTACAAAACCGTAAATCAAAATCAAAATTGGAACTGAAATTGAAATGCATAGACAGAAAGAGAAAGAGATGGAGATGTTTACGAAGTAGGCATTATGAAGATGCAGACTGAGATTGTTTGAAGGTGAAAGAGGAGAGTAGGACAAGTGTAAATGAGAGTAGGGAATTCTATAAAGGGATTAATATTATGTATGTGCAGGTCGTTTTTGCATGCTTGCGCCAGCACTGACGGTTTAGTGACAGAAATAGTGGTCACAGCACCAGCTTGTTGTAAGCAATGACGCTGCTGTTTAATGGAGCCTCAAAAAGCTTAACCCGACTCTAATTCCGTCTACATACATTTGGAGATCGGAGAATGGAATTAACTTCAACCACTTTATGATTAGAGGAGATGATAATTTCAGTTAACCAGTGTTTTACCCGTGTTTTTAATTAATCTAACATGAAGTGCCGGTTGTGGTCAACCAGTTTAATCATAGGGTCAACCCGATTTTAATATATAATATATATTATTTTATATAAACTTACATGCATCATGTATATCTGTGCATCAAAAATGTTTTTCGAAATAATGGTTTTTGTGAGTTTGTTAGATATCTCAAATCTGTCTTATACTTTTATTGAAGAAAACAATACAAAAAAGAAATCCTAAAACCAGGTGTTGAAAGAGCCGGATGAACCGGTTCGACCAGAAACTCAACTGGTTAAATATGATTCAAAAAATGACATTAACCCGGTCATTGTTAACCCTTCCCCCGACTGGTTCACGGTTCAACCAGGTGGAACAACCCGGGCTTTTAAACACCACAATTAACCACACATAGGTGTTGTACTTGTATATTACTGAAATTCAATACTTCGAAATAGTTAAAATACTCATTTTTTTAAAATAGTATAAGTATCTGAGTACAACAATACCAAACTTAAGATGTGTTCTCGAGTTTAAATTACCACAAAAAGAGAATAATTTGGAAGGATTTAGGATGGAAAGAAGAAACCAATCGGGTTATCTCCAGTTTTCTCTTCTAACCATCCTTTCAAAACCAAGAAGATTTGAAGAGAAAGTATACTGTCACGTCTATATTTCCTATGACGTTAACATTAATATTCTTGACAAATGATCAAAATAATAATAAGAATTTGCATAAGATTTTTCAATATGTTCTTCCACTCGCATTTGGATTTGACTACTGAAGAGAACCATACTCTTTAGTTTACAAACACTACTAAACAAAAAGCGGCTTTCGGGTGCTGCTCAAATGCTACAACTTCTTGGCGCGTGGTAACCCACCACCTCCTTTTATCGATAGAGCCGAAGACCGGGTGAAACTTCTGTTTGTCAATGGAGGGTCTAAAAACACGACAATTACCGTGATGTCATCATGGAAATGTCTTCTAACCCCTCTATCGATTTTCTTCAGATCTGAATATCTCATTTCTCTTTTCTTGGCTGCTATTTGAAGCGCGGCTTTCACAAGTCGTCTTGCAATTCCCTACTCAAGAAACAAGATTCAATCATCAAGGGATGAAAAAGATTGATATATACCCATGTGTATCTCAAATTTACTAGAAACTGATTATCTGATTATTACAACAGATACACGCCTAAACACTATTTTTTACGACCACTTTTTATTAAAACTTATTATTTGATTCTGGTTGTTCCGTATTACATAATCACTTTCAAATGCAAATTCAATGCAAACACCTCCTAACTAACTTTTTTGTCTCCAAGTTCTTCACTAGATTGTAGCATGTGAAAGCAGGAAATATTGAGAATAAAGCAAAACAAGATTATAAACTTACACTATGTGGATAATTATGAACAATATCAACCGCTTCCTCATTGCTAAGATGCTCCCATAGACCATCAGATGCAAAAATGAGAAATTGGTCTTTTGGGTTTAGTTTATGTATAAAGATTGATGGCTCAGGATTAAGTATTTGCTTTAGGAAGGGTTCGGGCAGCCTAAACTTTGCCAGTAAAGGTTCTCTATTGAACTCCGCCTTCTTTAGATACGCATCGCCAATAGATCTTGAAACCTGAAAATCAAAACTAATTATTAAACATCAACAATTGCCACTTATGTATCAACAGCAACAACAAAACCCAATCCTACTAGAGCGGGGTATGGGGCGGTAAGATGTACACAGTCATACCTCTACTTGAAAATAGAGAATTGCCATTTATGTATAATTATTTTGATTTCCTACTTAACTAAAAATGACTTAAAGTTTTATATTTTGTATTTGTATATCATTACAGTGTGTCTAAGACGTTTCATCAGCAGTGACACTTTTATTAAATCTTGTAAAATGTTTATCATTGCAATTTCATAGAACAAAGAAGTGTTCACAATGGTTGACTATTGGGAGTCAAATGAGTTACTCTTTATCTCCAAGATTGCTGGCAAATGTTATGATCTTAAAAAATAAAGTAATCGTATTGAACTATTAAATAACGTAATACAACTTAGAAAACATTGGACAACAGAAACCAAAAACATCAATGCTAGATTATCATTTCAAAGGTAGCAGATTTGACTTGTTAAAATCACAACAGATTCCTAGAAATCATATGAAACTTTTTGTTATCAGGGTAGTAAAACATTTGACGGAGATGTTTAAGACTTCACTGAACTACATAAAAAGGTTTAAACTTTAAAGAGTGCAATTTTTCACAGGACAAAATTAGTACTAACAAAGAAAGAGTTCACGGTTGACTTTTGAGAAGGAGTTGCAATTTTATCTTCAAAAAGTGACTAGAAACGTTATGATCTTAGAGAAAACAACAAACCATTATTTAACATGTAAAGGAAGTAATACAATTAAGAAAATTTTGGAGTTGAAAAAGAAGAAAAATCAAACTAGATTTTCATTTAAAAGGTACTGTGTTTTGACTTTCTAAATATCCAAACTACCTGTATGATCCCTTTGACACGCCAAACGTTGTGTTTCAAAACCACGATCTTTGGATCATCAGGATGCAGGGAATGAAGTTCATCTCTTACAGAAGCATAGCTTGCATTATGCTCTGTTGATAACTGTATAGCTGATACACCCCTAACACCCCTGTCGGCTCTCCCTAACACCACTCTTGAATCTCCAGCATTAGCAATGTATATCAACCCGTTGCAAATAACACCAACCAAACAACATGTCCCTACAGATGCTATTTGTGGGCAAATTCGCCATTGCTCTCTTACAAGACAAAGAAATTCCTCTTCTGTTGCTAAAAAAGCCTTCTTGATAACATTTGCAGACATTTCTTGATCTTCAGATGCAAATTCTGAACAAAAATAAATAAAGAATTTGCTGTTTAGTCAGGTTTTCACAAGTTGTAAGCCCATATTTCCAGATTTAAATTCATAAAAATTGACTGAAACCTCTATGTATTTGAGCTCTAAAATCATCACTTAGCATTGACTTACTGTCTACAATGTTATGATCATATTTGAAAGAGGATAAAAGTGACCAAAATCAACATCATTAATACTTTATAAGATCACAATTGATTAATCATATCAAGATCTTCATATAATTGAGGGAACTTACTCTTAAGATTAGCGAACAAATTTTCATTCACGAATCTTGATGTCTCCGGTCCACCATGTCCATCATAGACCCCGATAAACGTCCCGTAAGGCCCTGAATTTGAAGAACTCAATGGTCCTGATTCAACTTGGCTCTGATCCTCTAACAAATTGTTTGCTTGAATCACAGCCATCGAAAATTCACCACTGACATGAGACCCTAAATCTTTGTACCATAACAATCCATCTGTTCTTCCGATTTGATCTACAGATTTTCTAACACACCCTTCATCGCCTTCAACTGATGGCTTCCAACAGGGTTTGACCATATTTAAGTAATTATTCCCAGATAACATGAGTTTAACATATATATCATCCACAAGATTCATCAAAACACGAACTCAATCGCCCGGCAAAGGAATACCGATTCATCAAGCCACAAACAACACACTCAAGATCAAGAATCAACACCAAACAAAACCCTAATCTCCGATTCTTCTTGATTTCTAATCCAAACAAAACATCCAAGATTCTTGATATTATAAAATACCCAACAAAAAGGAAGCCCTAAACACCATAAAAATCAAGTGGGTATGGGTCAAGATTACTCCAAGACTATTCAATGTCCCTCATAGACAAAAATCTTTATTAAAAAAAGGAAAATTTGTTATTTTATTTTTGTTTTATGGAGTTCAGAGAATATGGAGGTGTGCAACTGTGCATACCTTGAACCCTCCCCCTTAATTCATGTGGACCTTCCTTCTGTATCACCATCCAAGAACAGCCTTAGCTGTAAAAGGTCATGTAGATTTGATTGTGACAGAATTTGTTCATAGATCAGAGGAAGATGGCTACGGATAATAAGAAATAATATGGCAGAAATTAAAAAAAGGGTTTTGGAATTTTTTGGGCAGGAGATTTTTTAAATTGGTGTCAGATCGGGATCTCAACAGGTTTAAAAAAAGGAAAAAGGAAAGAGAAAAAAAATGACTACACAACTTATCAGACAAGAGGGTTTGGCTTTCATATTCTTCTTGAACTAATGTTATGCACTTTATCCTTGATGAAAGTAGCTGAAGTTAGGACTAGATCAGATTAATTGATGCTTCCCAATCAAGTGGAATTTTATTTTGAAGGATCGTGAGAAATTAAGTTTTTAATAATTTTTTTAAGATTTGAATATTCAAATAAGATTAGAGCGTTAAATATTATAAAAACTAAAAATTTATACATTTGTAATACTCCATCAGCTTATTACCAAACACACCATTAATAGTTGCTTCGAGGAACCAAGGAAGATTACCGACAACGACATCGTTTCTGTTTTTCAACTTTCCGGACAACTGGGAAGCTCCACACTTATGGAGAGCGTTCAAGCGATATGGAGAATTGGCAGATGTGTACTTGGCAAGGAAAATACTAAGGAATGGGCAGCGATTCGGGTTTGCGAGATATCGAAATGTGTACAGGGTGGAGGTATTTTTGAAGAATCTGAACTCGATGATGAGTGGAAATATGAAGGTCAAATTCTTTTTAGCAAGGAATGAAGTAAACCAGAAATACCCACAGAATCAGGAACAAAGGAAACCAATGGAGCAGAAGAAGGCAGTAAAAGAAAACCTTAATGTAGCGTATGTGGTAAATGGAAAAACTTACAAACAAGCTGTAAGTGAAGGAATCAATTGGAAGGCAATGGAGAGTAACACAGGGGATGCGAAAAAAGAGGTCTTGGGCGAATGGAGTGTTGAACAACAAAATTTGAACTTCTTGAAGGGATGTCTTGTTGGAAATCTGCGTAAAGTAGAAGACCTGAAGGCAGCAAGGATAGCATGTAAATCAGAGTATCTAGTGGAGAGCAAAATATATCACATGGGGGGAAGGAACATTCTGTTGAAACTAAGATCAGATGATGACGCTAAATTTTTTTTGGAAAATAAGGTCCAAAGTTTGCATTTCTGGATAAAAGACTTGAGGAAGTGGTCACCGAATTTTCAATCGTCGGAAAGAATAGTGTGGCTTAAGGTGAGGGGCATTCCGTTACACGCTTGGACAGAGAAGACTTTCGAGAAGGTTGTTCGACAGTGGGATTCACCAATTAAATTTGCTAACTGTACAATGGAGTTATGTGAAAACTTCACTGCAGGTTGGGTTATGGTTAACACATCGATGAGATCCCGGATAGAGGAGTTAAAAAGCATCAAAGTTGGAGAGAATTTTTACAGGGTGTCCATCGAAGAGGTATTAGGCGAAGTAGAGGAGATTTGGGATGGCAAAGAGGAAGAGGTTGAAGAATGGATGGATGAAAAATCCTCGGTCCCTTCGTGGAAAGAAGAAGAAAGTAGGGTAGAAGAATCAAGCGATGGGGAAGAAGATAGATCAGAATCAGAAGAAGGAATTGACGATACCTTTGAGAATCTGGGACCGGAAAAGGAAGGTGTGACCAGAAAAAATGGAGTCACCGATGAGGTGGTAGAAGTCGAACAGGTAGAAGATGTGTATAATGATGACTTGATAAGTCCCGAGAGAGAGTCATCAAAACCTGCGAATGAAGAAAAGGAGGTCGGCGCTATAAATCATGTGGAAAAGGAAGGGAGTGGAGCAGGCGTAGGGTACAAAGATCGTGATGATATATCTGATGATCCAAGTGGGCCCCAAAATAATATTGAGGGTATCGATTTTGATGGATTGGGCTGGAGTAAAAAAAATCATAGATAGTGGTAATGGGCCAAATAAAAAGAATGACAGTAACAATTCTGGTGGACTGGACCCAATGGAAATTAATGAAGGTAGAAAAGAGGTTGGGCCAAGTAAAGAAGTGAACCATGGAATGGGGAAGGAAGACAAATTCGATGGAAAAAAGGAAGGCTTTTCTAAAGGTTTTGATTATTTAGAAAGGTCTGTAATAGAAAAAATGTGTGAGCAGCCAGGTGTGTCAAAAATTCCGAAGATTAAGAAAAAAGAATTAAATGGTAATGGCAGGCTGAGTATGAGATTTATTAAACATCTTGCGAGAACGAAGCATTTGAAGACAAAGGTACCAAGAAGCTCGGGAATCTCTAAAGAATATCAAGCAAAGTCGTCTTCAAGTGTTAAGGAAGTAACTAATGAATTCAGAAGCATCCACAGCGAGAAAAGAGTTCGGGAGTTTGGTCAAGAGATTGGAATGGTGTGGGAAAAGGAGAAAGGAAGAGAAGAACCCGAGGGGTAAATCAACTAGTAGAGGTATTAATTCTCGAACTTTTTTAGTTTTAATGAATATTATTTCTTTGAATGTTAGAGGAATAGGTAAAAACAAAAAAAGAGGTTGGATTAGGGAATTATGCAATTCAGTCAGGCCTGGCTTGATGGGGATCCAAGAACTAAAGGTGGATAGGTTAGATAAACAATTAGTAGCTAGCTGCTGGGGATTAGAGGAATTTGACTTCGTGTTTAAACCATCTATCGGGACGGCAGGGGGGCTATTAGTAATCTGGAGTCTTGAAATTTTTAAAAAATGGTCGGTTCTTGAAGGTGATTGTTTCTTAGGGGTTATTGGGCAGTGGGAGGGCTTTGATGGATATGTGGGTTGCGTGAATATACATGGTCCTAGATGTCCGGAAAAAAGAGCAGTACGGTGGGATCAATTGAATCAAATGTGTCAAAACAAAGAGATTTACTGGGTCATTTTTGGGGACTTTAATGAGGTTCGTCATTCTGAGGAACGAAGAAATTCAGTGTTTAATGAAAATAGTGCAAAAGTTTTCAATGAGTTTATCAACGCAGGGGGGTGGTGGGATGTTCCAATTTGTGATAGAAAATACACGAGAGTCAGTGATGATGGGATGAAAGAAATACGTTTAGTATTAGAACGTTAGAAAGGAGGTTTTCAGATCACTATCCCTTGGTATTGAGGGAAAAAATGGTGGACTTTGGGCCGAAGCCGTTTAGATTCTTTGATAAATGGCTGGAGGAAGGGGATTTCGATGATACGATCAGGGAAGCGTGGAGCAGGAATGTGAAGGCTGTGACTCCGGACCGTATCTTTTTGGAGAAACTTAAGATCACGAAGGAAGTTTTAAAGGAATGGAGTAGGAAGAAATTTGGCAACCTCGAGGAGGAAGTAACAAGACTAAAGAAGGCGACCCAGAAGTGGGAACAAATAGCGGAAGAAAGAGGTCAGAACCAAGAAGAATATCGGGAGTGGAAAGAGGCAAGGAAAGGCTGGTTAGATAAAGAAGACATCCGAAACGACATGATGAGAGAATTAAGTGGAACGCGGAAGGTGATGAAAATTCCAGATACTTTCATACTATCATAAGGAAGAAGGAAAGAAAAAATCAGTTGAACGGGTTAAATGTGGGTGGGATTTGGGTGGAAGATCCAACGGAGTTAAAAAAAGAGGTGGAACAGTTCTTCGTGACAAAATTTAAAGAACAGGACAAGGACAGACCGGTGCTGAGAAGTGGGAAAGTAAACAAAATATCAGATGAAGAGTCAAAGAAATTGGAGGAACCTTTTGGGGAGGAAGAGATATGGTTAGCAGTTAAGTCGTGCGAGGGGTCAAAAGCGCCTGGGCCGGATGGATTCAACTTCAGATTCATCAAGAAGGTGTGAAATCTAATCAAGGAAGACCTGATACGCAGTCTTAGATGGTTCTGGTTCTCCTCTAGGATTAGCAGAGGCTGCAACTCGTCATTCTTATCCCTGATACCAAAAGTCATCTGTCCAATTGGCCTAAATGACTTTAGGCCAATTAGTTTAGCAGGAGTATACTATAAGGTGATTGCTAAAATTCTGGCGGATAGATTAAAAAAGGTGATCCCAAAAATTATCGGGGAGGTCCAAACGGCGTTTATTCGTGGCAGAAATATCATGGATGGGGTTCTTATTGCAAATGAAGCGGTAAATTTCTTGAGGAAAAGCAACCAGAAAAGTTTCATCTTCAAAATCGATTTTGAAAAGACATATGATAATGTAAATTGGAAGTTTCTGTTGAACTCACTTAGAGATATGGGTTTTGGGGAGAAGTGGATTGCGTGGATCAGAGCATGTCTAGAATCGGCAAGGGTCTCGGCGTTGGTAAATGGATCCCCAACAGGGGAGTTTAGTATGGAGAAAGGCCTCAGGCAGGGGGATCCGTTAGCTCCTTTTTTATTTCTTATCGCGGCAGAGAGCCTCAACGTGTTGATGATGGAGGCGAAGGAAAAAGGTAGATTTCAGGGTATTGAGGTAGGAAAGGAGGTTAAAGTTGACATATCTCACCTTCAATATGCAGATGATGTGATAATTTTCGGAAAGTGGAATAGGGAAAACTTCAAAAACCTGTTGCTAATATTGGAGTGTTTTCAGAGATTGTCAGGGCTAAAAATTAATCTTGGTAAAAGTTCATTGGTAGGAGTGGGAGTGGAACAGAGTGAGGTTTTGGGTTGGGCTAATCTTGTGGGGTGTAAAGTAGGTGAAATCCCTTTTGTGTATCTGGGATGCCAGTGGGTGCGGATATGAATCGGGCAGAGAAATGGAGTGGGGTGGTTGACAAGGTCCAAAATAAACTGACGCATTGGAGAGCAAACTCGGTTTCGTTTGGTGGTCATCTAACTTTGGTAAAATCAATCCTCGGTAGCTTACCAATGTATTTCTTCTCATTGTTTAAAGCCCCAAAGTGTGTGATATCGTTACTTGAGAGAGTGAGGAAAAATTTCTTCTGGGGGAAGGGTATGGTTCGGGGGGGCTCCTAATTATATACACTGGGTTAAATGGGATAAAGTTTTGAATTCTTTTGGGAATGGGGGGTTAAATAGTGGTAGCCTTCAAGCTGCCAATATGGGCCTACTTGGGAAATGGTGGTGGCGATGGTATAATGAAGGGGGGGGGGCTTTTGGACTAAAGTAATTAGTAGTATATATGGGGTCGGAGGGGGGTTATCTCGGGAAGGGGTTTCGGGTCGGGGGAAGGGTCCTAATACGGTGTGGGGGAATATAGTCAAAGTAGGGTTGGTTTTAGAAAATAAGGGTATCCATTTCATGGAGGCGTTTGGGAAATCACTTGGGACGGGTTCAGGGGTGTTTTTTTGGAAAGATAGATGGGCGGGAGATTTCATGTTCAAAGATAAATTTAGGAGGTTGTTTAGTCTTGATAACAATAAGGAGGCGGTAGTAGCGGAGAGAGGAGTTTGGAGAGGGGATGAGTGGGGTTGGTGTTGGGACTGGAGGAGGGAGCCGAGGGGTAGAGAGGTAGGGGAACTTCTGAGTCTTAATTCCTTAATGGCTCAGTATTCTCCTAGGAAGTCTGGGGCAGACCTGGGTAGATGGTGGGGGTCACAGGATGGGGTGTTCACCGTAAAGAGGCTTAGGTCGTTGGTGGATGAGTCATGTCTAGGTGGGCTGCAGGGAGGGGTAGTGTAACACCCTCCTTACCGGCCTAGTTGAATTAAGGTAATTAATTAAGTTTAAGTTGAGACTTAAGTTAATTATGTGTTTTAATTGTGGAATTAATTGAATAAATGTGTTAATTTATTTAGTTAATTTAATATTAAATAATATGTTGTTTATGTGAGTGGGGCGGTGGGGTTTAGGTGGCCGATGTGGAGGTGGTTAGTCACCACCCTAGCCCTTAGACCCTCCACAAATCTTAATGCATGCATAGTTGGCCGAATTAGGGGGATAAACCCTTTCTCCACACTTTCATTTTCATGCAAAACTTGAAGTGTGTTTGTGTGTTGTTCTCGGCTGAAAGAAGAAGAACAAGAACCCGATTTGATTTTCAAATCTTGTTTGAAATTAGAGTTCAAGTAAACGAGCTTCATAAGGTTAGATTACATGATACTTGTTTGTTAATTTGTTATTTGAACTTGGTTCTTGAGATTGCATGCTATTCTTGATCGAACTTGATGAATACATGATGCATGTTAGAATGAATATGTTTAGGTACCATTTCTGTGTTTTAAATGATGTTAGAACAAGCATGTTAGAAATGGTAGAAATCTGGATTGAAATGGATGATTGGATGATAAATATGAATGAAGAAATCGGAATTTGATAAAATCCGGGTTCTTTGGTTTGAATTGCATGAACTGTTTTGGATTCCAAATTCATTGAATGATTATACTTAGAAATGCCTTTGCTGGATTTGAATCGCATAAAGATAATGGATAGCATGAATTCTGAATCGCATTTGATTGTGTTAAAATCGCATTGGATGGTAGTGGATTGAATATTTCCCTCTTTGGATCGCATATGGTCCGAATCGCATTGGATAGCATTTGACTTGAATCGCATGGAAGTTGAATGCATGGGAGATATTGCATTAAATGCAGAGTTGAATCGTATTGAATCGAATCGCATCGGATTTGACTTAGAAAATTATTCGTGTTTTGAATCGCATTCGAATCACATTGTGTTAATCGCATGCGATTTGAATGGTATCAATCGCATGTGAATCATAGAGGATCAATCGCATGCGATTCGAAGGGGATCTATCGCGTACGATTCGCAATGAAGTAATCATTTGATTAATTGCATTGGATGTCAACATTATGTTTTGAACTATCAAATTCATTGACGATATGAAGATAAATATGAACTTGTAGCCTTGGCTTGTGAAAGGAATGAATATTTTGCCTAAGCTAAGGAGTTGGATGAATTCACAGGATTACAATAAGTAAAGGGTAATCGTGAATTGTGGTATATTGTTGTATATACATAAGTTGATATGTACTTGTGTTAATTGTGCATATATGTTTGATTTTAGTATTTTGCTTATTGTTTGTTGATTAAGCAAATACTGATTGATAGTTGTTTGTTCAGGTGGTGGAAAGACTCAGTAGTAAGAAATACTGAGTTCCCTGAGCATTGAAGATATCGGTGAGTGGATATATATCTTGGATGTATAAGATATATAACCTGATTGTTGCTCCTTTCTGTATATATACATGTTGTTGTGAGATCAGCTTGGCGGTTGTTATTCAGCTGGGCCTATGTTTAGAGATATACAGTATTAGTATTTGTCTTGATAAGCATTTGTTGTAATCAAGAAGTACTATTATTGTTGTCTGTTGTAACTTGGCTATCGGTAAACCTATGCTTTGGCCGGCATTTGGTTGTAGGTGTTGCAACACCGCCGGTTCTCTTGTTTGTTTGAGCATTGTTGGTTTGGGCTTGATGCCTTGTATGTTTGTGGTATCTATTCTCTCACTTAGCTTTGTGCTAATTCCCCACTGTTGATTTCTTTTCAGGAGAATCCAGGTAGATGGATTAAAGAGCTAAACTGGGATTTTGGGACTGATCTAACTCTGATATCTGATGTTTTTTTGGAAAGAGCTTGTTTTGTAGTAACACTGTAAATGATTTGTAAAGCAAACCTGTTTAGTTGTGTTTGATCAAATATATATTATATTATATTTTGTTAATTAAGCTTCCGCGCGTGTTTGAAATAGTGATAGTAAGAACAGTGTTACAGGTAGAGACTTGGTGGAATAAATATTTACCCAAGAAGGTAAATATTTTCATGTGGAGGTTAAGGAGGGGTAGGATTCCAGTTAGGGCACTACTTGATCATTTACAGGTGGACTTGCATTCGACACTATGCCCTCATTGTGAGGAAGTCATAGAAGATGTGGAGCATGCTATTATGGGATGCCGAAAGGTGCAGAGGTTATGGGAACTCGTAGAGAAATGGTGGTCTAAACAGGGGCTTATCTCATCTTCCATAGCAGGTTTAGTTTCTTAGGAGCAGTCGGTGTGGCAAGCAACGGTGTGGAGCTTTATGTACCAAATATGGTCGCAGAGGAACAACGTGGTATTTCGGGAATCTAGAAGACAGTTCGAAGATTTGTTCTTTGAGTTTCAAGTAAAGGCTTTCAACTGGATGGTAGGAAGGAAGGGTCTTCGCATATCGGATTGGATGGCATGGATGACAGTACCGCAATCGTTAGATCTTCGGAATTAATACGTCGTCGGGTTTTAAATTCTACTTACTTTTAGTATGTATTTATCTTTTGTAGGATAGGTGTAGAGTGTTGCACCTCTAGTATTTTCGATATGTTTTGGGCCTTAACCAATGTTGATTAGCCCAGTTTTGCTTTGTATCTTGACATTGTATGATTTGGAGGTAATGGTATGGTATGGTATGTTTGTGTTTCAAAAAAAAAAATATTAATCCTAGTTTATTTTCATTTACATCTTATTTTATATATAATATATATAATTATTGATAGAACATGGGGAGTATGCATTCTTATGTTAATTCGTGTTACGTTAGTGTAACATTAACAATATTTCATCTTTAACTTTTCATACTTTAACCTAAAAAATATTCACGTCTCGCATACTTCAACCTTAAAAATACATTTTTTTTTATTTTATTTCTTCTCTCTTCTTTTCTCTCTTTCGATATTGAAATGCGGTGAAACATAAAAAAAACTCGGTGTTTTGCTTCAGTACGAATGTCCAGTTTACCAAATTGAGCATATACCGAAAGCACTCCGTATGGTATAAGAGTAATTATTTTTCCTAGGGTGTGCAATACAAATATCTTAGAGGATTACATGGGTTTTAAAATTTTGTTTTTATAAAAATTATTAAATATTCTATTCTTTAAAATATATATATTTTTAAAGTAACTTATGAATTAAGATTAAGATTGTAAACTTATTTTATCATGTACCCTAAACAGTTAATTTTTTCTTAAATATATTAAACAATTAACTTTGATAATTTGTTTTGTTATTTATATGTTTTTATTACTTCATTTTGCATTTTATAGTTTCAACTTGTTTACTAAACATCTTTATTTTTTTAATATAATATTCATCTTTACCTCAGGCTCTAGTCCTAATAGTTGCATCTATATTTTTATTCACTTTTACATTGATATCCTTAGTAGTATAAATGGATGAGCTTTAATTTATCTGAATTAATTTGAATTGTAACGAAACACATTTAGACACTGTTCTAAAAGGCGTCTTATGATCGCATCATGGTGGAGCAAGGTGTGAGATATGGTCCCGCCGCTAAGAAATGGCGTTAAACGTGAGTGTTAGGCATGACGTATATTAAGGCTTGGTAAAGAGCGTCTTTACGCTTCATATGGAGAGTTTTTAAGCCGTGATGCGCAGAAGATCATCTTTTTCTAAAAAAATAGACTTTTTTGTATACATTTTACGATCGTGTGTATTGAATTTCTATAAATTTGTATATGTTAATTAGTTCATCATTTGTGCAACTTTTTGTAATTTATATATTAATAATAAATGGGAACCATTTTCAACCAATCATTTTGTTATTTACCCTTAAATGTTTTTAATTAATGACAAGGGTATTTTTGTCAAAGAAATACAAATAGTCTGTAGCGTACACGGTACACTCTTCCCTTCCATTTTGATTTTGCACTTTTCTCACCACCGAATCTTCACATATCTCTCGGCCGATGATCACTGCAATGGCCATCGTCAGTGCCGGCGACTGCAGACACCGTCTTCCCAGGTTGTCGTCGTCCGTCGATGCATTCTCGTACTACCACCATGTTCAACGATTGAGACAACCTACGAGGTCAGATCTGGTCACGAACCGACACTCTCACTGAATAGGTCCGGCGACCGTCACCGACGGCGTAGTTTTAGTGCAACAACTATGGATCTGGTGCCACCACCTACGGTAACAATGAAGACCTTTGTCCCCTGACTGTTCTCCGCCATTTTTTCATGAACACAACTTAGAAATCAAATACGGTTTACAGATCGGTAATTTATGATGATGATTTATTATTTCTATAGTTTAAATCATATGGTGTGATAATAGGAATAATCCAGTAACTGGTTTCAAGCCTTTCATTTATCAAGCTCTGTTTTCGATGAGAACTTATTAATTTACTTTCTAATCTTTGAGTTGTAAATTTGTTTTGGGTTTTCAGCTTTAAACTGGGCTCTACAAAAGTTCACTTAGTTTATTATATTGACTTTGGTTTCAACTTAAAAATGGAATGAATTGTAAGTAGGTATCTGTCAAAGCATATTTTGTTGAAAGAGCATATTTGTTTGAAAGTAGTTTCTATTTTATTTTAGGTTTGATATTTGTTTGAGCTTTTGATCCTTACTAATTTCTTATAATGAAGTAATTTAAACTACGGCTTCTCATTAATTGGATCTATTTTTTAATGACATTACAAAATTGGATTCACAGATGAATTACTTTTTATGTAGGATAAATTACAACAAAATAAGATTTACACTGTTTGTATGGCCCGTGTGAGTATTAATTGGGTTATCGGGACATTTGCACATGTGTATATCTACATCCGTATAGAAAAAACTAGGTGAATCTGTGCAAATATATGCACTTGTGCAAATCTGTGAATTTGCGCATATGAAAAATATTTGCACAAGTGCAACTCTGTGGATTTGCACTAGTGCAAATTTCGAGCTGTACAGAAAAAAACCCAGCAACATTTGCACTTGTGCAAATTTCGAGCTGTACAGAAAAAAAAACCCAGCAAACACAAAAAAAAATTGAAAAAATATAGCAAGACCGGTCTCAAATTAAAGAGCATAATTTTCTCGTTAATTTGGTATAATTTTCGTAATCAAACACTTTTCCGTTTGATGTATATATTAGTTTAAAAAATGCGGGGGTAATGTAAAAATGTTTAAACTACCCTTAATTAATTAAGGATAAGTTTGATTAGTTTAAGGTTATCCATTAACAACTCTTTAATCTCAACCCTCCATCTCTTTGATCAATGGCTATAATTGGTTCTCGCAGTTCTCGTACGAAAAACGGTTCTCGTTTGAACTGTCCTCTATATATATATATTATATAAAGATTAACAAAGCCCACAAAGGTCTAATCTCAACCACTAATTTAAAATGGCAAAATAGGAATTGCAGATTTTTAGAAAACTCACGCGCCTTTTCTTCAACCAATCTCAAAGTTCCTTTTTTTATTTTTATTTCATTTTTAAGAATTTGAGCAAAAAAAAATTATACCAATCTACTCATTTTTTAATCATCTTTCAAACGAGACCACTCTTCCTATATTTCTGGAAAAAAAATTGACGAAATTGATAAAAACTGGCTTACAGTTATAGATATGAAAATGATGACGAAAATGATGAAAACTGGTAGCTGTTATAGATATGAAAGTGATGACGAAAATGATGAAACAGACTAACTGTTATAGATATGAAAATGATGACGAAAATGATGAAAACTGGTAGCTGTTTTGAAAATTATCATTTTCGGCTGCTAGAAGAAAGTAACAGCTACCAATTTCATCATATCCGTCATCGCTTTCATATCTATAACAATCAGTCAGTTTTCATCATTTTCGTCTATAACAGCTACCAGTTTTCATCATTTTCGTCATTGCTTTCGTATCTATAACAGTCAGCCAGTTTTCATCATTTTCTTCATCACTTTCATATCTATAACAGCTACCAGTTTTTATTATTTTCGTCATCACTTTCATATCTATAACAGTCAACCAGTTTTCATAATTTTCGTCAAAAATAAAATTTTCAGAAATACAAGGTGAGTTGTCTCGTTTGAAAGAGGATAAAAAAATGAGTAGATTAGTATAATTTTTTACTCAAATTCTAAAAATTAAAATAGTTTTGATTATTTAAAGATCTTTGGGGTAAAAAAATATAAAAAAGGGGGCTTTGAGATGGCTGGAAGAATTCGTGGCTTATAAACAATTTTGCAATCTCTAATGATTCCCATAATACCCTTCCTTCTGTAATTATATCTTATAATTGTTTAATTAATTACAATAATACCATTATAAGATCTTGACCATTGATTTGATAAATCTAATAGTCAAGATTTGGACTTTAAGGGCTTTGTTTAAGATGGGGCCTTAGTTGATCTAATTTATATATATGTATGTATGTGTGTGTGTGTGTGTGTGTGTGTATATATATATATATATATATATATATATATATATATATAGGAAGAAGTTTTATTGAGAACCATTTTTAGTGCGAGAACCGTGAGAACCAATCTGAGCCGTCCAATTCCCCCTCTTTGGATGTCATTGTCCACCCATGAATTCCTCACATACACCCTGCCACACTTGATCCCCCCACGCTCTTCATCCATGAATTCCACTTATTAAATCAACGGCTAAGATTGGTTCTCGCGGTTCTCGCACTAAAATCGGTTCTCAATGGAACCCTCCCATATATATATATATATATAGGGTGAGGTTCAATAGAAACCCCACTTAAACAAAGACCCAAAAGTCCCAATCGCAGCCACTCATCTAAAAGGGCAAGATGAGAAATTTGAATTTTGAACAAAAACTCACGCCATGTTCCAGCCATCTCAACAACCCCCATTTTTTTTATTATTTTTACCCCTCGAATCTTTAAATGATCATAACTATCTCAATTTTTTGAATTTGAGCAAAAAAATTATACCAATCTTCTCATTTTTTTAATCCTCTTTCAAACGAGACCACTCTTCCTATATTTCTGGAAAAAAAATCAACGAAAATGGCGAAAATGATAAAAAATGACGAAATTAATCATTTTCGTCACCTGCTGTTATATCACCTAATAGCATGTCCCGAAAATGATAAATTTTGTCATTTTTATCATTTTCGTCACTTGTTGTTAAATGATATATAACGGGACACGAAAATGATTAAAATAACGAAATTTTTTATCATTTTCGAACCTGCTGTTTAAGTGACATATAAGAGGACACGAAAATGATGAAAATGATGAAATTAAACATTTTCGCCACCTGTTGTTATATCACCTAATAGCAGGTCCCGAAAATGATAAATTTTGTCATTTTTATCATTTTCGTCACTTGTTGTTACATGATATATAAGGGGACACGAAAATGATTAAAATGACGAAATTTTTATCATTTTCGGACCTGCTGTTTAAGTGACATATAAGAGGACACGAAAATGATGAAAATGACGAAATTAATCATTTTCGCCACCTGCTGTCATATCACCTAATAGCAGGTCCCGAAAATGATAAATTTTGTCATTTTTATCATTTTCGTCACTTGTTGTTACATGATATATAAGGGGACACGAAAATAAATAAAATGACGAAATTTTTATCATTTTCGGACCTGCTGTTTAAGTGACATATAAGGGGACACGAAAATGATGAAAAATGACGAAATTTTTATCATTTTCGTCACCTGCTGTTACATGATATATAAGGGGCACGAAAATGATAAATTTCGTCATTTTTCATCATTTTCGGGACCTGCTGTTTAAGTGATATATAGGGGGACACGAAAATGATGAAAATGACTAAAATTCATCATTTTCGTCACGTTCTATTACGTGAATATAAGGGACAGCCGAAAATGATAAATTTCGTTGTTTTCATCATTTTCCTGCCCTCTGTAATTTTTAACCTGTGATGAACGAAAATGATATGTGTAATGAATGAGAATGATGAACTTTCAATGTACATGATGATACCATATGATGAACGAAAATAATAAACTTTTCAATGTACATTCTGATACTATTTGTGATGATATTAAAATGATTTTTTTCATTGTACATGGTTTGATATTTATGAAAATGATAAAATTTCAATGTACATGCTGAATACTTTTTCCAATAAACGAAAATGATCTTTTTCAGTGTACATCTTTTGTATACTATGTGTTGATATGAAAATGCTGATCTTTTTTTACTTTACATGATTATATTTTGCAATGACTGAAAATGATGCCTTTTTTTCACTGAACAAGCTGATACTTTTTGCAATATACGAAAATGATAAATATTTTTATCATTTTCGTCATTTTCATAAATTTTTTTTCCAGAAATATAGGAAGAGTGGTCTCGTTTGAAAGATGATTAAAAAATGAGAAGATTGGTATAATTTTTTTGCTCAAATTCAAAAAATTGAAATAGTTATGGTCATTTAAAAATCTAAGGGGTAAAAAAAATAAAAAAATGGGGGTTGTTGAGATGGCTGGAACATGCGTGAGTTTTTGATTAAAAAAAGGGGCTTTGACCATAATACCCTTCCTTCTAAAATTAAATCTTATAATTGTTTACTTATTTACAATAATGTCATTATAGATCTGAACCATTGATTTGATCGATCTAACGGCCAGGAATGGGACCTTAGGGTTTTTGTTTAAGGGGGGGGGGGGGGGGGGTTTATTGATGCTATTATATATATATATATATATATATATATATATATATATATATATATATGTTGTCTTAAGTCACACCTTAGAAAATGATATGGCTTCGCCATGGCTCCTAAAGCTTGAGCCAACCTTGCCGCCACATCATGCTTTATATTATTTTGAACCATGCTTTTATGAAACTATAGGTGTTGTTCCGAATATACTAATAAATTAAAAAAAAAGAGAATGATAACTATAACGTTTAGGATTTGTAGATAAGGGAAGGGGATAAACTAAAAAGAGTTTTAATCTACAAAAAGTAAGGAATAATCCTATCCATTGGATCAATCAAAAGTCAAGATTAAAAAGTCAAAAATAAAGAAAAAAAGGGGAATTAAATATATTGAAAAGGGTATATTCGTAAAAGCAAAAATAACCACCTCCTAAAATTATGTATCACAATTCCCGACCTCCAAATTTCAGGCCACAATAACATCTGATTTAAAAATTAAAAATATGCACAAATCAGCCTAAGAAATTGGATGCACATATCCAACAAAATCAACACTAATGAACAATTTTAAGAGTGATACATACAAAAAAGATGAACGAGTACATGATACATAAGATGAACAATCCTAAAATCAATTGGTGCACCATTTGTCACAACCCTAAAATGAACTTAGTACTAGCAATGATGCACAAAAAAATTGTACTT
The DNA here is from genome assembly GCA_947179395.2 of Pulicaria dysenterica. Taxonomy (NCBI): domain Eukaryota; kingdom Viridiplantae; phylum Streptophyta; class Magnoliopsida; order Asterales; family Asteraceae; genus Pulicaria; species Pulicaria dysenterica. The sequence goes on from OX359289.1 coordinate 108,658,456, forward strand.
GCTCCAGATCAGATGGACGACTAAATTTTTGAAGAAAATCATACTTGCACCAGATGAAAATCGCACATGAAGACATATTCAGAAACTGCACATCCTTTTGACTGAAAACTGCCGGCGGTTTCTTCTTCCGACGCAAGCCATAAACACCGACGGCTGGAACATAAAACCCAACGACGATTTTGAAGCAACCGGCGATGGGGCTATGATATTGGGGCGGCAACGACAAAAAACATACCAGCAGCAGTGACGATTATGTGCATCGGGGGCGGCGTTTCATCTGATAAAATGAAAAATAGGTTAGGGTTAACGTGAGAGAGAGAGAGGGGGACGTGGGAGAAAGAAGAATTCAACTGCGAGATGGTGATGCACCGACGGTTGAGGTGCAGTCGATTTCAAAGGGCATGATGGTGACGCTGGATTAAGGAGTCGGATGGTGCCTCGCTGGGAAGAGGTGGGAGGGGATGGAGGCGCAAAAATAAAAACTAACCTAGGGTTATGAAGTAGAACGTGGGTAGTAAATGTAGGAAGAGAAATTGATAACATTTTTTAAGTTCCAAAAACACCTTTCAGTAAAAAAAGACACGTGACATCTTCACATTGTTCCCTACATTTTGTATGTTAATTCTCTTTCTATTTGATCACTATCTGTAGATAAGAATAAAATACATATTTTTTATAAGGGCAACATGTTTCATCTTCCATACGATTCTGTTCTTCATGCTTCTTTTTCCTATAATTTTTATTTTAAAAAGAATACAATGTATTAATATAAATTATTATCCATTATAATAATTTTGACTTTCACAAATCACTATCCACTTTCTCATCTACATTTTAAGGATATAATTGATTAATAGTTAAAACAACCATTTTTATCTGGTATGATATAATAGTGTTATGACACATATTATAAGACCATTCACATCGGTAGGCACCCCGCGCTGGCTGACCCCCTAACTAGCAGCACACCATCGCGTGCTGGCTGGTGTGGGCGGGTTCGACCGGCGGCTAGGGGGAACCCGAGCTGCCTTTGCCCATTTTCCTTTTTTTGTTTTTTGTTTTGACCGTTACACACAAACACATTTTTTATATTTTTTTTTCCTTTCTTCCTCCTATAAATACAAATCATTACTTCTTATTTTTTTCACACCTCTCTTCTTCCTCTTCTTCTCTCAAACTCCATTTTATATATTTATTTTTTAATACACATAAAATGTCCTCTTCTTCGTCGTATAATACGTCGGAGTATTTTGATTCGTCTTCACCATCTGGATGCTAATTTGACAGTGACTAACTTCAAAAAACTCCATTATAAATGTTAATGTTCTAACATATTCAAAACAACCGCTTTTCATTAAACACGTGATAAGCCGTCTCTTGTAAGATGTTTACGGTCGTAGACAGCGTTACTAATACATCCATACGTAAACAAATGACAAAAACTTTGTAGCTCTAGTTTATTTATAGAATTAATTAAAAGGATAAACCATTTAATTAAAAGGATAAACCATTTAATTAAAAGTTATATATTATATATGTTATTGTTGCACAACTAACACACTTGTCTTAATCGCTTGACAAATATTATTGTTTTTAACACACAACTGACAGCCCAACAAAGATTAATATCATTTTCATACATATGACTCCTTGTTGATCAGTTACTTATGTTTGCGGTTATTGTTTTATTCTATGAACATCCGTTAGTAATACCGTTGTCAAAAATCATAATAAATATGGGAGATTGGTATAATTAAAGATTATGATTATGCGATAGGAAATATACGAGTTGATTTGCTATCATTTGCTATTGTATGTATGATAACTTACTTTTTTTTAACGACACACGTACTAAACCTACTTTTAAATCAACTTCATTGTTCATATCCGGATTTGAACTCACAACCTCTTAGGAGGGAGCATTACTCCACAACCATCAAATACTGCAAGGCTACAAGCCCTTTGATATAATAATATACTTTTTAATATGTCAAACTTTCAAAATTTACTATTACGTGTATCAAATTACCTATTTAACAAATTGCATACAGAATGTCAATTTAAACCCACTTTTCAAATGTATTGATTACCTACAGAAAATTGCTTTCTTTTTAAGAAAAAAATCACAATATATAAAGATTATGAAAAGAAATAAGTTACTGCTAATTAATACGATAAGTGCTACAAGTTACTGCTAATCAATAATATCACTGAGTACGTGTTACAAGTTACTGTAAATCATTCTCTTTTAATTTATTATTTTTTAGATCTTTAAACTATAGTATCATACCGTATTAGGTCCCTGTCATCCTTCACAATCATGGGGGCCGTTTCATTTAAAAATTATACTTGATAAGGGACAAGTTCCAAACTTCCAATGAAAAAGATTGACATCCTTAAAAAATTTGATCAGCTAATGAATTCAGTAAACAAACAAATAGTTTTGTTATGATAGTATTAAAAGAACCATTAGAGCATTTAATTATTATAATGAATGAGTTAGGAAATGCTTAATGACATGGTGAACCTTCATATAAACACTTTATTAGGAAATGGATGGATTAAACCAACATTTCTGTCTTGATACTTTTAACACCCATGTGGACAATTGGCTACCAAAAAGCATTCTATAACAAATTCTTTCATTTTTGTTTAATAATTGGAGATACTATTGATCAACTTATCCATACAGGACAAAGTGAACATTGTCATCTATAGTTTAAGTGATTTTACAATTAATTAGTAAAACTAACATATATTAATTTACTAAACTAAAATTAAACCAAAAGTCACCTAAAATGTATGTAAACTGTATAGAAATAATTAAATGGTTTCCTAAAAAGTTGAATATATATTATTATAAATAGTATTATTTGTAATATATGTTTAACAAATTAATTCTTGATAAAATATATAAAAATATACATAAAACGATTGTGGTCGGGTCATACAACCATTTTCACTATCTTAGATCGTGTTTATAACACTTTTTAAAATCAGTAACTCGATTATATATTTGGTATATCACGAATTTAGATGTGGGATAATTCAAGAAATCGCGATTTGAAGTTTAATTCAAATCATAAACACAAAAAAGCTATACTCTGATTTGCATTTAAATGAGATCACATACCGGCAGAATAACGATGTAAAATCGTTTCTATGTGTTCTGCAATGCAAAAAATGAGGTATTTAATTATGAAGAAGATGCAAGACCGCCGCTAGGGACTTAGCCCCTTGGACCCCACCAGGGGTAATGCCTCTTAGAACCCCACCGGGGGCGACTTTATGTTCCCGATATTAACTTAACTTATCCGAGCGTGCACTCCGCACATCCGTACTCGAATTATATTTAAGTCTAATTTTGGCTAGTTTCACAATATTAATTTCGATCATGCTATATGGCTTGATGACACTAAAATCACCAACATGTTAATATGTTATATTTCTCGTTAGTTAACCTCTTAATCACTACTAAATTATTCTGTTTTATTCAAATATAAAATTCGATTTTTGTCTCAAATTACCTGAGATCACTTACACTTTTTATTATATTCTAATAATTTACAATGATCATATTTTAATTATCTATACTATATTATAAAACATTTATACTATTATAATCTCTTAATTTTTATTAATTTGAAAGTACTAATTTACCCCTTATTCAAACTTATAAAGATGCCACTATATGAAGTTATATAGATTCTTAAAACTATATATATAACTAAACATTCCATAATAAATAATCTTTAAAAAAGTCAAGTCAATGCAAATTAGTTTTCAACCTATGTTATTAAAAACAAATTCAAAATTAATTAAAAATGATCTTCATAAAAGTTATAGTTTAAATATTATAACACATATTTTAATTTTTGCATTAGAAAATACCTATAGCTATAACTCAAAAAACTGATAACATATAAGCTAAATTTATAGACATTTCCGTTTTTAAATGACTCGACTAATCAAAACAAAAACTTTAATTTATAGTATATTTAATATTCTTTTTGTTACTTATTTTTTTATTGTTTTTCAAATTTATTTTAAAAGTTGATAAAAGAGATAGAGAAAAGAGAAAAAAATGGAAAAAGAAAGAAAGAAAATAGATATATTGCGAACGGAAATTATTTTATGCCATCATAATGTGTAAAGATAATAGTCTTACGTTATAAAAAACGTACATGTTATCGAGTAAATTATTTTTAGTCGCCGCATTGTGCGAGTACTATATTAGATATAATAAGCACCCACGTGTGTTTTAGGGATGTTTACCCTTTCACGGCTTGTTCTCGAGTTATTTAAAAAGGGGAAGGAAATGATAGATAAAGAAGGAAAGAAGGAAGGAAGGAAGGGGGGGGGGGGGGTGGATTGTGACATTGTGTCATTGACATTTTTTAAGAAGGAAAAAAAGGGTTGAGAGGGATTTGGAGAGGTAATTTTATCATTTTTCTTTGTTAAATTTTTCCTCCCACTTTTGAGATGATTAGAAGGGGAAGTATCTCGATCCTTCCTTTGCTTTCCTCCCCATGATTGAGAGGGGAAGTTTCTCAAACCTTCCCTTTGTTTTCCTCCCCTTCCCATCCCTTTTTTTTCCTTCATTTAAAAACTCGAGAACAAAGTGTAAGAGAATTCCTTCCTCAAAATTAGTTGGATCACGGTCAAGAAATGAGAATAACAACTTTTTATTTCATCTTTATTTTTCTAGAGTCAATTTATACCGCCCTATGCTTCCATTTCAATTTTACTAATTTAATCAACTTTTTTATAAGCTTCTTGACTGTGTGTAAAGGTCTCTACTGGTTTTTCAACTAACGCTTCTTATAATCTTCAGATACGGGTTTCATCTCCATCGATTGATGTCACAACTCGGATCTAGGTTTCATATTCAAACATTAGATAGTTGAAGGGTTAGCGACGATATAAGATTAGGATTCCGATTTAAGGGTTAGCGAATCAAGATATATGATTCAAATATTAAGCTACCTATTCATATGGTCCATCTTCAAAAAAAAATTATTTAGTTATAAAATAGAGGAAACTAAAAAATATATGTTCTTTAAGGCAAAGAATTGCATTGCTTAAAATCTTTTTAAGACCTATTTGTTCACTGGTAGAAATGCACATCTTCGGATTTTAATCCGATCCGGATTTTTTCGGTTTTTTTAGGACCGGATTTTTGGATTGTAACCGGATTTTCTCGGACAAAAGTGTAACAGGTTTCGTACGGATTAAAACCGGATTTTCTCGGACAAAAATGTAACCGGTTTAACCGGTTTCGGATCGGATTAAAACCGGATCGGATCGGATAAAACCGGTTAAATTCTCTCCAGTTTTATAAAAAATCGATTTGGATAGTTTTTACACAAAATCTAATATTTGAATTTTTTGTTCACCTCTGTTCACTGCCTCACTGGGCACTGGCATGCGTGGAATGGAACTGAGGAAGAACAATTTTGAGAATAGAGGCCAAAGCCCAAAGGGGCCCAGGGCCCAGCAATTTTGAACTATCATTATTAGATTTTTTTTATTCATTTAATAAACAGCATTATTAGATGGTTGATGACTTGATGGGTTGTAAGACAACTCACCGACTCACAGTGAAGTACAAGTCTTGGCCACCATACATAAGGCATAAATTGACCTTTCATTAAAAAAAATTATAGCTAATAGGAGTTTAACTTATTTGGTAAGGCGTCTTCCTCTCTTACAAGAGATTGGAGATCAAATCCTGCTGTATGCAGTGGGTTGGAAAATTTTCCTTATGGTTTTCTCTATGGAGTGAAGATGTGGTGCTCGAACCTTGGTTAAAGCCGAATAACGATAGGGCGGTTGAAAACCCGCCACCAAGCAATTCAAACCCACAAGCGGGGAAGTGTCACCATTTGCCCGTAATTTTTTTTTTGAAAAAGATTGTAATTTAGTTAATTGCAGATAATACTAACCATGCCAAAGTTCATTATACACAATGGTAACAAATTATCAGACAAAGAAAATAGTTAATTGCAAACTATGAAAACATTATAAAAGTTAATTGTATTATTTTTTTTTAAAAGTTAGTTATTTTTAATACAATTTGCCGTGATTAATATACCCACCCAAGCAACACACGTATCACATATGGCTGGGTTATTGAAAAGGATAAAGTTTGTGAAAATATAATTAACTTTGTTAAAATTACTATTTTATGTATTTAACTTTATTTTTTCTTAAATAATGAAGCGAACTTTTTTATTTTAATATATCGTATACAAGATGACTTATATTACTTGTCATCGACATAAATGTGTTGTTAATTTAGTATGGATTTGAAGATTCAAGAAGTTGTGAAGATTTGAGAATTAATAAGTTATTTAGAAGAAGATGATGTTCCGCTTTTAAGTGAAACAATCCGCGAGTTAAAATAAGTTCTTGATAGCACAAAGAATGTTGATTAGTAGTTAGGAGGGTGAAATCTTGGAGGAGCGGAGTTAATTAATGAACATGGGGTAGTAAACCAGAAAGAATAATATGAAATTGAATGTCCAATGAAAAATAAAAAACAAAATAATTTAACGATTATTAAATTAGAGTGACCATCTCAAGATGACTTAGTGATAGGATGTCTATAAAGTCTAAAAAAAAAAGACATAGGTCAATCTTTGCTAGGTGCAAACATGTTGAATTACCAGGGAGTTATAAGAAATGGGCACATAAATAGTTAGGTCACATACGAATATTCTCAGAAAACGATTAAATTAAAGCGGAAAAACCAATTTTGTAACGAAATTGTTTAAGGTGGAGTAGTTTTTTAAAAATTATATATTAAGTAGTGAAAAGATCATTAACAAAATAGCTTTTAGCCAAAAGAAACTTTATCTAACTTTTAGCCATTTTTATATTTCTATTTAGTATCCTTTAGTCCAAACAAAGTTACTACCTAACAAAAATAATTTTCTAAATTTTTTTTATCACGTAACAATAAAGTTGTGATCTTTTATCAAGCTTATGGATAGAAAGTGTGCTTCACTTTGAGTTAGTAACTGTAGATGAATGTAAGAAACAGTATACTCTTGCCTGTGGGACATGTGAATCACTGACTCACTGAGGACAAGTTTGATGAGATAAATGAGTTGTTCGATGAGAAAATAAATTTGGTCTCGCCGTTTATTAGCTTTAATTTTGTTGATCCAATTGTTTCCATTAATAAACCTCTTCAACTAGGATGCAAAAAGTTTTCTTTTGTTCTGTTTTTTTTTACCGGTAAATGGGGACACTTCCCCACTCTTCAGTGTGAGTTCGAATTGTTTGGTGGCGGGGTTTTCAACTGCCCCTCGTTATTTGGCTTTAACCAATGTTCGAGCACCACACCTTCACTCCATGGAGGAAACCCCTAAGAGAAAAACCTCCAACCACTACTTGCAGCAGGATTTGATCCCCCAACCTCTTGCGAGGAAGGGGGGCACCTTACCAAATGGGCTAAACCCCATTGGATTTCTTTTGTTATGTGATTTTGCTTAAGGAACAAACAATGTGTTGGAACCGAGAGGGGGGGGGGGGGGTAAATAGGTTTTTTTACTTAGTTTACCAATTTTTACACTTATAAGAATTTAGTAAGTTGTGTTATAAAGAATAATCTTGAAATTTATAGCAACACAACTAATATTTGCAAGAATTCAAAGAGAGTAGAGATAGAGAGATATCACGAAGAGTAGACAAGAGATTTATAATGGTTCATGCAAGTGTTAACAAACTTGCACTACATCCACTCCTTGGCCTCACCCACCAAGAGTTTGCTCCACTAGCTTCTCTATTTGAAGGTAGAGATAAACCTTTTATACTTCTTTTTTTCACTTGCAAGAATTAACACTTCAAACTTGCAAGTAAGGTAAAGATAACCTTGCTTCAATCTAATTCTAAAGGCTAGAGTTGATCCTCACTTCTCTCTAATTCTAAAGGCTAGAGATGATCCTTACTTCACTCTAATTTGAAAGGCTAGAGTTGATCCTCACTCTATTACAAAATATGTAGAAAGATGATGTAGTGTTTAAGCTTTGAAAGCTTTGCTCTTACTTGATTCTTGATCTTGAATGATAGATGAATTATCAAATAATATGAGCTCACAAGATAAGAATATTTATTCTGTATTTTTGCTGTGCAAGAGGTTGATAAAACATAAGACTTGAGTTGGTTTAAATAAGGAAAAAGGTGCAACCTCAAAAAGTGTCCAGACTGCCCACGGTCGACCTTGACATCGACCGTCGGCCTGCTGGAACTTTTTGAGCCTTTTCAAATATAGACGTTGGCCTTTTACCAAAACCACACACAACCCATTTTTACCATTAAAATGCACTGAAAAGGAGTCCTAGAAAAGTTGGGTTGGTGCCATACTTCTTATGTTTGAATTTAAACACCAATATGGAAGTTTAGAAAGCAAATGTATAAAACATGTTGGATGTTTACTTCTTTGGGAGATTCCATTTTCTAAATATGGTGTTGTATTGTTTCAAAGAAAGATTGTGTTGAGTATTTGCCAAAATAAGAAGTCTTGTACTTATTTAACAAAGCTTGTGATTTTTATAAAAAGTTAATTTTTATAGAAGTTTTTATAAAAATAATTTTATAAAAACTTAAACTTGTTTAATTGTAAGCTCATATATTTCAAACCCTTGTTTGTAGATTTCTTCATCATCGGCTTTGAAGAATTCATCTTCACTTGTTGAGAACGAGTTCGGTTGACTTGAAGAAGAACAATATTTGAGAGTTGTGAGTTGAGCAGCGACGGTTGATTCACGGTCGACCGTGGGATCGATCGTGAAGGTTCCTTTATCTTGATTTCTTTTTTTCTTGTCACTTGATCATTGATTTTAGGTTTGTTGACCTTTAAAGAATGTAGCATATGAACATATGAATAAATTTGATAAGCAATAATATTACTTGTTCATATTTTTATCATCATCAAAATAAGGAGTGCATTTCTTAATGTGTGACCATGTATGCACTAACACAATGTTTGAAGTGTGATGTTATTGACATCCTTCATTTTATACTTGCAATTTCGTCTAATATCCATACCTTTTTATCTTCTTGACGAATGACACAAGAAAACCTTGAACATGAACCGGTTAGGACTGGTGGTTTGGTCTCTTGTCTCCTTGTTGCTGGATAGGGTCATAGGGACCGAAGAACTCTGGTTATACAAATTATAGTTGGACGAGGCCCCTAAAAGTGGAAGACAGTGAGATATTGCAACAAGTGTTACTACTTTACAGTCTTTACTTGCTCATAAACGCGACAAAATGTTTTGTTGCATGCATAACAAGGTACAACATCTGAATCATCAATGGACCGTAACTAAAGGATGAAGTGGAAAATCTAAAAGGCGATGAACAGAAGCAGCCTTTAGCAACAAAAGAGTAATAGAATTCAACTTGTGAAAGTTATAACAACCACTCACAGTTTGGTCTCGAGAAAGTAAGTTGACGAGACAGCCAAGCCATCTACATCATAGGTGCGAACCAGTCTCTGCCTTTTTGTAGGTGGTTCGATCCAACAAAACTCCAAATGGAAAGACTTGGCTTCAGCTACATGCTTTCCCACATCACATGGGCACCCCATGTACATGCCCCCAGGTAACCACCATCATAGGTGACCATGTTACTAGACATGGTGCCCGTCCAACTGACATTTGTGGATATGTTTTTAGCCTTGTATGTTGACGTTTGATCCTGTTTGCGTAAGAAAACATGAAATTTCAAAGGATAGTCAATTTATCCAAATTCATACTCTTGTTGAAGTGTTTACATATGAATCATCAGTCATCGCGTTGAGACACACTATCAAATTTATATATGGCATAAAAGGGGGGGTTGTAACTGGTGTAAATGAGTCAGACCAAGTGGTGAGGTTGACCTGCCACACTTTATTATTTCACAAAAATCTGATTCGGTCAATATGACTCTATAAGCTAGTCTATTAAGTTAATGATCTGATTGTTTTGAATAAAATGAACTTGATGGTTGTAAACATAGGTGCCTCTGAGTGCATTTCATGACCTGTTTCCTATTTTGTTGTTCTTTTTTCTATATTACTTATTTGCCTGTTTATCTATATATCTTTAAATTGTCCCATCTACGATCAAGTATAGGTTATAAATTATTATTAAATGATAAACACAAGGAAACACCTGGATTAGTTGACCCTTCTCATCAATTTTAATTGATGTAATTGTCTCAGCTTCAGATTCAGTTGCACCATAAACACCGCTACGCTTTGTTACAGTGTGACCCTTCCACGTACCAAGATGGGGAGTGATCCGGCTTGCATTGTCCTAAATGAAATAAAAAAATTAATATAAGAAGTGATATAAAATTACTTCCACCAAAATAATACAAAAACAAAAATTACTTGAGATTAGAAATGCATGAAACTATTAAAATACCTTAGATTCATCAAGAAAAGGAGCAGTAACAATTCAAACACCTTTTTCTTCTAGAAAGAGAATAAGCATTTCAAGAAATCCTTTTGGGTCCATTATATGGAATGCCCTTGCTCGCAAATCTTTCTCTAGTGAATAAAGACAACTCTCACATACAATAGAAGGCTTCTTAGATGGAAGTTTTAGGTTTCTGCATGTAAAGTGATGGTACATGTTATGAAGATAAGATGGTAGCCAGGTTGATGGCAGTAACAAACAAAGAAACTTTCAATGAACTGGTATAAGATATCATATGAGCAGTTACTTACGCAATAGCTCAGTGTTTATTGTTAGTTTAGCCTTTGTATTTTATAGAATATATTCATCTCAAAAGTTGAGATATTTGTTCTGTATTGAGTAGCAGGTCAGTTTATTTTATAGATAAGATTGTGCCATAGTTTGTAAATTATAAAAACTATCATAACTATGCTGTTCCAAATTATAAACCCTCTTTTCTTTTCTTTGGTTCAACTACTCTTGGCTTGTGTATTGTTTTCTCGGTTTCTTTCAGAGTAATATGATAAAACAAATTTTCAATCTAACATATGCATGAAGAAGAAAGCATAGGTATTTAAATTAGGTTTCGTTTGTTTCACCATAAAACGAATGAATATAAATAATTTTAATTCTATTTATGTTTTATGGAATGACATTCCTCTACTTAAAAGAATATATATACTTTAATGACTTTAATTTCTTTCTAAATAATGATACTAAATGCAATATATAACTGAATTTTATTTTGAATTTACATTATATTCATTCACATTACAGTAAAACAAACATACGGATAATTAGGGGTGTTCAATATTGGGTCATAACCGTTTAAACCGAAAACCGAACCGATTAAAAAACCGAAAAAACCGAACCGAATTGGAATACGGTTTTCGGTTCGGTTCATGAACCGAAACCGATTATGGTAATCGGTCTTTGGTTCGGTTAAGGTTTTGAAAATTACTAAACCGAATAAACCGAAAAAACCGAATTACATAAAACTAATTTTTATATTTATATTACTATCCTAAGTTCATATATGTAGATATATTTATGTATACCATGCTAGCATCCGGAATAATACTCATTAATCTTTGTGATTAACCATGATCGTATCATCATTATAACAAATTAACAATGTCAACTTGTTTTCAAGAAATATGAAAACTTAAAAGTTAGCTTTCATAATCATTTAATAATCAATAGTTTATTTGATGAGCATGAAATCGAGTAGACAACCGACCACACAAGTGAAAAATATTGTATATCAGTTTCCATTCTTAATAAGTTTGTATGTATAATCTTGTGAATAGCAAGTTATTAATGAATAATTTTAAAAATATGATTATGTAAAATGATAAAATGAATTAAACCGAACCGAATAAACCGAAAACCGAACCGTTGAACACCCTGAAACATGCCATTAAATTTTATTTGGTTTATTCGGTTAAAACCGAAAACCGAACCGAATTCATAAACGGTTTTCGGTTTGGTTTTGGTATTACTTAAACGGTTTTCGGTTCGGTTACGGTTTGACCTAAAAATTTTCAAAAACCGAATAAACCAAACCGAATAAACCGAAAAACCCGAAAACCGAACTATTGAACACAGGGGTGGACCCAGAATTTTTTTTGACCGGTGGCACCATATAATGCGGAAATAAAATTAAATGAAATTGAGGCTGTGGTTCGGGTTTTCGGTTAATCGGGTCGAATTAACGCGATTTTGGCGGTTATTCTGGTATTTTAGGGCCAAAATTTAAAATAAAACACAATTTATATGAAGTTATGAACTAAAATGCTATTTTAAATATATAAATTGAAAGATTAACCTATTTTTTATCATTTTTTTTAGTATCATTTTTCCTTTGATTTTGGTGGTATCACCGGGTGCACCCCGAAAATTTACCGGTAGCACCGTCTCAAAAAATCTAAAATTAACACTACGAACCGTCAAAAGACCGGTGTCCCGTGCCCCCTAACCCTTAGGTCCGCCCCTGGTTGAACACCCCTACGGGTAATTTGGGTAACGCCTCCGGAGATCTGAACATGGAAAAAAAATATATAAAAATTAAAAATATTCATTAAACTTTAACTAGAAAAATTTAATTTTATGCACCGTTTGCGTTTTCGGATTGATGCCAATCAGTGGGCTGTATTATCCGTTTATCCTCGCTCTCCGCCGTCGTCCTCACCGCCGAGAACACACACAGAGACATGAGCGCCTGTAAATTCATCCGCCGGTATTCTCTCTGCTGTTTAGAGTTGAGTACAACACGCATCAAAACTTGTACTCACCGTTTGCACTTTCCCTACCATCGCCTTCTCTCTCGCAGCAGTCTAGGTGAGGTGAATGTTACTCTCTTCTCCATTACTATCCTTCTTACGCATAACGATGTCATTGTAATAAAATTATCCTCTTTCTGTGCTTATGTGTGCAATTTGTAGGTATAGGGTTTAAGCTTAAACCCTACCGCTATTCTTCAAGATCATATGGATCGATTCAAGCTGCTGAATCCACGGATGATAGCTGTCTGTTTCTCGAGGATGATGACGAAGAAGAAATTAAACAAACTACTATTAGAGATTTGATATGGAGAAACTCAAACGATGATGTTTCCAGTTTTATGAAGATGGAAAGGAAGATTGAACATCCACAATCCGAGCGTTGGTTTCCGTATTTGGATAAATTCAAAGCTGGAAACACGTTTTTGAGTAGCCGAGAAGTATTAGAGGCGGTTGAGCCGTCTTTAATGGATCTTAGGAAGGAGAGATTTAGGAATGTTGTGAATAATCGGACTTATTCTGTCTGTTTGGTGGTTGAGGGTCTGTCGGATGCTGGAAATGTTTCTGCTGTGTTTCGATCAGCGGATGCTTTAGGGTTTCAGTCTGTTCATGTGGTGTCACTAGACAGCAGAAAAAGGTGTTAACCCAACTTAATCTTTGAATTTATGCATGTTGATTAATTTAAGTGTGCCTGGCTTCACTTGATAAGTGCACATTCACAGTTTGATGCCAAATATTATAAATATTATTATTGAAGTGTTGAGATTGGCTGATTTGGATGATGATTGTGTTTGATCAAACAAGCACTTATCTTTTGATTTCAAAATGTAGGTATAGAGAGCATCGTCATGTTAGCATGGGAGCTGAGAAATGGTTGGATATTGAGCTTTGGGATTCCACTGAAGAGTGTTTTCAAGTTTTGCGGTCACGTGGTTACCGCATTGCTACAACGCATGTCGGGATGGAGACGGTACTTACGATTTTTTTTATATAATTCAGTAAATCAGTACTTAACGTGAATATATGATCATCCCATGATTTCCTTAACTATTCAGGTTTCCGTTTATGATATGGATTGGTCATGCCCCACTGCCATAGTCGTTGGAAATGAGGGCAGGTAGTAACTATGTTTAAAGATCAATTTTTTATTTATATTTTCGGCACAATACATTCTTCCTTTGGGATATCATAAGATATGTGTTTATATGTATGGCATCTAGGCAAAAGGTTTTGTTATTCATGGTCAAATGATCTTTCCTTTTCTTAACTTTCTCATGACAAAGCAGAATTGTGAGATGAAGCTTCTTTTATGTTTTAAATGTTAAGAATAGAGATCATACATCATTCTTTTTCTTTCTTTTGAATTCTCGTTTCAGATTGTTGTGCGCTTTTCTATTGCTAGAATGTTAATAGAAAGCATAGCTGTTATCTTTGTTGATCTATTTGTTATTTCTACATGCAAGACAGCAAGATAATGGTCTATTTCCTCTTATTTGGATATTACAATTTCCCAGATAACAATTTTCTTTCACTGTTTATATCATGTTTGAAGGCTTCTTCTTAAGGAGCCAGCCTTCCTCCATGTTTGAAGAATTCTTTTTTTAAGGAGCCATCCTTAGGACCATTGCTGGTACTTTTTAGGAATTTGTGCTTATGTTCAAATGCAGCTAGAAATGGAAATGGGACCCATAAAATGAAGAATAGAAATGTTAATGCAAATAGGACCATAATCTTTAGTATTTTCCTAAATCTTTCTATGGATCTTGAATCCGATGGGCCATAAGCCTCTTATGAAGGCGGTTACCTTTTCTTTAAGCAACAATCTGATGATAATTAATAACAGACCTCTAAGATCTTTGTATTGGATTGTAAACATAGTTTTATATCTTGACCATAATTCTAATCATATTCGACATAAGAAGTATATTGAATTTCGTCCGGTAAATCAATTTGATTCTGTGTGATTATGAGTCTCAATAAGGCAACATTACCGGTTCATATAGTATGACATGAGTATTATCACATCTATCTGTTATGTTATGGATGATGAGATTACTGAGGTAATTTTGTTATCACAGAGGGATTAGTGAAGAGGCTTTGAAAGCATCAGATATGCATTGCAGTATTCCGATGAAAGGAATGGTGGACTCTTTCAACGTCTCTGTTGCTTCTGGGATCCTCATGCACCATGCTGTCTGTGATAGAACTCGACGGTTGGTAAGAATCTTCTACCAAATGCATCCCACTTTAGGATAGTTCAAACTTGATTTTAGCACCTTCAACATCTTTTAAAGGAGTGTCTAGATTCACGTTTTGGAACTGGTATCTGACAATTGCAAACTGAAGCCGCTACAATCAGTTTTTAATGTTTAGATAAACAGATGCTGCACACGTTAAATAATTACTTTTGAATAATTAGTTGCAACATGTGGCCATTTTCCCTGCTTGAAAATCATTCTTATTGTAGTCTAACACCATTGCTAACTTTTTCAACCATCTTACTCTGTTTTTGTTAAACAAGCCACAGTTTTTGCTCAAATTTTGGAAAAATAACACTTCTGCTAGAATTTATGACTCCAAAAAATTCAGGAAATAGATCATCACACTCGTTCTTTCATAGCTGACTCATTGTTTTTGTCTGCTCTTTGCTATAAACAATGGTTTACGGGGACAAATAACCCACATTTTGGAAAAGTTGAATCACTCGGTGTTGTTATATATATGAAGGGTGGTCATGGTGATCTAACATCAGAAGGAAAGCAAATATTACTTGCCGAGTTTTATCTACGACATAGCAGGAGCTCCATTAGCATTGCCCACGAGTATGCCAAGCGTAAAATCCGCACCGTATCCAAATTTTGACAAAGTATGCGGGGAGTGCATGTTCGTATTGATCTCCAGTTAGATAGTTTATCTAGTTGTGAACTATTTTTGAGCTTGCTGTAACTTTGCAGTTTTGACTTGCAATGATATCACCTTTTTTTGGGGAGCAAATAGGTAAATATTTGCGATTCCCAACCAGTTACAAGATCATACATTTATATAATTGTATCTTCTATATTCTTTCATCAAAGTGCACTACAAGTTCAACTATCATATTGCCCATAAGATATTCTTGATTTTAAAAAACTTGTTAACATCAAACACTAAACTGAAGCCTTAAAATAACATGTGGACGATGGAACAAAAGACCAAACTTATATAAACTGGTTTGGTCCAAAAATCTAATACGAACGTACATACTCAGTGAAGTTGGCAAGACGGACAGGTTTGGCAATATAGTTTGTTGACCTTATCCTTGTAATTGTATTATATAATATGTTTAATACATATCACACCAATTGGTGGTGTTCTCTCATTAAGTCTTATATGGTATCAGCCTAGGGTTCCTGGCCGTCATCTTCTTTTTGGTCCAATCTCCATGGCTGCTGGCAACGACACTCTTGATTCTCCCCTTCCTCTTGCTACTGTTTTACATATGATCACCATCAAACTTTCATCCTCCAATTATCTACTATGGAAGAATCAAATGTTACCCATTCTTGCCTATCAAAAGCTTACTGGTTACATCGATGGCTCCCTCTCTTCTCCTTCACGCACCATCGTTACAGCCAATGAAACATCCCCTAATCCAGCCTATACTTCCTGGCTTGCTGCAGATCAAAGGGCTCTTCTTCTTCTTCTTCTTCAATCATCACTTTCTGAGGAAGCCATGGCTGAAACACTTGGTCATAACACAGCCCATGCTGTCTGGTGTGCTTTAGAGGCAGCTTATAGTCATGACTCGGTCGAGCGTTTGCATACTCTTCGCGATTCACTACCGGCATCTTCAACGGGGTTCTTCTACAGTTGCTGAATACAGTCGCAAATTCAAGCACATTTGTGATCAACTGACAGCTATTGGTCACCCTCTTGATGAACAAGACAAAACTCATTGGTTCCTTTGTGGTCACGGTTCTTCTTTTGAGACTTTTTCTACCACCCAACGATTGATTCGACCCCGTCCATCCTTTCGTGATCTCTTATCATAGGCAGAAAGTCATGAACTTTTCCTGTCCTCGCTAAATGGTTCGGCACCCTCTGCTGTTGCTTTCACGGCTCATCAATCTTTTGGTCGTGGTACAAACACTTACGGTCAAGATCGCTCGTCTTCAAGTGGTGGATTTTCTAGGGGTCGTGGTCGTGGTCGCCTACCTCCTCATTGTCAACTGTGCCGCAAGGAAGGACATTATGCAACTAAATGCCCAGATTTGCAATCCTTTGCAACCCGGTCTTCTATATCCCGATCTCCTACTCTTGATGCTAACTTGGTCGAGGCTTTCAATGCTCAATGTTATGTCACAAATGACTCACCGGACTGGTTTGTGGACTCTGGTGCCTCGGCGCATATGACCCTTCTACAACTCATCTTGATTCGGCATCTACTTATTCGGGTACTGATCGTGTCACCTTTGGTAATGGTAATGCTTCTTCCATTTCCCATATTGGTAAATCATCAATCTCTCCTACTATTTCTTTACTGGATGTTTTGGTTGTGCCTCACCTTACCAAGAACCTTCTTTCAATTAGCAAACTAACTAATGATCATCCAGTTGATGTGTTGTTTTCTAATGATATGTTTACAATTGAGACCCGGCATTCAAAGGAGCCTCTAGCTCGGGGACGTCTTAAGAATGGCTTATATGTGCTTGAACAAGGTCAACATGCTTTTTTTGGCAAATGTCACTTCGAAACGGCTACGGGCTTCGTATGATCTTTGGCATAGACGTTTAGGTCATGTTTCCTTTGAAATTATTTCTCTACTTAATAAAGTCGGATTTTTATCCGTCACTTCAGTTTTACCAAGTCCTATTGTTTGTTCTTCTTGTCAATTATCCAAGAGTAAACGTTTGCCATTTGATCTTAATTTTAAACGCTCATTGCATGTTTTAGACTTGATTCATTGTGACATATGGGGACCTTCTCCAGTTGTATCTACGGATGGTTATCGTTACTATGTTATCTTTGTGGATGATTTCTCACGATTTACATGGTTTTACCCGTTAAAAGCCAAGTCTGATTTTTATGGGGTGTTATATGCTTTTGTTAACTTGGTACAAACACAATTCTCATGTAAAATCAAAGTATTTCAATCTGATGATGGATCTGAATTTGTGAATGAACGGGTTCGTACTTTATTTATGGATAATGGCACACATCACCGTTTATCTTGTCCTTACTCTCCTCAACAAAACGGTCGTGCCGAGAGGAAACATCGTCACATTACCGAAACGGGTTTAGCAATGATGTTTAATGCTCATGTTCGGCCACTTTATGGACATACGCCTTTGGTGCCGTGGCTCGTATTATCAATCGATTGCCCACTAAACTATTGGAAAATAAATCTCCATATGAATTGTTATTCTCATCACCGCCAAACTATGGAAATTTTCGGGTTTTTGGCTGCTGTGTTTACCCGTATCTTCGGAAATATTCACCACACAAACTTGCACCTCGGAGCTCTTCTTGTGTGTTTATTGGCTACTCAACCCAAATATAAAGGTTATCGTTGCTTAGACTTGTCCACTGGTCGTATCTATACTACTTGTCATGCACAATTTGATGAGACATGTTTTCCCTTTACGGGTACTACTTCAACTATGGCCTCTGCACAATTATTGCTTTCCACATATTGTGATGATATTCCCATATAATTAATTTCATCACCATCTCCTGGAATCCAGCCACCACCTACTTCATCTAATTCTTCATCACCATGTGATATATGTGATGATGAACCATCCCCTACTATCGCACCATCTGCTGATGGAACATCAATGCCAACACCCCCATTGCTCACGGCTCCATCATCTACCCATCACATGATAACTCGATCAAAAGCTGGAATCTTTAAACCCCGTCATGTTGCTGATTTATCTCATCTCACATCCTCGAAACTTCATCAAGCATTATTTGCTACTAACGAACCGAAAGGGTTCAAATCTGCAGTCAAACAACCAAAATGGTTTGCTGCTATGCGTGACGAAATGGCTGCGTTACATCGCAACAACACACGGGACCTTGTTCCTCGACCCACCAACTCGAATATTGTCGGCTCAAAATGGGTATTTCGTACAAAGTTCCATGCGGATGGAACGGTTGATTGGTTTAAAGCTCGTCTTGTTGCGCAAGGATTTACTCAAGTTCCCGGTTTGGACTATTCTGCCACCTTTAGTCCCGTTGTTAAAGCTTCAACTGTTTGAATTGTTCTTTCTCTAGCAGTGCTCAATAAGTGGCCTCTTCATCAGTTAGATGTCAAAAACGCCTTCTTAAATGGCCCTCTACGGTCTTAAGCAGGTCCCTCGGGCCTGGTTTCAAAGACTAAGTACATTTCTCATCAGTCTTGGGTTTACTTGTAGTAAGGCTGACACTTCATTATTTGTATACAAACGTGATTCCTCTATTCTTTATCTTTTAGTCAATGTAGATGATATTATTCTAACGGGTAACCAGTCATCCACCATTCATACCTTTATTGCACGTCTCAACAAAGAATTTTCCATAACCGATCTTGGTGGTCTAAATTATTTCTTGGGACTAGAGGTGTCTTACACCGACTCGGGTTTATTTCTCAGTCAATCAAAGTATGCTCACGAAATTCTTACAAGAGCTCAATTACTTGATGTCAAGCCAGTTGGTACACCCCTATCTACATCAGATTACTTCACTAGTCAAGGTGCTCCATACTCCGACCCAACTTTGTATCGTTCATTGGTAGGAGCTCTTCAATATCTTACCATTACAAGACCGGATTTATCTTACGCCGTCAACCAAGTTAGCCAATTCCTTCATGCGCCTACCCAGAATCATTTTCAAGCGGTGAAACGCATTCTACGGTATGTCAAAGGCACGATGCCATATGGTCTTTCCTTTCTTCATTCTTCATCACCGACTATTCTAGGCTATTCAGATGCTGATTGGGCCCGTTGCATTTAGACTCGTCGTTCCACCTACGGTTACTCTATATTTCTAGGAGGGAACCTAGTCTCTTGGAGTGCAAAGAAACAACCCACTGTTTCAAGATCAAGTTGTGAATCCGAGTACAGGGCCTTAGCCAACACCGCTGCAGAAATCGTTTGGATTACACACCTCCTTCGTGAGCTACATGTTTTACCACCTTCTCGGCCCACTCTCTTATGTGATAATCAAAGTGCGTTGTTTCTTAGTCAAAACCCGGTCTCACACAAACGTGCTAAACATATTGACATTGACTATCAATTTGTCCGTGAGCTCGTTTTATTCGGAAGATTACATACTAAATTTGTTCCTACCAATCTTCAGTTGGCGGACATTTTCACCAAGAGTCTTCCTCGGCCTCTCTTTGAGAGTTTCCGTGACAAGCTTCGTGTTGGACCTCCTCTATATCGCTTGCGGGGGGTAATAGACCCGAGACTATCACGCAATTTTTGTGGAGTTTGTTATATAGTTTGTTGACCTTATCCTTGTAATTGTATTAAGAAAAAATTCAAGTTTGAAAGCTATACAAACACATTCAGATCTGGAAACCAATTAGCCCTAATCTGTACCAAATAGAAGATAAACATTGTACTCTATAACCAAATCACACATTCTCAATATGTAAAACCCTAAAATTAAGGTTGTTACATCTTCAAAAACAGCATCTTCAAGATCAGAGATGAAGTAGATAGAATGGGATGAAGAAAAACCCACGAAGAAAATCGCACCTTCGAGATCTGGAACTGTGCTTTTGAATCGACAGCTTGTGGTGGTTTGAACACCCACGAAGAAAAATCCGAATCAACGGTGGTAGTGACGAAGGTGGAGGTGGATTTTGAAACCCTAAGTCCGACTGTGGGTGCTTGTTTTTGAAACCCTAAGCGCGAATCTGTGGTGGCGGTTTTGAAGCGAAGGCGGCGACGGTGGTGCTTTGAAGGCGTAGACGCCGGTGGTGGGTTGAAGGCATAGACGCCGGTGGTGGGTTGAAGGCGGCGGCATCGGTTTTGCATATTCCTGAAGAAGGAGATCTGTTGGAGACTTGAAACCCTAATCACACCTTCCTAAAGAAGATCTGTTGAAGAAGGAGATCTGTTGAAGAAGGAGATCAGGAAACCTTAAGCCCTAATCGCACCTTCCTGCAATTTTCTTTTTTATTTCAATTAAAATTATTAAAAAAATAGAAAAAATAATAAAAAAATGTTGGTAACCGGTTGAGAAAGAAAAGGTGACATGTAACAGGTCACTTGCATATATTGTAGGAGTTTTTAAAGTGCGTTGTATTTTTTTTTTTAAATTTTGAAGTTCGTTGTATATATTGGTAGCTTAGCAAAAGTTCGTTGTATTATGAAGCAGTTTGCCCTAAAAAGAATTATATATAAACTTAATAATTAATTTATTTTATAAAAGCTTTAAGTAATTAAAGTTTATATTTTGTATAATATATTTATTAATTAGCAAAAAAAAGAAACAAGCCAAAATTCAAAGGGGTAAAAGTGTCCAGCATCATAAACTTTGAGGATGTTTTGGAATTTTAATATGATATTTAAATAAAAAAATTTAGGGTTGAAGACTTGAGCCCTTCTTCTTCCTTTCCTCTCGCCGCCTTCATGCCTTCTTTTGAGTTTTTTTTTTTTTACAGCTCTGCTTCTTGATTCCTTTCTTCTTCCTATCTAACATCACGAAAAAAAAATACAAGAAATACTCCTCCACGCCGCTACCACCGCGCGAATTATGCCATGCCAAAGAAGATACCACGCCGCCATGGTGTGGTTTCACCGCCTGCCACGGCCCGGTGGAGGGGTTTTCACGCCGATTTCACTGGCCACTCCGTCTACTCTTAGCAAGCACTTGCCTCCCATACTAAAAGATCATGAATATGTCAGATTAACATTTTAAGACCTTATTAGATGTATGCTGTACTAATTCTAACTGATTAGAACGTTTCTTGAGGATGAACTACAAAAATATACAAAAGCAAAGTACAAGAAACATTAACACACATGATAAAAGCATATTATAAATTATGGGGAAGGTTCAAATGAAAATGAGAAATTAATTGAGAATGGGAGACTAAATCTTAGCCATTCATTTTGTAAGTGAAATTTATGGATTGAAAGCGTGGGGGAATCGAGTGTGGCAGGGTGCATGTGAGGAATTCATGGGTGGGCAATGACATTGGAGGAGGGAGAATTGGACGGCTGAGATTGAGTCTTCCATTCTAAAAAATATTTAAGTTCTCATTTGAACCTCCCACTATAAATTATAATATAAGTGAAGGGAATATACTTATATACCATAGTGACTCTTGATTGTGTAGCAAAACATAACAAGACAGCAGAAACCTTGGAAAATGCTTGGGTATATTATAAATATAACCTGGCATTCACATCTTGCCAAAGCAAGTGCCAGCTTCATGAGGGTGCAAACAGAGTGCAATTCCTCCTCAGAAAACCCAGTAATCCCACTGATGTTGCTACAGTTTCAACCAAACAAAATTAATTAGGACATTTGATTTGAGTTGCATATCCTTCTGCTTATAAAAGTAAACTCAGACAGGTTCTGAAAGTAACAACAATGGTCACTCAATTTTATATATTCAATCCCAAATTTCTTCAGTTAAAGATAAACTTATAAGACTTGGCATGAAACAGAGATCTGTTACAACCTTAAATGTAATACTAGATAAGAAAGAAAAAAGAAAAGGAAACTATACAGCAGTAGCAAACAGATACATTTGACCTTTATAGGAGGAAAAAAATATATTCCTTACTAATATGAATTTTGATAATTGCTTATATCTGTAGGATGTTATAAGTTCTAGTGCTATGTATATCTAAGATCTAACTTGGCAAAACTTTACCGGAAAGTTTTTTGGTTTTTACTTGAAATTAGCTTTTATGTATTCATAAACTCACCGAACACTCAATTATTTTTATTAACCCACAGAGCATGTAAACAATTTTCTTATTATATACCAAAACTACAACAAATTCATCATTTGCAAATACTTTCTTAATCATACTTTTGGTGGTAGTCGGATGGGTCTCGAAAACTTTTTATATTAGTTATCCAGTTTTAATATGTTCTTAAACTATAAGGCCAACGCAAAGTTTAGATACATAGAAAATATCTACACTGTTTAACTTAATAAAATAGTTGAACTCTATACAATATGCAAAAAAATATAATAATCTATGAACAAACATTTCATGTCTTCATTTTATTTAAACTATTTATTTAGAAATCATCTGTAGTGACTTTTATATATTGGAACAAATCTTCGAATCATCTGTAGTGACTAAATGGAAAATTTTCTTTTTTTGGTAACTTTAATTTTTGGGTATATGGGTGTGTTTGATGAAACTAGTTGGGGCTGGAGCTAGGGCTTATTAATTGATAATCTCAAACTCAAGTCATAAGCTACTAAAAAAGACTTTTATTTTAGAGGCTTATAAGGGATTATGGTTTTAATAATACTCTTAAGATTTTAACACCCAAAAACTAGAAAGCTGGGGATTATGAAAACTAGAATTTCAAGCACTATAATCCTCCATAAGCCCGTTAACAAACACACCATATATCCAATGAGGCAATGATACCCTATCCGAAGCAATACCCAAATTAACTGGTACCTAATTAACCAAATCATAATTTGCTAACAATTAAAATTTTGACAACAAATGATCCGAAAGCCGAAAAAAAAAAAAATACCTAAACAACATCCCTACTTCAACCAAGCATTTCCTAGCATAACTCTTTAAAAACATGAATTCTTTTTCTTTAATCAAGTAAAGGTTGATTTGCCTTGCCTATACGTGAGTCTTTTTTTTCTTTTTCTTTTTTTTTAATTTCTAACGAGGCTAATAAAGTAATAGACGTATCTTCGCATAACTTTTGTCTAAGGATATACTATTTAGGACGCAGGAGTAACATATAATTTAACTGTTCTTCATCTTAAGACGATAATAATTATAATCGTTTCATGTAAAATAATAATATATTTTAAAATTCATCCATTGATAATGTTCCTTTTATATCCCAATCGACTCTAAATGTACGTGTTGTTTTCGTGAGGGGTATTCATG
The DNA here is from genome assembly GCA_947179395.2 of Pulicaria dysenterica. Lineage (NCBI taxonomy): Eukaryota > Viridiplantae > Streptophyta > Magnoliopsida > Asterales > Asteraceae > Pulicaria > Pulicaria dysenterica. Next base: position 108,682,272 of record OX359289.1, read on the forward strand.
CAACGACACCCATATGCTCATCCATTGGTATCCAATTTGCCATGTCACACAAATAACAAATTTTATATATACGACCACACATATTCAATAATTCATTGATGACTCGTTTTGTAGGCTTACTACCAGGTCTTGATCATGCTACAAGTGTCACAAGTCAAGCCAACTCACAAGATATTAAAAGAAAATAAAAAATACTCGAAATAGACTTGGTTTAAATCGAGCTAGACGACACAAAATGCTAGCAAGCCTTATCTAAGGTGATCTACTCCTCTATGATCTTACGATTAACATGGAAAAGGTAAATCATGTAAATCAAATGGAAAAGGTAAATCATGTAAATCAAAAATAAATAGCATATGACATTGTTTAATCGCAAAATTTTCATTAATTAAACACCACTCTTGTTTATTTTCAAAGTGTTATAATTTGCTTATAAGTTGATACAACAACATTATCATCTTTAAAAAAAATTGAAGGCTTTTAATTCAGTAAATGATTGAGTAAAATATATAAAGGAAAATTTTGTCACTAAATGGACCTTGATATCTTACAAAGTTACAAGTTATCATTTTGATTTTGACTTCTGTTTCGTCTATGAGATCGTGCGGATGAAGATAATCTGGCTTACCAAAAACCAAGATCAAACGGGTCTAAAGTAACAAATAGTGCATTTATAGTAACAAATATGTTATCTAACCTGTATAATCACCCATTTTGTCACCTCTAACATATTCTGAAAGGATGTGAAAGGGTTGTAATTCTATAATGACGAAGATGCTAAGAAAGCCGATACCCTTTTTACAACCTCTTAACATTTTCCGAAGAATGTGCAAGGGTTGTAATACTATAACGGAGACACTAAGAAAAACCGATTAAATGATGTGTGTCGAACGTCTTACAAGATTTAGCATATAAAGCTAAAATTGACTACCACCTATCTTGACAAGAACCTCCCACTGCCGATCAATCTCGCCATACACATCATCGGTTGGTAGCCGATGGCGGCAGGAAGGACAAGTGTTCCTCTTGATCACCCATGGTAATATGCACATCCAATGAAACTGATGTTCACAAGGCAATTCACACACATCTCTCCCTCGCATCATCTCTTCCTTGCATATAACACACTCCTTACCTTCTAATTTCACCTCTACCGATGGCAGGGCCACGACCGCCGCCACGGATGCCGCCACCTCTTTCCCTTCCTTTCCATCTCCACAACCCATCACATCAACAAACTTCCTGCATTTTGTCACCACTTCAATATACTTGATCAAAGTTTCACTGTTGGAAAACCCAATGCCTGAAAGAGTTAACATGGTGTCAGCGACATAATTAGAAAGAGACAGACGCCAATCCAATGGTGACAAGGTCTTGAGTGATTCAGAATCGTGTTGATGGAGCTCACATAGTAGCAGAAGTAGAAGAACCGAGTCAAGATCACGGTCATTGAGGACGGCGGCGGCATAGGGCGGCAATTGGTTGAATACAGGGTGGAGGAAGTGATAGAGGTGGGAGAGGACTGATAAGAGATGCCTTGCAATGAGAATGGATTTTTGGTGGAGGGAGAGGGAGTGGAGGTGGTGGAGAGAGAGGGAGAAGAGGGTGTGTGAGGACAGGAGGGAGGAGAGACGACGGCGGTGGAAGTGGAAGAGGGTGGAGATGGTGGTGGTGAGGGTGGAGATTTGTGGTGGGGTGAGGGTGGACAGGGCTCCTATGATTATGTTTCTTGTGGTATTTTCTTCCATTATGGGATCATGTGCAAAGAAAAGAGATAAGGGGATTTATTTTAGTAGTCAAGTGTGTGGGGATGAGTGTTTCTAAATTTGTGGTGGGCTCTAATTGAAAGAAGGCCAGTTTGACTTTAAAACACTCTGATTTTCTGATTTACAAGTTCTACTTAACTACTTTGTCACTTTGTTATTGTACATCTTATCAATAGAGTAGTTCTACATATATCTGAGCATTTGGTTGGAGTATTCTCAAAGTTTTCATGTGCTCTCTTAATAACTTTAATGAGGCAAAGATCAAATTTTGCCAAAATATATATTATTGCTAGAAACTTGACTTCATGAGTGTAAGATGAATTACTTGTTTTATTGGGAAAAAAAAGAGAATTTCTTCATGAAGAAGAATGGCTAAGTTTATGAGTGTATGTTTGTGTGTGTAAGTGTATGTTTTATTGGAGTATGAGGTGATGGAGTAGAATGGAAGGGAGTGGCTGGAAATGTTGGGAAGTTTGTCCACAAGTGTATGTCTAGTAGGGCCATGTTTGGCATCCTGTGTTCTTTTCATTCTCTTATTTCCTAACAAGGCAAGCAGAAGGGAATAAAAAACCATTTGGCCCATTCATGCATCTCTCTACATCCTCCTGTCCCTACATCAAACCATTAACAATGGACAAATGTCGTAGCTAATAATAAGCGATGTGAAAATATGTGTGATTATCAATTGTTGAAATCTACACAACTATGCATCGATATTTGTGCAGCCTACAGATCCCAGTTTAATCACTACAGAATGCATTGGTAAATGGTAAACTATGCATTAGCAATTGTATCCTGCCACCAATCTTCCCAAGATCCAAGAGCTTTGAAAAAAGATAGTCAAGTGAGAAAATCAAGAAAACCACGTAGACCCATATTGTTTATTACAGGGTCAGAATGTAAGCCAACAAATGAGTTATTTGTTGCAGATTTACAGTTAATGTGATTACTATGGAGGTGGCAGTTGTTTTCATATTCTTATACCAAATGAAGTAGTGATCTCTTTTACTTAAGATGTGGCAGCAACTACCATAAATTTTAAGATCCTGCGACGAATTAAATCACTTTGACTTCCATAAGGTAACAGAAAGCATAATAGTAGGAAGATGAGAACTTTACCTCTATAGTAGGATTGAATGGTTTGGTTCTAAAGAACAAACGTTTTCCTCGTGAAAATCCTCACTTACAGCATACCTTTCATCTTTCATCGAGTTACATAATCCTTCTAACATGGCGTATATTTCATCTGTTTTTTCATTTGATACATCCTTAGCTATAAAACTTTGCATTCCTCCCGGCGTTTCTATCCAGCTACTACCTGCATTCTTTTTCAGCCCAATATTACTCAACATCAATCTAACATTTTCAGCCTCTTCCCATCTTCCAGCTTGTGAATATAAATTAGCCATTATGATATAATTTCCTGAGTTCTCAGGTTCGATTTTAAATAAGTGATCACAAGCAAACTTCCCAATTTCAACATCACCAGAAACTGAAGCCCCATTAAGCAATGCACCCCAAACTCTAGCACTAGGCTCAAAAGGCATTTTCTTTATGAAATTTAGGGCTTCAGATAGCTTCAAGGCCCGACTTAGAACACCTACCATGCAAGCGTAATGTTCCATGGAGGGCTGAATATTATATCTTGGTAGCATACTCTCAAATATCCTCCAAGCTTCATCAACCAGTCCAGAATGAGCACAAGCTGACAATACAGATGTGAATGTGACTGAATCTGGCTGTGTACCTTTGTTAATCATCTCATTAAACAAACAAAGTGCTGATATAACGTCTCCATGGGCAGAATATGCTGATATTAATGAGGTCCATATAATAACACTTCTTTTTTCTGATTGATCGAAAACTATTTGTGCCCCCTCAAGAAAACCTAACTTGGCATATGTATCAATGATTGCCGTTGCTACATATATATTTCTGTCATAGCTGTTTCTGATTGCGTAGGCATGTGTCTCTTTCCCTCCTTTAAGATTTGATAAATGTGAAAGTGCAGGAAAAATATTTGAAAGTGTTACAGTATTCGGCTTGAAACCATACACCTGCATCTCGTGAAATAAATCTACTACCACTTCATATTGCTTGTTTTGAAACTGCCCTGATATCACAGCATTCCATGTACTCATCCCCGGTTTTTCCATTTCCCTGAAAAGATTCATAGCTTTGTCTACAAAACCATGAAGCATGTACCCAGATATTAAAGAGCCATAGCTGATTTCATCCTTCTCACTCATTTCTTCCAGAAGCTGTTTAGCAAAGTCCAGACTGCCACATTTTGCATACATTGTGATAAATGCATTGCAAACTGAGAGATCCACTTTAATCTCGTTGTCCACCACAAACCTATGAAGTTTCATTCCCAATTCAAGATCGTTCGAGTGTGCACAAGATTGTAGGACACTGATCATGGTGAAGTTATTTGGTCTTATATCTTCTAAATCCAACATTTTGAAATACAATTCTTTGCATTTATCATAGAACCCTCCTTGGGAATACCCTGCCATCATTGAATTCCATGACACAATATCTTTATAAGGTGCACAATCAAACAAACTTCTTGCTGTAACAACATCATCACACCTACAATAGCAAGTTATCAAAGCATTTACAACAAAAATATCATAGTCCAGCCGGTTCTGGACGATGAAACAATGGAATCTTTTGGCCCAGCTCGAGACACAAGCCAACGACGACAAAGACTTTAACACACATGTAACAGTATAGTTATCTGGTTTTACAGACATTGAGGAGGCAGATAAGAAACTCTGAAAAAGCTTTAGGGTCTCAGTGTGCCTATTGTTCATGGAGTAGCCCATGAGCAATGCGTTCCAAGAGAAAGTGTTCTTGTTGGGAATTTCATCGAACACCTTGTGGGCTTCGAAAAGGTTGTTGGTTTTAGAGTAACATGTGATGAGTTTTGAAGCCAAGAAGTTGTCGAGGGTGACGGAAGAAAGAATGAGTTTGGCATGGAGGAGCTTAGCATTGCGGACGAGACGGTGGTCGGTGCAGTGTTGGATGAGGCGGCCATATGCGGCGTAGTTAAGTGCATTGACGTGATGGTGGTGGTGGTGTGTTATTTGAGCAGCGGCGGGTGGAGTTTGAATTTGCAGAAGTTTAGTGAATCTCATTGGTTTTGCTTGAAACAGATTTTATCAATATATGGTTGCCGATGAGTGAGGCAACCATATATTAACTTTCATTTTTGACCATCAGACCAAAAAGACTTCAAATCTCGACCCTTTAAAGTCCTTATTTATAAAGGCTGTTGGATCAAAATTCACTACTAAATCCAGACCATTGATTTTGTTGGAAACTGGAAAAAACTCTAAATAATAACCTGTTTACAACATGCAGTAACAGAATAGAGGTGATGCCACTAAATAGGCTGGTGGGAGAAACTAATTGTTAGTGGGTTAGTAGCATAACTGCAGCTTGCTTCTCTATGTATAGAAGCCAAATTCACCTTCATTCACCTGTTTAGATACAAAAAACAACAAAAAAAAATTTCAGAGATGGCAACAAAGAATTTAAAAATGGGCAAGTGAGTGAATCAATATAAAAAAACAGTGCCTACTATCGATGTGCCACAGGCGGCTATTGATTTGTCAGTTCATACTTTAAACTTCATCAGTTCACTCAATTTTAAACTTCATCGGCTACCTACCTAGGCGAGTCGGGTCTACTCGGCCATATTACTCGGATTCGGTCAAAGCCGGTCAAAACTCCGCATTACTCGGATCTACTCGGCCTAGTCGGTCAACTGAAGTCAAAAATAATTTTTTTTGAATTTTTCAAAGGCATACGGCACGCAAGTACTATATTTTTTAACCTTATCTATTTCCTCTCTTCCGCTATTTATCACGACTAGATATCAATAGTATCTCTTCCACTTTTTCTCATGACTGTCGACTATACGACGCAATTTGAAGTTTTTAACAATTATGTTTATGTTTCTAATATATTTCTTGGGCCGTATGAACAATTAAATATATATGAGTACTACATGTGAATTTTTGAATACATAAAAAATCACAATCCGAGTACTCCCGCCTAGGCCAAGTACTCGCTACTCCCCGGTCGGCAGCTCAAGTAGCGCCTAGCAATTTTTGCACCATTGATCTAAATAACTTTTGTAATTTGCGATTACATATTATTTGCAAATTGGCGATTTACAAGATTTAATCAATTTGTGATTAAGCGAAATGTCAAATAATTAACTAGTGATCCATCACCAATGCGCAAATTGGAAATCGTGGGCTGCTAGCCCACCTTCAAGGCCCAAAACTCATTTATTGAATGAAGCCCATATATGACGGCTTAAACAAGAACTGTTTTTCGTACGAGAACTGCGAGAACCAATCTTAGCCCTTGATTAACATTAATCAATGGCTAAGATTTTTTGGCGGTTCATTAATGCTTCATTAATGGCTCATAACCGACTCATTAATGGCTCATTAATCACGCATTAATGAGGGTTATTTCGGGAAAATCAAGCCTCGTAAATTAATGACGGCTCACCGGGACGTAATTCACGGTTGGGTAAATATTTAAATTACCAAAATACCCCTATTAATGAGTCGTTAATGGCGTTAAAAACAAATCTTGTACAAAATACAGTTCTCATACGAAATCCAATTTGCTAATCAGTTTAGTGTTCTGATTGTTTTGTGACTTGTTTTTCTTCACAGCTACAGCGAAGAACACCCATACTAACCATACTTTGAACTTCAAACTTAACAAATACTTGATAATAATATATAATTCTCGATGCTATAAGTTCCTATCGTCTCCTAGATCAAACCCTATTGTTTAATGAGTTTACATCAAGTTTTTCATCATTAAAAATCATGTTTTTGTTCGACTTCTTACCTGCACTCGACAGCCCTTGAAACCTCAACAAAAGATGGTACAAAACTCAATCATTTTCCAATATTTCAGTGGCTATAAGTTCCTAAACTAATCTAGATTAAATACTATCATTTAATTGCATTTTAATCAAGTTTCTCATCCTTAAAACTGGCCCTTTGTTCTCGACTCTGCACCTAAACCTCGACAGCCCCAAAAACACTTCAATTATCGGTCATGGCTCGACATAAATACACAAAAATCGGTCACAAGAGTAAGGGTTACCAACCTGATGGAGAATGATCGACAATTGATGTTGTCTTGCTTCTGCCCTCGTCCCCTCTCGCTCTCGGTCGTAAATCACCGTACGTACGGGTTGCTCAAGTCAAGAAGACAAGAAACTGACGTGATGGTGGGCTTAGTCTAGGGTTTAGCGTCTTTAATTTCATTGTGGCCCAAGTTACAAGTCCACAATTCCTTTAAAAAAAAAAAAAAAAAACAAGTCCAAGCTAGATTATTAATTTATAATAACTATTAACTAGTCGCTCATAGCCGGCGTGATAGGACGGGTGTGAAAGCAAATTAATATATTAATTCCTTATATGTAATATGTATCACACCATGTTCTACAAACATGGTAGTAAAATTTTACTATCGCTACAGAAAATGTTTAAATAATTAATGAGTCAAAATGGGTTTAAATCAAACAATTTCTCTTTTTAGAACTTACTATAAATTTAAGGTGATATGATATATACTTTTGGTAGTATTCATTCTAAGTGCTTTCACACTCTCAAATATTTTAAATAAAAGGTATGTTCATTATTTTATCATATACTTTTTATTTTATTTTATCATATACTCATTTAAATATTATAAGTGTGGAAACACTTATCATAAATCATTCTAACTACTCATATTCGTTTTCCTTTATTTAAAGTCAATTATAAAAACCACTTGTACGTGTAATAATAATTTTATGTTAATACATGTTTACAAATATGTATTATACCATCTTATTCCCTACATATATAATTTGTAATTTTAATATGAAAGATGTTTTTTTATTTAATACGCATCATATATCTATAACACATTAAATATAATTGTAGTATACCTTAGTGTTACTAAGAGTTGGACAATTTAGAATACACACTTTTTTTATTTCTGATTTATTGAAATAAAATAAAATCTAAAAGAAAGAGTTTGGAAAACTTCGTGAGGTATTATTTAATTAATCTTTTTGGAGTTTTAATAACTTTTTTAAGAAAATTTAAGATATTATTATTGAAGATTTAAAGTGAAGCCAAACGGTTACATACTTGCCGTTCAAAAGAATGGTTTCAGTTTTAATATATTTATTTTCATAATTAAATGCTTTTTATTTTTTCAATATACAAAATTAATATCGGGGTTTTCTAGGCTATTTACTGTTTTCACTTTCTCTCTCCCTCCTCACAACTCTACTTGTCTCTCTCATCTCATCAATCCCCTAACCTTCTCATCATCTCTTTTACTTTAACCTTTTTCATCTTTCCATGGCTGCTGCTTTCATTACAATGGCTGTTGTTTGTCTGTTTTCATTTGTATTACTTTTCTACGAAAATAAAAATGAAAGAGGCATGCCTGCCATGGCCGACTGAAGCACGTTTTGCAGGATCTTTATTTGCTTGCCGTCCTGATCAAATATAAATGGTCGCTCTTCGAATCGGACATGCGCCGGCGCTCTTCCTCTCGTCATGAGATATATATTGCGGATCTATTGAACATCAGCCCTTCAATCTTCTTCTCCCACTTCTTCTTCAAGTCCACCGGTCCCTTCCTCAACCTTCAATTCGTAACATCTCCGTGAAGTGTAACAACTTCTTTCGTTTTCCACACCTATCTTCTCTCTCTCGATCGTTTACTACCGGTAAGTTTTTGGGGAATGAAAGTTTCTGCAAGTCTGCAACTACAAACCCATATGAAAGAAAGAGAAAGTAACTTGTAAAAACATCATTTTGTCAGGAGAAATTAAAATCTCGCGAGTTTATTTATATCACGATTTAAAGCTAAAATTACAAAAGTAACCCTGAATTTATCATGATAAATTGGCAAGTAAGTTTGCCAATTGATATATACTAGTTTATTACCCCGTGTAAAAACACGAGGATGTTTAAAAAAATATAAAATTTGATGGTATGAAATTATAAATAGTATAATAAGTGTAAAAGTGTTTTAGAAATTTTCAGATAAAAATAATAAAATATCACCAAACATTTACATATCAGAATTTTAACAAAAAACAATAACTAATTGTTTTTGAAGTACTACTATTAATGGATAACAAAAAATTAAGAATATACTAATTTTTAAAAAGTATCATATTACAATAAAATTTATATCAAAACGTAGATAAAAATGAGATGATCATAAATATATAATTATTTTTTCTCTAAACTAAATATATCACAAGTTACTAAACATAATGTATAAACACCGTATAATTAATTATATTAATATATAATTTTTATAAAACCCTCTCAATTTTCTTAAAAACCCCTCACATGTTTTATAAAACCCCCTCATAATTTTTATTCAGCCTCCTCCCAATTGATATAGATTTGAAATTCGATGTCATTAATCTTTCAAATACCCACTACTATTAATGGATAACAAAAAATTAAGAATATAGTAATTTTAAAAAAAGTGTCATATTACAATAAAATTTATACCAAAACGTAGATAAAAATGAGACGGTCGTAAATATATAATTATTTTTTCTCAAAACAAAATATATCACAAGTTACTAAACATAATTTATAAACAACCTATAATTAATTACATTAGTACAATTTTTATAAAGCCCCTTACATTTTCCTTAAAAAGCCCATTCCATCTTTTATAAAGCCCTCTCACAATTTTCATATAACCCCCTTCCTAATTGATTATTAATTGAATTCCATCGAGATTAACTTTCCAAAATTGTTTTTGAAATTGATTAATTTTAAAATTGAAAGTTTTGATTGGTTAATTAAGTCTCAATTTTAGTTATTTTAGGAAAATTGGTAAGCCTCTTATATATATATATATACAATTTTTATAAAACCCTCTCAATTTTCTTAAAAACCCCTCACATGTTTTATAAAACCCCCTCATAATTTTTATTCAGCCTCCTCCCAATTGATATAGATTTGAAATTCGATGTCATTAATCTTTCAAATACCCACTACTATTAATAGATAACAAAAAATTAAGAATATAGTAATTTAAAAAAAAATGTCATATTACAATAAAATTTATACCAAAACGTAGATAAAAATGAGACGGTCGTAAATATATAATTATTTTTTCTCGAAACAAAATATATCACAAGTTACTAAACATAATTTATAAACAACCTATAATTAATTACATTAGTACAATTTTTATAAAGCCCCTTACATTTTCCTTAAAAAGCCCATTCCATCTTTTATAAAGCCCTCTCACAATTTTCATATAACCCCCTTCCTAATTGATTATTAATTGAATTCCATCGAGATTAACTTTTCAAAATTGTTTTTGAAATTGAATAATTTTAAAATTGAAAGTTTTGATTGGTTAATTAAGTCTCAATTTTAGTTATTTTAGGAAAATTGGTAAGCCTCTTATATATATATATATACAATTTTTATAAAACCCTCTCAATTTTCTTAAAAACCCCTCACATGTTTTATAAAACCCCCTCATAATTTTTATTCAGCCTCCTCCCAATTGATATAGATTTGAAATTCGATGTCATTAATCTTTCAAATACCCACTACTATTAATGGATAACAAAAAATTAAGAATATAGTAATTTAAAAAAAAATGTCATATTACAATAAAATTTATACCAAAACGTAGATAAAAATGAGACGGTCGTAAATATATAATTATTTTTTCTCGAAACAAAATATATCACAAGTTACTAAACATAATTTATAAACAACCTATAATTAATTACATTAGTACAATTTTTATAAAGCCCCCTTACATTTTCCTTAAAAAGCCCATTCCATGTTTTATAAAGCCCCCTCACAATTTTCATATAACCTCCTAATTGATTATTAATTGAATTCCATCGAGATTAACTTTCCAAAATTGTTTTTGAAATTGAATAATTTTAAAATTGAAGGTTTTGATTGGTTAATTAAGTCTCAATTTTAGTTATTTTAGGAAAATTGGTAAGCCTCTTATATATATATATTGACAAGTAATCAATTGCCCCTCGCAATGCGAGCGGACAGTAATAAAAAAATATATTTGACATGACGAAAATGTTTATAAAGAGAGACAAAAATCAAAATAACAATTAATGTATATACTAAGTTTAATGCATCTAAAGTGTCCCAACATTTATTGAATACATCTACTCACCTTTATGGATAGATAAATAACCATCTAAATTATTATTTTTTAAAATCAATGCATTTTTATTTTTGAAACATATGAAGGTGTCTCTTTCTTTTTGGCCTAGCGGTACCAAAATATGATTAAAGTGTCTCTCCATCTTAGAGGTTGATGGTACAAGTCATGTTAAGAACATAAGAAGTAAATTAAGTGGACGAGTATGTTTGCCGTTAAAAAAACATATGAAAATAGAATTAACTTAACAAAATAGTTAGCATGAAAAAGGTGAACAAAAGGAAATAATGGACGGCTCATATTGCCAAGTCAAATATATTATCATTTTTCAATTACAATTTATCTTAATCTTCATCTTTCCCACACCCTGTAAAACTTCCTCTCTCTCTCTTTCTGTCTCTCTAGATATCTCTCTCTCATACACACACATATATACATCTACTCACTCTCCACCTTACCTCACCCAGTTAACCTCTCTTATCTTCCAAGGCAGAAAATTCACAAAAACCTACACCGGATTAACCCCACCGCGACTACCACCAGACAACCGGTCAAGCTTATCGTTATGTAGGACAAAACTCAACATACCAAGATTATAATGATCTATCACAAATATGCAAATCAATCGAACATTAAGAAGAAATCAAAATGAAGAAATAAAGTTTTATTCAAACAGAACACTAACAGGAAATTGATAGAACAAAGTTTTGGTCAAAATGAAGAAACAAAAATGAAGATACAAAGAATAAATTGATTGAAAAAGACACCTGCTACATACAATTCCCTTTTCAACATATGAACCATATCTCACACCCAATCAATGAAATTGATGAACCCCTACAAAATCTTGCAAAACCATAATAGATCGATGAAACTCCTCCGGATGTTGCGATTTTAAACCCCAATCGACGAAACCCGCACCTCTTCGGAGCCACCACCTCTGCAGCTAGCTGACGACCTCGCCCCACCTCTGAACCCTCTCTACCTCTTATTCGGCCTCCATTGTCGTCGTCGCAGAACACAAATGAAAAGCATATACGATCTGAGAAGATGAAAGAGAATGAAAACCCTAAATCTCGATTGATACCGGAATGAAAACCTCCACTATCACCACCGGCGGCCTCCCAAGAACCACCATCTTCTCGTCCAGCTGCTACTGCTTCAATCGAAAACCTCAACGGTGCCATCGTCTAGATCTCCAACCACCACCGACTAATATCATCGTCGGCCTACCTAGACCACTATCTCCACCACCGGCCTCCCAAGAACCACCACCTTCTCGTCAATATGCTATTGCTTCAATCGAAAACCTCTTCGTGCGATGTGAGACATTACTCAACACGTCCCCTCACGTGTGTTGTCTCTTTTTTTCGGACCTAACACGTGGATACTTATGGGTTATGTGGAGTGGGTGAATCTTGCTCTGATACCATGTAAGTTTGTAAGGTTCCAACTCAAAACAATGTTCCTATTTGATTGTTAAGTTTATACGCTCATAATGCAACTTAAGATAACGTTGTCAAATAAACTCATTTGGTCACACACGTATTAGCAATTGGATTTTAATTACATAAATAATATTGATATTATTATGATTATTACTTATATTAAGTAATAATCTTTAATAATATAATTGGGTCCATTCTACACAAACTTAGCAATAGGTTAAGACAACGTTGTCAAAATATATTAGAATTGAAATATCATAATCGGGTCCATTCTACACAACCAGAAAATAGAACTCTAGTCTTAATAAATAAATGATAATAACACTAATAACACTTTTATTACTAATAATAATAATAATAATAATAATAATAATAATAATAATAATAATAATAATAATAATAATAATAGAAATCTGACAATCCAACAAACAGAAGCTTTAAGAGATTTAGAACAATTACAAATTAAGGAGTGGAAATTTATAGTTCCTTTTCTCTTAGACTTTGTTGTTTTAGCAACTGGCTCAGGAAACTTTTACAATCCTGACGTAGCTGATAGGATCTTTACTAAACTACCTGGAAGTTTAGGAAAAGAAATTCACAAGGAATGGAATGAAAGCATTACAAATCAAGGTCTAGAAGAAATCTGGAATAATGTTACTGTTAGAGCTAAGTTTATCACAGATAAACTAAAATCTAGATGTCTCATTATTCAATCCCAAAAAGAACTTAAAAAGAAAGACACAGGTTTTTGTTCTCAGATTTACACTCCACAAATTTACCAATCGAACAATAGAACAATGAAACCTAGACCCAAGAAGAAAATCCCTAGAAAATCCCATTTCTTGAGAAAATCAAAAGCCAAAAAGCCAATTCTCAACAAGGACAAACATGTGAGAAAATACAAACCAGGAAAAGCATATCAAAAAATTTCATGCTATGCTTGTGGAAAAGAAGGTCATATGTCAACCTCATGCCCCAATAAGAATACTCTGTTCAATGAAAGGGTTGATCTTCTTAATTCAACAAATGAGGAATTAGTTGAGATAACGTCTGATGTTTCTACTGACTCTGAAATTTATTCAAAAGTCAGTATAGAACATTTAGAAGAAGACCAGCAACAAACTGTTAATGACTATTCACTCATTAATACTTTTACAGAACATGATTCTGTAATTCACCAAAAATACAGCACATTCTATGAAAATTCTATGGATATTATCAAAACGGAAGATATTGATATCATAGAATCCACTGTACTAATGGCCTTAACAGAAGAAATTCCATGTACACATGAATGGGAATTTAACAAAGGAAATACAGCAAAACCATGCAATGAATGCAAATGGTTTCCCTCTATTTCCAAAAGAGCTAAATGTTCAAAATGCCACATAGAAATATGTGTCAACTGTCTTAAAAAACAAGGCATGGAAATTCCTGAACAAAGAAGACAAGGCATTAGCAGAAATCTTATCATTGATGAAAGAATCAACATCATTGAACAAAGATTGGAAAACCTTGAGATACATGTACAAAATCTTATATCTCCACAAGAAGCACAAACCAGAGCACAACAAAAGGACAAGATGAAAGGAGTTGTGATCAACAATATGGCAATAACTGAAACACCTCAAATTCCTCTCATCTGTAATACTGATAATTTGAGACAAATTAATGTCTTAGCATTACTCAATATCCAAGGATATAAGATACAAACTCTTGTCTTGATAGACACAGGCGCTACTGAATCCTATATCAACCTAACTGCATTACCCAAAGAGCTCCAAAATCAGAAAATTTTGGCAGATAAACCCTTGAGAACAAAGATTTTTTCTGGTGAATCAAAAGAAACATGGCATTTTTACAAAAATGTCAAAATCAGTTTTCAAACCAATTGTCAAAATTGGTCTCAAAGCTTTAGTCTCCAAACATTATGGACTAAACCTTTGCCTTTTGAAAGGTTATACCTACTCCTAGGACTATCCTTTCTCAGAGAAGGAAGATCAATCCTTATTTCAAAGAATTATATTCTCTTCTCTCATAATACTGCTATTACACCTATCATATCAGAGTACGCTGAGAAGCGTGGTGGAGATAGTAGTAACATACAAACCCTTAAAACCCAAAAATGCTCGTGTTCAGAAGACAATAACAAATGTTCTTGTGAACATCCAAAAAACACGAGTTAATTGGCCTTTCACTAGCCCAACAAGAATATGAGGATTCTTGTACTACTGATAACTCTTTAAAAGATTATTCTTTTATTGACTTACGAGAAGATTTAGTTTCTGCAACAGAAATTTCCAAATCAATTTTTACAAATCAAATTTCAAAACAAGACGTGGATAATCTTAGACATAAGATTGACCAATTAGTAAAAATTGGCATCATTGGAGAAATTCCTCACAAGTTTTGGGAAAGAAATAGAGTCTACTGTAAACTAGACATTATTAATCCTGACTTGACGATTTCTTCACAAATGCCTAAGTATGATAACTGGACTATTGATGAGTTTGAAATGCATATCAAACAACTTCTGGATCTTGACATCATTACTCGCAGTACTTCAAGACATCGTACTCCTGCATTCATTGTCCAAAAAGAATCTGAAAGAAAAAGAGGTCAGTCAAGAATGGTTTTTAATTATAAGCGTCTTAATGACAATACTCATCTTGATGGCTATTGTCTACCAACAAAAGAAATTTTACTAAACAAAATCCAAAATGCAAAATGGTTTTCAAAGTTTGATCTTAAAAGTGGATTTTGGCAAGTAAAAATGCACCCTGACTCAATACCCTGGACTGCTTTTACATGTTCAGAAGGACATTTTGAATGGAAAGTAATGCATTTTGGATTAAAAAATGCACCCCAAGTTTTTCAAAGCAAAATGGATGACTGTTTTAGACACTTATCTAATTTTACATGTGTATATGTGGATGACATACTGGTTTTTTCAAAAAGAAAATATGAACATTTGTCACACCTACACACAGTCTTTAAAATATTTGAAAATGAAGGTTTGGTTATTTCCAGAAAAAAGATGTTTTTATTCAAAACATATATTGAATTCCTTGGTATAGAACTAGGAAATGGAAAAATCAAACTTCAACCACATATCACTAGAAAAATCCTTGAATTTCCCGATAAACTCAAGGATCTGAAACAAATTCAATCTTTTCTAGGACTCTTAAATTATGCAAGGCCTTTTATCAAAGATCTTTCAAAATATACTGGCCCTTTGTATAATAAGACTTCTATTAAAGGAACAAGACAGTTTAATATTGAGGATATTAAACTTGTTAAACAAATCAAACAGTTGGTACAACAGCTTCCAGAAATGGTAATCCCATTAGAATCAGACTATCTTGTTGTACAAACTGATGGATGTGAAACAGGATGGGGAGGAATTCTTCTAAAGAAACCCTCAAAATACTCATCCTCTTCCACAGAACAGGTATGTAGATATGCTTCAGGAAAGTTCAAAGAAAAAGGAAACTTGACTTATTTGGATTATGAACTTTTAGCTGTCATTTACTCATTTGAAGCATTTGCATTATTTCTTGCAGGAAAGCAAGAAATTACAATAAGAACAGATTGTGAAGCACTTGTAAAGTATTCTGATATGAAAAAAGACTCAAAATTACAAACCAGAAGATGGTTAAATCTAAAAGAATTCATATTAGGAAAAGGAATAAAAATAAATTGGGAACATATAAAAGGATCTAACAATTTGCTTCCTGATTTATTATCTCGAATCTTTACAGATGCCTCGATCAAGAACAGTAAGACCAGACAAAGAGGAAACAAGCAATGTAACGATAGGAAGACAAGTCGTCACAACTTATCCTCCTTTGGCGCAGTTTCAATTTAATCTCAGGTCAAGATTAACTCCAGAGGAAAATGCTATCATAGATGGTATTTGGAATCTGCATACTCTTCCTGGCCATACAGCAGAAAAAATTGCTTTGATAAATGCTGTAGCCCAGAAAATAAATTTCCTTAAACAAAAACCCAAGAGATTTTCATACTATTTATTACTCAATGGACCTTATAAAGGGATTTACAAAAATTGGGCTGAAATAGTCCAAAAGATTGAAGATCAAAATGAATTTATGAAATTTACTTTGAAAGGATACGAAGACTTGGACACATGTTTGGCCCAAGCCCAACAATCTCTGGGCCTAAATTTCTACATAGCCCCAGAAATTGGTATACAAGCAGGATCTCCTTCTCAGCAGAGTTCTGCATCACAAAAAATGTTGGTCTTACAGCCCAACACTGACGTCGCAGGAACCATTCATAAGGTTTCTCAGACTGCTTGTACCACTAGTACAACCATGTCTAAAAGTATTAAGGTTCAATTCCCAGAAGAACCAGATATTACTAAAATGGAATTGACGGAACAATTTATTGAGCTTACAGAATACTGTAACCTTAGTACAAAATGATTTTTTGAATTACAGGAATTTCTTATGGTTATTAAAAAATGATAAACCAGGTTTTTCTGTACAACTAGAAGAAATTCCAACTCTCCCTGGAAAACTAAGTATTTTCTTCAGAACAGTCCAAATTGATTTAAGAATTGCAGAATTACAGCAATTTCGTCACACTGAAATTCATTTTAAGGAACTTTTTTCATATGGACTTATATCAGGGATTATCTTTTCTAGCGATGACCATTTATATTGGCTACCTAGAAAAATCCAAAGCATTTTATCAAATATCCATACATTTGACCAACATGATATTTTGGTGGACATATTTGGATCTCCTCCAAAAGATCTCGATTCTTTAAGACCAGAACCATCTTGTTCTGTTTTTAAAGTAATTACCAAAACATTTTCACAAGAATGGAAAGACACCCTTTGGCAGAAGAATCCACATGTATGGCACCTTACATCAACAAATCCAAAAGAAATACAAGAATGGTTTGGATATGTACATGCATCAGAATTCTTGTGGAACACGGAGCATATTAATCCTGATGATTTTGTTCTACTCACCGAGACGATTACTACAAAGATATTTGCTCCAGTATCAATATACCCGTATCTGTTCTCTCCTTTTTACAATCTTCCTTTTGAGAAATACGAAAATCTTATGAAGTATAAAAGTTTGAAAAAAGGAAAAGAACTTGGTACAACAGAAGACATGGAGGTATCTACGGCAAGCAAAACAAGACAAGAACAGTAGGTCATTCCTTCACTCACTACTAGACAAATGACATGTCTAGAAAAGCTGTGAATGACCCCTCCACTACTATAAAGCTCAACCACCATGAATAAAGTTGTCTCTCCATAATTTGCTCAATGGTCCCATACACTCAAAATGCCATCTTTGATTTCCACCAGACGCGTGTTAATATGTTAATTATTGTATCCACTTTCTAGGCTTATAAATAAGTGTGCATTGTATGATAGAAAACACACAACCTAGAAATCTCTCTCTCTCTCTCACTCTTGTAAAATACAATCTTGTAAGAAGCTCGGCTTTGTAATCATCAGTTTGTACTGTAAGTTTATCTATCTTTAATATAAGTGTGTTTGTGCTATATATTATGGCAGGCTAATTTAGTAAAATTAGCAAGACTGGAAACCATAAATTAAAACTATTTAATTTCTGGTTCTAAAAATATTATTTTTTTTCAAAAAGATTTCTAGTCGCTGATAGTTCATACTCATAGTAGGAGTATAACTACTAGTCATTAAATTGATAAACCTCCATGGCAGCATGGTTGTAAGAAAAATGAAAGGTTTTATGAAAGATTTTCCAAAAGACGTAAGAGTGTTTGAAAACCGAAGAAGTACCGCTTAAACAAAAGAAGAATGTTATAGGGAAAAGAGTATGTTAGTAACTCAAAAAGGTGAGGAAAATCAAATTTCTAAAACTTAGTAACTTTTTTGTGATATCAGAGTGACAAAGAAGGGTGTTTTGAAAAACAAAATTTTTATACCAAAAATTAGAAGTTTTGATGTGGTGGAATGTCTTGCTGATTGTTTAAAACATTGATAAAATATTTCTTTAGAGAAATAGAGTTTATTACTACAAGCATATGCCTAATAAGAATTGCAAATGGAGAACTATATGTTGTAAGCAATATGATAGATGTGTATGTGAAGAAAGATGGAATGAATGGTTAGAGAAACAAGCTTTAAAATTTAAAAGACATCATCTTTTCTGTATTTGTGATATAAATTTGCCTCTATATTGTTGTCCTGTAAATGCTCATAAGCGTAATAATCCAGAAATTAGTTTAAAAATAGCTTATTTAGTTAAATCCGAATTACTTCCTTTAGATATAAAAGAACAAATAGTTAGGAAAATAAATATCGATATATATGTTGAGGCAGACCTTAGACTACAACAACTAAGAAAAGAGTTAGAAGAAATAGAAAGGTTCGCAGGTAATGAATACTACTAGTTTACATATATTATACTCTGAACTCGAAAAATTGCAAAAAGAAATAGATTTGTGTAACTATATTTATGCTAATAATAGTTTTGCTGGTGTGTGTAAGAAATCTTTGATCTTCCAAAAACTAAAAATTGATAATCTTGAAAGTCAGAAACAAAAGTTAGTTAAGGACATCGAATTCTTTTCTAGAAATATTAAAGAATCGTCTTCTTAAGAGTTAACTGTGATCTCATAAACAGAAAACAAACCCATCTAACTTCTAGCAGTCATTCATCTGGTCCCCTAGAAGCCCCTGTATAGGAGTTGTTGTACTTGTTTTTACAAGTTGCACAACCCCTCTCTCTCTGGTATCAGAGCCAACTTTCAATTTCAGGTTTTTGTTTATGTCATTTAGAAAATTTGAATATCTAAACTTAGAACTTCCAACCAACTCCAGGAAAGTTTTAACTTTAGAAAATATTTCACTTCCTTGTTCTTTGAACAAAAATCAAGGAAATCACTGTTTTCATAACAACAATCCTGAGTATAATACTCTTATTGACCTCTCTATAGAGCTTAGTGAGAATCTTGAGAAGGAAAACAAAAAGCATCAACTCATCTTGGAACAGATCTCTAGAGGAATAGGAGAAAGGAATAGACTCTTTAAAGATTAAAAACCTGTGTCTTTCTTTTTAAGTTCTTTTTGGGATTGAATAATGAGACATCTAGATTTTAGTTTATCTGTGATAAACTTAGCTCTAACGATAACAATATTCCAGATTTCTTCTAGACCTTGATTTGTAATGCTTTCATTCCATTCCTTGTGAATTTCTTTTCCTAAACTTCCAGGTAGTTTAGTAAAGATCCTATCAGCTACGTCAGGATTGTAAAAGTTTCCTGAGGCAGTTGCTAAAACAACAAAGTCTAAGAGAAAAGGAACTATAAATTTCCACTCCTTAATTTGTAATTGTTCTAAATCTCTTAAAGCTTCTGTTTGTTGGATTGTCAGATTTCGAGTAGTGTCGCTGTCATTTAATAAGTTTCTTATCACCGTGGTGAAATTTAGAATATTATTGCCTTGTGATACTAACTCATTTATCTTTTGTGGGAATTTTTCTTTGTACATGCTGCTAAAGCTGAGGTTCCTAAATAGTTTTCTGCTATGGTTAGCATCTGCTCAGCACTTATGTCTATGTAATTGGAATTGAAATCTCGGTGGACTTCTTGTGCCCAAGATTCAAGGTATGCTGGCCAAAGTTGGGGGTGTACTGCCGCCAAGTTTAGTTGTACATTTCCACTTAAAAGTCCTGGGAAAACATGATCTGTTGGTAATCTTCTTCCTCTTGATACAAACTGGGTTGTTGGTTCTTGATAATGACTATAAGAAGTTCTGGGAGGTCTTCCAACATAAGTTGAAGTACTGGCTTTATAAGTTCCATATTGCCCAGTTACTCCTGATCCTGATGATTCTTCATCCATTAGTTCAAAGGGTTGAACCGATGAGGCTGAATCACTTAGGTAATTAGACATTAGTTCTTCTTTCTCAGAAGGAGTAAGTCTAATATTACCTTCATCATCCAGATAGATTATTTGTTCATCTTCCATCTTGTTTTGATTTCTCAAATAATCTTCCATTTCATTTATTTCTTCAGGATCTGGTGTATCTAAAAACATCTCCTTTGGGTAAAGGATCATATGGTCTGAATCCGTATTCCATCCTGTAGGTATGATATCTTCTATATCCAAAGTCTTAGGAGGTGGATTATATTTAACTTTAAAGTCATATTTTCCTGATGGTTCTCCTAAGGTATCCCAGATATCTTCAATATCCATGAAATCAGTAGAGGCTATTTCTTCCTCATCTGTTTCTGCATTTTGTGTGGGTCCAGATTCATAATTTGTGAATCTTAGTGTTTTGGATCCATCTGAATTGTTGAATGAGACACTACCTCTAGGGATTATAGTTTCTTGCATTCGTTCCCTATGATTCGGGATGGTCCATTCCATTCCAGCTAATAAGGTGGAATCAAACTTAGTGGGAGGAATCATTTTAATTCCTTTTGATGCTATAGACTGTATCATAGAGTCTATGTTGAGTCTAAACTGGCTTCCTGCTAGTCCCATAAGTCTTCCCAGAAATATTATTTCTAGTTGAAGATTTTTTCCAAGAAAATGTTCATATCCTTTTGTCTGGATATGGATACTCACATATTTCTGGAAATCTGAAACATTTAGGGAGTAGTTTTGAGGAGCTATGTATGCTATTCCTATATTATCATTGAGATCTATTTCCATAGTGCCAATGATAGCCTGGTCCAGTGATGACCATCTTGCATCAGTTATCACAATCAAAACTTTAGAGCCTGTTCCAGTTCTATGAAGTCCTTTGACTGCTATTGCTAGGAGTCCAAAGTGAATAGTAGGGGATTTATGCATCCTTTTAAGTTTTTGAGCAGAATTAGTTGTCATTAAGGAGATTGTCTGGTTTCTTCCCTGTGGGACACTAATCTGGTACATACTGTGATGCCTAAATAATCCTGTATTCATTTCAAACCTTCCTGTTCTATATAGACTTGTTGGATTTAGAAGCTCTAATTGTTGATTAGAGAGTAATTGTACATCTCTATTGATGTCAATTACTTTTTCAAGCCTAGGGGACTGGAGTCTTATTGGTCTAAAGATTCTTCCTAGAGTTGAGAAATTTACTTGTGTCTGTTCACCCAAAAGACTAGGTGGTTCAGTGTCTTGGGTTTCATTAATAGTCCTAGATCTTCCTAAGAAAGGAGTCTTGTTCATTTTTGAGTTCTAGGTTCCCAAACCAAATAATTTGGTTTTTTCCTGACTTTAGAAGGCTGTCCTAACTTAAGATCTTTCAGTTGTTTGACAAGTGAATCCAATTCTCCTGAATCCTCAGTGTTTTTCCCAGTGAGGTTTTCTAATCTATTGTGGAGAGAAACAAGAAGTGCTATGATCAGATTATTTTGCCCTATAATCACTTTATTTGATTTTGTGGAATATTCAAGGGTGCTTTCGTAAGAAAAAGACTCTGGAAAATTTTCTTTCACATAAGCTTCTGCCTCTTTAAAATGGGTATTTTTAAATTTACTCATTCACCGGCTAACTTTTCAATTTTGCAGAGTTGTTTTTCAAAAGTAAAGATGTACTTTTCAAAGTCTTGGTGTATTTTCTCAAGCAAGCACTTTGTTTCAGAAATGAAAAGTTTCGAATAAGTTTCGATATTTTTAGGCTTATTATCCTTTATGAGGGATGATAAGGCTATAATATCTGTTTTAGAAGGCAAATTTCTGATAATAGAAAGTTCCTCTAAAATTTGTTTTAGAACAGAATTTGTTTGAAATATCTCTTTTTTTGTGTAAAAAAGACTGCTTTTAGATATTCAAGATTCTTTTGAAAATCTTTAAAGAGTCTATTCCTTTCTCCTATTCCTCTAGAGATCTGTTCCAAGATGAGTTGATGCTTTTTGTTTTCCTTCTCAAGATTCTCATAAGCTCTATAGAGAGGTCAATAAGAGTATTATACTCAGGATTGTTGTTATGAAGACAGTGATTTCCTTGATTTTTGTTGAAAGAACAAGGAAGAGAAATATTTTCTAAAGTTAAAACTTTCCTGGAGTTGGTTGGAAGTTCTAAGTTTAGATATTCAAATTTTCTAAATGACATAAACAAAAATCTGAAATTGAAAGTTGGCTCTGATACCAGAGAGAGAGGGGTTGTGCAACTTGTAAAAACAAGTACAGCAACTCCTATACAGGGGCTTCTAGGGGACCAGATGAATGACTGCTAGAAGTTAGATGGGTTTGTTTTCTGTTTATGAGATCACAGTTAACTCTTAAGAAGACGATTCTTTAATATTTCTAGAAAAGAATTCGATGTCCTTAACTAACTTTTGTTTCTGACTTTCAAGATTATCAATTTTTAGTTTTTGGAAGATCAAAGATTTCTTACACACACCAGCAAAACTATTATTAGCATAAATATAGTTACACAAATCTATTTCTTTTTGCAATTTTTCGAGTTCAGAGTATAATATATGTAAACTAGTAGTATTCATTACCTGCGAACCTTTCTATTTCTTCTAACTCTTTTCATAGTTGTTGTAGTCTAAGGTCTGCCTCAACATATATATCGATATTAATTTTCCTAACTATTTGTTCTTTTATATCTAAAGGAAGTAATTCGGATTTAACTAAATAAGCTATTTTTAAACTAATTTCTGGATTATTACGCTTATGAGCATTTACAGGACAACAATATAGAGGCAAATTTATATCACAAATACAGAAAAGATGATGTCTTTTAAATTTTAAAGCTTGTTTCTCTAACCATTCATTCCATCTTTCTTCACATACACATCTATCATATTGCTTACAACATATAGTTCTCCATTTGCAATTCTTATTAGGCATATGCTTGTAGTAATAAACTCTATTTCTCCAAAGAAATATTTTATCAATGTTTTAAACAATCAGCAAGACATTCCACCACATCAAAACTTCTAATTTCTGGTATAAAAATTTTGTTTTTCAAAACACCCTTCTTTGTCACTCTGATATCACAAAAAAGTTACTAAGTTTTAGAAATTTGATTTTCCTCACCTTTTTGAGTTACTAACCTACTCTTTTCCCTATAACATTCTTCTTTTGTTTAAGCGGTACTTCTTCGGTTTTCAAACACTCTTACGTCTTTTGGAAAATCTTTCATAAAACCTTTCATTTTTCTTACAACCATGCTGCCATGGAGGTTTGTCAATTTAATGACTAGTAGTTATACTCCTATTATGAGTATGAACTATCAGCGACTAGAAATCTTTTTGAAAAAAAACAATATTTTTAGAACCAGAAATTAAATAGTTTTAATTTATGGTTTCCAGTCTTGCTAATTTTACTAAATTAGCCTGCCATAATATATAGTACAAACACACTTATATTAAAGATAGATAAACTTACAGTACAAACTGATGATTACAAAGCTGAGCTTCTTACAAGATTGTATTTTACAAGAGTGAGAGAGAGAGAGAGAGAGAGATTTCTAGGTTGTGTGTTTTCTATCATACAATGCACACTTATTTATAGGCCTAGAAAGTGGATACAATAATTAACATATTAACACGCGTCTGGTAGAAATCAAAGATGCCATTTTGAGTGTATGGGACCCTTGAGCAAATTATGGAGAGACAACTTTATTCATGGTGGTTGAGCTTTATTGTAGTGGAGGGTTCATTCACAGCTTTTCTAGACATGTCATTTGTCTAGTAGTGAGTGAAGGAATGACCTACTGTTCTTGTCTTGTTTTGCTTGCCGTAGATACCTCCATGTCTTCTGTTGTACCAAGTTCTTTTCCTTTTTTCAAACTTTTATACTTCATAAGATTTTCGTATTTCTCAAAAGGAAGATTGTAAAAAGGAGAGAACAGATACGGGTATATTGATACTGGAGCAAATATCTTTGTAGTAATCGTCTCGGTGAGGAGAACAAAATCATCAGGATTAATATGCTCCGTGTTCCAAAAGAATTCTGATGCATGTACATATCCAAACCATTCTTGTATATCTTTTGGATTTGTTGATGTAAGGTGCCATACATGTGGATTCTTCTGCCAAAGGGTGTCTTTCCATTCTTGTGAAAATGTTTTGGTAATTACTTTAAAAACAGAACAAGATGGTTCTGGTCTTAAAGAATCGAGATCTTTTGGAGGAGATCCAAATATGTCCACCAAAATTTCATGTTGGTCAAATGTATGGATATTTGATAAAATGCTTTGGATTTTTCTAGGTAGCCAATATAACTGGTCATCGCTAGAAAAGATAATCCCTGATATAAGTCCATATGAAAATAGTTCCTTAAAATGAATTTCAGTGTGACGAAATTGCTGTAATTCTGCAATTCTTAAATCAATTTGGACTGTTCTGAAGAAAATACTTAGTTTTCCAGGGAGAGTTGGAATTTCTTCTAGTTGTACAGAAAAACCTGGTTTATCATTTTTATTAATAACCATAAGAAATTCCTGTAATTCAAAAAATCGTTTTGTACTAAGGTTACAGTATTCTGTAAGCTCAGTAAATTGTTCCGTCAATTCCATTTTAGTAATATCTGGTTCTTCTGGGAATTGAACCTTAATACTTTTAGACATGGTTGTACTAGTGGTACAAGCAGTCTGAGAAACCTTATGAATGGTTCCTGCGACGTCAGTGTTGGGCTGTAAGACCAACATTTTTTGTGATGCAGAACTCTGCTGAGAAGGAGATCCTGCTTGTATACCAATTTCTGGGGCTATGTAGAAATTTAGGCCCAGAGATTGTTGGGCTTGGGCCAAACATGTGTCCAAGTCTTCGTATCCTTTCCAAGTGGATTTCATAAATTCATTTTGATCTTCAATCTTTTGGATTATTTCAGCCCAATTTTTGTAAATCCCTTTATAAGGTCCATTGAGTAATAAATAGTATGAAAATCTCTTGGGTTTTTGTTTAAGGAAATTTATTTTCTGGGCTACAGCATTTATCAAAGCAATTTTTTCTGCTGTATGGCCAGGAAGAGTATGCAGATTCCAAATACCATCTATGATAGCATTTTCCTCTGGAGTTAATCTTGACCTGAGATTAAATTGAAACTGCGCCGAAGGAGGATAAGTTGTGAGGACTTGTCTTCCTATCGTTACATTGCTTGTTTCCTCTTTGTCTGGTCTTACTGTTCTTGATCGAGGCATCTGTAAAGATTCGAGATAAAAAATTAGGAAGCAAATTGTTAGATCCTTTTATATGTTCCCAATTTATTTTTATTCCTTTTCCTAATATGAATTCTTTTAGATTTAACCATCTTCTGGTTTGTAATTTTGAGTCTTTTTTCATATCAGAATACTTTACAAGTGCTTCACAATCTGTTCTTATTGTAATTTCTTGCTTTCCTGCAAGAAATAATGCAAATGCTTCAAATGAGTAAATGACAGCTAAAAGTTCATAATCCAAATAAGTCAAGTTTCCTTTTTCTTTGAACTTTCCTGAAGCATATCTACATACCTGTTCTGTGGAAGAGGATGAGTATTTTGAGGGTTTCTTTAGAAGAATTCCTCCCCATCCTGTTTCACATCCATCAGTTTGTACAACAAGATAGTCTGATTCTAATGGGATTACCATTTCTGGAAGCTGTTGTACCAACTGTTTGATTTGTTTAACAAGTTTAATATCCTCAATATTAAACTGTCTTGTTCCTTTAATAGAAGTCTTATTATACAAAGGGCCAGTATATTTTGAAAGATCTTTGATAAAAGGCCTTGCATAATTTAAGAGTCCTAGAAAAGATTGAATTTGTTTCAGATCCTTGAGTTTATCGGGAAATTCAAGGATTTTTCTAGTGATATGTGGTTGAAGTTTGATTTTTCCATTTCCTAGTTCTATACCAAGGAATTCAATATATGTTTTGAATAAAAACATCTTTTTTCTGGAAATAACCAAACCTTCATTTTCAAATATTTTAAAAACTGTGTGTAGGTGTGACAAATGTTCATATTTTGTTTTTGAAAAAACCAGTATGTCATCCACATATACACATGTAAAATTAGATAAGTGTCTAAAACAGTCATCCATTTTGCTTTGAAAAACTTGGGGTGCATTTTTTAATCCAAAAGGCATTACTTTCCATTCAAAATGTCCTTCTAAACATGTAAAAGCAGTCCAGGGTATTGAGTCAGGGTGCATTTTTACTTGCCAAAATCCACTTTTAAGATCAAACTTTGAAAACCATTTTGCATTTTGGATTTTGTTTAGTAAAATTTCTTTTGTTGGTAGACAATAGCCATCAAGATGAGTATTGTCATTAAGACGCTTATAATTAAAAACCATTCTTGACTGACCTCTTTTTCTTTCAGATTCTTTTTGGACAATGAATGCAGGAGTACGATGTCTTGAAGTACTGCGAGTAATGATATCAAGATCCAGAAGTTGCTTGATATGCATTTTAAACTCATCAATAGTCCAGTTATCATACTTAGGCATTTGTGAAGAAATCGTCAAGTCAGGATTAATAATGTCTAGTTTACAGTAGACTCTGTTTCTTTCCCAAAACTTGTGAGGAATTTCTCCAATGATGCCAATTTTTTCTAATTGGTCAATCTTATGTCTAAGATTATCCACGTCTTGTTTTGAAATTTGGTTTGTAAAAATTGATTTGGAAATTTCTGTTGTAGAAACTAAATCTTCTGGTAAGTCAATAAAAGAATAATCTTTTAAAGAGTTATCAGTAGTACAAGAATCCTCATATTCTTGTTGGGCTAGTGAAAGGCCAATTAACTCATGTTTTTTGGATGTTCACAAGAACATTTGTTATTGTCTTCTGAACACGAGCATTTTTGGGTTTTAAGGGTTTGTATGTTACTACTATCTCCACCACGCTTCTCAGCGTACTCTGATATGATAGGTGTAATAGCAGTATTCTGAGAGAAGAGAATATAATCTTTTGAAATAAGGATTGATCTTCGTTCTCTGAGAAAGGATAATCCTAGGAGTAGGTATAACCTTTCAAAAGGCAAAGGTTTAGTCCATAATGTTTGGAGACTAAAGCTTTGAGACCAATTTTGACAATTGGGCCATGTTTCTTTTGATTCACCAGAAAAAATCTTTGTTCTCAAGGGTTTATCTGCCAAAATTTTCTGATTTTGGAGCTCTTTGGGTAATGCAGTTAGGTTGATATAGGATTCAGTAGCACCTGTGTCTATCAAGACAAGAGTTTGTATCTTATATCCTTGGATATTGAGTAATGCTAAGACATTAATTTGTCTCAAATTATCAGTATTACAGATGAGAGGAATTTGAGGTGTTTCAGTTATTGCCATATTGTTGATCACAACTCCTTTCATCTTGTCCTTTTGTTGTGCTCTGGTTTGTGCTTCTTGTGGAGATATAAGATTTTGTACCTGTATCTCAAGGTTTTCCAATCTTTGTTCAATGATGTTGATTCTTTCATCAATGATAAGATTTCTGCTAATGCCTTGTCTTCTTTGTTCAGGAATTTTCATGCCTTGTTTTTTAAGACAGTTGGCACATATTTCTATGTGGCATTTTGAACATTTAGCTCTTTTGGAAATAGAGGGAAACCATTTGCATTCATTGCATGGTTTTGCTGTATTTCCTTTGTTAAATTCCCATTCATGTGTACATGGAATTTCTTCTGTTAAGGCCATTAGCACAGTGGATTCTATGATATCAATATCTTCCGTTTTGATAATATCCATAGCATTTTCATAGAATGTGCTGTATTTTTGGCGAATTACAGAATCATGTTCTGTAAAAGTATTAATGAGTGAATAGTCATTAACAGTTTGTTGCTGGTCTTCTTCTAAATGTTCTATACTGACTATTGAATAAATTTCAGAGTCAGTAGAAACATCAGACGTTATCTCAACTAATTCCTCATTTGTTGAATTAAGAAGATCAACCCTTTCATTGAACAGAGTATTCTTATTGGGGCATGAGGTTGACATATGACCTTCTTTTCCACAAGCATAGCATGAAAATTTTTGATATGCTTTTCCTGGTTTGTATTTTCTCACATGTTTGTCCTTGTTGAGAATTGGCTTTTTGGCTTTTGATTTTCTCAAGAAATGGGATTTTCTAGGGATTTTCTTCTTGGGTCTAGGTTTCATTGTTCTATTGTTCGATTGGTAAATTTGTGGAGTGTAAATCTGAGAACAAAAACATGTGTCTTTCTTTTTAAGTTCTTTTTGGGATTGAATAATGAGACATCTAGATTTTAGTTTATCTGTGATAAACTTAGCTCTAACAGTAACATTATTCCAGATTTCTTCTAGACCTTGATTTGTAATGCTTTCATTCCATTCCTTGTGAATTTCTTTTCCTAAACTTCCAGGTAGTTTAGTAAAGATCCTATCAGCTACGTCAGGATTGTAAAAGTTTCCTGAGGCAGTTGCTAAAACAACAAAGTCTAAGAGAAAAGGAACTATAAATTTCCACTCCTTAATTTGTAATTGTTCTAAATCTCTTAAAGCTTCTGTTTGTTGGATTGTCAGATTTCTATTATTATTATTATTATTATTATTATTATTATTATTATTATTATTATTATTATTATTATTATTATTATTATTATTATTATTATTATTATTATTATTATTATTATTATTATTATTATTATTATTATTATTATTATTATTATTATTATTATTATTATTATTATTATTATTATTATTATTATTATTATTATTATTATTATTATTATTATTATTATTATTATTATTATTATTATTATTATTATTATTATTATTATTATTATTATTATTATTATTATTATTATTATTATTATTATTATTATTATTATTATTATTATTATTATTATTATTATTATTATTATTATTATTATTATTATTATTATTATTATTATTATTATTATTATTATTATTATTATTATTATTATTATTATTATTATTATTATTATTATTATTATTATTATTATTATTATTATTATTATTATTATTATTATTATTATTATTATTATTATTATTATTATTATTATTATTATTATTATTATTATTATTATTATTATTATTATTATTATTATTATTATTATTATTATTATTATTATTATTATTATTATTATTATTATTATTATTATTATTATTATTATTATTATTATTATTATTATTATTATTATTATTATTATTATTATTATTATTATTATTATTATTATTATTATTATTATTATTATTATTATTATTATTATTATTATTATTATTATTATTATTATTATTATTATTATTATTATTATTATTATTATTATTATTATTATTATTATTATTATTATTATTATTATTATTATTATTATTATTATTATTATTATTATTATTATTATTATTATTATTATTATTATTATTATTATTATTATTATTATTATTATTATTATTATTATTATTATTATTATTATTATTATTATTATTATTATTATTATTATTATTATTATTATTATTATTATTATTATTATTATTATTATTATTATTATTATTATTATTATTATTATTATTATTATTATTATTATTATTATTATTATTATTATTATTATTATTATTATTATTATTATTATTATTATTATTATTATTATTATTATTATTATTATTATTATTATTATTATTATTATTATTATTATTATTATTATTATTATTATTATTATTATTATTATTATTATTATTATTATTATTATTATTATTATTATTATTATTATTATTATTATTATTATTATTATTATTATTATTATTATTATTATTATTATTATTATTATTATTATTATTATTATTATTATTATTATTATTATTATTATTATTATTATTATTATTATTATTATTATTATTATTATTATTATTATTATTATTATTATTATTATTATTATTATTATTATTATTATTATTATTATTATTATTATTATTATTATTATTATTATTATTATTATTATTATTATTATTATTATTATTATTATTATTATTATTATTATTATTATTATTATTATTATTATTATTATTATTATTATTATTATTATTATTATTATTATTATTATTATTATTATTATTATTATTATTATTATTATTATTATTATTATTATTATTATTATTATTATTATTATTATTATTATTATTATTATTATTATTATTATTATTATTATTATTATTATTATTATTATTATTATTATTATTATTATTATTATTATTATTATTATTATTATTATTATTATTATTATTATTATTATTATTATTATTATTATTATTATTATTATTATTATTATTATTATTATTATTATTATTATTATTATTATTATTATTATTATTATTATTATTATTATTATTATTATTATTATTATTATTATTATTATTATTATTATTATTATTATTATTATTATTATTATTATTATTATTATTATTATTATTATTATTATTATTATTATTATTATTATTATTATTATTATTATTATTATTATTATTATTATTATTATTATTATTATTATTATTATTATTATTATTATTATTATTATTATTATTATTATTATTATTATTATTATTATTATTATTATTATTATTATTATTATTATTATTATTATTATTATTATTATTATTATTATTATTATTATTATTATTATTATTATTATTATTATTATTATTATTATTATTATTATTATTATTATTATTATTATTATTATTATTATTATTATTATTATTATTATTATTAGTAATAAAAGTGTTATTAGTGTTATTATCATTTATTTATTAAGACTAGAGTTCTATTTTCTGGTTGTGTAGAATGGACCCGATTATGATATTTCAATTCTAATATATTTTGACAACGTTGTCTTAACCTATTGCTAAGTTTGTGTAGAATGGACCCAATTATATTATTAAAGATTATTACTTAATATAAATAATAATCATAATAATATCAATATTATTTATGTAATTAAAATCAATTTGCTAATACGTGTGTGACCAAATGAGTTTATTTGACAACGTTGTCTTAAGTTGCATTATGAGCGTATAAACTTAACAAGCAAATAGGAACATTGTTTTGAGTTGAAACCTTACAAACTTACATGGTATCAGAGCAAGATTCACCCACTCCACATAACCCATAAGTATCCACGTGTTAGGTGCAAAAAAAAGAGACAACACACGTGAGGGGACGTGTTGAGTATATATGTTTGTGTATGAGAGAGAGATATCTAGAGAGACAGAAAGAGAGAGAGAGGAAGTTTTACAGGGTGTGGGAAAGATGAAGATTAAGATAAATTGTAATTGAAAAATGATAATATATTTGACTTGGCAATATGAGCCGTCCATTATTTCCTTTTGTTCACCTTTTTCATGCTAACTATTTTGTTAAGTTAATTCTATTTTCATATGTTTTTTTAACGGCAAACATACTCGTCCACTTAATTTACTTCTTATGTTCTTAACATGACTTGTACCATCAACCTCTAAGATGGAGAGACACTTTAATCATATTTTGGTACCGCTAGGCCAAAAAGAAAGAGACACCTTCATATGTTTCAAAAATAAAAATGCATTGATTTTAAAAAATAATAATTTAGATGGTTATTTATCTATCCATAAAGGTGAGTAGATGTATTCAATAAATGTTGGGACACTTTAGATGCATTAAACTTAGTATATACATTAATTGTTATTTTGATTTTTGTCTCTCTTTATAAACATTTTCGTCATGTCAAATATATTTTTTTATTACTGTCCGCTCGCATTGCGAGGGGCAATTGATTACTTGTCAAAATATATATATATATAAGAGGCTTACCAATTTTCCTAAAATAACTAAAATTGAGACTTAATTAACCAATCAAAACCTTCAATTTTAAAATTATTCAATTTCAAAAACAATTTTGGAAAGTTAATCTCGATGGAATTCAATTAATAATCAATTAGGAGGTTATATGAAAATTGTGAGGGGGCTTTATAAAACATGGAATGGGCTTTTTAAGGAAAATGTAAGGGGGCTTTATAAAAATTATACTAATGTAATTAATTATAGGTTGTTTATAAATTATGTTTAGTAACTTGTGATATATTTTGTTTCGAGAAAAAATAATTATATATTTACGACCGTCTCATTTTTATCTACGTTTTGTTATAAATTTTATTGTAATATGACATTTTTTTTTAAAATTACTATATTCTTAATTTTTTGTTATCCATTAATAGTAATGGGTATTTGAAAGATTAATGACATCGAATTTCAAATCTATATCAATTGGGAGGAGGCTGAATAAAATTTATGAGGGGGTTTTATAAAACATGTGAGGGGTTTTTAAGAAAATTGAGAGGGTTTTATAAAAATTGTATATATATATATAAGAGGCTTACCAATTTTCCTAAAATAACTAAAATTGAGACTTAATTAACCAATCAAAACCTTCAATTTTAAAATTATTCAATTTCAAAAACAATTTTGGAAAGTTAATCTCGATGGAATTCAATTAATAATCAATTAGGAGGGGGTTATATGAAAATTGTGAGAGGGCTTTATAAAAGATGGAATGGGCTTTTTAAGGAAAATGTAAGGGGCTTTATAAAAATTGTACTAATGTAATTAATTATAGGTTGTTTATAAATTATGTTTAGTAACTTGTGATATATTTTGTTTTGAGAAAAAATAATTATATATTTACGACCGTCTCATTTTTATCTACGTTTTGGTATAAATTTTATTGTAATATGACACTTTTTTTAAAATTACTATATTCTTAATTTTTTGTTATCCATTAATAGTAGTGGGTATTTGAAAGATTAATGACATCGAATTTCAAATCTATATCAATTGGGAGGAGGCTGAATAAAAATTATGAGGGGGTTTTATAAAACATGTGAGGGGTTTTTAAGAAAATTGAGAGGGTTTTATAAAAATTATATATTAATATAATTAATTATACGGTGTTTATACATTATGTTTAGTAACTTGTGATATATTTAGTTTAGAGAAAAAATAATTATATATTTATGATCATCTCATTTTTATCTACGTTTTGATATAAATTTTATTGTAATATGATACTTTTTAAAAATTAGTATATTCTTAATTTTTTGTTATCCATTAATAGTAGTACTTCAAAAACAATTAGTTATTGTTTTTTGTTAAAATTCTGATATGTAAATGTTTGGTGATATTTTATTATTTTTATCTGAAAATTTCTAAAACACTTTTACACTTATTATACTATTTATAATTTCATACCATCAAATTTTATATTTTTTTAAACATCCTCGTGTTTTTACACGGGGTAATAAACTAGTATATATCAATTGGCAAACTTACTTGCCAATTTATCATGATAAATTCAGGGTTACTTTTGTAATTTTAGCTTTAAATCGTGATATAAATAAACTCGCGAGATTTTAATTTCTCCTGACAAAATGATGTTTTTACAAGTTACTTTCTCTTTCTTTCATATGGGTTTGTAGTTGCAGACTTGCAGAAACTTTCATTCCCCAAAAACTTACCGGTAGTAAACGATCGAGAGAGAGAAGATAGGTGTGGAAAACGAAAGAAGTTGTTACACTTCACGGAGATGTTACGAATTGAAGGTTGAGGAAGGGACCGGTGGACTTGAAGAAGAAGTGGGAGAAGAAGATTGAAGGGCTGATGTTCAATAGATCCGCAATATATATCTCATGACGAGAGGAAGAGCGCCGGCGCATGTCCGATTCGAAGAGCGACCATTTATATTTGATCAGGACGGCAAGCAAATAAAGATCCTGCAAAACGTGCTTCAGTCGGCCATGGCAGGCATGCCTCTTTCATTTTTATTTTCGTAGAAAAGTAATACAAATGAAAACAGACAAACAACAGCCATTGTAATGAAAGCAGCAGCCATGGAAAGATGAAAAAGGTTAAAGTAAAAGAGATGATGAGAAGGTTAGGGGATTGATGAGATGAGAGAGACAAGTAGAGTTGTGAGGAGGGAGAGAGAAAGTGAAAACAGTAAATAGCCTAGAAAACCCCGATATTAATTTTGTATATTGAAAAAATAAAAAGCATTTAATTATGAAAATAAATATATTAAAACTGAAACCATTCTTTTGAACGGCAAGTATGTAACCGTTTGGCTTCACTTTAAATCTTCAATAATAATATCTTAAATTTTCTTAAAAAAGTTATTAAAACTCCAAAAAGATTAATTAAATAATACCTCACGAAGTTTTCCAAACTCTTTCTTTTAGATTTTATTTTATTTCAATAAATCAGAAATAAAAAAAGTGTGTATTCTAAATTGTCCAACTCTTAGTAACACTAAGGTATACTACAATTATATTTAATGTGTTATAGATATATGATGCGTATTAAATAAAAAAACATCTTTCATATTAAAATTACAAATTATATATGTAGGGAATAAGATGGTATAATACATATTTGTAAACATGTATTAACATAAAATTATTATTACACGTACAAGTGGTTTTTATAATTGACTTTAAATAAAGGAAAACGAATATGAGTAGTTAGAATGATTTATGATAAGTGTTTCCAC
Organism: Pulicaria dysenterica; assembly: GCA_947179395.2. Taxonomy (NCBI): domain Eukaryota; kingdom Viridiplantae; phylum Streptophyta; class Magnoliopsida; order Asterales; family Asteraceae; genus Pulicaria; species Pulicaria dysenterica. The sequence goes on from OX359289.1 coordinate 108,717,147, forward strand.
ACTTATAATATTTAAATGAGTATATGATAAAATAAAATAAAAAGTATATGATAAAATAATGAACATACTTTTTATTTAAAATATTTGAGAGTGTGAAAGCACTTAGAATGAATACTACCAAAAGTATATATCATATCACCTTAAATTTATAGTAAGTTCTAAAAAGAGAAATTGTTTGATTTAAACCCATTTTGACTCATTAATTATTTAAACATTTTCTGTAGCGATAGTAAAATTTTACTACCATGTTTGTAAAACATGGTGTGATACATATTACATATAAGGAATTAATATATTAATTTGCTTTCACACCCGCCCTATCACGCCGACTATGAGCGACTAGTTATTATAAATTAATAATCTAGCTTGAGTTGGACTTGTTTTTTTTTTTTTTAAAGGAATTGTGGACTTGTAACTTCGGCCACAATGAAATTAAAGGAATTGTAGACTAACTTGGGCCAAGATACAACAACAACAACAACAACAACATCAGCAGCAGTAGCAGCAGCAGCAACAACTACAACTACAAATCAAATAGGAATATATCTATAGAAATGTGATACACGTCTATGTAGTAACCAAACTCTAAGCGCGTGGAGCTTCTTATGTTAGACCCAAGAAAATTTATGTCATTAGGCCATGTCTATGGCATGGTTCCAACCCAAACCAACCTAATGTCATATTAGCTGTCACATCAGCTTTTTTTACTTTTTCTTTTCTAACCCAAACTCAACCTAAAATACTAGTAGCACCAAACCTTCAATCCAAATCTTTTTCCCACTTTTTATTTATTTGATTAATTTGACATTTATATTTAAAAAAACAAAACATTTAGTGAGTTCTATAAAATTAAGAAAATAGCAAATGATAAAAATAAAAATTTCATTAATAGAAAAATAAAAAAAAGTACATTTCGAATAAAATAAAAAAAGAACCACATTTCACTATTCTCAACCGTATTGTTCGGCTAATTTTTTTCTTCACTGGTGTTGCCTTTAAAATGGCACCCGAGAGGCCCTCTCCCGATCTACAATAAAACTCGAAGTCTTTGTCGTATTGTTTAGCTTGTTCTAGTTTTAACCGGTTTTCCTCGACTTTGAGTTTTATAATTCTATACGTCATATTGTCATCTATCCTTGATTTGAACGTAGATATTTGTCCCACCAACGAATCATAGTTTGGGTTCGGTTGTGTGCCAGTATTTCTTGAACTCGAAGGCCTTTTCCTTGTTCCTCCCAATGGGCAGTTGAGGCTCCTATATTATAATGTCATCATTGAGGTTAATATGCGCATCAGATGATGGAGTCGGTGGGTTATGGCTCGAAGTCATTTTTGTACGTTTTGTTGGCCATGAAGATGGAGAGGACATTGGCCGTGGAGAAGGAGAGGTCATTGGTGCCAAGGTGCTCCACTTGGGATAATTTTTCAAGACGCTCCATGCTGCTTTGTGGATGAACGCATTCCCATTGTTATCCTCCCGATATTGTTGATGCGCCTAACTTAGAATGTCGGCTTCGCTTTGGCCGCTATGTCTTGAATTTACGATGTTGTTGTAGATGCCTCCGAATGCCGATATTTTTTTGTTCAATTCCTTGAACTTCGAAGTAACTTGATGGACGTTTCGATACGTTCCACGTTGCATTTGATTGTGAAACGATATCTCTATTCTTCGCCAAAAACTATCTACACGTATATAATAAAAAATGGTAAGAATAATACGTAATAATAATAATATATAATATATATAGTAATAATATATATATATATATATATATATATATATATATATATAATATATATATATATAAATATATATGTATATATATATATTAATAACAATAATAATAATAATAATGATAATAATAATAATAATAATAATAATATATATACATATATATATATATATATATATATACCACCGGTTTGAGCGTTTTTGACAATGAGGTCCTCGGAAATGTCCATTCAAGCTCGAACCAACGCCACCTTTTCGTCGGGCATCCATTTATTTGCTTTGGCTCGGCCATCGAATTTTTTTGAACCCCTTCGTTGTGTCAAGATTTCTTCTTGTGTTGGATTTGATTGTTAGGTTGGAATTGATCGAGGTATCTCCGGTTGTTGTGTTTCCGGAACAAATTCAATGTCGCCGGCATCGTTGAGGGTGTTGGGTTTGGAAGGTTGAACGGAACCAGAACAAATCCGACTTGTAACATATCTTGGAATGTAAATTGGGGAGGAGGGACGAATTGTTGTTGCGTAAATTGTTGGAACACGGGATAGAAACCGTATGAATCCGGGTTGAAACTGCGTTGCGTAAATTGTTGGAACCCGGGATGGAAGCTAGATGAATCCGGGTTGAAACTGGGTTGCTTAAATTGTTGAAAGCCGAGAGAAAAACCAGCTAGTATGGCGTGTTAGAATCCGAGTTTCGGTCTCGGGGGTTTCGAGAATCCATGTTGAATATTGAAAAATTGAAAGAAATAGTAGAATGTAAATGGAGTACAAAGAGTAAGGAGAAATCTCAGTCATTTATTTTCCAATAACCGCTCCTATAAAATTGGCTTTTTTGCTTTTTATATTAATTAAAAAATATGCATTTAGGGGTATAATCGTCCAATAAAGTTTTAAAATTTCAGCATTGTTTTTAATTTATTAATGTTCTGCTGAAAAATTTCCTGAATTTAATTGATGCACATTATTCTTCACCGGATGCACAAATAAAATTTAAAAAATTCAACTAAAAACACATCAAGATTATTTGATGCACACCATGAATCATTAGTAAAAAATTGATACCCATAAGAAATCATCAGTAATAAACTTCAAGATTATCACACCAGATCTCAAGATTCAAACTAAAACTGATTCATAAACTTCAACCAAATCTGATACATCAAAATATAACCAGATAACGATTTGATGCCCCAATTTACAAAAAACAACAATTGATGAACAACTGTAACAGAGATGCATACATAACTGAATTCAAAGAATTCAATAACTGATGAATGAAAATTGAAAACAAATTTGAAACTAAAGAATCTCGAACCATTGTAGGATGTGCACCCGGGGTCCGATTGACTGTGTATCCGGGATCGGCGAACGATGACGACTGTGCATCCGGTGCCAGCGAAAAGCAGCAGGCGGCGGATGATGGAATACTACGGCGATTGGTGGTTGTCGCAACCTAAATCCGAACAGTCCTGTGCGGCGGTGGTCACAACCGAATATCAAAAATCGGAAATCGAACAGCGGTATAAAACAACTTTCAAATATATCACATTTTGTTATTGTGGGAGAGGTTACCTGAAGCAGATCTATGGTGGTGGCCGGAGATGTAGAGGCGGCGGCAACCCCAACCTAAGGCGACGCACGGCGGAGAGCAGCGACTCACGAGGCGGCGCAACCGGCAGATTATATCGCCCGAAAAGGATGTTGCTGGGATGAAGACAAGGCGGCGACGCACAAGGATCCGATTGAGGATTAGGGTTACTGCGATGCTATACGGGGGCGGCTCACACAAAGAGATTGCGAGATTTGCAGGGATGCACGGCGGTGACTCACGTAAGGCAGTAGCGGGAACACGGCGGCGCACACAAAATGATATCTGATTAGGTTACGAATTTACGATGGGGATAATAATCTGAATGTATGAATGTGGGTTTGGGTAGGTTAAATGGGAGAGAGAAATAATTAATTTATTTTAAAAGTTCCTAATTTACCCTTTTAACATATTTGCCACGTGTTGTTTTCTAGTTTCTTCTTATCCTTTTTATCTTAATTTTCTTTTTATTTGATCCTGATTCTATATATATATATATAGGATCAAAAAAGATGTGAATTATCCTAAGATGTGAAAGATGCATGGAGAGAATGACACATGACACTTTTAACAAAATGATAGGATAGTAATTTTATCATTATAAATAAATTATATATTTAATGTATTTACTCTAAATATGGCAATCAACCCCATTCTCTCTCATACATATGGCTTCCTGCGTACGAAACCCTAGCTTATCCTCACTTTGCGGCTGAATCTGAGAGCGGCTGTGGAGAGCGGAGGTAACCGTCGGTGTCTCGAAACCGGCGGTGTGTGGCCGTCGTTTTGCAGCTAAGCCTTCGTCGCCATTGGACCACCGCCACAACACCCACCCTCAGCCGCCGCCTTTTAGCCATCACCCATAGCTTTTCATCGCCGCCGGTCTGTGTGGCGGAGCATGTGAGAGGCGGTGGTGCTCGACGGATCTAGAGGAGAGGTGGCGGTGCTCGACGGTTCAAGAAGAGAGAGGCGGAGTATCTGAGATCGGGCGCATCTTCACAGTGGTTTGACGCCTGGGCGGCTAGGGCTTCGACAGAGTGGTTGACTCTGGGATGGCACCGACGGTGGTTCAAGACACAGAAGAGGGTTTCGATTCATCAGATTTTGACGGTGGTTCAAGACACAGAAGGTGGTTGTTTGGCGGCGGCTAGGGCTTCGATTTATCAGATTTTGACGTCTGGGATGGCACCGACAGTGGTTCAAGCCCCTTTTTTTTCCGGTCAAAGTTCTGGTTTCAAAATAACAAGTGAAGATATGTTTTTTGCTTTTCAAATTCATCCTTTTTATTGAAGATCCGAGAATCAGTTCGAGACCTTGAAGGTATATCATCATTTTTTTGATTCATTAGATTTTGATTCATATGTATAAAAGTTCATTTCATCATTAATTTATTTCTATTTGTTGTAAAGATTATAGATTCATTTTCATCAATTTTGATTTGTTCATATTGTCTGATCTATAACGATTTGATTCTAATATGTAACTAGTTGATGAATCTGGTTTATTTCATCAATTTTATTGTTCATATCATTTGATGAATCTCGTCTGTAACGATTTGATGATCCCCCGACATTCTTTGTGAATCGTTGTTGTTAATGCTGTTTTAATTTGTATTTTAAATTGGGTTATTTTTTTGAATGAACGTGGTATGCTCATCAGTGATTTGTTTGAATCACTATTTTTTGATTACTTTAGCTTGTTTGTAGGAAAGATTGAATGGTGAAATGGTCAAAAATACCCTTAATTATCATTTTTACTGAATTATTTTAATAAATAGAGACTTTCTATAAATTGTAGATCTGATGAAAAATGGATGGTTCAGATTACATCTTTCACATCTTAGGATAATTCACATCTTACATGAACCTCACTATATATATATATATATATATATATATATATATATATATATATATATATATATATATATATGTATGTATGTATGTAACGGCTAGTATGTAAAAAGAGTGGTTTTTTTTTAAATATAGCTGTTAGCCGAGAAGGTAAAAAAAATATTTTTGGGTTGATCGGTTTGGGTGGCCTGAAGGGTTGGGAACCTTTGAAGGCGTAGGGGTGTTTGGGTTGGAGCCCGCTGACGTGGAGAGGAGCCCGATGGTGAACCCAATGGCCATGCGCATGACCTTACATGGTGAGGTCATAGATGCATTGGATTTAGTAACCACAAAGTTATGTATCAAATCATAATCCAAAATCATAAATCAATTCAAGAGAAGTCGGAAAAAAGATCAAGTACACTAATCACGTAAACAAGTTAACACCGTTGGTGTTAGGATTTAATATTGTATAGAATAAAAGATTAAATTGTGTGTGAGCTTTGTACAAAGTACAAACTAAGAGGGTTTTATATGTAAATACTCTAAGGAGTATATAAGCTAGATGACTAAGTGTAATTAGAACACTTTGGCATTTAATCCAAGCTTAAGTATGTGTGCTTAATGGTGTTTTACACAATCTCTCTACATCATTAGATTAGATTCGCCATTGTCAAAATCTTATATCTTGATACCTGAATCACTTGGGACAGACAGTTGGAACAGTTTTTAAAGTTTATGAAAACTCATTATCTATGCATTTGGTTTTAGAAAGCTATTAAATTCACCTCATCCCAACTAAAGTAGACAAACACGCTAAACACACATATATAAGATGGTGGGTCAATACAAGAACTAAAAGTCAATAAATCATTCATGGCAGAACTCAACATGGTGTTTAAGGGAATGGACGTGTTGAGTTACACTAGGAACATAACAAGGTAGCCAACATCGTATGCTCTATGAGTTACGTTCTAGGGTCGAAAGCTTCGTATTCTACCGTAATGGCGTCAAGGGACATACATAATATGCCTCATGTTCTAGCAATGAACGCGTCATGTTCATGATGAGCATCAAAACTTAAGTGTTGTTATCAAAACGCCACCAAACCTTTATCATCATGCATGATTAATAAGCTTCAATTCTAGAGGCTCAAATGGAACTTATGGCTCTTGAGCAAAACCTTACCTCTGGAATCAAGTGTTGTTATAAAAATATCATATTTCTTTTTTCTATCACTTACCTCCGTAATGGTCATCTCTCATCATTTCCCATCACACACAAAATTATGAGACTTGTATATTCTCTTACTAACCAATCAAAACTTAATAAGAAAATAAAATGGAAAACACACCTGTGAGGCCCACTTTACACATTACACACTCCTTCCACTTAGTGGTAAATACCACATTTCTTCTCTCACCACACCTTCATGGTGTCATACTACACTCACTTCTTAGACTATAAGAGTAAATGGTATGGTTACGTTTCACCACACCCATCGCACCGTCACGTCAGCCTTTTTCTCCCACCACTAAGCTTTGGAGTGGTCATTCATCATTGCACTAAATTCTAGGACCCACCTAATACTTACTACCAGTCAAAAATCCAATAACTAGAAACAAAAAAAGTAATTAGAAAGTGAGGTAGAAAGAAAGATGAAATGAACCGATTCCACATCCTCCTTCCATGCTGCAAAAACTTGTGTGGTGCCTTCCACAGCGGTCTCCTTCCACGGCGCCATGGTTTAGCATCTCTTCCTCTACGGCTTGGTCGGTGTTTTTTCACGCGAATTCTATTTCCCACACCGTTTACTCTAATTGTAATTACCTTTTACTTATAAGTCTATTTTTCTTTTTTATAAACAATGATTTCTCAACTAAAAATAATAATTTAAATGTTTTAAAAATAATTTAAATGTTTTATATGACATGGTTTTGTATGAAATATAATATTTGACAATAATTCTGAACAAACCAACATCTAAATGATGTAAATTAACACACCTAACTTTATAATAATTTATAATCATCACTCATGCTTATTAATGACTTAATAATAAGGATATATTGATCATTTTTATGTTTAGTCAACCATAAATCATGTCTGATGGATGACTCGTTATTTTATTCTATACTAGCCTTATATACAAAACCTAACGAACAAATCTCAGCCTTTAGATTTAGATGATCAATGATTGGGATTATGACTGCATATTCGGTTTATATCAATTGCATACTCGATCTGAAACTGCATATTTGATTTACGTAAAATACACATTCGTTTGTAATCTCAAACATTCATAATCTAAATCTAAAGGCTGATATTGGTTGTATATAGGTTTTGTATATCAAGCTGGTTTTGTACCTAGACTTACCCTATATGGTAGTATTTTAAAATTTCATCCACTGACCAAGATCTTTAACTTTACCTTTTCTCTCCTTTGTTCATGAAACCTAACATGAATCTCCATAAATAAATTTTTTCTAATTTTAATATTATTTTTTGCATTTACACTTAAAATATAGATTCACATGTATTTTTCTGCATTTGAATGTTAAAAACTAATTTAACGTGAAACTTTAATTTCTTGCATTCTTTTTGCATATGCATGCAATAAAACACCCCAATAGTGATATATCACGTACCCAAGTCACTTTAAACCTACTACCATAAACTCCGCAACGCTTTGTTGCAAAGTTATGCAACGCAGTGTAAAGACGTGCAACACAATGCAATATTGTCCGTGAGATTAATGTTATGTAAAACATTGTAAAAGTTGTGTAACATAGTGCTAAATGCACGCACCATAGCAATTAATATGTCTCATAGTGAGAAATTGGTGCAACACAGCGTAAATATTGTACAACATATTTTAAAAAATTTAAAGTATTTAATACGGGTATCAAATAAGAGTGCATCTTTTAAATGGTGTAATCTTTTAAAAAAGTTTACAATATAAAAAATACATTAGGTTAAGACTTGGGTGGTGTTGGGTGTTTATACATAACCCACTCTCCTTGAAGGAGAGTGACGGTCAACGTGTCTCGTTCTACACCCCTTTTACTAAAATGCCCCTTCAACCACTTTTTTCTATACCTTCGAAAATAATATTTTTTCCTTTCTATTAGGCTATATGTTATACTTAACCCGCAGGTGGTGGGTTCCTCTCGGGTTACTGGCGGGTTAGAAAGGAACACCATCACGGTGTTGGCGGGCTCCGAGCGGGTTAGTGTCATCGGGTAAGTTTACTCGCGAGAAACAAGGCAACCCCCACCCCCACCCCCTTCCAACGGTTATTTTTTTAAAAAATAGCCGTTAATTGGTTTTTTTTAATTCATTCCATATACACACTATATATACAACACCATTTTAATCAAATATCCACCATTTCTTCTATTCTTTCTTTCTCTCTTCTTCTTCCTTTTTACACAATTTAGTTTATAAAAAATCTAAGGATTCACCAAATGGTTCTCCAACATCCAACGATTTTTTCGAAGAAAATAAGAGGATTATGGTTGCCATTGCGACAGAAGTGGCCCGCCTACTATTTGATGACGACAAAGACGAAGAAACTTCGAGTCAACAAACGAGAAGGCCTCCGAAAAATAGAGACCGTGTCGCTGGACACGAGATGCTTGTGCGTGACTACTTTAGTGATAACCCGGTATATGACGAGGAAAATTTTAGGCGACTGTTTCGGATGAGCCGTCAACTATTCACACGAATAGTTGACGATCTTGAGCGAAAGTTTTCTTTTTTCCAACAAGCGTGGGATGCAAGAGGCCGTAAAGGGTTTTCACCGCTATAAAAGTGTGCAAGTGCTATTCATCTTTATAATAGAAAATATTTACGCAAACCTACTTATGATGATGTACAGATATTGTACACCGCGCATGAGACTAGACACGACTTTTCCGACATGCTTGGTAGCATATATTATACACATTGGGGTTGGACAATGTGCCCGAACGCTTGGAGAGGTCAGTATATGAGAGGTGACCATGATCGACCAACAACAATGCTAGAGGCGGTGGCAGCTCACGATCTATGGATATGACATGCGTTCTTTGGTATTGCCGGTTCAAACAACGACATCAACGTTCTCAACTAGTCACCTATATATAACGACCTGTACGAAGACAAAGCACCCGATTGTCCATTAGAGGTGAATGGAGTACTCTACAGATACGGATATTATCTTGTTGATGGGATATATCCGGAATGGGCAACTTTCGTCAAATCATTTATGTGCCCACTAGACGAAAAAAGGAAAAGGTTTAAGTCACGGCAAGAATCGGCTAGAAAAGACGTTGAACGAGCTTTTGGTGTGTTTAAACAATGTTGGCACATTCTTCAATACCCGACACGAGCATGGTCTTTGGCAAAAATGAGGTATATTATGTACGCTTGCATAATATTACACAATATGATTCTCGAAGACAAAGGTCAAGCGAGTTATGTTTTCGATGAGAATGATGTTGTAGCGGACGATATCGAAACAAATATCAGTGAGGAACAACGGGCCGAAAACGTTGAAGCGGTAAGAAACCGGGAGACTCATCTCAACCTTCGGTCCGATTTGGTCGAACACATTTGGAGTAATCAAGGACCCAGCAACGTAGACGAGTATATTTATCTTTTTATGTAAGTTTTAAATTTTTAGGATTTTATTTGTAATTTTCGAAATTTTAGTTTTATTTGTAATTTTCGAAATACTAGTTTTAATTTATTTTATATTTTTAGTTATTAAATTTAATATTATTTAGTTAAATAATTAATTGTTAAATTAAAAATAAAATAAAAAGGTGAAAAGGAAAGGGGTCGAGAAGGGAAAAGAGAATGTACAACACTAGTAGTGGGTAAAGGAAGGGAAATGGGAGAGAAACTGATGTGACGCTAATGTGACAGTAGATAAGGAAAGAAAAAATGGTAGGTACAACACATAGCCTTACCATTTACCAAAATGGAATTAAACATCTTAACCATTAATATTCTTCCCAACTTTCTTATTTTTATTCTCCGTGCCCTATATAAAGCAACTCGTACGTTACTTGCTAATATATCGATTCTCCATTAATTAATCATATATGGCTTCAATATCCTTCTTGTCTGTAGCACTTTCATTTCACCAATATAAAAAAACTCAATGTTTTCACTATGCTTACAATAAGCGAACGATTATATGTTCATCATCAAAATCCAAATCAATGGCGATTCATGACCCCCCGCAGCTTATTAGACGATCAGCAAATTATCAGGAATCATTATGGTCATATCACCATCTTCAATCACTCTCTTCTAAATACACGGTAGGTATGAACATATATATTATATATAAGGCCGGATTAATTAATTAATTATCATTCATTAATATTTAATTGAATTTTTTCGGTTATGATATGAATATTATATGAACTGCGTTTGCTTATGATAATTTTATTAAATAAATTGTAATTAAAGGGAGAAGTTTACATGGAGAGAGCATATACCTTAAAAGAAGTAGTGAAGAAGATGATAATGATGATGATACGCGACTTGGATCAAGATTTGTCGTCGAGTCTTCTTCGTAGTCTGGAGTTGGTTGACAATTTGCAGAGACTTGGAATCTCGTATCATTTTGAAGAAGAAATAAGTAATATCTTGGAGATAGTTTACCACCAAACTCAAGACAAGTGGGATGGAATGGATTTAAACCTTAAAGCCCTCGGCTTTCGACTACTAAGACAACATGGTTATCCCATTCTACAAGGTTAAATTAATTTAATAATTTAATTATTATTTCACTTAATATATAAAGAACTAATTAATTAATGAAGTTTTTGAAACCCAATTAAAGTAGAACTAATATTTTTTTGGCATATATGCATGCATGAAAGTTAAAACTTCGATCTATCTATATATATGACTTGTATGTCTATATAAATTTAGACATATTCCGGGACTACAAAGACAGGATTCAAAATCTTAAGCCATGTTTATATGAAGATATGGTGGGAATTTTGAACTTATATGAGGCATCTTATCTTTCATTCGAGGATGAGAGCATATTGGACGAAGCTAGAGACTTCACAACCAGGTATCTTCAGGAAAATCTAGAGAAGATGAATCAAAGTATATCGCCATTAGTGAGTCATGCTTTGGAGACTCCACTGCATTGGAGAGTACCAAGGGTAGAGTCAAGATGGTTCATCGATCATGTGAATAAAAAAAATAGTACTAACACCACGAATAATCCTATAGTGATGTTAGAGCTTGCAAAATTGGATTTTGATATGGTCCAGGCTATCCATCTTGAAGATCTAAAACACACATCAAGGTATGTTCTCCATACTCGCTAGATATATATGCTACAAACTATATTAGTGTTACAATTGAGCATGCATTGAAGTAATCACTACAAGTTATAACAGTAACATTAACACCTCACGGTATGTATATTTATAATTAAATAGATGGTGGAGAAATATTATAAAGTGGGATAAGAAGTTTAGCTTTGCTCGAGATCGGTTGGTGGAGAGTTTTATGTGGACAGTTGGTATCAATTACCTACCTCGCTTTACCCTTGCAAGGAAAACACTAACAAAAGTTATCGCCTTAATTACTACAATTGATGATGTCTATGATGTTTACGGTACTTTGGAAGAACTTGAACAATTTACAAATGTTATTAGCAGGTATAACACTTTACCAACAATATATATATATATATATATATATATGGGAGGGTTCATGCGAAAACCGTTGTTAGTGCGAGAACCGTGAGAACCAATCTCGGCCGTTCCTTGGATATGGGAAGTATCATGGATGGAGAGCGTGGAGGGATAGGGTGTGGCAGGGTGCATGTGAGGAATTCATGGATGGGCAATGACATTGAATGAGGGGGATTGGACGGCTTAGATTGGTTCTCGCGGTTCTCGCGCTAACAACGGTTCTCGCATGAACTTTTGTCTATATATATATATATATATATATATATATATATATATATATATATATATATATATATATATATATATATATATATATATATATAAAGATCACCTGAATAAATTAAATTAATTAAGTTCTCTCTAATATATTACTTAATTATGCATGGGCAGATGGGATCTTAGTGAGATTGAGGAACTCCCAGATTATATGAAGCTATGTTATCTTGGATTCTACAACTCAATAAATGAGATCATATATGAGACATTGACAGAAAAAGGATTCCTCATTCTTGACTACCTGAAGAAATCAGTTATACAAATTAATTAATATTTTGTCCACTTAATTTATTTCTGATTAATTTCTTATTTTCGAGTATGTGTGTGTGTAACGTTGATTGCAGTGGGCAGATTTATGCAAGTCATACCTAGTAGAAGCACGGTGGTACCACAAAGGATACACACCAACATTAGAAGAGTATTTAGAGAATGCTTGTGTATCGATAACCGGTCCCCTAGTACTCATGCATGTTAAATTTTTAACATCGATTGATTCAATCGAAGAAATTCGGCAATGCATAGAAAGATCTGATATTATAGTTCGCTACTCAACACTAATCTTCCGGCTTGCTGATGACTTGGGGACATCGTCGGTATGTACGTACTTGCATGTACATATACATATACATACACACGAATTACAATATTAAATATTGGTAACAACCACAAAAACTAAGGGGGTGTTTGTTTAGCTTATTATAGGCTTATTTTCCGAGTTTATTTTTCATAAGCTCGTTTTTTCTGGCTTATTTTTCATAAGTCCGTCTTATTTTCTTATTGTAACTCATAATAAGTCCAAAAGTCAAAAAATAAGCCGAAAAAAACCAAAGCTTATAAAAAATAAGCCCGGAAAAAAAACTCTAAATAAGCTAAAACAAACACCCCTAAGCAATTGTATCGCTCACAACATAACATATTCATGATTTTGTTTTTAAGTTAAAAGTTTCGTTAGGTTCCATAAAGAATTAAGGTTGAAAAATTATACGTACGGAACACAAGTAATATATGCACACTATAAATTAAGTAGTTGATTCAATATATTAATCGTATACATTTTAATTACATTTTTTGCTCATCAAATTAAAATAAATGAAAACCAATAAAGTTAATTAGATTCTTATATACTAATTTAACAACTAAACCTCTCATAATAAAAAGACTTAAGACCCTAATTTAGTCAACGTAAATTGAATTATTTTCATTCATTAATATTAGGGTTTAGTTTATAAAAGTGTATTCAACTTTACACCTTTTGCTATTGTATGTACTGAACTTTCAAACTTACCATTTGATGTATCCAAGTTTCAAAATGTTACCATTTTATGTATCTAACCTGCTATAGTAGGTAAGATGATGATGTGGCACAGGTTAGCCTTATGTGGCTGTGACATGACATTGACTTGGTGTTGAGTTGGAGCTAATGTGGTTTTTCTTTCCTTAAAAATAATTCTAATTCTAATTCTAATAATAATAATAATAATAATAATAATAATAATAATAATAATAATAAAAATAAATAATCATTCACATTCTTCCAATCGTACAAGCTTCCATCGTACAAGCTTCAGTTAAGGGTTTCTTCCATCTTCAGATTTGGATTCCATTGTACAAGCTTCTATTGATTCAAGCTTCAGTTAAGGGTTCAATCGTTCAATGGGGCTCGATGCGGCTTCCATCAACGGCGGTGAAGGAGGGCGGTGAAGCAAATTTGGGTTCTTGATGGGGCTTCCATCAACGGCGGTGAAGCAGGGCGGTGAAGCAGACTGAGGGGTTTTCTGTGAAGCAGATATGGGTTCTCGATGGGGCTTCCATCAATGGCGGTGAAGCAGGGTATAAACGACAGTGACTTCACTCTTGATGGTGGCTTCGATCGAAGGGCTTCATCATCTTCATCTTCAGATCTGGCTTCGACTTTAGGGTTTTTGGGGTTTCCATCGGCGGCGGTTCGTTAGGGTTCTTGGGTGGTTTTCATATGAAATTTAGGGTTTTTAACCTGTCGATTTCCAGATTTGATGGGTTTCTTGAAGAGTTCATCCTGTAAGTTTCTTGATTCTCGTTTAAGTTGTTGTTCTTGGTTGCGATTCAAGATGAGTTCATATTCTTGGTTCAAATTCAAGGTAAGTTCAGATTTAAGTTGTTGTTCTTGGTTTTAGTTTAACATTTGTTTATGTGAACTTGATTTTAGTTCAGACTTAAGTTCAGATTTATGTTGTTGTTCTTGATTTAAGTTCAGATTTAAGTTTAACATTTGTTTATGTGATGGTTCGTTTTTGCTTCAATATAGGGTTTACACACCCGGTTCTTCTTGGTGTTCTTGATTCTTCTTGGTGTTCTTGTTCTTGAGTTATGAATTTAATGACGTGGAAAATGAATTTAATGATGTGGAAATAAAAATAAACAAAAAATGAGAGAATTACATGCAACTTGTTCAATAGGTAAAAAAGAAATACAAAGTTAAAATGTAAAAGTTCAATACATCAAATGGTAAGTTTGAAAGTTCAGTACATACAATAGCAAAAGGTGTAAAGTTGGATACACTTTTATGAACTAAACCCTTAATATTAAAATTAAATTATCAATCAAATGAAAATAGTTCCTACTAAAAACAAGATTTCATATATCAGATCATACAATAAATATTGTAATTATAAATATTAGGCAAATAAGTAAAACAAAACCCAAACAATATATAAATCAAACTTGAACATCTAGACGTTAATTTTTACTTAAGTCACAACCTTAGTCAAAGTAAAATAAAGTCTAATAATATTCATATACTATATTGGTAACAACCACAAAAACTAGGCAACTGCATCACTCACAACATAACATATTCATGATTTTGTTTTTAAGTTAGAAGTTTCCTTAGGTTCCATTCTTCCATAAAGAATTATGGTTGAAAAATTATACGTACGCAACACAAGTAATATATGCACACTATAAATTAAGTAGTTGATTCAATATATTATGATTAATACATTTTAAATTACATTTTTTGCTCATCAAATTAAAATAAATAAAAACCAATAAAGCTAATTAGATTCTTATATACTAATTAGACCTAAGTCAATGTAAATAAAATTATTTTAATCCATTAATAGTAAAATTATATTATCAATCAAATGAAAATAGTTCCTACTAAAAACAAGATTTTATATATCAGATCATAAAATAAATATTGTAATTTTAAATATTAGGTAACAAAGTAAAACAGAACCCAAACAATATGTAAATCAAACCTGAACATCTAGACGTTAATTTTTACTTAATTAATTAAGTACGTCATAACTATAGTCAAACAATATGTAAATCAAACTTGAACATCTACCTATTGTGTGTGTGTCGTTGTCTCCCTCCTTCAATGTTATTACCTACTCATTAATTCATCATTTGCACCCTGTCATGCTTGATCCCTCACGATCTATATCCATGAATTTCACTTATCAAATTCACGATCTATAATTATCTACTGAACTTTCCTATATATATATATATATATAGGCAAAAGTTCAAACGAGAACCGTTTTTCGTACGAGAACTGCGAGAACCAATCTGAGCCGTCCAATTCCCCCTCCTTTTATGTCATTGTCCACCCATGAATTCCTCACATGCACCCTGCCATACTTGATCCCCTCCACGCTCTCCATCCATGAAGTTCCCTTATCATAGGAACGGCCGAGATTGGTTCTAGCAGTTCTCGTACGAAAAACAGTTCTCGTTTGAACCCTCCCCTATATATATATATATATATATGCAA
The DNA here is from genome assembly GCA_947179395.2 of Pulicaria dysenterica. Taxonomy (NCBI): domain Eukaryota; kingdom Viridiplantae; phylum Streptophyta; class Magnoliopsida; order Asterales; family Asteraceae; genus Pulicaria; species Pulicaria dysenterica. The sequence goes on from OX359289.1 coordinate 108,733,044, forward strand.
AAGTTCAAACGAGAACTGTTTTTCATACGAGAACTACGAGAACCAATCTAAGCCGTCCAATTCCCCCTCCTTTAATGTCATTGTCCACCCATGAATTCCTCACATGCACCCTGCCACACTTGATCCTCTCCACGCTCTCCATCCATGAACTTCCCTAGCCAAGGAACGTTTGAGATTGATTCTCGCAGTTCTCGTTTGAACCCTCCCATATATATATATATATATATATATATATATATATATATATATATATAAAAAATATCTATCAACTATTTGCAACACATAGTCACGTTATACTTTAACAATGCAAGCACCTCGATGAATGTTCACATGTACAATCCATCAATACGATATACACACTAACTCCTTTATATATATAAAGTTGCTACTCATCTTCCTTTTAGGACGAAATGGCAAGAGGAGATATTTCAAAATCGGTCCAGTGTTACATGCATGAGAGCGGTGCTACAGAGGATGAAGCTAGAACGTATATGAAAATGTTAATGATAAAGACATGGAAGAAGCTAAACAAAGAACGAGGTAGTGTTAATTCTAAATTTCTACAAGAGTTTTTCGACTCTGCTACAAACCTTGTTAGGACGGCACAATTCATGTATAGTGAAGGAGACGGGCATGGTCGTCCAGATGTTATTAAATCACATGTATTATCGTTGTTAGTCAATCCTATCCAAGGTCTACAATAGACCATATATAATGTGTATAGCTCTCTTTGGTAGTGGACTTAATTATTTCGATTTTAAAGCAAGTTGACAAAGATTTCAACTAATATAAACTACTGTAATTCTCATGTTTTTTTTGTAAGGGTATAGGTCAACAAAATGCATTCAATTTGTTATGTTTCATTATTGTATGTATTGGACTTTAAAATTTTCTATTGTGTGTATTGAATATATAATTGTCATTATTGTGTATTAAACTTTCTATTTGTACTAAACTAATAAACTTATACAGTTTTTTTCTTTTTTGTCTAATCAAAATACATAAAGTAGCAAAAAATTAAAAGTTTGATACACACAATATAATCTTTTAAAGTTCGACACAATAACAAAAGTAACACATTCGATAGTTAATATGAACGTGTACATATAAATTCTTTATTAAAATATAACTTTAGTAATGACACTAAATGACCTTTTGAGAAGCATTTAAATATCTTATTCCTTACCATATAATATGAATTAATACACTTACTTCACTTTGAATATAAATAAAAAGGAGGATCATTATATATATATATATATATATATATATATATATATATATATATATATATATATATATATATATATATATAGGGTGAGGATTAAGTAAAAGGTATATTAACGTAAAAATGGTAAGAGACAATAAAAAATCCTTTTTATTGATTAAAACTAGTTCTTCATCGATTTCTTTTTGATGAATCCAACATATTCATCACTTTTTACACAACAAAAGAGATTTTCATATACAGATTTTGAAACCAAATTTTTGGAATAATTTGGTGATGAACAAAATGTTTTCATCTAAAAAGTGATGTATATGTTGGATTCATCAAAAAGAAATCGATGAAGAACTAGTTTTAATCAATAGAGATGATGAACTAACAATTATCAGTTGATGTATATACTGAAAAACTATCACTAATCATCCATTTTACACTTTGTACTTTAATTTACCTTTTATTTGATCTCATCCCTATATATATATATATATATATATATATATATATATATATATATATATATATATATATATTGGGAATAAAAACTCAATCAAACTACATTACCATAACTCAAGTTCTAATTAGAAATCCTGAAATTATCATAATATGTCTAATTATATCTTTTTATATCTACCCATTCTTGTATAGTTATACCCTAAAAGTATGAAAAGTACATAATATTGTGTGTGGTCCACAACTTATATAGTGAGAAAGTATAATTTAATACCCGTTTTCTGAAATAATAGTAAGTGGATTATTTAATTAAATCATTATTATTATCGTAACTAAGAAGTGGTGATGTTAGTGTCATAGTAGTGTGTTAAACACCAAGTGTTGATTATATAGTATGGGTTATCATTGGGATAAGAAATTAATTATTAAGTTAATCAAATAATTTGAATAAGCGTTGAGTTGTATGTGATATACATTTTCTTGGACCTAACACGTGGATACTTATGGGTTACGTGAAGTGAGAGAATCTTGCTCTGATACCATGTAAGTTTGTGAGGTTTCAACTCAAAACAATGTTCCTATTTGCATGTTAAGTTTATACGCTCATAATGCAACTTAAGACAACGTTGTCAAATAAACTCATTTGGTCACACACGTATTAGCAAATGGATTTTAATTACATAAATAATATTGATATTATTATGATTATTATTTATATTAAGTAATAATCTTTAATAATATAATTGGGTCCATTCTACACAAACTTAGCAATAGGTTAAGACAACGTTGTCAAAAAATATTAGAATTGAAATATCATAATCGGGTCCATTCTACACAACCAGAAAATAGAACTCTAGTCTTAATAAATAAATGATAATAACACTAATAACACTTTTATTACTAATAATAATAATAATAATAATAATAATAATAATAATAATAATAATAATAATTGGAAACAGGTATTACAACTCCCTTTCACTTAGAATCGATTTTTCCCTAAGTTCTAGGTAGTTCTTAAAAATCTCCTTATCCGATTCCTACGTACATTACAACCCTCGTCAATGCTCCCAAGGTACTTTGAGACTAGGGCAATTTGTTTATTTTGTAGAACCTTCACTTTTCTCTCTAGAATAACTATTGGTCGTTCCATGTAGTTCAATCTCTCGTCTACAACTATACTTCCATCGATACAAAAGTTGATTTATACGCCAAGCATTTCCGTAGATGAGATACATGAAAAGTGTCGTGAATCTTCAACAGATCTTCAGGTAGTTCCCAACAGTTGGCCACCTTCCCCACTCCTGCTAACACTTTAATCGACCCGATGTATCTTAGACTGAGTTTTCCTTTTTCTTGAAACAAATAACCCCCTTTCATGGTGAAACTTTTTATGTCAGGTATTGAGTTATTACTGAATACTTTTTTATGTCGTACAACAACTTTGTGATATATATTCTAATCCCGCTGCAGTGTGCGGATAAACTTAGCTCGTGGAGAACTAATAGACATATGACAATTTCACAACATGGTGGCTACAAATTTAGCATAATGAATATTCTAGAAGTATGAAGTGTATTTATTAGAAATGTTGATAACTGTTAGATTATTGAACTCCTCAACTAATTACATTGCATAAGAATCATATAAATAGAGTACAAATGATAAACCCTAACGGGCCTGGACCCTAATCTAATGGACTCAATATACCTACTAATACCCGGAAAATTTTAGGGTTCCGGCAATCTTTTTTTTTGTTTTTTGTTTTTTTTTATAATGTTTAGAGAGAGAGAGGAGTAGAAGAAGGAGAATGGCCGGAAGGTTAGAAGAAGAAAGAGATTTAGGAAAAGAATGATGAGGAAAAGCAATAGATAAAGAAAGGAGATAGTTGATCACCGGAAAAGTTTGAAGGAGAAGTCAACTCCGGCGAGGACGGCGCCGGAAAAAGGTAGGGTTCCGGCGGGAGGATCGGTAGAGCCTAGGCTCTGATACCATGTTAGATTATTGAACTCCTCAACTAATTACATTGCATAAGAATCATATAAATAGAGTACAAATGATAAACCCTAACGGGCCTGGACCCTAATCTAATGGACTCAATATACCTACTAATACTCACTAATAATAACCACATCCTTAATGAAGTTTGTATTAACGATTCAACGGTATAGTATAATGTTGAGTATAGGTGCAATGGCAAAATTTAGACTTTATTACCATTGTTTATGAAAAAAGCAGTATTACAACAAAGACCGAGTAATAAATTGTAAGTTTGTGGGGTTCCAACTCAAAATCAATTGGTTATGAGAGGAGTAACTCAGAATCCTTATAAAGCTCATCACAAAATCGCTCTTCGTGCGATGTGGGACATTACTCAACACGTCCCCTCACGTGTGTCGTCTCTTTTTTTTGCACCTAACACGTGGATACTTATGGGTTACGTGGAGTGGGTGAATCTTGCTCTGATACCATGTAAGTTTGTAAGGTTCCAACTCAAAACAATGTTCCTATTTGCTTGTTAAGTTTATACGCTCATAATGCAACTTAAGACAACGTTGTCATATAAACTCATTTGGTCACACACGTATTAGCAAATGGATTTTAATTACATAAATAATATTGATATTATTATGATTATTATTTATATTAAGTAATAATCTTTAATAATATATAAAATGATAAAATAAATTCAAGTAAGCATTTTACTTGTAACTTAAATATACAGTGTTTAAAATAAATGCATATATATATATAGACAAAAGTTCATGCGAGAACCGTTGTTAGCGCGAGAACCGCGAGAACCAATCTAAGCCGTTCAATTTCCCCTCCTTCAATGTCATTGCCCACCCATGAATTCCTCACATGCACACACACACACACACACACACACACATATATATATATATATATATATATATATATATATATATATATATATATAGACAAAAGTTCATGCGAGAACCGTTGTTAGCGCGAGAACCGCGAGAACCAATCTAAGCCGTCCAATTCCCCCTCCTTCAATGTCATTGTCCACCCATGAATTCCTCACATGCACCCTGCCACACCCTATCCCTCCACGCTCTCCATCCATGATACTCCTCATATCCAAGGAACGGCTGAAATTAGTTCTCGCGGTTCTCGCACTAACAACGGTTCTCGCATGAACTCTCCCCTATATATATATATATATATATATATTACTAGTTGCCTACTTGATGTTTGTCTTTTGAGTATGATTTGAATGAAAAACTAAAATCCATGAATATTCACCAAATTGGGCCTAGAACATCAAACCTCTTATGCATTAGAGTGTGTATGAAGCAATAGAAGAGAATGAAGGAGGTTTCTCCATTCGGCCATTCCCCTTGGGCTTCGCCAGATTAGGGTCCCTTTGAGGTGACTTTTTGGTTATTGTTCCTTCCTGGTTCTCTTGTAGCAAGTCTAGTCATGTGACATATATGTAAGTTCTTGTAAAATTAAGAAATGGTTCTTGGACCTTGGTTACAAGGTACAAGACTACAAGAGTTTTAAAAGTGCTAGCAAGACATTGGTGTTGGACTTATTTTTTTGTGTGGATACCGTACCCTAGAGGCCGGGAATCTCTTCTTGTTCCTTTTTTACAGTGGCGGACCTATATGGAATGTGATGGTGGCACGGGTAACTAATCAATCGAGCGTACGATATAGAAAATTTCAAAGTTTTTAATATTGTGCTATAAGTCAAATTATAGAGTGCCTTCGGTCATTATTTTGAGCTATCATCCCCGGTTTTTCCATTTCCCTGAAAAGCTCCATAGCTTTGTCTACAAAACCATGAAGCATGTACCCAGATATTAGAGAGCCATAGCTAATTTCATCCTTCTCACTCATTTCTTCCAAAAGCTGTTTAGCAAAGTCCAGACTGCCACATTTTGCATACATTGTGATAAATGCATTGCAAACTGAGAGATCCATTTTAACTTCGTTGTCCACCACAAACCTATGAAGTTTCATTCCCAAATCAAGATTGTTTGAGTGTGCACAAGATTGTAGGACACTGATCACGGTGAATTTATTTGGTCTTAATTATATCATCTAAATCCAACATGTTGATATACAATTCTTTGCATTTATCATAGAACCCTCCTTGGGAATACCTTGTCATCATTGAATTCCATGACACAATATCTTTAATTATAAGGTGCACAATCAAACAAACTTCTTGCTGTAACGACATCATCACACTTACAATAGCAAGTTATCAAATCATTTACAACAAAAATATCATAGTCCAACCCGTTCCTGACGATGAAACAATGGAATCTTTTCGCCCAGCTCAATACACAAGCCAACGACAAAGACTTTAACACACTTGTAAGACATTGAGGAATGTAAGTTTGTGGGGGTCCAACTCAAAACCAATTGGTTATGAGAGGACTGATGAGTAGCCCATAACTCTTATAAGCTTATTACAAAGTCACTCTTTGTCCTATGTGGGACATTACTCTACACGCCACACGGCCCCCTCACGTGTGGCGTTCTTTTTTTTCTCGCGCCTAACACGTGGATACTTATTGGTTACGTGGAGTGGGTGAACCTTGCTCTGATACCATGCATGTAAGTTTGTGGGGTTCCAACTCAAAACCAATTAGTTATGAGAGGAGTAGCCCATGACTCTTATAAGCTCATTACAAATTCACTCTTTGTCCTATGTGGGACATTACTCAACAAGGAAACATGTAAGAAACTCTGAAAAAGCTTCAGCGTCTCAGTGTGCATGTTGTTCATGGAGTAGCCCATGAGCAATGCGTTCCAGGAGAAAGTGTTCTTGTTAGGAATTTCGTCGAATACCTTGTGGGCTTCGAAAAGGTTGCTGGTCTTACAGTAACATGTGATGAGCTTTGAAGCCAAGCAGTTGTCGAGGGTGACGGAAAAGAGAATGAGTTTGGCATGGAGGAGCTTAGCATTGCGGATGAGACGGTGGTCGGTGCAGTGTTGGATAAGGCGGCCGTATGCAGCGTGGTTGAGTGCATTGACGTGGTGATGGTGGTGGTTTATGGTTTGCGTAGCGGCGGGTGGAGTTTGAATTTGCACAAGTTTAGTGAATCTCATCGGTATCGCTTAAAATTAACAAACTGAATTAAATATTGTGAATGAACGAAATAATTACGAAATCTCAGGGAAAGTGGCCACGTTTGAAGCTTGTAAACGTGTAGTAGAACTGTAGAACTAAAGAAGATGTTAACAAGTAATCATTGATTATTGTGAAGAATATAAAAAATATCAATTCTTCCGATCTGGTGAAGTTTTTTTCGCCAACGATTGCAAGCAAAGGATCAACCATTACTTTGCATCTGTAGTTGATTTTAAATTACATATGGGAATTAATAACATAATTGACAATAAGAGGTATTATCATGTAGCTATCATTCCAAATTTAGTGAATCGATTGATAAATTTGTATGGTTTGTAGCTTAAACGAGCTCATTTTTTGGAGCTCGAGCTTGACTTGTTTATTAAATGAGCGTTAATTTAGGCTTGAATTCGAGATCGAGTTCGTTAAGTCTCGGTTCGTTTCAAGCTTTTAACGATCCGAGCTCGGATAGCTAACGAGTGGCTCCGGCTCGTTTACATCTTTATAGAACACGAATGACACGAACACGATAACCCGAGACTGACACGAATTGCCACCTCACTAACACATGGGAGCATAGGTACTGATCATGAGCTTCTTTTAGAAATGTCTTCTACGATAGATATTTAATTTGGGCGAAGTATGTATATGTCAGGTATTAAGTTAAAACTGAATACTTATTTTATATCGTACCATAATTTTTGTGACATCTGATCCTGTCGCAACGCGTTAATAAACTTACATCGTCGAGTATAAATAGACATGATAATTTCACATCAATGCGGGGTACAAAGTTAGCATAATGAATATTGTAGAAGTACAAAGTATTCTTTTTTAGATATGTTGATAACTCTGCTTGTCCTATTGTAATGGTACTGCTAAATGAAGTTTTCTATCAACGGTATAGTATAATGTTGTGTTTAGGTTGTGATGGTAAAATTTAGACTTCATTAAAAAAGCACTATTACAACAAAGACCGAATAACAAATGTTTTTTCTATTTTCTTGTTGGTTTTATACGCTCAAAATGCAAATTAAGACAACATTTTCAATATATAAATAATCTCATTGGCCAAAAAATGGGTCATGAACCCAACACAAGAAAATATGACATGACACGAAAAAAACAGGTTGGCAGAATACGAACGACACAACACGATAACCCGAAACTGATATAAATTACCACCCTTAGCACATGGGAGCATAGGTAATGAAAATTCTACAAAGTTAGTTACAAAGTTAGCATAATGAATAGTGTAGAAGTACAAAGTGTTCTTTTTTATATATGTTGATAACAATGTTTGTCCTATTGTAATGGTATGGTATAATGCTAAATGAAGTTTTGTATCAACTGTACAGTATAGTGTTGTGTTTAGATGTGATGGTAAAATTTAGACTTTACTAACATTGTTTATGTAAAAAAGCTGTATTACAACAAATACCAAATAACAAATGTTTTCATTGCAAGTACATATTTTGTTGTTATTGTTTTTGCTGCTACTACTACTACTACCGTTGTTGTTGCTGTTTAATAAAGGTTAAATGCATATGGGTTCCAGTTTAGTCTTTGCAAAATTCTGCCTCTACCAAACCGCCGCCTTGAACAAGATCAATAACCAATTAATGGCTGAAACTGCTTTTCGCACTTTTCGCAAATAATACGCTTTCCCTCCTACAAATGAAGTTAATTAGATTCTTAAAAACCATTTTAATAACTAAACTTTTCATAAGAAACAATGTTTAAAAATGTTAAGTCAATGTAAGATTAGATTTCAACTTATAAGATATTAAACAAATTAAAAATTATTAGAAAACCTCCATAGAAATATTATTTAAAATATTTCCATATAACAAATATTTTAAATTAAGTATTAGAAAATGTGTATAACTAAAACTCATAAACCAACTAAATTTATAACACACAAAGTAGACCACCATCTCATACCTATACAATTCACCATTCAAATCAACACAATTTCCAACGATATTGATGTGTTCTCATCATCTTTTTATATATATATGTGTGTGTGTGTGTGTGTGTGTGAGAGAGAGAGAGAGAGAGAGAGAGAGTCAAATGAGAACAATTTTTTATATGAGAACTGTGAAAACTAATTTTAATTCTTGATTAAAATTAATCAATTGCTAAGATTTTTGGTGGCTCATTAATGATTCATTAATGACGTATTAATGAAGGGTATTTTGGGAAAACCAAGTATCACAAATCAATAATGCCTCACCCTGACGCAGTTCACGGTTGGGTAATTATATAAATGACTAAAATATCACTATTGATTAGTCATTAATCATATTACAAACAGTTCTCGCAGTTCATATTTAAAAATCAGTTCTCGATTGAACCCACCCATGAATTCATCACATGCACCCTGCCACACCCGATTCCCCCACGCTCCACATCCATGAGTTCCACTTTATCAAATCAACGGCTAAGATTGGTTCTCGCAGTTCTCGTACGAAAAACAGTTCTCGTTTGAACCGTCCTATATATATATATATATATATATATATATATATATATCTTACTCCTTTATATAGTATTTACAACTTTCAATACTCTTAATTTGTAAGTAAATTGAAATTACTAAACTACCCTGAAATCAAAGTAAATGAAAATTGTTAAATAAAGTAACTATTAGATGGATTTAATGAGATTTATATATACCATTTTAGTGAACAGACCTTACATAATAAGAAAATATTTTAAACATTAAGTCAATGCCAATTAACTTAATTATTACAAAATATTTTTAACAACTACACATTTCATTATAAATATTCTATCGCATAATAAATAGTTGAACTTAATTATTAAAAAATATGTATAAACAGACTCATGAATTTGAATGACATATAACTTAAATTCATAAACATTTATGAAATTTAAATGCCTCAATAATTAAAAAAGACAAGTTGCCAAGCAAAATTATTCGTCGCCCCCGCATTAGCGCGGGTACTATGCTAGTATATATATGTGTGTGTGTTTTGTGAAGATTGATGTGATTAGTGGATCACATGATATCTTATGAGATTTTTTATAGTGTTTTTTTTAAGATTGATGTGATTAGTGGACCACATGATATCTTATGAGAATTTTTATAGTTAATTCTCTCAAAATATTCTTCAAAACATCATGAAGATGATAATGTCCGTCATGGATGGCTATATAATTAAGTGATTATAATATATAAATATGTTTTGGAAATACTAAGTGATGCATTTTAGAAATGTTAAGTCATATTTGGCATATTAATGCATGTGCTTGTAAGTGGTATATATACACTACGTATTCGATCTTATAATTAAGAAGTCCATAATAAAGTCAGCATTGATGTCTAGAATATGTTTTCTCATTATTACCTAAATATACATTCTCACCATAACCTATATATATATATATATAGGGGAGAGTTCAAACGAAAACTGTTTTTCGTACGAGAACTGCGAGAATCAATCTCAGCCGTTCCTTGGATATGGGAAGTTCATGGATGGAGAGCATGGAGGGGATCAAGTGTGGCAGAGTGTATGTGAGGAATTCATGAGTAGGCAATGACATTAAAGGAGGGGGAATTGGACGGCTCAGATTGGTTCTCGCAGTTCTCGTACGAAAGACAGTTCTCGTTTGAACTTTTGCCTATATATATATATATATATATATATATATATATATATATATATATATATATATATATATATATATATATATATATATATATATATATATAGGGAAGTTTCATCGAGAACCAAAAAAAATGCGAGAACTGCGAGAACCGATTTAAACCGTAAAATATCTACTAAACGACAAGATATTAAATTATGAAAATTATACCAAATATGCTCTTTTAATATGACATCCATATTGCTATATTTTTTTCAACAAAAAAAATTCGTTTTTACCGGGGTTTTATTCTAGCACTATAAGGTATGTTACATATATGTAATCAGTACTAACATATATGTGATCAGTACTATAAGGTATGTTACATATATGTAACGAATTTTTTTTGTTGAAAAAAATATAGCAATATGGATGTCATATTAAAGAGCATATTTTTGTCGTTAATTTGGTATAATTTTCATAATTTAATATCTTGTCGTTTGGTAGATATTTTAGTTTTAAAAAGATGGGGATCGGTTCTCGCAGTTCTCGCATTTTTTTTTGTTCTCGATGGAACCCTCCCCTATATATATATATATATATATATATATATATATATATATATATATATATATATATATATATATATATATATATATATGGGACTATTATTAAAGGAATGAGATTTTAGGTGAGAAATGAGAACAAATCATAGTCATCAATTAGATGTTGATATATTAGATCACAAGGTGGTTATTCATGGTTAAGCTATAAATAACATAAAAGGTCAAATGTAGACCATCTGATCATATCAAATAACTGTCAAAATTAAATCTCTCATTCTCACGATTATTTGCATTCTCAGTTGAACCTCCCTATACACACACACCCACACACAAGCATTATACGCTCATAATGCGACGGCGCTTAAGAGTTTCTATTTTACAAAATATCGTTTTTAAAGAATTTTATAATATGTTATTTGCGTAATTGAATGTTACTAATTAGTTTCGTTTCAATAATCATTTTTTTGTTTTCTTTTATATTTATCTACTTTTTTTAATTAATTTTATAAAACATTAAAATAAGAAAAAAATTGCTATATATGAAATAAATGGGAAGAAAAATTATAAGATCTTGAGAGTTCTGCTAATGTGCTTGAAGAATTATGTTGGTATAGAAGAGTGTGAGAATATTTTAAATGAATGAGAGCGGAGACTGAAATGGTTAAAGATTGGACGAGTGAGATTAATTTAGATAAAATGAAATGGTTAAATAAAGACAGATATTTACATTTTTTTAAAGTCTATGCGCCTCCCCCAGAAAATTTTCCAACCATCCCATTCTTAAAAATCTGTACACATTTAAACTTAAATATAACCATAACTTCTTCAATTTTAAAAAAAATTTAGCACAAAAAATATACCAAACAACTCATAATTTTATGTCCTTTTAATCAAGATCAGTATCGATATATATATATATATATATATATATATATATATATATATATATATATATATATATATATATATATATATATATATATATATATATATATAGGGGAGGGTTCAAACGAGAACTGTTTTTTGTACGAGAACTGCGATAACCAATCTCAGCCGTTCCTTGGATATGAGAACTTCATGGATGGAGAGCGTGGAGGGGATCAAGTGTGACAGGGTGAATGTGAGAAATTCATGGGTGGACAATGACATTAAAGGAGGGTGAATTGGACGGTTTAGATTGGTTCTCGCAGTTCTAATACGAAAAACAATTCTCGTTTGAACTTTTGCATATATATATATATATATATATATATATATATATATATATATATATATATATATATATATATATATACACACGTACATTTTATATATGAAAATGCAACTACCAAAATGCATGAAACATTTCTGAAATGCATGTCTGAATCAGAAATGAATGAAAGACGTATAATGAGTTGCATATGCATTTGATTCTCACCAATTACACATCATATAATGAAATATTCATTTTCAACCAAAATGCAGACCATTAAACATGAATTTAACCAAAATAATGAAAGATTCATTTTCAACCAAAATGCAGACCATTAAACATGAATTTAACCAAAATCCAACCCAACAAAAATACATAAACTTTTAACGCATTTACAAATTTAAACCTAAAATTACCAAAAACAAACACTATCAATTAAAAAGGCCAAATTAAAAAAAAAAAAAAATCAACCATCAAATTGCAATGCACAGTTTTCTAGAAACACCAAATCCCATACCTTGGTCAATTTTAGCTCCATCAGTAGTGAACAGTACATGGATTTTCTTAAAGGGATGGTGATCGATTGTGCTTTACTAAGAAACGTCAAAATGAAAGCCAGTTGTCGAGGACAATAAAGATGTTGTTATGCATATCATCGACGGATTGGCTTTGCTGGACTACGTACACCATCGATCAGGGCCGATGAGAAGAGATAGAGTACGTTGTTGATTTGAGAGATCCATAAGGTGTACATCGATTTGCGTCATCAATCTCATGGTGGCGCCGAGTGATAAGTGACCGGAAACCACCGATGAGAGGGAGAGATTTCACGGCAGTGCTGATTGATAACCGATGGAAACCCACCGGCAAGACGGTGAGATGGAATTTGCCGGCCATATTGTAGAAACAGTGGCAAAGGTTGTAATATTAAAAGTAAATTTAAAATAAAAGAATTACCGGTTACGTGTTGTGTAGGTAACCGGGTATAGTAGATGGCAACTTTGAAGGTTGGATACATTAAATGGTAACTTTGAAAGTTTGATACACACAATAACAAAATATGACAAGTTGAATATATTTTTGGGAACTAAACCAAAATAACAATGCACACACATAGACCTTTTGATACCATTTTTTGTCACTTTTCTACATTTAATATCTATTATTATTTTTGTAAATGAGCCAAAGTGCTCGTGAGCTAATCAAGCTCGGATCGTTAAAAGCTCAAAACAAATCGAGTCTAAAAAAACTCAAGTTTGAGCTTGAGCTTAATTAGATTAAGGCTTACTTATTAAATAAGCCAGACCGAGCATTATATGTTAGACTCTTTTAAGCACGCGAGCTTAAATGAGCCTTAATATAATATGTATTTTTATACTTTTTTATTTATTATCTATATAGTTATATTATATTATTTTATAGCATTAGATATGAAAAAATTAAAATTAAAAATTCTAATTGTTTATTTATACCATTAAATATGAAAAAAATAGAATATAATTTGGTTTTTTTATTACATATATAATTTAAACTATTGTTAAAAAAAGCTTATGTAATTAACTTATGTAATTTAAACGAGCTTTACCAAGCATATCATGAACTTCATATAATGTTTCGCGAGCCGAGCTCGAGCCTCTATATATGAGGTCGATGAACACGAGCTTCTGCAATTTTAAATGAGTTTATCTTGATTAATGTAAAGCTCTACTCGACTCCTTTATATTTGTACACTTATCCGTCTTTAACGACTTAAGTTCTTTACTTAATTCTTACCAAATTTACACCTTTTTGACTTATAAGGAAATGATTTGGAAGGAAAATTTGATTAATTTTCTTTCCTACACTTTCCTCTCAAAAGTGGGAGGAATCTGAAAGAAATGTAAGGAAAACTTTTATGATTTTTCGTAAGTGACAGTATTACCCTTAACCATAATAAATAATTTTAAAAAATAAGGGTATTATTATAAAATGACCCTTTTTTCTTTTCTTTCACTCCAGCTCAGGAACACTAACTTATATATTTTCTTTCCAACTTCTTTTCATTCTTTCCGACTCGAGAAAACGAAAAATCGAAATCATTATCTTTTTTTTCTCTTCTTTTCTCTAGCAAATTTTCTTTTCTATTCTTTTCTTTCCTAAAGTTATCTCGGGAACACAACATAAATCGAGTACTAAGATCATCCACAATGTGTGTTTGTGATGGAAGGAAAGAAGTCTTAAAGAGGAGGCTTGCTCCTTATCCCCGTTGTGCCCGATCCTAGAAGAAAACCTTGAACTGAAAACTTTTGAGATGGGTAAATGGTTATAAGATCGGGTACGAGATTTCTTTTTAACCAATTCTAGAAATCAGGACAATTTTGGTTTTAATCAATACCCATTCAATTACTAGATCATATACTTGGTCTAGACATGGGGTGCCTCTATCTATTGTTTCAGACAGAGACTCGAGGTTCGTATCTAACTTCTGGAACAGATTGCAACAGGAATTAGGATCCAGGGTAAATTTGAGTACGGCATATCACCCGCAAACAGATGGTCAGTCAGAGAGAACTATCCAGACTTTAGAAAATATGCTCAAGGCTTGTGTATTAGAGTTTGGGGGTTCGTAGGATTCACATCTGCCGTTAGTGGAATTTGCTTATAACAATTCGTATCACTCCAGCATTGGTATGCCTCCGTATGAAATGATGTATGGTCGTCCTTGTAGAACTCTGACTTGTTGGTTAGAAGCTGGGGAAAAGCAATTTGCAGGACCTGATATAGTACAAATGACAGCTGATAAAGTTGCAATTGCTCGGGAAAATTTAAAAGCTGCAAGGGATAGACAGAAAATGTATGCTGATCCGCGTCGACGACCGGTATCGTTTGTGGAAGGAGAAATGGTTTATCTTAAAGTTTCTCCATGGAAGGGTGTTATCAGATTTGGTAAACGCGGGAAGTTGGCTCCCCGTTACATTGGTCCTTTCAGAATCAGACGTGTTGTTAACGATCAGACTGTTGCATTGGATCTACCAGATGAGTTAGCTGGAATTCATAACACTTTCAACGTGTGTTATCTTCGTAAGTGTAATGTAGAGGATCAGACGCAGGTTCTTCCAATACAGGATCTTCGGGTGGATACTAGTCAGAAATTGATAGAGGAACCAGTTGAACTATTGGATCGGAAGGTTACAAAGTTGAGAAAGAAACAGATACCGTTGGTATTAGTTAAATGGAAGTACAGTTTGGGTTCGGATCTAAGTTGGGAAACCGAAGCCGACATGAGGAACCGATATCCTTCCTTGTTCGAGAGCGATCAGATTCCGAGGACGGAATCTTCTTAAGGGGGGGAGATTTGTAACACCCTCTTACCCGGCCTAGATTAATTAAGGCAATTAATTAAGTTTAGATTTGGATTTAAATTAATTATGTGAATTAATTGATTTTTGTGATTAATTAGTTAATAAATTAATTTAGTTTATTTATTTGGTTAGTGGTTTGTGAGGTGGCCGGTTTTGGTGGTATTAGTCACCACCTCACCACCTCATTTCCAATTACATGCAAAATTAACAAAAGGTGTAGTGTGTGTTTGTGTTAATTGCTCTCGGCCGTAAATCAAGAAACAACATTCAACAATTCGGGATTTGATCTTGCATGCAATTAGGTTTCTGATTTCATTACTCATCAAGGTTAGATTACTGAATTGTTAATTGTTAATTGTTAATTGTTATTGGTATTCGGTTTTGAGTATATATGATGAATTCCGATTGATCTTGATAAATGATGAACTTAGGTTGTATGCATGTTAGATTTTATGCTTGTTATATGTTCTTTAAGTGATTAGAAGGATTACTGGAAATATAGAACGTTTACATGCTTAAAATCAGTAGTAATTGATGTTAAAATTGGAAATTGGGGAAGAACACTTGAATGAGTCGGAATTGAGGATTGAATCAGTCGGGATTGGTGAAATCCGATTGATTTTATCGGGATTTAGTGAGAATCCGACTGAATGTTTCGGTATTGGATGAAAACCGACAGAACAGTTATAAAATTTCCCAAACTCTTTTATCGGGATCGGATTGTGTCGGAATCCAACTGAATATATATATGATGCCTTAACTTTTCTCTCGGGATTACCTATTCTCTAGGAATTGAACATGTATCGGAATCTGACTAAATTATCATTGAATTGCCTTAACATATTTACTCGGAATTTGAATAATATATCGGTATGGGATATTTATCGGATTATGACTTTATCGGATTGTGACTCTATCGGATTGTGACTTTATCGGATTTTAACTTTTCTCGGATTGTGCCTTTGCTCGGGATTTGATTTTATCGGAATTGGTACTATCGGATTTGGACATATTCGGAATTGGATTTGGTTTTATCGGAATTGATGATTATCGGTATTTGGCCTATACTCGGGATTAAATTCAAGCAGATTTGGGATTTACTCGGGATTAATGATTTGAAGATAAACATGACTTGTATATCTTTTGGAATTCATGTATGATATATATAAATGCATATGTATACATATATGATTAACATGGTTAGATATGATATCTATTTTGGATCAGTATTATGAATTGAATACTGACTTGGGTTATTTCAATCTCAGGAACTGAGAAGACTCAGTGAATTAGTCACTCGAGTGTGCTCCAAAGCTTTGATGACTTTGGTGAGTGGGTTTATATCTTTTGATATACAGGATATGATATCCTATTTGGAATGTGTAGGACCGTGGGGGTTCTAAACTAAAAAACCATAATGCTAGGACTGATCTAGGATGAGAAATAGTGCGGAATATCTATTTCCCAAACCTCCTAAGGATTCTAAGATCTGCTTAGGTGTCCGGCACACAGTTAACACGAAGAACACACAGAGTAGGACGAAGAACAACTCTAAGAACTCACACAGAATGCTTAAGGCTGCCCTTGGATTCGAGATTAACACTAAGTTCGCGATTACCGAGGTTAAACGTACGATTTCGAAGGCTCACTAAGGCTTAAGGTCGATTACGGACGATTACCACGATTCCCCGTTGATTACTCGATTACCCGTGCTAATATGAAGTTAATCAGTATTTATAGTGTAATTAATTTCACTACGCACGTAATGTATCGCACTTCGCACGAAGCGAGTCTAGTACGCACGTACCAGTTGTTTTAATAATAATTAATTTAACTTTAACCGACCACCTCACCACGCACGTAGTGAGCTCTACTACGCACGTAGTGGACTCATCACGCACGTGATGACCTTCACTCATACTTAAACTTCCAAACACACATCAACACATGAATAAGTACTTGTAAGCTTAAGACAAACATAAGTAACCACTTAGAATGTATAAACATGCAAACCATTAATCAAAACACATTTGAATTAACATTTCAAGTAAACATGTATGTATTGGATTGATAAGAACTAGGGATTTACAATTATGCACCAACAAACTCCCCCTAAGACCTAGTTCTATCAACAAAATTTGCACTAAGCGAAATACACAAAACAACAAAAGCGACAGTCTATCTATTACAAAGTTGTAGACTTGACTTCATCAGATCCAGCATAGATGTCGAATGCAAAACAAACTCGAACGACTTTTTGAAATTGCAATGCCAAATCCATATACTGATTTTTGTAGAGGATTAGATTGTAGTACAAAACAGTAATGTCGTCCTTCCCAAAATTTTTAATCCACATAGGATCAAATACTTTAACCGTTTCTCCACCAGACATGTCATCATCCAATACAATCACTGCCTCAGTTGTTTTCTCGTTAAAGTACCACCATTTAAACCTTGCGCTCCACCCAGTAGGCATGGTTCTCAACGGTAACTTTTTCATACAACGAGGAGCTTTGCAGTTAAGCACTTTGAGCTTTCTTCCTGTCAGTGGATCAATCTTAGTTGGATGGCTCTTGACACCTGGCACATAAGGCTTTAAGTTTTTCCATCCAAATCGAGCCTCACGCTTCACCAGCGTCTCAAACCATTTTGCCATGCTGTGATCGTCACAATTTAAAAGGGGCAGACGAGCAAGTTGTCGGATATCATAAAACGGTAACGTTTGAATATCATTTTCTCTCTGGAAGTACTCAACTCCCCTTTCCCTCTTAATTGCATAAACGTTAAATTCAGGCCCATAGCACCAACCAACTATTTCACCATCAGTCTTTTTACCAAGAGTTTGATAAAACTTTGAATATTCTGGTGAGCTTGCAACCTTTTTCTCCTTTCCTGCCTGACGCTCAAGATAGCGTTGAAACTACTTTCTTCTTGCCTCTCTTTCTTCTTGCTTAGACTTTCGATTACCTAGATATTTATCTAAGTCGAAATCAACAGTTGTTTGTTCTCTCGCTTCAGCTCGTCTATTGATTTCCTCAGCATTAGCTTTTTAAAGAGATCTACAAGGTCAGGCAGGTTATCGTCCTTTTGTTGGCCAGGATAGTGCTGATCTGTTTCATCCTCAATCTCTATGTCATCGGTATCAAACACCGGTTCCTGTTATGCTTGAGGTGGTGGCACAAAGCTTTGATCCACCTCTTCGAGAATTACGTCCTCGACAGGAATCTGCAGCAGTTCGGCAATTTGTTCTTTAGTCAAGAATGGAAGTATTTCTCCTTCCTCTACATCATACTCATTTTGAGAAACAATTTGCCCTTGGACACTCAGCAGACGATACGATTGAGGAATCTCAGCTTTCAACGGCTGAACAATTAAAGGATCTTCACACAGAAATAAGAAACCATAAACATGTGTAAGTTGAAAACAAACATTTCATTTCAAAATAAACATTTAAATACATATGATTGTTTCAATTCTATACATGATAACTAAATAGTTACAAAGTCACATAGACTAAAAATCAACCTCGTTCATCTCCTGAGTAAGCTCCAGCTGGTTCAGACTCGGCAAACTCCTTCAGCTTTAGCACCTCTTCGTCTTGCTTTTCCACGTGTGCCTTCAGCCTCTTGAACTCTTGAGTGTATTCAATTAAGATCCTTTCCATAGTCTCATTCTTTTTCTCCAACTCAATTATTTTCAAATCTCTCTCTTCATCCCTTTTCACCAACCTCTCTATTTGCACATCTTTCTCCACATCTCTTTTTAACAAATCCTCAATCTGTGCATCTTTCTCAACCATTTTCTGTTTCACTTCCTCTAGCTCCAGCTTCCTTTCTTTCTCGTCTTTAATCATATCTAGCACGTAGCTTTGGAGCTTGCTCAGACTTTCTTCGATAGCTATATTTGGTAGCTGAGAACCAGTTTGAGACGGTCCTGCAGCACCTTGAGCAGCGGTAGTGACTGGAGCGGCTGTTACTGTGGAGGGTTTGACAATAATCTCTGCAGAAGCAACCAGCGGCTTGAACTTGTAAACTTTCTTCTTCTTTTTCTCAGGCTCATCTACTGCTGCCTTTTCCTTCCTTTTTCTAGTCAACTCATCCTCATCCTCCACGAAAAAGTCATCAACATTCATATCGTCCAAACTTGCGGGGATAGCCTCTCCCCCAGTGGGATCACGAGCCTCTTAGCTCTGAACTTCAGGTTCCTCATCCTCATCGCCAGACACTATTTCAATATTTTCAACCTGAGATGTTGAGCCCTCGTTTCTCCATAGATGTTTTCTTTCTGGAGCTTGATAATCTTTGTTTCCCAGGTGGCAGATTAATCTTCTTTTCGGAGGAACTGAGGTGCCTATGTATCTGCTCATTTGTCGCACTGTCTGATCATTCATATGTTTCAACTTGATTTGATCCCCATCTTCTTTTACCAACCCCTCAACTTGGGCATCAATCACTATCTGAATAAACCTGGGATACATCAAGAACTGCCCCTCTTTCTTGGACAAGTTTTCCTTTAGGCAGTTGAAAATAACCCTTGAGATGTTGAATCTAACATTTAGCACAAGCGCCACAAACAAATGAGAGAACGTTTGATTTAGCTGATCATGGCCAGTTCTCCGTGGCCCCAACCAATGAGATATAACATGCATCAAGTAGCGATACGGAGGGCAGAACTTTGTTTTGAATACCGATTCGTTCCGAATCTCCCCGGTGTATCCACACCTCAGTAGACACCCTTTAACCCGGCAGATGTTCAGAGAGGTTGGATCGGTGATATCGTCTCCGAGCTCGAGCAGCTCATTTAATATCCCTTCAGAAACAAACATGGGTTGTTCTTTCACCACCCCTTTAATCCCACACATATCTTCAT
The DNA here is from genome assembly GCA_947179395.2 of Pulicaria dysenterica. Classification (NCBI taxonomy): domain Eukaryota; kingdom Viridiplantae; phylum Streptophyta; class Magnoliopsida; order Asterales; family Asteraceae; genus Pulicaria; species Pulicaria dysenterica. The sequence goes on from OX359289.1 coordinate 108,753,411, forward strand.
CATAAACGGCAGTTCTCCAGAACTCTAGTTGATGCGAGGTGTAAGCAGTGCATGTAGTTGTGATTGCTGTATAGATTCTCGACCTCATCAAATAATCAATGATCTCATCACAATCCCTGGTCAATTTATTCTTAGTCACAAAGGCCCGAATATTGTGCATGTCACTTGCTTTAAGATCCGCCTTTGCCTGACTGCCAGATGCAGTCCCAGTGATGTTTTGAGTCGAGGAGCTTCCAATTTGTGCAGGTTCCATTGTTTAAATTATGTGGAATAAAAATTATGCTCATTATAATGAAACATCCAACAATTTCAACACACAGCTAAAATCTGAAGATTAAAAATTAAACGTTCATTTCGAAAATTTGAAGTTTTCACCACGCGCGCAATGACCATCATTACGCACGTGATGAGAGGTCTTCGTGCGAAGTGGTTTGACGTAACAAAACTTTAATTTATTTAAACCATGAGGCACTTCGCACGTGATGCACACAAATCGCACGAAATGGAGTTCACTTCGTGCGGCCGAAACTCATCAAGTTCATCGTCTTCATTACCGAGTTCGTGCGAGATGGAATCATGTCGTGCGAAATGACCTTCACTTCGCACGACTAACATTCAAGCTTCAAGAACAGTTTGTCGCAACTTTTAACTTAAAACCCTTGATTTATGATGTGTTTGTTTCGATTTAGTGATTAAAGATCATCTAATTAAGTCCATGACCGTTCCTTTTCACTTACATCTAACAAATTAACACATTACGATCACTTGTAATCCGGTTTTAAAGTTTTTAGTCTTTCAAACATAAAATCGAGTATAACTCGAGATCCAACCGTTGGATTTAAGCGAAAAACATACCCAAATGATCACAACACAGAGGCGAATCACACAGATGAAACGAATAACTCTTTCAACACAAAAGTCAGAATCAAAATCGAGAGAGAATGGAGTGTACTGTAGAAAATATGAATGCGTAATGATGAATACGTACGGAACCAACTTATATACCCTATTTCACTCCGTGCGAAGTGAGATCACTTCGCATGTTGCTACTTGAAGTGTACATCCGAAGTGACTTTTCATTTCGCACGTGATGAGCTTCACATCGTGCGAAATGGAATTCACTTCGCCTCTTGATCCTTGACCGCGGAGTATTCATACACAACACACGATTTATTACACAGTTCGTGCGAGGTGTTCTTACTTCGTGCGAATTGAATTTCTCACATAAACTTAGAATTTTTCTTGATGATCCTGTACTCAGCACACAACGGTTAGTAACTTCAATGCAAGTCATAAACTTTTAAGCACACGAAAACACAAGAAACACACCAAGAGATAAGAACACACTAGAAATCTTTTTGTATTTTTCTGAATATAAAGAAAATGAAAATGCAGACTGTAAACAAATTAAATCCTAGACACTCAGAGACAGAAATGAAAACACTAAAGATTTGCAAAAAGTAAATTACTGAAATTAAATCTTTTTGTGAGAAGGTTCCAAGATGGAGTCAGTACCAGCACATCTATACTTAGTTATCATTCATTTCAGAACCTTAGACACAAACATACTCTCTCAATTTCTGTCTGTCAATCTAACTTTCCTCAGATAATGACAGATTTGATTTCAACATTTTCTGATTATCTAGAACTGAGTACATGGTTAAGACTATCTCTTTTAAAATCTCACAGTGTTTTGACTCACTCAGTAGGATGCACAACTTGAGTACCCAACCACCATGCTTATGTGCTTTGTGACTTTGTCAACGCATTTTATGCTCTTTGACATGGAGGTCAATTTTTCACCTCTTTTGATAATTTCTGTTGAGCTTTTGTCACTGCATTTTATGCTCTTTGACAATTCAAAACTAATAGATCTATCTGTTGAGCTTTTGTCACTGCATTTTATGCTCTTTGACAATTCAACACTAATAGATCTATGTATCTATTTCTTTTGACATCTCAGATTGTGGTCAATTTTTCACTCTCATTTTACATTTTGCTCATTGTCATCTATCACATTTGGCATGGTAATAGGTGTGTGCACCAGACTAAGTTAGTCTCAACTGTTATTGACTTGTAGACTTGGAATGTCTCGATAGTTTGAATCTTTGATGGATTTCCACATGCGTAACCACTTATCAGCCTAGACTCTCATCATATGTCTTACACGCCATCTGTTTCTTATCTGATTTGACTCAAATTTTCAGACATTTTTCTCAAGAATATGTACATGCCTTCAGTCCTAATTTTACTAGACATACTTTGTATTGAAAGCCAGTGTACCATCATTTTCCATTTGAGTTGGATCAACTTCTCATTTTTGTTTTTCTGATTTTTTTTTTTTTATGTTTTCTGATTTTTTTGTATTTTCTATGTTTTCTGAACTATCTCCCCCTAAAATACTAAAGAAACTAAAAACTAAGAAAATAGAAACGCAAAGACACACATAAAATAAACACAAAGACAAACGAGATATAACCACACAGAAACTAGACACACAGTCACACGAACAAGGACACTAAGTCACATCATCAGGGACAACCTCACACTTGGTTTTCATCCCGTTTTCATTCACTGAGAACAAAAACCTGGGTTTATCAAATGCCTTAGAATACCGGTCTGCCTTGGAATCTGATGGCACCTTGCACAAAGAGCAGATAATTAGTTAGCATTAGGAACCCATGCCCGAATGGTCATGGGTTTCCCATCTTCTCCAACAATTGGCATGTTAATCCAAATACCAGTAGCTTTGGAGTCTACATTGGTATCTGGACTATTTGACATTTTAGATTCGGGTTTATTGATTCATTTCAAATCCTGACGGGGAGGAGTCTTGTGATAAACACTAGAAGTGTTAATCACTTTATGAAACGGTTCCTTCCCCTTCAGACTGACCTTGGGACTTATGGGTTTACTAGAAGTTTCCCCAACAGTCCTTTTGAGCTGATGAGGGGCAGTTGATTTTTGATTATTTTGATTAAACGTTTTATTTTTCTGAAAATTTTCAGAAAAATCAACTTTCCCCCTGCAGCTCTGTTGTTGCTGATCACACTCATAACTGAGATGACCAGGTCTCCTGCACACATAACAAATCCTGTTTGACTGATGTTTTGCAGGATTATGTGGCACTTTTTGCTCAACTTGACATTTTGATTCTACTCCTAAACCACATTGTTTTGGAAAAATTTTAACTTCCTCATAAGGACGGGTTGCAGGAGACTTTGCACCCTCCTTTTCTATGGTTCGGAGTGCTGCTTGCACATTTTTCATTAACGTGCCTTGTCCAGAAGAATTACCTAGAAGTTTTCTCATACCAGATTCAGGCTTTTCTTCTTGTTTGACTTCTTTCTTCTGAGGCTCACCAACTTTCCCTTTTAACTTTAAATCAGATGTTGAGGTTGATGCAACAAATTGATCAACTTTAGGAGGAAGTTGGTCAGCTTCAGAAAAGACATCTGTTTTCACCAATTGGTTCAAAACTGGTGGTGGACATTTAGTGTATGCCTTTTTGTCTTTCTCTGAATCGGAACCTTGAGGTCTCCGGTCGATTATGTGCTCAAATAGATAAGATGAAGTTGAATAGCTTTTTAGTTTCTGATTGAGAGTCTCATAATCTACCTTAGAACTAGCAAGGTCTCGCTTCAGAGTATCTATCTGATTTATGTAGAAAACTATGGCATCCTGTTTGTTTAGCAATGCTACCTCTAGTTCTCTAATCTGTTTGTTCTGGCTTTCAATTTTATCTTTTAGTGTCTTTTCCCTACCATTAATGATTGAATTTTCATGCAATTTAGAGGTAAGATCACTGACTTGAGATTTCAAAGATAAAATATTTTGCACATAGTCATTGCACGAAGCACAAGGAATGCCAGAATTGTTACTTACCTTTGAATCAGCAGGTTTGCCAGTCATGCACGCCTTCAGATCTTCTGATTTAGTTTGAACAATCACTGGCGTTGGTTCGGCAGCTGGCACTGAAGCTGATTTTACATTATGCTCATCAGTGGGCAGTACAGACTCGTTATCACAAACGTCGTGGACACTGTCTGCCTCAGACTGTGAATCATCATTCAGGTCTTGAACACTGGCCAGGTTGGTCTCAGCAACTTCGAAAGCATCATTATCTTGAAAGTGTACTGACCAGTCTATCCCCTCATCTTTCTGAACAACCACCATTGCCTTAGATGATCCCTCATGGGATGTTTCAGCTTTCTTTGGGGTAGTGGAAGTTGATGATTTTCCAGGAGATGTCCTGAATGGATACTTGGGTCCTGAGTTCTTTGGCTTTTCACATTCTCTTGCAAAATGACCCTTTTCGCCACAGTTGTTGCAGGTTACAGCTGATTTGTCGAAGCCCAGCTTTGTATCCTTAGTTGCTGTAATCTGCATCCCAGTTTTCTTGACCAAGGCCTTTGCTCTCCTTACCAGATTAGCATAGGACCATAGAATGTCTTGTCTTTCCATTTCATCGTTGTCTATCTGGTCATAATCTTCCTGAGTCAGGTAGGCATTTCCGATTTTACCCTTTAGCATATCATCATATGATGTGACCAAAGCACTAAGCATCCCCATATGCTCCTTTACTTCTTCAGTGCTGCCATGCTTGAAATGCTCAGTGTTTAAGGCAGGCATAGACGTTTTGCTTGAAGGAGCAGAATATGGTGGTCCACTTGTAGTTTCAGGAGCAGACTTGCTTGAAGAACAAACGTTAGATGTAAAGGCTGTCTGCAATGGAGCATTTGATGAAGTGATTGGAGAAGCAATGGGTCCAGTACAGTATAATGAGGGATTTTGCACATAGATGCTCAATCTGTCCAGATTTTGCTCCTCCTGTTCATGCTCTTTCAGCTTAGTAATAAAGTCATTCAGATCCATGCCCTCAAAACCTTCACCATTTTTAAGAATCATAATGAACGGCCTCCAGCTTTTGGGTAGTGCCTTGGATAAAGTCTCTACTTGTTGTCTTTCTGAGATCTACACCCCTAAACTATCCATTTCACTGAGAAGATGGTTGTATCTGTTGATCAGATCTGGAAGCTTTTCATTCACGTATGAGGTGAAGTGGTCAAACTCTTTTCTCAACTGTGAGGCCTTAAGCTCTTTCAGAGATGCATTCCCCTCGTTCCTCTTTTGTAGCGCATTCCACAAGGAACGTGACGTTCTATACCGTCGGAACTGGTGAAAGATCTAATTAGGAATGGCTTGGATCAAATAAGAGTAGGCTTTCTTCTCAGCATCATAAGCCTTCCTCTGATCGTCACTCATCTGATCATAGGGAACTTCGATATTCCCTTCACCTTTAGGCACGACATAATCAGCAGAAATGGCCCGGTGCAAACGTGGATCAACCCCATCGATAAATATTTCAAAACATGGTTTCCAGAATGGGTAATCTTCCATGGTTAGCAGCCTAGGTACTTTATTTATCCCGCCTTGTTCATTGTCCATTATTAAATTACTTAATGCAGTTATAGTTTGTTTGGCAGCCATAGCACTCATGTCAGACATTATGATTAAAGCCTAAAACAAACGTAAACACTACGCACGAAGTGAGATTGGTTCGCAAGAAGTGAACACACTACGCACGTAGTAAATTGTACTACGTACGGACTGACAAAAGATCACACAGTCTTAGGTACGTACGGAATGGGGACCTAGTACGCACGAAGTGACTTGGCTACGTACGAAACAAGTAAATTGTTTTTAAGAAAAAGATTTAACACACAGACTCAATACGTGCGAAGTGAGAAGCACTACGCACGTGTTGATTACCCACTACGCACGCGCAGACCCACAGGCTACCGAAGATTCTAGAGGACCAACCACCCACTACGCACGCACTGAAGATCAATACTTACGTAATGAAAGGAACTTCGCACGGCTAACATTCAACAATTTAGACCTTTTAACGTAAAAACTTAAAATTTTTGACCCAAAAATGCCCTGTTGACGATAATACGCACGAAGAAACACTTAGAAAAACGACAAAAATGAAAGCACCTAAATGACCAAAACGACACCTAGATCACGAAACCTAAGGAAAAGTGATCAATCAAAGCACAAGGCTCTGATACCACTTTGTCGGACCGTGGGGGTTCTAAACTAAAACACCCTAATGCTAGGACTGATCTAGGATGAGAAATAGTGCGGAATATCTATTTCCCAAACCTCCTAAGGATTCTAAGATCTGCTTAGGTGTCCGGCACACAGTTAACACGAAGAACGCACAGAGTAGGACGAAGAACAACTCTAAGAACTCACACAGAATGCTTAAGGCTGCCCTTGGATTCGAGATTAACACTAAGTTCGCGATTACCGAGGTTAAACGTACGATTTCGAAGGCTCACTAAGGCTTAAGGTCGATTACGGACGATTACCACGATTCCCCGTTGATTACTCGATTACCCGCGCTAATATGAAGTTAATCAGTATTTATAGTGTAATTAATTTCACTACGCACGTAATGTATCGCACTTCGCACGAAGCGAGTCTAGTACGCACGTACCAGTTGTTTTAATAATAATTAATTTCACTTTAACCGACCACCTCACCACGCACGTAGTGAGCTCCACTACGCACGTAGTGGACTCATCACGCACGTGATGACCTTCACTCATACTTAAACTTCCAAACACACATCAACACATGAATAAGTACTTGTAAGCTTAAGACAAACATAAGTAACCACTTAGAATGTATAAACATGCAAACCATTAATCAAAACACATTTGAATTAACATTTCAAGTAAACATGTATGTATTGGATTGATAAGAACTAGGGATTTACAATTATGCACCAACAGAATGCTCTTGTTTGGATTGTATATACATGTTATTTGGAGATCAGCATGATGCTGGGCCTGTTGCTTGGGGGTGTACCGTATCAGATCTTGTGGTGCATTTGTTGTACACAAGATGGCTGGTATTGTTATCACTGTTAGCAGGGCTATCGGTAAACCTTTGTTTTGGCCGACCTTGGTTGTAGGTGCTTGCAACACCGCCGGTTCTCCTGGGATTCATGAGCTATTTGGTTCAGGCATGTTTGCCTTGTTTATTAATTAGATATTGGTTCCCTCACTTAGCTTTGTGCTAATTCCCCACTAGATTGTTTTGCAGATTCTCTTTGGTGAGTTTGATGCTCTTGGGCTGGGATTATGGACGGACCTACACTCTGATGTCAAAGTATTTTGTTTAGAGCCTGTTTTGGATCAACACTGTAAAAGTTTTGTTGTATAAAACAAGTTAAAATGTTTTGTATCTATTATGTAATTATGATAATTATATGTATTTAGCTTCCGCGTGCAGTAAATATTATGTTTAAAAGTACAGTGTTACAGACCACCATACCCATCTTATTACCATCTTATTCAACAAGTTAGGAAGACAAGACAAGGTAGTGGCAGACATGGGATCGTGGAATGAAGCAACTTGGAATTGGCAGATTGAAGCGGCAGAAATTGTGAGAGGAAGAACGGCAACTGAGTTAGCTAATCTCGCCATAAAACTCGATGAGGTCAACGTTTACAAGGATAAGCTAGACTCGAAAGAGTGGGAATTATCAGATGACAAGAACTATTCGGTGAAAAAGCTACGGGAATTATTGGAAGAATTACAACTTCAGGGCAGCCACACAAGTCATGCAATGTTTTGGTCAAGATTGGTTCCGAAAAATATATGCATATTCAGTTGGAAAGTAGATCGGAGAAGAATACCGGTAAGAACAAAGTTGGATTCAAGAGGGATGGATTTAAACTCAATTCTATGCCCAAGATGTGAAGAAGATGTTGAATCGGTGGATCACGCAATTTTTCTATGTCCCAAACTACGCTCCTTGTGGACTGAACTGCATAATAGGTGGGGTGAAGTATTTCAGCCTTTTGCGACATTCCAGAAGCTATCAGATGCTGCGAAATGAAGTGGTCTATCATCAACCGGCTTACATTTGTGGAACTTGGTTATACGGGTGGCTGGGTACCTCATTTGAAGTGACCGTAACAACGTAGTTATCAACAACGCAAAATCACGGATCGGTAATATTTTGTTCAACACCAAACTGCAACTGTTTCAATGGATCAAGGCTCGATCAAGTAAAGGAAATAACGTTCTTTGGCAAGTTTGGTTAACAAATAGTCAATCTGGGCTGTTAGGGTCATTGGGGTCATTGGTGGTTTGATTGTAATCTTTTGTTTAGCCGGGACTTATATAGATATCCTAATTTCACCGCTGGTGGGATGGTATATCTCTAAGTAAGTTCATGGCAAGTTCATGTGTAAATATTCCAGCAACTCAAATGATATATATATATATATATATATATATATATATATATATATATATATATATATATATATATATATATATATATATATATATATATATATATATATATCTTTTCGGAAAAAAAAACTTTTCTATCTTTACACAAGCATACTAGTTTTCTTTGTTAGTGTGTGCTCTCTTTCTCATCTATCTATTTGACTATTTGTATCTAATCATGTCACATATATTATACTGTGAAATGTTCAATATAGTCCAAAGTTTTTGTGTAGTCCTGAGTGACAAATCTCAGCCACAGGATAAAAAAAAAGGCAAATGCCCACCTGCACCTCGGGACACCACCACCTCCGGCCACCCCAATCACATGTGATTGAAGCAAAATCACATGTGATTACTGCCAACCACCACCTCCGTCCACCACCACAGCCGCCGACCACCACCTCCGGTCGCCACAATCATATGTGATTGTACACCGCCAACCACCAACTCCGACCATCATCTCTGGCGACCCAATCACATGTGATTGAAGCCACAATCACATGTGATTGCACACCGCCAACCACCACCATCGACCATCACCTCCGGACACCACCACAGCCGCCGACCACTACCTCCGGCCGCCGCAATCACATGTGATTGAAGCCACAATCACATGTGATTGCACACCGCCAACCACCACCACCGACCATCACCTCCGGCTACACAATCACTTGTGATTGAAGCCACAATCACATGTGATTGCAATCCGCCAACCACCACCACCGACCATCACCTCCGGCCACCTCCTCTGGCGACGCAATCACATGTGATTGCACACTGTCGGCCACCACCACCACCACCGCCGACCAGATCTTTTTTTGAAGCATCAAACTACGAATCTGAGACCAGATCTGAACTCCTCTCATCAAACCGAGTTGAACCACCACCATCCCCACCCTAAACAACTCGGGCAGCCGGCGAATTTGGCCTCGTCGGCGCCGATCTGAGACATTAACTCCAGATCTTTTTTTAAGCATCGAACGACGAATCTGAGGCCAGATCTGGACTCCTCTCATCAAACCGAGTTGAACCACATGCGCCACGACCATTAACTCCGGCCGTGGTGGTCGGATTTTGCAGCGGCGGCCATGGTGGCCGAAGTTTGATCGATTTCTCATTAATGGAGGATCGTGAGGACTATCAGCCTCCATAGTCTTGTAGGGGAGTCAAAACCGATCACCCTCACCAAAAATCACGATGATCCGACGGTGGGATCGCCGGAAAACGGTTTGTTGATAGTGTGGCTGAGATTCGTCCCTCAGGACTATACAAAAAAGATGGACTATATTGAATACAACTCATATTATACTATCTATCAATTGGCAAATTAGATTGCCAATTTCTCATAATATTTTTGGGGGTATATTAGTAAAAAGCTATTTTTTCATGAGATATTAGTTTCTCACTTGATTTTCATTTTATCATGGTATATTGATTGCACTCCCATTGTGTTAGAAGCAAGTGTTGATCACCTATTGCATCACTTTATGATAATATTATAAGAATTTTAGTTTTTTTATTACTATATTTTAATAATTTTGCTCATTGATTTATAATTATACGGCATATCCGAATGCTTTTTGTCTTTCGTTTGAGGCTGGGTAGCAGAAGTCCATAATTGAGATATATAGTTATTTTTCTTTCTAATTTGAATTAATGTCACACTATTTCACGGGTATTTTGTTACGGTGACCTTCGAACTTGAATTTTGTCTTGGCATCTCATGCTTACATAGATAGAGTTTTAAATTAAGTGGTTTTATTAATCGAGTGATTAGAGAGTTTTAAGTGAATTTTAGTGTCATTGTTGACTAATAAAACTTTATCTAAATTGTAGTTTAATACACTATTAAAGAGTCTGTTATATAACGGTATGTAGTGTTTAAGATTAGTAATAATATTTTTAGTTCAAATCATATAGTGGACAACATGTAGGTTTAGGAGTAGGTTTATGAGGTATGTGAATTTTATTGTAAAAAGGTATAGTTTAATCCCGACGCGTAGCGCGGGTAAGTTAAAACCTAGTTATAGCCATATTGCAAAGTGGGAATAATTTTACTCTACGGAGAAACATTTCTTAGTTTTTAATGAGAACATTACATTTAAATCAAATAGGAATATATCTATAGAAATGTGATACACGTCTATGTAGTAACCAAACTCTAAGCGCGTGGAGCTTCTTATGTTAGACCCAAGAAAATTTATGTCATTAGGCCATGTCTATGGCATGGTTCCAACCCAAACCAACCCAATGTCACATTAGCTGTCACATCAGCTATATAAATTTATGTCACATCAGCTTTTTTTACTTTTTCTTTTCTAACCCAAACTCAAATCAAAATACTAGTAGCACCAAACCTTCAACCCAAATCTTTTTCCCACTATTTATTTATTTGATTAATTTGACATTTATATTTAAAAAAACAAAACATTTAGTGAGTTCTATAAAATTAAGAAAATAGCAAATGATAAAAATTAAAATTTCATTAATAAAAAAATAAAAAATTTACATTTCGAATAAAATAAAAAAAGAACCACATTTCACTATTCTCAACCGTATTGTTCGGCTAATTTTTTTTCTTCACTAGTGTTGCCTTTAAAATGGCACCCGAGAGGCCCTCTCCCGATCTACAATAAAACTCGAAATCTTTGTCTTATTGTTTAGCTTGTTCTAGTTTTAACCGGTTTTCCTCAACTTTGAGTTTTATAATTCTATACGTCATATTGTCATATATCCTTGATTTGAACGTAGATATTTGTCCCACCAACGAATCATAGTTTGGGTTCGGTTGTGTGCCGGTATTTCTTGAACTCGAAGGCCTTTTCCTTGTTCCTCCCAATGGGCAGTTGAGGTTCCTATATTATAATGTCATCATTGAGGTTAATATGCGCATCAGATGATGGAGTCGGTGGGTTATGGCTCGAAGTCATTTTTGTACGTTTCGTTGGCGGTGAAGAAGGAGAGGACATTGGCCGTGGAGAAGGAGAGGTCATTGGTACCAAGGTGCTCCACTTGGGATAATTTTTCAAGACGCTCCATGCTGCTTTGTGGATGAACGCATTCCCATTGTTATCCTCCCGATATTGTTGATGCGCCGAACTTAGAATGTCGGCTTCGCTTTGGCCGCTATGTCTTGAATTTACGATGTTGTTGTAGATGCCTCCGAATGCCGATATTTTTTTGTTCAATTCCTTGAACTTCGAAGTAACTTGATGGACGTTTCGATACATTCCACGTTGCATTTGATTGTGAAACGATATTTTTATTCTTCGCCAAAAACTATCTACACGTATATAATAAAAAATGGTAAGAATAATACGTAATAATAATAATATATAATATATATAGTAATAATAATAATATATATATAAAAAACATATATATATATATATATAAATATAAATAAATATATATATATATATATATATATATATATATATATATTAATAACAATAATAATAATAATAATGATAATATATATATATATATATATATATCCACCGGTTTGAGCGTTTTTTGACAACGGGGTCCTCGGAAATGTCGATTCAAGCTCGAACCAACACCACCTTTTCATCGGGCATCCATTTATTCGCTTTGGCTCGGCCATCGAATTTTTTTGAAGCCCTTCGTTGTGTCAAGATTTCTTCTTGTGTTGGATTTGATTGTTAGGTTGGAATTGATCGAGGTATCTCCGGTTGTTGTGTTTCCGGAACAAATTCAATGTCGCCGGCATCGTTGAGGGTGTTAGGTTTGGAAGGTTGAACGGAACCAGAACAAATTTGGCTTGTAACATATCTTGGAATGTAAATTGGGGAGGAGGGACGAATTGTTGTTGCGTAAATTGTTGGAACACGGGATGGAAACCGTATGAATCCGGGTTGAAACCGGGTTGCGTATATTGTTGGAACCTGGGATGGAAGCTAGATGAATCCGGGTTGAAACTGGGTTGCTTAAATTGTTGAAAGCCGAGAGAAAAACCAGCTAGTATGGCGTGTTAGAATCCGAGTTTCGGTCTCGGGGGTTTCGAGAATCCATGTTGAATATTGAAAAATTGAAAGAAATAGTAGAATGTAAATTAGAGAGAAGAATATAATGAGTTTTGGACGATTTAAAAATTAAAATGGAGTACAGTATTTATAGTAATGGTTGGATAAAATAAATAAAAAAAAAATTAATATATGTATATATATATATATATATATATATATATATATATATATATATATATATATAGGATCAAAAAAGATGTGAATTATCCTAAGATGTGAAAGATGCATGGAGAGAATGACACAAGACACTTTTAACAAAATGATAGGATAGTAATTTTATCATTATAAATAAATTATATATTTAATGCATTTACTCTAAATATGGCAACCAACCCCATTCTCTCTCATACATATGGCTTCCTGCGTACGAAACCCTAGCTTATCCTCACTTTGCGGCTGAATCTGAGAGCCGACTGTGGAGACCGGAGGTAACCGTCAGTGTCTCGAAACCGGCGGTGTGTGGCCGTCGTTTTGCAGCTAAGCCTTCGTCGCCATTGGACCACCGCCACAGCACCCACCCACAGCCGCCGCCTTTTAGCCATCACCCATTGCTTTTCATCGCCGCCGGTCTGTGTGGCGGAGCATGTGAGAGGCGGTGGTGTCGACGGATCTAAAGGAGAGGTGGCGGTGCTCAACGGTTCAAAAAGAGAGAGGCGGAGTATCTGAGATCTGGCGCATCTTCACTGTGGTTTGACGCCTGGGCGGCTAGGCTTCGACAGAGTGGTTGACGTCTGGGATGGCACCGACGGTGGTTCAAGACACAGAAGAAGGTTTCGATTCATCAGACTTTGACGGTGGTTCAAGACGCAGAAGGTGGTTGTTTGGCGGCGGCTAGGGCTTCGATTTTTCAGATTTTGACGTCTGGGATGGCACCGACGGTGGTTCAAGCCCGCTATTTTTTCCGGTCAAAGTTCTGGCTTCAAAATAACAAGTGAAGATATGTTTTTTGCTTTTCAAATTCATCCTTTTTATTGAAGATCCGAGAATCAGTTCGAGACCTTGAAGGTATATCATCATTTTTTGATTCATTAGATTTTGATTCATATGTATAAAAGTTCATTTCATCATTTTTTTTATTTCTATTTGTTGTAAAGAATATAGATTCATTTTCATCAATTTTGATTTGTTCATATTGTCTGATCTGTAACGATTTGATTCTGATTTGTAACTAGTTGATGAATCTGGTTTATTTCATCAATTTTATTGTTCATATCATTTTATGAATCTCGTTTGTAACAATTTGATGATCCCCCGACATTCTTTGTGAATCGTTGTTGTTAATGCTGTTTTAATTTGTATTTTAAATTGGGTTATTTTTTTGAATGAACGTGGTATGCTCATCAGTGATTTGTTTGAATCAGTATTTTTTTATTACTTTAGCATGTTTGTAGGAAAGATTGAATGGTCAAATGGTCAAAAATACCCTTAATTACCATTTTTACTGAATTATTTTAATAAATAGAGACTTTCTATAAATTATAGATATGATGAAAAATGGATGTTTCAGATTACATCTTTCACATCTTACATGAACCTCACTATATATATATATATATATATATATATATATATATATATATATATATATATATATATATATATATATATATATAGAAAGTAAAAAAAAATATTTTTGGGTTGATCGGTTTGGGTGGCCTGAAGGGTTGGGAACCTATGAAGGCGTAGGGGTGTTTGGGTTGGAGCCCGCTGACGTGGAGAGGAGCCCGATGGTGAACCCAATGGCCATACGCATGGCCTTACATGGTTAGGTCATAGATGCATTGGTTTTAGTAACCACAAAGTTATGTATCAAATCATAATCCAAAATCATAATCCAAAATCATAAATCAATTCAAGAGAAGTCTGAAAAAGATCAAGTACACTAATCACGTAAACAAGTTAACACCGTTGGTGTTAGGATTTAATATTGTATATAATAAAAGATTAAATTGAGTGTGAGCTTTGTACAAAGTACAAACTAAGAGGGTTTTATATGTAAATACTCTAAGGAGTTTATAAGCTAGATGACTAAGTGTAATTAGAACACTTTGGCATTTAATCCAAGCTTAAGTGTGTGTGCTTAATGGTGTTTTACACAATCTCTCTACATCATTAGATTAGATTCGCCATTGTCAAAATCTTATATCTTGATACCTGAATCACTTGGGACAAACAGTTGGAACATTTTTTAAAGTTTATGAAAACTCATTATCTATGCATTTGGTTTTAGAAAGCTATTAAATTCACCTCATCCTAACTAAAGTAGACAAACACGCTAAACACACATATATAAGATGGTGGGTCAATACAAGAACTAAAAGTCAATAAATCATTCATGGCAGAACTCAACATGGTGTTTAAGGGAATGGACGTGTTGAGTTACACTAGGAACATAACAAGGTAGCCAACATCGTATGCTCTATGAGTTACGTTCTAGGGTCGAAAGCGTCGTATTCTACCGTAATGGCGTCAAGGGACATACATAATATGCCTCACGTTCTAGCAATGAACGCGTCATGTTCATGATGAGCATCAAAACTTATAAGCAGCTACTTTCATACTATCCAGGTCCAAGTTTACACCCTGCTAGGGTCTAGTCATGCACTATGATCACAGTTTAGTGGTCAATAGTCCCGGAATTAAGTGTTGTTATCAAAACACCACCAAACCCTTATCAAAACACCACCAAACCCTTATGGCTCTTGAGCAAAACCTTACCTCTAGAATCAAGTGTTGTTATAAAGAAATCATATTTCTTTTTTCTATCACTTAGCTCCGTAATGGTCATCTCTCATCATTTCCCATCACACACAAAATTATGAGACTTGCATATTCTCTTACTAACCAATCAAAACTTAATAAGAAAATAAAATGGAAAACACACCCGTGAGGCCCACTTTACACATTACACACTCCTTCCACTTAGTGGTAAATACCACATTTCTTCTCTCACCACACCTTCATGGTGTCATACTACACTCACTTCTTAGACTATAAGAGTAAATGGTATGGTTACGTTTCACCACACCCATCGCACCGTCACGTCAGCCTTTTTCTCCCACCACTCAGCTTTGGAGTGGTCATTCATCATCGCACTAAATTCTGGGACCCACCTAATACTTACTACCAGTCAAAAATCCTATAACTAGAAACAAAAAAAGTAATTAGAAAGTGAGGTAGAAAGAAAGATGAAATGAACCGATTCCACATCCTCCTTCCATGCTGCAAAAACTTGCGTGGTGCCTTCCACAGCGGTCTCTTTCCACGGCGCCATGGTTTAGCATCTCTTCCTCTACGGCTTGGTCGTTGGTTTTTCACGCGAATTCTATCGCCCACACCGTTTACTCTAATTGTAATTACCTTTTACTTATAAGTCTATTTTTCTTTTTTATAAAGAATGATTACTCAACTAAAAAAAAAATTTAAATGTTTTAAAAAATAATTTAAATGTTTTATATGACATGGTTTTGTATGAAATATAATATTTGACAATAATTCTGAACGAACCAGTATCTAAATGATGTAAATTAACACACCTAACTTTATTATAATTTATAATCATCACTTATGCTTATTAATGACTTAATAATAAGGATATATTGATCATTTTTATGTTTAGTCAACCATAAATCATGTCTGATGGATGACTCGTTATTTTATTCTATACTAGCCTTACATACAAAACCTAACGAACAAATCTCAGCCTTTAGATTTTGATGATCAATGATTGGGATTATGACTGCATATTCGGTTTATATCAATTGCATACTCGATCTGAAACTGCATATTTGATTTACGTAAAATGCACATTCGTTTGTAATCTCAAACATTCATAATCTAAATCTAAAGGCTGATATTGGTTGTATATAGGTTTTGTATATCAAGCTGGTTTTGTACCTAGACTTACCCTATATGGTAGTATTTTAAAATTTCATCCACTGACCAAGATCTTTAACTTTACCTTTTCTTTCCTTTGTTCATGACACCTAACATGAATCTCCATAAATAAATTGTCAGGATCGGATATAGTTTATATCAAATAACAAGAACTAACTTTCGAATAACCAATCAAAGTTGAATAAAAGTTAATCTTTAACTATGATCACAATCAGCTAAGAAGTTGCGGAATCACACTTAATTGATTAAAGAAGATTTTGATCACAAAGAAATTCAATCAAACAGTAATTTTATTAATCAATGAGAACGATTACAATAGCAAACTTCACCCCCAATCTAACTTATTATGTTAGACGAAGAACACAGATTGTTCTTAGGTTTCAACGAGAAACTTAGAGGCTTAGCACTATTCAGAAAGCAAATTACAACTTGAATAACGAATGCAAAAATATAATCATTGAGTAAGTACAAATTATGAATTCTAATCTAGCATATATATACTCCTTGATCTTCCTTGATTTTCTGACAGTTAGGTAATCTTCTATCTTCTGAGATAATCTTGATGATCTTCAAAGTATTTCGAGATATCTTCAAAGATAGGGTTTTTCCATATTTAGCTCAACAGAAACTGTTTAATGAATACAACAGTTCTTGGTTCTTCTAACAGTCTTCAGCTTCAAGGTCTTCAAACAGTTGTAGTAGTTTGTACTAACAGTTCTGAACTCTATATAACAGCTTTAAAGTTCACAGCAACTGTTGGTTACAACTGTCTTCACAATTTCAACTAACAGTTCTAAACTGTTTCTTCAACACTTCTTCTAACAGTTTTGAACTGTTTTCCCAGCACTTATTAACAGTCTTAATCATTTTTTATATTTGCATATATAACAGTTTCAATAACTTAGCCAATTTCCCTACAATCTCCCCCTAACTTAAAGTATTGAACAATACACTTAAGTTGTTTGTTTTAAGGGTTCAATCATAGACAAATTAACATAAGTATTGAACATATTTATCATTGAATGCAAAATCAAACTGTTATAATCAAAAATTCAAAAGATAGAAAAATTACTTTTTCTTTGATCTCAGAGATTCAAGTCTATCTTTGAATTTCTGAAGTAGCTCATTCCTTTCTTTAGTTGGACCATAGAACTTGGCTTTCACTAAGTATTGAAGCTTAATCTGACCATGTTTGACGAAATCCATGTCAAACCATTCAGTAATTGCATTTTCCATTACCATGGAGTATACCCTTGGCTTAACATGCACTTTAACAGATTGAATTGGAAAAGTTTCATCAGCCACCAGTATTGACATTATTTTCTTTGGGTTGCAAATACTTGTCAAATGTCTCATCAATAACTTAATTAGAGTTTGCTCAGATCCTCCATAATGCCTTGTTCCATACTCATACAATTCTTGTATGTCTCGCCTAGTCATACTATCCATCATTTGTAAGTAGCCTGTAAACTGTTCAATCTGTCATTCTCCCTTACAATGATTATACCTTCCTTTCCAGTATCAAACCTGACAACATCAAACTTCCATTCTTTAATGTGAGACTTCTGGCCAAGATGTTCTTTTACAAACTTGTTAACACCTTTTTCAACATCGACCAAGAGCCTATCTTGAATGATAGTTTTAACCATTTTAGCTTTGATGGTTTGATCTGTTTGGGTTGGTTGGACAGTTTTGGACTTTTGGGGTTTTGATTGTAGAGGTTGAGACTTCTTCTCAGTTACTGACTTAGGAAGTTGAGGTTGTTTCTTTTTCACAATTCTTTTTCTTTTAACTCCCTTAGCAGCCTTTTCTTGTTTTTCTTCCCCATCAATCTGAGCTGTGATCTCATCAGCTAGCTTCTTTGCTACTTCAAAATCTTTCAATTCTTGTTCCCTTTGCTCAGCTGCTAGCCTTAATGCAAATTCATGATCACGCTCTTCTTGTTGTTGTTTTGAAAGCTTGAGCTTTGGACAAGCAACAACAACTTCCTTACCTTTGCCTAGAACAGAGGGCAACTTGGATTCTTTCTTTCCTTCCAGGATGACTATGCCTTTAAACCCTTTCTTTGGTGGTAAAGATTCTAACGTAGCAACCTTTCCATCAAGCCATCCATCATCTATTTTCTGTGCCATTCTAGAAGAGCTTATTCCCAGATATTGAGCACTTATATCAACCAAGTAGTTCTGCTTAACTTTTGACCAAGATTTGAAAATCTCAGTGCTTGGAACATTTGCAGTTGATACCATCCTGTTGATTAGTACCCTATCAGCATTTGAGAGCTGTTCTTCTTCTTCTTCATTAACAGTTTGGACACTTGCAACTGTTTGTTCACTTAGTGCAACTGTTTTGCCTTCAGCTGCAACTGTTTGTGTACAAGATGCAACTGTTAGTTCATCCACTGCAGCTGTTTGTTCTGGCACTTCAGCAACTGTTGGTAATGAACTCTCTCCCTCTTTGATTGGAACAGTTGAAGGAGGTCTTGCAACAGCTGTCAACTGTTGTAATACTTGATCATGCAGTTTTAGCACCTCATTAGCATGCTTCAAACTGTTGGTCAAAACCTTATTTTGCTGATCTTGTTGAATAATCCTTTTGTTTTGTAAGGTAATCTTCTTTTTGAGTTGTATATATGCAGCAAAGAAGGGTGCAATGTTGGAATCCGTCATTGCTTGGTGTTGCATTCTAGCCTCAATGTCAGCCAGTATTGCCATTGTTAACATATCATTGACAGATAAAACTGGTGGTTCACTCATTTGAGATTCCACACCAGTACCCCTCTTTTCTTGGTACTGGGGATTTCCAAAAACTGTTTGACCAGCCTCTGTTGCCGTGGCTGAGGTCTTAGTTATGTTAACCATGTCGTGTTTACCCCTTGCGGGTAAAACAGTAGGATCAGCCTCACATACCACATGATCACCCTCTAATGGAGTGATCACCTCCTCATTGTGCCTGGGAGACAGCACAAGGGGTTCCCTTTCAATATTCTGCATAGGTGAATGCACCT
Source organism: Pulicaria dysenterica (assembly GCA_947179395.2). NCBI lineage: Eukaryota > Viridiplantae > Streptophyta > Magnoliopsida > Asterales > Asteraceae > Pulicaria > Pulicaria dysenterica. The sequence goes on from OX359289.1 coordinate 108,772,677, forward strand.
GTGCAGGGTTAACAGTTTCAGTTTCATGAACTTTGGTGGAAGGAGCACCAACAGTTCTTTTCCTTTTCTTTTGAAATATTTTTAGTGCAGGGGCTTGTGTTGTAGCTCGTTCAAAGGAAGCAGAAGGGATTATTTGAGTATCGTGAGATGTGGGTTCCAGAGGTGGTGGTGTAGCAATAAGTTGGGCTTCATGCTCACCCCTGGCAGCTCTGTTTCTTGAAAGAAACTCCATCATTGCAGAGAGTGGTGGAGTTATGGCACCTGAGAAATTCTTCCCATTAACCATCAACTTGCTCAATGTGGAGGCCACATGAGCAGAGGGAATTAGGACCCTCTTGTGTGCTTTAAGATTTGGCATAAAAGAGTTTAGCAAAACTTGCACAAATCGCGGGTACATCAAAAAGAGACCATATTTAGTTTCTAGATGCTTTACCATTCCATTAAAGATCATTTTTGAGAAATTAAAAGCTTTGTTGTTGGCTAAACAAATGAGTGCGAGAGCAATGTTGCTCCCAAATTCATTCCAGCCTGTTCTCTTAGGGCTCATGCACTGCTGGAGAGTATGGATAATGTACTTCCAGTGTGAGCAAAATTGCCCTTTGTAGAAGGTGCCCTTTCCCCTAGGGCCCTCATATCCCAACTTTACGAGTTCAGCATAAATAAACTCAAGTGATACAGAATCAGAATACTCACCATCCTGATCATTCAGTTGTAGTTGTTGGCTTATTATGCTTTCAGAGATGGAGACAGTGATATCATCCACCATAGAGTCGATCCATTTCACTCCATTTTCTTCCCTTAGTGAGGCATTTTTCCAGAACTGATCAATATGAGAGAGATAAATGGTGGGGTTGACCGTAAGAGCATGGTGGAGTGTGGAGAGTGAGAGATAGTCAATCACATCATGGAAAGCACCGAGATGATCGGGTTTGGACAAATATGCGAGCATGTTGTGTTCCTTTACGAATGGAAGGGGAGACATTTTGATTTCGATCGCTGAGAGTTGTTGAGAGATTAGGGTTTGTTTCTGATCAAAGTTCGTTTTGGACGTGTGAGTTGCTTGGTAAGGAGGGAATTGCCTTATATATGTTTCGACTATTGAATGCAATCCAAAGTTTCCAAAATTCTGCAAAGACCAAAACACCCTTTAATAGCTTAACAGTTGACGGACAAAATGAACTAACAGTTGAGGAACTGTTTTCATAAGATGTAAATGAACTAACAGTTGAAGAACTGTTTTCATAAGATGTAACAACTGTTATTCAAAAGTTAACTCCCTTTTGTTTGATCATTTATTTGGATTAATAGTTGTTTAGTGTTTACAACTGTTCTCATTTCTCCCCCTTAGTTGACGAATTTCTCCCCCTCAGTTGCACATGGACTTTGCCTAACAGTTGTGGAAGCCATATACTAACAGTTGAAAACTGTTAGTATTGATTGAAACAGAATTGTGCAACTGTCAAACAAACTTTAGCTCATATATGTCAAATGCTGAAGCAACAATAACAAACCATTAGTGAACACAGTCATCAACATAAGATGTATTTTATTCATGATAATCACAATTGAGCTACAATAATTTTGAGAAAACAATATTGTCTTTTGCTATAGATCTAAACACAACTTATATTAACTGTCTTAACTCCGAGATCTACATGTGACAAATTATCGTTAACATTTTGTATCATCAAATCTGAACTTTAAGGGAAGACAATCATCATCACATTCTTGCTCGTGAATGTCTTCATTATTTAAGAATCGAGTTCAGAATAGCCTCTATAGTGCCGCCATAGCCTTACTGAGAAGCCTGTCTTCAAAGAATGGTCATGTAATGCACAAGCCATTGTTGGTACTGCTTATCTAATTGTGCAAGGCCGTCTCGTAGGTGTGGGAGAACAATGATCTACACCGTAAGTGTAGACAACTTTCTCCGTTAACAGTTGACATGCCTTAAACAATTTTCAAAACATAAAACCCACCAATGGGTGTGCAGTAGACCTTCTCATCATATGCACCACCAGAGACGATTGTCATAATTTGCCTCGTGGGAAAATGGTGAATGATACCAATTCAACATCAGTGGAACTAGTCATCTATTACAATGACTTCCACTGCCTCATCATCCGAGGCCCTCTGGTGGTTATGAGTATTATTTCTTCAAACATTGAACCACACTACGGAGTTTGTAGTGCCTGCCAGGTTCAAGACGAATCTTAGACAACATGGTGTAGGCAATTCATGGAAGAGAGTGAACATTTTAAAATCACCTCTTATACGAATATGATCAATTGGTTTATTTGGCCTACGTGGATCAGGATGCTGTGTCAAGGTGAACCTATCTCGATCATCATGCATCTCAAGAACACATGATGAGTATTGCCAAAGCTCATGCATTCTTACAAATGGGGCAGGAATGGTTACATAACTTTGTCTAACATTAATTTCTTTGAAGTTTATGAGAAAGAAGTTAGTAGCCATTTGCAGAGAGAAGTTTGGGCAAATGTAGGTGTGATTTGTGAAGAATGAATGCAAGGCTATTTATAGATAAACTGGGGAGCATGAATGTCCATTAATAACCATTAATGACCATTAATGTCCAGTAATTTCTATTAATGGCATGCAGTAACTTGTCATATCAAATTCACAACACTACAAAATAGAGTGACTCACCTTTATCAGTCTGGAACTGTTCTCAATAAAGTATTTACCTTTACCACAGAGCAAGGACATTCACGGGTTTGAAAAACTGTTTGTGGAATAGGTAACCATGTATGTCCAAAACTGGGTTGGAATTTGCACTTTTGCTTTTTCCTGAACACTTAAAATCAACAGTTGTTAGATAACAATATTAACAGTTTCAAACTGTTAGCGTGAAAAACATGGAATAATGAACAACTGTTAGTCCAAGTTAATCATTCCAATGTTTGAGATCAAAAAGTTGAATCTGCTCACATCAAATGCTTTAGTAAACAGATCAGCTAATTGATCATCAGTATGGACTTTCATAACTTGGATTAATTTCTTTTCATTGCAGTCTCTTATGAAGTGAAATCTGATTTCAATGTGCTTGGTTATAAAATGCTTCACTGGATTATTAACTATGCTAATAGCACTGGTGTTATCAACATAAATTGGAGTATTCAAGAAAGACAAACCATAATCCAGAAGCTGATTTTGGATCCATAAAACCTGTGAACAGCAGCTTGATGCAACAATATATTCAGCCTTAGCTGTTGAGGTTGAAACTGTTGTTTGTTTCTTGCATTGCCATGAAACCAGCCTTGATCCAAAGAATTGACATCCTCCAGAGGTTGATTTTCTGTCCACATTTGCTCCACCGTAGTCACTATCAGAATATGCCACCAAATCAAAAGGTGAATCTTTAGGATACCAAAGTCCCAATTTTGGTTGGCCTTTGAGGTATCTAAAGATCCTCTTTACAGCAAACAGGTGTGACATCTTTGGACTGCATTGAAACCTGGCACAAACACAAACAGCAAACATTATATCAGGTCTAGAAGCAGTTAAGTACATTAATGAACCAATCATTGACCTATAGAGGTGTATATTTACATCCTCCCCCTCAACATCTGCTCCCAACTGTTTGTGTGTCTCCATTGGAGTACTTGCCAGCTTCACATCTTGATAGCCAAACTTGTCCAATATGTCTTTGACATACTTAGATTGGCTTATAAAAATACCAGTGGGCTTCTGTTTAACTTATAATCCCAAGAAAAATGTGAGTTCGCCCATTGAACTCATCTGAAACCTTTTGTGCATAATGACTTCGAATTCTTTGCACAAGCTGTCATCAGTGGATCCAAAGATTATATCATCAACATAGATTTGAACAAGCAAAATCTCTGTTTTAACAATCTTTGTAAACAATGTTTTGTCAATTGTGTCTCTCTTAAAATCATTCTCAAGAAGGTAGGATGATAATGTCTCATACCAAGCTCTAGGAGCCTGATGTAGTCCATATAGAGCTTTATCCAACCTATATACCCTGTCAGGGTACTTTGAGTCTTCAAAGCCAGGAGGTTGACACACATATACCTCCTCATCAATAGTTCCATAGAGAAAAGCAGACTTGACATTCATTTGATACACCTTAAATCCTTTGAAGCTTGCAAAGGCAAGAAATAGTCTAATGGCTTCAATCCTTGCAACAGGTGCAAAGACATCATCATAGTCTATTCCTTCCTCTTGTGTATAACCTTGTGCAACCAGTCTTGCTCTGATACCACTTGTCAGGATCGGATATAGTTTATATCAAATAACAAGAACTAACTTTCGAATAACCAATCAAAGTTGAATAAAAGTTAATCTTTAACTATGATCACAATCAACTAAGAAGTTGCGGAATCACACTTAATTGATTAAAGAAGATTTTGATCACAAAGAAATTCAATCAAACAGTAATTTTATTAATCAATGAGAACGATTACAATAGCAAACTTCACCCCCAATCTAACTTATTATGTTAGACGAAGAACATAGATTGTTCTTAGGTTTCAACGAGAAACTTAGAGGCTTAGCACTATTCAGAAAGCAAATTACAACTTGAATAACGAATGCAAAAATATAATCAATGAGTAAGTACAAATTATGATTTCTAATCTAGCATATATATACTCCTTGATCTTCCTTGATTTTCTGACAGTTAGGTAATCTTCTATCTTCTGAGATAATCTTGATGATCTTCAAAGTATTTCGAGATATCTTCAAATATAGGGTTTTTCCATATTTAGCTCAACAGAAACTGTTTAATGAATACAACAGTTCTTGGTTCTTCTAACAGTCTTCAGCTTCAAGGTCTTCAAACAGTTGTAGTAGTTTGTACTAACAGTTCTGAACTCTATATAACAGCTTTAAAGTTCACAGCAACTGTTGGTTACAACTGTCTTCACAATTTCAACTAACAGTTCTAAACTATTTCTTCAACACTACTTCTAACAGTTTTGAACTGTTTTCCCAGCACTTATTAACAGTCTTAATCATTTTTTATATTTGTATATATAACAGTTTCAATGACTTAGCCAATTTCCCAACATAAATCTTTTTTAATTTTAATATTATTTTTTGCATTTACACTTAAAATATAGATTCACATGTATTTTTCTGCATTTGAATGTTAAAAACTAATTTAACGTGAAACTTTAATTTCTTGCATTCTTTTTGCATATGCATGCAATAAAACACCCCAATAGTGTATATATCACGTACCTAAGTCACTTTAAACCTAGTACCATAAACTCCGCAACGCTTTGTTGCAAAGTTATGCAACGCAGTGTAAAGATGTGCAACACAATGCAATATTGTGCGTGAGATTAACGTTACGTAAAACATTGTAAAAGTTGTGTAACATAGTGCTAAATGCACGCACCATAGCAATTAATATGTCTCATAGTGAGAAATTGGTGCAACACAGCGTAAAAATTGTACAACATATTTTAAAAAATTTAAAGTATTTAATACGGGTATCAAATAAGAGTGCATCTTTTAAATGGTGTAATCTTTTAAAAAAGTTTACAATATAAAAAATATATTAGGTTAAGACTTGGGTGGTGTTGGGTGTTTATACATAACCCACTCTCCTTGAAGGAGAGTGACGGCCAAAGTGTCTCGTTCTACACCCCTTTTACTAAAATGCCCCTTCAACCACTTTTTTCTATACCTTCGAAAATAATTTTTTTTCCTTTCTATTAGGCTATATGTTATACTTAATCCGCAGGTGGTGGGTTCCTTTCGGGTTGCTGGCGGGTTAGAAAGGAACACCATCACGGTGTTGGCGGGCTCCGAGCGGGTTAGTGTCATCGGGTAAGTTTACTCGCGAGAAACAAGGCAGCCCCACCCCCACCCCCTTCCAACGGTTATTTTTTTAAAAAATAGCCGTTAATTGGTTTTTTTAATTCATTCCATACACACACTATATATACAACACCATTTTAATCAAATATCCACCATTTCTTCTATTCTTTCTTTCTCTCTTCTTCTTTCTTTTTACACAATTTAGTTTATAAAAAATCTATGGATTCACCAAATGGTTCACCAACATCCAATGATTTTTTCGAAGAAAATACGAGGATTATGGTTGCCATTGCGACAGAAGTGGCCCGCCTACTATTTGATGATGACGAAGACGAAGAAACTTCGAGTCAACAAACGAGAAGGCCTCCGAAAAATAGAGACCGACTCGCTGGACACGATATGCTTGTGCGTGACTACTTTAGTGATAACCCGGTATATGACGAGGAAAATTTTAGGTAACGGTTTCGGATGAGCCGTCAACTATTCACACGAATAGTTGACGATCTTGAGCGAAAGTTTTCTTTTTTCCAACAAGCGTGGGATGCAAGAGGCCGTAAAGGGTTTTCACCGCTACAAAAGTGTACAAGTGCTATTCATCTTTATAAAAGAAAATATTTACGCAAACCTACTTATGATGATGTGCAGACATTGTACACCGCGCATGAGACTAGACATGACTTTCCCGGCATGCTTGGTAGCATATATTATACACATTGGAGTTGGACAATGTGCCCGAACGCTTGGAGAAGTCAGTATATGAGAGGTGACCATGATCGACCAACAACAATGCTAGAGGCGGTGGCATCTCACGATCTATGGATATGACATGCGTTCTTTGGTATTGCCGGTTCAAACAACGACATCAACGTTCTCAACCAGTCACCTATATTTAACGACCTGTACGAAGACAAAGCACCCGATTGTCCATTAGAGGTGAATGGAGTACTCTACAGATACGGATATTATCTTGTTGATGGGATATATCCGGAATGGGCAACTTTCGTCAAATCATTGATGTGCCCACTAGACGAAAAAAGGAAAAGGTTTAAGTCACGGCAAGAATCGGCTAGAAAAGACGTTGAACGAGCTTTTGGTGTGTCTAAACAATGTTGGCACATTCTTCAATACCCGACACGAGCATGGTCTTTGGCAAAAATGAGGTATATTATGTACGCTTGCATAATATTACACAATATGATTCTCGAAGACAAAGGTCAAGCGAGTTATGTTTTCGATGAGAATGATGTTGTAGCGGACGATATCGAAACAAATATCAGTGAGGAACAACGGGCCGAAAACGTTGAAGCGGTAAGAAACCGGGAGACTCATCTCAACCTTCGGTCCGATTTGGTCGAACACATTTGAAGTAATCAAGGACCCAGCAATGTACACGAGTAGTTTATTTATCTTTTTATGTAAGTTTTAAATTTTTAGGATTTTATTTGTAATTTTCGAAATTTTAGTTTTATTTGTAATTTTCGAAATACTAGTTTTAATTTATTTTATATTTTTAGTTATTAAATTTAATATTATTTAGTTAAATAATTAATTGTTAAATTAAAAATAAAATAAAAAGGTGAAAAGGAAAGGGGTCGAGAAGGGAAAAGGGAATGTACAACACTAGTAGTGGGTAAAGGAAGGGAAATGGGAGAGAAACTGATGTGACGCTGATGTGGCAGTGGGTAAGGAAAGGAAAAATGGTAGGTACAACGCATAGCCTTACCATTTACCAAAATGTAATTAAACATCTTAACCATTGTCTAATATTCTTCCCAACTTTCTTATTTTTATTCTCCGTGCCCTATATAAAGCAACTCGTACGTTACTTGCTAATATATCGATTCTCCATTAATTAATCATATATGGCTTCAATATCCTTCTTGTCTGCAGCACTTTCATTTCACCAATACAAAAAAACTCAATGTTTTCACTATGCTTACAATAAGCGAACGATTATATGTTCATCATCAAAATCCAAATCAATGGCGATTCATGACCCCCCGCAGCTTATTAGACGATCAGCAAATTATCAGGAATCATTATGGTCATATCACCATCTTCAATCACTCTCTTCTAAATACACGGTAGGTATGAACATATATATTATATATATAAGGCCGGATTAATTAATTAATTATCATTCATTAATATTTAATTGAATTTTTTCGGTTATGATATGAATATTATATGAACTGCGTTTGCTTATGATAATTTTATTAAATAAATTGTAATTGAAGGGAGAAGTTTACATGGAGAGAGCAAATACCTTAAAAGAAGTAGTGAAGAAGATGATAATGATGATGATACGCGACTTGGATCAAGATTTGTCGTCGAGCCTTCTTCGTAGTCTGGAGTTGGTTGACAATTTGCAGAGACTTGGAATCTCGTATCATTTTGAAGAAGAAATAAGTAATATCTTGGAGATAGTTTACCACCAAACTCAAGACAAGTGGGATGGAATGGATTTTAACCTTAAAGCCCTCGGCTTTCGACTACTAATTAAGACAACATGGTTATCCCATTCTACAAGGTTAAATTAATTTAATAATTTTATTATTATTTCACTTAATATATAAAGAACTAATTAATTAATGAAGTTTTTGAAAACCAATTAAAGTAGAACTAATATTTTGTTGGCATATATGCATGCATGAAAGTTAAAACTTCGATCTGTCTATATATATGACTTGTATGTCTATATAAATTTAGACATATTCCGGGACTACAAAGACAGGATTCAAAATCTTAAGCCATGTTTATATGAAGATATGGTGGGAATTTTGAACTTATATGAGGCGTCTTATCTTTCATTCGAGGATGAGAGCATATTGGACGAAGCTAGAGACTTCACAACCAAATATCTTCAGGAAAATCTAGAGAAGATGAATCAAAGTATATCGCCATTAGTGAGTCATGCTTTGGAGACTCCACTGCATTGGAGAGTACCAAGGGTAGAGTCAAGATGGTTCATCCATCATGTGAATAAGAAAAATAGTACTAACACCACGAATAATCCTATAGTGGTGTTAGAGCTTGCAAAATTGGATTTTGATATGGTCCAGGCTATCCATCTTGAAGATCTAAAACACACATCAAGGTATGTTCTCCATACTCGCTAGATATATATGTTACAAACTATATTAGTGTTACAAGAGCATGCATTGCAGTAATCACTAAAAGTTATATCGATCAGTATCATAGACACCTCACGGTATCTATACTTATAATTAAATAGGTGGTGGAGAAATATAAAGTGGGATAAGAAGTTTAGCTTTGCTCGAGATCGGTTGGTGGAGAGTTTTATGTGGACAGTTGGTATCAATTACCTACCTCGCTTTACCTTTGCAAGGAAAACACTAACAAAAGTTATCGCCTTAATTACTACAATTGATGATGTCTATGATGTTTACGGTACTTTGGAAGAGCTTGAACAATTTACAAATATTATTAGCAGGTAACACTTTACCAACAATAAATATATATATATATATATATATATATATATATATATATATATAGAGAGAGAGAGAGAGAGAGAGTAAGGTTATTGTAAAATGTGAATTAATGTAAGATGTGTATGATGGATTATTGGCCATTGGATCTTCATCAAAAGTAAAAAAGATTTGGTCAAAAATAATTAATAATAATTTGAAATGTAACGGTGCTTAAGGGCAAATTAGGAAAATATAAATCCTATTTAGGCCGTAATTTTTGGTGATCAGCTAGCTATCAAGTTTGAAAACTGATTACTATATTCAATAAATAAAGATAAATAAGAAAATTGATTCACTATAGCTAATAAGAAGTATGAAAACAAATATTGATGATTTATTATTTATTCTCATTTTCCTATAAGAAAATACAAACACAGACAATACAATTGACAAAAACCACATGATGTTTGATGACTATGCTCCAAAATCAAACCCTAAACATATTCATATTGCCTTTTTCATTAGATAATCACAAGGGTTGCACTTTCTCTCAAAAATTAGATTTCAGAAATAGATGAAGGAATTATATAAACTTTAAAAATTGATGAACAAACAAATGAACTAACAACATAAATCCTTTTGATGAATACTACAAAATTTAAATATGATCTTTTTCACTTCATAAACCCCACAGCACAAACCTACTAAAAAATGTGATGAATATTATTGATGCATAATCTAACAAATTATAAATGATACAGATGAATGAAAGATATAATAATCCCAAATCTAAAACAATACCTACTGCGATTAACAAATTGATGAACAGAACCTAAAAGACTAGAGTAGATTATGAACGAAACATTAAAACCCAGATGAAATTTATGACTTAACCTGAAAAACATAGTTTTTACTCTTCACCCAAATTCAACTATAGAAAATCTGTAAACAAAAATGATGAACCGATGAAAATTTTCATAAACCTTCTTCCTCAAAATCGCTTTTCTATTTTGATGAAAAAACACTTCACGTCTGATGTCGATGTATGGATGAGTGAGGCGGTTGGATGCTCTGCGTGTAACGATCCAGTGGCTGTTGATCGAATATCCCGGTACCAGATGCGGCGGTGGTAGGCAGGCTGTGACCATGGCGTGTTTATCGATGAGTAAGCTACGATGGGTGGCTGGTTCGCAAGCGGCGGTAGGTGGGAGATGTTTGACTTCAGGGGAGGTCGACGAAGGCAATAGAGAAAAAATAAATGCAGATGAAGAACAAAGCGGTAGGTCGGAGATGGTGTGCACTAACAACCGCGAAGACAACCAGCGGTGGTCGCCGGAGAAGACAACCGCGACGGAGGGAACTCTAGGGCAGAGTACTACCGATGAAATTGAAGAAATTGAAATGAGGAATGTAGCAATTAGGTTTTGGGATCTGTATTAAAAGCCCCAGGAGATATTATAGGGAGAGAGAGAAAGAAATTTGCAAAATTTCTAAAATACCCTTTAACTATCTATGCCATGTGTCATCTCCACATTCCATCTTACACATCTTATTTTTATTCACATCTTATTTGATCATAATCCTATATATATATATATATATATATATATATATATATATATATATATATATATATAGAGAGAGAGAGAGAGAGAGAGAGAGAGAGTAGGGTTATTGAGAGATGTGTTTTATTGAGAGATGGGAGAGATGTATTTTCATCCGTCAGATCGTTTGTCACGTCATCAATTAGATCAGCTAGTTGTATAACCCAAAATGATGCGCAGAAGGGTAAAGTGGGTAATTCACCAAATTCCTCATTTAATTCTGCGTTTAGCTTTACATCTTGCATCAGAAAATATTCAACCTCCGACGGCAACATTTTGTATCAATAAAATTCAATCTCCATTAACGTGAAATGAATTTTTAAAACAAAATTGATGAATAAAAGAAACAGAACTGAGAAATCGTAAAAATATTCAACTGAAAAATGATGAATCTTAATAATATTCAACTGAAATTAACAGATGAAACAATCATGTGCATCAGAACAACAACATTCATAACAAGAACATAAAAAATTTTGATGAAGAGAATACGATTTGTAAACCCAGACGATGAAAACCCAGATGAAGCTCGTTTGATGAAACCGATTCAAACCAAGTTGGTTCAAAACCCAGTTGATGAAAACCTCTGACGTCGATGGCGATGACGATGAAAACCCCTCTGCCGGCGATGGCGATGAAAACCACTCTGCCGGCGATGAAAACCAGTTGATGAAAAACCCTCTGACGGCGATGGCGATGGCGATGACTTTATAGGTTAGGGTTAAGATAGCATCCGAAGCGGCTGTTTAGGGTTACGTCGTTTGTGAACGGCGGGTGTGTGAGGGTCTCCGTCGGGGTAGTGGTTTTATAGGGTTAATAGCGATGCCGCCGGTTTAGGTTTACGTCGTTGGAGGACGGCGGGTGTGTGTGGGTCGCCGGCGGTCTTAGTTCGAATTTGATGTTGATGTACGGCATCATGCGACAGTAACTACAAAGATATCTGATGCAGCAGTAGTGCTCAGCTGGGTGATGGCTACAAGGGCGGCGGCCCGTCGCTGATGACCACCGAAAAAGCTGTGGTTTGGGATGAGAAATGGAGGTGGTGGGTTTGGTGAAAAAGAAAAGGAAATGTCTTTTAAAATTAGGGTAGGCGAAATTAAAGGGCAGGAGAGAGAATTAATTATAAACTACCCAAAATACCCAAAAGTAAATGGAGACACGTGTCATTCTAATAATGCATCTTTCACATCTCACTTTTAAACACATTTTTTTATCCTAATCCTATATATATATATATATATATATATATATATATATATATATATATATATATATATATATATATATATATATAGGGGAGGGTTCATGCGAGAACCATTGTTAGTGCGAGAACCGCGAGAATCAATCTCTGCCGTTCCTTGGATATGGGAAGTTTCATGGATGGTGAGCGTGGAGGGATATATAGAGTGTGGCAGGGTGCATGTGAGGAATTCATGGGTGGGCAATAACATTGATAGAGGGGGTATTGGACGGCTCAGATTGGTTCTCGCGGTTCTCGCACTAAGAATGGTTCTCGCATGAACTTTTTCATATATATATATAACATCACTTGAACAAAAGTTCTCTCTAATATATTACTTAATTATTATGCATGGGCAGATGGGATCATGGGATCTTAGTGAGATTGAGGAACTCCCAGATTATTTGAAGCTATGTTATCTTGGATTCTACAACTCAATAAATGAGATCATATATGAGACATTGACAGAAAAAGGATTCCTCATCCTTGAGTACCTGAAGAAATCAGTTACAAATTAATTAATATTTTGTTCACTTAATTTATTTCTGATTAACTTCTTATTCGAGTACGTGTGTGTGTGTAAACATTGATTGCAGTGGGCAGATTTATGCAAGTCATACCTAGTAGAAGCACGGTGGTACCACAAAGGATACACACCAACATTAGAAGAGTATTTAGAGAATGCTTGTGTATCGATAACCGGTCCTCTAGTACTCATGCATGTTAAATTTTTAACATCAATTGATTCAATCGAAGAAATTCGGCAATGCATAGAAAGATCTGATATTATAGTTCGCTACTCAACACTAATCTTCCGGCTTGCTGATGACTTGGGGACATCCTCGGTATGTATGTGCATGTTCATATACATATACATATACATATACATACCCACACGAATTACATTAGATATTGGTAACAACCACAAAAACTAAGCAATTGTATCACTCGTATTTACAACATAACATATTCATGATTTTTTTTCTAAGTTAAAAGCTTCGTTAGGTTCCATAAAGAATATAGGTTGAAAAATTATACGTACGCAACACAAGTAATATATGCACACTATAAATTAAGTAGTTGATTCAATATATCAATCATATACATTTTAAATTACATTTTTTGCCCATCAAATTAAAATAAATGAAAACCAATAAAGTTAATTAGATTTTTATATCTAATTTAACACAACTAAACCTTTTATAATAAATAAAGATTTAAGACCCTAAGTCAATGTAAATTAAATTATTTTAATCCATTAATATTAAAATTAAATTATCAATCAAATGAAAACAGTTGCTACTAAAAACAAGATTGATATATCAGATCATAAAATAAATATTGTATTTTAAATATTAGGTAACTAAGTAAAACAGAACCCAAACAATATGTAAATCAAACTTGAACATCTAGACGTTTTTACTTAATTAAGTCACAAATATAGTCAAAGTAAAATAAAGTCTAAAAATATTCCTATGCTAGGTACGTATCTAGCTATTGTGTGTCGTCGTGCCCCACACACACACACACACACACACACACATATATATATATATATATATATATATATATATATATATATATATATATATATATATATATATATATATGGTAAGGTTACACATAAAACCACCTTATACATAGAAACTAAAATACAATCTCAGGTGATAACACGTGACAATATGAATAAGGGCAAAACTGAAAAATAATCTCAAGAAAATCACCCACGCGCCTCCCCTTCAAACTCCAGGCAAAGCCAATTTTAAAAAAAACTCACCCAAACATTTAAACGATCATAATTTCTTCGTTTTTAAGAGTTTATGCAAGAAAACTATATCATTAGATTCAGTTTTTTGTCTTCTATCAAACAAGACCGTACTTGAAACTTTTTTTTTTTTTGAAAATACAAAGTTTGTATTTTGAACTGTGTTTAATTTCAAAATGCAAAATGCA